>CM074488.1:39117558-40413697 GCA_037389245.1 Oryzias sinensis | reverse complement strand
CATTCAGTGTACCTTGTGGTGTAGCACTTGGTGTCATATTGCACACTGAGGCAAAAGGAAGTGCAGCAAGGCCCAGAGCCATCTCAGGCGAAGTGTCAGAAGATCCCGTGGAGTCCAGCCTCAGGAGGTTTCTTTGCTGTTGAGCACTGCTCCTGGGCTCAGTTCCTTCAGATGATGACTCACCGTATATTCCAGAACTGGTTACCATAGCATCGTGCAAACTGACATTCTGGCTGATGGCGCCTATGATGTCAGTGTTGAGGTCTGGCAGACGACCAGAAACAAGAGAATCCAGGTCCTAAACAGGAGACATATGGTGTCTTTTTAGATGGAATTCATCTCATTCTCCTGAAAAGCAGGTTTTGCTTGTGTTACTTTGATTTTTGATTTGATTTGATCAATTTATTTCAAGCATTTTAGTCAAAACAATAAAGAATTTACACATATTTATCAAACTTATTACAGAAATGTTGAAATGCATAGTTTAAAAGGACAGAAAATAAAACAAAACAAAAAAGTCACTTAAATCACACTTTGCTTAATTAAATACAGTGATCATTAACTAAAGTCAAGTAGAGCTTGATTTATTGCTTGAAGAGGAGTGGGAAGAAGCAAATTTATATAATCTCACCCCTACTGAGTTCATCCGTTCGATAGTTTTACAGTTTTCGTAATCCGGTTCTGATCCGATAGATTCTTTTCAAGTAACAAAATGATTGATTATCTTTGGAAAACATTCATTCATGATTTCAGTAAACAGTATCGGTAACCATTATGTAATAATAATTGATTATTATTAGAACACATTATCACAATAAACCAGTAATTATTGCTACACATTGCAGGTCAAGTAAATAAAATCAATAGCTTATTGATTATAATTTAAACATTTCAGTAATCATTATTGCACATTACAATGTAATAATCATTGTAATTAAAAGAGCTTTGATTATTTCACCACAATCAAGTTCACACTTTTTTGGAAATAATTTGGAATTATTAAAACACCTATTACTTCTTAGCTCTCTTTATCTTTATATTGTGAAATCAGAGTTTCTTTATATCTTTTCTTGAATATTTGGATATCTGAACATTGTTTGCGCTCATTACTTAACCCGTTCCAAAGTTTAGTGCCACAAACCAACACACAGAAACTTTTCTTTGTGGTTCTTATCAGTTTCATCTTAAAGTTCCTACAAACTGTTTTTGGATATTGAATGGCAACGATTTCCAACCGACTCTGTATAAAAGTTGCGCAGTGTAAAAATCAACAAGGTCATACAATTTTAGAAGTCCAGATTGATAAAATAAGTTGTTTGTATGATCAAGATATCCGGGTTTATGTACAATTCTGATGGCTTGTTTTTGAAGTAAAAAGAGAGGATGTTGTGGGCTCTTGTAATTATTCCCCCAAATTTCTATACAGTAGGTCAAATATGGTAATATTAAGGAGCAGTACAATAAATATCTACTGCTCTATTCTAATATATGCTTAGATTTATTTATGATTGAAATACTTTTTGAGACTTTAGTTTGTATGTGTCTGATGTGTTGCTTCCAGTTTAATGTCATCGATAACAACCCCTAAGAATTTGATTTCTGTAACACTTTCAATTAGGACATTATTTATTTCAAATGAGAGTTCGGTATTGGCTTTGTAGTGACCAAAAAACATCACTTTGGTTTTATCTAGGTTCAAAGGTAATTTTTTGTCATCCATCAATAATTTTGTTTTGTTTAACTCTGTGTTTACCACATTGATAAGTTCCCTATGATTGTCTGTAGAATAGAATGTGTTTGTGTCATCAGCAAGTAATGAGTTTCATAAGCTTTAAAACATTGAATATATCATTTATGTAAATATTTAATAGCAGCGGGTCCAGAATTTATCCTTGTGGGACACCACAACTTATCTCTATGGTTTCTGATGTAAATTCATCAATCTTGAAAAATTGTTTTCTTCCTGTTAAATAGCTTTTGACCCAAGTTAGCGCTATTTCTCTTATCCTATACACTTCCAGTTTGTCAAGTAGGATGTCATGATTGAGAGTGTCAAATGCTTTTTTTAAGTCAATGGAAATTCCAGCTGCATATTTCTTTTCATCCAGAGCATTTTTGATTTCCTCCACAGCATCAATGATAGCCAATGAGGTTGATGAGATTTTTTCTAGAATTTTTGAGAATTGCAGAAGAAGAGAAACAGGTCTGTAGTTTGTAAATCACTTTTGCAATTTTCATTTGTAATGATAAGTTACATATATACATTAGAGGCTTTGAGATACTATTAAAGTATTTAAATTAAGAAGAAGATAGAAAAGAAAGAAAGTCCCACTGGATTCCTGCGCGGCAACCTTCAACCTTACCAACCGAGCTACCCAGCCACGTAAGTAATTAGTATTATTAAAGTATTATAAGTAGTATTAAAGACCCACTCCAATAAAACTTGTGGTTTGGGTCTTTTTAACATATTCTTGTGACATTTTTATGATGGTGGAGCTCATATATATAAAGAAAATTAAGCTTAAAATAGCATTTCAGAGTATTTCTTAATGCAAATCGCTGTGAATCAGGAGAAGACAAAAAAAGCGTTCTTTGAGAAATCTTGTAGGTGTCACGTAGGAGATACAACAGCAAGCCAAAAGCTGCCTGCATTCTTATGCATCCGCTTGTAGACAACTTTCCTGGGATCCGGCTCAAAAATATACGGCTGGATAGCTCCAACATTGCACACCGTTTTATAATGTTAGGTTAGGGTGAATGTTAGCAGGAGAAAGCAGGGGTGGGGTTGCTCTGCCAACGGTCCTACCCACAACTCAGAGGGGAATTTCTAATAACCTACTCTGCAGAAATTACGTCCAGACGTATTTTTTACAATTTGGCTTAAAATGCCATAATCATAATTAAAAGAACACTGGGAAGGCTTTCAACATAGATAGAAATGTGATTCGAGAAGGACATCAACAGATTTTTAATGCTGGAAACAGGTGAAGAAAACTTACATCGAGGTCTGTAAGAGAGAGGAAATTGCTCCAGTCAATATCAGGAGTGGGAAAAGGTGGATGGCAACGCCCTGGATTGGACAGTGTAGTGCTGCCTTCAAGTAAACTCTGTGAAAGACAAAAACATAAAATATATAACAAAGCTGGCTTTGTTGCCCATTTCTAAATAATCAAATTTTGAATCAATTCAGGCAGAATTTTAAGCTTTAAGCAGGATTTGCATAATTCATTCGGTTCATTTGCTGCTAATGTTTTAATAGAAATGTATGTTTTAGGTACTCTTGGTTTAATAACAAACCAAGAACAAAGCAGCTTAAATATTAATGCATTTCTAACGGTCAACCCGATATTTTGGGGAAAAAAAAGAACGGTACCTCCTGTTCAAGAGAGGAACTGTGAGCAAGCTGTGCAGGGGCAACTGGATCCTCCTCTGTGACTTTAGCTTCATCTTCCTGGATTGGCAAAGAAAGGCAGAAGGACACACTGAGATTACAAAACTGTGAAAGTGCTTAAACAAAACTGATAACAGGAAGAAGGAGAAAGGGGGAACTAACTTGTAAGCTGATATACAAAAACCTTCAATTGTCTTTGCATTTATAATCTCTTTCCTTTTTAAAGCAAGTCAATTCAAGACCCCTTCTCTTGTGCTGCCAAAATGTTTGGTGTTACACCATATGCTTCCTGGTTCTGATTCATCAACACATGATGCCTGCAATCAACATCCTCTTTGGAGAATAAGGAAAAACATTGCTATCACTACAATGATTAGACTGTGATACATTTTTCAAGAAAAGGTATGTTTAAGTAGAGGTGTGACTGCACGTTTCTTTTTTTTTTTTTTAAAGTTCTGCATATGGTGCTTGATTGGAACTATATTAAACACATTCATCTTTGCTGATAATTTACTTTTTCTGCTAGACCTGTGTTCAGACTTCAAGGGCTTCTGGGGGAAACCTTTTATTACTGTTCTCCTTCACTCCCTGCGCCACGCCTCCCACTCCCTCTACGCTGCACACGCTCCCTCTACCTACACACACACCTGCAGTTTCAGCAGCACATACACATCCCCATTCTACAACAGAAGTTTACGTCTCGCGAGGAAATACGACACATCTACTGCGTTCTAATTATTAATTTCCTTTGTATTCATTTCCATTACAAGCTGCGTGCGTTCTTGAGTGCGCGACACGGCTGCCCGCCGGAGGATTTTGTGTTGGGGGGGGGGGGGGGGTCGCAAGAGTCCCGACATCACAGCGGTGATCAAAAATCCCTTCACTGTTGTGGAAGGAGTCGCCAAGGGGGTTGCGCCGCGCAGAGACACGTAGAACGTATGCCGTGCGCGCTTATAAATCACTGCTGCTCTCTTTTACTGGCTTTTTTTTTAACCAGCCCTGTTATTTCCACATTGCTGCCGTGTTACTGCCGGAAGGAGGGGAGAGCTGCTCTCGCGTACCGCTGCCACTCCCTGCTCCTTCTTAAACACACACTCGGTTTCAGCACTTATACATCCTCAATCTACAATATAGTGTGGCGAACCGGGGGTTAGCCCCGCCTTAAACCCCTAAGACTCATGGGAAGTGGGGAATCTGAGCGTGAAGTTCCACAACACAACTGAGGGAACTGTTAGCTGAAGTGAGATCCATGCTGTTTGGCAGATATGGTTGTGTTCAAATAAATAGGCTAAACTATTGGTTACTCCTCCCTCTCTGAGACTACTGTGGTCTCTCAGTATTCAGGTCAAGGTAATCAGTGACGTACCAACTGAGTCGCCATAACATGCGGCTTGTGTACATAAATAATGGTTAATCCTCATTAAATTGGGTGGGTACGGCTTGTAAATTAGGTGCGCTCTATAGCCCGGAAATTACGTTACATGTTTTTTTTTTTTTTACGTGTCTGTATAAACAAAGGCGGAGCCCCCTGCCCCGTGTTCTTCATGGGTGTCAGGCTTCATGGCTACCGGAAAGGTGACAAAGTGTCTGCAGTCTTGTTTATTACTGAGCAATACATAATATTCTGAGAAGATGTCTGTACCAGAGAGCACAGGTGAAACTCGCGTACAGCGTGAGAGCGGTCCGCTGCAGACGAATCAACACACACCCCCAACACACTTGTGCGCCCTCCTTCCTCCTACACACTGCGTGCTGACACACACATACAGTCATTCTACAACACCTATATAGTTAGTTCATTAGTTAGATAGTTAGTTGTCACTGTTATTGGTTAATAAAGAATACTGTGACACCGCGCCCCCTGCTGGTTCATCACAGTGGTGATCAAAAATCCCACACCATCACACCTCTATGTTTTAGCTGGCAGGTGGAACAGTTGTGCCAGAGATAACGTCAAATACATCCAGTAAAAATGGCAGCTAGTTCTTTATAAATGCCTTTCTACAAAAACAAGCGGGGAAAAGTGGGCTATTGGGAGTAGACCCTTTTATTTATAGTTTGCCCTTCTTTCACGGCTGCTTTTTCCACAGCTTTTATTAAGCTTTTTTTTTTGGTTAGAATTACAGGTAGCAGCATGACTACGGACTACTCACTTGAGATAGTGAATTTCCTCAAGTCACAGCAATCTTTAAACACGACTTGTCCAAAATTTGGTAGCAATAGAGGTTTTGAGAGCCAACAAAGGTGTGGACCTGAGCTTATTACTCAACTTCACAAGGCCCACAGCTAAAGGATAACTCAACCGAAGCACATACCCATAATTATAAAATAACCCCAGGACAAAACGTCAAGCATGCTGACATTTCTACTTTAGGTTAGACAACTGGATTTTTAAGATAACTAGAAAAAAAGTAGGAGAGTCAATCTTCTGGCTCCGGAAAACACGTTTACTCGTCTTTAACTTTTTATATGAATGGAGCTACAATATTTAGTTATTTTTAATTCACTTAAGTAAAAAGAATAAAAGGTCAGGCAGCTTCCTGGTCAGCAAATGTTCTGAGGTAACTCAGTGGTCACCACTATTGGTTGCTTTAATGTAGGAAGTGAACAGGTGCACATGGAAATTTACCTGAACACCTGTGGTGCCAAAGTGCATTTTTAACTGACTTTTTGTTTTGGTTTTTTTAAACTAGTGCTTTGACCGGTTAGGTAAGAGGTGGTTGAGGCTTAAAGGTGGCAAATTAAAAAATTGATAATAATAATAATAAAAAACTTAAATGTTATTAACAAAAAACAAACAAGGTGTTTGCAAGTTGTTAAAAAAATATACGAGTCGGTGCCAGACCTAATGGCAAATTTCACCTTTTGCACACAACTTATCATGTAACTTCAGTTGTTTCCTGGTTCACAGGGAATCAAACACTAGCTGGCTGAATACAATTTCAGGTCAGTAATATTCGTCAGTTAGAATGACCACACCAATTTTACTACTAGGTGATCCAGCATTGTGTGATGTGTTTGCTTTCTATGTGATTTTTATACACACTTGCCTCTTTTGGAGTCACACCTGCTCCAGAGTGACAAGGCCCTTGTCCCACTTCAGGGTTCGCCCTTCTTCGCACTTCTTGTCCACTTTCCGAAAGGTGTTCGCCTGAGTCTCCGGAACTTTCCAACACACTGTCGGTGTCCGTTCCGCTGCTGGTGGAAGGCCCATGCTCGGCCTCGTCGGTGGCAGACACCTGGTGCACCAGCCACGCGTTCAGCTGAGTGTGAAACCGCGGCGAGCCTAGAGTCCTCACCTCCTCCAGAAGCCGACGACTTGCGAAGAAATAGTCCAACTCGGGACATTTTGGATGAACGCCGTACCCGTCAAGAGTGTCTCTCAAAATGTGGAAGGGTGTTTGGGTGTAAGCTGAGCTAGGACCCAAGTTGATTTCTGTCAGAGGCGGATAGTAGCCACTTATGTAGCTGTCGACGTCTACTCGAACTCCTATAAAACTAAGCAGGATCGTTAACTGAATTAGGCCTTCTGTAAAGTATTTTTTCCCGATCTGCATTTTCCAAAAACGCTCAGAATTGCAGATATCAGTGAAAATAGAACCCGATAAATGCTATTTTCTGAGTGGACAAAGAGGGAAAAGGCTAACAAAAGAGCACGCCTTCTCCTGTCAGACAAAGAGGCTCGCCTGTACCGGCGAAAAGCTCTGAGCTAACGCTTAGCAGTTAGCTACTAGCTTCAATTACCGGCTAATAGGAATCTTGGGACTCAAACATAGCTGACGAGTTCCTTTTCGTTACCTTGTGAGCCAAATGTGACTTGTTCACGAGACAAAGCTATCCAATAATTCGGACTTTAGGATCTAAAGTGAAAATGAAACACGCCAAGAAATAAATGCTGTCACCGCACAACGCTGGTACTCTTTTTGGAATTGACATAGTTCTTTAACATTGGATCAACAGTCTGGGACAGTAGAATATGATTGGTCGATGCGACTGTCACTCAAAATGTAAACCAATCAGAAAAGAGAAGCGGACACTGGCAGCCTCCACCCCAACCACAACGGTCAAATGAGTTTCCTTTAACAACAGCAAGAGAAGAAAAAAACGTCAGCTGTTTCTGAGGTGAAACTTGCTAAGAATGTCAGACATTTGGAAGAGATTTAAAAACAACGTAGCTAAGCTTGTTATTCCCCAAAAAATGGTTACTTATTTGCTTTGACTAAAATTCATTCTTCTATCCACTTATGGAAAATTAATACTGTAATTCTGAGGTTTTCACCAGAAATTCAAATTACAATTAATTTTGGTATTTCAATGTAAAATATATTTTGACTTCAAAAAGCAAAAATTAACAAATTAAATATATATTTTTAATCCATTGCATTTTAAATCATCATTTCCTTTCATTAGAATAAAAATACCAGTCTTCACACTCTTACAATGTAATATGCAGTAGTTCCAAGCAATTGTAAAATATGTTTTACAATTCTACATAAAATAAATGACATTTGTCAGATGATAGTTAAATTGTAATCTAAATTCAAATTTTTGTAAAAAACTTGCAATCCAACTCTGTATTAATATTGCCTTGAGATTGATTTTAACCTTTTTTTTCTACAAATGCATCTTCTTTTGCTAATCTATCACTTGTCAATATTTCACATTCCAAATACCCTGTCAGCACTGTCGCATTTGAGAATGGAAATACTTTCAGATCCAAAACACGATTATTGTAATTCTGGGCATCTTAAATGTTCTTAAATGTATTTCTTCTGTTCTGAGTAAGCTAGTTTTGTAGGAGTGGCATTAACGTTTTAAGAATTTATTTACCAGAGAACATCTATCACAAACCTGCTGTGGTATGAAGTGGCAAGATTTAGCTTTTATTGCATTTTGGGAGAAAAATTAGTGTTCTGCAGCAAAAGTGTTATTTCACCAGTCAATGTAAAACTTATTTCATCCCAGAGAGTCTCTTACATAGTGATAGTCTGAATGTCATATTATGGTATTCATATTCTCTAGGATTTAACCCATAAAGAAAAAATCTGAAGTATGTCAAAAATACCAGTAATAAAATCCGGTTTTAGGATGACATTATTAGTTTAGGAACCATGTTCTGGTGCCCAGTCATTGCAAGTCCTTTAAGATGATTACCCAGAGGGATGCAAAGGTTCAATTCCCCCTGGTTGGTTAAAATCTAGATTTTTTTGGATGCAGTTTTGTTTTGGTTTAACATATGATTTGTGTATTACAAAAAAGTAACAAAAAAAACGAAAAATTGGAAAAAATCTTTTTTTAATTTGCTGATATGGAAGTTACACTAAAGACAAATATTTCCAGTGGCTCATACTATGCCTGGTGGAATGTAGTAAAACAATAGATAATAAATCCTCCTTAAATTTAGCACAACAGTTGTTTGACACATTCAATGTAGCTTAATGTTATCCAATAGGGATGCAGCGGTTCACTCTCCCCATGATTGGGTTTATATATTCTTTCTCTTTATAATGTTCAGTTTTTGATTGAGAATGGCGGCATCTCAACTTACCTAAAAAGAACATATAAAAAGAAAATTAGTTATTTATTTAAAAAAAAGTTGGGAAATAGTGAAGTTCTTCTATCCTGATTGTGAAACTTTTCAATAAGTTGCTTTGTCTGTCATAAACAGGACATGTGACAAACAAAGTCTTTCACATTGTGTTTGGGACAATAATAAACGTTTGTATAATTCTTGATATGCAAAGAGACACTCAGTCTAGTCAGAGCCACACTTGTTCATGGACACTGCCTTATCCAAGGCCAAACCAGGCCTGTCTGAGCATTCTGACCAGAAACGGCCTTCAGAGAGTTTAACAATCAGTCTGAGTCTGATAAAACGGTTTTGGCTTCGTGCTGGTTCTTGGTAGCCTTCAAATCCATTGAAACCTGGGTTGAATCCGGGACTGCTCCCTGTTCCTTCTCTACTTCTCTGCGGTTCCAAGCCCAGTTGCTTTGAGTCCTGATAGGAAAAAGCCGAGAAAGTGAAAGAAGAATTGAGTAAAGCGGAAAATGCAACAAGTTTACTCTCCAATGAACCTACAAGAATGTTTCTGTTGTTGGTTGTTTTATTAATGTTGTCTCATTAAAAATGGTTCTTTGTATGTTAAAGTGTATAGCTGAGGTTAATTTGAATGTGTCATTGATGTGGAAATGGCAAGAGCATCAAGTTGTTCCAAAAGCATGCAGAATACAGTGGGGGGAAATAACTAGCAGTCACTGATTCTGCAAGTTGTCCAATTTAAAAAAGGGGACATTTGTAATTCATCATATATACACTTCAACTGTGAGAGACAGGATATAAAAAATCCAAAAATCACATTTGTATGATTTAAAAAATTGCTTAATGGTGCAGAAAATAAATATTTAGCACCGATTTTTAATTGAGAATTATGTCCTTCATAGACCTGTTACTTCTTCCTTAAAGATCAAACTTCATAAATCAAACATTATTTGTGAAACACTTTTTGCACTCATGTAACACAAAGTTCTTTACACAATTTATAGAAGCTCTTCAACCCTCCACTCCTTATCCTTATCCATTAATACTCCGTATTAATGGCAACTATTTAAACTGTCCACACCCTTCAACAGTCAGACTGCAACCTCTCCACCATGACCAAGACCAAAGAGCTGTCAAAGGACACCAGGGACAAGAATGTAGAACTGAACAAGACTGGAATGAACCAGGCAACACTTAGCATGCAGCATGGAGAGAAGAAACCAATTATTAGAGAAATTATTAGTAAATGGAAGAAATACAAGATCACTGACAATCTCCTTCCAACTAGAGTTTTATGTGAGATCTCACCAGATGGAAAAAATGATCTTGAGAAGAGTGAGAAAATGGTCCAAACCTACGTGTGGGGAAACTGGTCAATGACCTGAAGAGAGCTCGGACCATAGTAACGAAAGTAATACACTACATCGTCATGGATTCACAACCCGCAGAGCCCCAAAGGTCCGTCTGCTTAAACCAGTACATGACAGAACTGTTTTAAGTTCTCCAGAGACCACCTGGAGGATCCAGAGGAGGGTTGGGAGAATATCATGAGACCAGATGAATCCAAAACAGAACTCTTTGGTATAAATGCCACTTGCCATGGTTGGAGGGGGGAAGAATTATAACCGAAGACCACCACACTGTGAAGGATAGGGGTGGAAACATATTTTAAGACTAAATTTCTGCAATGGCAACAAGACGACTTACCTGGATTAAGAAAAGGAGGAACCAAATAGCACCTACAATGTTTGCAAACCTGCAGAAGACATTTGACCTCTGTCATTGTCAACCCGGCTTAATCTATGTATTCATGTGAATGTTTAAAATTGACCATAAACTAATTTTCTGCAGCATTATAAAAAAGTAATTATTTAAAGATAAATTAATGGGATTTTCTGTTTTTTTTTTTAACATTCTGTCTCTCACGGGTAAAGTGTAGACTATGATGAAAATCACAGAACTAATTCTTATAAGAAGGACAACTTGCAGAATCTGTGACTGACAGACCCTTTTTTTGGCATAAAGAACTTATTTGTTCAAAAAAGATGCAGAAGGCAACTAAGTGTTTGATCTGTGTGACAACATGTCATTAAAAATCTTTGGAAAATTACACATTTGTTTATTTTTGTCCTTTTGTCATTTCTGAAAAATCTGTGCTACTTAAATTACATGATGCCTCTGTTGTCTCATCTATTTATTGACCAGCTTCAGGGATTGCATTGTACTCTCAGTCACTTTTAAGCTGCACTTTTCAATATTTAATTTAAGTATGTGATGTTCAAAAGTCATGTTACTGTAAATACAACTATCTGTCGTCTGAATGTTGATCAATTTACAAAAATGGAAACATTTTTATATTTTCCCTTTTTCTTTTAAACACTATCAAAGCAAGAGAATGAAACTTGTGAATCCTTTTTATCAATGCAGATTCAATTTCTTTTTGTAAAGCAACTCTAGCTGCCGGAGATGTTTTTCACAGCCTCTCGTGACAACTACCCCTGGCTGCAGTGTGCAGACTGCCAGGAAGTCCTTTTTTAATCACACTGCGACACCTGCTGGTGTAAAGTGGTAAAGCTCGATGATTCTTTCACTTTCACACACATTTTAATAAAAGGGAAGCAATTCACAACAAATCATAAATATAAAAATTAAGTGCAAAAGAAATAAAACAATTATGTTAGACAACAAAATATATTTTTTTTACCATACTTTACTTACGTAAAGCTAAGAGAAATTAAAAAAAAAAAGTGAGGCATAAATGAAAATAAACTATTTTAATACAAAGCGTACTTGTTTGAATGTAGAATTTCTGAATAGTTTCTTAAAAGACATTGTGTGAGAACAAAGTAATCTATCAAGTAATTGTGAGCTGGATTAAATATTTTCTTCAAATAAAAAAAAACCTGTGCTTTTCATCATGGACACGTTCTACTGCTAAATCAAAGACAACAAAAGAAAGACAAAAGAAGAAAAAAGAGAAAAACACTGTTTGACTACATGTAAACTAACAAAAAAACGTTAGATTATCCAAAAAAAAAAAATTGTTTTATTCATAACAGATTTTCTGAAAGAGTCAACACACTGCTGGCCACTCGATTGGTTATGTCGTAAAACAAATCCTGACAATGAACTGTTTCAACAAACCATTGCAGAGATAGCATCCAGCCTAGGCAGCACTTGTTATTCAATCCTATAAACTGAAAATTAGGTTAGCTGAGAGTGCAAACAGAAAAAAAATGTAAAAACAAAGATGATTGCGTTGCGGTTGCCTCACGGAAACGTTACTAATCAAGTCCGAAAAGTCCCCAAATCTTCGATTATTTATTTAAAAAAATAAAAAATAGACAACTCCAGTTGAACCAATTCTAAAGTGAAGTCAAGTCTTAAACCCTAAATAATGTAAACACCTGAAACGATTTTAAATGTACTTTGTGAAGTTCTGACAGATTCATTGCAGGGGATCCCTTAAATCATCCCTCAACTCCTTAACGAGAGAGCTGATTGGACGAGAGATCAGTGACGTATGATAAACCAGTGCGCATGCGGAAAACCGTCATCCTGAGACTGGAGCAAATGAAGAAGCAGCGAGAGCTCCGTGTGCCGTTTCTGTGCTTTCTCAACAAAAAGCCTCTGACCTTCTGACAAATTTACACGTTTTATGAGCGCGAGACTTTTGAATTATTGGTTTTACAATTTCCAAATGGAGACTAAAAGTAAAGCAAAAAAAAAAAAATTAATTAAAGGATATTTAATTGTTTGGTTATGAGCTGTACTTTTGCAGAAATAGTTGTTTGAGGCTTGATATAGTTTTCTTACTTAGAAAGTTATAATCTACTGCTGTAAACGTTCAACATAGAGTAGTACATCATTCTATAGGCTTTGTAAGTATTCAATCTACCATTTTCTTTTTATATCTTTTCAAAGCACACAGTAGTCCCCCCTTTCCTATAATTAATTTTGATAAACAAAATATTTTATTAAATCATTGCCTCCTAAAATGACAGAAATAATTATAAAAATAAATGTCTTTGTAATTATAAATGAAACACACACAAACATAACAATAAAATGTAAAAAAAATCTGCCCACACACAATTTTATTTTTAAGGTATTAAAATAACATTTTTAGTAATTAAGGACATTCATGTAGGATATTTTTCTGCTGTTCTTTTTGTTATTAATTATTTTCTTGAATGACGTGTGTGTGTGTCTGTGTGTGTGTACGTGCCGCTAACGTGCGTTAGCTGTTCTCTCTGGCGGAGCTCCGTCCTCCAGAGAGCAAAACAACCGACTGACTGGCCGGCGCTTCCAGTCCTACTCTGAGATTGATTGACACTTCGTCTAGTCCAATCAATGTGGCGCTACAATATTCTGCTTTCTTATTGGTCGACCTTTGAAACGTCATCGGCCAATCACGACGCCTGAACCCATCCCGTGGCTGCGGACAGTTTTTTTTAAATTGCACATTTGCAGAATACAATACAAAAATACGACATTTATAACAATACAACACAGTTCTGAATACAGAATAAAATTATTTTGACCTTTTGAAAATAATATTTCATAAGAATAAAATATAAATAAGACTGTGGACAGTTGTTGCGGTGTCTGTGGCGCCACTCAGTGGGGAAACAGAGAAAGAATTTCATTCTTGGGGCACTTTAGTGCAGACGGAGTCGTTTTGACTGAAGAATGCGTTTCTTTGTCCATGTTTTTATTTCTTCCCCCTTTCAATGCATGTTCTGTGTTAATGTTGAAAGGCTCAGCAGACTGTTTTAAATAATGTGTCCCTCTGGTTATGGAGCTGCAACTGCTTTCCGTTTAGAAGTGGTCCCTTACCAGCGGTAATACATCTTTTATTGATAGTATTATGGGACTGCCGTTGCACGTTTATTATTTAAAAAAAGTGAGTCAAATAATTCTCAATTGTTAACACTTTCTTCAAAGATGATGATTTCTGTTTTTATATCGTCGAAAATAATATTGACCACAAGAGGGCGCTGCTGACAACGTTTTCTTGCTCTTGAAGTATTTACCGAGTGCGGCTCAGTTTTCACTTCAACAGCTGATAAAAAACTACTTTGCTACATTTAAAGTTAAAACCCCAAATCTTGAAAAACTCATAACAAACAAATAAATATATAGTTTTTTTAATTTGTTTGATTTATGTCCACATGTGTATCTTCTCTCTGGTTTTATGAGTCTCACCACTTCTTCAGAGTACAGAGACTCAGAGGCCGGTGGAAGGGTGAGGCGCTGACAGTTTTTTTCATGTCCTTTCAGCATGAAGCACAGTTGCGGATTTGATGTCAGAGTCTGAGATGGCTGCTTTGATAAAGTTGGTCTGGCTGGCTGAGATTGGCATCCTCCTTCTTGGAAAAGAAAACAAAAAGGCCCAACATAAATAGAAGAAAATGGCCGTGGCCCCGTTCAAAAAACACCCCTGTATGAGTCGACATGGAAACTCTTGAACAGGATCAGCTCTGATGTATGTTAAAGAAACAAATGTACATCTTTTTGGGATAAGACTCAAAGATGTGCATTTTTAAGATCCACTTTAAGGATTTTTTGTGGCATTTATCTCGTGATGGGGGACATATATAATAAAATGAAGCCTCAATTTGCATTTCAGAGTTTTTTTTTATTGAAATTGTCATGAATTCAGGGGAGACAAAGAATGCTGTTGGATAAAGCTTGAAAAAGTGATTTAGAAACTACTACGAAAAGCCCCAAGCTCCCTGCTCTGCCCTATTCTGATGGATCCACCTGTAGACAAATAGATCCAGGAATGTCTTTGCTTTCCTCGTCTGAGCTGGAATCTGGTTCTAAACTGTACGGGGGTTTATTTTATCTTTTATTTCACCGGTAATGTTCAATTTGGGTTGTACGGGGGTTTAAGCCCAGAGTAGAGCCCGTAAACAAAGGGATGAAGGGAAGTGAGGCAGGCTCATTGGAAAATTCAGAGGAAAATTTCTGATGAACAATTGCCGCTCCACAGAAATGACAGGAAATTACAGGTTTTTGGGTTTTGGCTAATAACGGTACAAACAAAAACCACTGGGGACACTTTTACCACGGATCAAAAGATGTTTGAAATGCGTCTTCAAGGCATTTCTGAAAACCTAAAGAATGTCTTGCATGTTTTGGGCAGTGTTTGTGTGAAACATTTTTCTGTCGGTTCATTTTCTTTTTTGGAGCTATTGTGTCTGCTTCACTAATGGACTCCTCTGACCCGGTCTCCTTTCCCTTCTTTTTCTCCCATATCATATCCATGTATCCCCACGGGGGCTGATTAAAAGGCTTTCTAGTTGAGCTGAGGGGGGAGAAAGAGAGGAGAGGTGGGGTAGCATGGAAGAGTGGTCCTCATTACCCCATATGTCTGAACAGGAGTGGCTGGAGTGGAGGTCCTTTCTGAGTGAATCAATAGAGATACCATCCACGTGCTGCCTCAGTGTGCCTCCCCTCCCCTGCTCCCTCTGATTTACCCATTAGAGATAATGTGTCTGATATTGATACCACGGAGTCTAGAATCTGCGATAGAAACACAGCTCTTCTTTGCTTTGCAAGAAGAATTTCATGTCAAAAGTCAATTGTCAACAAATCGACCCAAGCCATTGATTTGCTGTTTATTGTAACTGTTTGTGTGATGCAGACTTTGACTGCTGGCCTTTCATGGGGACATCAGTCTGACAATGTTCTCCTCATTTAGTGTTTGGTTTGATCAGGGACCATTCTAAAGGGATTCAGCAGGATGTGCTCTTTAAGTATTGTTAACACCCAAACACCATTGTAAATATATTTTCCCTTCGGTATAAACACTATTTTCTTCAAGCAACTCCATTTTGAATTCTAATGTGACATTCTAAACTGATGTAAATCTCTTTGCCAATCAGAAAAAAACTTATAATTATGCCACATTAAAAAAAAAAACAACTGAACCTTTTTAAAGATTTGCTTTAAAACGTTCTCTGTAACGTTTGTACAAACTCATTATATTATAAGTACTAGTTAATAATTTGATTTAATTGCACAAATTAGTCAACTTTAATTTGTGGATTTAACATTTCAATAATAGGACTTTTCTGTGAATATAAAAACATTTTTGGCACCTGTGAAACAACAGAAAACAAGAATCCAATATTTAATTTGAACAATGTTTAAAAGAAATAAAAGAAAAACGCAGAATTGAATTACTGGTTTCAAATATAACATTTTATGTTTCCCAATCATAAAAATCAGAGAAATGCCACCAAATCACTGCAAATCATAAATCATAAAAAAATCAATAAATGTTTGTCAACTAAAAACTTAAGATCATTAAAAAAAATTGATGTGTGGCACAGAGATGAAACAAAAAAGCCAATAATCTATTAGTTGAATGCAGAACTTAAAAACACAGAAATATTTCCCTTTTTTTAATTAAATGGACATCACCTTGATGAACTTGTATGATTCCATTCAAAACAAGCAGGACCAAACTTTTAACAAATACATTTTTATAGAATGTGGATTAAACTGAAAAAAATCAGTTTGGCTTTAGTTCTGTTAAAACTCAGGTTGGGTAAAAATCCTCCAAGATAGATAAATGTTGTATATCTTAATACAAACCTTGTGATTGACAGACAAAGACAACAACCGAACCCAAAAAGCGCTGAAGTGATTTGCTCACTAACCACAAAGGACTGGGCCTTTTCTGGTTCCCCTGATTGGATGGACTTCAGCCGCAGGGCTGTGGACGTGAGGCTGGAAACTTCTGAGAGATGCCTGGGTTAGCAGTGGGGTGAGTGACCTCTGCCTTCCCGACTGGGTAACCCTGGGGGGTCATAGATCTGTGGCCTGCGGGGGCTGCTGGGAGCCCGGTTTGGAAGGCACCAAAGGGGATCCCAAAGGGTGACAGTGGGGAGAAGAACCATTTCACACAATTATTTATTTGATTTAAAGAAGTCATACAAATCATGGGGATTCTGATCGGTCCGACGTGGAAGTTAGAGCGGTTGTTGTGATGTTAGATCTCAGATTTAACTGCGCAAACTGCATGAAAAGTTGATCAAACTGGTTAAATGAACAGGAAAAAGCAATAAAACAAAATTGTGTTCACATGTGCATTGAAGAATTAAATAATACCTCAGCCATAATGGGCAAACAGGTATTCCTGTCTGTGTCAAGAGTCAACAATTTGGGGCATTTTGTGAAGTATTTAAACAGTTGAAAAGGCCAAACCACCTCAGGGGTTTTTCATTTTGCAGCATTCTGCTGTAATCAACTCTCATCCAGCTGTAGTCTCTTAAGTCCTCTTTCCTGAGCTTTGAATCATGAGCCAAACAAGTAACACTATTATGATAACAGAGATTTCTCCATATACAGCCATGCAGCTAAATCTTTCTCCCATTTTGAGGTAGTTGTCAAATAACTGAAGGCTTTGCTAGTTTTCTGGCAGAAAGTCACAGTTGTTCTTTCTTCAGCTGGGGGTCAGAGGGCAGGCTGAACTGCTAGGGCATGAAGAGGAGGGGTGAAAGTAGGGAGGGAATGGCTGACAGATGTGTACAGAGGCATGGCTGGACTTTAGTGACCATGAGAAGACAGTAGAATTTTGCATCCATTTAGAAAAGCATCCTACATTTGACTGATGTCACTACAAATCACATTAGTTGCTGGGTTTTTTTTTTAGGTTTTGCTGCCCTGCTCCCATAAGTCTGTGCTTTCAGCAGCACTGGTTGATTCATTTTTCGCACGGATTCCTCACTCCTCTTCGTCCGCTCTCGTGTTACTGGCAGTGCGGCACAGATCGTGTCAAAGCTGTTTTCTTAGTGAACTGGGTGAGAAGAGGGGAAAATGTGTACAATGTTTATGAGGGAGAAAGTTCCAGGCTTCCCCGTCAACATCACGGCACTCTTGAGGATTTCAGCCCTGTCAGCCATAAATATGTCCGCTCTTTGCTATAAGTACACGGTCAAGGCAAATACTTTGGAGGTGTAAGTGAACCTTTTTGCGTGGCTGATCCTCCTTGGAAATCGTGAGTGGGAAAAAAAAATCACCTCAATACTTTTAAGAACTAAATGGTTTTTCCTTCTCCATGCACTAGGTATGGTGGCCTTGAAGTGCAAATCACATCAACAAATAACCCAATGCAAAAACATACTAATGATCACGACAATTTAAAAAGCAAAGCAAATGATAAAAATACATTATATTTTAGAAATCAAAACAAAAATTCCAGAAACCAAAACACAATTAAAAAAATAAATAAAATAAAAATAAAACTATTAAAAAATTCAAAAGTAATTTCCAGAAATCAAAATGAAATGTTCAAAAATGAAACACAATAAGTAACTGGAAAAAGTAGGCACTATGGGACATCACTGCTTAGATGATGACGTTTGTCTATTATTTCAACCACAAGTTCTTTGGCATGAAGTGATTCTGGGTGTGCTCTGAACTAATGAAACTTTTAGAAGTATGTGGACAATGAAGATGCATTTTTTTTAAATGCATTAAAAGGCCAAAAATCAAACGCCATCATCCAATCAGGCATGTCACATAGTATCTGTTTGTCTGTTTTTTAAACATTTCGTTTTACTTTCTTGAAATTACTTGTGTTTTCTAAAAAGTTTCATTTTTATTTTGTTTCGTTTTTTTTAATTGGGCTTTGTTCTCTTAAACGTAAAATTGTCTTTTTTATTGATTGTATTTCTTTTTTAATCTTCAATGTTTTTTGCATTGAGTGGTTTGTTGGCGAGATTTGCACTTCAGGCTCACAGTAAAAATGTCTACACTTTGACAGCTGACAGACTGCTTTAACATTCACCACAGTTACTTTTCACACTGATGGAATAATATCTACAGTGGATCATAGCTGGATTTAGCAAACGCAGACTTTAATGATGATGAGGCCTGATCTTTCAAGCTAATCTGGGAGAACGCAGTTGGTGATTTAAGAGAGAAATAGTTTAGTTCACAGACGAATCAGGGCTTATTTTGACAGCTCAGATATTTTCCACTTGGGTGGGAACACAGCAAAGTAAAAAAGAAAACAGCATATGACTGGAAAAATAACCCCAACCCTTAAGCCAGATTTGCTTAATACTCTGTTGTCATTGGTGTTTTGTTCTGTGCATTCACAAATTTATTTAATTTCACTTCCCAGAGATGGTAAAACAGCACCCCACAGGATATGCTGTAAAGTGAAATGAAGTGAAGAGAACACGTTACATCCAGACAGAGTGATGAAACCTGCGATAAAAAATGAAACATAGCTGTGATATAGAACTGGAGAGGATTGAAATGTATGAAAATAGGGGGCGGGGATGTAGCACAAAGCCAGCTACATAATTGCCTCTGCAAAGCAATTTCAAAGAGAAGTCAATCTGGTGAATATAAACTTCCTATGTGTTTACCTGCAGTTGTTATATGATAGGCGAAAAAAGCAAACCCCGCGTCTCCTGGTTAAAGCAACTGATCTCCATGGCTAATGCCCGTGATGGAGCATGCCGTCTCCCTGCGACCTTCACCAGATAAACCACCGCAAAAGGGGGGGGGGGCAGGGTGTGTTGGGGGTTAGGGCAGGGTGCTGGTTTCACAGGACTGTGACTGAAAGAGCTTAACGCCGATGAGGACTTCATCCAGTGCTGTGTTTACGACAGCAGAGAGCAAACACTCCCAGACTTTACCAGCTATCATTTGTTTTTGTTTTATTATTACCCATAATCTTTGTCTCCTATGATGTCTGCTGTGGTTTCTCCATAATTTAGGAAATGTATTGTTTAAAAAGACAAAATATACAACAATAAAGGCATCCAATATGGAAAAGAATGAAGAGATTTCAGCCTTTCACCCTTTTGCATGATTTCTATAACTTCTTTATATCAATTAAATAAATACGTTAAATTTACATACTTTGTTCTAAGTAATTTGTGTTTGGAGGCGGCTGCTTTAAGCTTTGAATATGTGGTTAAGGAAATGTGTCAGAATGAAATATCAAGATCATCAAAAAAAAAAATGAAAAAAGTTAGAAATACTTTTTTGAAATAAAGACAGTGATGTCAGTAAACAGAAAAAACGTTTTTTTCCCCCTTTTAACTGTCATGCCTGTATTCATAATGTTTAATTAAAAATAATTCAAGGTAAATAATTTCCTTATCATTTAAAAAAACTCTTTAAAATAACAGGGGCTTTATTATTTCTGAAATTCAGGATTCTGAATTACCATGATCCTCTCTTTTATTTAAAAATTTCATCAAGAAAAAAGGATAAAATCTATGCTCAAAAAGAGTTATGAATATAATAAACTGTAAGAAAACTGTAACAACAGGAATAAAAAGATGTGTTTTTTGGAGCAAACAGTGTCATCTGTGAAACATGTGGAAGCACAGCAGTGCATGTACTGCATGGCTTCCCCTGACTGGGTCAATGGTTTTATGGACAGTCAGACAGAAAACAGATACAGGCAGACTCATTTAGAAATGTACAGGGCCACTGTAAGTCAAGACAGGAGTTAAATGAATGAAAGCTAATGAAATGTAGTGTAAAATCTTAACCACCTGATCTCAGCTCAGCAGAGATTTCACAGGGAGAAAATTAAAAACACGGCCAAACAGTCAAGAGACCAGAAAGCTTGAAGAGAGCTGCAGATAACAAAGCATCAGAAAAGAGGAACATTACAATATTGAGAAGACTGGACTGTGTGCTTTAAAAAAAATACATAAAAATGAACAATTTTTAACATTTTTTTGTGAGTTTCCATTTGAGCTATTTCAAAAATGACAGCACACCTTCAAGCGGCTTAAATCGCGTTAGCATCACAGAACAGCCATGCAACACTGGGCTGTCTGACTTTCTGCCACAGAGAGTATTTCAGGCCCTCTTTGTTTGTGAACGGTAATGGAAGGGCTCCTAAAGGGAGATGGAGAGGGAATAAATGGAGGATTTTCAGCTTGTTAAACGGGGCATTACAGGGCTTGTGACTGGGAGTTGTTGGCTATAAAACCAAACAGTTCGGCTGTATTCATGTTTTAGTGCATCGGCTCAGGGGCTGACAGCTTTGCTGTTGGGGCGTTGTTTCGAGGACACTGGAGGCAGATTTAGGGAAATGCACGCACTGCTGTGCAGACTGACTATCTGTTTGAGTGAAACAAAACTGTTGAAATAGCAGGAATATAAAACTCATATCACTTGTCTTATTCCTATTTCCATCTTCACCGGAGACACCGAGTCTCAGCTTGTTGTGTGCTCATGTGTTGTTGCTTTTAGACCAGATGTAACACAAATTGGATTAGTGCTAGATACAATTTCCCATTGATGTTTCTAAAAAAAAAAAATATTGACATGTGTTTGAAATCTGCACATCTAAGATCTGCACGAAGGCAGAGGCATTCATGTAAAGCCTTTATGCATGAACGCACAGATGTATTATTGTTCTCTCGGCCAGGATGCTTTTGGTGAAGCTTGAAAGATCTGAGCAGATTTAATGATGTCCGCATGCTGACTTATTTTCATATTTTCCACTAAAAAGCATTTTTGAGGTATTTATAAATGCTCTACAAGTCAAAAACAAAAAGAATAAAACAGCCGGTAACTATAGAGTAAAGAAGAAAGTCTGCACAACCAGATTTCTATTTCATAATTTTTAGCCAAAATTGTGAGTTCTGTAAAAGTTTCACAGGCTTCCAGGAAAAAAAGTAACATGATCATACCACAGCAATTCTTTTTTTTTTTTTTTTAAGAATAGTTTCAAGAACTGATAACCAAAATTTACATTTTCTAAAGGAAGAGTTAAAAAAAATCACATTCCTTTGATCAAGGCCTACAAAGCATTTTGAGGCGAATGTGACAGATAATTATAAGTTTGAAGATTCCCTCTGATGACACTCATGTTTCTGGTGTTCTTGACATGTTCTTGTGGGATTTTTCTCATCATGGAGAAAATATGTGAAGAAAATTAAGCTTTAAATTCCATGTCTGAGTATTTCTTTTTTTAAATCTTTGTGAACCAGGAGCAGACGAAAAAATGCTTTTGAAAAAGATTGTAGCAGTGACATAGAAAATAGGCTGGGCAGGCCACAAGCTTTCTGATGCATCCACTTGCCAATAAATCGATCCATGTTGTCTTTGTTTTCTGAACTGGCATCTGGCTCGAAACTGTACGGCTGGATAGCTGCAATATTGCTCGCCATTTTTGTTGCACCGTTTATGTTAGATTGGGGGGGGGTGAGGGGCTGTATGCTAGCAGGACAGAGCGTGAAAAGAGCGACAATGGGAAATGGGGGCTCGCTTACTTCATGCCAACAATTCTGCCCACTATTGAACATTCCCGACGAACTTCTGCTGCTCTACATAAACTATGTCCTAGAAAACATCACTTTGGGGGAGGGGGGGTTAATTTTGGCTAAAAACTATAATCGTAATTAAAAGACCAATGGCGTATACTTATATAGCGCCTTCCTTCCTACAAGGACAAAGCCCTTTACAGTCACAGACCCATTCACCCAGTCACACACACATTCACTCACACATTCACACACTGGTGGTCGCTCCGCTGCCAAACACAGGCGCCAACCTACCACCAATAATTAAAAAACGTAATTAAAAGACCACTGGGAACGCTTATGTAATAGATCAAAAGATGAATGATCTAATTAGTTTTATTTTATTTTTTATTTAGCTTTTTAAATTCTGTAGATAAACACAAATATTATTTATTTAATTGGGTAAGTTCATAAGAACATCTCTGAGATGTGACCTGATTTCACCTAAACTTGCCCTGAAGTCATTTTCCTCCTTTTATAAAAAACTAAGAGAAAAAAAAAACTCCACTTTGTGAAACTGAGTCGTACGGTGATTTGTCAATTTTTATCGAGGTGAGAAAACAAAACTTGAGTCTTTAACCCATTCATGGCTGATTTCATTTCCAATCATTTTAAAAAAGTCCTGTTTTTTCCATTCAAGATTATTAATTAAGTAGAGTCCTGGATTAAATGATAAGCAGTGAATAAGCAACATTTGAAATGAAGTAGTTAAAGGCATGCTCTTCTTCTTCCCAATATATTCTGAAAATAGAGCAAATTAACACGAGAAAATTTAGAAGATAAAAGATATATAAAGAAGAAAAAAGTAACATCATCATAAAGGAAGAAAAATACTGTTTGTTGTTTAAAAAAAATAGAGACAAACACTTGTGAAAAGAACAAAGTCAGTACCTAGAACAAAAGATGTCTGCTACCCTGTTGGAAATCACAATCTTGAAGTCTATGCATGAAATGCATGATATTGTTTTGTGCTGAGCTGGAGTCTAATTCCTCCTGAGACTGCAAGAATGCCTCAAACAACAGAAACACAACAATCAGACATTATGTCTTTGACTTGATTTTTTCCTTAATTTGTTTAGTCCTGACATTCATATTAAAACACTTAAGCACATTGAAAACAGTACACAAAATTAATATTTGCCATTCATTGTGCCAGGAGTTATCAATGTTTGATGTTGTTGTTGACCTTTCTGCATATTCCTTCAGGGATCACCACAGGTGGTTTTGGAGAGAGTTTTTCCTAGATGTCCTTCAGGCTACCCTGTATCCGGGCTGGGGACCGGTACAGGGGAACACAGGCTCAAGCCTACATTTAGGCAGTGGCGTGAAGGGTCTTGCCTAAGGACCCACATTGGATGAAGCTCATTGCGCCCCCTGGGAATCAAACTCTGGTTTCCCAGTGCTTAACCAACTGAGCTTTCCAGCCACTACATTCATTGTTTGATGTGTTGGTTTGTTGGTCGCAAACAATGTTTCATAGTAACAGTTGAAATATTTTTAAGTTACCATAGCTAGTTAATTAGTAGTTGATTGAATGTATGATTCCGCTCCTTCTGCTCCTACTATTACTGATGTGGGTTTTTTAGAATTCCATACATCTAAATAAACCTTTAACTCCATTCACTGTGTTAAAAACAGAGACAACCGTCATAGAATTCCATGTAAACGTGTCACATAAATGTAACCAACATCCCACTAATTATGGACGGCCACAGACGCCATAGCATGAAATGAATAGGTACTAACAAACATGCCTTCCTTACTTGAAATAGCAGAAGCAAATTAGCAGCCAGAGTGCTTCTTCCTGAGCAACAGCTCAGTCACATCTCATTGACATGTAACTGAGAGCAACCATTCTGGGCTGTCTGAGCACTGGTGCAAGGCACTCGAGGAATCTGTGGACTGTCATGGTGTATGAACAGCCTTCTGCTTGTTTTGCCAATGGATAAAGCTGTCAGCAGGAAACGCATCAAAGACGCATGCGGGGCCATTCAGCAGACTCCGCCGGTGTCAATAAAGAATGTCTGCATGCTCAGGTTGATGGTGTAAACTTGGTGGGGTTACACAAAGACAATATTTATACTTTTATGTCACTAGGGCAAGTATAATACAGTGACAAATGTTTTTTTGTTTCTATTTCCTTTTACCATTTATTCCAGATCATTAAAGGTTTTTAAAAAATAACAAAAAAACTGAAACTCAATGTGATCATTTTTAAAGAGTATGTTTAAATCTGTTTTTCTTCGACAAGCTCTAAAAAAGTTACCTTTTGACCTCAATAAAGGAAAACAGGCACAATCCATTACATGTGGGAAGAACTGAAGAGAAATGGATTTCCTTTCTGAGATGATACAGTCATCTGTCATAATAGCTGTCACAGTGACATGGTTCAAGAGTTCCCATTCCCCATTTGCTTTGTGTGTGTTTCCACAGAAGATGTAAGCCTGCCTTTGTGTACACAATTCGGATTTTATGGCTGCAAAGAAAAACTCTTGTAACTTATTTAGAGAATAAATTGTTATGTCAACAATGGGAAATTTATAAAAAACTAATGTACCTTCAACATACCTAAGATACAAACATCAATTTATGTTTTTAGATTTTTCTCAGCCGCCTTTAACGTTTTGTCGTTTGTCCAGATCACCTTACTGCACAGTCTGCTGAAGTTCATCTTAATTCTATTAGTCTTACAAATCATGTTACAGTTTTCAATCTATAATTGAAGATGATTTTCTAAAAATGGCATATACTGAAACGAAAGTGTAGCAGAAATGAATCTTCTTTTAAATTCTGGTGATTCATGCATAATAGGGTGTGTATATTTTTGGATTTGATATGCATCTGGATACATGGTCCACAAATCAAAACATACAAAATTCACCTAATTTTGTGGCGATACGATACAGTCCAATTCTTTTACCTAAATGGTTATTATCTAAATATTTGTTATTCATTTGACATTTTAACTATTTTTTTTCTTACTTGAACTTTTAAGTTTAAGCAGCAAAAATTAAAATGTCAAAGAAGCTTCAAACAGAAAAACCTGCATTTTAGCTCTCTTTGACCGTTTCTTCTTTGTGGTTAAAAAAGTGTGTTATTTTAATTTATTCAGGTGTTTTTTTAAATTCTGTGAAAAAAACAACAGTGCACACATCTCTCACTGGGGTTCTCCATCCATCCATCCATCCATCCATCCATCCATCCATCCATCCATCCATCCATTTTCTAAACCCTCTCTATCCCTTTCGGGGTCATGGGTTTCCCAAAGTCTACGGTTCTCCCTCCGCCAATTGTAATTTACCCAATTTGAAAAAGCAAGCTTGTGATTGGACGCCTTTTTGTTTTCATCCCATGTATATAAATAGTAAATTGATAGTGCAATGTCACATGATAGGGGAAGTGATATGGTGCCTCTGTCAGACTCCTCCCCCTCTCCTCTCCGCTTGACTGCTGATTCAGCCCAGCTTCGACCACTCACCTCATCTACTCATCCGCCTTCTTAAGGAGCTCCTGGATCATCAGTCTTCGCCAGTCCGTTGCCCCTGATGGTGCAGAGTTGGCCCTCTAATCTTGTTCATGTTCTCACGTGACGTTTGTTCACGCCTAATTCCATTCTGTACTTACCCTTAGGAACCCAATGCCACGAGTGGTCGCCTGAAGCTGTCTCTGCCGAGAACCCTCCTCCTGCCTGCACTCCTTGGTACACCTCGAGCCTCTGCCGTTTCATCTCCCCCTCTGGGACCTCCGCCGACAACAACTCTCTCTGGAGAACGGCAAAGGGATCCACCAGTGACGTCACCGAAGTCTTTGTTTCGCTCTGTGGAAGCCACGTATCCAGACCTCCTGGCTTTGTTTGTCCTCCCCATTAAATCCTCTTACCTGCAATTCTCGCTCTCTCCTGTGTTTCCTCCGGGTTTCAGCGTCTGGATCGAAAAGGTGTTCTGTAGCCATGACAGGAAGAATTTGATTTAGTGTTTAATTTTACTCAGTCACCTGGTATGACTTTGAAACTTTAAAAGAAGTACACTTTTTTTTTTTAGCTCAATAATAAGCACAAGAGCTTTGTTGGCCATTGAGTATTTTGTTTTCATTAGGATACAGGGAAAAAAGGCTGTTCTTTATAGATATTCCTCCAAAAATACATCATATTGGGCATTTAAGCTGCCTAGAGAAAATTCAACTAAAAGTTTACTAGATTGATAAAATGGTCAAAATTGTGCCTCCATAGTATATCTTCATTTATTGCAGAAGTGGCATATGTTCTCTAGAACTTTAAGTCTCACTCCAATCCTGTTTTGATCTATTTTAAAGCATTCTCAAAGGTCTTCTAATTATGATTATGCTGTTTTCAGCCATAATAAAAAAAATCTGTGTTGCTTCCTGGGACATATTTTCTGCAGTGTTCATAGATAGATACTCACATCTGAGTTGTGGGCGGAACTGTCAGTGTGGAGTAAGCCTGTCCCCATTTTCCATCATCCCTCTGTTTACGTGTTCTTTTACAGCCCCTCACAACCTAACATTACAGGTGCAACAAAAATGGCGAGCAATATTGAAGCTATTCATCTGTACAGCTTTGAACCAGATTTCAGCTCAGATGAGAAAAACAGAGACATACATGGATCTAGTCATCTACAAGTGGATGCATCAGAATGGAGTGGAGCAGAGAGCTTGATAGCAACACATTTTTCCGACTGCATTTTTTCGTCTGCTCCTAATTCACAGTGTTATGAATAAAGAAAAACTAGGAAACGCAAGTTTAAGCTTAATTTTCTTTATATGTGTCCCTTATTGTGGGAAAAATGATACAAGATATGTTGAAACCATCAAAAGCACAATTTCATTCCAGTGGGTCTTTAGCTACATGGAATGGGTTTTAAACAACCTACATGTATATAAAAGAGGTGGAATGTAATATAGCAATGATGTACATAAAAATTTAACCTCAAGGATACTATCTCACCTGTAAGTATTGCTAAATTCATAACTTTTTACAAAAAAAGTAAAATTCTTTTTAAATTAATTTTATCTCAGTTCTAATTTTTCTCATGTTGCACAAAGTCTATGTCGAAATGGATCAAACATCCCTGAGCCACGATAGACCTGCATGAAGGTTTCTGTCTGCTCTCTTTCTTCCTCTGCATTAAAGATTGTGCCGTGGTAAGGAAACCTCTTTCTAAACATGAAACAAATTTTATGCCAGGCATACCTTGTGCTTTCATGTCTGGTTTTTGCCCAAAGAAAGGGGTGACATCTGACTGCTTCCCAGGTGTTTCAGGCATTTTCGCAAAGACGATAACAAAAAGGTTCCATTGAACTTTATAGACCAATTGAAACAGACACAGTAAACCATGCACAGAAGAGCCAGAAGTGTTTTTCAGCTGATAGTCACTCCATCAGTATTAACAGGGCAGAGACATTGTCTTTTTTGTCTCGGAGACCATGTTAAATTAGTTGTAAACAGATGGAGACTGTCTTGTTGCCAAGCAGTCTCTGTGCGAGCTATGTGTGTGCCAAGGTAAACCAGACAGGGTTTATTCCTGCAGGCCTACTTATCTTCATCTCTGTTGTTTATGTGTGTGCTTAATTGCAGCCAAGATGTATGCTCAAATCTGCCTTTCCTCTTTAGCTGTCTGTCTGTCATATGTTCTGATGAATATGAGTGTATGTGTGTGTGTTCTGCTGTGCAGATGTCCCTAGGTTGTTTCTTTGCCAAAAGGTGACTTTTGTGGTGCAAAGTGGAGGGGAGGAGAGCCAAAAGGCTGACGAAGCTGGTGTGTGCAGTTCACAGGGAGTCATGTTGCGACTCTCAAAGTTCTGATGTTGTGCTGGCTCCACAGTCCAAATTTCCACATTGAACTTGCATGTGTGTATGTTCTTTGTCATATGAACAGTTTTGCCTGATCTCAGATGATGTCATTTACAGCTGCTGCATGGCTGACAGACAGCTTCCGCACCACAACATGGGGCCCTATGGTTTGCCTGTCAGGCAGATTGACAGGTGAATGACACCAATGAGAGCCAGCCGTCCCTCCCCACTAGGAGCCAAGCACTGACTGACAGCCAGTAAACAGCCAAAAAGAGCACCTCTGAACCTGAAAGTAATCTCTTTAACTTGCTCTTTTTTCCTTTTTCATCACTGCAATTTTCTTTTTTTTCTTTTCCCTCAGCCTCCCATGCTCTGTTGCTCTCTGACTTTTTTTCTCTTCTTGCCCTCTTTTGAAAATGCCTTTTCTTTCTCTCAGTGGGTACTTTTCCACTTTTTTCAACAGCGTACCCTGTTCTTTTTCCCCTTCCCCTCCGTCTGTCACAGTTCTATGCTGCTTTCTGTCACTCTGTCACTAACTCTAAAAGAAGCGGCTTCTTTGGCCCTCATTGGAGTCTCTCAGTCAGAACTTGGATGAAAAACTTCTTCAGACTCAGTTGAAATGGGCACAGTGCTGTGTGAGAAGCACCGTTCTCTCTGGAAAGGTTGTCAGGTGAACTCACGTTTTAAAAAGCATTACATGGGTTGATTACTTTAGTGCTTAGCTGGCAGGAAATTTGCCTGGGCCTATCTACAGTTTTTCTCCCAGTAGATTTAGTTTGAGCCCACCCAAGTGCCTTTCAGCCTGGCATTCTGCCTCAGGCCCACACTCCCTTTTTGACCCATGTGCACAGGACCCATTGCCCTGGCCTCTTTTGCGCCCACTGACCCATCACCTCTTGACCCACTGTCCCACGCTCCCTCTGGCTTTTCTGTTTGCCACCTCAGTCACCGCTCAAAAAATGTGCAAAACGTCCATATTGAAAATAAATCGTATATTTCATGTTGTGTATATCATCAGAAATCAGTTTAAGTAACACTCTGGTCATCTTGTGAGCTCTTTTAAAAGCATTCCGGTTGGTCTTTAATTATTATTAATTGTTTTATTTTTAAAACTCTTCTTTTCTAGGACATAGTTTCTGTTCATTAGAAATTAGCCTCTGAGTTGTGAGCAAAACTGTTTCTGTGGACTAAGCCCCCATTTTCCATCATCCCTCTGTTTACCTGTTCTCCTATTAGCTCAAAACACCTCATAACCACAACCTAACATTACCGGTGCAACAAAAATGGCGAGCAATATTGGAGCTATCCAGCCAAGCAATTTTAGGCCAGGTGTCAGCTCGGATGACAAAAAATAAAGTTCTATGTGGATCTAGTCATTGACAAGTGGATGCATAAGAAAGGAGTGGAACAGATAGCTTGTGGCACAATTACAATGCTTTTTCCTACAGCACTTTTTTTGTCTGCTACTGATTCAAATTGATTTCAATAAATAAATACTCAGAAATGCAATTCAAGCTTACTTTTGTTTATATTTGTCCTCCATCATGAGAAAACTGCCACAAGAACATGTTATAAACACCAAAAACATAATTTTCATCAGAGTGGGCCTTTAATAAATCTGCCTGCTATCTCTGTTTTGCTTCTCTCATCTCAATGCCAACTCTCCTTCAGTCCTCCTTATCGGAGTATGTTTCTGTCTCATTTGTCCATCACATCCATTCAATCTGTCCTCATATGTGTGGTGTCTCACTCGCTCAGTCAGTCAATCTCTTTGCCTCGTGAGTGTCGATGTTGTCTCCCAGTAAATCTCATGCTGTCTGTTTCTGTCTTCTTCTTTGTTGTTTTTCTCTGTGTGCCTTCCTTTTCGCCTTGTGAGAAACTCTTAAAGGTCTTTGTTGGAAGCTAAAGACACCTCCATGGTGACCAGCACTGAGTGACAGCTCTTAAAGAAGTCTCTTCATTGCAGGGGCCAGGAAAGGCATGGAGGAATGCATGTCTGTGTGTGTGGGTGCCTGTGTGTGGATGCGTTTGTCAACTTCTAGAAGGATTTGAGCACGTTTCACATGAAAGCATGTGCAAATCTACATGCAAGAGTGCTCTCTGCTTACCAGTGTCCATCTTCTTGTGGGTTCATTTTTCATGACAAAACTCTAGCGTGATGTTTATCTCAGGGACATACACAAATAAACCGGGGCAAAGTCAACCAAGCCCCGCAATCAGCGCTGAGCCGTCCACGGTTCAACAGCTTTGTTTGTTTACCTCCCATGTTTCCTTTGAACCCTCCTCCCCAAACATACTCAGACACACACTACAGGAACTTATATAACCCACGAGAGACAGAACCACAGGGGAAGGGGAAAAAAATCCTCCAAAACTTTCATCTGATGGTCAGTGAAGGGTTTCATCCAGAGTTATGTCACCTTGTAGTTTTTTGCGGTCAAATTTATTTTGGTTCTTTTTTTGCTCAAATCCCCAAACCCTGCAGGCTCTATCTGATAGAGTCAAACAGAGGGAAGCTTTTATGTGAGCACTTTGTTGCAATTATTTCAAAGCTCAAAATGCTCAAAAGAGTAAAAGACTATGCTACGTACCTCGTGCACTTTATCTTGGCAGGACTTTTTCTGAAAGCGGCCCTCATTACTCTGTCAGCTATTAGAGGGGAATATCTGAGCAGTGATTTTAATCAAAAAGATAACATCAACCGCCTTGTGGAATGAAAAACGAAGCTAAGAAGAAATAAAAAGCGAAGCTTGAACTACTTCTGTGGTAACAAGAAGTGGGACAACAAATGGTCAGAGGTTGACTTATGGACAGACTGTTTTTCTTTTTTTGATAGAGCCATGAGAATGACAGCCAGAGTCTAGTCTTCATTTTCCAGGTTACCAGAGCGGCTATTGAGAGATGGAAATGTGTGTCCAGCAACCCAGCATAAACCCAAGTCAAACACCAACACCCATGCAGTCCGAAACTCAAAGCCATACAATAACATGGCCCATAAACATTCCACAGCACCCAGTGAGAGGGCTTGAACTGTTGCAAAAACACAGGACGAGGGAACTCCAGAAAATACAGCAGTATGGCATGGATACTTTTCAGAACAGTACTTTGGAAGTGATCTGAAAAAGGGAATGAAAGCCTTTGGTTTCTTCCACTCATGACTTGTAGACCACATTACCAAAATACCCAAGTGCCAAAAGGGAAGATTGTTCTGTGGTAAGTGACTGACTATCAAAGTGATTAAGTGTCACAGACAAGCAGGAGGGAAAACCATCTTGAGCTTGCAGTGGTTGCAGCAAGACTTGTGGTTATTCTTTCCAGTTTTCCCTTTTCAGCAGTCAATTCCTGAGTCTTCATTGCAGCTAAGGCCTGTTGTCATGTGTATATTAAAGCTACGCTCACACTGCCCTCGGCAATGCATGTTCAGACAGCCACTTTCATTGAAAATCGATATAATCAAATGCTCATTTTGGCCTTTCATCTTCAAAGCCCCAACGTTCACACGTAACTATGCAAGTTTCAATTAAGGTTTTTTGGCTTTATGTATGAGACATGTGACCATTGAACACACATTGAAATCAAACCAGGTCGAATTTAGACCAGTCAGGGACTTGTATTCTGTAGTGATGTATAAATGGCGTCCTTTTAATTCATAGAAGCGCCAACCGCTTGAACAGTGATCACGAAGGTGAATTGTCTAATTGACACAGCGTCTTTCATATATTAGAATAGAGCTGTGAAAGAAAAAGCCTGCAACCAAATTCACCAGATTGGCACCACTTCAATATTTCGCAGCAAGCCTCTTCCAACTGTAGGTGGCGGGCATGTGCTAGTAAACAGCAGAAAAAAGAAAAAGAAGAAGACCCTCCCTGCTTGTCCAGTGTGAACACCGTGGACTAAATGTGTGTTCAAGAATGTGAATCACATCCTCAGTGTGTCTGTAGCTTAAGACTCAAGGCTTATCTAGAAGTCTTTTTTAAGTATGCAGGCTTCCTCTGAAATGACCCAACACAATGATTTGGACTGTGATGGAGTGAAAGGCCAGTGACAATTTTTCCAAAAGTGACACCCTCATGCCCCATCTCTCTGAGCTATCAATCTCCAAGGCATTCTAATTATGCATAATTGGCCATAACTGGCTTTAATTGGCTGTGATTGGCTGTAATTGGGCCAATGGACTAATCTGATTAAAGATCAGAGAGCTGGGGGTCCTGTGTGGTTTCACAGTGAGTATTCCCTCGCCCCCTCACTGACCCAATATGTACACATCAAACGTATCTGTTTGCAACACACATGATTGCTGCCGGTCATTGCTGTGGAATTTGGGTATCAAACTTTGAAATAATCTCAACTGAAGTTTACTAAAAAGAAATCCCTGATAATGCAACTTGATTTTAAAATGTTTTTTCTGTTTAGCGTAAAAACACTTCTACACCATGAATCTGCTGTTTATGGATGTTCACCAGCGAGGCAATCTGTATGAGATGAAAGGAGTAATGTAATACAGCTCTAATTTGAATCACATTTTCTTGCCTAAAGCAGCTGAATTCCTAATAGTGCATTAAACTGTCCAGAAGTCTTGCTAAATTATAATATCCAAGACAGAAAGAGAGAAGTGACTCTGCATCGTTTTGGTGTGTTCTGATGAGAGACTTTGAGAGGAGAGCAGAGGGAGGAGATGTGTTTGTGTTGGAGAGTAAATCCCTCCTTCTTGCTCCTGCTCTTTTGTTCCCGTTCTCCCTCTGCCCGGTGGCTTGACTGGCAGATGGAAGCGATTACGCTGTAATAATAAACCATGGGAGAGACGGAGGGATGACGGAAAAGGCGGCTGCAGAGGACTCACGGGCCAGCACATGTGTCAATCGGGCCTGTGGATCAGCGCCTGTGCTCATTTCCATCACCATGACAGCTCAGACCTACATCAAATCCCCAGGAAAGAAACCAGGAATAAGTTCTCTTTACCTCAAAACATGTAGTTGCATTTTTTTTACAGATCTCTGATTGCAGCTTGATTAGGCTTGATTCAGCTTGCAGATGTTTGTCACTTTGAGGTCTAAACTTGAAGGATGACCTGTGTTCTTTTGAGACAACAAAATCATTTCTCAACACTTTTTCTTTCTTTGTGTTTAATTTGTAACAGCCATCAGGAATGCCAGGCTCTGACAGTAGTCTTGAGCTCTGTCTGCCCTGATTCACAGTGTGTTTAACATCCGCCCCACCTCTACCTCTTCCACCCTTTCAGCAGCAACTGCATCTCCACGCCGGTGCCCTGTCAACATAACAAACTGCCACTTTCAGCTGCAGCAAGAACCAAACCTGTTCTGTGTTTCTTCTCCATCAAACACAGGCCCGTGCTCTTTTAAAACATGTCAGCCATCAGTGAAAGCTTTCCACGCTGGTTAAATGTCAAACTCTGACCCGAGGACAGATCTGGCAAAAAACATGAAGCACCTGCACGAAACAGGGAGAATAATTCTGGCTTTAAAGCCTTTGTTGAAAATAATGAGCGGAGGGTGGTGGTGGTCTTTGAGTGTGTTAAATGTGAAGAGTGTGTTTATGCATGAATGTCAGCATGTGTGTGTGTGCGCGCTTCGTAGGCAGCTGGTGTGCGGATGAGGGAGAGAGCTGTCATCCAGAGGCAAGCCACCCTCCCTGCCTCGCAGCCTTCCCCTTCGCCTCTAACCTCTCACCCCTCACCCTAACAGCAGCATAATGCGTCTGTTGAGAGACCAAAGCAGGCAAGGTTGCTTTCTGCTCACATCAGCATCCTTTCTGTCCTCCAAATTGCCTTTGGAGGCAATGATTGCCATGAGTGGGCGGTTGGTAAGCCGCCCACATGTGTCTGTCTTTCCATAGCTGCAGCATTTGCTGTGCTTTGTAATAATTTCAGGATAAATATGTACTATTAAATTTTTTAGGTAAGTTTGTTATTTTATGGGCAAAGGAGAAAAAGAACGACAACCAATTTTGTTGGTTTTCTTAAAGCCAAGTAAACTGTCACTGTACTGCAACCTCGTCAAACACCAATGTGAAGCATTTTAACAGCTGCTTGACACTCAAAAGTAATATTTCTTGAGCATGGAGTAACTTCTCAATGATGTCAAAGTTATTTACGTGTTGCAGCTGGTCACTGAGAGTAACATTTGAGAGTAACGTTTGAGCTTCTACTGAACTATTGCCTCTCTGCAGAAATTATGTCCTAGAATACTGCACAATTTTCTTTTTTTTTTTTTTAGCTAAAAACACCATAAATATAATTAACTCTGGGAACTCTTTCACAACAGACCAAAAAATAATCGGAGTGGAACCCCAAATTCCTTTATTCATATGGAGTCGAAAATGAATAAAACACCACAGTTTTGGCAAGGCATTTTATCTCCCAAAGAGTAACTGTGGCCACTATTTGATCTTGTTCTGGGATATTAGTGGAATTTCCCCTTATCGAATTAGAAAAGTTCTATTCTATTCTTATCTATTCTATTCTATTCTAGGGCGTTTATGTTTCCAGCACTGAAGAATGCTCACAGAATGTGTCACAGTATGTACTGAGCATTCTTGTAACAACAGAAAAAACACATTTAAACAAAAATGTAAAGTTCCCTGTGATGGGTTGTGATGAATTGGGCATCAAATTAGAAAAGGGAGCATCACATCTGTGATCCAGTAAGTCATCTTGAAAATGGGTTAAGATACAAAAGGTGAATGCAGGCTTGTTATACTCCGTTGTACTGTAACACCTTGTCCCTCTTTTCTTTTCCTTGTTAAGGTTATCACCTGGAAAATGCCCTTTGTATACATCCTGCACTCACATAGTCTTTGTCAGATTTTCCTAATTTCTGAACCATTCAGGCCAGGGGTTGTTGCACTCAAACCATACTGTAAGCTACTGTATGTGCAAGTGATACAACTGTCATTTCCTTTAGGTAAACAAATTATTGTCAACATGAGTTTGTTAACTTTATCACAGACTTGGAAGACATCAAAGCCATTAAAACACTGGAGGCTATTTATATTGGCACAATGTGCTGCAGGCATAATCAACATGAATGAAGTTTATTACAGATGGCAATACTTTAAACACAGACATCCTACAACTTTTATCACCAGAATGCAGAAATTATTAGTATTTTTAGTTATTGCCATACTCTAGCTGTGAGGATTCAGCATTTAAGTTCAGTCTTTCAGTGGTGTTTTTGGTCATATCCCCTGTCAATTACTCCTGGTTCATGTTAATGCTCCACAGCTGTCTTCATTTCTGTTCATTGTATTCAGTGAGTAGAACTGTCTGGTTTTCAGTTCTACATAGTCAGGTCATCTGCTTTTTGTTTTTCTATGTATTTTCTTTTTTTAGGTTTATCTATAAAACATTTACATTTCTGCCATAAAAAGCCCAGTTGCCTGCATTTTGGCTCCTCTCTCTAGTACCTGACAGGAGGTATCCAATGTGAGTCTTGTTGGGATTCACAGCTAAATTCTCTTTTGAATCTGATCCTCCAAACACAGGCTTTTGTTGTGATTGGAAATATTTTAATACAAAAGATTGTTAAACAGAATGATACAGAGTTTAAAGGAGATTTTAATCAGAAAACATTATGTTAAACAGATACATTTAGTGTCAGACTCATAGTGAGGAATCTATGAACAAACCATAAATGTGGTTCATTTATTTTGAAATTCCCTCAGTGTTTTATTTTGAACATAGTACCCAGCTTCCTGTCTCTGCTCGTGTTGAATTGATGTGCTATGTTCAGATGTCTGGCTAAAGTGAAAGGTGACTCTTTGACTAATAGAAAGCATTTTTCTAATATATGAACCATATTTAGGCTGGTTAAATCAGTGGACAGCGACTGTCCCTGGGTGTCCCTGACTCTCTGGCATCTCTGAATCCAAGCGGACATGCAAAGACATAAGCAGCAGCTCAAAACCCCCGTATTACAAGAAAAGAGGTTCATTGGAATACCGGGGGATTTTGTGGCCACATTTTTTCTTGTCTCTCTAACAGAAATGTATTAATGGTAATACAAAAAAAAACCAGAAGGGCACTAGGGCGCTTTTTATTACTAGGCAAAAAGGGAGGGTGCTGAAGAAAAATAAACTTCCTGGTTGAATGAATGTCATAATGAAAAAAAACAACAACAACAAAAACAGCTGCTACCTTTATTTTCCTTTCTTTAGGAAGAGAGAAATATAAATACCTTTTCTGGACCATGATTTGGACTCTGATTCCCTTGTTCCTGCTTGATCCAGGATTTCTCTCCCAGCCGGTCACTAGTCTCCTCAAAATACTGATTTCTCAGTTGTACCTGTTTCACATCAGTAAAAACTTTCATGCCACCACCATTTTTGGTGCTTCATATTTATCATTGACAAAGTTTTGTTGTTTTGATTCAGTGACTGCTTTGGCTAGTACCTCATGCTCCTGGAAAAAGTGCACCAGGGTCATTGATAAACCTTTTAAAATTCTAACTGTCTTTGTCTTTTTGGGGGAATGAAACATGCAGGAAATAAGCTTTACTTTATATTTAAGCTTACTGCACCATGAAAGTAATTGCACCAGGAAATTTTTACAGATTAAACCATTAAGTTCTGGGTCATAAACTTTCATAGGTATTTGCTAAAGCTAATAAAAACCAAAGCAACAAAATCCAATGTGAATATGTGTTATCCTAAGACATCTGGGCTTCAAATAATGTGTTTAGTTTTAAGTTAGTTTTAAAGTTGCTATGTACATTTTTGTTTTCTTGAGCTTTAAGGTTTATTAAGGTTAAAAGTTTAAAAATTATTTAAAAAAGCAACAACTAAAGGCTCAATATTTAAATATTCACACAACTATAAACAAGAAAATGTTAGTCCAAGTATTGAAGGCACAGAACCAAATGTGTTGCTACTGACAGTCATGTAAGCTGACAGTAGTGGACCGCTTTGCCTTCTATGTTCAGGCAGTTACAGTCATCAGAGTAAAACAACCCTGATTTCTCCTAATAGGCCTGTCATGTTTCAACAAGCTGCTTATTAAAACCCTTCAGCCAGCCAGGAACAGCGTTGCTAGATGCAGCAGTTCTCAGAAAACCTTCACATCCCGACTAATCCTTTTGTTTTTTCTTTTTCCCCTTTTTGCTGTCTCAGAGGTTGTTTCCTGAGTATGGCAGCCTCAATCAGCGCCTGGGGGAGGACTCAGTGACCCACGATGCACTTCAGCATCGTGGAGTCACAGGAGTTTGACTAGTTGGAAGAGAAAATTAAACATTCAGAGTAGTTTTTGTGGTCGTGTTGAGTCATGGACAGTAGCTTGTGTGCATTTCTGTTCCATCTTTTAACAAGCTGTCTTTCACCAATTTCACAACAGTTAGGACGGGATTCAGACTTGGGTTCTGGAAGAACAGATGATTGTCATTTTTCTTAGTTAAATATACACCCATCTGGCACAAATGCCAAAGAAGGAGCAACAGCGCAGCATCCGACCGCCACTTCCTGGAACAGGGTTTCCTTCCGGCTATGGCAGGAGCCCCAACTCTGATTAAAGAACTGGAGGATGAGGGACACCTGAAAGAAACAGGAGCTAATCAGACTGGAGACGTGCACACCAACACACACAAGCACAGGCACAACAAGGAAAAGGTTGCATGTTCATACATGATGACAACACTGGCAAATTTGCTTGTCAACAGCAGCAACATACATCAAACATACAGGCTTTAATCAAGATGGCTACAACTCCAGTGGATTGTTTGTATAATAATTATGGATGTGAGAGGGTTGAACATGAGTTTCCAATCCTCAAGACACCCCAAGAGCATGCCACTGTTTCTATTGTCTTCTTCCGAAGGAATTACCAACCTCTCCCATTGCTTGATTAGCACACCACAATTGCTTGGGAACATGTCCTGCTTTGCAAGAAAGCTCAGCCTGAAATTAAAAATCTTGGAACATGAAATCATTGTATTTTTCCTCCATCTGTCCTCATGTTAAACTGTAGAAAATGTCAAATGAGAGTGATCGCAGACCTGGACTGAAGTTGAATGCTTGCAATGATGCATGGGCAGAAACATATGTCCACACTGTGGCATTAAATACATGATTTCCACGCCGCTATGTGACAACTACCAAGCAGCTAAGCACATGTGTCTCAGTGGGATTCCACTATGGAAAAGCTTAGCTGTGGATCCTCTCCACTTCTTTGCAGTCCTAGGTTCTTTGGGCATTTTTTTTGTCTTCACTAATTATGATTTACACTTCTCCCTTTTAACTTTCAATCGTTCCATTCCACCAGCCATCTGGTGCTCCTTCCCCACAGAGCTGAGTTCATTGCTAACAATCCACAGCTGGGCTAACACACACAGTTAGACACATTCATTTATTGTAAAGTTAGTAGAAATCGCCAGCAGCAAGCGATCCCCAAGTCTCTCTTTCACATGTTAAACTCAGGAGACGAGATGACCGGATGGTTTTTGTGGGTAATGTTGTCCCACCGTAACGTAAGGCTTGTAGGAGTTTGATCACTGGCAGATGCTGTTTGTGTAATGGCAGGAGGTCAGAGCAGGGTAAACCAGAGGCGACAGGCGCTTCACAGATCTGCAGAATGTAGAGTAGACATTACAAGACTCGGGTCCAGAACAAACTGAGGACACAGAGCAGATCTTTCAGCCCTGAGCTAAGGTTCGAACCCTGGTTCTTTCTGCTGTCAGGACCTGAGGTCTGGATATTGTTAGGAATCAAGGGCACACACCAACTGCGCTTCCTAGCTTGATTGAGTTCCTGTTCAAGTACCATGGCACCTCTTTGTGCCATTTGGACACATCACAATCTACAGTGTCACGAGGCCAAAGGATTAATTGTTAATCTTAACAGCCCTCATTATTTGGGATCAATCTAAATTCTTTCTTTCTTACTTTTCTCACACATGTATCCCATCTGTTTAACTGCTGAGGAGATCCAGAGCACTCTCTTCCTCCCTTTTTCTTACCTACCCATTTTTTTCTTTTTGCATTTCTTTAGGACTCTGTCTTCCTCTTCTTGCTTCCTGGAGCTAATTTTCTGAGTGATTTCATGGCTGCAGAATGTCCTAATTATAGTGAGCTGGTCTTTTTCGCTGCGGGGTGACTTTTTAGGCCTGGTAAGATTTTTTTTTTCTGTGTGTGTGCTTCTGTGAGTTTGTGTGTCTGCTAAAAGGAGGGAAACTAGGTTTTGGGGTGGGTCAGAGTTTTAAGACAGGGGTACCTGTCAATTTGATGGACGTCTGAGGGACCTGGCTGCCCTTGCGCCCCTGACCTCCTTCACCAGCCCTCCACCATGCCAAAATCTCACTCTGTCAAACAGTTAAACCCAGGTGGGGGACGAGATGTGTGCAAGAGTGTGTGCCAAAGAGACATGGAACAGGGGCTCCTTCATAGAAAGACCCCAAAAGGATGAAATAACATACTTGAAGCCTGTTCATAATGTCTTAGTTGGGCCAAAAAAGCAACACAGAGCTCTTTTTGCTTGACTTACTGATTTTTTTCACTTCATAAGACGGAATACTAAAACTTTCTATCATTTGTATAATTATGTTAGTCAAAGGAAAGCTTAAGTAGTCACTTTATTATTCAGATCTCATTGATTGAAGGTAATGAGTTTTGTCTCGTAGCTTATGCAATACAGTAAAGTCATATTTGTATGTTTGTTCATGTGTGTGCTCTCCGTGTTACACACCATTATTTACAGACGCTCTTTCTAATTTCACACTTCATACGCTTTCTGTCATTGGCTGGGAATGGAAAAATGAAAGAACGGGCTGCAGCGGCTGATGAGAGTGAAATTGAAAAATGGAAAGAAGTCAGGTCGCAGGAAAAGAGGGAGTGCTGTCGATGGTTTGGCTCTCAGACGCGTGATGGAAACCAATCACCGTGGAAACAGCACAAATCAGCAGACCGCATCATCACCCTCGCAAGTGCACGCATAGAGCGTCGACGCATTCTCACACATTAACTTCGGCATTGCTTTTTCCTGAGATCTGTGCTGTTAAATGAACACGATGGGTTTCCCCAGCCGCTTGAGCTTCCATTAAGCACCCACAGTCAATCTGACAAAGAGGCATGCACAAACACAAAACTGGCACACCGCATCAAGCGCTTCACTCTGCATGACTCTTTCATGTGTCTCCCTGTGTAATATTCTTTGGCTGCCTTTTCTCTTTCTCAACCTCAAATCTGCTTGAATTGTTCTTCCAATTTACTCTTCCTCTTCTCCCTGTCCTTCCCTTCCTCCTCCCTATTCAACGTTTGCTTGTCAGATGGCTGCAGCAGGGACTTAGTCTCTAATGGTTGGGGTCCTGAGCAGAAAGAAAGGCAGGAGGGGGAGCTGTCCATGACTTTTCCCTGACAGAAGTGGGGCTGCCTATACACTGTCCAAACGGGTCTAGCCGTCACTCCTCATTAGGTTTTGTGCTGCACAGAGCCGGGGAGTCAGGGATCTCTGGAAGCCATTACTCAGCCTGTGAGTGAGTGCCCTGTTCCCTCCCCTCACCCTTCCACCCCACCGCCGCTTTCCCTTCAACTTAATCACTCACAGCTGAGGACTGAGAGCAGGAGGAGGCAGAGGTAGGAGCTTGGACTCGGGTCTTAATCAGCAACAAGTGCGATTGATTCCACTTTGAGTTCATAACTTTTCATTCCCATTGTTCAAAGACACACACACATACTCCTTCATAACCCACTCATTTGGCCCCCCAATCGTGCATTGCCATGTTTTGAGAGGAAAGTCTGCCTCACAGGAACAGGAAATGAAGAAGTAGACACTCATACTAGCTGCCTTGTGTCACCACGGCTGCCAGCCTAAACACACACTGATACTCACACTGTCAACCCTCAGCTGGAGCTTGTTAAAACGAAGACCGAGGGGCCAGCTTGTCTTTGTCAGAACCCTGATGTCACATTCTGAAGCTGATAGCTTGGACATTCCCACACGTGTGTGTGTGTGCATGTTAGCATGGCCTGGCCTGTAGAACACTGAACAAAGGTGACTCACAGGCCCCAGGCTCCCATGTTTTTCCACTATTCCGCTCTTCCGCCAGCAGCTACCCATGATGCCAGCTGGGTGGGCAATAGGTCAGAGACAGAAACTTTAGCCTTCATGAGACGTGCACTAAACAGCGAGACGCAAACAAATTCACCTTTAATGTGGCTCAACACCTAATGCAAAGACCTGGGTGATGGCCAGGTGCAGGTGACTCTGTGAAATTGACTCCAGAGCCGCTCCAGTAGTTTGCCTCTCTACCTTTTTTGACACTGTTTGTGCCAAAAAGTTTTTACTTTAAAGGGCTTTTATTTATCTTCTGCTCTATGTTTTCAATGAGGCATAAGCTATGTTTCTTGTCTTTAATCCATGATTTAAGTTTAGTTTGGCCTCGGAATCACACAAACAGTGTAACTAGAGACATTTCCTGTAGGAAGCATCACGATTCGAAGAAAGTCAAAAAAGACAAACTCTCCAGAAACAGGCAGATGTATTCATTTTACAAAAACCACAAAAGGTAAATTTGTTCACGGGGCTGCTGGGGCCTATCATGACCACTTGTGTGCCACAATCACAAACTCTCACATTCACACCTAGGGACAATTTAGAATAACCACTTAACCTATGAAGGATGTTTTTGGATGGTGGGAGGAAGCTGGAGTCCCTGGAAAAAACCCATGCATACATGGGGAGAACATGCAAACTGCACACAGAAAGGTACCCCATTTGGGTTCTGTTTCAGGTCCCCCAGCCAGGACTTGAACCAGGGGCCTTCTTGCTGTGAGGCAAGAGTGCTAACCACTGAGCCACCGTGCAGCCAGTAACATGCATCAGATACAAAACTGAATCGAATATTAAATTTGAACCCATTTACATAGTCAAACCTATATGAGACCATATAATATAAAGTGAGAGACAAGAGCCATGTCTTTGCAAAAAAAGCACATTTTGACAAAATGAACTCTTTTGTCCTTATAGGCTATAAATGATCAAAACAAGTTTCAACTTAAGGTTTTATCTGAAGCTCAGAAAGTTCCATATTGCTTTGACTTCTATCAAAACAGAGGTCTTAGATCATATATGACTTTAAGGTCAATTTTTTATGTGAAACACTAACTTATGTGTTCGTTTTAAGTAAAGAATGAGACATTACAAGGTCTTACAAGATACAAAAGTAAATGTGCCAAAAAACAGAACAATCAATTAATCAAACGCCAAGCAAAACACTTAAAATGACACCCTGACCTTTTCTTAAACCTCAAAGAAACATCTGTGAGACCTTAAGATAACCAGTGTTACTTTACCACATAAGTAAAGTTTATCTGTTACTTTTTTTTTCATGAACTAAATAACTCTCACACATTGTGGGAGTGAAGGTGCAGGCAGGTCACCGGGGTCTTCAGGTAGGCATTCTTTCAATGATTGCTTTGAGTTCATAACTCTCCATACTTTCAAGTTAAGGCCAAGTCATTGAAAAGGTCTGACAGTTTGTTCCAGTGGTTCAGAACATCTCTGTCCACACCTCATCAAACTTCGTCCAATAGTTTCAAATCAATGATGCAATCAATATATCTAAAAGTAGAATAAATCTTATGGGCAATGTAGATAAATGTTGATTTTCTTTTAGGTGTAAAGTAACCAAAGACTTGGAGATGCGGTTTGCTTTGATTTCGGGAACATCCCACAGGAGGCAGGAGGATGTTACTCAGCAGCTGAGAAGAAATAACTGATGGATCAAGTTCACCTTGCTTCTCAACTTCTCGTGTGTCGACCCAAAGGTTGTGATTTATCTTTTTCCTCAGGAGTTCTGAGCCCAGGTGCAGAGACAACCCACTTATATGTGGATGGGAGAAAGGGAGGCATCCACACAGATGCAGATGGATGAATGAAGGCAATCCTCACCTGAAAACACTGAGCACACGTACGCTGAATTCAGATCAGGTTGGTGCTCCATGGAGAAACGGTTCAGCAGCCAAAGAACTGGGAACCATAAACCTCAAAGAGGGAGTGAACAAAGGGAGTCAGGACCGATGCAAAAAAGGAGGTGATGATGGCACTTTTCTATATTGCCGTTTTGATAATTGAAAAGTCATGACTGCATCACCTCGTTTTATGAGTTGCAATTCATTTTTTTTAGTACCTAATCACATCAGAATCCATTTAGAATCCATCTGGAATCTTCTCGACAACAGCAATTGTGAACTTGACATATGTATGTAAATTTTGTGCCCTCAATGCTTTTTTCTTTTATTGAGTTTTATCTTTTGAATGAATACTAAGTTTCATGTTTGAGCTAAAAGACGAACTAGCTCTCTTTACATGATGCAGAATTTCTCAGAAGCATGCAAAATCACATCATAAAAGCACTTTTTTTTAAACAAAGTGAAAAAATAAAAGTGTCTTGCTCTGCTTCTTTCAGTAAGGGTGACCGTGCAGACAAGGTCCCTGCTCGCCATGAGACCCGCCGGCCAATTAGTGCAGAATTTGAGCGTCGTAACGAGTCTGAGGGGAATAAAAGGAGTTTCATTACTACACCAAAAGCTTCCTGTCACCCCCAGCCAGCGGCCCAAATGTCTCACTGACAGCCAAGTCACAGCTGGAGACATGGGAAGGGAGTGCTACAGGCCACAGTGCTCTGTCTGTACACCATAATTTATAAAAAAAAAACCAAGTCAGAAAACAGGAGGAACTATTTGTCTGACATTTTTAAAATATTGTTCAATGCAGGGGCTGAAAGTATCTTTCAGAATCTAAAATTTACTGATGGAGAGAGAAGGAAAGTAGGAGAAGTAAATATACAAAGCACAAGTGCTTGGTTTTTCCTGCTTGCCTGTTCGTGCTCAGACATTAATTTGGAATTCATGGCATAAAAACCAAAATAAACGCTGGGATTGAATCATTCAGCAGCACTGATTTGCTTGGTCAAACGCCTGCTGGGAGTTTATTTATTTCTGTTGTACAGAATCAGGGGCCAGGGGAGGACTGGATTCATTCATCCTTGTTAGAAAGAAAAAGTTCAAACAAACATTAAGCACTGTTTTTGGACATCTTAAAAAATAACATGAAAGTTGAGAGTATTTTGACTTTTTGTGTGTGGGCTTTATTTACATTCTTTTCACCCTAGACATGCCTCAAGATGTCCGGAAGCTTCTTTCTTAGAAACCTTTGCTAAATAAGCTGTTTAGTCGAAAGACTAACCATTTGCATGAACATGCTCTGTCTCTTTATTTTAGGATCTATAAGCTAAAAGCACACAAACATCATAACATCTCCTGAATTGGATCAGGACCCCGAAAGGTCCAAAAAAAGATTCATTTGGGATCATTGGGAACGCTGCGCCGTGGAAACGAACAGACCCGGCCACCTTAGATGTCATCATGCTCCACTGTAATCTCAATGTGATACCGGCACCAAAGGATTCTGTTGATGCCAATATTATCCTCTGTGTCAGCTCAGATCTGCCATCAGCCTGCTTCTAATGCACAGTGACAAGAGCCCCGCTGTGAGGACTCCACTCTGCCTTCTGATCGAGCAACTAGACGGACAGCTCAGCACCAGGGGGGGATCTGATATCGGTGTCAGCAATCAGATCTCACCCACAGAGAACTTGCTTATGTGTGTACGTGGGGTAGAGAAAGTGCACAGTGCGAAGTGATTGTTGGGAGCATATGTGCTGATGGCAGCCGGAGTGTGTGTTGAAATGAAGATTAATGAATAAGCGAGCTGAATAAGTGTGTGTGGATGAAACTGAAGGGTCAGCCAGCGTGTGTCAAGCCCAAACTTGTGCACACCTGTGTGTATGTGCTGGTTTATCCGTGCACGCCAGATAATATCACATATTTGGACTTTTCAGCAGTTCTTGTCCCACAGCTGCTCAGCGCAGAGTGACACAGGAGACTAGAAAAGCATTGTTAAAAGTGAATAATTCAACAAGTTTAAAAGGTTTTTCTTTTGTTGTGAGCAGAAATGATAAACAACTTGAAATAACAAATTTTAATTCATGACAATTTAATATGACTAGATAGATTCTGTTTGCATTGCAGAAAATATTTTAAAATCATTGGTTTAAAAAAAAGATTGGTTATTTTGGTAATTGTCGGACACTATTGATAAAAAAAAAAGAATAAATTGGACACTATAATCAAAAGTTTGCTCTGTTTTATTAGAACAGTGGAGAGGGAATGTTTGATGTGGATTAAGAAGCATAAACATGGTGATTTTAATGAGAATTTTTAAACAACTTTAGTCAAACATCTACCACCTTTTTACCTTTAAAATAGGTGGCCAAACCCTGCAAGAAATCTTTCTGCTTTAAAAGAAATGTGCTGTACATGCTAAAACTTCTTCCCTTGATTTATGCAAATGACAGAAGTATTTAAAAAAATCTAATCATGCAATTGACCATAAATACATATTGCAGCTGTTAATAAATAATGTATGCCAGTTTGTGATACTGAGGCAGAGAGAAGAAAAAACAAACTACATTTTTCCATCTTATATTTAATCTGACTCTGAAGGAATTTTGTTTGCCCTTAAACATAAAAACATGTAAAGGTTTATTATAATTAACTTTTAGGCCTTGTAAAAATGTAAAAAAAAAATAAAAAAATAATTTGCCTCTAACTGCAAAGGCAAATTTTGACAAAGCCTTCGTTTTTTAATGGAACACACACAACTTATTTTTCCCAATATGCGAAGTAGATCAACATGTATGTGTCATACATGTTATCTTAAATACAAATGATATATATACTGTAAGATATCCATGTATCCAAGTATATAGATATGCAGACTTTTCAAATGCCTAAATTAGGCGAGTCTGGGGTATTTAGTCTCCAGTTGCATATTTTCAATAGTCCATAGGTCTTTGCATGAAGGAAAAGCAGCATATCAGATTATCCTGATACTGTCGGTCTGTTAATGATTAAGGAAAATGAATTTGGATTGGATGAGACTTGAAAACAAACTCAAAGAGATCCAAAAAAAGATTTTTTGAGTCTCAGAGGACAAAAAATATAAAACTATTCAGCATATTTTAAATATATTTAGAGTTATGAACGAGAAGTAATGTTTTTTTTTTACATAATATGCTTTAAATGCTGCTTTAGATGTTTTTATAACAGCTAGACCACAAAATGTGACCAAAAACCACTCTCAGATAGATTTTGAGTTAATGTCTCAATGGTTGAGCATAATATCTTCTGCCAATCGATGCGTTCATTTGTCTTTCTTTCATGTTTCTGTCTCTTTACATCTCAGTGGATCTATCTGCTGCTCTATATATCTGTCAGTCCATCCATTAATGCAGCAACATTTGTCATGTCTCTTGTCATCTAAATCATCAATCCATTAGGCCATCGGTGTTTCAAGCAACAAACTCAACAGCCCTCTGGCCTATTCATCTGTCCACTCTTTCTTTGTGCACTGGAGCTTTGTTGTGGCTGCAAATGCAAACAGAATTTCTTGTTGCTAAAATGCCACTACTTTGCACAAAGAAGGTGAAGTGTCGCACGCATAACTTCCATGCAATGAGTCTAAGCTGAATGAAGGAGGGCCACAAATTTGCTGTGAATGAAAGAAGAGATGGTTTGTGGGGTTATGCGCTTGAGAGCTGTGTTGGCCTATACAGAGCCTCGACAGGGACATAGAAGTTGTGGTGGGGGTCTCTCTTTTTCATGGGTGAGTGAAATACAGGGCTGGTTGTCAAGGTGACAAGTCCTGACAGAACACTCCAAGCAAACCATCAACAGCCTCTCACCATGAAAATGCACACACACAGAACATTTTTTCTTGTGCATTCCCTCCACATCGTAATCAACTTTTTTCTAACTGAAAGCTCACTCTGTGCTCACTTCCAAAAACCCCGTCTGTGTTTGACACATGCATCTTTTGACTGCAAGTTCAAACTAGCAGCTGAGTCAAAACATAGCCCAACCTCCCCTCATGCTTAGACTTGCAGTAACACTCAGCACTTCAGAAGTGCTTGAATGTGCATGTGTGAAGTAAATTGTAGCTGCAATTTCATCACTGGTCCAGGTGAGGGCTGAGTGCTAAGAGATCACAGCAGCTATGGGTGAAAGGTATTAAGAACTGGGGATGTAAAGAAATTGGGAAGTGGATAATGCTTTTGGTTGTTTTTTTGCTTTTTGCCCAATAGTACATGATAGCTCCCACCTAATTCTGCATTTTCTGTTTTTAGGTTTGTTTGGTTGGTCTGTGAGTTTAATAGCTTGTCTGTCTCCATACCCATTCGTCTTCAAACAAACCAAATCATCAGGTGTATTTGATTCCTTGAGTTGTTCAGAATAATCCAGCAGTAAATGCTTTGAACATGTGCCTTTCACAAAGTTTATGGGATATTTGTCCTCTTCCTTAAGCAGCCTTTGCTTCAGTAAGGCAGAAGGTTAGTCACCCTGTCAGAAGACACATTGGCGCAAGCCGCGCAATATTAGCATTTATTCCCACACCTTTTCGGGACAATTCAATTAAACAACTTTTTTAAAAAATAGATTTTTTTACAAAAGTATTTCTACTGAAAACGTTTCCACATCACACTAACACCTTAGTATTAAATAGCTGGAGTACAAACATTGGAAAAAGGTAAGAAACCAGAATTCCTCCCACCCCTGGCTGTGTAATTCAGTCCATAAAGATAATGAACACAACCGGTGATAGAGGGTGGCTCTGCAAGAGACCAACATGCACCAAGAACAGGTCCAACTCACTGGCAACTATTAAACCAAGGTGAGACCATACAGCCCTCATTAAGGCTCCCTGGACCTCATACTTATAGAGCACAATGGGGGACATGGTCAAATTCCTTCTCCAAAAAAAAAAACACATACATATGGACTTTATATGCAAAGTCTTTTGAACATTCTTGCACCCTATGGAGAGTGAACTAGTCCACAGTACTACGACCAGGATGAGAACTGCACTGTTTTCCTAAATCTGAAGATTAACTTCTGAAGTTTAACTATCAGCCAAACCTTCCTCTCCAGTACTCTGAAACAGACTTTCCCAGGGAAGTTGAGGATTGTAAGTGGGCTGGTTACAATGCACCTTCCAATTCTCCTTCATGAAAAGAAGACCCACCACCCCACTCTTCTAATCCAGTTGTACTGGTCCCAACTGCCACATGATGCAGCTTGGACATGTCGGCCAAGACAGCCCCACAGCATCCAGAGACTTGAGGTACTTTATTAACCCCTGGTGACTTTCCACTGTGAGGCTCCTTAACAACCTTGGTGACTTCCACTTAGGCAATAGACAAACCCAATTTAGAGTGTCCAGCCTCTGCTTCCTTCACAGAAGATGTGTCAGTAGGGTTGAGGATATCTTAAAAGACTTTCCTTCACCGCTCAACAATATCTCCGGCCAAAGTCAACAGCTCCCCACCAACATTAAAAAAAGCTTCACAGCATTTCTTCATTTTGGTGTCCATCAGCAGGTGCATGGATTATCACTGCAACAGGCTACAGAGACCTTATGGCCACAGCTCTGAATAGCTGCTTAGATAACAGGGGTAAACAACATGGTACACTGAACATAATTATTTCAATTATGATTAAACCAATTTTATCCTAAATCAAAAATACCTGTGTTGTTTTCTTGGACATAGTTTCTGCAGAGTGGCCTAAAATTTTGAGAATGACACAAATATTAGATTTCACAAAATTTGCTGCTAAACTGCTTTTAGATTTTTGTTTCAGTTGTGTCTGTGATGTACTGAAATATAATTACAAGGACTTCATACGTTTCAAAGGCTTTTATCGACAATTACGTGACATTTATGCAGAGTCAGTATTTGCAGTGTTGGCTCTTCTTTTTCAGGACCTCTGCAGTTTGACTGGGAATGCTCTCAATCAACGTTTTGGCCAAATCCTGACTGATAGCAACCCATTCTTTCATAAATCACTTCTTGGAGTTTGTCAGTATTAGAGGGTTTTTGATTGTCCATCCGCCTCTTGAGGATTGAGCACAAGTTATCAATGGGATTAAGATCAGGGGAGTTTCCAGGCCATGGACCCAAAATTTACATTTTTTGGTCTCCAAGCCACAGTTATCACTTTTGTCTCATGGCACGGTGCTCCATCGTGCTGGTAAATGCATTGCTCGTCACCAAACTGTTGTTGGATTGTTGGAAGAAGTTGCGGTTGGAGGGTGTTTTGGTAACATTCTATATTCATGGCGTTGTTTTTGGACCAAATCGTGAGTGAGTCACTCCCTTGGATGAGAAGCAACCCCACACATGAATGGTCTCAGGATGCTTTACTGTTGGCATGACACAGGACTGATGTGAGTTTTCACCTTTTCTTTTCCGGACAAGCCTTTTTCCAGATGCCCCAAACAATTGTAAGAGGCTTTATGGAAGAATATGACTTTGCCCCAGTCCTCAGCTATCCGTTTGCCATACTTTTTGTAGAAGATCAATCTGATGTTTTGTTTTTTTTTAGAGATAGAAGTGGCTTATTTGCTGCCCTCTTGACACCAGGCCATCTTTCAAAGGTCTTTGCCTCACTGTGTGTGCAGATGTGCTGAGACATGCCTGCTGCCACTCCTGAGCAAGCTCTGCACTGGTGGCACTCTTGTCCCGCAGATGAATCCTCTTTAGGAGACGATTCTAGTACTTGCTGGACTTTCTTGGACGCCTTGAAGCCATCTTAACAAGAATTGAACCTCTTTCCTTGATGTTCCTGATGATCCAATAAATTGTTGATTTCGGTGCAATCTTGCTGATCAAAATATCCTTGCCTGTGAAGCCATTTTTATGCAACCCAATGATGGCTGCACGCATTTCTTTGCTGGTCACAATGGTTAAGAACGGAAGAACAATGATTTCAAGCATCAACATCCTTTCAACATGTCAAGTCTGCCATTCTAACCCAATCACCCTGACATACTGATCTCCAGCCTTGTGCCCATCAACATTCTCACCTGATTTAACAAGACAACCACTGAAATAATCTCAGGGGTCCTTTAATGACAGCGATAAAAGCGGTAAAGTTTTTTTCAGGATTAAGTAAATTTTCATGGCAAAGAAGGACTATGCAATTCATCAACATTATGGAATATGCAAATTGCTATTATAAAACTTAAGTTTTAACTTAACTTTTCCAGTTTTCAATATTTACCTAATTCCCATAACTGTTGGCCATAACTGTGGGTGTTTGTCTCTGAGTTGTGGGCGAGACTTTTGGTGCAGTACAACCCCTCGCCTTTTCCCTCTCTGAGAGATGGGAGCAGAGAGCTTGTAGTCCGCCCTGCATATTATCCTTGTCACAGTTATACTCTCTTTCAAACTACATATTTTTTCTGCTGCTGATTTAGAACGATTAGATGAATTAAATACTCAGAAATGGAAATTAAAGCTTAATTTTCTTTATATATGTCCTCCATCATTAGAAAAATGCCACATGTCAAAAACACAATTTTCATCTGAGTGGGTCTTTAAGACATCATTCCATTCTCAAGAATCCTACAGTTGATGCCAGAAATAATTGGTCTAATGATACATATCTCTGAACCTCTGGGTGGCTTCACTTGAGATCCAGCTTTACTTCGTCCCACCCAATCTGCCATTTTCAGTTGTTGGGAGGAACAAAACTCAGCGAAAGTTTTTATCCCACTTCAGGCGTCATTTCCTCTGTCCAGAATCTTTAACATCAGAGAATATCTGTCAAGTGTGAATATGCCTATTTTTGACTCATATTAGTAACAGATTGGATACAGTCTTATCACTGACATTTTGTAAAACCAAAAAACTTGTAATTTCTCAGCAGTCAATGCAATATTTGTGTAGCTCAAAAAGAATTGAAAGTAAAAATTGTCACCATCCACTATTTTGGTACATGTTTGTCTGCAAGCAGGCATACGCTGTAAGTACATTAAGACTCTGCCCCTAATTTCAACAAGTCATTTTTCCAGCAAATAGCAAAGTTTTGTTTCACTTGGAGATAAACTCTTAGAAGATATTTTTTGGAGCACCTAAACCTGAAGGCTGAGCTACTTTAAGCCTACCTTTTAAAAGATATTTCCATTTATCTGAGGTTTGTGACAAATGTCTCTCAGCAGGGGGAGTTCCACACTTTCATTGTGTGGTTGCGTGGATAGCAAAGCTGCTCGTTATCCCAAAGAGGTCAATGCTGCCACAAAATCTCTCGTCAGTTCCTGTCTCTGCATCAGGCCTGCGGGAAAACTCGAGTGCTTTTCCTGTCTGGTTGTTATGCGCTGACACTAAACACAAAAACACAGTGGCATGCTTTCACAGTCCCATCCATGAGGAACACAATTGGTGCTAAATCGCTTTAAAATCTCGCCTTAAAAGCTACAAACCTGTCTGCACAATCTGCACTGTGTAAACAGTGTGTCAGTGAAGAGTGGGTACACAAAAGCTTTTAGCTGAAGCTGTTGACACTACATCTGCAAATACCAACTGATGACAGCTTGCCATTGTGTGGGATATGGTTGAACAATAGCTGCTGATGACAAGCAATGGTTGGGACAACTCTGTAGGTTTGACTGGGGATGCATTGTTGTGTCTCGTGCCTTTGATGGCAAAAAATAAAACCACTGACTGATCATGACTAGAATCTGTCAAGCAGTCATGTTTTTTTTTTTCAATCCTAAAATAAACAAGTATTTTTATTTGTTACAGTTTTTGGATTGATCTAAAAGACACTTGAGTGCAGCTCAACAGTCTGTGGAAACATAAATACTTGTGATCACAGCTTTTTCTCACTGTTATTGTTCAATATTACACTGTTAAAACAACACACACTGCAAAACTATTAGATACTGTACTTGCAAAGATTTTAAACCTTGTTTTTAGAAACTATTTTTCCAGGTTTGAAGTAGTTTCAACTTCTCTTTGCTCTACACCTTTCCAAGGTTTTTCTCTAAAGCAGCACAGTTGAGAATTTTCTAGTTTTATTAACAGCCGGGATCTAGAAATAAGGAAACTGTTGTTAAATGGAGTCTAAATTCATTTAGTCCAAACTCTTTGACAAAAGAAAAACTTGATCTAATACTGAAAAAAACTTTGTTTTTTTTTTTTTTCAATTTAAAGGATGTTATTTTAAAATGTAATAAATGTTGACAGGTTGAACTGGCATTAATGGACATTATTGTGGAAACAGAAATTTAGATCAATGTTTCGACAATAAGTGCTAGTTTACTTTTAATAAGATGGGCCACCTTAGATTGGACTGTATTTTCATTATTTTACATTATGTTCTTAAATTAGTCGTTTCCACTTTTTACAGACTTATCTTACTTGTCTAACATTTGGTGAAGGAGGTAGAACTTGCCCTTAATGCTCCAGATCTTTGTTTGTAAGTTATAAAATGTAAAAAAAAAAACCTCTGCAAAAAACAGAGAACAAAAAACGTTTTCTCACACATCAATCAGGTCCCCAAAGCCACAACAAACCTTATAAGACATTCCTAAAATCATAGGTAACCCCTTTGCCACCTTTGTTTTCCCTGTGACAAAATAAACCCATCCTTGCACCTAAAGTCTGCGTCTTTGTTTGTGATGTTGGCTTACAACAGTTTTTTTCAGAGTTCTAAGAAATGAAAGTAAAAGAATTGGAAATTCCCAGGCTTAATGCTGCAGGACTGACTACATTTACGCCCTTTACATAGTTGCACATGTGTGTGTGTGTGTGTGTGTGTGTGTGTGTGTGTGTGTGTGTGTGTGTGTGTGTGTGTGTGTGTGTGTGCGTGCGTGTGTGTGTGTGTGTCAGCACGCAACTTTTGGGTGTGTGTGCATTAGCTGTACAACTCAATCCTAAATGTTCAAGCTGTCATTGCGTGAAATGAATTAATTTTTTGTACTTTTTCTCAACACCAAAAAGGTCACTAACACTTTATAGCTTCAGGGAGATCTGTATATCTGCACACATCGATCATGCTTATGAGCTCAAGCTATGCAAGATAAAAAAGTTACAAATTAGATGAAACAAAAGTCAAAGGCTTTTGCTGTCCTCTGTATCTTGCCATTTACTTCTCTTTGTTCTTTTTCCCCATGTGTGATGAATGACTGCTGTTATGCTCCAGACTGTGTACGTGCATCTGTGCTTATGCATTCAACGTGTGGACCTTTGCATACATCCACACTTCTTTTCTAACTCTCTACATCCCGCTGTTGTAACAGTTGTTCCCTTTTCATTTGTTGTTAGGCCAGAGACTCACACGTGTTCTCATTCCCAAAATATGAGACTTGACGCAGCGGGACTGCATCCGTCATCACTTCCATTGTGGAAACCTATGTTGTGATCTGCCTTCTCTTCATTCATATTTTTATACATCTTGTCCAATATGCTGATTTCAGACTGCCCTGCTGCTGAATTTTCAAGCTCAGGGGGTTTTGGAGCAGTTGTGTCCCTTCGCCCACTCACTCTCACCAAGAGCAGATGGCCCTGACTGGGCTGGACTGTGTGAATGAGCCCCTATTGTCTTTGGAGGTAGCGTAGCCGCCTAGCCCAGATGGCTTTTGTACCTTTTGTGTCTAAGCTGACTTTCTGCAAAGTGAGACAGGGTGTGCTGTCTGCTCCAGTGGGTGGTAGCCCTCCTCTCGCTTTCATTAGATATACCCTGTCTCCCTGTCTTTGTCATTTGATCCTTTGCTTTTCACCCAGTCAATTCAGTTCTCTACAATATATAGTCATGTCAGTGGAATAACACTACGTAAAACATTTTTGTTTTTAAATCAAATAACCATATAAATGTCAAACATGGGTGGACAGCGCAGGACAGCACAGGATTTGAGTCAACATTTCTGACTAAATCAAATATATTACAAACATGCAAACATTCAAGGTGCATTTATATCTTTTTGTAATATAATTTAAGTTTTTTACATTAACATTTTCAAGATGTTCATGTTTTTTTCTCATATTCCTAACGTTCTAATTTTAATGTACTGTGGTTAGGGTTATTATTGCACAACAACGTCAGTAACTATGAGGCATATGTGGAAGACAACAGAAAATGTGAATGTCTGACCACAATTTAATTGCTCAGATGCAAAAAAAATAGATAGAATGAGATTGTTTGTGGCGCATTTGATGGTGTCATTTTCCAAATTCCTGTTGTCTACTTACCAACTAGCCTGTTTTCACTAAAGAAACTAAAGGTTTTCAATTATGCAAAAACTAAATAAAAAATAACTTTTAAATGGCAAAAAGGTTATTTAGAATGGTAAGGTAAGAAGATTTTACAAATATAGAGCTAAATAAAAGTACTAAATAGATATGCTTTTGAAGCTTACTAATGTCCAACATTGCAGATCAGACAACCAGAATTCTTGAGTCCTTCTCCACAGACCGCTGTCAAATGGGAAGATGTGGTGGTCCGAGCAGTATAAGACAAGGACAGCAAACAATTTTATCAAAAATTTTCACATTTATTTTCAAAACGTGTAAATGGGCAAAAATGGGCACTTAAAAGAGGTCAAAGTAACAAAATTAACTCAAGCTTTAAATTTGACAGAAGACAACTGAACAGACAAACAAACTTACTTAAACTGACCTACCTAATTGAAAACACAAGGGAACATACAGTAAGGACCATATTTGGTTAGAATCTGGATAAATGCATTTCTTCACATAGGTCTGCTCTGAAGCACAGAGTTTTACACTTAAATGTATTGACTGCTTATTTTTCCATGACTTTTTAAAGTTACAAAACCAATGGTATGTTTTTTCTGTGCGCTGGCAGCTATGCGCTAACGTAAATGACCGGCAACTTTTGATGACATCGTCAAGCAGTAGTAATATACAAATTTGAAAACACTATTTTTTCCATATTTCTCTGCTTGGATGGATAAATGTAGGGATAGGGAGAAGCCGTAAAGTAAGGAAGCAATTTAAATTAGGCCATTCTTGCTAAATTGTAACTTCGCTGCCAAACCTGCTTTAACCCTTTCATGTTTTAATTTATTTTCAGTTATACAAGGCATTCCTCTGTGATTTTCCTTTTCAAAGTGATGCTAAATTAAGTGGCGTCTTGAATTTAATGCTACATTGCAACTTTGTGACACAGACAAGACAAATTGCGTGAAGGGTTAGTTTCTGTTACATATGAGTAGCCAGCAACAAGGCAATTTCCGATTCACATCATAGTCTCATCTCCAGCTGTTCTCTGGAAAAGTTTTAATCGTCTAATTAACATCTCCAGTTTTGCATATGGAAGTCCCAGCATGTGTCCTTTCCCACACAGTGCCGCCCCAACATGTTGCTGTGTTTAAGGGGTTTTTAGGAAATATGTGGTAGTGGTTACTTAAACATTCCTTTTATTCATGCTTCAGAAAGCCTTGTCGTACAAAGTTAGACGTGCACTCAAGTAAAATTTTCTGTTTTCTTGTCTACTTGTGAGCTGAGAAGTCTTTAAAGATCCACTCCTATAAAATGTGTTTTGTTGTTTTTAACATGTTCTTGTGGCATTTTTCTGAGGATGGAGAACATATTAAAAGATAATTATGCTTACAATTGTATTTCTGAGTAAAAACTAAACTGTATGGCTGGATAGTTCCAATTTTGTTCACCATTTTTGTTGCTAATTTTTGGTTGGGGTTGTGAGGAGCTGTAAGCTAGCGGGAGAGCATGTAAACTAGGGTTACTCAATCCTGGCACTCGAGATCTACCACCCTGCCTGTTTTCCAGCTCTGACCGACACTTCTTACTTCTGATTACCTGGACCAGGTGTGTTCAGTCAAGAGAGAAAGCAGACAGCAGAAAGCAGAGCAGAGAGAACTGGAAAACAGGGCGGTAGATCTTGAGGACCAGGATTGGGGTTCCCTGGTGTGAACAGGTCGGTGACGGGAAGTAGGGGCGGGGATGCTCTGCCCAAATAGTCCTGTCCACAATTCAGAGTTGAACTGCCACTCTGCATAAACTATGTTCTAGAAAACAATATAGATTTTTTTATTTTGACTAAAAGCAGAATAATCATCATTAAAAGCTTTTACAATAGATCAAAAGATGATCGGAGTGGGACTGTATCTCCACTCCATAGGCAGGGTGAATGTTTCTATGTTGCTCTGTGAATGTTCCCTGTGCAGCCATTTGCACCAAACTGCCAAAACTCACATCAGGGCATGACCTCTCTGATCATGACATTTCTACGCAACAGATAATTTACAGATGAAATCAAGTTATGACTCTAATGAGCGTTTTCCCGCACTAATATAGACCTCATGGGGCAGTCCGAACATGCACACATCCATGCACATCAGTGCTAGTATGAGCTGGTCTCATCACACAGAGACATCGAATTCTCCGCTGGGCCTCCTGGGAGCCTTCACAGCACGATGGCGGGGGTTTGGCCAAATCCCTGCCAGAGACAGACAGCCTGTCTGCCCGGGAGGCTGGCAGACCAGCAGACTGTATTTACAGCAACCTCTGGAAGAAAAGGATTTGATTACCACATGGAATATATACAACTCATCAGTCAGCGGGGATTCCGGCAGTCAGGGAGACAACAAGAGGTGTACGGTTCGCTGTTGTGGTTTTATCGCTGCTCTTATGTCTCCCAGACACACTCATTTAAAAACACACACACAGTTTTCTGAGATGGACCGTGGGTCGAGAAAACTGCGTTGTGTTTAAGTTTCAGTCCTCTCTGGCCAGATCAAACACATGAAGCAGCAGCTAAAGATGATGTCACCATCCCACAGCTGTCCCTACCACTCAGTGCTTCACTTAAACCCTGGGTGTGTGTGTGGGAAAGAGGAAGAGAAAGCCTGTGTGCACGAAAAAGCTCCAACGAGGTCAAATCTCTGGCTGTCTCCTTCCCTTTAATTCTGTCTTCTCTCAAAACTCTGGGGATCCTGCACACTACGCTAAAAGCAGTGGTGTGGATCATGTTCCCCTCTCTGTGCATGAGAGCCACGCATGCACACAAACCCAAGCACACACATGCACACAGGCGCTGTATACTTCAATTCATGCTGACGGGAATAGCATCGGTGGGAGAGTGGGAAAGGGAGGGCAAGAAAGAAGTATAGGGATGCATTTACAGCAGCACCACTGCAAGCGATCCAATGTGAAAAAAGGAATTCACAGAAAACAGGCCACGCACATTAATGCATGAAGGATTGTGTGGCTGTGCAAAATACCTCTTCACTCTAGAATAATTTTTCTGTCAAGCTGAAAATTTTTAGAATTTTCCCTCCAGTAGGTTTACCAATATTTCAACAGAATCTTCTTTAGAAGCTATGGGATGGTTAATGTAATACCTGACATGTGACTGCCTTTTCAAAAATGCAACTAGAATTACATTTGTGTAACATTACTTTTAAATCTTTAAAGCTCCCAAAATGCTTCTGACCAATAGGGGGCTAGAACAGCCACATGACCAAAGAATGGCAGGCGCATGCATGCATGAAAAATAATAAACAATCTAATTTCAGCCAAATGGCTTCAAAATATTATTATTTTAGAGAGCATGTAACTTTCATTAAATGAGGATAAAAAGAGTTACACAACAGAAAAACTCATGGTAATCGCGGCATTAACTGCTGTCTGTATCTCCAGTTGAAGAAGCAGAGCGTACCAGAGGTGGAGAGCTTCCTGTAAGTGAAACACGAATCCTCGGACTGTAACAGCTTGCAGCCTCAGTAAGTGCTCGGATGTCAACACTTGGGTTTAAGCAGTTTTGTGAATGGTGGTCCTGGGAGAGCTGCTACATTATCTGCATTGATTTGATCAAGGATTTTGGGTGTGTTTCCCATCATTGCTGCGGAAGTCAGCACACATTGGTCACAGAATGGCAGACGTCAGCTACAGTCAGCATTACCTTGCAATACTTTTTTTAATAGGTCAAGGAGAGAGTTTGACAAATTAAACTTAAAAATAAGAGATTGTATTTTTAACTGTAACATTTGAGATCTCTGATATTTTAATGTGATATGCATTGAAAGTATCTCAGGAATTTAACGACTTAGAAAAAAGTAGTTCACTTGAAGTTTATTTTATTAGGTATACTTGAGTATGCCCCCTGCCCCCTGTTCCCTTCTCTACTTCTGTGCCAGTCCCAAGCCCGGTTGCTTTGAGAGGGTTGCGTCAGGAAGGGCATCCGGTGTAAAACATTGCCAAGTTTACCATGCGACTCGTTCGCTGCGGCGATCCCTGATGGGAAAAGCCGAAAGAGAAACAACAACTTGAGTAGACGTACAGCAAGTATAGGAGGCATAAATGTGATTGTAGTTCACCTTACTGCCAGTAGGGAGATTCTGTATGTAAGGGAAGACGTCACAGTGTTTGTCAGGTGTTTTGGCCCGGAAGGGCAAAGGGTTTTGACCGCAGTACCCCACGAGCGTTTGAACGCAGGCTGGTCAATGTCACACGCAAGTATGTATGCAAAATGACAGCAAATAAATGTCAATGTGTCGCCATACAAAATGGGAGTGGACATTTAATGACTGGAGCAAACAGATGCACGTCAACCTCACCTGGGTCAAAACATTCTCAGTAGCTGAGTTGTAGGCTTAGCCTCTTCAGCAAGTATACTACAGACTATGTAGCAGTGTGGGGAGTATACCAAGTACGTCTTCAAACTAAACTGGAACATTTTAAGTTTACAATATAGATAGCATATAAAAAGGAAACTTCAAGTACACTGTCTCCTCACTTTTAGCAAAAAACTAAGTATACTTGTAACACACTTAATTTGATTACTAAATTGCTTAGGGAACACTTAAAAAAATATATTTTTAACATTTTGGGGATTTTCTGCCTGGAAATCTTTTTTCAAACCATTATTTGAGTCCCACTATTTAATTATATTGTGTCAAATTAATAAATGCAGCGCTCTTGCCTGCTCTGCTTTTAAAGTTGCCTGTGTAGCACTTAGGGAGAGGGTTGAAGGTCACAGTGTAGCTTTCGGTGTGGGTGTCTTTGGACCTTTTGACCCCTCACGATCCCCTGAACAGCAGCCAAACCACCCATCCAACTGGGAGCAGTGAAGAGGCCCATAGGTCAAGAGAAAACAATCAGCAAAAGAGCTTTTTCTCTGCTGTGTTTTTCTGGTCACATTTGCCTTAATTCTCACCTTTTTCCTCAAACCCTGTAGCGGTAAAAACATATAAAATGCTGGAGGTTTTATTTAAGCAGAAATAAGGAAGAAAAGGTGTTTATTTTCCTTTTTGACATTAGTGTGTCAGAATTTATGTCAGTTTTTTATGTTCTAAGGATCGTGAAAGTCATTCAACAGATAAACGACCATGTAAACATTCAGATCAAGTGAGAGCAAGGAAAGCAATAAAATGACTTGTTTACGTTCCACCCAAAACAGCAGGCATTTCTAAACCTCATTGAACATCAATCTCTCATCAGCAAATCAGCTATCATTCTTCTTTTATTTCATTAACTTCTGTTTTATTTTTGTCATTTACTATTTCTAACATTTTTGTATTTCTTTGTCTTTCTTTATATTTTATTATTTTTCACACTCTAAACCGACTAAAGTCTATTTATACTGATTGAAACACACATCTGTAAGAAATATTTCTAATATCTAAATTTGTTTAAGACATTAAAATCAATATGAGAGTGTTTTCCTTTTTAACCAAGCATTCACTTTTCCACACAAACCCACACATGTGCCTTTCCCAGGGCCCCTTCCTCCCCCTTTATCCTTCCCATCTTCTTCGTCCTCCTCTTTCTCATCAAGAGGCATTTGCTCAGCTTCCTGCCCGCCCAGCTTTTTTGCTGCATTTCTATTGGTTCTTTCCATTTTATTCTCTCTAAACTCTGATTGGTCAGTGGTATTGCTCCACCCTACTGTTTTTCGTCATCTGTCAATCAAGGTGCCACCTCCCATCTCCTACTCCGCCTATTTGTTGAGGCTCCGCCCCCTTTCCACACTCGGATTTAGTGTGTCAGATTGCCACCTGGTGGTGAGGTGTACTTCTGCTATTAAAATGAATCAAACTGTATTTTAATAAAAAAAAAAAATCACTATAGTCTATGATAATTGATTCATAAGTAAACATGCACAGATAGATATAATATCGGTTTTTAACATTTATATGTTAATGCGAATAAAGAACTTATGTTTAATCACGTTAAATGTGTTCGATTTATTAACAAAAACATTAAAAACTGAAAAGGAGTTTGTTTTTTTCAAGTTTGTAATGAATAAGTTGGATAAATGTGTTATGATCTATTTTAATTTTTTTTAAGTATTCTGCTCTTTCTAAAGGTTTTCTAGATTATCTAAATAAATTCCTACTATTCGTCTTGATTTGAATGAACTTTTACTGCTTTTAAAAATGTCAAATAGTCCAACTGGAACAGTTCATTTCGGAGATGTTCAAAGGGAAAGAAAGTGTCCTCTGATTTTGCCTTTGACCTCTGCAAAAATGTTAACATCGGAGTGGATAAATAAATAAAAGTTCCACTTAGAATCTGTTTCTGTGTCAATAATCTTGACAATCTGAGTTATAGGACAGCAAGGACCACACAGGCAGTAGCACATGCCCGGCATTGGAGAGTCAAAGCATATGTTGTAGTGCAATGATCCAACAGAAATGGATTTGATCATTGATAAAATCCTAACCAGTCACATTCACATGCAGTTGATGAATGGGTCTCCTCACAGAGTGTGCAGGCATGAGAAGTGTTGTGATGTCTAAGTGGAGGGGAAGATAAAACTCCACATAAATCAGCTTGACGTGAGGGATAGGAGCTCATTCCCACAAATCATAGCAGGAATCTGAGGGTGTCCCAGTCCGAGTGAGGAATTCTGGGACTGTTGCCAAATTTCGGGGTAGACTGAAAGATGGGTAGGGAGTGTGGGTCCATATGCTCCTCTTCTTATTTTTGTTTTTAAAGTGTGTCATGTGGACAGTTTCTTTATTCTCTGCCATTTTGTGTAAACACAATATTTTCAAAGCAAGCAAAAACTGAGACTTATTATTTTTATTTCAACTTTTGTTTTTTCACAAAAAAACAACAACATTCAATTAAATAGTGTTATACTTGGATTTGGTTTCCTACTTCCTTAGAAAATGTTATGGTTGAAAGTAAGTGAAAGTTAGGACGTCTTTCATTAATTTTTAAAAAGGTTAATTAAATTAACGTTTAATAGGAATTGTAATCTAATGTTTTTGCTTGGCAAACAATTGACTGCTGTTGATAATAGTTTGCACCAATGTCTGGATTGAAACTTTAATTTTCTTAGGATATACAATCCAATGTAATATTCAGAGTGTTTCCATTAGACGGTTATTTCCAGATTTAAGAAAGCTTAATCTTCTTGGCCCTCTTCCATGTTGAACTATCATGATGTGGACGGGAAGAGACAACACAGCAAAGACCCTTTCAAATTAGCATACAGTGGACTTTTTTAAGCCTTCTGGCTGTTATTGGAAGCAGATGCTCTGGTCTGTTTGGTGTGACACATGGTGGTATTTCAATAATAAAAAAATATTAAGCTATTTGAGTCAATCAGGTAGAAAATTCAACACAACTCAAGAAAACATAAACAAAAAAAGAAGTGTTAAAAAAAGGACACGCCTTCCTCTAGATAATAAAAAAATAATAATCAGGAAATTAAAGTTAATTTATGTCCTTGTCAATAACTTATTTGACAAATAAAAAGTCATAAATAAATGGATGTTGGACACAACTGATATTAGTTTAAAAACATTTTCTATAACACATTTACATCATAATTAGTATTTTTAACAACTGGAAAAAAATGGAAGGAAATGAAAAATAAAAGCAATTTAGTTAAATCTGTCTTTTATGTAGAATTAAAGAGAATATAGACTCAAAAATAACACATTTCCCATTTGTTTTGCATCCTAAAATGTATGTGTGATTAATTTTGACATGTTCTGGCTTGATTTTATCACCTTGTCATTTTGATCTTACATAGTCATAATAAACAAATCTTACATAATCATAAATAACCTTTTTTTCTATGTATTTACTGTTCTTGCTATATTTGAGTGACCGGTTATTGCCAAAGTCAGGTTGTCGCAGCAGAACAAAAATCCCCTCTGATGAGAACTGTGTTTTGGGGTTTTTAGTACGTTCTTTTTTCTTTCTATGATGGTTGACATATTATTGATTATTGTTATTAATTAATAATTTCTTATTATTATCATTATTGTTATTATTATTATTTATTTATTATTATTAATATATGAAGAAAATTAAGCTTAAATTTGCATTTTTGAGAATTTCTATACACTAATCATTAGGAAGCAGGAGCAGATGAAATGAACTGTTTGAAAAAGACTGTATTTTTGACGTAGAAAATACGCTGAGTGGGCAAAAAGCTTGCTGCTCAGGGCTGTCAGCAATGATGAGGGGAAAGGGGGGGGCGGTGTTGTTCCGTTGTCCGGTCCACAACTCAGTAAATTTCTAATGAACCACAGTCGTTTTGCAGAAACTATGTCCTAGAAAATGACACCAGTTTTCTTTTGTATTATTTGGACTAAAATAATAATTAAAAGACAACTAGAAACGCTTTTAAAATTGATTAAAAAATGATCGGGGGCCTTAAAGTGTTCAGCACACAGTTCAGCCCAGTAAGTTGACCCCAGTTGATTGTGACTACTGTAGCAAATAGACAAGAGGTTTTTAACTGCAGCATGAGAATAAAACAGTTGTAAATCTGTTGGTTCTTCAGGGTAGCTGCAGGGATTTTTTTCAGACTTAAGTGTCTAAAACTGCCTCCACTTGTCGTGAGTTCATTGTGACGATCACTTCTTGAGCCACTAGATGTCACTAATTCAGTAAAGAGAAAAAGAAATTCGGCACTCAACACTTTTACTGCCTAATTTCAAACCCATTTAAACAACATACACAAGCTAGCGCAGATATATGTCACAGTTAAAACAATTATAGACCAGAATCTACAAGTTCTATAAAACAAGGAGCTGAGATTTTTCCAAAGCAGATGTTATTCATTGCAGACAGAGGTGTTGTAAATCAAAGCGGGGCATATTTCTATCAAGCCTGCAGCATCTGTTTTCAAGCATGTAGGAGGAGAAAGAGGACGAGGGAGGCCCAGGAGCATGTAAGTGGAAAGATGAAAAGACTGTCAGGGTGGTGAAGGATGAACATTAGCAAGAAAGAATTACAGTGGCAGAGTACAAGGTCCTCAATGAAGTACTCAGTCGGCTCTGTGAAAGAACAAAGAGAGGGCTTGCAGATAGGCTGCTGGATAAATATTGGATGTATGATCGTAAATCCGAAACCCCAGAGTCTGCAAGCTGGGTCAACGAGAGGGAAGCACGAAGACAGGGAATGAGGAGAGGTGGACATACAATCAATAGTACTAAAAAAGGAACATTTTTTTTCCTCCTAAAATGTGTTTTAGACAAAAGGTATAAAGGTCTTTTTATAATGCAAAAAAAACATTGGCACAATTCAATTAGCACAGCTGATGTTGCTGCTGCTTTCCTCTGTTCATCAGAGAACCTGCAAAAGCCACAAAGTCTGGGTCGGCCTGCTCTAGTCATGTTGATGAATGGAGGCAGTAATCCTGCTGGGGTCATAATTTGTGACGGTTTTGCCAAACTGGGTGGGTTACTTACAGCCCAACTGGTTTCTTGTATGCTGGGCTGAATACCAAAGCCTCAGAGGATTTGATTAAATTTGGTTTATTTTCAGAGGTTTCAGAAGTTTCATAACAGATTAAGCTGGAGAAAATATTTGCAAAAGTTGCAAATATGGTAAACCTGTTTTTGTTTTGTTTTTTACCAATGAATGGCTGTTTCCTCTTACCAATACTGTAATACATTTTTTTTATAAAAGGAAAAAGGGATTACTTAAAGAACAAAATTGTGTTTTAGGTGTTTTAAGCATGTTCTTGTGGCATTTTTCTGATGATGGATGTCATACATACAGAAAATTAAGATTAAAATTGCATTTCTGAGTATGTCGTTATTCAAATCATTGTGATCAGGAGCAGACAAAAAAACTTGGTTGGAAAAAGCTTGTAAGTGGGATGTAGGAGCTACAATTGTTGGGCCACAAGCTCCCTCCTCTCCATTCTGATGCATGTGACTAGATCCACATCTTTGTTTTCCTCGTCCGAGCTGGCGTCTGGCTCCAGCTCGGACGAGGACAGCCTGCCAGGGCCCATTGTAAAACAACAGAGTTCATACTATGTACATTCAGGTAAATAGACCTAAACGACAGCGCCTGTTGTGAAACCATTACAAACTGTAGATCTTTTTTAATTTTTGCATCCAGCATCTACAGTATTTGCCTGTCTGCACATCATCACCTTTCTTCTTGTGCATTTACAATACATGGCTTTGAACCATTACAATGTGAAAACTAAAATCAACAGAATAAATCACTTGAGGAAATAAAATGCACAGTGATAAAACAACGTGAAAGAAAAACAAAAAAAGCAAATCAAAGTACGTCTTTTCCATTTGTCGGAAAAAAAGTGTCCTAATGTCCAAGGTGTTACATTTGCAGTTTGTTCTTTGTACTTCCTACAAAATGAAAGACTAACATTCTTGTGAGATTAATCATATATATCTGAACATATTTTAATTGATTTTCACAGTATAATTTTAGGAAATATAAATCAAATTTAATTTGACCAATTCCACAACTTGCGAACAACAACAACAAAATCTGTGGACTTGACGACGTGCGGCAACAACAGCAATGAGTGTCTGAAGCTAGCAGAAAGTAGGAGGAGGAGCTTTTTTGGCATCATTTTGTTTTAGTTCATAGTACAAAGATCTCAGAGGTTGTGGTTGGCACAACAAGCAAAATTATTCTAACTACAACAGAAACATAACTACATTTGCACAACTATTTCTAAAATATAGATGTGTTTGAAACATTTTGTTTTATTTCTTCTTTTTTGTTGTTGTTGTTGCTGCTGCTTTTTTTACGCAAATAACTAGAAGGAATCCAGTTGTTGTCATAAAAAGTAAATAAGAGAACAGTGTCTTGGCGTTCGGATGCTACATTTCAAGACCTGGATGACAATTAATGACCTCCTCCTAAAGCCAGAAAAAACTGAGGTCATCATACTAGGTCCTAAAAACCTCAGAGATGCTCTGTGTGATCAGTGGATGGCGTAAGTATAGCCTCCAATTCCACAGTTAGAATCCTATGGGGTTTTATTTGACCAGGAATGGTCATTTAAGTCTCACAGGCATGTAAAACTGCATTTTTTCACCTGAGCAATATAGCTGAGATTAGAGATATACTCTCTTAAAGGGATGCTGAAAAACTCATCCATGCATTTTGTTACGTCCAGACTGGATTGTTAGCAGGAACTAGCAGAAGAGATCACATGACTCCTGTGTTAGTTTCACTTCACTGGCTCCCAGTTGATTCTAGAATTAAGTTCAAAATCATCACACATTATTATTACCATCCGCTATAAATACCACAGTGCATGCAACTTACTATTAACAATTTTTGAATTAAATGTAATAACAATAATGATTAATTGTTAGTCGGCTGCAAGAAGTTAGAGGCTGGGGAACGTATGGTGCACTGGGGTTCTGTTCTGTATTTTCATTAACTTCCCTACTCCTCTATTCTTGATAATTTATCATTTCAGTTCTCCGTGCCTCTGTTTGATACAGTGCCATTCATGTATTGTCCGTCTTTCCCACTCTCCTCCGGGGGACTGGGAGTGATTCCAGATTCCAGTTGGTTCGTCCATGCTCCTGTACCTGGCCGTGTACCTCGCCTCTGGATGCTGCTGTGCTGCTGCTCCTACACTTCCCTTTGGACCCTGCCTTCCCCCAACTCCATCTGGATGAAGCACATCTGCTGTACTATTTAAACATGTAGCTGTAGAGTAAGATAAGTTAATTCTTCTCTAAGAGTTCTGGTACATCGCCTGTCTGTCCTATGGGGGAGGATCCTTCTCTCATGTGGACATCTCTGGGGTTTCCACAATTTTTTCCGGAATCCGTTTCTTAGGAGTTTTTCCTAACCGAGAAGGAGGGTCTAAGGGCAGGGATGCCCACTTTAGCCTAGTCTGTTTAGTTTAGCCATTACCTATTGAATTCTAAGACTTCATGTTCATTGTACAATTACCGGTATGAAGCCCATTGAGACGACACTTTGTAATATTGAGCTATATGAATAAAAGTGAATGGAATTTAAGTTTTCATGGATGCAAAAACATATTGTGGTGCAAAGTTTCAAGATGTAGAGGTGCACCTATAAAGTCAAATAATAGAACTGTTCCCTCCACTTGTTTGAAATCTACTTTCTGAGAATTCACATGCCAAAACACAGCCTTAAGAGATATGATAACAATTTATTTGATCCCAAAAATACATGCTGCAACTTTTTGGGAGGAAGATAAACACTAAATCAATCCGATCTTATCTTTATTTAAATAAAACTTTGCAAAAATGAATAAAAATAATAATAAGAAAAAAACAAAAATAACTTACTTCAATCTTTCTGGGTCTTTTTTTGTGTGTTTCATTATTCTACTTCTTTTGTATAAAATTTTGGTACTTGAGTCTCAGCAGACCATTTTATTGGAGGATGACTACAAAAAAACAAGTAAAGTATTTTCTTCTGTTCAAAACCTAAAAACTCTTGTCATAAATTGCTGACAACATTACAGCTGTTTGCAAAGGCAGAATCAGATGATTTTAGCTCTGGTATACACCAAAGAGGAACATGGCAGCATGAAGATAATGTCAGCGTCATGATCAAATTAAAGCTCCTTGCCAGTTGTCAGCGTCAGCCTTTCTCAACAAGCATTCCTTCCATTCAGCTCGGTGTTAACTATGCAGTTCCAAAGCGTCATAGGTGCAAATCTAAGCTCTGCTGATTCCTAAAAGAAACAAAGGATGCTTCTTTGAATAGAATAGACTAGACTAGACTAGACAAGACTAGAATAGAACTGAGGGGAAATAAAAAGGAAACTTCAAATAAAGGAAACACTGCTGGAAAAAAAAGAAATGATGGCGCAAATAAAAGAAACACTACAAATAAAAAGAAATGCTGCTCCAAAACAAAACAAAAATGATGCAAACAACAAAAGCCACTATGGAAGCACCACTGTGAGAAGGAGAATAAGATCAGGAATTGGAACACAAACGAGACAGTGAGTGAAGATGTTAGTGTCTAATGTCGCCGTGTTTACTTTCTAATGTGTTGTTTGGTTAGGCCATAGCCCCAGGTTTTAAGGTAAACTGAAGGATGCTGGTTTCTTGTTGGCTTCACCTAACATGGAAAAAGCCAGTGTGTAGAGACACCATTAAGGAGAGGAGAATCAAGTTATTTAGCTTTACTTCAACATGCAGCGAAGCACGGTTACATGAACCACAGCACAGACTCAAAGCAGAGTGTAGCACAGACATACACAACTAACAACAATTACTGAGCCTGGAACAAAAACACAAACGAGTGGAAACAATTGACAGATAATTACTTCCAGCAGCCTATTAACCCACCACAATACTTTTTCCTTTCATGGGCAACTGTGTTTTTTTCTTACAATCTAAAGGAAATTACAATCATCTGAGATTTATTTGATCATTTTTATCCATTTTCACACACACGTTTTTTATTTTTCCTATTCATACATTTACATTTATTTGTTTAAGTATGCGTTGAAACATTTTCATTTAAAATTGCATAAAGTTTGTGTAAAAATAATTACAAAAATGTTGCATTTATTGTAAGAAGAAGAAAAAAAAACACCAACAAGGTGGAAAGGAGAACTTTCTAGTCAAAGAGGCTCAAGGTTATAATTTTAAAACATTTGTTGGTGTTTTTTCTGTTCTAATAGATGACTCCTATCTGGTAAACCTGGATACTACAATTTACGCTAAATATCTATTAGTTTTCTTTTGACTCAATTAATTGAGGTTACAGATTCATTTTAGGAGTCTAATTAGTAAATACCTTCTTGGAGCTATTCTTCTAAACTGCATAGGATTGGTTGGGAATTTGCCTTATTTTAATGAGGCTCAGGAGGTGGGTGCATCTTCTTTTCTTGCATGTGTAGCATTGCTTTGATGAAAGGCCGCTGGTGACGTGTGTTTCCAGCGGTTCTTAAATATCAGTTGAAACAGCGCGGTGCGTTTCAAACGAGGCATGAGTCCTGCAGAACTTGGAAGAAGCCGTCAGACACTGATGTTAACATGTTGACAACGATGATGCTGTCAGTGCTTCTGGTGCTGGGAGGTCTGGGGGGGGCAGCAGCGTCCGACCTTCATGTGTTTGGGAAGTCCTTCCACGGTGATGACCCCTTGGAGAGCAGCCATGACAGCCAACTGGACATGCTGAGGAAGCAGCTGCGCCAACAGGTGAGAAGCAAACAGGAACTCCTTCATTGTTCCATCAAACGCATTGACGGTTTTCTGCTCTGAACTGGTCTGTAATAAATGCTTGTATAAACTGTAAATTAGACTGTAAATTAAACTGTTTGTTTTTCATAATTAAGCTGCTTCAAACAGCAAAAAAAATAACTTCCTATGTTCACATTAGGGAGGTGACAAGGTTAAAATCAAAACAACTTTTTTACTCAGCACTTAAGTATAGGTTGGAAACCAAATTTACTTTTGCTTTTGTGTTTAAGTCACTTGAGATGTGGTTATAATTGCACCTAAACTAAACTAAGCTGAAATTTCTAAAAACTAAAAGATCTTTCCATTTATCACTTGTGCTATCTTAGATGACCCCACCCTTACATTGACGTGTTCTCCCTACCATGACAAAGGTGGATAAAGGTGGAAAGATTTCACGTAATCCATGGACACCAGTGAAGATCACAAATCATTGAAGAAAAAAGGTTCAGAGCACTGTCTAGTGGGTCTAGATGACCCCACTCCCAATGTTAAAGTGTCTAGGATAGCACAAGGGTTAAATCATATTTAAATTTAACTGAACTTTTTTTACAGTCTTCACTGTTAAATTTCACCAAACAACCTTTTATATTGAAATTTTATTAAAATTACATGTCACATAGTTGGTGTACATAGGCAAAATGCTTTGAACTTGCTTGAAAAGCACATAAAGAAATCTCTATCATGTGGCTATAAAAAATCTGCAGTAATATACAATAATATAATACATATAATATAATAATAATATAATATACAGCCTATTAAAAATCCATCTCCTTTTCTGGTCTTCCTTAATCTTTTGGTTTTACGATGCTCTGGTTTACTAACCTTTTTTTCTTAGACAAAAAGGGGAATCCGCAGGAGTTTGGATCTGGAGAGCTTCAATATTCGTGTGACCCCCACGTCCAGCAAACTCAACCTACCAACCATCATAAAGCTGTACCCACCCACAGCCAAACCTCTTCACATGCACGCCAACATGCCGCTCCGCTTCGGGAGGGAGAGCAGTGCCAGTGATGACAGGGTGTCAAACTCTTCCCCCAACATGCCCCAAAGGTTCGGGCGGGCCTGGGAGGTCCTTCGCATGTGTGGTGGCTGCCGGAGTGTCCGTGAAGTACCAAGCCCGGTGCTGCCGCAGAGATTTGGTAGAAACACTCCTCACTGGGGCTTTCTGAACACTCTGGCCAATGAACGGCTGTTGAACCCTGAATTGCGCTGGTAAGTGATTAATCCAACATGATGATTTATATGAACTTTCCTCATGGAGGAGCAGGAATTCCCTGACATGAATTGAATTTTCCATTTCTGTGCATCTCCCTTCAAACAGGAAAAAAGACATTGACCTTCCAATCAGCTCAGAAGAAGAGGAGATGGAAGGAAAAGACATTTACAACATGAAGTGATCTTTTTAAGTTTACCTTTACGTTAAAAACAGCCAATTCCTATTTGTTTGCTGTATTGACAAAAATGTTCTGCCAATACATTTAAGCCTATTTATAGACCATTATTAAAGGTACTTATGCTGGAAAACGTGTCTTAAACGTGCAAATAAAGAATAAAAATATAATAAAATAAACCTTTAAGCATTGAGACAAAAAAGAAATCTCTGTTTTTCCCCCTAATTTCAACTTAACCTCACTTTCATGGCCTAACTAAAGGCATTTTTGCTTTACCAGACACAGAATTTGGTTTTTAAATTTTTACCAATAAAGATTATTTCAAAGCCTAGTTATTTCAAAGTAAGCAAGACCACACCTGTCTGGTAAAAAAAGGAAAAGTCTGTGCCTTCAGTTCCAGTAGATGGCCACTAGGAGGAGACAAACAGTTTTCTTTTCAGACTTTTAAAAAAAAAACATGAGAATTATTTTTTAACCCTTGTGCTATCCTCTGACCACACTCTTCCATTGAAGTGTTATCCCTACCATGACAAAGGTGGATAAAGGTGAAGAGGATTTCATGTAACGCATGGACACCAGTGAAGATCACAAATCATCCAAAAAAAAATTTGTTAAAACAATAAAAACACAGTAGACTACGGTGGATGCCTGAAAATGCCCCACAATAATAGACTTTCACACTTTCAGTGGAGGAAGGATTCCTACAACAGGACATTTCTGTCTGAAGGCTTTAAATTACATCACCACAGCAGATTATCTCTTATTTAACTCCTCGCATCAGTGAAGCCTTTGTGAGTTAGAATTTGATTTTACAAAACAGTGTGCGGCATGACATTGTTTCTCTGATTAACAGTCCATAAGTCTGAAGGTTTTTTCTATCAATATTGTGTTATTTTTCCTTTCATCTAAAACGTTTTTAAGCTAAAATGTGACTGATTGTGTGGCTTATCTGAGTCATCACCTCCCCTCAGGACAGCTGGTCATGACAAACATTCAGAGGAGAAATAAGGAGTCTGGACAAAAATCTTGAAGATGGAAGATGTGTCTTCTAATCATTAACATGATATGTAAACAAACAATCAAAAATATATGTAAAATACAGACACTTAAAGGATCCAGAAACAATTCTAGAGCCTTAAACCAATGGTAAAATGTTTCTTTTTTAGTTTACCCAACCTTCAATTTTTGCATTTTACTAGGAAAACAAATGTAAGCTTGCATTGTGTTTCGTAGTACTTCTTTTAAAATGGTAATCAGAGATCTTAACTTCAATACGTCCTCTTTTGTATATTACTGTGGAATTATTTAAGGTGTGGGAAAAGATGTTGGAAATTCTAAAAAACAACAATCGTGTAAATGAGTTTGAACGTTTTGAAGTAACAGAGATGGAAGTTGAATTTGCAATATTAACCAGACTGGAGGACATTTGAATCAAAAGCCTTAGGGATTGCTTTCAGCACATTATTATATTATTTTCTATCATTTAATTTAAACTTACTGGAAGAAGCTTCAAATGAGATCATCATGAACTCGATACCCCCTAAATGAGAAAAAATTTGGAAGGTATATGAAACCAAATATTTCTCCCATTTTTAAGAAGAGACCTAAGGCCATTTAATTTGAATTATTACCATCCAAACTTTCAATCTCTGTGGCTTTAGGTCCACCTTCACTGTAATCCTGAATTATTGTTCCTTTTTTTTAAGTAATGAGTCTTGTTTTTCCATATGAAGTTGACTCTGACCTGGTTTATTGCTTTTCTCGCATACTTAGGAATTGACAGTTAATACGCGGGATAAATGACTCTTGATAAACATTCCAGTTTAGTGAGAAGCACTCTGCCCAGAACAGAAATGTTATGCCGTGATCACATGTTTAACCCTCCTGATATGTTGCGGGTCAAATTGACCCGTTTTAAGGTTTGAACATAGGGAAAATAGTTAAAAGTATTTTTTCAGCATGAAACTTCTTCTGCTTGCCTTAATTAGCGTATTCAATATACATTATGAATTTGGTTCATCTCACATATATGCAACCCCCCCTGTATGTTTATGTCACATAGATACTGTTCAGCTCAATTTGACCCGGCAGTCAAACTGGAGGTACAAAGCTGTCTTTTTTATTATTAGTATTCTTTTATTTGCAGCTGTGAGACATATTTCACCCCAATCACACACATAGACACACACACACACCCACACACACACACAGGTGCATAGGTGCTATGACTTTTGACAGGAAGCATTTATGTTCTCGCAGGAAAACTCAACCCACATTCAGTGGACACTCAACAGGGGAGGGGCAAAACATATAAAAGATTTTCTGCATGGGAGTCTTTCCAACATTACACAGGCAGACCTTTACCAAATGAGAGAAAGATTACAGTCCAGGAGGCTCTGGAAGTCATCACTGATCATGATCAGAAGAAGACTATCTTGAACTAAATTCTGATTCTAATGATTTTCTGATTTTGAACCAGATGAGGGAATTGCTATTCCTGTTCCTCCAAGCAAGACATTCATATCAAAGAATGGTGAAGTACATTTGTCTTCATCCCCAAATGTGAGTCAGACAAACCTGTCTGCAGAAAACATAATAAAGACTGCGCCAGGGCCCACCAGGATGGCAGTGACTCATGTGACCATGTCAATTCAATTCAATTTTGTATAGCCCAAATTGACAACAACAGTTGTCTCGATGGGCTTCATATCAGTAATTGAAAATGTAAAACATAAAATCAAAAGGATCATGAATACATAGAAAACAATAGGAAATGCTAAATTGAACTAACAAACCGACTAAACTAAACTGGCATCCCTGCCCTTAGATCCCCCTTCGCGGTAAGGAAAACTCCAAAAAAAAGGGATTCCGGAAAAAAAAAAGAAAAAACCTCAGGGGTGCCACATGAAGTAGGGATCCTCCCCCAGGACGGACAGGAGATTTACCAGAACTCATAGAGAAGAATTAATTTATCTAACTCTACAACTACATATTTAAAGTCCAGCAGACGAGCTTCATCCAGATGGAGTTGGGGGGCCAAGGCGAGTCGAGCCAAAGACAGGATCCAGGACAAAACAAGCATGAGCTGTGTGAAATGTACAAAATTAATTTGCACACAGCACAGTGTGTTGACTGGTCCCTCTTGTGCTGTGTATATGTACAGACACACACGCAACTTCATATTGAAATTGCTTCTCTGTTGTATTGTGATTTTGTTTTTTTCAGGTTCACAGTGCATGCATGTAAAACAAAATTTAAGATTATGTTTCAATGTTATGTAAAACTATTGTATTATATATTTAAGTCTTTCAAAAGTAATACAGCAGTGAAATTTTTTTTAAAAGTTTGAACATGTAAATTTTTAAGAAAAACGAGTGAATTATCTAATAATTGAACTATTAGGTAAGGTAAGGAACACCATTACACTAAGTTTTTGAAAGAATAATTGTTGATGGAGTTAGTAATTATATATTCACACTGCTTGTTAGAATTTTTTGGGTTTCAGACATTTTTTAATCAATAAAACATGCACCGGGTCAAATTGACCCGGGAACATCATCTTTGTTCCTCACAAATGAACATAACAGGAGGGTTAAATTCACTTTACACTTTTCTAAAGTTTTAACTAATTTTATTTCCTCCATTGTGTTGCTATCTTTGGTAATGTGAACACCAAAATATTTCATTACCTGTAAAAGGTATGTTATGACTGACGAAAATGTTGTATTGGAGCCATTCATTCATCTTTTAAACCCGTTTTGTCCTTTTTGGGGTCAGGGGGCTCCCGGTCACTTGTGGGCGAAGGCAGGGGACACTCTGGACAGGGGGCCAGTCTGTCAAAGGGCCACAAATCACACACACATGAACTCTCACATTCTCACCTATGGACAATTTACAGTATCAAATTAACCTATGAAGCATGTTTTTGGACGGTGGGAGGAAGCCGGAGTCCCCGGAGAGAACCCACGCATGCACGGGGAGAACAAACAAACTCCACACAGAAAGCTGGGACTTGAACTGGGGACCTTCTACTCTTCACTGTGTGCAGCGTATTGCAGCACTTTTTGAAACGATCAGGAAGAGTCCTTCTACTGCTCCTAGTTGAGTGAAGATGTACTATATGGTAGAAACTAAAGCATGGACCAAGTTCATGCCATCAAGTTCAAATTTTGGATCATGCTAATGAGATAAGGGTTTTAGAAATATATGTTTCAAATATGATATGAGTAATCATTTAGGGCTAAAATAGAAACACATGTTCAGAGGTCTGGCGTATATTTATTTCGAAAAATAAAAAAAACAACTCTTGCAATATTTGTTGTTGCCACAAAAGTCCAACAGGTGGAGCCATTTCTCCTCCAGAGAGGCCATCAGGATTCAGCACGTTTATGATCACAGATCCGACAGCAGTCCTGAAGTTGATCCACGTGACAGGGGTGAACCGCTGATCCAGTCGACCAGCTGAGGCTGAAGCATCCTTGCTGAGCTGCCTCGGTTCTGCTGTCTCTGTTCAGCATCGAAGGGGGAAAAAAAAGATTTCAGGGGATACGGACAGATCTGCAGAGACGCCAGCCTGTCTGTCTGCACCTGCACATTCCAAGTGGGAGGTGAGAAAAATCCTGATGGTGCTTTTTAATTCGTTTATATCTGCAGAAATATAACAAGAAAGGAGAGGATCTTTGATCATAAAGGGGCTGGGTCAGCATCTTTTAGCACCTCTGACTGGACATGACCAATGTTAAAATGTCTCATTATTGCTGACGTGACTTGTGTCAGTCGATGCACTTCTGGCAAGCTGCAGCACGACTGAAAATGCAGCTGCAGCGTATAGCTTCAACAAGTTCATTCTAACAAGAGAGAAAGATGGAGCACAGACTCCAGAGACACTCTCAAGAAGTGATACTCTGTGCATCCAGGTGCAGAAACAGAGGTTTTCTGCATCACCCTGTGATTTATGCAAATTCACAGAATGGAGCTGGTAAAAATTGCTGTGTCCTTCCAACTCCTGCTGTGTCCTGCATGGGGCGTCTTCCATCACTCGTACATGGACAGCTTCCTCTCGGCCCGCTCAGGTAAGACCTGCAGCTTTGAACCTGCAGCAGATCTAAGTGTTACAGGGGGGTAACATGTTGCCCTGGCTGTGAAACCGCAGGGGTGCAGCGGGGCACATTGCCAGTGATGTATGTCCCAGATGAGCTGTCGAGGTTTGACCCATGTTGTCTCACGGCGCCTCCTCCACCACCACTCTTCCCTCCCCCACCTAAACTTTGGAAACGGGGCGTTCCTGTAAGTATTCCTATAATCCATATGTCTACTGTCATGCAACAAAACTGTTTATCTCTGGTTTTGGTTTGAAGGACATTATAAGCCTGTTAGAACCAAGCATTGAAGGAGAAGAGGTGCAGAGAAAAGAAAAGGATGTGTCACATGGTTGTCCACCAGGACCACCAGGTCCTCCAGGACCACACGGACCTGAGGTGAAATTCATAGTATTTTTTTTACAGTCTGATTATCACTGGATGGAAATGTGGTTCATAAAACAGCAAAAAACCTACAATAGTCTGTGCAATGTTGGAGAAATGAGTATGAATATGGTGAAATATGTTTTAGGGTCAAACTGGATTACCTGGCATAAGAGGGCCAAAAGGGGAGAAGGTGTGTGCTTTTGGGATTCATCCATTTTAAATATTGTATTTTGATAGTGCTTTCAACCTTGTCCTCATCCCTTTTCCCTCTATTCATTTGTGCTTCTTAAGGGAGAAATTGGACGTCCAGGAACAAAGGTGTGCAGCTCTTCCTGTCTCCTGCATGTCTGGACTCCATTTTAGATGTCCTTGGAATAACAGGACTTGGATTTTTCTACCCTGTGCAGACATTTCCAATCTTTAGAATTTGATTTGTCTATTGGTGCACTCTGAAAATCTAGTGTTGAGCTGTGGTGTTTTTGTCTAAGGACACTGTCACTGCAAACACCTCTAAATGTTGTCGTTCTTTAAGGTTTCTTTAGCCCTTTTTCTTCTTTAGTTCATCTCTGCTCCTTTTTTTCTCTGGTTTCTACTCTTTTGGCCTGGTTCCATGGGTCCCTCATGCTGGACATGAGACTTGCTGATCCAGCCTCTCCAGCATTGCACTGCATTTTAATTTCTCTAAGTGCTTTTGCTCACTGATAAATCACTGCCGTCATACAGAAGGTTCACAGTGCCTCTAGAAGAAGCCGTTTTAATGACAGACAGCGAAATGAGAGCATGCCACGCTTCAAGCACGAACGTTGTTAAAGTGTCACTGAGATGTAAAGCTACTTCCTCCCCCTGTTGATTTTCGAGGAATTTTGTAGTTGAGTGTATTTCAAAATATAAGAGTTATTACTTTCCCACCTATCTTTAGTACTGTTACAAAAAAACTTTTGTCGGAGACCGTTTTTTGTGATTATCAGTGTTGAAGAAACATATCAATGAAAAGAAAGAAAACATACGGTAGAAAACAATGCTGAATCAATTTTGTGATTGCACTGGTGTTTGTTTTTCCACAGGGTCGTACTGGAGCTCCAGGCCTTCCAGGAAAGCAAGGACTTCCAGGACTGCCTGGTCCAGAGGGTCCTAAAGTAGCTATCTTGACATTCCCTCCCGGAAGATATTTTAAAAAGCAACTGAAGCTTGATTTGGGATACAAAAGTCGTTATAGTCAGTTACATAACTAGTTCAGTTTATGAGAAGTGACAGTGGATTTCCTTTCTGTCATTTAAGGGTGAGAAGGGGGACCCTGGACTTATGGGTTTACCAGGACTGCGAGGTCCACCAGGGATGAAGGTCAGTCAAGTCTATGTGACACAAACCTATGCAGTGGAGGTGTTGGTCTCTAACTGTTCCTGTCTTTTAAGGGTTTACAAGGTTACAAAGGTGACAAGGTGAGCTTAAAATACAATGTCCTCATTATTTATTGTTGTTGTTTTTGTTCTGACAGAAAGTTTGAATGCTGTACATAGAAGAAAAAAATAGTTTGGGTTGATTTTAGTTATATCATATCAGTGAAAATGTTACTTGCTCAGTATATTTTTCAGTTACTTTCCAACCTGATTGCATAGTTACTGTATGAAAAGGACATGTCTCTTTACGTTTTATTTACAAACAACAAATTTACAAAACGTACATTGTAAATATAAGTACGTAATGTAATGTATAGGTACCTTTAATGTAGGCAAACTCATCAAGGTTTGGAGAGATCTTTAATTTGATCCAAACCACATGCAAACTTTAGCAGGACGTTGCAAAAGTCTTGGTTGCTGTTCAGACCATTTTACACATTCTTGAACATGTGTGCAAACATTTAAGGGTTAGTTTTTTTTATATTTCAAAAGATTTTTTCTTTTTGGGATAATTTTAATGCGTTATCTAATACCATTCTTTTATGCGTGTGTTTTACTAGGGGGCCCGCGGAGACACTGGCTTCACAGGACCAAAAGGGGAGAAGGTTTGACAAAAATGCTTTTTTTGGTTTGATACCAGGTCATTTGAGGTAAATCTGTAGTACTTATGTTTGATAAAACTTGGAGCACCTTGTATCTTTTTCAAAGACTATATATGTTGTTGGTGTTCAGATACAAAATCTCATGAGTAATTTTAGTTTGAGTATTTATGCTTCTTTTTTTTTAGTCTTGATTTGAGTGTTTTCTTGTCTGATAAAGGCCATCGTGATATATTCACAAACAGTGTAGCATCAAGGATGTTGTTGATGCCATTGACTTGTTTTCCAAAAATAAAAGATTGCGCATTTGACAACAGTCAAACGTTTTACCAGCCTCTGTTTTGTCTTTAACCCTTGTGCTATCCTAGGCACTGTAAACAAGAGCCTAAAGTATGGAAGTTTTTTTGAATCGTAATTCAATGTAACATGCAATTGTCAATTGACAATTAAATTTGCAATTTGATTATCTGCATTAGGATTTACACCCTGCAAAATGCTTTTCAAAATGAATGGTCAATTGCATGTTGAATTGTAAATCGCAAAATGCATTGTCATTTGAATCATGACTTTAAAAAAAAAAACAATTTAGAATGTAATTGATTTTGTTTTTACTTAGTATTTTATTTTTAAAAGTCTCATATTGAATTATAATCATATGAATTATAAATCTGAATATTGAATTCTATGGCAAAATGTATTTTTATATTCCAAGCCTGAATTGCATATTGAAACGTCAATTAAAAAAATTCATTTTCAAATTGCACGATCAAATTTCAAATAGAATTGTCAATTGAGAATTATTACTTAGAATTATGACTCAAAAAAGTGTCCATACCTCAAGGGTTTACAGATAAAAATAAAAAGTAATAATAAATAAGAAATATCAGGACAGAAAATTCTAACCGTTCCTATAAATTCTAAAGAATTAAGACTAAAACCTGCATTCCGTTTTAGCTTCATTCTGTTCAGGGTTATTTGTGGACACAAGTCTACCCAAATTTTAATTTGACAATATTCAGACATTTAAATTCAGATTTCATGGATCTCACTAATTAAAGATACACTTGTAACTTGTCTTTTTTGTGTAGTAGAAAACCACATTTTTCTCATCAACCAGTTTTCTGTCTGCTCAGGGTTCCATTGGTTTGCCAGGGATGCTTGGACAGAAGGTAAGACTAATAACAAAGACTCAGTCAGAATACTAGTCTCTTATTTATTTACTGTTAAATATCCCTCACCTTTGGTCTTTTTCAAGGGTGAGATGGGACCTAAAGGAGCACATGGTTCTCCAGGCAGGAGAGGACCAACGGGGCGTCCGGGAAAACGTGGGAAACAAGTAAAAAAAAGACAGACAAGGATTTGTTTCTGAGAAGCTTTGTTTATTTCATGTTCCAAACACTTGGTGGCATCACTTTTACATCAAATTCAGTTGATGTTTACAGATTTAGGAATTTAGTGCAAAAGTCTGAAGGTTTATGGGCCGATTCTTTTCTTTATTTTCTAGACACAGATATAAACACATGAGCAGTCTGATCACACAAGGATCTAAAAAGAAAACAAGTTTGTGTTTAAAATTATCAGCACACATGTAGACGCATGCAACCTTTCCCAAGACCGTAATTGAAAATGAGTTTCAATTACAGTAATGCTTGAAAATTTTAAAATACTTAAGTTTTACAAATGTTTTAAGTACTTTAAGTAAGTATTTATTAAGTATTACGTATTTTGTTTTTAACATACAGTAGGCCTATTTTAAAAGCTTTTTTTTCTAATCACCGGAGAGTGTAATAGTGGAGAATTAAGAAACAGAACTAATATCCTCGTCGCTGTAGTGCTAAAGTAGTTGTAGTAGTTTAATTACAGCTTGTGCATTCTGTGCTTACTTTTTTAGATTTGTTTTTTTTAACCTGGAAACAAATACATAAAGTCTTTTGAGTCTTAACTATAAATCAGATCAGATCATCTTTTATGTTTACTCCTCTGATTTTTACAGGGCATGAAGGGCCATCCTGGAGCCCCAGGACTCATGGGACCCCCAGGACCTTCAGGTCCCATTGGGCATCCTGGACCACCTGGACCTCCTGCTTCAGGTAAAGCAGTCATCCACCTCTCCTCTAATCACACTCATTCTGAACAGGGGTAAATGTGTCAACTTCCCTGCCATCGTTATCAGGGGCAGTAGTCGAAGCAAAGACTGCCCAGGCTTCTCTCAACAGACTTTCTCTGGTACTGTTGGGGGAACCCTGGGCGGCAGTGGCTCAGGTGATTTGGCCATTGGCAGATTGTCCAATGGCCAAAGTGTCGGCGGTTCGATCCCCACTCCCAGCCAGCTGTTGTTGTGTCCTTGGGCAAGACACTTCACCCTCCTTGCCTCCAGTGTGGCTCCACTGGTGTATGAATGTGTACGAATGTCCCGGTGTTGTTCAGAGGTGCCGTAGGCGCAAACTGGCACCCACGCCTCTGTCAGTCTGCCCCAGGGTAGCTGAGTCTACAACAGTAGCTTACCATCACCAAGTATGAATGAGGAGTGAATGAATAATGGACACACTGTAAGCGCTTTGAGGAACAAGAAAAAGCGCAGATAAATCTAATACATTATTATTATTATTATTACTAATCCTAAGGGGCTCCCAAGAAGGCCGAGAGACATAGTTCCTCCAGCATGCTGGGTCTGCCCCAAGGTCTGTTCCTGGAATACCTTCCCAGGGAGGCGTCCAGGAGACATTTAAAAGAGATCCCCAGGCCACCCCATCAGAGTGAAGAAACAATGGTTCTATGCTGAGGTTATCTTGGGTGACCAAGTACTTCACCCCATCTCTGAGAGAATGCCCAGCAACTCTGCTGAGAAAACCAATTTTCAGCTGATTGAATCCAGGATCTTCTCCTTTTCCAAGAACTCCATAAAATCAGTGGCGGTTCTACACTAACTTACTCCCTGGGCGAGTAACCCCACCAGCGCCCCCCCCCCCCCCCGCACACATACAAAATTTGACAACATCCTGTTGTGTTCCCTATCTTCTATTTAGCCATTTTACTCAAACAATGCATGAATTTTCTAGACTCGTATTACAGGGGGGTCAAAGTCAGTCACACAGGGGCCTAAGTTAAAAACACGCTTAAGGTTTTGGGCCGAAGAAGTTAAACATTTACTGAACACACTAAAGCTAAACTTTTAAACCTTTTAAACTGAACTTTTTGAACATAAATATGAATAAAAATAGGAACATTAATCCAGAATAACTCAAGTTAAACCTTAAATAACTTGTAATATTTTGTTCTCCATAGAAATATATTCTGTCAAAATTATACAAATATGAACATGCTGCAGGACAAAACAAAGAAAGCCTGGAAATATTAATAAGAAATTACATATCAAATAATTCCATTGTTTTTGCTCTTTCATCATTTTTTAGAGCATTTTATTTTAGAGCTGGACTCCTGCTTCATTTTTAGCAATAATTTCTTAATGTGTGACGTCCTGTGTGTGTCTTTGTGAAACATATCAGAGGGATTAGATCTAAAAAATAAAACTTATTGTGATTAATATGTTTAGGTCTTATAAAACATTAAAGACTAAATCTTAGAACTCATCAGTGGGATTACTCCAAAAATATTTGGCATTTCCCTAAATTTGTGCAACACCAACAATAGAAATCCTCCAAAAAACCTCAATCCATAAAAAATGGTCTGCGCTCATCCCCCCTCCCCTCCCCTTCCCTCTCACACACGCGGCTCCGTCTCTATGACGGGAGGCGCAGCTGCGGCCCAGAGTTGATTGTCAGATAGACTCCCAATCACCTGTTAGTGTGATTCAGCCAGCCACCGGCGAGTTGCGCTCCCCTCTCGAGTTCTTTGACTTATGTTCCAAAGACTACTGCAAAGAGGTGTGGCCGCAAGCGTCTTGCAGCAGAGGGCGGTGGTCACGTGCGCATCGGGTCTGCTGTGTCGGAGCAAAGAATTGTGGGAAATAATCTCCATTGCCTGCTTTTTTCGAAATTGGGTTGAGCACGGATGTTTGTTCTGCCTAATTCCTCTTCATGTGCCTGTTTTACGTTGCTTCACTCTGAGGTATTCTTTTTGTTGTTTTTTTTTTTTTTTTTTGCACCATAAGTGTGAAGAACAAATAGGAGGAAGACAGTTTTGAGAGTCTGATGTGTCAAACTAAAAGCATCAAGTGTAGGCTGCTGAAGCAACTTCAAATTAAAAACTCCAAGCTTCCTCTTTGAATATATTGTGTAGCACCTTATGTGTAACGCCTTGCCTCAGGCACGGCAAATGCCGCCCCCTATGAAGTGCCGCCCTGGGCGACCGCCCACATCGCCCATATCAAAAACTGCCACTGCATAAAATAGAACATAGGTAAGGGTTGGAAAATAGATTGACCACTAAATTAAGAACTTTGCCTCCTGTCTCAGCTCCGTTACTACGACAGATCGATATTTCAGCTGCTGTACTCATCCACCTGTCAATTGCACGGTAAATCCTTTGCTTACGTGTGAATAAGAACACAAGATACTTAAAGTCCTCCACTTGGTTTCAGAAGCTGTCCACCTTTTTTTTATCAAGAACCATGGCCTCCAACTAGGAGGCGCTAATTCTCATTCCAACTGCTTTACACTTGACAGCAAACCGACTCAGTGGAACCTTAAAGGTTCTGGTTTGACAAAGCCAATAAAGCATCATCTTTAATTCATGTAGGGCTCTGAGACAGTGGCTCTGGACTGGCAAACAGGGGTGATGGTCCACCTGGACGAGTAGAGGGTGTGCCCCAACTACTCCTTGGGTAAGAGTACTTCAGGGTACAGGAGAGTAGACTTGTCTGATAGTTAAACATCTAATATGCAAGGGAACAGTGTGGTTTTGGTACTTGAACAGCACACCAATCCCACTCTTTAAACAGAGTATTTGAGGATTAATGGAAATTTCCCTTCTCAGTTTGCATGTACTTTGTGGATTTGGAGAAAGCATTAAACCAAACCCTCTGGTTGTTCTCTGGGAGGTAGGATGATGGGATCCAGTGCCCCCTGCTAATGGTTGTCCAGTCCCGGTATAACTAGAGCAAGAGTTTGGTTTGTATTGATGGCAGTAAATTGGACCTTTTCCCTGAGCATTCCTGCCATTCCATCTGGCAGGAATGGGCGTTGTAGCATCCTTACATACAAAATTTTAAAACACATTCATATACAGTGATCCCTTGATTATCGCGGGGGTTACGTTCCAAATAGAACCCGTGATAAGCAAAACCCGTGAAGTAGAAACCTTTATTTTTTTTTACAATTATTATACAATGAAATACACTATTATACATTGAAAAGAAAGAACAAACCATTTAACAGGCTAAATCAATTGTTTTTTAACAAATAAAAGTACTTTAGAAACGTTTTTTCAACAAATAACTTCTGTAGTGTGCTGTCAAATAATAATTTCAATCATCGATAAGAACAGAAGGCTTTAAATTGCGGAGATTAGCCCCGCCCACCGCGACCCGAGTGGATTAAACGGAGGAAAATTTAAAATGATTATGAAAAAAAATAAAAAAGTACAGTGGGACAGATAGTGACTCCGGTCTTCTTTTTCACTGCTCTTCATACTGAGCCGCTGCATCCTCTGCAGCGTTTTTTCCTTCTGAAGCCCGCGGTGCAGCTGCAGGTGTGTTTGTTCGGGAGAGGAACATAGTGATAGGCAGTTGTTGTCGCTCTTTTTTCTTCTTTGCTAAAGGTCCTTATACACCGACATGCCCCCATCGATTATGTTGGAGAACTGTAATGAACGGCTCATCAAAGGGTCCCATTCTTGAGCTACTCGCTGAGTGACTTTTTAGCCAATCAGAATGCAGAACACAATGCACAATCCAAATCCGTGAAGTAGCGAAACCGTGAAAAGTAAACCGTGATATAGCAAGGGATCACTGTAAACTAAAATGTAACGTTTGTGTGTGTCCACTCTTGCAGGTGTCTTCCTCGTGGGTGAGAAGGGGGAGAAGGGCCTTCCAGGTCCACCAGGCCTTTGTGACTGTGGTGCTGCTGTTAGACCACATAATGCCCCTTTTGGCAGCTACACTCAGCGTGACTCTAATAAAGTCACCACTGTAAGACCGTAGATTTTCATTGAACCCAATAAACCTATATCCTTGTTAATGCTTGGGTGCTTGTTTTTGTACAGATATTTGTGCTGAGCAGTGAGGAAGAGATGAACCGTCTACATCAAGACAATGCAATAGCATTAAGGAAAGATCAAGGGATACTGTACTTTAAAGATAAAGATGGATGGAATCCCTTACAGGTGATGTCTAAGTTGTATTCCAAAAGTTAGATATTATGTTATGTTATGTAGGGAGACAAACCAAAGTTTAAGGGGTTTGCATTTGCCTGTCAGTCTGGACTGTAGCTGAGTGAAAACTCTTAAAACATTTTCTGCTCTCAAAATTCTTTCAGCCTTTTCAGCCCTTCCAGTCTACTGAAACAATCCCAGAAAGAGTGGGTGCTTGTGGAGATGGAAAGGTACAGGCCCAGCATGGAGAGGAGTGTGACGATGGAAACCAAATTCCCACAGACTCGTGTCTCAGTAAGTTTGCGTTGGACTGGATCCTGATACTATTATTTTAAGTATACAGAACCAGTGTTTTTTTTTTTTTTGTTTTTTTTGCTGAATAACACCAGAAGGTACCATGTAGTAGAAATTAACTGCACCTCTTGATCTTTCAAGCATCTCCTCTTTTAGCTTTCGCTGCCAGCTTTCCACTTGTTTTCTGCTTTTGTTCAATTAAATTAGTGGAAAAATGCTGTACTGGCATCACTGAAAAGGACTACAATGCCAAAAAAGTTAGTAATGTCTTATGTCTCCCCTCCCTACATCTCTGCTGCATTCATCACCTTCTTCTGGGGACTGCAGACTGCAAGTGGGCCTACTGCGGTGATGGTTACCGACACGAGGGTATGGAAGAGTGCGATGGAAAGGACTTTGGTTATCTATCTTGTAAATCTTATCTTCCTGGGTATGTTCACTGCCTATCACTTTACATGTGCATGTAATATTTACATTTTTAGCATAATATAGTCAGACACAGCACAGATCACAATGATTCTTCAATGATTGATCTGGTTTATTGCTAATTTAATTGATTTATATTGCCTACTGTTGTAACACACTGGAGAAATTGTTTAAATGCATCAAGTGTGAGGGGCAAACAAATGAGCATCTCTTTTGTTCCTCATCTGACATCATCACATGAAATTTCTTAGATGACCTTTTGTATCAATTTTTTTGTGAGTTAGGTCATAGAGATTATTAAAATTTTATTTTGACCAGATGAAAGAAAGAGGGCAGAATATATTTTTATTTTGATCTTCTGCATCTCTTTTTACATTACTTGTACCTGGAGACAAGACTGCAGTTATAGATGTTTGGATCAAATTAGGCTTACTAAAGGTATCCAGAGTGGGATTACACTAAAGACTCTAAAAATGGGAGATAATGACTCCCTGGTTGACTCTCAGCATCTTCCAATCAAGTATCACACTAACTGGCTTCAGCTTGGACACATGAAGCACAGTGAACCTGCAGGGTGGTAGAAAGAGCCAGTTAAACCACCGCAGTATTAATGATCCTGGAGACAGAGAAATGTCCCAGCTTTTAGGACTGGGGTTCACTGGTGTCCAGCATTGAGTGGCAGGTCAGTGGAGGACAGCCAAACCTTGTCCCCCACACAATACACAGGAGTGGAGGACCAGCAATTATTGGCTACCAACGCAAGTCTTCCCAGGTTGTACAGGAATGGATAAAGCTGTGAAGGGTATAACACGGGGGGGAGAGATAACACGGGGGGTTAAAACTCAACCTGGGTTGGGGATATAAACCTAAAGATAAAATAATGGCCATCTCCAGGATTTTGCAAAAGTCTGTCCAGAAAGCAATGAAAAATATGCCAAAAAATATGCCAATTTCCACTCCTCCTGGAAGTAGTGGCTGTCACTGTTGACTTTCATTTTATCTACAATTGACATTTTAAAAATGAGGTAGACGGTGTTACAGCCATTTACAACGGCTTAAAACATAATTTAATTAACCACAATCAAAAAATTTTACACATTTTTAGGAAATGCTGGGGGCCGTGTTTTATGCAGGCTGGTTGAAATTTTAAACACAGGCCACATTTGGCCCATGGGCCCGCACTTTGATCTGCTTTAAACAATGTACACAATTCCATTAATTCCTCTAAATTATGATCTTAATTAGAAACATTAATAATAATATTATTTCAAATGAAATTACACATAAAATTAATTTTTGACTAGAACAGTTGTTTACAAATGGGTTTTGTAGCAAATACCAGTAAGATTTTACAAAAACTTGCTCTCTTGCACTAGAATTTGCAGGGATCAACTCATTTAGAAAAGTGGTTTTGTATTTTTGCTAAGACAACAGAGTCTGAGCTTTCAAGTTCAGGTATTTCAAAATGCATATCACAGTGGTAATAACTGTCTGCTTACAAGTGGTACTCCTTAAATACACTCAATATTTTTTGTTTCTTTTTAAGATCATTTGGACAACTGAGATGTTCTGACTCATGTGTCATTGATTCAACTGGCTGCAAGTACTTCACCTGAAGTGAAATGACACAAAGGTGGCTGCGTTGGATCGTTTTTGCATTACGCTTCTCTGATCGTGGGGATAATACTTCAGATTTCTTCTGTATTTCTCCGCCTTTGATGACCCGCTTGGAGCCATGCATCAGTCACAGGGGTCAGTTTTAAAATCAGCTTGGGTTTAATCTTCAACTGTCACACCACTGGCTTCAGCACTGTTACAGACTGTGGAGACAAATGAATAAACCAGTTAATGATTGTATCGTAAAAAAAGTTACAATGCTTATGACTTAATGACTGTTAATACAGAAATAAGCTATGTCTTCTTGAATGCAAGACACAAAAAACTACACATTATACTGTAAAGATCTAAGTACTGCACATCAGGGATGTATGAATGTCTTTAGTCCTGTGCAATGTCTTACAAAACATAATTGTCAAGTGCAATGTTGTGATATTGCATGTAAAGATGTTTCAGTGACCTGAGTCTTATTATCAGATGAGTTGAAATGAATTTATGAACATCTCGATGGTTTGGTGCAAATGTTTTAGTGAAAAGAACGCATGTATTTTAGAAAAAACATTTTTATCATTGTACAAACAGCATGCATTAAATGTGTTGTTGCATGACAGTTAATTTAATAAAGCTGATCTAAAGAACCACTCTGATGAAAATCGTGTTTTTAACCAGTTCCTGCTGCATTTTTCTCACAATAGAGAACATATTTTAAGATAATTAGGCTCAGTGACGTGCGGTGAGGTTAATGGCTGGTGAGGCACTGACGTCATCAGTCAGATTTACAAACATATGAACCATACTGAGTAACTTATTCACCATTTGATTGACAACAGTTAACGTGTTTTGTTTAAAATATCATTTCAACATGTTTTTTTTCATATACAAACTGCAGCATAGAAAAAATCACAAACCTTATTATCGTCTTACCTTTACTTGTAAATAAAGTCCATACGCCGCTCCTTCTGAAGAAAATGACTTGCCGCTTGCTATCACTTCTTCTAGTATTTTTTAGCGTCATAATCTCAGGGCTCACTGGCGCCCCCTAACATGAGGCACGAGAACTTCTGGCCTCACCCAGCAGCTTTTTCGCCGGCGTTTAGCGCTCAGCACAAGAAACACGTCCCTCACATACAGTTATTTATAAAAACAAACACTGTACATCATATACATCTGCTAAATTATGCAAACTCAGCTCATATAGTACGAGTGATTGAACTGATATACAGAGAGACAGCAGTACCGTCTGACTACATAGGTATTGCGCAATCCAAGGTGAGGCTCAGCGGGCTGGTGCCTCATCGCACGTCAAATGCGGAAATTCAGCGATTTTGAAAAGAAAAAACACCCAAAAATGGTACAGTTAAATGGAAAATGACTGCAAAGCACAAATTACTGATTGAATATAATAAGTGAATTTATTTTTTCTCTTTTCTTCCCATAATGACAGGTGAGGCACAGCCTCACCTGCCTCTCCTGACTGCACGTCACTGATTAGGCTTCAATCGGCATTTCTGAGTATTTCATCACTCATATCGTGAGTGATACATTCACTCCAGATTTTTGGGCCGAAGACTGAGAAGGCTTAATCACCTCTCACAAGTGAATTTTTAATGAACTCCTGCTTCTCTGCTGAGACTATGTCCTAGAAACTGACACAGAGGTTTCTATTTAGGTCCTACATGGAATAATCATAATTAAAAGACCACTGGGAGCAATTTGAAAATGAAAGATTACCAGAGTGGGACTTTAAAAGGGACGCAACCTAAATCAAACTTGAATGTTTGTGGGTGGAGCTAAGGAATAATGTAACCAATTAAAAGAAAGCGACCTGCAGCAACACGCAGAAAGGGGGCGGGGCGTCTCTGCCACGTAGATGCCTAACTGTACTTGTTTCTATAGGTTTACTTTCGGACTTTTGGGTATTAAGGAGCCGCGTATTCATACATGTTGCTGTCCGTGTTGAGCTTGTGGTGCAGCTCGCTGTTGGTGTCCGTCAGCGGGGCGGGAGCGCCTGAAGAGGAGATGAAAATGGAAGTTCTGCACAAACCTTTCATCTGTCACCGGAAGTCCAAAAACGGAGACCTTCTCCTTCTGCACCATGAAGCATACTTTGAGAACGGGACGTTGTTGCTCTCCAGGTAACGGATTTTGTAGACTAACACTCTGAATAATGGTTATTAAATGTTTTCCTTTCGCTAATGGTGTTGGTGCTGTTGCTCCAAAAAAAAAAAGCGTCTATTGGTGTCACGTGACACAAGTCAAAGCGCGAGTCCAGAAACCCCAACAAACCTTTTTAAACATCATCCAGAATGAATCCCAAAGACAAGGTTAGAGAGGTACGTTTGAAATTAAACAAATATAATTAAAATATTATTTTTGAATTTTAATATTTTTCACACTATCCTAAAATATTTGTTAGTAGGATACTTCTAACATTTTCTTTTATTTTACTCTTTTTTTTGGGGGGGGGGGTCTTTTTGTAATTTTTATTTCTTTAGTAAATTGTGGACTTTTGTGGTTCATCACATTTGTAGGGGGCATTGCACCCCATTGCCCGTGCCTGTATAATCTATAGACCATACAGTCCATGATCTAGGCCTCGAGTGCTGGTCATATTAAAATAGTTCTCCAAAATCTACACAGGCTATGAAAAATGACTTGAGTGATTCCTGTGCCCCCTTTAGTGTTTAATCAGCATAACAAACATTCTGTTTTTGCATCAATTTGTTTGTGTTGCCCACCAGTCGATCTATTGGTGACAAACAGCCAGTGTGGTTCACGCTGGGCATCAGAGAAGGAATAAAAGGCTGGGATCTGGGCCTGAGGGACATGTGCGCTGGAGAGCAGAGGAAGCTGGTAATCCCACCATCTCTGGCCTATGGGGAGGAAGGGAAAGGTACTCATTTCTCTTTTCTACAGACTTTGCTCTACTGCATGAGGATGGACTTATGGGTCACATCAACTACTTGAAAATGCTGCTTCTCCCCAAACCAAACTCAACACATGAGGCATTAAATGGACGTGAAGCATGTCAAAAGTGTTTGTTTTATTTCGAATGGCATCATGGGAGTTCTACACTGAATAAAAAGTGACTTTAGTCAGCTTGGAGCATGGGAGCGTCTATTGTTCTCTACTTTGGTAAGCACCACCATCTCTAAAAATCTTTCAATCTCTGTTCAAAGTCGGTTGTGTTAGCCAGAACAAAGATAACTGCTGTTATTTGGGGCAAAACATTGTTGAAAATGTACATGTAACACTCCCACGGATCTCTGGCAGCTTGGTTTTATTTGATGGTTTGCCTTGTTGACCTGCATTGTCTGCCATCAGGTAAAATTCCTCCAAAGACTACGCTGACTTTCAAAATAGAACTGGTTGAAATCAGAAATGGACCAAGATCGCACGAGTCCTTCCAAGAGATGGACCTGAACGATGACTGGAGACTCTCCAAACAGGAGGTGAAGTCCATGTAAATAAACTCTGTCGAGAACAACTCATCGTTTTTCCAGTAAAACTGTAGGTATCCATTAAAACATGCTGGGATTTCTTGTTATCCTCTTGTATTTGAATCAAACAGAGGTTTGCCGTTATTGTATAGTAGTTTTTGTATTTAAAAATGTGTGTTTATCCTTTTTGAATGTGTCTACTGTACATGAAAGTACCTCACCTTTTCATGTCTTCCAGGTTAAAGAATATCTGAAGAAGGAGTTTGAGCGTCATGGCCACCCTCCCAATGATACTCTTCATGAAGAGATGGCCAATGACATTTTCACCAGAGAGGATAAGAACAAGGACGGCTTTATATCCTCCAGAGAATTCACATACAAACATGATGAACTGTAAAGAATGAGTGTGTGAAGCTGGCTGTACAATTACGTTTTTCAAGATTTGTTTTTGGTCTCAACGAATACTCTAGAGTCACACTTAAATGAATGTGATTGAAATATTAGTACATCATTTGTATTATCTGCGGGTGTCCATGCATTATTAGTGCCAGTGCAACCTGTGAAATCTTTTGTTAAAAAAACTTGCTACTAAACATGTTAAAAGCTTTGTTTAATGTGTTTTTTTTATCAATAAAAAAACAATGTACAATTCGTTTTATTACATTTACATATCACAGTTGTATTTTTTTTTTTACAAAAATGCATATTTCTCATAGCCAGAATAAAATGTCTTTCTTCACATAATGTGACAATAATACACTTATCAGATTGGGTGTTGATGGTTGTGGACTGTAAAAAAAAAAAAAAAAACCTTTTTTTTTTATTAACACTTGGATTTATGCAGATGTTATACTACAATTTAACCAGCAGGGTGCAGCACATAACCATAAGAAAACAACTGCACCATGTTATTGAAAGAATAAACTCCATTGATGATCCAGATAAATTCTAAGACTAAAAAAAAAAAACAGGGAGGCACCGCTATAGCATTTCACAAATATTTTAGAATACAAACTGCATTTTCAGTTGGATTTTCATAAGTTAATAACACATTGGCCAACAATGTTTCAGAGTCATAACATTTCAAAAACTCTTATAATTCTGTGAAAATCTTGGGTAACAAAAATTTTAAAAAAATTGTAATGCATTTTAACTGAAATATAGATGGATTTTAAAGAATAAATTTCCAAACTTCATGTTTGCAAATTGGTTTTAATGTTGCTTCAAAATCACATCACAAAAAAATATAGTTTAAAAAAGTATTGCATGGGTTTTCTGCAGTTCATGAAATAATCAAAGACACTTGGATTTTGTCTTCTCGTATAGCCTATATGTGGCTCATGACACTGACAAGCCCTCCTCCTCCTCAGACAAATTCCACACTGGAAAAGGTTAGAGGTCAGATAGTCAGAATGAGGCGGGACGCTGTCTTCACACTTGCAAAGAGGCATTCAGGCCCAATGCATGAAAGGTAAACGCACACAGTCTTGTGGCAGTAAAGCTGTGCCTGTGCGAGTAAAGTTTTGCTGGAAAGAAACAGTTGGTTCATTTTAAGTCCATGATTCATCTGAGGTGTGTTCGTATCCCAGGTGGTATGGGGTTGACTATAAGAGGAAGCATTAAGGAAAAATGAAAACATGAAAACTGCAGCATTTGGGGAAAATGGAAAAATAGATATCGTACCTCTGTTTTCTTTGCTTGGGTAGATGCGAGGAAAAGGCTTGAATTCATCAGGTGGTGGTAAGTCTTCCACAGGGTGGAACTGGAACTTTGATTCAAAGTCGTCTGCACAAATACAGAATTTAATTTCTTTAATGTTTTTTTTTTAGTTGACAATGAACACTGTAAAACCCTTAATGCTCAGCTTTCTCTTTCAAGCTTTAATGTTTAATATAGATACACTTCAATAGTGGGAGGAAGAATGTAAAAAAAAAAAAGTTCATTAAATCACATTTCCAAATTTTAAAGAATGTATTTGTATTATGGTGCGGAAAATATGCATTTGCTGAATAACTAAAGTTCACTTCAATACCTTGTAATGTAACCCAGGTTTCTATGACAGAGGTCAGATGTTTTCTGTAGGTTTTCACACACTTCCCTGGTTTTGATTTCACAGCTCAAACTTGCTCTCAGGTGTTTCTGTTGCGGTTGTCTCACTTGCAAATCCTGGTTTTTGCAGTTCCAAAACCAGCTTGACCCAGGGGAATTGCAGTGTTTCTTACCACTAGCTAAATATGTTTGAGTGAATGACATACTCTGGTCCCGTTTGTGTGACACACATTGGCTTTTTTCTGAAAGTCATATGTGTCGGCAGCAGCAGAAGCATTCGGAGCAGAGCCGATGCTACATATCATAATTGGCAGTTTTGTCTTGATATAAATAAAGTTGGAAACAAAAATAAGCAGCACAAATGGCTGTTAGAAAAAAGGCGAGTGAGTGCCGCGCAAACAGGGCCAGAGTATGTCCAGGTCTGACATCTCCCACTCAAAAACATTTTCCCAGTTAAGCTACAGAAACCGCTCCAACCTGTGAGTAATGTGTCAGTTAAACCTGCAAGAATGAGGATTTGCAAATACGAGAGCAGGTAACACAACTGCAACATATGCAATTTGAGGGCAGGTTAGAGGGATTCAAATAAAACCAGAGAAGCTGAAAGTAAATTATATTTTGCTGAAAGGAAACAAAGCAGCTGTTCTTTATAAAAAGATGCACAATTCATGTTTGCAACTGGAAGGGTTGCATTTGGAGAAACAATGATTCTTAAGAATCACTAGAGATTTTACTCTTGCAACTTCTTGCTTTTGATTGATATACCTAAAGAATTGCTTAAACGGTTTGACATATATATATAAAACGTCATAGTTCCGGTCTGGCCCTGGTGTACTTTGACAGCTCTTTGGTCTTGTACATGGTGGAGATGTTGCAGTCTGACTGTTAAAGGGTGTAGACGGGTATCTTTATAACCAGTTCTATCAAGTGTCAACGTTAAAGATAAATAGTGGAGCATTGAAAAGCTTCTTAAAGAAGAAGCAACAGGTCTACGAGGAGCAGAATTCTTGCTTGTTTGTCAGATATAACTTATTTTCTTCACCATTATACAAATACATTTATTTTAAATCCTACAATGTGACTTCCTGGAATCTTTTTTTAAACATTCTGTCTCTCACTGTTAAAGTGCAGAATCTGTGACTGAAAAATATATTTTTTTAACTTCTGTCATTCAAAGAATTGTTTTTATTAACATTTCAGGTAACTGGACTCGTAGGTTTTACTTCCTCTTCATTAGTCACAGAAATATTGCTCTGATTCATCTCACACCTTCACACTATCACACCAGTTTACAACCCTTTTGTAGAGACTCTTATTCATCCAATTAGGTTCACAGGCAAACAGAGCTTTTATAAAAAGATTTTTACCTTTGTAAAACAAGATACTTTTTTAAAGCCTCCTGGGCAAGAGGTGAAACATCTTCATCTTCAAAAAGGTAAGCACAGACGACCTTTTCCTAACCATGTGGTAAAATGTCTCACCTAAGCCATGAAGGTGTCCGTTCCTGAGACTGAATGGGGGCAGAGGTGGGGGAGGCGGAGGAATGCGACAGGACAACTCTGTGGTGGGTGACCTTGCCGGAGGAGCTGGGGGAGGAGCAAGTCGACTGGCACCTGTTGCAAAATGATTCTTTAAAAACAGTTTTCAATGCCAGTGGATATAAAAATGTTACGGGGTCCAATCAGAATCAGCCTAACGGGAATGAAAAATCTGATTATGAGTTTGAAAAAAATATAAAAAAACTTTTTAAACCCAATAGTACTCAATGTGAATGATTTTTTTAAAATAAAGTCGAAGAATAAAACTGTAAATAAAAAAACTAGAAAAAATGAAAAATTTGGAAACCAAATTATGCATTTGGAAAAAAAAGTTTAAAAAGATAGAAATTATTAAAAAGGCAAAAAGATTTGTTTATATATGTTTATGTATTATAATATTATATTCTTATACACATCTTAGGAAGACAAGCTTGTGGGTGCCGCTTCATGTTTTGCTGTCAATGATAAATTGGTTGATTATCTGACCACACACAGGTGCATGAGCCAGATGGAGAAATGGTTTTTGAAGCAAAAGATTAGTCCAATCCGTTCAGTAGTGTAAATAATAAAAGAAACAAAGTCGAAGAATAAAACTGTAAATAAAAAAACTAGAAAAAATGAAAAATTTGAAAACCAAATTATGCATTTGGAAAAAAAAGTTTAAAAAGATAGAAATTATTAAAAAGGCAAAAAGATTTGTTTATATATGTTTATGTATTATAATATTATATAATATTTTTAATAAAAATTATAAACCTAAAATTGTTAATGAAAAATGTTTTTTTTTTGTAACAGCTGATGTTTTACATTTTACAACTTTTGTTTTTTTGTTTCTCTCCTTCTTTGGTTCAGATCTCAATTTATAGTTTCAATTTAAATTTTTTACCTTTGCATCTGACCCTAATTTTACCTCAGGTGTGGGGCTATGAGCCTATTAGCTACCGGGACATGATTGACATCAGCGGACAGAGACTATATTGATATCATTTCCGCTACAGAACATTGTTTTTGCCGCCTGTGTCATTCCTCTTTTTTTAAGTCACGTTTCAAATTTACATTTTTCTTTTTCACATTTCAGAATTTCTTTTAAGTTGACCTTTTTTCAGATTGACCATCTGATTTTTCATTCAGCTGATTCTGATTTTAGTCAATAAAAGATGTATTTCTTCAATGCTCAGAATAGAATAGAGGGCTCTGTGCTTTGAATAAATCTCGAAAACATATTTATGAATCAAAGGTTAATAATTATTTAATCTGCACATTCACGTTGTTAGATTGGGAATCTTTGTCTAATGTGAAGAATTTTAAGGTTGTCCATTTCAAAGTATCTTCAAAAGGTCTAAAATTTGCCGTTTTTACATGTATGCCAAACTTTATTCATTTGTAAATATTTTCTGGAAAAATACTATAAGCATATTCATCTCAGTGGACCTCAGCAGTTTAGACAAGATGGGATTATTGTCTTTAAATGAACACATCTCAGATAGAATAAAACATCTGCATTTGTGTCCACATACCTGCACCTCTGGGCACAGCAGGAGGCCGTCGAGTGGGAGGGTTGCAGGGGTATGATGGAGGTAACGAGCGCACAGACAGTGACGGCGCTGAGGGGGCTTTAGGTGGTGGTGGAGGGAGTGTGGATGGCCAACTTGGAGAGATGGACGCCGGAAGGGGAGGAGCAGGAGGTGGAGGAGGAGGTCCTAAGGGGCTGTCGCGCAGTATAGGGAACCTGGATGGCTCAGAGTAGACTACAGAGGCAGGAGGAGAGTAGAAGCAGCCTGAGGACCGGTCTGCTTGGACAGGCGGAGGAGGTGGAGGTGGGATAGAGGGCTGGGACACAGAGTGGGAATGATGAACAGGGAGCCATGTCGGTTTGGAAACCTGGTATGGAGGGGGAGGTGGGGGGCAGGAGGGAAGAGGCGGAGGCTTGTTGGCTGGACGGTCCTGGAAAGCTGGAGGAGGGGGAGGAGCAGAGGGAGGGGTCGTCGGAGGTGTGGAGGGAGATGTAGCAGGAAAAGGGGGTGGGTGCTTGCTGCTGTGGGAGGGCGAGGGAGGAGCAGAGGAGGAGCCGAGCAGTCGCTGAAAGGAGCTTTGGATCTCCCCTGTCCTGTGAAGGTCTACAATGCTGACCAGGTCAGCTGAAGCAGGGGGGTTCCACAGCGGCCTCAGGGTGGACGACGAGTTTGATCTAGAAACTTTAGACAGACATCAGCTGAAGTCACTTTGATAGTTACCATGGCAGCAGATGGGTTACCGCAGTGATGGATCAGAACACAGGAGACTTCACAAACCTGAGGTCTTGCCTGCTAAGTCTCTTTGTGCTATCGGCCTGAGAGTGGGAAACCCCGCAGCAAACAGCCCACCCAAAGAGGGTCCAATAGACCCCTTCCCACCTGAGGTGTCTCCACTGGTAACCTTAGGCTCTATAAAACAACATATATGCATATTCTTTGTATATTTTTTGTGTTTTTTCTCCTTTTGTGGCAAAAAAATACTTTAAACAAATATGAAGTCTGAAAATAATCACAGTTGAAAAATACTACAACATGTGACTACCGTGGTGAAGAGTTAAACCAGCAAGCCTTCAGAGCAACACCTCTACCTCTGAGCCACAGTCAACACAACATCCTCACCTAATCCATCTGCCATCACTTGTGCATCCCTCAGATACTTCTCCAAGTAAACAGTAATATTTTGACTCTTACTGTCCACAATGGGAGCACTGCGGTCGTTGATCTGTGCGACTTTCCTGAGCTTGGCTCCTCTCTGGATGTCAGCCAGCAAGGCACTTCGTCCACATCCTTCGTCTCCTGACTGGAGCCCTACAGGATCTGAAGGCCACTGTCACAGGCCACAAATGTCAAAAAAACTAAACACAACAAGAATAATACGATTTTTATGATTAGTACGGAGTATATCCTTTATCGCTGACAAACGTCATCATACAATCACCGATGGGAAAAAAATAATACAGCATTTTATACATAAAATCTTTTTTTTCTACAGCTTTGGAATAACACAAATAAAAAGAAAACACACAATAAAAATGCATTCTGAACCATTTCTTTTTATTGCTTTTTAAAGGGTTGAAAGAAAGTATTTGTGGGTATCTTTAAGAGATGCCACAATTATCAGTTTAAAACTAAACTACCTGTTGTACCATTGAACCAAATAAATCAGATATGTTTGCATATATTTACATTGAAAGTGTCAAACATGTGTTGTGTTATATTTAAAATTGTTTTTTACATTACACCTGGGTTAGTATAAGCCAACTAAAAGATTTTTCTCTATTGTTACTTGCTTATTAGCAAATTAAAAAAATGATTTATTTTTTCTGAATGTGTGAAAGAAAAAAAACAAATCTAACCGAAACAAAACCATGACCCAAAAATGATATCTTTAAATATTTATTGCGTTGTTTCTAAATTTAGTTATAAAAAAACACATTTATGTTCTTTTTTGTCTGTAAACGGACATAGAAGTGTAAAAAAAAAGTCCAGGTTTCTCACGAGCACCACTTATTTTCTCATGCACACGAGAAAGCGGTACTATTTTTTTTTCTAATTTCACGTCCCTTTAGGGGCTCTGTAGATTAGTTTCCTTTTATTTTTCAAAAGCACCTTTACTGAGTTTTCACTCTTGAATTAGGATTTGGTTCGATATTTGTGTCGCTGCAGTTTTAGTTTTTTAAACTTTGAATTTGTAGTTCCTGCTGTATTCTGAGGTAAAGTGTGCCTTCCTGTTTGCTGGCTGCAGCAGCTCATTTAGCATGAGGACACTGTGAACCTGCAGTGGAAACATAACACCCTGCTGCCACTGAGACTCTGCTCTCTGTCCTGCTGTCTGCGTGGAAGAGGGCAGCTGTGTCTGTGTTCGTGTGTGTCTGCATAAATAATGCAAATAACCTCCAGGTGTTCTGTTCATCCGAGTTAGTGTTCACAAATGCATGAGACGGACTTGGAGACTCACCTGTGGTGGGGCAGCGCTAGGTGGGGGTGGAGGTGGAGGGCCTGAGGGAGGTGGAGGAGGTGGCGGCGGCGGCATCGGCATGCTTATGTTTCAGATACCTGCAAAGCGTGCTCTGTTACAACCAGCGTAGCCTTTATTCCTCCTCAGCCCAAGCCAAACTGTTTAAAGGGGCACATGATGACCCCCCCCCCCCTGCCCTGAACAGGAAGAGTCTTCAGCAACGTTCAGCACAAAACAGGAAACAGCAACTCCATCCTCTGCTCAGAAATCTGACACAATCCCCCACCATACCCCTGTTGCCCCCCCTCCCATAATGCACTGCAGCAAGACTTGGGATGAGAACAATGGTGAGTGTTGTTTGAAAATAATGAATCCCAACCCTTTAGTCACTCTCAGTTTCCAAAAGGTCTACGGAGAGAAAACACAACCCGCAGACATTCTTTTTTTTCACTTAAGGAACACATAGATGCTTTTACTATCAGAATGTCTTCTTTAATCAAAGGAAATTTTCAGGAACTGCTCATGTCCGGGACTGTGGGATGCTTCTGCAACAAGCCCGTGTCCGAGGTCAAATCTCAGTCCAGGGACAATCACAAGGACCTCCACCCACTATCACACATTTCACACACACAGTTATCTGCTGCTTAGAGACAGGAACCACCCTGATGTTTGTGCACACTCAGCTCTCTGTGGAATGTGCACATGCTCCTTCTTGGCAATTTAATAAAAACACACCACAGGTACGGCTCTTGTTGAGTCTCCCTTCTCTTCTGTATGTTGGCACTTTATCCATCCATCTATATTCTGCTCTTACTTTCTCCCATGAAGGATCACAAACGCAGCAGAAGCCGATCCCAGCTTTAGGATGAAGTCAAGAAAAACCCTCTGGACAGGTTGTCAGTTTACAACAGGGCTGCAGTCAGACAAACACACTCGCATTCCCGCGTAAGAATCAACAATCCACTTATGAGGAATATTTTTGACTGTGGGAGGAAGCCATCCAGTATACAAAGAAAACCCACGCACGCAAAGGGACAACACACAAACTCCACAAAAAATTAGAGCCAGAATTCCAAACCAGGCCTTCTCACTGTGAGGCCACAGTGAGAACCACCACACCGCCATCCAACCCCATTTCACGTTCCCCCATGGTTTATATCTGGCAGGCTGTCCTGTGTTACTATTTCTATCTTCATATCTGTGACAAGTAGCCACTGTAGATCTTCAAAGGGGCAAATCTGGACATTGGATAGCTGAGCTTTTGGGAATCGGAAGGGACAAAGAACAGAAATGCGCCTTTAGTTGCTGTTTGTCTCCATAAAACATATTAATCCTCTTAAGTGGATTTATTGTGTCACAGACACTCAACTGGAGGTGCTATATATGTTTCCTCAGAACGTTTCTTATCCATTTTCTAAGTGAAAGACACTGAGACGGAGGATGTTTTCAATGCGTAACATATTTCTATCACATTCAGAACCACTTGAAAATCATAGTGCTGTATAGTGGATCAGACATTTAACTCCACTTCGCCTTCATATTTAAAAAGCTTTCACTTAATGACAAAATGCAAAAAATCATTGATAGTGGTGGGAAAATGCATGTAATAGGTTGTGGAACAGTTGTGAAATTTATTCTACACAAGTGCAAAAGACTGTCAGTCAGACTATTACTATACTGAAAACTCTAAAACTTGATTGCCTTATAATCTGGGGGACATGAGGCCACCATTTATTGACCCAGAAATGATTTCCAGTTACAGGTGTGCAGATCTCTAGAAAAGACTTGACAGTTGACAGTGGCTTCACACTGTCAACTGATAAAGCAGGAGCTGTGAGTTTTCATCAAAGCTTATCTAAGTTTAAATTTGGAAAACCGCAAGCAAATCTCCAACTATGTATTCATTTTGCAGCCACTGTGAACCGAAGCAACAGGTAATGTTATGTGTGTCATTTTTGTGGCACCTTGGAACCTTTTCCCAAAGCAAGTGTGTGCAGCTCATTAAAAACAAGTATACAATCTAAAAATGTTCAAAAAGTTTACCCCTTTACTTTTTGTTTGATATTAGAAATTTAATATAAAAAATAAAAACAATTTGAGAATGAAATGCATATTTTCTGTCATTCAAATATTTGTCACATGCTGTATTTGAGTTTCTCTTCCTTTAATCAGCGCGACACAAAGATCATTTCAATCGTTTTAAGTTCGTAATTTACCTTAAAAGTGTTGAAAAATCCACCTGTTTGCAGATACAGCTTATGGATGAAGCGCAGAGCTCACCGGCGAGGGGGGACCAAAAAGTGATGTTTGGGTCAAACGACGCAGACACTTATGATTGACCTGTGGATAACAGAAGTTCTGCAAGCAGAGAAAGACGAATTCGAGTCTGCGTCCAGACGCTGGAGGCTTGGTCAGCAACTCCAGTTTCGGCTGCGCGCGGCGCGCATTTCTGTGAGGGCGCACTACAGGAGGCGAGCGCTGCCAAGCCACACCTCACCGCCCCCCTCAGCCAACCCAGGATCAGTGGTGGAGAGGAGGGGGTGACCCTCCAGCTCAGTGTCTTCACTCCATGTCAGTTTGTATCCCATATTAGACATCTATACTTTGAAAGTGTGGATGATTTTACATTTTAATTTGTGTCCCAACATTTGCATCCAATCCGCTATGATCATCAATGTTTCTGCACTGAGACAGCACCTTACGCCCTCTTGTGTTAGAGCTAAGGTATTACACCCATCATACTCATGTTTATCCATTCATTGTCTAAACCCGCTTTATCCCTTTGGGGTCACCGGAGATTGTCCTGGCTACTTTTGGGCGAAGGAAGGGTACACAATCACTCCCACACATACTCACACACCTGGACACTTTAGAGTAACCAATAAATATATGAAGCATGTTTTTGGACTGTGAGAGTAACCCAGAGTGCTCAGAGAAAACCCACACATGCACAGAAGAACACGCCAACTCTCAAGCAAAATGACCTTGATCAACCTGTTGCTTACTCCCGTGATTAATTGCAGAAAAAGTCTGAATGTGAGACGTAGAAACAGACGTAATCAGTCAAACACACCTTAACTTTGAAGTGAGACAATGGAATGTGGTGACACAGGCAAGCCTCTCCCTTCCCCTTGACAGTATTTTTAGGATTTAGGCTCCTCGGGTGACAGGCACTCGTGCGTAAACACTTTTTTCAAAATTGGTTTCATATGCTCAGGAGTACTTACTTATTTGACATCTGGACAAAAGCAGAACTTCCTAAAAGCTCTTATTAATGCTGCTTGTAGTTTTTACTCTCATCCAGGACTAAAGTTCCCTAAACATCTACATTGCCTACAATCCAGGTAAAACATTGATAGCACATTAAAGGGCAGAGAAGTATTCAGATGTAGTAGATTTATTGCTCAAAATATTACTTCATTTAGGTATTCACAGGCTATCAAAGTACAGTAGTGTTCCCATCAGTAGTGTTCCCACTTTACCAAAGACCTGATAAAACATGCTCCATTTAATCCTTCATGAAAAAAAACATTAATGTCTCTGTTTCTGCTGGCAGGTGTTGCACATCTGACTCAAAGCTGCTTTATCATTCTGGGGCATAGTCATCAATTACATCCTTCAAACCCCTTAGAATTAACATGTTTGTAAAAGTATTGAAAATATCCTTCATAGCTAAATATTCATAATCATCTACAGAATGTATACACAACACTGTTGCTGCTTTAGCAACAGTGTTGTGAAGCACATCACCCACCTTGAGAGAAAATGGCACTGCATGATTGTGCTTCTTTAATTAAAAAAATTAAGAGACTGTAATTTATGAGCTGTTCAGTTTCCTGAACTGAACTGGGTTCATAAGTGCTCACAGGCTTCCCCATTATCAGTCTTTATCTTTGACTTGTGATTGATGCTTACAAAATGGTTTGAGATTTCATTTGGCATTCCTTCTGTGACCCTTCAGGCAGGTCAAACTATAAAAGTCCAAAAAACATATATTAATTTATTGCACCACATAATCCTGTTCCTGTATGATTGGGGTAAAACCTGAATATCATCATCACCCTCAAAACCAGCACTCTATACAGTACACCAGCCTCAATATTATGAGGCGTCATCAATTTAAATCCCTCTCAGTCCTGGCAAGCATCTCTTCAAAGCAGTCTTTGATTACATCCACCTCCTCGTCACCGCTTGTCCTCCTTCCCTGCTGGAACATTTTCAGTCCCTTTCTCCTCTATCGGGAGGGTTGAACGCGGCCTTCTTTTCTCTTTGAATCGACCTGAGCGAGACACCTTCATGTGCCTGCGACACGTTTGTTCGTTGAAGACTGGTTCCAGCGCGGAGTCATCAAAAGTTTCGTCGCTGAGGAGGTTGGAGCTCTTGCTGGACTCATGCACGGTCAAGGTCTGATCATCAGATGGCTTGGAACCTACTGCAGTTGGGTTGTTCTGCTTCTCTGCGAATGGGTTAAAGTCTGGGCCAACTGAAGCTGGGCCTAAGTCTTTTGAGCCACCGCTCTTCTTCTTTGGCAGGAATGCTTTCCACCATGGGGTCCTGTCTGTCATGTTGGACTAGAGGGAGGGGCCTGTAAATTAAGAACGAATTTGATTACATGTTGATTTGTTTATGTTCTTGTTCTCTTTAGTCTTTGCACCATCTATTGATTGCTATAACTCAGCTTTCCTTTGTAAAACAACTGCTCTAAAACATTTACGATGTTGATGTCCTTTGGACCTCCATCCCACCACCTTGAAATATAAGTCATATTAAATCTATTCTAAAAAGTTTTTGTGTCCCCGTCTAGATGTCCCTGCAGGTGAGACTAAAACCTCTCAATCTGATCTCATGAGTAACCAGTGCAACCATATTTAGCTTCTCTGTAAAACTGGTTTAATCAGTTGCGAGTACACACAAAAGCAAATCACAGCTAGAATCAAAGATGAGCAGTCAAAAGGAAAAGAAAAGCTCCTAGCAAAAACTGACCTTTGCTGCAACAGGAAGTGTTGACAGCTAGAACGATCCAAATAAAGGTGAGACAAAGTGCCGGGCCTTTGATGGTGCTGCGATATATCCGAGTATTATATCCAGAACATTCAGTGTTTTCTTTATGAAGAGCTTGGAGTAAAAACTGATCCCGTCAAAACGTCGCGAAAGTGTCCATTTTACGCACAGACTTGGTGCCTCGGTTCTTTATATTTCATCTTATTTTTTATGTCAAAAAATGTCTTCTGTTGCTCATAAGTTCTCCAGAGGATCCCTTATGAACTGATACATTTATAAGGAGCGGCTTGTCTAGTGAACAAGCAGGTTTCCGCCTCCGAAACTCTCATCTCGAAGTACCTGTCCTGAATCGTGATTGGATGAACCTTCTGAGCACGTCACGTGGGCCCAACTCAGGTAAATGCACCTCAGTGGGTGGGTGGAGTTAGTGGTTGCGTGGTAACATACCTCAAGAGAGTGTGCGTCTCTTCCGTAACAGATTACAAAAAAACAAGAAAAAAAAACTCTTTTGTGTGAACCAAACCAAGCCCATGTCAGAGAGCCATATTACGTTTAGGCTTTTGATACCGATACAAAGGAGCTCAACGGGCTGCTGAAACCTTTGTCTGTCATTTGCAGTGCTGTTTAAAATGTAGCTGCGCTACTTTTATTAGGCCCAAAGTCAAACTCACTAGATCACCTCGTGCGTCAGGAGCGCATGAAAGCTGCTCCTGCGCTACGCAGAAGAATCTGGTCCTTCTGGATGGTTTGTCTTCTCTTTCTGTTTTGTAAATCCACCACTTATTTTACAAATTTCTGTCATGACTTCCTATCTAAAGCCCCCCTCCTGACAGGTACACCTTCATGGCACTGATGACGTACTTTATCTGCATTGTCTGAGAGCGTTTGAAACTCGGCTTCCTGCTGATAAGGTTTTGTAAACGATTAAAGCCTTAGACACCACAGTCCAACACAGTGTCAAAGGAAGGTTTTATTGGTGCTCAGTAATCGTATGTCAAACATCAATCTACCCTCCTTTCCTGATAAGATCATGTCGCACAATAAAGTAAAACTTATTTGCCTAATGGCACTTCTCAAATGACAAAGGTCAACTGAACACTATACTCTATATTTCAGAATTTAACTTACTAATTTATGAATGTCACTGTTAAATACAGACAGCATGTTGTGCATTTTAACTAGCTGTGGGGGTACGATTAACAACCATAAACAATCGCAATCATGATCAAACACTTGAGTCAAACAGTTTTAAACTACTAAACCACATAAAAGCATAATTTTAGCATCATTTTGGAAGCACTTTTGGAATTTTTAGAAGGACTTTGCTCTTCAGTGTTGTCATGCACAAGACTGGTATTTAAAGACCCAGTCTGATCATCTTTTGATCTATCAGTTCCCAGTTGTTTTTTGTAATTCTGATTATGCTGTTTTTAGGCACACAAAAAAACTGTTCCTTTCTAGGTCATAGTTACTGCAGAGCAGGAGGTGTTCATTAGAAATTCACCTCTGAGTTGTGGACGAAACTGATTCATAGAGTAAGCCTGCCTCAACTTTCCATCATCCATCTGTTTACACTCGCTTAAAGCCCCTCACAGCACCAAGCAAACATAAATGGTGAAACAAAAATAGCCAGCACTATTAGAGCTATCCAGTCGTAAACCAGATTCCAGATCAGACGAGGAAAACAAAGACGCACATGGATCTAGTCGCCTGCAAGGTGATGCATCCGTATCAGGGAGGTTTTAGCCTGCTGTTTATAGCTCCCATGTCACAGCTTAAATAAGAAATAAATACTCAGCAAGGCAATTTTAATCTTAATTTTCTTCACATCCTCTATCATGAGAAAAACACCACAAGAACTTGTTAAAAACACAATTTTCACCAAAGTGGGTCATTAAGTATGAAACTAATCACGTGGAAGTGCTAAGAAGTAAAATTATGAAGCATATTTTTAGGCAGCTGGATGGTCGGGGGTTGGACCTGGGTTTGCTTCTCTGTGCGTGGAATGAGCTAACATCCAGTGTGGATAGGCAAGACCCTTTGTGCTGCTGCCTATCTGGGTTTCACTGGACCTTCAAAATACAGGACTCTGTCAGAAAATGGCATCCGGCGTGAAAACTCTATGCCAAACCTGTGCATATAAGTAAAAGCTGATTTGCTGTAGCTACCCCTGACGGGATGTGCCGAAAGGTGAACAACAATGTATAGTGATAAGGATGTCATTAAAGGTGGTCTAAGAATGAAGTAAAAACTGAAAACATAAATATTATATGCATGTTTGAAATAGAGTGATATGTATAAACAGTTGTAAGGGGCAGAAAATTATCATGAAAGCAGGTCATAAATCCTAAAACTAACCTGTACAGTAGTAAAACACCAAGCCTTGTTACATGTCTAGAGAAAAAAAGATAAGGTATTGATTAACTGGTCTTTAGACCATAAGTTTATTGTTTAAAAGTGACTGTGTTGTCCTGAGCTATGGGCTGCTCCAAAGATCAGGGAAGCAGCGGAAAAGGCTCCGCCCCTTTTAGGGTTTTGTTTTCCTTCTGAAAATTTCCTCAAAATATCAGGCTGTCTGTCAGTGGACAAAAAAATAGCAATGATAAGCTTTGTCTTTAACACCTAAAAAAGTGAAATTATTTACTGCCATGAAAAAATCCCTTGCTTTTGCTTTCTAATAGATTTTAAATGAAGTTAATATTGGAGCAGAAGTGGTTTAACGCATATTTTCATCAATAGGCGTCAAGTTGTTAAAATGCATGAATGTTGTGTACACATTTTGTAAAGATCTCAAGTGAAAGACCAGGTTTCGGGATACATCCTTCTTTCCTTTACTGAATGACAGTTCCTGTGTGATTTTATGTCAGCAAGAGTGTTTCTTCTGTTGGTCCAGGAATCCCTGAATGGTTTCAGCCTAGTTTGTTGCCAACAGGAAAGAAACAGCGAGTGGAGGGTTGAATTAGAGAATGCCTGCTGACTCCTTCCTGCTCTCAGTCTCACTGCTACTAAAGTCAGTGGCCTGCATACCTGGGGACTCCCTCCTCCGCCTTTTTCCATACTCCACTGACTCTCCTCCTCTGTTTCTCTTTTGCACACAGATGGGAAAACATTATTTAACCTCAAACACTTAAATAGAAATTAAAAAATCCTTTTATTATTTGGTAGTTTCATAAATGTGCACGCATTCAGCAAAATTGAGCCTTTGAACTCTATATTTTTATTAGTGTGACATATTTTTGGTTTGGAAGTTTTGTGCTCAGACTTCACAAGGTGAGAGTTTCTCTGTTATGCCATTTTTTTGCAACTTTATTAACAGTAACATGACTCCTGAAAAACATCAGAAGTATATGATTACTTGTTTTATTGGGTCTCGGTTTTAAGTAGCAGCTTGCACTCTGTCCCATATCTCCCAATCTCCTTTCTTTGAATATTTCAGCAGGTAGCCTTTCTGTGTGATGAGCTAAGTCCGATAAGTTCATGTTTGTGCACACACTATTTTTTTTTAGATAGAGATAGTTGGAATAACCATTAGTCTCTTCACTCTGTCTTCTAGATGAAAATAAAGGAAAAGAGGCTTTTAAACTAGAAAAACAAACAAGAGAAGTATGTGTGTTGAAACCTGAGTGATCCCAATGAAAGTTATTGGAACAATGCTAGGAGTTGCGTAACGATTTCCCTCTCCCTGTTTCTGTATCTGCAACAGCTCTGACACAGTGAAATGCAAGACTTCCCTTTGGCACAACAATGGGGCAGGAGGTCGCATGCACGGATGGGGAAAAAAAACCCTTTAAAATGCTACATCTAAGATTCTGCCAAATACAAAAGCTCTATGACGTGTATTTATTGTGAATTAATACAGCCATGAATCTAAAAACCAGCCTTATTTTAAGTTAATAAACTAAAACCTTCTATTTTTATGTTAAAAAAAAACAATTATTTTTTTAAAAATAAAATGTGATAGAATAAAAAAAATGCTACTGGGTTGAATTTTTTCAACTTTTTTTTCCTCAGCGGTGTTTTGGAAGTCATCATCTACTCCAACTTTGTCAGTCTTGGGATCATATGGGTTAACAGATTCTATCTGTGCTGTCTTTGGGCGAAGGCAGGGTTCACCCCAAGCAGGTCATCAATCCAGCACAGAAAAACACAGAGACAGCCGAGTCTCACTCAGTTTTCTCTGTTATGTTTGATATTTCATTGCACTAGTACTTTCTTTGGTATCAAAAGTGCAGAACCATCCACATACTACCAGTAATTCTTGCTTTTCTGCATTTTGAATGGTTGACATAGTTCCTATATAGTTATAGACACTATCACCCCTCTTCTCCTTGGGTATATTACTGTGGCAAATATTATTCCAGAGTACATCATCAGACTTGCAAGGATTGCTTTCTGGAGGGAGCTTGATCATCTGCAAACCACTTTAGGTCCATTTGTCACTCCAGCCTGAGGGCCAGCAGATAATGTCCATTCATTATTGTTTTTTTTAGTATTATCCCTGCCCAAAGCAAAGATTTACTTTATGTGACTTAATCCTATAAATATCCCATGAGCAATGCTCAATATAATCCCCCACTTGTTCGCAAATCTATTTTAAGAAAAATGTTTTTTGAAGTGTTAAACTGTTTGCTCACGCAGTCTTAGTGTGTCAAATCCTTTTCACTCACTGGTTGTTACACAATGAAAAATAAAAATAAAGTCTGAAATCTTTTTGAAACTTTTTTAGATCACCTCAATGGCATCAGATTCACACCAATTATACACTCAAAGTCACACACACAAGCAAGTAGAAATATTTATTACGAGCTCTTTGCCTTTATGTTAAGCTTAATCAAATGTGGTAAACGGCAACTTTCATCATTCAGTTTTCTGGTTATTTAGGAGCGGACACTTCAAAGTATGTCTGCGTTTGCTTTGGGATACCAGTAATGTTTCGGTCTCATACATGTGCCTGTTACAGGAGCAAGTCATTGTCAAAAGATAAATCATGAAAAAAATTGTCACTGTGTTGCATTGACTAACAGGTTGAACAAAGGTGTGCTAACCATGGGAAAGACAGCAGGAAGGCAGCCAGTCAAACCTGTAGAGTCAGCTAGGAAAAGAACAAACCCTGCAGAGGAAGGGAGCAGCTCCAGTATCTAAATATTGTAAACACTGAATTGTCCTCAAATAAATGACAAGGTTTGTTCGGTTCTTTAAATTCTGACAATTATTTTTATCAACCCTTCCTATAGTCCTCAACTTTCAACAAAATAAATCACGGGTGCCGTATGGGTGGAGCAGAGAACTTCCATGGAATGAGTTTCGATCGGTTTCATTGTGATTTTAATGTGAGGATTGTATTGTTTGGCTTCTCCTCCACTCAGCAGGGAAGTGTGATTCACGCAAGACAAGGAAGACGGAAACTTGCAGGAATGCAGACAGAAAGCTCTTACAGCTTTCGGTTGTTGGCGATGCGTTTGTGAGGAGTTACACAAAAGATGAAACACAAACAGGATGCAGGGACCACTGAAAACAAAACAGTAGACCCAGAAGCTGGAATTTAAAAATCCACAGTGTTTCTTTCTGGTTTTTTTTTTTAATTGTGTACAGATTTGTATTATTATCAAAGGAGCAGGAGTGGTTTTTCTCCAAAACCTTTCCTGCTTTCTATAACATTATAATTAGTTTTAGATTATTCACTTAATATGCTTTAGGAAAAATACTCATGTTTCATTGTTGATCCATCAACTCTTATATTTTGACTAAATATGGGGTGGGGTCAAAGACATTGCTTCTAAAGTAGGTGACTGTTCTCGCTCATCCTGACGCTGAGTCATGGCATCTGGAACAAAAATCTTGCCTTAAAGACACGGCTTCTAAATGTCATATACTAATCCAAAAGTCAAATCAAAGACATAGTTGCTAATTATCATAATTAAAGTCAGATTAACTGTCTTCAAACCACTAATAGATGATGAACCTGTTTTCAGGAAAAGAATTTTAAAAGCTCTGCCCGTCTCATTAAGTGTGCCTCATCAAATATGTTTATATATAAACTTATAATGCAGTTAGATGTTGAGAAAGCAAGAGGTTTCTGGTTGGAATCTTGACTTGGACCCCTCTGTGTGTTCTTCCCAAGCAGTTGTGGGTTTTCTCCAGCCTCTCCAAAGACATGTTTGATAGGCTCATTGGTGGTTCTAAATTATCCCTATAGGTGTGAATGTGAGTGGTTGTCTGTCTTTGGTGGACTGATTATGTCTCCACTTTTACCAGACAGTAGCTTTGTAGGCTCCTGAAAAACTTCAGGGTCACTTCTGTGAAACCCACTTCTGTGACCCTGAAGTGGGTTTAGAAGATAGTTAGGTGGGAGGTTCCAAATCACTTCAATCATCACTGGATTCAGAATAATCACAAATCAAACCCTTGTTACTACCATTTTATTTATTGCATGTGTTTGCTTTTTATCTTTTCACAAGGCAAAACAAGCTGTTTTCCTTGAAAATCTGCTGACTGCTTCTTTTCTGACTTTGGAGCGGCAGAGCGGCTTCTGTCTGAAGTGATGCCAACAGAGAGCACAAGAAGAAACAGAGGGAGGAGGGAGGACTCTCGTTCTCAAACACACCCAAAGTAAATGGCTAAGAAACTCTGTAGAAGACCATTTACAGATTCCAAACTCAGAAGTCACCTTTCAATGAGCTGTTGCTCATGGCAACAAGTGCCTAATTCATTCAAACACCCAAAATGAACTTATGATGAAACCACGGTCAGAAAAATTACAGAAAAGGAAATCTTTTTCCCCCAAATCCAAGTAATGGCAAAGACACAAACTTTTATTTCAATTTTTATAGTTTATAAGTAGTTCACTACAATTTCTCATTCTATACTGATCACTTCATGGAGGTCACATGGGACCAATCAGCTGAAACTTTGAAATGAAGAGCTCTCTTTACAACAGATAGGATATTTCTTCAAAAATAAGACACACAAATATATATTTGTAACTTCTTTTTAATCTGCAGATGTTGGTGAAATTAATTTTCACACTATTTCCACACATTAATGGTAAAGTGCAGAGAAAGATGTGAGGCTAAACATCAGAAGCTTCTGATAAAGACGTGCATCCTCTCTAGAAGTGTCTGTGAAAGCATTCTGAGATCAAAACAGGAGTCCGGAGAGTAATTAAAAATGCATCCATATCCAGAACCACACCGTCAATTATGAGGCACTGTTTTATAATCATTCTTGATGTGAGCAACTTCAAAAACCAAAGTTTTTCCTGTAAAAAATAAAGAAGTAAAAATAATACGCTACAAAATGTTCAAGGTATACTTGGTTAACTCATACGGTGCCTTTAACCAGTTGCAGCCATGAAAAAACTTTTTATAATCCTATAAATCTAAAATCTATAATTTATTAACAAAATTGAAGCTAAAAAGATGTAAGTGTGGCTTTAAAATAATTTGCACAAGTACTAGAATAGTTTGTCTTAGAGAAACTGGTTTCCATATTTATACTTTTTGTTTCCACATAAAATGACTGTATTTTGAATGCGTCACTTCAAATTGTTTATCACCTTATAGCACCTAACAATGTGTGTATTGATGAGTTGGTACAAAACCACAAAAATACATTATTTTAGAATTGTTGAAGATATTTAAAATACCTGGGTTTTAAGCAAACTTTTCCTATTATCACCCAATAATCAGTAATAAAAACAATGGATCTTTGGACTTTACACTTAAGTCAATAAAAGTAATCTCTATTTATCAACACAATTGATAAAATGAGTAACATCTAAGATCTACATGTATTAGGTATATTTTTGAAATGTCCTGACGATCACAGATTTATTGCCGGTACATAAATATTTTTTACATATAGGCTACTATTTGTTAGTGTTTAAGATTTTTTTATTTTTGTTTTTTGATGATTAACAATTGTGGAAATCAGAGTATCAAAAACTGGTTCAAAAATACTCTTGGTAAAGAAAGTAATGAATATAAACTTGTCAGACAAAGATAGAGCTACAAAATGGTTATATCTCACTTTTCCCAGTCAGACCTATTGTTTAATTGCTTTGCTATTATGACTGATTTTAAAGAATAAACCAGATTTGAGATGACTTAATGCCACTTTCAGGGTTAGCTTATTTCAAAGATGAAAAGTTTGCTGCTCACACTGTACCTAAAAGTTATGTGTGTAGTTTTATGAAGTGTTTGACCCAATTTATGAATTTCCTCAAAATGATTTTAGATGTTGTATTTAGATGTCCCCTGGCTTGGAAGAAATGTTTGTTTACACATTTAGTCTGTAAACTGGTGAACTTTCTTTTTTTTTACATATTGTTACACGCCACACACCCCTTTTTTAATTTTATGTTTTTATTGTTTTTTTAATAGATATTATTACCCCCATTTACAAACTGAAGTTGAGTTCTACAGCACGGAGAATAGCTGTATTTCTGAAAAGCTCCAAAGGAGGGCGCTAATGAGACTAAATAAATAAGGAAAAAATACTGGCCGCCGTAAATGTTCCACGAAGAAAAAGAAAAATAAGAAGAAGAAGAAGTGCTGTGGCGGGGGGGGGGGGGGGTCTACCATTAAATCTCAGAATTAAACAGGTGCTGCTTAATTATTGGGTGAAAATACAGGGTTGTGTAGATGTAGAACACGTGGTTAGGGGAGCTACGTCTCCTTGTTGGGAAAGTGGTAGTGGGACAAATGAAAGTGTTGCTTGGAAATTAGCCTATTAATGAGAGAAACAAACATTCATGGTGGTAAACCCCTAGTTAAGACGTTTTTGTACACGGCCACTCCTTTCTGGGTTTTTCCAACCGTACAAGTGGATTTGTATCTCCACATGAAGATGGAGGGTAGCAAAGAGAAGGGAAACTGGGATGAAATAACAGCAGACATGTTGGACACAGTCCATGCTTCATTTATTCCCATATACAAATGGATATAACGACCCAGACACAATGAGAACTGGTTTTTCTTTCTGTATCCCTACATTGGGAAAATATGTCGGAATTAAGATGTCAAAGGATCTTTCAGTTTTTGCAGTTGAAATGTTGACAATATATAGTTTACACTGGTTAGAGCAGAATAAAATTGGAGATGTTATAATTTGTTCACACTCATTGTCAGCTTTATTGTCTCTGAAGTCTTATTCTTCTGATAGCAGATCAGATATATTGTATATCAGATTTATGTGGATACTAGCACATAGGGGGGTGGAGGGAAATAAAATGGTTGATTTTCTGGCAAAAAGGGCGTTGAAACGGACTATAGAGATGAAAATTCCATTGGGTGGAACGGAATTTAGGGCGATTATTAGGAGGCGTATTACGTAAGAATGGCAGACACAATGGGAAAGGGAGATAAAGGTCGACATTTATTTAGTATTCAGGACAAAGTAGGGAGAGGTATGAATGTCAGAGTAAACACCAGAGATCACGGCATAATATCACGGTTGAGGATGGGACACACTGGTTGAAATAATACATTGCATCTGATAGGGAAACACCCAACTGGTTTGTGTGATAGCGGGAAAGGGGAAGAGTCAGTGGAGCACCTTCTATGTCACTGTGAACTGGTATGGGGAACAAAGACGACAGCTGGAAAGTAGAGTACGGTTGATAGAGGGTGAACAGCTGAGTATGAAGAAGCTTTTGGGAGGGGGGGGGGTAAATGTTGTGATTATAGGTTTTTTGAGCAGGACCAGGTTAATGAGGAGAATTTTTTTTTTTTTTGTTAGGTAGTCCCCACTCTGACCCTGAGGTGGCGGTAATGCAGCTTCAAGTTGGTGCCTCCCGCCAATAAAACCACAAGAAGAAGCAGAAGGAAGAAGCGCTCTGGTCATGTAATGGCAACATAACGAAGGTTAGTTATACTGACACGCGACAACCTTAAAGGAACATTATTTACTTTAAAAAATAATAATAATTAGGTAGGAGATAGAGTTTGTGTTATGTCTGTTTTAACTCATTGTTAAAACAAAGCTTTGGGTTGAAGCTATTTTAGCTAACCTAGCAGGAGGCTAAATGTATTTTAGAGTTTATTTCTTCATTCATCATGACCCTACAGATGTTTCGGTGTCGACTGTCCTCTATCGCTTGATATTTATACTCGACAAGTAGCGGTGCTTAATTAACACGAAAACGGTCTGCGAGGAGGAGCTTTCTGGATGTACAAGTACAGACTGTACTGAATGTGTTCGAGCCACAAAGAAAATAAACTGTTTGTCTGTGTTTTTCGGTTTGACAGCTTCCGGATGCCGGTTTGACCGTTACCCTGGCAGAGATGAGCGTTCCCTGTTTAGCATCCGCCGCTGCCCGAAGTTTCTGTCTGCCGGGCCCCGCAGCAGCAGCCGGTCTGATCTGCTGGCGGTTTCTAGGGTCCAGTTCTACCCACAGGTGGGATTTTCTGGATTATGCGGTGGGGATTGCGCCGATTAACTGGGTTGGGACAGTGGTCTCCAAAATAAAAGCACACATGACTTGGTGTTCTGTTAGAGGAGTAAGGGAAAATCCTATTAAACCAATACTATCTCAGGTGAAGTTCATAAATAATATTTAATCTTTAGTCAGAGTTCAGAGTATGATCCACAACAATACTGTTGCTATAACCTGTCAAACGATTTTAAAACATTAAAACACAGATTGTAAAGCTATGTTGTATCTTTTACTCTTCCTGTTGCTTAGGGTTAGAAAAGTTTTGATGCATAAGGGAAAGGTGACAAAACTTTCCTGTCTTTTTAGAAGAACTATGTCCTCCAAAAGACAAATGGACCACCTAGAAAGAACATCGAGTAACTACAGACAAAATGTAAGTTTTTACTTTGTTCCTAAATCACTCAGCTTTGACGCTTTTAAACATTTCCTTTTGCTTTTTGTTGAAAATCCTTACTTTATTTATAAAGTGTTTCATTTCGACACGTTTTGTTTCTCACAGGCCCTGTATCCAGCTCAGGTGTGTGGAATTACAAGTGAGTCAGAAACGGTGAAAAGACTAAGAATAGCCGTCCCACCAGACTTTGTCTTCAAAGCGGGACAGTGGTGAGTCGATGCATCTCAAGTTTTAAAGTACTCCTAAAACTTTCTTCCAAGTGTTGAGATGACCTACTTTAAAATTGATGTAGAACTTACGAGTATAGGAAAAAATGAACAAAATCTAAATTCTTTTATCAGATGAGTTATCAACTCGTAATGACATATCATAGTTAGTTGTGTCAAAAACAAATCCCTTTGTTGGGAATTGCAAATTGAAACTGTAGTTCTAATTAGGTAAAGATGAAAACATACAGGACTACATGAGTCAACACTCATCAGTTTTACTCAGATCTTCGTTTGCTCCAATCTCCAACCCCAAAACAAACATGTCATATGCTTGCAGTGCCAATAATGGCCACATGGAGGCAGTGAAGCACCAGCTACATCAAATCAAATAAAACTTTATTTGTATAACACTTTTCCAACTCATGCTACCCAAAGTGTTTTTATTAAAACCAAAACACAAAAATTCAAGACACTAAACAGATATTTTGTTCAAATGCCCCCCCCCCGACATACACACACATCATGATAAGAACAATGATGCAGTGTAGAAATCTGACTTTGTACTGAAGTGGGGAAACGATATTTTGGTGACATTTACACATCAGTGACCCCCCCCCCTCAAGTTCACTTAATACACTACCACGGGGCCCCCCAGATCTAGGTTTAAGAGCCAGACCTGGGAGATCCCATTGCAGCGACCCCATTCACTGAGAAGGATCAGTCCCTGATGTGGAGGATCCCTCTGAGGAAAACACTGGAGCTTCGAATAAAATGTGAAAGAAATAAGATAAAAATTAAAATAACCAAATAAACCTTAATAGACAGATATAAAATGGTAAATGTGAAAATGTGAATAAAATTTTTTATATATATATATATATATATATACACACCAACTCCTGGTTGACAGAACAGTCGCTCAAGACTGCAAGTCACGACACACCAACCTGTGCACAGCCTGGATTGATTACAAGAAGGCCTATGACTCAATGCCACACACATGGATCACTGAATGCATGGGCTGTACAACATCAACAGGATAAGAGCCTTCATAGAAACTCAATGAAGCTGTGGAAAATACCCTTGAAGCCAATGGGAAGCCACTTGCACAAGTGTCCATCCAAATGTGGGATATACCAGGTGATGCTCTGTCCCCACTGCTGTTCTGCATGAGTCTGAACCCCTCAGCCAAATAATCAACAAGACTGGCTATGGATACCGACTCAGAAATGGGGCCAACATCAGTCACCTCCTCTACATGGATGACATCAAGCTGTATGCTAAGAGCCAACGTGACATTGACTCCCCATTGGGATGTCATTCGGGCTCGAGAAATGCAACCGGATGGTGACAAAGAGAGCAAGGTAGTCCACACAGGAGGGGTCCTCCCAGAAGGAACAATAGCAGACATCGAGGACAGTTACAAGTACCTTGGAATTCCACAGGCAAATGACAACCTGGAGCAGGCAACAAGGAAAGCTGCAACAGCTAAATACCTCCAACGAGTAGGCAAGTCTGAAGCCAGCTCAATGGCAAAAATAAGACCGGACAATAAACAGCTACGCACTGCCAGTTATCAGATACCTGCAGGAACCAATAAGATGGCCAAAGGAAGAGGGTACGAACCACGGATGTTGTTAAGACACGAAAGCTCCTCACCATGCATGGAGGGTTCCATCCCGTCAGCACCCTGAGACTGTATGCTGGCATAAGGGAAGAGCCCGAGAGACTAGTGAGCGTAAGCCACTGTCCTGGATGAAACATCCAAGATCCATGAATACATAAAGCTCAAGGCCCCAACTGACAGTGTGCTCAGTGAATGTCTCAGGCAATGGAGAGCAGAGGATACAGTGCTGGAGGACAGATCCTCATGGGAGGACAAACCCCTGCATGGGATGTACCACCGGACCATAACTGAAGTGGCTGATATCCAAAAGTCCTACCAATGGCTAGAGAGGGCTGGCCTACAGGACAGCACTGAGGCACTCATCCTGGCAGCTCAGGAACAAGCCCTGAGCACCAGAGCAATAGAGGCTCAGATCTACCACCAGACAAGACCCAAGGTGTAGGCTGTGCAAAGAGCACCTGAAACAATCCAGCACATAACTGCAGGGTGTAGATGCTGGCAGTCAAAGCACATACATGGAGCGCCACAATCAAGTGGCTGGAATAATGCTCTGAGAACATGTGTTGCAGAATATGGACCTGGAAACCCCCAAGGTCAAAATGGGGAAACACCTCCGGTGTTGAGAAGATAGAAAGGGCAAAAGATCTGTGGGACTTCCAGATCCAGACTGATAGGATGGTAATGGCGAATCAACCAGACATTGTAGTGGTGGATAAAGAACAGAGGAAAGCAGTTGTGGTGGATGTGGCGTTTTTATCAGGAAGAAGAACATGAGAAACTGGAGAAATACAGGGACTCAGAGAAGAGGCTGAAAGCCTGGAGAAATTGAAGGTGACAGTGGTGCCTGTGGTGGTGGAGCACTCGGGGCAGTAACCCCCCAAGCTGGAGGAGTGGCTACAGCAGATCCCTGGAAGGACCTCAGACATCTAGGAGTGGCTACAACAGATACCTGGAAAGACCTCAGACCTCTCAGTCCAGAAAAGCGCAGTGCTAGGAACAGCTAAGATACTGCGCAGGACCCTCAAGCTCCCAGGCCTCTGGTAGAGGACCCGAGCTTGAGTGAGAAACCACCCACGAAAGGGTGAAAGAGGCAAGTTTTATATATATATATATATATATATATATATATGCACAGACCAAAAGTTTGGACACACTTTCTCATTCAAAGAGTTTTCTTTATTTTCATGACTATGAAAGTTGTAGATCTCACTGAAGGCTTCAAAACTGTGAATTAACACATGTGGAATTTTATACATAACAAAAATTGTGAAGCAACTGAAAATGAGTCATTCATTTGTAGATTCTTCATAGTGGCCACCTTTTGCTTTGATTACTGCTTTGCACACTCTTGGCATTCTTGCGGCATTTATGGCGCATGACTTACACATTCTCCCAATCTCACTTTCAAGCGGTAGGGGTGTGTTCTTCCAACAAACTCACTCCTGATTGGCGAGAGTGGTTGCCATAGAAATGCTGACTTATTCAGTCCAATCACTGCTTACTGACGTCGTCTAGCTCCAACATTACGGCAACGGTATCGTGACTAAATAGGGTCCAAGTTGACTTTGTTTTCTTTGGAGCTGGAAGTAAAGCCATTTTCAGTGGGTGACATCATACTAACTCAGTCCAGTTCTCATATACAGTCAATGGTTGTAACAATGTCATATCTGCAATTATAAAGATAATTAAAGCCTGAAGCAGCCTTGTATGGCCCGCAGTTGCTACCCACCACCACCCTCACTAGCTGAGCGACTGCTTCAGGCCCTTCACCATCGCCCTCTGCCTCTGTCCCCCTGACCCAATCTACTTGGCCCGAAAATTAGTTTCCACTAGTGATGGGTCTGTCAACACCGACGTGTCGAGCTCATAAAGGGAAACCCCGTGTCAGTGCACGTATCACTTCAGGAGAAGTCACATGACAGATGCAGCCACTATGTCATAGTTGAGCCAAACAAGGAAGCCCATCTACCAGCAGTGTTGCCAGATTCTGCGGTTTTCCATCTTATTGGGTGGGTTTGATTTTGCGGAGAAAATGTAATTGGGGTGGTTTTTAATTTGGCGGATTTTAGTTAATTTTATTATGAGTCTAAGCTATCTTTTATATTGAAAGATGTTTTATTTTAAAAAATTACCAGATCTTCTTGGTTACATGACTGTCACTTGGGTGCTAAATCAGTCCAGCGGTGAGTTTAATAGAGGGGGGGGGTGTCAATTTTTGATGCCTCGGGTGCGCCCAGCTGTTGAATGTTTCCCGCGCTCGCGCGCCCCCGTTTTCCCCGCCCGCCTGTGTTTGATGCTTTATTTTACTGAAGGAGTTGAATGTGGTGTTTTAATGAGGTTTCTGGAATTATTTTGTTTTTGGCTTTTTGTCCACCCAGTTCATCTCAGTGTCCGCTTGATGTAGCAGAATACAATTCCACTTCAAACTGACTCTTATTTGTAATGAATCATTTTCTGTTTTGGAGGTTAAATGTGGAATTTGTTCAGCAGATGTGTTAAACTTAAAAGCACTTCCCCAATGCTGGAGCATTATAGAGTGAGACCTGGGAATGAGGGACTACAATGACAAATATTCTGTTTAGATTAAATTAATACGTATATCAGCAAAGTTTCTTAACTTGGTTGCCTGCAATGCCGTTTTTGGTCCAGCAGAAGTCAGTATTAAGTATCAACACAGTATCAAGCCAGTTTGTGCTGAAACGATTCACGAGGCCTGATCTACCCATCACTACTTTCCACCATTTACTAGGCACATACAAATTAGAGTATGTGGTTTGGGTGACATTTTTTGCTCAAAGGCCGATAAGAAACAAGAGCTGCAAAAACGATGTGGTCCTTGGACCCCAGGACTGCTGCGGGACATCATTAGGGGTCAGCATGCTGGTCTGCTGGCAGCTTTTATTTGACAGAAGGATTTCTTATCAAAAGTTTAAGGTCACTTTTAAAATAACCTCATCAAATAACCGTTTCCTCCACCATAGCATCTCCTATGAGCTTTGGACCTCGGCATGAGTTGCCAATATTAATTAGTGCAACATGCACATGTAGTTTGTACATGCTGCCCATATTTTTGGTGGGCGGTGGTAAGACGGCCAGTTGCTCTGCGCTGACTGATAATGAATGTAAATGGATAAAAACCCTCGAGCTTGAGTGTTTACCAGAAACAGAAAGACCCAGTCCTTCATCTCCAGGTGGGAGAGGGAAGAGGCGGTGGAAGGAACATGTGTGTGCGTTCATGTGCTCATGCCGTTGTGTGTGTGTGTGTGTGTGTGTGAGGATGCCGGTTGTCTGCTGCTTTCCCGGCTGGCCTCGTCACGCCGGTCTGTAAAGCAAAGTTTTTAAATGAAACTTTATTGGTGATTTGAGCGTTTCGCCTAAATGCAGAATTTATGTTGCCAGCATGGAAAGAAAAAGTCTCATAGTTGCAAACCAAAAAATCAAGCAGTTGTACAAGTTGAAGATGAAGAGTGTGTAGATGTGCCAGGCTGCATGATGGCACACAGAACTGTGCTGCACACCCATGTAGTGTCTTAAAGGGGCATCGCTATGATCACAGTGTTTCCTCCATCCTGCCTTCTGTGCCTGGATGGACGCCCGTTCTGGAAATGTTCTTTTTTTGTTGTTTTTTAAAAGAAAACTGGACTTAGCGGTGCATCCATCCCTTTTAGTGTGGAATACATTAGGAATGAATGGTCACGTTGCTGCAGCACCAGCTCAGCTGCTGTGCTTGTTGATGTGTTCAGGCTGTTTGGAACCGTGCTCTGAGTTTTGGATTATTAGAAAATCAGGAAACTTGTCTGCAGAGGTCAAAGTGTTCCTACATTAAGCCTCTGACTTTCACTTCAATAATACCATATTTACGTCTTGAAGACCCACTCTAATTAAAATCACAGTTTGGTGTTTTTCACATGTTCTTGTGGCATTTTTCTGATGATGAATGGCCTAAAGACAATTAAGATTAAATTTTATTTATTTATTTAAATCCTGAATCCGGAGCAGACAAAAAAAATCCAGTTTGATAAAGATTGTAGTTGTGACGTAGAAAATCTGTTGGACGTACCACAAGCTCCCTGCTTCTCTCCATTCTGATGGATCTACTTCTAGACGACTGGATCCACGAACGACTTTGTTTTCCTCGTCTGAGCTGGCATCTGGATTTAAACTGTACGGCTGGATATGTTCAATATTCAATGTCCATCATCATTTTGGTTGGACAGGTAATGATAGGTCGGGGGTGTGAGGGGCTGTAAGCTAGCAGGAGGGAATGTAAAGGGATGGATGACAGGAAGTGGGAGTAGGCTCACTCAGATGTGAATTTCTAACGAATTTTTGCAGAAACTGTTTTAGACAACAGCCCAGTTTTTTGTTTTGTTTTGTTTGGCTAAAAATGGTATAATCGTAATCAAAAGACCACTGAGAAAGTTCATTTCAATACATCAAATATGATCAGAGTGAGACTTAAATTATAATACATGCATGAATTTAAAAACAAGAGAGAGGCTGAAGGAGGTTTGACATCCCTAATACATTTCTCTACTCATTAATCAACTTAAAGATTTGTTTTGCTTTTTTCCGTGAGTTTTGTGTGTAACATCTGATTGAAATCCTGTGTTTGCAGGGTGGACTTCTTCATCCCTGGTGTGGAGAAGGTTGGAGGATTTTCCATGTGCTCCAGTCCGGCTTTACTGCACAGGGAGGGGGTCATTGAACTGGCTATCAAATACACAAAACACCCCCCAGCACACTGGGTCCACACCATGGTGAGAAATGACAGTAAAGAATGAGAGGAGAGTTAGTTGCTTAAAGAAGATGTTTTTTGTTCTGCTTATAGTCAAAGGGCTGATGTAGAGTCACTGCCTTAAAACAAATGATTTTTGTTGAAACAATTTTAACCCAATTGATATATTGATTCATTTTTTATAGATATTTCTGGTAGAAATAATACTGACATACAGTGATTTTCTACTGAACACATTCAATAAGATTATTGAAATTAGGATTGGAATTGGTTTATTTCAAGCAATCAAATACTAAAGAAGACAAAATAAATGTGAATTTATTCATAAATATATCAAACTTTAATCATGATTGATTGGAAAAATAAAAAAGAATTAAACATTGTAGAAGTTGCAGATCCTTCTATACGCATAGGATCCATGTTAAGGATGTCATTATAATTACTCTTAATCATAAATAGACATATTTGTATTAATGCAGAACATGACATATTGAATCCATTAAATGTAAAGTTTGTCAGAAAGAGTTATGCTGATGTTATTGATTCATTGCTGCTTTTCTTAGATGAAAAATTGTCTAAATAATTGAAACAGAAAGAAATAGCTCATAGCTTTGATGAATCTATGTTGGTTTTCCAAAGTGAACCTTAACTCTATTTGTATGTTTGGGGACTATAATAAATATATTGAACCGATTGGAAATGCTCTGGATCATCTACGACAAACTAGAAACAACACTGTCAAAAGTTTAAGTTAATCCTTGATTTTAATTATCAAAGCATTCTAGAAGTCAGTTTCAAACATATTTAAGGTGTAATAAATGTTACTTTTACAGTTTGCATGATTCAGAATCAGTAGTTTGTAAAGAGGTTGTGCTTGGAGCAGACCCACACAGGAGAAACGGTACAACTTTTGTCATAGAAATGCGTATTTCTGCGTCTTGTGTTAGGAGGTGAAGCACCATGCGCTGGCAGTCTGACAGCAACCCGCTTCTCAAGTTTTGCTCTTCAATATAGTAATGTGCAGGTTTTTGCATAAATATGGATGATGTATTCCTGCAGCCCCTCACCCCCCATCCTCTGCCTGCTCATTTCTGCCCGTGTGTGATAATGAGCTGTAGTAAACAGCTTTGAACTACGGCGCCGTGCGTAAATAAGCAAGAGAAAGCTGCGTGCATTAGTGTTCTGAGCCTTTCAGTTCTGGGATCTTCGCTTGATCCCTTTGTTTGATTTGGTGCATCGGGAGTAGTGTTGGGATCATCCTCAGCCTCGTGTGAGTGCTTTGTGGTGGTGTGCAGATGAAAGTCTATGGCAGCACAAACCCCTTTGACTACAAAAGATTGTTGAAACGTGTAAACGCTGCGGTAGCTGGCATTCACATGTATTCATTTCAATATATTTGAAGGTTTTTCTTTAACTTTTTTCTCCTTTTACTCTGCAGTGTGCTGTGGGTTCCCGTGTGGCAGTGCGCGTCGGTGGGGACTTCTTCTTTGACCCGTCACCGTCCGACCCTCCTGTAGATCTGCTGTTGGTGGCTGGGGGTGTAGGAATCAACCCTCTTTATTCCATTCTGTTGCACGCAAAAGACCTGCTGCATCTCAGCCAAGCGTCAGCCGATCGGGGCTGCAACATCGGCTCCGCTCACCTCTGCTACAGCGCCAAGAACACACAGGAACTGCTCTTCAAGGTGAGAAGATGGATGATCGGGTAGCCATGACACACACTGTAGGACGGAAAGAATCTCAAGGCAAAGTTCCTTTCCCGGTTTATACGTGTTGTGAGGCCATCGGAGGGGAACTGCCACGTGACGCAAGTTGATGACATCATCCACAATTGGAGTTTTATCCCCGTTGTACAATGGCGTGCACATCGTGCCATTTAACCTGTACTTATTGTGAGCGATTAGAATAAACAATGGTTGAGCAAACTCAATAAGATCAGTTCCACGACCAAAGATTTGGAAGACAACAACTATAACTTCAGCTATATTCAATTAAGATACAGAGCACGTGGCCAATCACTTCATTTTCAATAAAAGTATATTTATGTGGTATATTGAGGCTTTAAAAGTACAAATCAAACTTGATGTACCTACTATGTACCTTGTCCTTTCTGTATCATTTATTGAACACAAACTTATTTCTATAGAATTAAGCATCATTAGAAAAACTTTGCATGTAAAAAACATGAAAGCAGGATCTCAAAGATCCCTATATATCACTCTAAAAAAAAAATCCCAAACCACTGAAACACTGGAGAGAACCGCGTCGTCAGGCTTGAAAAGGAAAAAACGCCACTCAGAAGTTTATCAGTTTTCACAGTCGCAAGTGAAACCGCACAACCTTAGTATGAGCTAGACCGCACAACTGCAGTAAGGACGCAGTACGATTGATGCGATAGCCGATCGCTATGAACTATAAACCAGGCATCACAACCCAACTCATTTTTTTTAGACCTCCATCATTGAGGCGTGCAGGGAGTTTCCTGACAAGATCTCCTGCAGCTTCCATGTCACGCAACAGAGCGCCGACGTGGACCCACATCTTCAGCCATTTGTCAAAAGTAAGTCATTCAAATCTATATGAGCATGACTGAATGTCACCCACTTCCACTCTGCCTCCCTGATTTATCTGCATCATCTCCAGAAGAAGTTACTAGCTCAGCACTGTGTTTAATGAAAACATTTGCTTCCCGTCCCCTCAGGTGGAAGAATCACAGAGGAGGAGCTTGAAGCTTCTGTGGACCCACAAAGGACTTTGTGTTATTTGTGTGGACCCCCACCCATGATCGAGGCCATTTCCGAAACCCTCACAGACCTCGGACTTCCAAAAAAACGGATCCTGTATGAGAAGTGGTGGTAGAGGCGCAGGTTATGTAGCTTTTTAAGTTGTCAGGATATTTAGGAAATGGGGAAAATCGTCAAAATTTCTCCCCCACTGCCTGCTAACCCACCAACTACTTCACTTTTTATTCAACTGAAACAAATGCATCCTTGTGAAGAATATATAATTTGTTTGCACGCTGCTACACCTTCAGACGGAAGGCTTCTCCTGATGATTATCAACAAATAAAATTGTAGTTTCTGAATAATAAAAATGCAAGTGTTTTCATGAAGGGTTGTTTAAGAAAAAGTTGCATTTGGATGGAAAATACTAAATGTGATCTTAGTAGAGATGAAGAACTTATTTTAATCTGATTAAATCTATTTATATTACATATAGTGGCATGTCAATTTACTTGTGCAAAAGCGACAAATGTTCACTCTTCAATTCCTCAGTTTTGATCACTCATTTTAGTATTTGGGTTATATGAACACACAGTGCTTATCTTCAGTACAGGTTGTTTGTTACACCAACCTACATTCCAACAAACAGTTTCTCATCCCGGGGTGGAGCAAGTATCCCATGGTGCCCTGTAATGGAACCTCCAGGAGGTCTCTGATTGGCTTGGATCACTGAACATCCCTTGGAGACGACTGCGAGCTCCATGTCGTCTTCTCTCGGCAGGCGCTTCGCCGATGAGTCCCGTCTCATCATTTCGTCTTGAGATGAAAACTCTTCGTGATTCAACAGGAAATTGAAATAAACGTTCAGGCAACCTCTTTTTTTTCTTTCCAACACTTTATTGACTTTTTTTCTCTCTCTCATATCAATATCTACACTACTTATACATGTAGTTCATCACGGATAAATAGCTTGCCTCTACATTACTAGTTGTGTCAGGAATGTATGACTAGTTAAACACATTTACAAAACAGTAACTTCTTATTTGGTCAGCTATGAAAACCTAAAATTTCCATTAAAATTCTGATCTTAAACACAACAGCAAAGCAGTTTAAAATCTCTGATGGAAATCTAAGGAATTCTTATAAAAACCAAAACATTTGAGAATTGAAACCAGCTCACACAGTTTTAGAAGTAGCCAAGTGCAGACTAATTACCAGGAGGTTACCCACATCTGGGCTGCTCCAGGTTAAGAACACAGATTATATTTCAACGTCTGAATGAGCATAAAAGTGTAGTCTGGGCGACCATGAGTTCACTCATGGCTTTTTACTGTCAAGCAGCTTCTTTAAAATGAGATGAAGTAACTGAACCAATAACTACTGCTGGTTTACATGTCCATCTACTGAAAACTCAAACCAAAAAATGTATACTGAATTGATCTTTACTTAAAAGTTTGATTCAACAAATGTTCAACAATTTTCTTTAAAATAATTTCCATTACAAAACCATTACAATCACCAGATTTAACCCTTGTGCTATCCTAGGCACTTTAACATTGGGAGTGGGGTCATCTAGACCCACTAGACCAGGGGTGTCAAACTCATTTTCACCAAGGGCCACATCAGCATAGTGGTTGTCCTCAAAGGGCCAGATGTAACTTATACATGTAACTAAATGTAATGACAAATAAATGTAACTACTCCTTAATGTTAAATAACCCATTATTTATTTACTATATCTTTTTAAAGTAACAATTACAGTTGCATAGAAAACATGTGTGCTTGTTACTCTAGCATAAATCCTTTTAAATTTTGTCAGCTTATTAAAACCTACATAACTCCATTAATGAAGGATCAAACTGTCCAAGTGAATAAAGAAAAATAACATAAAACTAAGCTAGAAAGAACTTGTATTACACGTGTAATTTTTTGTCTGTATACACACATAAGACCTGCAAACATTGAATAATTACAGGAACTACACATAAATAATATGTAATCAAATAAAGAAAATTTTTATTTTAAGAAATTAAAACCCTTTATGCTCTCGCGGGCCACATAAAATGACATGGCGAGCCACATTTGGCCCCCGGGCCTTGAGTTTGACACGTGCACTAGACAGCGCTCTGAACCTTTTTTCTTCAATGATTTATGATCTTCACTGGTGTCCATGGATTACATGAAATCTTTCCACCTTTATCCACCTTTGTCATGGTAGGGGGAACACGTCAATGTAAGGGTGGGGTCATATAAGATGACACAAGGGTTAAATGGAAACTTCAGAAATAATTCAGGTTTTATTCAAATCGTATCCAACCATAAAGTTGTGAATGAAAATGTTATTGGTTCAGTGACAGCAGGGTCACTTGTTTCACTGATGAGATACTGATTTGATGTTGTTCAATAAATCATTCAATGGAATTTGGCTTAATACAATTACAAATTCTATCCAAAACAAATCTTGATTGGTTCTGAAAAGCTTTTTTCCACAGCAAAAACTGAATCTTAAGAAATAAATAGACCCTTGTTTGAAGAAAAGTTGACCTATTTTCTGTCCTGAGAGAAAAATAATCTAATTAAAAAGGTTTTTCAATAAGTTCAGTTTGAGAAAACATGTTTTAGTGACTAAACTTTGAAGAATTCTTGACAGGACAATTTTTTTACTCTTTTTTTTTCTTCTTTTTTTTATTTGAAGAAAATATGTAAACGGGCTAAGAATTTTTGCAATGCAAATAGTCATTGAATTAAACTAAGCAAAGGTGTAATACTTAACAATAAAAACAGGAATTTTTACTATAATATCTAACAAAAATTTGTTTTTAATGTCAAAATAAATTCAAGACATAATTAAAAAAAATAGTGGATTTGATTAATCAATACTGCATTTTCTTATTAAAAATCAATGGTATTTGATCCGTTTATTTTTTAGCACTCAGCCAAAATGTTGAATTGATCCTGTTGTTGTCAGCAGCTTCTTAAAGGCCAATTATGCAGTTCTGCAAGAAATTCTTTATTCCCAGTGTGTTTCCTGTCATGTGATTTCACATTTTTATGCCATTTTTTCCCCAGTCTGTTACAGACTGATCTCTGTGAGTTCTTTTTTCCTTCAGTCTAGTCAAATGTGGTCTTCTTTTCTCAGCTTTCCTATTCGGTTTGCTCCTGTATGTTCTCTTGAAGTCAGATAACAGTCTGTGCTGGACAGCGTTCCTCATGGTGGATACTTGATCAAGAAGCTGCGATCGTCTGACTCTAGTACTCAGTCGATTTCTGAGATTTACAATTTCTGAGTTCTCCATTGTATCACTGTTGCTGTGACCACTCTACGGTTTTGATTGGCTTCGTTGTTTTTGTTTTGCTTTTAGTTTTACACTTTCAATTTCCCAGCAGGAGCTTGCAAACAGAAAGGCCTCCCGTGGAACCAGCCCCAGTCTTCTTAGCTTTAGCAGATGAAGGAACACTGGAAGAAAAACCCACAACAAAGCAACAAACAGCGTGTGAGACTGGTTTGATCCAGTTCCAATGTTCCAGACTTCAACTATCTTGTAATTAGCAGATAGAATAGTAAAAACACGTGTCCAGACATGTTTGTATTAATCCACCTCCTCTTGAAGCGTCTATGTGTTTTCAAAGCCGTTATACTTTTTTAAAATATGTGGTTCACATATATATATATTTAACTACAGCGGCATGTAATAATTGTCTAATTTTGTTTGAAGGTGCATCTACTAGTAGACAGAAAGCTGTGACATGTTCTCCATTTGTCAGAGAAAAGCTGTAAAACAAAAGACAAAGCAGAGACCAGATGCGCTAAAAGGCTTTTTTCTTTTTTATGCTGTTCAGGTTTTTAACCCTCACTTCAGGCTATGTGCCAAAATTGTTAACAAACCCCTGAAAATAGCTGCTGTTTAATCCTCTCCTCCACTCTCACCTCCTCTTTCACCCCTCCATCACATTTCTGACAGAAATCCGTCCATCTAACTGACTTCTCTAGCTTGGACAGGGGGCTCTCGTCAATGTCAGTTTCCTCTTCCTGGTCTTCAGCCGAAGCCCTGCGCTCAAACAGGAAGCTCCTTTGATGCTGCACATCTTCGCGTCTCTGAAGGCTCGCTCTGCTCCCGCTTCCTTCGTCTTCTTCCTCCTCTTCGGCGCCAAGTCTCAGCCTGTCCATCTCAGTCTCCATCACAAGGGACCTGTTTTCCTGCTCGTCTAGAGCCTCTCCAGCAGAGCTTTTCTTTGCCTTGCTGCGACCCCTGAGGTTCAGCTTCTGAAATCAAACAAACATGATTGAAAGAGTTTGGTGCCTTGTGTCTTGTCTTTGTCTTTCTGTCTCTGCAGGCACCTGACAAATCACAACAAAGCCTTGTTTATTGATGCCTCTTTCCTGAACAGTTTCAGGCCAACTACTTGTCTATTATTAGACAACTTCAGAGAGGGGTTTATATTTGCTATAACTCCCATATTTAGCAACATAACTTTTTAATGGCACCTTCTATGCCCTGAAGGCACAACAGACACAAGTGACAGATTTTTTTGTCGCTAAGATGGAAAAAGAGGGACAAACCTTGAAGTCTTTTCTCTTGCGCTGCAAAACGGGTCTCTGAAGGAAAAGGATTTGCTTAGTCGACAAACTTCCATCGCTGCACAAAGAAAAGAGGAGAGCTTTCATGTCTGTCAGGGACTATGTTATAATTTAAGAGGCTTGTGTATCTCTGCTTGCATTGAAATCCAGCGTCTGCTCTGCTCGAGTTTAGTAACGTGACGGGTTACACGACATCAGCCATGATGTTTTTGTTCGCAACGGTGACAGCTTTCAAAAGCGGTTTCGTGTTGAGATGAGCACATAATCACAATATGTCAGATCAGGAACCATCTGTCCAGCAAGTCCACACCTCACTGTCAGGCTTAATCCCAAAAAGAATGAGCCGTGCAACATCTCCGACAGCACAATCAAATAGGCAGTAATTAGTCTTTGCTGAGTTCAGCTTCTAGAGAAGCTGTAGACCAGTTTGAGTGTTCTCCTAAGCTTTCCTGGCAGTTCAGTACCTGTTTGTCTTGACAATAGGTGTGGGTAACACGCACATCAGTCTCCATCCATACGGAGCCAAAGACTGGAGCAGTGGAATGTAGTCGGTCTTCACCACAACACCCTGGAAGGTGGACACACAAAAGTGTGTGATCAATACATAGGAAACAGGTCTGCAGTATTCCTCCCGGTCCATTAACAACCCACATCAACAACAGTCCACTGCTCAACCACGATGGCATCGTAGCTGACACCCGAGGTCTCCTCTGCAGATCTCTGGAAGATGAAGACACTGTCCACAGAGGAAACTCCATTATCTGCAGAGACAAAGTCGGTGACACAGTCAGAAACACCGGAGGATGCGTGTGATACAGAGCAGCAAATATAAATATATCTCACTACTGGTCCAAGTTCCCTGTGGATTAAGTCTGCTTTATTCCGTGGATGGCTGCACGGTGACTTGGTGCGGCATAAGCTGTGGACTTTTGGTTTATGACACCATGCATATCATGGATTACGCAGCAGGGAGGCAGGGATCTGCACCATTTGAAAAGCTTTTCCCATCTTGTTAAACCCTGCTGCTACTCAGCTTGTGGAAACTCTCAGGTTGGAGCCAGGTGGTTAAAAGCTTTTACTTTCCAGCTGCAGTGATCAATCATCAGCAATAAAAACACGTCACCACCATGCATTGTTAAACCAGGGAGGTGTGGGTGTTGGTACCACGTGGCTTTGATTTAAATTGCCTGCTGTTTTAAATCTGTCTAATCTTTAACAAAAATAACTACACCAGAAATAATCTATGCATCGCTTCAGTAAAGAGAAATTTTTATCCCATCTCTTTCCCTTTTTTTTAAGTTTTGATTGATTAAAAGCCTCTCAGATTGAGGTCAGGTAAACAAGAAGAGAAAACAAAGTTGAACACTTTAATGAGTTACTGCATCATGGTGAGGGGGCTTTAGGGGCACCAGCATCTCATGAATGCAGAGAAGCATGCAAAGACAGGGCAAATGTGTAAACATCATAGCAGGGTTCTTGATTTTCAAGTGAAACTAATCCATCTTTGCAAAAACTGCAAGTACAGATACAAAAAATTGTTATTCCACAACAAAACCTGTTTTATATAAGACAAGTACCGCAATACAGAGAAAGCATGGTTTCCTGGACGTCTGTATACCAGGTCTAAAGGAAATGCAGAACTACAAAACACGACCACACATTGCACACCGCTGTGTGTAGGTTTTGGTACTGTTCTGTATTTGCAGATAAGACACTCATGCTCACCTTTTTTTTTTGACCAACTCCTGATCATTCAGGTGATTTTACCTACTTGGCTTAAGAAGCAGCACTAAATCTACTATTAGCCATATAGAGTTTTTGTCTATCAAGCTGTCCTTCAAGAAGACGTTCAAACAAAACTTCAACAGGCACATATCTATCCAAGTAAGAATTAACCGCATCCACTGCTCTCTAGTGAAACGATCTTTTCTGCTATGTTCCAATCGCCCTCAGCAACAAGAGTTCAAGAGACCACTTCTAATGAAAACTATGTTAACGCACATATTTGCGTATTTCTGGCTTCTGCATTCACACGTCGCCACGGCCGTTTGTAAGTCCGTTCAAAACGCACTGCCACTGAATTCACTTTGAAAGTTAAACCAGTTAAACTTTGAGCAATTGGGGACTCAGCTTTGGTAGTGACGTATGGGTAGCGCACCTTTTATTCACGGAAGTGCCAACCATTTGGACATTGATCACAAAAGAAACATTAATAATTGGGGTTCGTGTCCCACTCGAATTATATGACACCATGTTTTTATACATCGGTAAAGTAAACCTGAAGCATGATTCACGAGATTTGCGCTGCTTTGACAATTCGCACCAAGTCTTTTCCAACTTTAGGTGAGCTAAGATTGGGTAGCGACAGTTCAGCGTGAACACCATATGCTAAAAACACATCAGCGCATTCTTGACCACATGTCTGATATGTACTAAGCATCAGAAACAAGAAGCAACCTCTATCCTTCATCATCTGCAACACACTTCTTGGGCATCTTTAGAAATCTAAAAAGTTGTGTGGAACTCCATCCAATAAGTACGCTAATTTTTTTTTAAAACAACTAGTTATTGTCATGCGGTGGACTGACTATTAAGCAAAGGATTGCTTGGACCGGAAAGTTAAAAAAATGTCTAAAATCATTCCATGCATGGCCATGGAAATGATTTTAGACATTTTTTATATTCAATCCTGTTATAAAAACCCAAATCACTGAAAGGGTAAAAGACTGCGCATGTGAAAGTGTTTTGTTCTCCCCCGTTCCTCTGCAGAAATGGACTTTTCCATCAACAGCAAGCAGGGAGAATGAAAGAGACTTAAAAAAGAAAAAGAGGGTGAGATGAAGCATAGTTTTCCGAACGTTAATGAAAATGATCATTATAATTCTGTTGTTAATGCAATTAATGGAAAGAAAACAAAGGAAAACCACCTCACACAAAATTCTAACACTTTAAGTTACTCATTAATAAAACCATTGAGCAGGAAAACAGGAAAAAGAACAACAGAATTAAAGGAACTTAAAATGAAGATAAAAAAAATCAAGAATAAGAAAGAAAAGGCAAAGGGAGATGCAGAAAATGGTCCTTTTTGAGAATTTTTATTACTGACGCCACTCCATAGTGTAGTGTTTTGTTCTGTTGTTTAAGTTTTTTTTGCCTTCCTCAGTAAAAACTGACAAATTAAAGAAAAGACAGAAAACTCTGATATGTCCCTACTACAAAGAGAGTTAGTTCATTCAATAAATATTTTTTTCCATGTAAAATTAATCTATATTAAATACATTTGCTTTATATTTAAATGTGATTTCAGTTTTTAGACGCCAATCAAAACATTTGGATCCTTCACATTGATGCTGTCTAAAACTGAACCAGTGAAAAAGTTATCTTACCCTAGCTAAGTATTAAAACAACTGCTGCAGATGGCCCCATATAACTGCTTGCCCGGGGCCCCCAAACTGCTAAGTCCGCCACTGGTTATCACCCATGTTTAACCTCATTAGAATTTTAATATTATGATCTTTTTTCTGGTAAAAAAAAACATTATGGAAATGTCTTTAGCTATAGCATTTTCTGGCGAAACTGCAGAAAATAAAGCATGTTTTTTTTAAGCATTATGCAGCAAATTAAAAACAAACCATTATCATCCGGGAGGTGAAAGAACCCATCGATGAGGCGCGCTCCACTGGAAAAATGCTGAGTCATGTGGTCGAGCCAGTTGGCGTCCACTTCTGTGATTAGCCCTGCATCCTTCTGCACTCTGAGTGGCACTCTGAGAGCATAGAACCTCAGAGAGGAGTTTAGTTTCTCCGAGTGGTTGTACAGTGCAAACAGCTGCATTCCTGCACAGACAGAAATGAGCTGGAGCATTTACGAGGATCATGAAACAAAGGGAAAACAGGACTTCCATACTTACTGTTCTGTGGCTGTGGGGAATTTTCACTTTTGTCTCTGTGAGAACTCTTCATCCTGATGTGGTTGTTGTTGTTGTGCGTCATCACTCTGCTTTGCCCATCTGCATTCATAGATTTTCTGTCTCGGCTGCGATCCAGTTCAGGAGAGCTCACCCAGCTATCTGAGCTTGAACACCTTCGTTGTCTTTGATTGGAAAAGTTCAAATATGTTTCTGTGGCTTCAGGAAGGTTTTGTTTGCCTTCTGACTGCTGCCATTCCTGCAGCCTTAAATTTACAGTTTTTTCCGGCAGACTTAACCCATCATCGTCTTTCAGTGAGCCTGAATCTGGTTCACTTTGGACATGTTTGTTGGAATCTTCTTTGTTTAGCTCTAAAACGGGAGTGTATTTAAAAAAGGTTTGCTCTCTAGGAACCAAAGTGTTCTGCTCTTGTTTGTTGAGTTTTAGAGCGTCCAGATCTAAGTTTTCAGACTCACAGCAGGAAAAATCGGCATCTATTCCATTTGGGTGTGTCTCGTCAGGATCCGTTGGGCTGGCGTTGGAGCTAAAAGGGTGTCGATGTATAGGGGAGGGGCTTGAATGTAAGGACGACAGCTCTTCGGGGTCCCAGTGTCCTGAGATGTATAGTCCTCCACCTGGCTGCTGGAGAAATCCCACAAATGTCACCCCCTGTTCCGCTACATCCTGGATCTGCAAGACAAAAAGTCTTATCATCCATCGCCGCCTCACATGTGAGTGACATATAAAGGATGTCTTTCATAAATATGCTCATTCTCTACAATAGTTGTACAAACAAAGCCTAATTTACACACAAACAAAGGCTGACAGGAGCAGAATGGATACTGTGCAGAATAACACCCTACCTAATCATCTGCAAAGATCAAATATTCAAATGACAAAGGGACCTCATTATCTTAACACATTCATGTGTGCACGTGTGTCAGCGTGTGTGCTCCACCCCCCCCACCCTCCCTCCTCCAAGCTCCACTGCTTAATTGTCAGCTGATATTTGGGCTGACAGTTTTCAGAATGGCTCGATGGCGGAGAAATCAGATCTTAACTGAGCCCACAACCATAATGAGACACATCGTCTCCTGTTACCCTCCCATTTCTGACACTTCACTCAAAGAAACATGCATATTGGCATATTTAAAGCCCCCCTCCTATTACCAACAAACACACACTTTAATCTGATCGCAGTGTCCAGAACGGCTGTGGACCAACTTGTAAAAAATATGGAATTTCAGAACTGAACACAGATCCAGTCCTGTCAGTCTGTATGTAGCTTTCAGCTCCTTATCTCCAACTCGCTCTGGCACCTCGAGGTCTGATTGGTTATTCATGTCACGCTGCTGGAGCCTATCAGGTTATGCTCAGTGATGTGCATTTCCATCCAATCAGGTTTTCCTTTGTGCTCTCTGGGTGTTCAGATGCAAATCAATTCAATAGAGCACATTTTCATTTCCCAGTGTAGGACTGTTGGCTAATTCATGAGCGGAGAGAATGAAAGTGAGTTTAACAGAAGATAAATGTCAGTGGTGATGCTCCCGACGGCAAGGAAACTCCAGATTACCTCTCATTACCGTTAACCAAACTTCTTTTAGCTATCATTTGTTATTTATTCTCAAATCACATCTACTTTGGTTTTCTATTTGATATTTCTCGAGTCTTAAAAAATGTTTAGCAATTTTTTGTTAAATCCTAAAAATATAATGGCACCAATAAAGTTGGCCAATTGGTACAGACTTAAAAAATATATTTTCCACAAACCTGGATTGATCTGAACACACAGAGTGACTAAAAAAGTATAAAGATCCTTAAAGCTACCATTCTTTAATTACATTAAAATAATTTTGTTTTAAAATCTGTCACCACTATTCTAAACATGACATCATTTTACTTTCTTACAGCCTTCTGCTATGGTGCCATAATAATGTGAACGCATTGTAGTCAAACTCATTTGTGATTTATTTTGTAGTTTTTTTTAAAGACTCACTCTGATAAAATGTGTTCATTTTTCTCATAGTGGAGGACATAAAAAAATTAACATTAAAATGGCATTTTTGAGTACCGGTATTTCTTTTTTCAAATTTTTGTGAATCAGGAGAAGATGAAAAAATACTGTTTGAAAAGAGCGTATTTGTGATGAAGAAAATTCATTGGGCGGGCTTCACTCCATTCGGATGAATCCACCTACAGACAAATACAGTAGATCCGAGTCCGTCTTTGTTTTCCTCGTCCTCACCGGCATCTGTCTCAGAACTGTACGTCTGGATAGCTCAAATGTTGGCCGCCATTTTTTGTGGCACCACTAAAGTTAGGTTGGGGTTGTGAGGGGTTGTAAGCTAGCGAGAGAGATTGTTTATCTCTTGTGCTATCTTAGACAATTACTTTGACGTGTTCTCCCTACCATGACAAAGGTGGAAAAAGGTGGAAGCGGTTAAGGGTAATGGAAGGAGGGTGTTGCTCCGGTCCCACATCGCAGAGGCGAATTTTTAATGACTAACGCTGCTCTGCAAAAAATATGTCCAAGAAAATGAAAGATTCTTTTTATTTTGGCTAAAAATGACATAATCCTAATTAAAAGATCACTAGGAATACTTTTAAAATAGTTTAAAAGATGATTGGAGCGAGACTATAAATCTTCTGGAGTCACAGTTATTAGCAATAATGTAGCAAAAATGTAAATTCCACAAGGAAACAAAATGTTATTTTTTGTGAGACTTTGAGCCCTGCCCTCTGACTCACCCTCTTCACATAACTTTGGATCGCCTCTGGGTCTGCAGCTTGTTGACCCGCGACACAGATGTCCGTCTCCAAGCGACTTCTGGACCATCTCCATTGCTTTTTCTCTAAACTGTAATAGGAGACACAGAAAAGAACCAGAGTGAATCATCAGTTAAGCCGTTCCATTTTTCTTTTGTTCACATCAATTGTGGTTTGGAGAAGCAGGACTTTTTTTTTAAAAAGACGGCACCCTTCAGTTGGAGAAGGATTATTTCTTTGAGCTTTATTGTTCCAGTTCAGAATGAGCACAGATGCTTAACCAAATCAACCTGTACGGCTGCAGTCAGAAGGACGCTTGGCAGTAATGAGTTTGGCAGACATGCTCATGTTCACCAGGACTTGTTCACCCAGAATGATCACTGTGGAGACAAAGTGTCAAATCTGATGGGGAGGGAATTTTCCATTTGAGGCAAGCAGGCTTTCACCAGAGCCTCAAAAAAAAAGGTATTAGATGGAGAAAAAGCTCTGAATTTCCTTCCTCTCCCTTTGAAAAGCCCCATCATAAAAGGCAAATTTAGATACACCTCCTCAGATTCTGATCGAGGTCAGCGAGAAGGCCGTGCTAATATCTAGTGCTATGAAGCGTGACAGACGTTCACAGCTAGATTTGAAACAGTAGATCCACCGTAGCCCCCCCCCACTTTTATTTGTATGGTATTTGATGAAAGGGTTGCCAATGATGGGGAGATAAAAGGCAAAGTAAAGGGTGACGGGGGGTGACTAGGACAAAAGAAAAATAAAGAGGGGTGGGGGGACAGTCATTGCAGAAGAAGGTAGATAAAAGGATGGAGAGATGGTTTCTGAGCTTCAGCATGCCGTTTACTCCTGACAAGCGATGATGATGCAATCAAGCGTCTCCACGGTGACAGGTGCCAGGAAGCAGCAGGAGGAGCATCAAAAGAACAACCGGGCACCTGTTTGTGTTTTTCATGTGTGTATACACAATCACCTATGAAAGCATTGAAAGAATAACAGGAATGCTTAGTCTGTTAACAATATCCATTATGACACATTTTTACCCAAAATTAATCAGCTACACCTTTAACAAATGAAAGAATTTTATTTCTAGACCAAATATATTGACATTTAAAGCAGTGAACTAATTTTTTCTTGGTTTGATTTGGTGAGAGGAGCCTCTAATATTTTAGATCTTTGTTTGATGTACTATGTGCCAAAAGGACCAAACCCCATGGAACCATTGTATCAATACATCTGCTCATTTAAGCAGAGGAGGTGAGGAAACCTGTAACAAACATATTTAAGAAATAACAAACATTCGGAAGAAATGTCCAGCTGTACGTGCTATTCTGACAATCATAGAAAAACTTTAAAGTCCCCTCTACAACAGTTGTCTCCAACATTTTTAAGGCCCCGGACAGGTTTAATGGGCGATATTGTCACAGACCGGCCTGCACGAGGCAAAAGTGGGCATCCAATGTTTTTTTTAAGCATCCAATTCCGCTTAACTTTTCAGGGGGGAGGGAGTTTATGTTCATCCTCTTATATCTGTAGTGGTCTAAACTTAACCATTAAAATAGGATTTTTCCTCAACCTATAAATGTCAAAGTAGATGCTAAAAAAAATCAGACGCCAACTGCAGCTTCGTCCAACGGATAAATACAAACAAATAAAATAAAACGGCCACTTAAACTGGTATTTTCTAAATACAATAATCCACAGTGAATCCACCATTTGAACAACTTTATTAGCAGCATCCTCGTAACATTAGACAGCTGGTTGCTGAATATTCTGCATTATTATTAGGGTTTGTGGGTTCAACTGTGGCAATAAATCCATATTTGGAGTAAAGACTCCTGGTTTTTGAAACTGGTGCTTTTGCTCTGGAGTTTTTACTCTCTCCACTGTCATCTTTTGCTTTCTTGATAATAGAATTACACCAAAAACCCTTCAGTGTAATCTTTTGGTCACTTACTTAAACCATTTGTATATAATTAAGACAAACTGTCTATATTGTATTAACTTGGACTGAATTGGATTACTAATGTTTGGTATGAATGGGATTAAAACAATAGTCACTTCAGTTGGATGTCTCTTTTGCCTTATGTAGCACTTTGAGGAAACTTTGGTTGTGATCTGACACTTAATGGAATTTGAAATTGAAACCAAGATCCCAGTTTTCAGATTTTGGTCATTGTTCAGGTGAACTTTCCCTAAGGTGCTGAACCATCCGACAAAAAAGAAACTGCAGTGAGAAAGTGACCTAAGTCAGTTAAGAGAAAATTACATTTTGAGACCTAAAAACAGAATAGGAATTCTTCGTGAACCAGCTAAGACTTCTAGATTGGTATATAACTGAAGTATTCAGTGGTGACATTTGAAGGCTCTGCTTTATGTGGTAATAAACACCAATATTGGTTTCCAACTTCCATGGATGACACACTGTAAAACATCAAGACTAAAAGGATTGTGTGAGTGAGCTAAACTTAGCTGTTTGACTGACTCATCTTCAGGATCTTTAGCGTTAAAAGACAGAAGTGAGGACGCTGTGATAATGAGTCTCAGCAGGTCTTTGTGTCAACGCTATGAGGTCACACGGGAACCTAACTGTTGGCTGCAAGTTTAACACTTTCTCCCTTTCATTAGCCTGACACAGACTGTAATCAGAGAATGTGAGATGAAAGGCGTTTTATTTTGATCTGCTTACCTCTGGGTTTCTCGGACCAACACGGCACGGTGGAGCTGCCGCTGGATGTGTGCGTGGCGAGGGCCACAGGGGTGAACAAAGGGGTGGACGGCAACCAAGACAAAGCCTTGAGCATAAAGCTCCCTGACTTGGACCGGCAGTTCCCTGACCGACGATAGACAAAGCACACGGACGACACTGGAAAACTGGAGAGAAAATAGAAAAGAAGGGTCTATATAAATATTACACAGCGTTGTTGTTAGTTCAGGGAATTGCACGCAACCTGAGGCTCCAAAGCCATCCATCCATCCATCCATCCATCCATCCATCCATCCATCCATCCATCCATCCATCCATCCATCCATCCATCCATCCATCCATCCATCCATCCATACAAACATATAATTTTTTGTACATTTTTGCGTTATTTATTTATTTAGATTATATATCATGGGTTGTGATGTTTATAATTAAGAGTTAAAGGGCTAAAAAAGATGTGAGTGCACCGAAGTCAGATTCATAGAAGAATGTCATATTTGACTGTCTTGCACTTTAAAATCAAATAAATCTGCTGCAGGAGGATCTTCTTTGACACAGGGTGTATTTCATTGTGAGAGGAACTAGCATGTGCTGCAGTCAAAATTGAAAATACCTTGAAATTATTACATATAAAAAAATATGACAATCATAATGTAGTAAATATTAAAAATAAAAAAATACTTAAAAGATATTCATATTGTAAATAAAGTGTATTTTTTGAACAGGAAAGTGGGACTTGGCTCCCATCTCTGGGTTTTGGTGCACATGAAACAGGCCCATATGGCTCTTCTAGAGTTAAAGGTTGCAGACCTCTGGGTCAGTTCATAAAAAGAGAAGGGCAAAAAAGCTGAAAAGGATTTTTTTTAAACAGAAAAAGGGGAAAAAAGGACACAAAAGAACAAGCAATTTCAATATGTTAATAACCACTGAAGAACAACACATGGCATCTTCACGCTAAATCTAAAAAGCAATTACACCAGATTTATTAGCCTGTGTGCCCACTGTTACCAGCACAGTCAAGCAGACACACACACACCCTTCTGTTTGCAGAGGCAGATACTGGCAGGAATGTACTCACCTGAGCACAAACCAGCATATTTCACCAGTGAACTCCGGTGACTCGGTTTCACAGGCATGCATCAAAATGACTGAGAGACAATGCTATCTCACTGTTTGTTTGGATGTGTGGCATTAGCAGAAATTCCCATATTACCAAACACAATGGACAGAAAAAAATGTCACTTGAGTGGAAATGGTTAGCAAAGCTTATCTTATGCAGGCAAATTGTCAGTGTGAAGCCACCAGGGGAGAGCACTGCAGCGTTGGTGACGTTGGCCCTCTTTCTGTAGAAAGGCTTTGATATAGACACAGGCCTGAAGAATACATGTATGGATGTGTGTGTGTGTGTGTGTGTATAAAATCAGGTGTGTGCACAGATGAGAACAAAAGGTACGGGGTGAGAGAGAAAAAGAGACGGAGGCCGTTAGTAGGAAAGGCAGAGATGAGGCTGTCTGTTTGGGCTTGAATGCTTGTCATCCATTTCCATTCCATCTCATTTGCATGGGTCTGGAGAGGAGAAAATAACCTGCATAAATTAACTGCACACACATCCACACATGGAGAGAGGAAAAAAATGTGAAAGCCATCTCATTTTCAATTTGTTCTTCATCATCTGGTGTGTTCACACACACACACATGGGAAGCTGGCGCTGCCATACGAGCGCAGGAACATGCACACCTCACTGGCTCCTGTCTCAGTTAAAACAACGAGGAAACAGAAAGATGACAGAGCTCCTCTGAACCTCGAGAGCCTTTCATCAAGCAAACACTTATTGAGTGTCTGCAGAGACTAATCAAAAGTGGGACAGTGAGACTAGTAAAAGAAAAACAGGAGGAGAATGAGGTGAAGGACAACAATGCTTCACTGTAAACAATCTCTAGTTGCCATTAACTGGGCTCGACTGGCGCTCACTCACCAACCAGACTCAGAGGCAAAGCGTGCAGAAAGTTACGAGTGTGTTACACGCTGCTCGAGGCTGGAGGGCAACTTCATTTTTACTGTCTGCCACTGTTGGATATAAAAGCAGGTTCTGAAATGGAAACATGGGAACAGCTTAGGGGCAGAAAAGCCAGCAGGAGTTTTGTAGTGCCAACTCCAGGTAAAGAAAGGAAGGTGGAGGGACTGCGCTGTTGAAAGCATGGGATGTGGTTCATTTCTTCAGAGTGCAACCGAGATGGGAAAGTCTTAGACACACACAGTTAGCTGAAGTGCCTGCAGATGGATGGAAACTACCGTATTCTTTGGAGTATGAGTTGTGGTGTTTTGTATAGTTTATCCAGGGGAAGGAATTATATGTAATTTTTTTTAACCCTTGTGCTATCCTATGACCCCACCCTTACATTGACGTGTTCTCCCTACCATGACAAAGGTGGATAAAGGTGGAACGATTTCATGTAATACATGGACACCAGTGAAGATCACAAATCATTGAAGAAAAGAGGTTCAGAGCACTGTCTAGTGGGTCTAGATGACCCCACTCCCAATGTTAAAGTGCCTAGGATAGCACAAGGGATAGATGTGTATATCAGTATTTGCTACTGAAAGCAATGCAGAAGAAGAACCGCTGTCCAAAACAAACATGGATGAGAATCGGATTGTTCTCCCCCTGAACTTTATGATATTTTTCTTATTTGTATCAACACATTATTATTAATTATTTTTGTTCTTATTTTGGTCTATTGCAGGACAGCAAGTCATCAAACTGTATTAGAGAGACACAGAAATGCCCCTGAAAGCTCCATTTGATGCTGGCTCCTGCAATAAAAATAGGAACATTTGCTGAAAAATGATCTCATGAGCCCAGACATGAAGACATGATTACCGATGCTTTGGTAGAGATCTTCAAAATAAAGACACCTGATTCCTCAACATTATCTGTGTCTTCCATGCATTATAAATGATATATACAGTCAAAGCTTCCATGTAGCCAAGAGGCTAAAAACGTTACGGTAGCTTCCCTCACACACAACGGGTGCATTTAGATTATAAAAACATTTTTGGACATGCATGGAGTACGGAATTTGATGGGTGTCGGAAAAGAGGCAGCGGATGCAAATTTGTTGTGTGAATCACATTTGCTGCAAATGCAGAATTATGTAGGGCTTGCCTGATTTGTTCAAGTGTTGCACTTTTCTCGCAAAAGTGTGACTTATGCTCCAGTGCAACTTATATATATTTTTTTTTCTTCTTTATTGTGCATTTATTTTGCTGCTGCCACTTATACTCTGGAGCGATTTATAGTCCAAAAACTATGGTAATCCTGGAGTACATTGTTTGACAGACACTAGAAGAGACCGAGCAGCTGTTCAGCTGTTGATTCTCTCTGCTATTTCTGTCTCACCCAGCAGCTTTGACCTCATCACAGCTGCTGTGTGTCGAGATCAATGCATTACCTTTTGACCCTGAATTTTACAGAGTATTTGAGGAGTCCCTCACCCCTCCTGTAGCTGTTTGAAAGGTCCTATCAGCTCCTTGTACTGTACAAATCCCCAGCACACATGTGGAGCTCCCTCTCATGTAAAGGTGAGTGTGCATGAAAAAGGCAGAGTTTCAACTAAGCCTCCTCAGTGATGTATGAGGATTAGTACTCCCAGCCACCCTTTGAGGCTTATCCTGGAGTTTCACATTTATTTAAAACAGCCTTCTAATGGCTTCCAGAGGTTCTCGGGGAGGATATTTGCCAAACAGTGTCTATAAAATGATCAACATCCTGGAGCCAGGAGCTCCTTGCTGTTTCAGGAATGAAGAAGCTAGTTTCAGGAAAATCTCTCGGAAAAGTCAAAGGAGTGTTGAGGTAAGAACAATCACATTTAAAAGCAGAAACTTCCACTCTTGCCAGCTCCCGGCGCCTCCTCCCCATCATCCTCAGGTGAAGTTTTGTCAGAACGAGTAAAACTCCATGAAAAATCATCCATGAAAAATCATCCACAAACATATGAACGACTTTTATGAAAAATGCTGATGTCCTCTGCTCGCCTTGAAAAGCAAGCGATGAAGATGTCTAAAAAAAAAAGGAAGAAAGAGGGATGGATGCTGGCAGCGCCTGCTCTCTGAGCCGAATCCTCTGCGCTCAAACAGCAGGCATATTTAATGTTAGGGGATGGGAACATATGTGTGCGTACACAAACTGAAAATACAGATCGAAAAACGAGTTGTGTACCTCATGTACAAATGCTTGCTCTGCAGGCGTTGAACTGTGTGAACTTCTTTGGTGTGGAAAGAGCTCCTTAAGCAGACATGGCAGCAAACGCACAGCAGAGCTTTAAAACATTTCTTATAGGTTTTAATGGGCAGCAGAAAGCCATCAGCAGAGTTCAGCTCCTCACTGCTTCGGAGACCAGCGTTTGTCACGCTGCATCACACCTAGCTTACTTCCTCACACATCCCGAGTCCTGACTCCCACTTGCTCCTCCTCACACCTCCTCTTCTCCTTTTCACTCCCCTCCCGGCCCCTAAACAACTGCAATGTTTCTCATTTGTAATCCTCCATCCCTCTTGCATTCGTTCCTCTTCTTCTTCTGAACCTTTCTGACTTATTCAGACTGTTTATATTGTGTCCTTTGTTCATGCTTTCCCAGCCATCCGTTGTTCATCACCGCCACAGCGCTTTAGGAATGGGGGGTGGGGGTGGAATTGAAGAGCGACACCTGACTGTTGGGCCTGAGACTTTGCATTTAATCTGGCATGTCAGGGTGGAGGGGGAACAGTGTTGATCATATGGCTGAGGGTGGATCATCTGGGAACGATGGCACCCCTGAAGTGCAGGATATCACATTTCAGAATAACACTTAAAAAAAAGTGAGATTTCTCAGCAAAAACGGGAAACATTGTTCTGTCATGTTTTGTGAAAGTTGAATCCACTAAAATACTATTGTAGTTTAAGTAGAGATGTTTCATTGTTTTTGATAGAGACTAAAATGTATACTTTTGTTATTTTTCCCCCCTCTATTTTAACAGAACTGTCTTTTATTTTGATGACATTTTGTACAATTATTTGTTCTTAATAAATGCATATTTGGTGCAATTTTCATCGGGAAACTACTTGGGATACCATGTTGGTTTTAAAGTTTGTAGATTTTGATTGCCGTTAGCGTGGCAAGCTCGCAAAAGTGGCATTTCCCAATTGCTCGCATATTTAAAACAGGAATGTTGTGATATATATACATAAATCTCTGCCTCCAGTTGATTGAAAATTTATAATATGAATATTACTCTGAGTCAGAATTCCCACCCTAACTCCTAAATACTAAAAAAAAACTATATAGTGCGGGACGATGTAGTGCCCTGGATTTTAAAAGCAATTCGGACACCATGCTCACTACTTTCTTTTTTTTTAAAGGGCAAATATGGCGTCATCAATTTGACGAAGTTAAAATCTAATTGATATCAGTATTCTGCAACGATCATTTATGAGTTTACTTTGTTCTGAAGATAAAAACACTGATGGTTTATTAAAAAAATCATTTAAATACATTTTTTTGCAAAAAAAATTTTAAACGCAATGCATTGTGGTCTATATTCGTCAATCTCGTGAGCATCAATGCACACTGGTTTTTCGCAGAGACTTCTGGGAAATTTCTAGGGCACTGGATTTAAGAATTGCAGATTCAGACAGCACTAGAAAATGGAAAACACGCTATAAAGTCCACTATGTAGTGAGTTGGGAAGGAATTCGGAAAAAGCCTTAGAAATATATATTAGGAATGTGGGCATGGTCAACAAAAAACCTCCATTGTTATGTAAATCCATAAGTCTACTTTTGCTGATTCTTCTAAAAATGACACAGACCTGTTCGTCACACCCAGCCAGCCAAAAAACAAAACGGTTGCTAATGAGATAAAACCAACAAACAAGTCGCCATTTTAAAAAAAAGTGTTTCTTTTTTAATTAATTTATCACGTGCATCTCTGAACCAGGGTGGCAAGGTGAGGGGGTGTGTAGCAGTCATCGGCCAATGAGGATGGATCAAAAGGGGCAGCCAGGGCGGTGGTGGTTAGCGACTTTTCTTTTGTTTTTCATTTTGATGATTTTTTTGAGAGTTATCTTTCGTAAATCTGCCACTTCCTACTATTCTGGTGTCTTGGGTTTCTTTTGTCCGATGCTGCTATAAAGCATGATCCTTTGGGTCACTTTAGTAAATGTACACCAGAGTGGGGATTTCAAAGTAATAAATCAGTTGAGGTAAAGGAGACTGACCACAACCAAAGATTGCCTCTGACAAAAGAAATTGGCCACTTGAAGACATTTCTCTGCCTCCATCCTTACTTCCCACAGGGTCACACTGACCCAGCAAAGTGAGCGGGGCTTAGTCACACTGAAAAAATTTCCGCTCAAGCCCTTTTGGACACCATTTCATCAGCAGCATTGTTCATTTGCAGGTTGGAGAAAGCTCCAGACAAAGTTGATTGTGCTGCTCTTTCTGGGAACTCAACTTGGTTTGATAAACAGCATCTTGTCTCCCATATTTCACAGAGGCGCCTGCAAATATATTTGTTTTTCATTAGTCTGTAGGAGTCATCAAGGCAAGCAGGCAAGGAAACAATATCATTAAAGAAAGCCAAATTGAATTAAAGCATGGATTTGACCGTGGGTTTTCTCAATGTCATGGAGTGACAGAGACTCCTCTATCTGCCTCCTACACAAACACACACAGAAATACAAAATAAATCCCTTTGCTGGGAATGAGGTCTCTCAATCTCCACAAACAATCAGATAATCCTTTAGGAATCCTTTACTTCTCCTGGTCTCTCTATCAAAAACGTAAGAGAGGGAAAGAGGCAGACACAAACCACCAGCAATCTCTCACACACAAAATCCATTCACAGTAGCAGCGTTTATCCTAAAAATAGAGTCTACCTATCTTAAGCAGCTCAGGTGGCATCAGTGAGTTTACCATATAAATGGCCTGCCTGTCTGTCGAAAGATAACACTAACTCTGTTGACTAAGTGCTATAAAATGTTTTGTGCAAGAGAGAATTAGCTGTTTGGATGAACGATGTCAGAGTGTGTGGTCGCTATTTCTTGACTCTTGGCCTGCTGCACATGTGATCAGACAATTTATCTGCTGCAGCCTTTTCTAACAAATAAAAAAAAAAAGACAAGTCAACCTCATGTCTATTGTCTGTTTTGGTCACCGCCATCCTCTTGAGCCAGATTTCTTTCTGCCAACTGAAGTTTTCTGCCAAAAACAACAACACTGGCTTGAAGTGAAGCTGCCTGGCAACCGGACCACTGCCACTTGGACGTGAACTTGAGCCTGCTGCCTGTTACAGTGTTGGATTTGTGACTCCTCCCTCCTGTCAGGTGATACTGTGCAAAGCCAGGGGCTTGCAGGCACAGTCACTTTTGAAGAAAAAAAAGGAGAACTTGTGAATTAATTTAAAACAGCTCAACACATTTTGATTCTCCTCGTCTATCCTTTTTTCACTTCTTCTGTCACCCTCAGACACATTCGAATTAGCATTTTTAGAAACACGATTCCCTTGAGGATTCTTGTCAAATATGACACATATAACGTCACCACACAAGCTTTCACATTCCCAAACAAACACACACCAAGTCTTGAAGACAGCACTTTGCGTGATCGTGTTGCTGTGTCCAGGCCACAGGGCTGAACTTGAAAATACGAAGCCTTTTGAATTTTTACATCAAGAGTGACACAAAGACACAACTTTCTCCCCTGAAGACGTTTGTGGTATGAACATAAGGGTTGGTCTGCAGAGTTGCTGGCCCAACGATCTGATTAAATTTCACTGAAACAGCCATTGTAGATTTTTTTTTAATGGTATAATTATAAAAATCCCAATAACCAGCGAAGCTCATTCCTTTTTTAAAAAATGTGAAAAACTCCTGCCTGGAAAAACTGAAACAGATCAGAATGAAGGTCGAGCCAATTTTTGTTCTTTCTTGAAATGTCCAAAATATTAGCTCTTTCAATTAAAAATGATTATTACATGGCAATCATACAAGAGTAAAAGAGAGCACTAACATTGGGACATCTGCAGAAGAGCGGCCTTCCTTTTTTTAATTAACATTTATTGTGCTTTGGGTACAATCTTTAAAATATCTTTACTGATTTATTATTTATATTCAAATCTACCTGACCAGAACATTGCTAGTTTGTTTAGGAAAATTTGATGACAAAATTAACATAATGATACTTTCTTAAAAATATAAAAAATGTCTTCATTCTACCTTTACCAATAAGGCTACAGTTGTGTTTTTCTAGCCTGATGCTTATCAAAAAAGGTTTGAGAAATGCAGATCTATTGCACCTATTCATAATAGAATAGACGTTTTATGTTATTCTTGAAATCTTGTCACTTATGCCTTTAGAATACAAGAACATTGAATGATTTTAGTTACTTTTCACAAAATAGCTAGGGTCTAAAGTCTTTGCCATATCAAATATGTTGATCAAGAGTCGATTTTAAAATAATTTATGTACACTGTTACATAATTTTACATCAATTCTACTGGGCATGAAAAAAACTGTACTGACTTTTGTAGTTGAAGCATGTAACTAGGGTATTGCATGATAATAAAATGTTCTTTGAAATCCTGAATGTGTTCAGATTGGTTGTTGTGTGCAGATCCTTGAACCTCAATGTTTGGACAAATAGCACTGCCCCCCCGTTGTGACCACCATTCCAAGAGGGGACGACATTAGCAATGATCCTAGGAAAGCAATTTTTTCCTCACAGCAGTCTGGAAAAGGATATTGAACCATTACCAAACAATCTCCAGAAACATAAATCATAAGCCGAAACCGCTCCATAATGGTCCCATTTTCGGGAGCGTTCATACAGCAACTAATTTAACCCAAGGTTTCAATTATCAGCGCAAACCCAAAGAAAAACAGACCATACCAGCTTTAATGAGCATTTTAAATGTTATGTTTTCTCACAGTACCTTTAGAAGAACTCAACGAGATTGCTTTGTTATGTTTGACTGAAAACCATGAACAAACCACAAAACCCCCGAAACAAAAAGACACAAGACAATGGCTCAACTGAAGAAATTAAAGAGCTAAAGATTTTAGAATGTCAGTCCAAACCTAATCCCAAAATGTAGATATGTGAACACTGGACAGATAATCTCTGATGTCATCTATAGAGACACGTGTTGACCTTCGCTTTCTCAGCCTGCATCCACAGCTTTCTAAACTGTGGGAATCGGACACAGGAAACTGAGAGTTTTTGCCACCTGCCAATCTAAAAACACAACCCAGAAATGCAAAACATTGACTCTAGCAAATCCAAAACTAAGGATTTATGCTCAATTACCCCCGCAAATGCAGTGAATTGAAAAGAAAACATCAAAATAGTCTTTAAAACAAGACTGAAAATAAGTTACTTATTGCTGTATAATTGCACTTTCTAACATTGCAGTAAATGGAAAACAGCTCACTTCTGACACCAGCCTCTAGTGGTCTTTTGAGGTACTGCAACATTCAGAAGATCTTTTTGAGAAAATTTGAGAATGAAGAGAGCTTGGTCTGTGCCCCTTCTATTGACGTTAAATATCACTGCTTGATTTCTAATCCAGACCAAACCAAATCTTTAATCAAACCTTTGTCCTAACCAGCACAGAAATGACCTCCCGCCACATTAGAATCTGTGAATCTTTAGCCTCACTGTTTTAGTAGTTTAGCTAATGCAGATGGGAAAAAAATACAAATAAAAAAATAGCATAAATACAAAATAGAGAGTAATTGCTTTTTTGCAAAACAATACATTACTATACATGAAATTTGCATTGATTTTTTTCTTTTTAAACTAAATATGTTTGTCTCCCTGATTTGTATTTATTTTCTCTTAAACAAAAAAGTTTAACAAAACTAAACATCAAGACTAAACCGTATGGAAGTGTGGGAGTCAAAGAGTGGAAAATGTTGTGTACGACAAAGTTTTTAGAGGCTCTCAGGAATGCAGATTCATCTGTGCACACATGTGAGGATTTGTGAAATATTAAGTGCTCACTGGAGAGCATTTCTTTCTGACAGAGATGACTGCCAGCACATGAGAAACTCATCTTCATACCTTCTTTCCCCAACAGGAAATCCAGGAAGTGGTAGGTGTAGGCCACTCCAACTTTGGTCTCAACCTGAGGTCTTCGGAGAGTCGAGTAGATGTTGCCCGGGCTGTGCCTGTCTTCTGTCTTCCTCAGCTTTGGGAGCCGACACCCCATTTTTCTGGGAGTGGCGAGGTGAGGAAAGAGGATTGAAGTATTTAAAAAATGTGAGACAAAAAGAGAACCCGCGGGTGGGAACAAAATAAGACACAGGAAATCTGTGAATTTCTAAATATAAGCCAAGAGTGCGGTAGTCATTGCTGATATTAATGATGCTGGAAACAATGTGTGAATCCAACACTGAGACATGGGAACTGCACACAGCAATAACACATCAACATGGGAATGTCAGGCATTACCTGCTTGGTGGGTTGTGATACCAGCATCTCCTAATCAAATTGGGCTGATTGAGAGCGACATGTTTGATCAGAACGAATTAAGGCAGAAATGAGACCCATTTCCTGCCCTGTCAAGCAGAGCGACATGAGACTAGACAGACAGAGAGAGTGAGAGCCGAAACACTGGGCATGTCGTACTGCTAACCCATTTTCATGCTGATTCAAAGCTTGCCCAAATGCAGAAAGAAATCAATACAAGGGTTACATGTATATGTTCCTTAAAGTCCCACTCCAATGATATTTTAATCTATTGTAAAATACTTCCCATTGGTCTTTTAATTATGATTATGCCATTTTTAGCTAAAAGGTTTTTTAAAACTGCCATTTTCTAGGACATAGTTTCTGCAGAGCGGCAGCAGTTCGTTAGAAACTCACCTCTATGTTGTGGCCGATACTATTGTTGCGGAGTAAGCCCGGCCCAACTTCCCATCATCCATCTGTCTACATGCTCACAGCCCCCCACAACCCTCACCTAACGTTACCGGTGCAACAAACTGGTGATCAATATCCACATTACAGTTTTGAACGACATACCAGCTGAGAGGAGGAAAACAAAAACACACATGTCGTCTACAAGTGAATGCATCAAAATGGAGCTGCGCATGGAGCTTATACCTAGACGTAGTAACTTGTATATCACATTTACATGCTTTTTCAAATGGTATTTTCCATCTGCTTCATAATGATTTGAGTGGAGAAATACTCAAAAATGCAATTCATTTTTTAGCTTAATTTTCTTTATATATACGTTCTCTATAATCAGAAAATTGCCACAAGAAGATGTTGAAAACACCAAAAAACACTATTTTCATCAGATTGGGACTTAAAAATTCAGAGGACAACCTCAGAAAAGTGTTGTTCTGAAATCCCATTCTTCTAATATTCAATGAGGATAAAAAAATCCACCAACCATGGCTGCATAATGTCCCATAGAACAAAAAGAGTGAGGGGATGAGGTGGAAAGTAGAAGATTAGGACAAAAAGAAACAGAAGACAAAACACAAGAGTAAAAATGGCTGTGTCCAAAAAAACATCAAGCTAATCTGATGTGACAGCAAAGGTACCCTCAAACCATCCTCACAGATACGCCTAATAATCCCCTCTGCCACGGCTTACGGGAGCCTCGGCGCGAGGAGGTGCACATCCACATATCCATGTGTGTGAGTGTGTTCTTGTGTGAGCATGTTTGCCTTCTCCCGGGGGCATTTATCTGTGTATCTGTATCTGTTTGTGGAGCATGGAGAATGACACAGTAACTCCTATCAGGCCAAATGCATGGACATTAACTCAGCTAACGATCCTAACAGACTACATTATGCCTTGTGTGTGTGTGTGTGTGTGTGTGTGTGTGTGTATGAGGGAGTAATGGTCGTTCGGCGACTTACAGCTCGGACTTGCATTTTTAAAAGGTCAAAAGTTCTGAAAATGCTGACTGTTTCATATACTTTTGTAGCTCATCTGTCTTGAGCGCGTACTCGTTTTGCAAAGTAAAACAATTAAATCATTAATCATTTGATACAATGATGAGAACAAATGAGGAGAGATGGAAGGACGGGAAAGGGAGGGGGCGTCAGAACGTCAGAACAGCATTGTGCTGGCCTCTTGATCTGCCTGGTCTTAAATCCCAATACCATTAGCTCGTCAGCTTGTCTTGCCAAGGATTTTAAAACTGATTGTCTGCCCCATGCCTTAATCTGCATTTTTTTTTCTTCTTTTCAAGCTCTTTACTGTTTCTGTCCACCATCTTTGATTGGGCTCACTGCCTGCAATCTGTTGGCACAATGTTCTTGATTGGTCTTCCAGAAAACCCCTTTTTGTGTCTGATTACAAGACCTTAGAATTTCACGGATACTCTTCATCCAAAGCTAATTCTGACCTCCACATTAAATCTTGCAACCGAATGATCTCCTATAGGTTCCTTGAATTCTCAATCTTTTTTTTTTATCACCATTGTGCCATCCGATGTTTACCATAAAAATAAAAATAAAAATCGGCAGAGCCTCCTGTGACTAATTTATGATTTTTGTGAGGTTTTCAAGACTCAGAACATCTCAGGTGGATCATTTCTGTTGATGAGCGCCAGTGGCTTCAGACTGGATACATTTGGTCCGCTTTAAGTGTACCAGAGTTCATTTTCCCTGATAATCAGGAACAAATTTTCAGTCTGAACACACCCTGGCCCGGGAACAGGAACCACTCTCAGACCCATGAAGATGGTCTCTGTTTGTTTCCAATCGGACTGAGCTTTGGTTCACTCTGAGATTCCTCAGTCTGAGTACAATCTGTTCCTGCAGCGGAACAACTCAACCAAAATGTCCACCGTAAGCGACGTATACAGAGGAAATGTAAAGCAATGATTGTTGTGTTATCAAACAGAAAAAAAGGGTCCAACTGTTTTAATGTCTGAAATTTTATTTCAACACTTCTTCCATGCTTTTTCGTGTTTCTTTACGCGGCATGCGCTGCTGTGACCTCATCCTAAAAGCTACCTTCAGTTTTCTTAACAGAATTCTCCTAAAATAATGGCATACAACTACAACAATGACACAGCAACCCTATGTGGTCAGATGAATGCAGGCTCATTACTTCCCTTCTCACACTGTTTTCCTGACAATCTTTATGTTATAAACACTTAGCGGTGTACCTTCGTACCTGACGTCTCCTCATCACTGCAGTTACTAGCATCCTCTGAGTTAAAGCACACACGACATGTCTGCTCGCCAGTTACCGCCCTGCAGCATGCCTCCGCCGTACCAAAGTAAAAGATAAAAAGATTTGTTCCCAACGTCCAAAATTGGTATTCAAAATATGCACAGAATGTTGTTTTGACCGCCCTTGTAGTTCCTGGCCAATGACTGAAGATCTGTTTAGTCACATAGTTTTGTTTTGGAAATGTCTGTTTTGGTCCGTAGCAGGATGTGCCGTTCCATGCCAGTCTGGATACAGACCAAACGCAAGGTTCAGGACTCGATCCAGAACAAATTAAGCAGACTCGAATCGAAACAAAGAATTTTCCTTGTCTGAATACTCCCTTAAAGTTCCAATACTGTCATATATTGATCTATTTTAAAAGCGTTCTCAGTTGTCTTTTAATTACAATTATGCAATTTTTTTGGGCTAAAATCAAAGAATCTGTGATGTTTTTCAAGACATAGTTTCTGCAGAGCGGCAGGAGTTCATTTGAAGTTCACCTCTGAAATGTGGATGGTACCGTTGGCTCAGAGTAAGCCCACCCCCACTTCCCATCATCCACCTATCCAGCTGTGCAGTTTTTTAGCCTTAGCTGAAACGAGGAAAACAAAGACGTTCATGGGTGTATTCGTATGCAAGTGGATGCATCCGAATTTTTTTTCGTCTGCTCTTGATTCACAACGATTTGAATAAAGAAATACTTAGAAATGCCATTTAAATCTTAATTATCTTTATATATGACCTCCATCATCAGAAAAATGCTACAAGAACATGTAAAAAAAGCATTTTAATCAGAGTGGGTCTTTAGGGTCTATAAAACTAGGGTGTACATTGAAGAATACATATTTACAACAGTTTTGTTTTATACAAGAAACACCAAGAACAGCCTAATATTTACTTTCTGCTATATTCTTGGCACTCTAAATGATCAAGTTTACAGCAACAACCAAAACGATGCAGAGAATACACGTTTTCAAAGCATGAGCCAAATTTTAATATTACTTTTATGACCCTCTCCATCCGTCTTCAGCCTCTTGCTGAATCTGCACGGCAAAACCACCCCCCACTGAGTTCATTCAGTCTCCAACAACCTACCACAAAGTCTCCAAGCAAACCTGAGCTTATGACCATGTTAGAGGATGTAAATCCACCCCCTGCACTGCTCCTCAAGGACGGCACTTTAACTACTTTAACTTTGTCTGCAAAGAGTGGAAAGGTGCAACGTGGGAATGTTTAGCGGGTTTCATCTTCTCCTGGTTAGGGAAAAGGGATTTTGCTATGAGACTTGGGGTCAGGATAAGCAAAGATGAGGAGGAAGAGTAACACAGTTATGCTGCCACATCTCATCCCCTCAAAATCAACTTCTTTCTTTTCCTTCTGGTGAGCCTTAATCCAGTTTCACCCCAAATCTAACCCAGTGCATCTAGATTTGTTTTGATGAAAACTTCTTTGTGCTCAAAACCATTAGACAACACTAAATGCAAGTGTACGTCTCTGCGTTGCCAGTGGGTTTTTATCACTCAAATGTTTCATTCTGCCTCCTGATTAGCAAGGTCTTCTTAATATCTTTAGTGTATGATGAATGATGACAGTTCTGCTTCAAAACTAAGGTCTTATTTAGACCTTGAACTCCGTCAAGGAGGTTTAGAAGCAGAAAACTCTAATTGGACACAGCAGAAAAAGAAAATCCAAGGTTGTAATGCCAGAGAAACTTATTGGAGTTAAAGACTCGGGGCCTTTCTGCTCCATACGAGGCCTTTCTCTTTACAAGTTGACTTCAAACAGAATCTCTCACTTGCTGCCTCACAAACACAGACACAAAAAAGACATTGACAGCAAGAAGAAAAAGTCATACCGAACGGGGAGACAGAAAAAGATGGATAAAAGGAGTGAAGTGGAAGAATGAAGTGACAGACAGGGAGAGGCAGCAAGCTTCTCATTACAGCATCTCTTGTAACGGAGTTGTGAAATGGCAGCAGATTTACGTGAGAGCATAATCTGTCTGCACTATGCCGCAACTCTGATGCATCCTTTGACACTCCAGGGAGACCGGCTTTACGGGACGTAAAGTTCATCCAAAGCTGTCCAACATAGGATGTATTCGCCTTTGATATAAGCTAAATCTTTCTTTTCGTTTCTGTTCTTGACAAAGAAACTGTGCTCGTTCTTAATCATTTTTCTATGACAAAAATTTGTATGTAAATTAAAAATGCGTTTAACTATAAGCAAAGCTTCCACAGTATCTCCTAAGATACATAACATAAAGGGAAAAAAATACTGATAGTAAATGTTGTAATTCATGAAATGAAATATTTACTGAACAGCTAAAGCTGGTTTCAGGCAAACTTAACACAAAAAGTAAAATAATTGTGCAGATGTAGCATTTTATTAGTTAAATAATAATGTAAAGTAATGAAAAGTCTGATTAACATTTTGAAGAGTTGTTTCTTTAAATGGCCTATATCATGCTATTTTTAAGCCTCTTAGAGTAAACGATATCCACATATGTGATAATAAATTACTTTTGGCACATTACAGAATGATTTTTTATTGAATATGATATATTTTCCTACTCAGCAGTAAAACGACTCTGTCTCCGAAGCTCCGCCTTTCTCTCCGTATGGGTGCCGCCCATTTCATGACATCATCCTAGAGTCGGCTTTGGCAGTGTCTCTGCGTTTCTCTCACAAAAACAAACAACGTCCAAACTTTTGCAAAGATAGATGTGCATATTGGAAATATAAAAGGAAAGAGTTTAGCCGCTACCTCTGTGGAGAAAGTGGGCGTGTCTGTGTTAGCCTGGGGGCGGTGCTGACAGTACAGACTCTTCCTGGAAGGGCAGGTCTCACTTATCTACATCACAAGGTGAGAACCCGCCCGTTTTCATGGGTTGGGAGGGGCTGGTGCTCAGAGCGCAGGTTTTTCGAGTAATACTCAGAAATGCGTGAACGGATGAAAAGACCGCTTTGGGGTTGTTTTTTTGTGAGGAATGAACACTATAAAAGCTCAAAAAGTGGATTTGGCATGATCAGAGCCCTTTAGGTAAACCTTTCTTTACTGTAGGAGGGATCACTTTAGCACTAGTTTTATTTCAATTTTAAAAAAAGATGTATTTTTGTGCTCAAAAGCAAATGAGGAAGGCTAGTGCCTCATGAAATAAACTATTGTTTTGTATTTACTTCAACAAAATGCACAAGTAATGATTGTAGTTACATAAAAGGGGATCATTCAGACATAATGTGTAAGTGTTTTTGAGTTGAAAAAGAAAAATGTTTAAGCTCTTCCATCCACTACATGTATTTTTATATATTTGAAATTCAGATGTGGCTTCCCTCCCACCGGATTCAACTCCGTCTCAAATGAAGATACTGCTGGTGATCAAGGGTAAAAAGGAGAGCAGAAGGATCAGGAGAAAGACATAAGGAGGAGGAAATGGAGAGAAAGACAGTCTGAGCAGAGTGGGAGCATGTCAAGCCGCCTGCAGGGAGGTGGGACTCCTCAAAGCAACAAAGTAGTCACCTCATACTGTGTTTTAATGAGGCTGCATGGGGAGGATGGAAACTAATTATGACATTGATGTATTGGTCCTTTTCACAGCTTCTTGCTCAACTTATATTTCACTAAACAGAACCGTTTATGAACAAAAGAAGGCTGGATTATAGGTTTGCGCGCAAGTCCTGAGATTTTCCCTTCAGTTGTGATTAATAGAAAGCAGGAATCACTGGTGATCTGAATAACAGAGTGGGTGTCAGTCGCCAGTGATGTCTGGATGATTAGTGGCCACTCAGCTCTGTCACTAAATGATGTCCCACGAATTACCCAGGGGCAGCCTTGCTTGAAATTGCACTGGATTTCCCTTTTTCATCCTCAGCACGTGGGTTTAGCTGCTGTTGCGGCGGGAAAAAATGACACATGGTTCGGTCTGAGCGCAGCACAAACACGTGCGCTTGGTTGGGTTCACTCCATCAGCATATCTGGAGTTTACATCAACGTTCGTTTGTCCACAGTGAGTGTACCTCTGCATCCACGGACTTCTGGTGCGTAATTCCAGCATAAAACAATACTAATTCTTCCACACACACAAAAAAAAAAAAAAAACATTTTCCAGACGCACGTGGCGCGCAAAAGCAAAGTCAAACTATAATCTATTGTAGTGTCATTCTAATCTCATTAAGATCTTCTAAATGAGTGTTCATCACATTTCCATAACTGCGTAAACTTACCGATAAAGCTGGCACCGGTCAAGCCTTGCGTTCAGCTCTGCGTCCGTCTCTTCTCGCGGCTGCTGGGCAAAGACAACAACCTGACAGATGAGACCCACGAACCACCGACAGGAAAATGTGAATCCTTCATTCACAAACCACACGCTCGCGAAGATCGACGCGCGCGCAGATCTCCTGTCTTGAGCGGAGTGTAGAAGAAGCAGAGGGGCGGTTTACGCGCACCTCTCCCTCCTCTTCCTCAGCCTGGAGCGCTCTAGGAAAAGCTCAGACCCTATCAGAGGCTTGGAAAATTTCTGGAAGAAGACCACAGCCTCATGGAACTGAGAACGTTAACATATATGCATAAAGTTTGGAGAATTTGAACATGGTCTCCCTCCAACCCACTTACCAAATTAAGTTAGTTTGCACCTCCTTATGAAAATGTATATTTAATGAGGTGCTACCCGGGCAGATTAATAATTCAGAAACGTCTGACTGGTAGGAGGGTGTGGGGTCTGGTCAAGGGCTTGAAGAGGGCTCTCTGGGGACACCATCAGACTGTGACAAAAACAAAGCTGGGACCAGAAGATGATGGGCTTGTTGCCAGGCGAAGTGGGCCAATCCCATCCCGCCGCCAGACAAAACCTGGACCGCTTTGCCCACCTTGGAGATCAACACCTCAAATGCGACCCAACCAGCTTCCTCTTATGGACGAAATGAGGAGTTCAAAATGAAAATACAAATCCAACCTTTATTCAACAGAAAGCCAACACAACAAAAACAAACAGTGCTCTGGCTCTCAACAAATATCTTGACACAATTGCTTCCATTTACCTCAAAGACAGTGCCAATTAAAAACTGCATACATGTGGTTTGGAGACAGAAACTGTGCATCCTCTATAACACCTCACTCCGTCTAAAAGTTATTCCGACATGTAAGGTTTTCATCTAAAATCCTCCAAGTTGTGCTTCTGCATTAAAAGACGAGACAGTGTAATGGATGTACAGTGAACTTCAGTGATGTGAAAAAAGACAAAAACATCTCCCTTATTCCTTCACTACATAAGGTTTCTCATTCCTCCAAAATTCAATTGATTTGAGTGCTGAAACCCAAAGTTTAGCTGTGGCGGTCTCTGAACGTCTGAAACCAGTAGACCAACTAAGAACCCAAATAACAATGAGGGGAAACCCAATCAAGTACAAAAACCAACAGTGCTTTAAAATAATCATAGTTTTAAATGGTATTAAAGCTTATGACGGTACAAAGTGAAGGAACGTTTGACCTAAAGTGATGCTTTGAAATGAAAACAAAATTGCAGTCAAGGTTTTGTTACAATATACACACATATGTACAGAGAGCCTTTATATTATTAATACCCAAACCAAAGAAACCTTTATAATAACTCCAGAAAAACATATATAAAATATAAATAAGCACAAAAGTGAGCTTAAAAGTCTTTTCATCTTTTGTCTCAAAAGAAAGTGATCCTATGTTGTGGTTGGTACAATCTTTGATGAAGTGGAAAAAAAAAAAAAGAAAGCTGGTGTTAAAATGGCTCTTGAAGTTTTGAGGTGAAGATGATGAAGGCATTCTGAAAACCACCAGAAGAGCTGGGTTCCTGATGTCCAGAACCTCAAGGTGGCATTTATAGTATCCGACTCCTTTAATAAAAAAACACCTGTGGAAAAAATGAAATATGTAAATAATCACTTTTTTTTTTCTTCTTAATCTAGTCACTCTTTCAAAGATTCTAATCTAAGAGGGCCTACCACAAAACTGGCCATTAAAACAAATATCTAAAGCTGCGTTCACACCGGACACCAGTCAGGGGCATCGAGTTTCAATGTCAAGTCATTATACAGACGCGATCTGAGGTCCTGCGGCGCGATTTGGGCGTCAGGCGTGGCGAGATCGGGGACTCAGCTTTGGAGCCTCTGCGTTTTCAGTGACTTGATCAAAGGGTAGAACAATGAATCCAATATGGCCGCTCGATGCGAGGATTTCCTAAATTTCCATTCATTTACTTATCCCGCTGGGGCCACGGGGTTACCGGAGGCTGTCCTGGTTACTGGGATACACCCTAGACTAACAAGTGAAGTCCAGAAAGACGTTGGTGGTTGCTCTGCGGCCGGGGCGTCAAGGCGTCTGGCAGTAAAGTTGACGCGCGTCAGGAGAGGCAGCAGACGGGAATTTGACGCACGAATTGCGTCTGGTGTGAATGTAGCATAAAATCTTTTCCGTATGCTACTTACACACTGGTCATGTGTGGCACGTTCAAGAATGCACTGAATGCGGGTTCTTGAACACGCTTTTAGCATAACGTGTTCACGCTGGACTGTCGCTACAAAAATGCTAACCCACTAACTGTACCTACAGTTGGAAGAGGCTTGATGTGAAATGTTAAAGTGGTACAAGTCTCATGAATCTTACTTTTGTTTTTTACAGCCCCATTCTAATATATATGAAAACTTGGTGTCATATAATTACGTTATAATAATGTTCAAGGCAAACAGTTATAAAAAGTTTCCCCCAGAAGCCCTTGAAGTCTGAACACAGGACTAGCAGAAAAAGCAAATTATCAGCAAAGATGAATGTGTTTAATGTAGTTCCAATCATATGCAGAACTTTCAAAAGAAAAGAAAAAATAAACGTGGTGATGAGGTTATCGTCACACCCCTAATTGAGATGCGTGCCGAATCATGCGACAGGGAAAAATACACACCTCTAATAATCAGTGATGTAAGGTGAAAGGGTCTGTAACCCACAACCTTTTTGATACAATGCTGTTCTTAGTGAGAAGCTGAAACCTAATGTGATGGTTTTACCTAGAACAGGAGCCCAGAGGCTGCAACTACAGCACCGTTCGCATAGTCTGGACCCCACAGTCCACAAAGCTCTGCAGAAAAGAAAATACTCCACTTTGAGAAGATATTTTACATTGCGTTCCAAATCATTGTGCAAATTGTATTCAAGTGTCAGCAAAATACAATTGTTTGTTTTTTAATTAAACTCATGGATGATACTGTGTCTGAGGGCTCTTTGGATCACTGACAAGCGTGATCCTTGTACTATTAAATACGTGTGGCTGATTCAGAAGACACAGGGGTTCCTCTGATAAAAGCAGAACAAGGAACGTTTCTGCCAGAAAAATGCATCTGATGAAGAGAGCAGTGCATAAAATACCACAGCAAGCACATATTTGAAGCTGCTGGTTTCTCTGGAGTCCCACAAACATTTAGGTGTAGGATCCTCCAGCGGCTGGTAGTTATACGTCAACCTTCTATTCAGCCAACCTCTGACAACACCCACAAGCAGAAACTGCTGCAGTGGGCCCAGACATACATGAAGACTCATTTCCAAATAGTCTTGTTCACTGATGAATGATGTGCAACCATAGATGGTTCAGATGGATAGAGTGGTGGGTGGATGGCCACCATGTCCCAACAAGGCTGTGACGTCAACAAGGAGGGGGCGGAGTCATGTTTTGGGCTGGAATCACAGGGATAGAGCTGGTGTGGTCCCTGAAGGTGTGAAAATGACCTCTGAAAAGTATGTGGAGTTTCTGACTGACCGCTTTCTCCGGTGGTACATAAAGAACCATGCTTCCCGTAGCAAAGTCATCTTCATGCTTGACAATTCACCACCTTATGCAGCATGGCATGACTCTGGCTTCTATGGGCATAAAATGAGAGAAACTGGTGGTGTGGCCCACAGCCTCCCCTGACCTTAACCCTATTGAGAACCCTTGAAGCATCCTCAAGCAAAATATCTGAGGGTGGGAGGCAGTTCACATCCAAACAGCAGCTCTGGGAGGCTTTTCTGACATTCTGTTATGAAATTCAAACAGAAAAACTCCCCCAAAACTCAAAAAGGTTCAATGGATGCAAGACTAGTGAAGCTGCTAAAAAAATATAAGCGGATTGTGTGGAACAGTGCATTTTAAAGTTTTTATTTTTGAAAAAATATATACTATCTTTAGGAGGTTTGTTCAATAACATTTAATGTATATTCAAATGATTACTGACTTGAAAATGATGCTGTTGTTTGCATTGAGTATTTAAGAAAAATATCATTCGCATTATAATTTGGAACGCACTATACAAATATGCATATATGCAATTAACAGGGAACAGGTAGAATTTAAAAAAACACTGCAAAGTAAATAAAGATTTGTTGTTGTCAGACAACACCATCTAGTGGTACAAATGTAGACTGCAGTCTGAAAAAATACCTGCAAGAACAAAGTATGAAGTTTGACTTTTTCATAGACATAATTGGAAATGGACACATTTGTTTCAAAGTCTAAAATATAAGAATGCCAACAATGATTGCTGGTTTGCAGACCTTTGGAAGTTCATTTTTCTTTTTATGCAAAAAGGTGTAAGTTTGCGTGTGTATAATTACTTAGCACATATAGTCATTAAGTGTTTGTTTACCTGATGTAAAGGGTGTGTCCGCTGGTCTGGGGTCCATGCTGGTGTGCTGTACTGTGTGTGGGGTGTAAAAGACGAGTCAGCTTACACTCAGAGGGCTCAAAATCAATACCAGACTTAGTTTTGAAAAGATTAGCTTGTTGGCAGATGAAAATATGCAAGCTTCAACTAGGATTGTGCCGATGGACGATGGAATCATCCATCATGATGTCTGACTGACATCACGATGGAGAGACACCATTGTAATGCCACGCCCCCGCCACGCCGCGACTCGACACCATGACCCGTAGTTACATGTGTAAAATATCTTGATCGGATCATTGGTCGGATTAGAATTCAACCGTGCACATGGGCCCAGAAAATCTTTTTCCGATTATAACAAACGTTCAAACGCGTCACACTTTCGGTCGGAATAAATCATTCGCATATGTGCAGTAGTGTTTGAAATACCGGAAAAAGAAATGAGTTCTGCTGAGAGGCATACATAGATATCTGGCAGCTCCGTAATATCCTAGATGATCTTCTAAACGTGCTTTTATTAATTTTACGGTTATTATGACGCGCCTGTTTGCTCATCATTTTAATTTGAATCCGTGTGGTCAGTGCTTTTTTGTGGAAGAACGGAGCTGGAGGAAGGCAGCCAGGGCTAGGAGAGGCTAACACGCGCTAACAACATTTAGCCTTTGATGATCACAAAATCCATGAGGGAAACGCTGCAATCTGCATCTTGGCTGAAAGTAAATATGTGGGAACAACATCAGCCTTTATTTAGTCGGGACACGACTGGAAACACAAATCCACGTGATTGTTTGAACGGTTTCTAAGGACTGAGCGACATTTGTGCTTTGAACAGCTCACACACCGCCCCAAAGCCGCTGTGTGAGCCGACGGTCCGAGCTCTGCCTGGAGACCCACTTTTACCGAAAGACCCGGTTCTCCTGAGTTCGGTAGCTCGTTCACCTAGAGGTGCGGGACGGATCGCAGTCCACAGTCTCCCACACATAGCGCACGTTACAAAGCATCCCCCCTTCCCATAAAACACAAAGTCCGTCTGCTCAGAGACACGGTCGCTCAGTCCACCGGTCCACTTGACTAATCAAGTGCAGGAGCGGACTACTTCTTTTCTATTTTGTTTGTCATTTTTATTTTTTGTTAAAGTCACTTCCCTCAGTTTATACTGGATCATCGCAAATGAGTCATTAGTTGGGAAATAAAATAAATGAAGTAATAAAGTAAAATAACAAATAATTATATAATAACGAAAAATTTAATGAAGCGCCTGGTCGCTCATCGTTTTATTTAATCCGTTTGATCAGTGCTGGAAGAAGGGTTAGGACAGGCTATAAACACAGGCTAATTTAGCCTGATGGACACAAAATCCAGGACCATGAAACCCTGCAATCTGCATCTTGGCTGCACGTAAATGTCTGGGAATAACATCAGTCTTTATTTTGTCGGGACACAAGTGGAAACACAAATCCACGTCATTGTTAAAGCAGTTTCTAAGGACTGAGCGACATTTATTTCTGCCTCCCCAAACTCGCTGTGTGAGCTGGCGGCTCTCCTGAGTCCTGCAGCCGCTAACCCAGAGCGGTGGGACGGCTCGCAGTCTCCTTCCCAGCATCTCCCTCGTGAGGGGTGAAAGAGAGGGGAGAGCCAGCGGAGCGGCGCTTCTCACCGGGCCTCCGCAGAGCTGGTCGGTCCCGTATGCGCTCCAACGCTTTCTCTCAGCGAAACACCGTCTATGCATGACGTAACCCAGAGCAGTAGTGACACACGATCGGAATGACCGTTTACATGCTCCACGATCGGATAAACGATCGGTATAACCCACCTATCTTGATCGGAAAGAAATTCTAATCCGAACGAGTCTGACAGGGGCAGAGTATTCCGAACGGCGCGTTTACATGATGCATTTTCTTTCCGATCAGGCGTTCATTCCGATTACTTTTGCCCATCTAAACGCAGCTATTGTCACAGTTCTCCCACTTAAAAAGATGAGAGGCCTGTAATATTCATTATTCCTCCACTATGAGAGACAAAAGGAGAGGAAAAAATCCAGAAAATCACATTGTGTCATTTTTAAAAAATTAGTTTGTAAATTATGATGTAAAATAAGTATTTGTCCACCTACAAAAAACAACATTTCTGGCTCTCACAGACCTGTAGCTTCTTCTGTAAGAGGATCCTCTGTCCTCCACTCATTACCTGTATTCATGTTACCTGTTTGCCAGACTTTTCCCCCTAAAGTTTGCTAGAGAACATTTGGATGATCCAGTAGACGATTGGGAGAATGTCCTATGGTCAGATGAAACCAAGATAGAACTTTTTGATAAGAGCTCTACTCATCATGTTTGGAGGAGAAAGAATGCAGAGTTGCATCCCAAGAAGGCCATACCTAATGTAAAGCATGGGGGTGGAAACATTACGATTTGGGGCTTTTTTCAGCAAAGGGACCAGACAACTTATCCGTGTAAAGGAGAGAATGAATGGGACAATGTATCATCAGATTTGAAGTAAAACCTCCTTCCATTAGCAAGAGCATTGACGGTGAAACATGGCTGGGTCTTTCAGCATGACAGAAATCCCAAACACACTGCTATCGAAGGAGTGGCTTCATAAGAAGCTTTTCAAGGTCCTGGAGTGGCCCAGCCAGTCTCCAGATCTCAATCCCAAATAAAATCTTTGCAGGGAGCTGAAAGTGTGTGTTGCCCAGCGAAAGCCCCAAAACATCACCGCTCTAGAGGAGATCTGCATAGAGGAATGGGCCAAAATAGTTTGTAAAAACTTGTGAAGATTTACAGAAAACCTTTGACTGATGTCATTGCCAACAAGGAGTATATAACAAAGTAGTAGGGTTGGGCGATGTCCCCTAAATTGGCCGTTGACGATGTTTGCTGTCAACCATCGGGATGGACGATGATATCGTTGTGGGGGGGCTATTTTTAAATTTTTCGTTCTTATATAATTGCTATTCGTTATTTTACGTTATTACTTTATTTATTTTACTTCCCAACTAATGACTAATCCGCGATGATCCAGTATAAACTGAGGGAAGTGACTTTAACAAAAAATAAAAATGACAAACTAAATAGAAAAGAAGTGGTCCGCCCCCGCACTTAACTAGTGAAGTGGACCGGCGGAGCGCGGACTTCCAGCTTTGTGTTTGAGGGAAGGGGGGGGGGGGGGGGTTCTTTGTTACATGAGCGGTATGTGTGGGAGATTTAAGACTGCGATCTGTCCTGCAGCTCTAGGGGAACCTGCTACCGAACTCAGAAGCGGGTCTAAAAGTGTGTGTCTGAGCACAGCTCGGATCGTCAGCACATCCCATCAAGATTTTTTGTACATGTAACCACGGCTTATGGGGTCGACTCGTAATGTGGCGGGGGCGTGGCATCACGATGGTGTCTCTCCATCGGGATGTCACTCACCCATCACGATGGACGATGGTATTGTCCATCGGCACAACCCTACAAAGTATTGAGTTGAACTTTTCTTACAGACAAAATACTTATTTCAACCATAATTTTTAAATAAATTCTTTAAAAATCAGACAATGTGAATTTCTGAATGTTTTTTCTCATTTTGTCTCTCATAGATGAGGTAAACCTATGATGAAAATTACAGACCTCTTATCTTTTTAAGGGGGAGAAATTGCACAATTGGTGGCTGAGTAGAGTAAATACTTTTTTGCCTCACTGTACAAGCCTCCCAATGTGAACTACGGTAGCCTTTTCTCTTTTTGTGACTGTATCTACAAAAAGTAGATAGAAGGACAAGTTTGAGCTAAATTACCTGGTAAGTGTAGGCGTTCTGAGGATAGCTCACTGGCATCTGTGGAATCACTATCCCACCAAAGTTGGAGTATGAATACGGCTGCAAAGAAGGTCAAAAAATACTTTAAAAAGGGTGGGACCTGAGATGAAAACTAACTAGAAAGAAATTCATCATATCATGCTAACAAAAAACTCTTATAACAAGTGGCACGCTTTGATTATCTCACAAACATACAGATATAAAATACACATAATGCACATGCTAATGCTAATACGCATTCAAGGGTTTTAGGACCAAAACCATCAAAGTAAACTTCCCAAAACAGCAGGGCTACCTGATTATATGGAGTGCCTCCACTGACAATGGGTGAGGGTTGTGTCACCCCTCCTCCTAAAGGGGGACAGCAAGCACAGTAAAAGTACTGGGTGGGATTCATCCAGGCACCATTGCCAACAAAGCCAGGCGGAATAGACCCTAAATGGGAACAAAACAGACAAATGATCAGTAAGTCACGCCCAAAATGATTCATTCCAAAATCTTGAATTTTAAAAGGCTCGCTTTAAAAAGGACTGAATATTTTGGTTTATACTAGAGCTGTGACGGTGTCGAATTTTTCATGTCCGCGGTGATAAACCACCAGGGTGCGCGGTGTCGAGGTTAACACGGTTAATATTCTCAGAATATTATATATTACCCAGTAATAAACAGACTGCAGACACTGTCACTTTTCCGGTAGCAGCCTGACACCCATGAAGAACGCGGCGCAGGAGGCTCCATGTATTGATTTTCATGGAAATCTAACAGCGCGCGTTCATGTTTGGTGTTACGGAGTGAAGGAGGACAGTAACACCCCCCCCCCCAACACAAAATCCTCCGGTGGGCGGCCGTGTCGCGCACTTAAGAACGCACGCAGCTTGTAATGGAAATGAATACAATGGAAATGAATAATTAGAAATCAGTAAATTTGTCGTATTTCCTTGCGAGACGGAAACTTCTGTTGTAGAATAAGGGTGTGTGCTTCTGAAAGCACGCGCCTGTTTGTGTGTAAAGGGAGCCGCGTGTCACGTGCAGCGCAGAGGCAGACAGCTAGAGCACGCGCGGTGGGAGAAAAGGAGACAACAGTCTGAAAGAAAGAAGGAAAGTCTGAACACATGACTAGCAGAAAAAGGAAATTATCAGCAAATATGAATGCGTTTAATGTGTTTATTATAGTTCCAAACACGCACCATATGCAAAAAGTAAAAAAAAAAGTGCGTAAAAAAGGGCGTAACAAAAGTGCGGTGATGCGGTTATCGTCACAGCCCTAGTTTATACAGTAACAGATCACGTTAGGGTTAAGGTCTGAGCATTTTCTGTGAATAAAAAATGAATATCAAAGATTGTGTGTCAAGTGGCCAAAGAAAGGAAAGGCAAATCTGCATGTAAAAAATATCATGAATAGTTAAAAACACCAGTGCAATAAGCATGCAATATCACACCTAAACCAGAGGATGATTCTGACAGTATAACCAAAACAAAAACAGACTTACGAGGCCTCTTTTCTTTCAAAATAGCAGGGCCCAGCTTCAGTTTCCGACCCATAAAAATGATTTGTTGCTATAGAAAAGAAACACAATTAACGAGTGATAGTCAGCCTTTACATCTTGGTAAAAGAAAACATTACAGACATCCACCGACCTCAATGATTGACTGAATGTCTACATCTTCATTGAAGTACACAAACCCGTATCTGAAAAGACACGTTTTTCAACATAGTTGGCAAACCAGGTTGACATTTAAGACATTACTATCCTTCATTAGACAAAAAAAGCAGCATATAGTGACAGCAACACTCACCCTTTGCAGAGCCCACCGCGGTACCTGATGATCTTTACTTCCCTGACGGAACCATATCTGGCAAAGAACTCCTTTATTTCATTTTCATCCACCTGAAAGGTCAATAGCATACAAAACAATTCAATTCAACTAAAACCTTTTGGAATATTTTAGCATGTGAATGTTTTTTACGTCATTACAAAAAGCCTCAGAGGAGAAACTGAGGTATTCGGTTTTTTTTGTTGAAATGTTCTCAGCCCAGTTTGCTGGATGAGTTTTTTCTTGTTAGAACTTTATATTTCCTTTAAGTCTTAACTGAATTTTCCTGCAATTACTGGTAAAATTGTTTTCAACCCTAAATGTGAGTTCATAATTATCACTATTTCTTAAATTATCACTATTATCACTAAATTATCAAGCAAAAAAAAAAAAACGGTCTTAAAAAGCACATGTAAGCACAAGCTAACTTATTTGGAATATTATTTTTATATAAGCTCCCTTCTTCCCATTCTATCAAGCAATAAATCAAGCTCTACATGACTTTAATTAATGATCACTATATTAACTGTAGCATATGGGATTTAAATTTTTTTTTTGTCCGTTTTATTTTCTCTCTTTTTTTATCTGTGCACATCAGCATTTCTGTAATGAGCTTGATAAATCTGTGTACATTATTGCTTTGACTACAATGCTTGAAATAAATAAAATAAATACATTTTTAATGAGATAATTGGAGTAAAATGTTTTTGATGTTGTGTTTTTTTGTAACTTTTCATATAAATCCAACAGAAAATATTCCTCAAGTTTAAATTAAATTTGCAGGCAGGCGATTCCCTTTCTAAGCAAAGATGTGAGCATTTCCACAAACAACTGTTTTCTGTTTAAAAAAAAAAAGAAAGTATCTTTGTTCATTTACTACAGTATTACATGCAGAATAAATGTAACTTTGAGTGAAACCAAACTGACCTTCATGTCGATCCCTCCAACAAAAAGGCTGTTGGGCGTCAGTTTGCCCTCAGGCAAAATGAATCCGTTAGCCAACTTATAGGGAGAGACAGACGGATTAATACTTCTGGGTCTGTTCAGATCCTTCAAGGAGATAGAAGGAGATAATTAGGGTTAGTTTGAAATGTTAAAGTAAAACCTCACAATAACCCCGCTAAAGTACAAATTTTCCACAATTCAGAGCTTTACGCTATGGAAATGATGAAGTTGAAATAGTTAGCCAAACAAACCATGTGCTGAGCAATAGTCAACCACTGAACCGAGTTGTAAGGTTTTTATGAAACTGAAATCACAATATTTTGTAAGCGTATTGCATTAAATTGAACTTTTTTTTAAACTGGTGTCATTTTACGTGTATTAAAAATAAAAAATGCAGGGAATCTTTGTTCAAACCTTTCCGTTATTTTTGTTCTAATATTTTAAAGAACCAACAAAGCAAAGAGCTACAAACAGGCGGGGAACCAACCTCATCTGCGCATAAAAAGTACAAGTTGATCTGCAATGACTCGTTGAAAAGCCATAATGCGTCATAGACATGATCCGTTAGGTTTATGTGCTTGTCACAATATCACCAGTCTGTTTTGTTCTTCCTAGTTACAGAGCAAAACATAGGGGAAGTACAGGGCTCCAGACTGCGACCAATTGGTCGCAAAATGCGACCAATTGGTCGCATTTTGCGACCAAAATTTGAGAGTGTGCGACTGAATTTTACATCCAGTCGCACATGTGCGACCAGTAAATTTGCCTCCCCCACCCTACGTATTTTTTTATACATTAAATGTGGAAGGGGCACGTCAATGATCAATGTAATAATCTGAGACGCGAGCACGCACGCACGCCGGCAGACACACACACTCTAGCACATACTCATGAAATGCGAGCACACACTCTCGCGTGATGCCCGTCTGTGAGGCGGCCACTGCGCGTGAGAAGAATAAGTCACTGTAAGTGGCTAAAATATGTGGAGGGGGAGGGGCCTAGAGATAATCGAGCGCGCGTAAACATCTGTAGGAAGGAAACGGAGACAAATATAGTCACAACCTGATATGTGCGTCTGAGCTATGGGTAAGTGAACAATTGATTCATTCTTCCGACCTGCGGCTAGTGTACCAGTGCAAGAGTGTACAGCAGGGGTCTCAAACTCGTGGCCCGCGGGCTATTTGCGGCCCCCAAGATGATATTTTGCGGTCCCCGCCTTAATATGTAAGTTTAATGTTACTGCAGCCCGCCAGTTTTAATGAATGACACTTTTTCATTGTCGTGCACGAAGATGACCAACCAATCACAGTGGGGTAAATGACTGGTGGGGGCGGGACAATGACAGGGCTTGAAAGCAGGACACCTGACAGCCCCCTCCACGGACCACATCAAGGAGTTCCTTGCTTTCGTTTTTATAACGTATCTATTCGCTCGTAATTTAAATACATGCAGTCCATGCTGAACTTTTCTCTGGGTCTCACAGAACCGGAGGAAGGTTTAGGGTTTTGGTTACGGTTACGGCGGCGCATCAAACGGTTATACATGGCTGTTACGGCAGCACACCGCTCCCGCGGGAGTCGGGTCAGCTGAGGAGAATAAATGTCCCACACCTACATGCGTGACAGCTAACGGGGCTTGAACATTAAACATGTGCGGGCAAAAAAACATTAGTTTTAGACACACTGAAAATTCGTGGGGAAAATGCAACGATAGACGTGTTTGAGATGAACCAGCGGCTCGCCTGGATCGTTGGGGAGACCAGGCCGGGGAGGGGGGGGGGGGGGTTGTGAGATGAAGGCGAATCTGCAGCAAGACTGAAGGAGAACAGGAAGTTGGAGTTGTCCTTAACATTCAATTTAGTTTTAATATTCCTCTCCCCTTTGTGTGATCTGTGTTATTATATATTTATTTTATGATTATTTTAATGTTTTGCAATGCATGTAGCCTTTTTTTTAATGAAGTGGTATTTTAAATTATTTTAATTAATCACTCAACTACAAAAACCATCAGGACACATGTCCCATAATGCATTGTTTTGTAGTTTGTAGGGCAGCTTTCAGTCATTCAGTACTAAATTTCCAGCTGTGTCCGGGTAGGTTTGCCCCTTGCTCCCACCCCTTTTTTCGCGATATTTTTGTGATGATTGACAGGTGATGTTGGAGCAAAAACAAAAATATATGTCTCACACCAGGTGATCTGCGCAGCGTTGAGTCCACCTGTGATCTCAAACACGCTTATTGTGCATCTTGGCTGCACCTATTTGGTGTCACAAAGATAAATTTCCCTCCGTTTTCTTTACTATTTGTAATGTCATTTCAGCGATGGTGCTGTCAGTTTACCTGTTGTTGCATCTTCAAAAGTGAAGAATAAAATGTGACACTGAATTAGAAACAGCACATTGTAATTTTTGCATCTATTATTAAAGTATTTATTCGTAATACAGTGGAAATTAGTAGATTTGGTTAGAATGTTGATTCACGGTATGCGCCCCTAAATTTTCTGGTTGTGCCCCTAAAATTTTCAGTTAGGGGCCACTGTGCTCCTAGTGAAAAAAGTTAGTCTGGAGCCCTGAAGTACTAAATATTGACCAGGGTGAACGGTTTATTTTTTTGTTAGTCAATCTGAAATTTGCTATAATTGTCTCTGAATTCACTAAAATTCTTTCCTGATTTTTTTAGGACTCCAATAGTTGTAGGCCTAGTCCTAATGGCAGGAGATAAGGACGTGTCAACAATTTCCGTTACTCAAACATGTGGGTTCACTCTATATGAGAAAAAAAACATATTAGGGATTTCTGTGGAGTTTGTTTTAACAGAAATGAGAACTTGTGATGTTTTAGAGACTATTTACGGTGAGTTACTGAGAAACTATGAAGGTAAATATGGTCCAAAAAGAACGCACTTGTAGATATGATCTGAGAACTTGTAATATAGAATGTGAGAACTCGCACACCAAAAACCTGCATCTGAGTGTAAAAATCTGCTGATTTATAATAAAGGTGCTCAATAGCCCTGACCCTATTGTCCTGCTACAAGAAAGAGGATTTTCCTGCTGACGGTACGTTGGCCGCATTCTCGCTGCATGTCTGCATTTAAAGCACAAAGAAATCATTTCTCATTAAAATGCAGGAAAAAACTGACATTTCTCTACAGAAATGCATTTGTAGTTCACTCTGTGTTAATACAAAATGACTGAGAGACTTGCTGTCACATTTGAACGTTTATCAGAAGAGTTATTGAAGCAGGAAGTCTTAATCTGTGAAGACCTTTCTAACTTTACCAAATCCTCTGAGAGCTGCACTCTGATTGGTTGACCCCGCCTCCTCTAACCCTCCCTCCCCCCCAGTTCCATTTTTGGACACAGATCAGTTTTGACACACTTGTGATTTGCCAGCAGATTCGAGCACACGCAGAAGCATATTTGAGCAGTTGTAATCACAGATTTGAAGTTGTAACTCTAAATCAGTGCTTCTCAAATAGTGTGTGTGTGTGGGGGGGGGGGGCATTGTGCGGTGCCGGGGGGGCGCGCGGTAGTGGCGGTTTTAGGCACAGGCAACACGGGCAATTGTCCGGTGCACAAATTTAATGTGGGGGTGGTGGTGAGGGGGGTGTGCTCAGTGCTTGGGAAAAAAATCTGCGCCACTATTCCAAATGTCTGTTAAATCACAGAGTTTATGACGGCCTGAAACCTGTGAATCCCCGTCCGTGCAGCTGCTCTCCTGTCCCACGCGGCTGCGTGTGTGAGAACGAAAGGGGAGGGGTAGTGTGGGCTCAGGTTGCCAGGTGAAACGGGGAACGAAGAGAGCTGCAAGCGCTGTCTGTTGCCCAACACCAGGATCATGGCGTGCCTTTAGATGACTCAGCTCATGCTAATAATGTCATTTTTTATTAAGTATTGAAGACATTTTGATGACGTGTCTTTGTTTTCCATAAATGTATTCTTTGTCTGCCTGTCTTTTAGTTGGTGTCAGTATTTGAAAGAAATAAAGCAGGTAGTGCAGTAAATTGCTGCACTTTTTGAGATGATAAATAAACAATCATCATTTAGAAAAAAGAAAAAATCAGCACAAAGTTTTTTTTACTTATTTCTTCAGACTAAAAACGTTAAATATATTGGTGCTGCTGTGTTAATGTTTCAGAACAATTTACATTTAATATTATTTATTGATTGAATTTTTTTTTCTCAGCATCAAATGGTTCAGTTGGTCAAAATGTTTCTAGTTTAAATAAGGAATTTTTATTTCAGGCACTTTAAGATTCTTTTCTGTTTTAGACTAGAACAGGGTTTCTGTGTGGCTAAATAAAGTTAATATTTGTTGAAAGTGGATTTACATTCCTTTTTTTCGTTTGTTAATGTTAAAAGATACAATTTTAGGTATACTTACACATTTTTTATAGATATTTACTCAATATATTGAGTGTATTGGGGGTAAATGAGAGCCGAGCTGTCATTCAAGTGGCTGCGCTGGAGAGCTGTCCGTCTCTCATACACCGCCTGACTCCAAACAGTCTCAGAGGCTACGTTCACACTGCAGGCCGAAACGACCCAATTCCGATTTTTTTTTGCCCCTATGCAACCCAATTCCGATCTTTTCATGACAGTCTGAACGACACAGATCCGATCTTTTCAATTGCGACCCAGGCCACTTGGGTATGCCGTCCTGATTCCGAAACGTATCCGATCTTTTCAATTGCGACCGCCGTCTGGTCGGCCAGGTGGCTTGATTCCGAACCATGAGTCATCGATACGCAACAAACGTCATCATTCTGTGCTGAAGTAGGCGGGAACAAGAACATAAACATCAACCATGGCAGACGATGCTGCTGAGAGACCAGTCAGTGGAAGGGAAGCGAGGTCACCGATTGGATTCATATTTGGGGTGACACATCTATTCAGGCAAAACTCCATGGCTCTTATCGCAACCGGGCGGTTTTTGAAAAAATTTCGAGCTAAATGGCCGAGCGTGGTGTTGAACCTTCCCCGCGATGACTTTTTTTCTTTTCTTTCTCCCCTTTCCGACCGTGATCAGAAGCGCGGGGGACCCAAGGCGGATCTTCCTCCTCCCTGTTCTGACACTTAGATTCTCCAGGATTCTCCAGAGCGGGTTAATAAAGAATGAATAGCATTTATTCTGGGGAAAGCCATCTTCTATTACCGTTCTCCTTTCCTCCGTAACACACAACATGAATGCGCGCCCAACTGCCCCCCCCCTCCCCCCCATGCTCCACCGCTGCACGCGCTCTTCTCCTGTCTGGGCTCAAACATCCTTATTCTACTACAGTGGGTACAGACGATTTGCAAAAAGAGCTCCACTGTTGACATCCATTGTTCACGTTGGCTCCGCAAACAACGAGTGACGTTGTTTACCGTTGAGTACTCTTCTGCGCATGCGGGTCAGTTTTGGGTAGTCTCACGGTCACACCGGGGAGCACAAAAGTTTACTTGGAAATGTGAACGGTCTTGCAAAAAAAATCCGAATTGACCATTAAGTCCTGCAGTGTGAACGTAGCCAGAGAGGACGAGGTTTCAAGCCCATTTCTTTGGACTCACAACACTGAACACGGGTCATCACCCTCTCCCCCTTCCACACTTATAGTGCAACAAAAAGAAACAAACATAACAGGAAGAATTAACTAAGGGTGGAACAACAAAACATCCATATAAAAAGAAACGTGGGCAAAAAGAATCACCCATGCCATGCTCAGCCCTATTTTGACCAGGGGACCGGCTCCCACAATCCCCTGCTGCCAGCAGACCCAACGTGCACGTGGCCGCCACTAGTGTAAACAAAACGGATCAAGTCTGTGACACGGACACACGAGTTTTCAACTTAAAGGTCATCTTATAGTTTTATTTCAGGAGCAGATGAGGTTAGTTCCCAGCCTGTTGTAGTTCTTAAAAATATCAGAACGAAAATCACGGGAAAGATTTAAACAAAAATCCCCCGTAATACGATTCCATGTTTTTGCTAAAGGCAAGCAGACACGTTTTTGATTCGAATGTTAGCTTAAAAGTTTTAGCGACACTACGTTAAGTAGCCAACTATAAATGGACCCCGTGAAAAAAATGCCACGATTTACTTAAAACTTCACTTTAGTCCAAACGCTGTAAACACGAAAACACTGACAGTCCTTGAGAAATCGGTTGATATTTTAGCTGTAGAAGTGATCCGGCTGAAGTTGAACCAACGTTGGCCTCTATCATACTCGGCGCCATTTTCATCGAGTCTTCCCGCTAGTTCACCTCAAGCTAAGCGCGATCGCACCACTTCCTTGACACAAAACGCAAATTAACGCAACAACATTCGCAGTAAATAAACATCTCGTACACTTACACAAAATAACAGAAAAACTTACCATTTTTTAAAATGATTAAAACCAAGAATTTGGCCAGAAACCCAAACCGCGGATCTTCAAGGCTCTGCTCAGCAATCGAGAATGATCCGAAACCACGCCCATCACGTCCGGCGTGACTCCACTCCGCCGAGACAGAACCACTGCATGGTCAACCAGGGAGGACCGGGAGGACGCACTCTTCTCTTAATATTTAATTTATTCCAGAAGAAAAGCAAATCCTAATTAATAAGTTTATTTATCAGTTTTAATTTGCTTTTATTAATATCAACTTTTGTTTTTACACAGAGGCATTTCAAAGTACTTCTTTTTTTTTGGCAAACAGGAAACTTAAATCAACTTTATGTGGTGTGACAAAACATTTATGAGCTGTTAAGTTATTTTCATAAGCTTATTTGTTTGGGGAAAAAACATGAAAGTTTTTTTGTGTTTTGACGATTATTTATTTATTTTTAAATTAACATGATGCAACTAGCCCACATGTTTATTTGTGTGCTGGATTCATTAACTATGTTGTTTGCCGACCAATATGTGTATTTCTTTCAGATTTTGTCAATTTCTTTGTAATTGAAAACGTTAAATGGTTAGTGTAAGAAATAAAAGTTAAATAAATACTCACTGAAGCACAAAAGGACACACAATATGTATGGATGTCAATTTTGATCAGTTTTGCTCAATTGTTCCATCATTCAAACACACTAATATTCTATAAGGATGTGCTTTTTAATGCAACAACCTCTCATGTTTCTGCCTAATTCATCACCACAGCTTCTAGGAACTTTCGGTTATTTTTTGTAAGCAATTGTAAACCACCAAAGCCTAAAAACAAAAGATGGATGCACTGCATTACAGGCAGCATGAGCCCTGTAATCTTTCAAGTTCCTTTAATATGAAGGCTGTCTGTACCCTAAATGATTGCAATGCTCTACCATGGTCCTTTTTAATATTTCTAAATGAACTACTGAAGCCTATAATACTGACAGACCGTGACTGACCTACATTTGAGTCCTGATGAGTCGTCCACAAGAAAGAAGAGCTGAGGGTCACAAAATCTTTTCAAGCATAATTCATATGAGGATTTCTCATTTATTCTGTTGTTCACAAAATAAAAGCTGTGCCAGAACATTTTCATTCCTAATGAATGATTGCTCACAAATCCAATCTATCCAGCAAAGGATGATTACAATTAAGAAATTATTACATTTATTATTTGATTGTCACCAACATATAACATCATAATACATTTTCTCACAGTTTCAGGTTCCTAAATGTTTTGAAGAATACAAGAGTTAAAATAATTTGAGGTTTAAACAATCTGGTAAACTGGGAATGAATGAAACCACAAGGGTGCGCCAGAAGGCTTTTGTGTGCTAGTCCCAACTCCAGGCAATGCAGAGGATTGTTGCCAGGAAGGGCATCCAAGTCTTAGAGGTAGATGAGGGAAGAGTTTGGTGTTCAGGGCGAGATGCAGAATGACAGATGGTGGTGGACTTTGCTAAGAGAATTAGAAAAGGCAGTGGTGAAGACATTTTTTCAGAAAAGAGAGGAGCACATGGGAGAGATACAAGAGTGGAGGCAGGAGCACATAAGTTAATTACATCTTGTGCAGATGTAATCTGAAATAGATCAGCAAATGCAAAGTCATGGTTGTGGAATGTATAACCACACAGCACAGGAGGGTGGTTTGAGGAGGAATCTGGTGGCAAGGAAGATGAAGAGGACAGGGGTAGAGCAAAGGACCAAATGTGGGAAGCTGTAAAAAGGACGAGGGCTGTTTGGCTTTTAGGGAGGAGTTAAAACAGGCTCTAAGAGATCAGAAAGTTCTAGATGACTGGACAGCAACAGCAAAAGTAATTATGGAGGCTTAGGGGAAGGTAGAAGACTGAAGGCAACAGACGTATGTACAGTGAAATGCAGCACAAGGTGAAAGAGGAGTTGGCAAAGGGTAAACAAAGAGTGTCTGAGGATTATGACATGAGATAGGTTAAACACAAAGGTTCAAATGAGGCAGAGAGACAAAGATAGGAAGGATTTATGCAGGTTAGGAGGATCAAAGATGCAAAAACATTTACATAACGGCATTTCTAAGACTCCGAGGATTAATAAAACTCTATTTATATGTTTAGAATTTCTCTTTTCTGAATATACAAAGGAGTTTTTGTCACTCAGTTACTAATAGCAACAATATAACAAAAAGAGAGCAACTGCTGAAACAACAGGTCAGCACCTATTAGACACTGGTCTGTATGCCTTCTCAAATTTTTCATATTATTAACAATACTTGTTAAAAAAATGCACAAATCCACCAAAACTATTGCCACTTTTACTCAGTTATTAAATAACTGCCGTTGTTTAACAGCCAGTGACTTTAAACTGAACAATTGTGTTTTGCAGTGCCCCACACTGAGCTTGCAGACAGCAAAAGATGATTTCCTGTTAAAATCAATCAAACAAAATCTCATTTCAAGTCAAGTTGAAAGGTCAAATGCTTCAATCCATTACACACTACTAACCTTCAAGCCCCCACGTAAAGATTGCTTTATTACTCTGCTGCTGTGCTACTTTCATTCTACTCTGCAAATGAAAATCCATTTGAGAAAAGGATTATGGTGTAGTTATTATCCCAGACCAACATTGTTTAGTTTCCACTTTTATCATCTGCCTTATTTTAAAGGAAAACAAGGTGGTGAAGGGAAGGAGAAAAGATAACTCAGATTAAGAGAAAGTTTCCAGGGAGTGAGATTAAGTAAGATTAAGGTAAATACAGGTTAATAAAAACAAATTTAAGCCTCTTTTTTTGTCTTTTTATGACACTTTGAAAAGTCTGGTCATTGCCTGTGAAATTATTAAGTTTTTATATTTAAGCAAACTCATAATAAAGAAGATGCTGAGTTGGTTCAGCATTTTAAATTTATAACTGAACACCCTCATTACTTATTTTTTATTATGGATCGTTCCAATCAGGAAGTTTTAGAGCACAGAGTAAAATAGGTAAATCCACTAGAAAAAGTCTAACTACATGATCCAATTTCAACACTGGATGGCAGCAAAGGAAAACTAGCAGCTGCTTCAAGCAAACTGTTGAGCTTCCACACTGTTGAATAATAAAATTGTGCAGATTAAACTCGTACTTATAGTATATGCATTTTCTTTAGAGCATTTCCATGTTTGGCATCTATATTTGGTGTGGCTGGTGCAGAGGTAGAACGGTCGACCTCAGATTAAAGTGTCCTTGGGCAAAACGGTGGTGGTTATATGTTGGAGCCAGTGTTCGGCTGCTGAGCTGCCATCAGTGTGTGAATGTGTGAATGGGACTGGGACAGTAAAGCACTTTAGGCCTTCTAAATAAGGCATAATGGCAGACGAAGTGTGCATTATCAGAAATGAATGCGCGCCATTGAAGCTTGCACTATCCAATGTGATTTTTTCATACAAAATGTATACCATGTGCTAATATAACGTGAAATGTAATCAGTACTTTTTGTTGGGACACAAGGTTTTGTTTTTTAAAGAGAAACGTGTTTACTATATTATACTTTGCAATTTGTCATACAAAATGTATACCATGTGCTAATGTAACATGGAATATAATGTGGACTTGGGAGAATCTGTCAACCAAACACTTTAATGGTTTTATGCAAGGCAACCTATTTTTAGGCATCTGACTGGTCAGTTTATAACTTGAATTACTTACACTACAGAAAAAATACCACGTAAGAAATTAGGATTAGCAAGAACAACGTAATAAAAGGTAGTATAGAATATAAATGTCAGCTTTTTGGAACAGTGGGTACTTCCTGTTTGGAATACAATGGGCGAGGGGTCACAGTCCGGTTCTCATTTCATTTCATTTTTTCATTTATTTCATTTATCACTTATCAAAAAAAAAAAAAAAAAAAGTAAACAAAAACAGAATATACTACAATGCTAGATGTGATGGATAGTTGCCAAAAACCCACAAGGGGCTTAACATGTGGCAACCCCCATAAAGTCTATAAGTTAAAAAACAATACAGTGAATTAAAAACAATACATATAAGATCAATACATATTTAATTCATGCAGTTACATAATTATATGAAACAAAAAAGACATACCATATGGAAAAGTCCCATTGTTAAGAAGAAACCTTTTAAGAGCTTTTTTAAAGAAGAAGAAGAAGAATCTTTATTTCTATAGCACTTTTCTCAGAGCAAGTCACAAAGTGCTTTACAAAGAGCATAAAAGCATATCAACACACAAAAAAGTAATAAAATACAATAATAATAATAGTAAAATAAAACACAGTAAAATGTGGTAAAAATAGGACTAAATCAACTAAAAGCTCTCCTAAATAAAAACGTCTTGACCTGAGATTTAAAACACTCAACGGAATCGATCTGACGCAACGACAATGGGAGGGAGTTCCAAAGGCGAGGAGCAACAGCTTGAAATGACAGATCTCCTCTGGTCTTAAAGCGGGTTTTTGGAACGCTTAAAAGATTCTGGTTGAAAGACCTCAATGATCGGGCCGAAGAGTATGGGGTTAAAAGGTCAGATAAGTATGTCGGTGCTTGACCATACAAGGCTCTAAAAACTAAAAGTAGAATTTTAAAATCAATTCGAAATTTGACAGGTAACCAATGTAAAGCAGACAAGAGAGGAGTGATGTGTGTCCGTTTACTGGTTCCTGTTAAAAGCCTCACTGCAGAGTTTTGGACAAGCTGAAGACGGTTTAGGGAACGTTTGTTAAAACAGGTAAAAACAGAGTTGCAGTAATCTAAACGAGAGGAAATAAAAGCGTGGATAATCGTTTCCAGGTCTGATCGAGACAAGATATTTTTTAATTTTGCCACGTTCCTCAGATGATAAAAACAGTTTTTCACTATCTGTTTTGAGTGACTTTCCAGAGACATTGACCTGTCAAACAACACCCCAAGATTCCTGAGGCTTGACTGGACAGAAGAGCTCAGACACCCAAGGTGTTGACTGATGGACGGGATTTTATGTTCAGGGGCAAAAATAAGTGTCTCGGTTTTCTGAGTATTTAGGACTAAATGATTACTGTTCAGCCATGTTTTAATGCTCGTTAAGCAATTCAGAAAATTTTGTAGTTTGTAGTAATCATTTTCCGTGAAAGAACAGTAGAGCTGGATGTCGTCTGCATATAAATGATATGAAATGTGGCTAAATTGATTAATAAGTTTCCCAAGAGGAATTGTATATAAAATAAATAAAATAGGGCCTAGTACAGAACCCTGGGGAACGCCACAAGTTATTTCTGTAATGTCACAGCTTGAAGAACCGACAGCCACATTAAATGTTCTTCCACTAAGATACGATATAAACCAATTTAAAACTGACCCAGAGAGACCATAGTCATTGTGAAGACGTTCAATTAAATTGTTATGATCCACAGTGTCAAAAGCAGATTTCAAGTCTAAAAGCACAAGGACGGTATACTGGCCTGAATCAGCTGCCATAAGCACATCATTTGAAACTCTTAGGAGAGCTGTCTCTGTTGAATGGTTCTTCTTAAAGCCAGACTGAAAAGAATCTGATATATTGTGTTCTTCTAGGTACATATTTAGTTGGACAGTGACCACTTTCTCCAAGATTTTGGAAATAAAAGGAAGCTTCGAGATTGGTCTGAAACAGAGTTTGTGAAAGTTCTTTGAAAGAAGAAGGAAGACTGTTGGATTTTGCCCTCCTCCATCTCTCTTCAGCAACTGAATAATATACCATCAACAGCAAGTTAACCAGCAGAGAGATTCTTGAAAGAGATTTTTAAAAAAGCGGTAAATGGAAGTATACCGGTAGATATCTAAGTGCCATGAGTAAAGAAAGGAAAAGGCAATGAGAAAGCAAGAAATGTGTTGCCCTACTTCCAAAAGTGCACGAAAACAGGAAAAGAAAATAACACAATCAAAGGAACTTAAAGTGAAGATAAAGAAGGTCTAGAATTAAAAAAGGAAGGAAAGGCAGAGGGAGAAGCAGAAAATGATCATTTTTAGAATGTCTTTATTTTTTTATTGACTCCATCCCAGTGTTTAGTACCATCATTTAAGTATTTTGTTTATTTTGCTTTCTATCGTAAAACCTGCCAATTTATATAAAAGGTCAGAAGACTGTCATTTGTTCGTAGAAAGAGTGGTAACAAATTAGCACATTCAAGAAATTCAATGTTTCTATATAAGCAAGTCTATATAAAGTGAGACAGTATACTTGAATTTTGCTTTTTATATGCTATCTATGTATTGTAAACTTAAAATTCTCCGATTTAGTCTGACAAGGTATTCAGTTGTATTGTGTATGTGTTGCAATGGTGAACATTAGTATACTTACAAGTATACCTGCTATGTTTATATTTATACTCAAGTATATGAAATTAATTTTAAGACTACTACTTTTTGCTAAGGGTATTTTAATGTGATTTCAGTTCTTTGATCCATTCTTTATATCTCTTTATATTGATTCTTTATATTGATGCTGTTTAAAATTCCACCAATGAATAAGTTATTCCTATGTAAGGATAAAAAAAGATTAATACAACCGCTGCAGAGGGCCCCTCTTATTGTTTGCCTGAAGCCCCCAAACTGCTAGGTCCGCCACTGTTGAACTCTATACCGCTTCTTTATGTGCGCAACAGCTGATTAAAAGCTGCTGCGAAGCTTTTGGTTGCCCTGCCAGAAAATAGGAAATCAAAATGTTGCTTGGAAATGCTGTACCGGCTGCAGTGGAACCACAGGGTCACTGACAGATGATTTCATTTCACAGCCTGTCGCCACGCTCTAAACGGATTGTGGAGTTTGCAGCGGTGGGGGGGCGACAGGAGGAAGTGTTGAAGTCGTGGTGGTTTGAACATTTCACGGAGCGGTGAGGCAGTAATCTGCTGTGAGGAGGAGGAGGAGCAGCAGCACCACAGCTGTTTTGAACGCAAGCGCACAACCAGCCGCGGCCGAAAGACGAAGTGTTGTTGGCGGTCTCCGAGTCAAAGGTGTGACGGTCATTTCTCGAGCTCCCCAGACAGTCTCTTCCTGCCGCCTCCCCTCCCGCCTCTCGCATGTGTGAAACACAGAAGTTTCCTCCGCGTCTGGCGCACTGATCTCTCACTCCGCACAATGGCGCGCCCGTGTCAGCGCGCAGCGTCGTCGCTTCGGAGCTCCGGTGCCTATGAGACAAGAGACGCCTGAAAGTGTCACCATGGCTGAACGCGCAACGAAGAAGAGCCTGATGGCTCCACCGGTTGCTGACTGGAGAGCCGCGCCGCAGGCGGGAGGCGGATTGAGCGCGGACCTACCCCGAGGAGAGACCGTGTCAAACGGAAACTGCAGCGTGCCAGACGCCGCGAAGAGGGCTCAGACCGACGCCAGCTGCGAGTCCCCGACGTGGGAGAACGCGGGACCAGACTCTGCTCTCAAACCGATCCCACGACGCAGCAGCATTATCAAGGTAATGGTGCTGCCATCAACAGATGTCAGTCCATCACACAAGATATAGCACAGATGTTATGAAGTAAACACCCTGAAGTTGTGTCAGGCTGCATGGAATATGATGAAGATTGAGAGTTAAATTTAGACCAAATAATTAAGAAGCAGCACATGAAGTCACTAATTGGCTTGCAGATCTTGGCCTATCACAGCTGATCTCCAAATCTCCAACACTGCAGGGTTAAGATGCCACCTGTGAAGAAGCAGTTATACGTCTGTCCTTTATCTGCATCCCTGGCCTTTGGTGCCAGAGCTGTGGAGAGACAGGCCAGTTTATTACGATGCATAACAGGTCAAAGAGCAAATAAAATATATATTTCAATCAATACTTTTTGTTGGGACACAAGGTTTTGTTTTTTTTAAGAGAAACCTGTTTACTAAATTATACTTTGCAATTATAATAGAGGCAGATTACTGAGTCGTCAGCATAAAAATGCACACCTGTATCAGTAAGATTATAATCCAAGTCAGAACTAAATTTGACCATTTAGACCAGGGGTGTCAAACTCATTTTCACTGAGGGCCTCATCAGCATGGTGTCTGTCTTCAAAGGGCCAGATATAACTTATACATGTAACTAGATGTAATGAAAAATAAATGTAACAGCTTAATGTTAAATAACTCATTATTTACTTATTATACCTTTTTAAAGTGACAATTCCAGTTGCATAGAAAACATATGTTTGCTTGTTAGTCTAACATAAATCCTTTTACATTTGATTCTGTCAGATTAGGTTATATGGACAGTGTTTAAGTCCTTGTGTATAGTTGCCCAATCCGAAATTTCAAGTCTGATTCCCCCTAGATATGAATAAATACACACTAATTTTTATTTTTTATTTTAAGAAATTAAAAACAGTTATGTTCTCGCAGGCCACATAAAATGACATGGCGGGCCACATTTGGCCTTGAGTTTGACACATGTGATTTAGACCTTTGGAGTTATTTAACAAAACATGTCTGATCATTAAGCGGACAGCTTTTAACAGGAATAAAGTTATTTGAGGCTGCAACAGACTGGTGACCTGTTCAGGGTATACCCCACCTTCCCCCGAGAGTGGCTGGGTTGGCTAAGCAACCCCAGTGACCCTGAAAGGGATACAGTGGGTTCTGAAGATGGATGGATGGATGGATGGAAGGATGGATGGATGGATGGATGGTAAAATTTTTTAAGACTAACACAGAACCAAGTCAGTAAATGTCCAAAAGCTGCAAAACGGTCTTATGAACCATTGCTCTTGTTTTGAAGGTTTTACCCGTGTTAACATTGCAGGCCAGCTCCTTTATCTGTGCTCCTTGAGAAAAACCAACATGGTAAACCACCCGCTGGAGGTCTTGGTTAGAACTAAGTAACATTCATTTGTCCTTCATTGGCTCACTTAAAGACTTCTATGCTTTCAGACTCATTGCCTGGGCCTGCATGTGTGCAGATGTCCAGCTTATTGGCTGCACAGATATCTGTATTTTTACATCATGTCACGTTGGAAAATCAGCAGTAAAAGGAGCATCTATCAATAGTGTCTAATCAATAAAGCATCCTTTGACGTTGTCTTTTTATGGCTTTAGGCCTATGACATGTGGGAGGTCCACTATTGATCCACAGTCGCTCATTGTCCATGAACCTGCTGCCTGTGAGCACATGATTATCTGAACTTGCTGTGATCTGTGTGCGACTGGTCCCCCAATTAGACAAGACAGGAAGTCAGTCAGTTAGCCAATTTCCTCGCATCTGTCATGTTGCAATATTGCTGTAAAGTCACAAACAGTTGGTGGTGACAAACCACTTTCAAATGAATGTGCACAGTCACTCACAGACAGGCAAATGTTTCTCACCTCTTTTCCCACACACAGCAGGCCAGTCCCGATTCTCCTGTTGCAGCCAATTTATCACGGACAGCCTGAACCAGATCCTCGTGCTTCAAGTTCTGGGATCCTGGATGTAACCATAAATGTCTTTTAATTCGTCCTAGTTGAGTTGTTCTTAACTAGTTATAGTCCATGATTTAGAAAACATTATAGAAAATACACTTTTTAAAATTCATTAAGGCAATTTATTTTTTAGACCAAGTTGACTGAAAACAGGAATTTTAGTGAAAGGAACAAACGATAAGGTTAAGCTTCCACTTTGCTCTTCTAAAATTAGCACGATTCTGAATTTGCAGTCTTGAGAAGGTTTAGAGATCCGAGTGAGATCAGGGGAAAACACTTTCATCACTTTCAATGCTGCTTGTGTGATGGGATACAAACAAAATGTTCAAAAGGTAGATAAACAAAGCTAGTATGAAACCAGTTTGTGTCTAAGTTGATAGAAAAAATGGGTTGCTCACAGAAAGCAAATGGAAAACACAAAAAAAGGCTTAAGACTGGACTATTAAAAAACAACAACAACCCTGATGCACCAACGCTCATTTCCCATCAACCATTTTTTACCCTTTCTTCTGCTAGCTTACAGCCCCTCACAACCCCAACCTGACAATAAAAGTGCAACAAAAATGGTGAGCAGTATTAGGCTATATAACTGTACAGTTTCAGCAGGATGACAACTTCGATGAGGAAAAGTGGGTCTTTAATGCTAGACTTTAATAGAGTCATTTCAATTTATTACAGTAACATGTAGCAGAAACAGGAAACAAAATTACAGTCCATCCCAGCTTGTTATTCCACTTCTTTCTGGGACACATTTTTACTATTGACATTATTGATCATGAAATGAATAGTAAAAGCTCTTGTCCAAACCCTCTTTTGCTGCATGAAGATTTTTTCCAACAACATGTAGTCTTTTGTATTTGCTTACTTTAAAGACCCATTCCAATAACAATAATGTTTTTGGTGGTTCTTGTGGTTGATTATGGTGGACTTGTATAAAGAAAACTAAGCTTAAAATTGCATTTCTGAGTATCTCGATGAAATGGTTTTAATCAGAACCAGACAAAAAAAAACAACTCCCACTTCGAAAAGCTAGTACCTGTAGTCGTTCCATTCAAACTACAATTGGTAAGTCCTAAGCTCTCTGCTCCGATTCTATAGACATCTAGATACATGTATGTCTTCATTTACCTCGTCTGAACTGGCATCTGGATCAAAACTGTACAACTAGAAAGCTACAATATTGCTCACCAAATTAGTTGCAACTTTTCACAACTCAGAGAGGAATTTTTATGGAAGGGATTGTGTAGCATAATTGCAAATTAAAATCAAAACCAGAAATGCCTTTTCATTTTCAAAATGAAGCTGCATCAAATGACTCAATATTAAAATGAAAAAGCAATCCGCTAAAATGCTTTTTCATTTTCTACTTCAACACAGCTTATTCTATCACTTAATTAAACTGATAATGAAAATGTTATTTGACATTTCATTTTCAAAATGTTCTCTGGTAAATGTTTAGCAAAATTCATTTAGAAATGTCTAATTTGACAATAAAAATGAATTAACAGAAATGCTTTTTCCTTTTCAAAATGTGACAGCATCAAATGACTCAAAATTAAAATTTCGAAATGCTTTTCCATTTCTACTTTAAAACCACTTATTCTATGTCATAATTGTAACGAAAATGCCACGAGGGGATTGCATTTTCATTTTAACATCCACCCTGCGACTATTGTCATATATTTCAATTTGAGTTAGCATTTCCAGCGGGGAGGCGGGGCGATGACGTCAGTGCTATCTCCGTGTGTCCAGGTGCTAAGAGACACATGCTAGGAGCACTGTCGCTTTGTGATAACGGACAAGCTTTGTCTTTGGACTGGCAAGCCAACTCCCCTGACGCTAACACTAGACTACAAGCCTGTCCGCACTGCTCCTAGACCAGGGGTGTCAAACATACGGCCCGTGGGCCGTATCCGGCCCGCCAGGTCGTTTGGTCCGGCCCACACATGAAGAGTAAAAACCACAAAGATTTTAAAAAAAGGAAAGCAAGTTTCTAGTCCATTCCTGTGGCGAGTTATGATTTTGTAACCCTTGTACTATCCTAGGCACTTTAACATAGGGAGTTTAACATAGGAGTCGGGAACCTATGGCTCGCGAGCCTTATATGGCTCTTTTGATGGTCACATGTGGCTCGCAGACAAATCTTTAATTATACTTTTTTTTTTTCATTAGACCAGTCTTTCTCGGGCGCGATGCGATGGACAGGCAGCAGGTGAATCACGCAGGGATGTTAAAAACGTAAACCCGCTGCCCGTCACTCACTGCAGCGTGTGAGTGTGTGTTTGGTTTCATGTCTGTCTCACATCTAAAGAACATTCAGACCTAAGATCCCGTTTAAAGTCTCATGAAGCAGAAACTCCACGTATCAACCAGACTACACAATCAGCAAAACTTCCACGAGAAATACTCATCATTTTTTGGCAACAGCATAATGATGTTGTTAAAAAGAATCCACAGACTTATTGTACTTTAAAAATGGAGCGCATCGATCAAGCAGAGATCTGATTGGCCCTCAGTTCTGTCGCTGTTAGGGAGTTTGGACCAATGGGGTTCAGCTATGGGCCGAGTAAGGGAAATGGGAGGCCTGGAGCGGGAGGGGGGGAATAAAAAGTTGGAGAAGCGCTCTCGTCTCGGCGGGAGAGATTCAGGAGTTGCTGAATTAATTGTACGGCGTGAAATTACATTTAAAAATATGTGGCGTTTATAGCTCTCTTGGCCAAAAAGGTTCCCGACCCCTGCACTAGACAGTGCTCTGAACCTTTCTTCTTCAATGATTTGTGATCTTCACTGGTGTCCATGGATTACATGAAATCTTTCCACCTTCATCCACCTTTGTCATGGTGGGGAGAACACATCAATGTAAGATAGCACAAGGGTTAAAGAAATAACCGAAATGTGCGAAATTCCGCCACTAGGGGAGCAAAGGAAAAGCTTAACAGGTGAAACAACATTACTCTGCATGTGCCAAAAACGAAACCTAACAGCTCTGTGTCTGGGTAGGCAGTAGTTTGGTTTCCTGTGAGCCTCATCACTGAAGGATGATCAGTAGTGACACCCTAATGACCAAAAGGTTGTCAAAAAGATTAAAAAAAGGTTGAAGTGAAGTCCTGAGCTTTCCAGGAAAATGAAAAGCGTCTTATTTGTTCACGGAACTAAATGCAAACCTGTAAACTTGATATGTCATCAACAGGTTCTCCAAGAATATAACATTCAGCACCACTATGAGACTCTCCACATAGAAAAGTTTCACCATTTGCAGTTAAGAAAAAAAAAGATTTAGCAACTATTAGCTGGACCGAAAAATAACCATCTGGATTTACTGCAGCCGTGACATCAGTAATGGAGCAGTGACACCTAGCTACCTTATTGCAAACAAGTTGGAGCAAACATCTAAATCATTTTCTGATGGTGAACTTATTGAAAAATGCTGAAGGCTGCAGAAGTCTTGTGCCCCAAAAAGCAGCCGACCTTAAACATGAGTCTGTCAAGAATTACGACTCCAGATCCAACATCGCTGAGGAAACATGGGCAGCCATATGAAGGAATCCAGTCATTTATTGAATTTCAGTCACTATTGATGAAAGCACCAACATCACAGATATGTACAGCTGTGCATATTTATTAGAGGTGATAATGAGACATCACAGTGGAGTTTCTGGAGTTGATGGACACAACAACAGCTGATGACATAGTAAGCTCTCTAGTTACTGTGCTGGACGATGTTGGAGTGAACTGGTCACATGAAGTAATTTTGGTCACTGATGGCACTCCATCAAAGGTCAGGAAGAAGGCAGGTGTTGCCACAAAATTCAGGCAGAAACCAGGAAAAGATTCTTATAATAATGAATGATAATAATAATGGACATTTCATTGTGTTTTGCACACTTGAATGACAGTAAATGTGTTTCTGCACAGGATTTGAATCCTGATATCTATGGACGGGTGAAGTTTCAGGAGAGAAAGGAGGTTAACTCCAAACTCTTATGTTCACAAATGTTTGCAAGTTTAATTTAGTGTAATTTTGTCATCGTTTGGATGTTTACATTTTAGCAAAAATGTTTAATTTTTTTCAGTAGCCCCTCTTGAATTTATTATCAGGATTGCTTCAGTGTCAGATTTAAAATATTCAGTCTGTATAAAATTGAACAAACCAATATTTTTTAAAGTGAAATTAATTTTATTTAAGATCCATTGGCCTCTGTGAATGAATGTGTAATAAGAAATTATAAGGCTACCATGTTGGTTGAGGCATGTTTTCCAATTGGGTAAAAATACAAGAATAAAGCTGTTGTTTTGACTTTACGCTACTGGTCCGGCCCACTTGAGATCAGACGGGTTGAATGTGGCCCCCGAACCAAAATGAGTTTGGCACCCCTGTCCTAGACTGTCTGTGCCTTTCGGCAGCCAGCCGGACACACGGAGATAGCAATGACGTCATCGCCTCGCCTCCCCTCTGGAAATGCTAAGTCGAATTGAATAATGTGACAGTATTCGCAGGGTGGATGTTAAAAGGAAAATGCAATCCCCCCTTTGCATTTTCGTTTTAATTATGAGACAGAATAAGGGGTTTTTAAGTAGAAAATGAAAAAGCATTTTGGTGGATTGCTTTTTCATTTTAATTTTGAGTCAAAAAATTCAGCTTCATTTTGAAAATGAAAAAGCATTTCTGGTTTTGATTTTAATTTTTAATAATGCTACAGAATTGCTTCCATAAATTTCTACTGAACTACTGCTGCTCTGTAAAAACGATATCCTAGAAAATGTCAGTTATTTATTTATTTGTTTTAAATTGTGGCTGAAAACACCATAATCATCAATCAAGACCGCAGGGAATTGATGATCGGAGTTGGACTTTAAATTCAGTTCTATTTACCTGGGTTTACAGTTTTATTCTTAATGATTTCGTTTAAATATTTCCTCTGAAGCACTTTGAGTTATTTTTGTGCACAAAATGTGCTAAACAACTACATTTGTCTTGCCATGTCTACTGTTACACAAAACACCACTTAATTTGCTTAAAAAAGAACAAGTATCATCAGCTTTAAAATAGGCTTTTTACAAAACTTTTAACCTAAAACCAAAACACTTTGTAACATTTCCGATAAAAGATGATTGTTGGTTCCAGTAGAGAAGCTTGAACAGTCAAAAATCTGCCATCTGTTCTGAACTCTGACACCTGTGGGAGACCACAAGAGCGGTCATTCTGTGAGCTTGGGTATATCAAGTTATCTCGTAGTTAAAAGAATATTCAAACGTACACCAATTCAACTTGCAGCTAGCGCAGAGAGGTTATCACTGAACATATTTTCCTGAGCGCGGCAGTCAAGACTTTATTCTAGAGACAAAGAAAAAGAGGACAAATCAGTAACTTTGCATCCCCTAAAAGCAGAATTTCTGTATGATATTTTTTGGTATGTATCATTTGGTGTATCATATCAAATTGCCACATATCCTGCAATTATTTCTTCCCTTGTAACTCAACAGCATGGTCAACAAACAGACTGGATTTCAATCGATGTGAAAACTCCTTGTGGGAGAAATTAATTTTTCATAAGTGAAGTCCTTGTCTCGGAAAGTTCAAGCTGTGATATTAGCTGGAGGACGTTTAATAAACTTTACTGATTGTGATGGGTTGTCTAATCAAATAAAATGTTTTTGTTTGATTAGTTTTTTTAGTTCTACTAAATAAAAAAACTTTGGGATTCAGGGAGATTTTATTATCTTACCAAATCAAATTTACATGCTTATGGTTTGAAATTAGGACAGTTTAAAGCCACAACAAATAGCAACTGCATCAAAAAAGAATTAGATAATAAAAATAAATTAAAATCCAAAAGTACCGGTAGATTCTCCAAGAGAAGGATTATTATAGTTTTGTTTTTCTTTTCAATGTCAGGAATTTAATGTGCCTGCATGCATTTAGATGATTGGAGCTCAACCATCCAAAGCCGAATCTGAAGTTATAAAACACATTTGCCAATGCAACAGCAGATTCTTCTGTTTATCAGACAACCTCTACAACTCAGCTCGGGATTCCACACAATGGTACTTTGGATAAACAGGAAACATGACATTCCAGAGTGGTTTTAACAGGAGTCAGGGGTTCATGTCCAACATGGTATTTGTGTGTGCTTCTTCCTCTCAGCTGATTTAATGAAAGCATTTCATTAGTATGTACCTCATGCTCTTATCTCTTCTGTCTCCTTTTGCGGAGTAAAGGAGAAGCAATGGAGTGGCTGCTGACTTAAAATTGTTTCAAGTAGGGCTGGACAATCAATTGATTTTATTAATTAGTTTTAAATTTGTAGTTTAGGAAAAATAATTTAAGGAAAAACCAGAATTTTCAATTTTCCCAGCACTCTGCTCTCTTGGTTGTTCTTCTGGGTAAGTCAGCCTGCCCGTCTCTCCCAACCATTGACTGTGTGTGAGAACTGGACTGAATGACCCCTCCACCTGGCATTCCAAATAGGAATAGCCAGCCGGTTCAAAAAAGCCGAAATTCCATAGACTTCTATTGAGTGTTAGTCAGTCAGTCATTATGTTTGTCAGAATTCTTACTTTGATATATTTTTTTCCTTTTTTTTTTTTCGATGATCCCACTTTATTCATGCTATTTTTGCTGTAGCGCAAGTTATTCAAGTTATAAACTGACCAATCAGATGAAACAATAGAAATAAGTGGTCTGGCGTCGAACGTTTGAAGTGTTTGACAGATTCTCCCAAGCCCACTTTCAGTGGAAGGGGTGTGGTCTTCTAACATCCTCACTCACTCCTGACTAGAGAGAGTAGTTGCCATAGAAACGTTGATCAATCACTGCTTATTGACGATTTCTGGTTCCAACATGGTGACGTTCGTGTTGTAAAAGAATGGTGACCAAATTGACTTAACTTTACTTGATCCAGTTCTCTTATCCAGTCAATGCTTGCAGGACATAGATTTTAAAATGGCAGCTACCAAAGAACAGCCTGTTCCCAAAATTGGAACATTTTTCTCAGTTTTATGGAATGGGTTCGGTTTTGCGACTTCAAACCTGGAGCAACAAACCACATGCTGTTTGAAAGCTGTTGCTATACCAAAAGTGGGAGTATGACAAATTTGTTGCAACACCTGAAACAGAGGCGCTCTGTCAAGTGTAAGAAATTGTGCTCAAGCTAGCTGAAGCTCAAAACACGTGTCATGTTGCTTTACAAGCATTTTTACAGCCTTTATTTAGTCGCACTTTGATGGCAGGTCAACTCCCAAAGGAAATATTAAAAATAAGAGCTTTAATTAAAAATATTCTGTCTGTTTTTGTTAAAGAAAGTAAAGAGAGTCAGAATATAAATTGATTAAAATTGGAAATCAAATTTGGTGTGGAAAAAAAACAGAGAATTTATGAATAGGCCATTTTACCCAGCCCTAGTTTAAGGTTAATATATGATGTAGATGACAATCAGGCTTCTTTCACTTTCAGTTGGTTTTACATACCGACACGTCAAGCTGCAGAAACGGCACACACTTGCACAGACCTGCCTTCTAGTAAAGTAGCTCCTTCCAGCTCTTTCGTTAGTCTTGCAACACACTCACAATTCATGTGTGCATGCACAAATGTTCTGTTCTAACTCTCTAAATGACAGTGATTTAGCATTCCAGAAATCTCAAATTGCTTTTCTCATAATCTCCAGTTTGAAAATGTGGTTCTGCTGGACTGTTGGTGAATTGCCATGTGTACATGCAGAAAGCAAAATGCAGACAGAACAGTTAGAGAAATATAACCATACTAGCTTTTGCAACTTCTCTTTTTTAACTTGTTCTGTCCAACAACTGAGCAATCAGATGAGCACTGAAGGCCTTTTGTGTTGGAAAGGTTTGTATAAACCCGTTTCTGTTTTTTTATTATTATTTATTATTTATTTTGTGTTTTAAGTATACATACACATTCTTTTTCTTAAAGGGGAGGGAGAGGGGGAAAACACACCTTCTCTGAAATGCATGTTGGAAGGATGTACAGTATGATGTCTGCATCCTGGATGTCTCATTATGTGTTCGTCTGACTGTGGAAGTAGTGTTGGCCAGGGGTGTTAGCAGGCGGCTTGGGATGATAGTGGTTTGAGTCAGAGCAGCCCTGAGCAGTTGCAGTTGAAATCAGCATTTTTATGCCTTATTAAACAGCTTGCATCTGCAAAGAGCATGGTTCTGGACAAACAGGGAGGAGATCAGCTTCTAGCTGTAATGAGGCCGAGACCCAGAAGGTGTTTCTGGAAACAGCTTCAGGCTGATTTTACTCAATTATTTATATTTAAAAACAATAACAACTGAAAATAGAGATACATGTTGCAATTTTATCCCAAATACATCAAGGAATATTTCTGAAAAAAAGAGGAATCCACACTTTGAAGCTGCGGTTAGTTGTCCTGAGTTACCTCTATATGCAAATTTAGTTAAAAGCCTAAGGGAATTTGCATAATTTCTTGGTGCCTGAGCGGCCCAATTTTCACAGTCCAATGCTGTACATTTTGGGATAACTGGCGTTTCTAAATTGATGGTTGTTAGGAGTCTGTTTGGTTTCCTCGCTTTCTGCAAGCCCTTTCCATCCTGTAGCCATCTCTGTTTGATATGACCTGAAATACCTGGAATGGAAGACAAATAAACAAATCAATAAAATATACAGACACAAAAAACTTAGGGGTGTAACCATTAGTCGACATGATCGATGAATCGATTCCTACAATCCAACCAGATAGATATGTCTTAGGCAAGTTTTTAATCAAATCGACCTATACCATTATAAAATTATTTCAAAATGAAATAAATCCATTATATCAATACTGAGAAATATCATTTGGATTGAAGCCAGGTAGGTTTATTGTACTTTAACGTAAAAATGACCAGGTCACAGCGGACAACACACGTGATGCAGCAAAAAATGAGTCCATCAGTCCATCATTCCAGTCCAATGTGTGGAGATACTTTGAATTTAGCAAAGATGTGACCATGCAGTGTTCTAGAATGTTCTAATAATATTCCCCTTGGATTATTTTGATGTGGAAAAAACAGTAGGCTGAACTTTAGGTTTGCCATTATTTCTTGTTTACTTCTTTTTTTGTTCACGTTTAATTTACAATTGATTATCTTGCCAGAATATAACATCAAAATAACATCATAAATGAACCGAAAAGCCTTTTTTTGGAAATGATGACTTGATTTTACCTGAAGTATGGAAGCAATTCTGTAGCATAAATAAAAAGCAAAGTCAAAACCAGAAATGCTTTTTCATTTTCAAAATGAAGCTGCATTTTTTGACTCAAAAATAAAAGGAAAAAGCAAACCACCAAAATGCTTTTTCTTTTCCTTCCTCAACACAGCTTATTCTGTCACTTAATTAAAATTAAAATTAAAATGGTATTTGACATTTCATTTTCAAGACGTTCTCTGGTAAATGTGTAGCATAATTCATTTAGAAATGTCTAATTTTACAATTAAAATGGATTAATAGAAATGCTTTTTAATTTTCAAAATGAAGCTGCATTTGTTGACTCAAAATTAAAATGAAAAAGCAATATTTCAAAATGCTTTTTCATTTCCTTCCTCAACACAGCTTTTTCTGTCACTTAATTAAAATGATAAAGAAAATGGTATTTGACATTTCATTTTCAAAAAGTTCTATGGGAAACGTGTAGCAAAATTCATATAGAAATGTCTAATTTGACAATTAAAATGGATTAACAGAAATGGTTTTTAATTTTCAAAATGTAACTGCATCAAAAGACTCAAAATTCAAATGAAAAAGCAATATTTCAAAATGCTTTTTCATTTTATACTTAAAAAACGCTTATTTTGTGTCATAATTAAAACGAAAATGCAAAGAGGGGATTGCATTTGCATTTTAACATCCACCCTGGGAAACTTGTCGCAATAATCATTTCTTAAAAGCATTAGTAGAGGGGGGGCGGGGCGATGACGTCACTGCTTTCTCCGTGTGTCCGGCCGCTGAGAGACCTGGTGTGTCTGTGTTCCCATTAAGATCACCTAAAACCGGGTCCAGTTCACAAACCGCTGGACCTCGACAGCTCAAACCTGGATTCCTGGATCTTAATGCGAAAAATGCAGAAGAATGTTCCTTTAGTGCAGTCACGAATCAGAAGCTGTGAATCGCAAGCCAACTTCAGCGTCGTCTGACGGCACGGATTTAAAAACAGATGATCGAGCAGAGCAGGCCCTTAAATATAGTATTAAATGTGTGATTAAAGCACATTTAGAAGATAGTCTCCTGCAGCTTCGCGCTGAGTGTTTTTTGTCCAACCAGCAACGTTTAGCATGGAGAAATCTGCTATCTGTTGATGGGGCTCCAGCTGTCATCAAACAGCAAGATCAGCGCGAAGCTGCAAATAAATGTGTAAATATGTGGGAATTCCATCAGTCTTTATTTTGTTCTGGACACCACTGGAAACACAAATCCATATGATGATTTCTCAGATCGTAGCAGCATTTCCGCCTTCAGCGATCATCGGAGCTTTGCGCTCCGCTATGCGAAGGCAGCTGGCGGTCTGAAGAACAAAAGCTTGTCCGCGGTGCGTCTGGAGGAGGACCGCAGAAGGCGGACATGCAGCTATGTAGTCCTGAGAAGTTGTGGAAACTCATCAGAAGTTCACAACCAACTCAAAGCCGTCTTCTCTGCCGCTAACAGCTCCACTGTGTCTGTGTCTCTCAGCGGCCGGACACACGGAGAAAGCAGTGACGTCATCGCCCCGCCCCCCCTCTACTAATGCTTTTAAGAAATGAATATTGCGACAAGTTTCCCAGGGTGGATGTTGAAATGCAAATGCAATCCCCTCTTTGCATTTTCGTTTTAATTATGACACAGAATAAGCGTTTTTTAAGTATAAAATGAAAAAGCATTTTGAAATATTGCTTTTTCATTTGAATTTTGAGTCTTTTGATGCAGTTACATTTTGAAAATTAAAAAACATTTCTGTTAATCCATTTTAATTGTCAAATTAGACATTTCTAAATGAATTATGCTACACATTTACCAGAGAATGTCTTGAAAATGAAATGTCAAATACCATTTTCATTTTAATTTTAATTAAGTGACAGAATAAGCTGTGTTGAGGAAGGAAATGAAAAAGCATTTTGGTGGATTGCTTTTTCCTTTTATTTTTGAGTCAAAAACTTAACTTTGCTTTTTATTTATGCTACAGAATCGCTTCCATACTGAGGAAGCCCTGGACAGTTTTGACTGAAGCTGCAACACTTTGTTGAGTTTTCAATCCAACGACCAGTTTTTTTAGATCCCATCCCTACATCACTTTTTAAACGCGTCTTTTGAGAGTGAGATTTTAAATTTCATGAACTGCTCTCTAGAGCTGGGTATTTTTCCTGGTGCCTTTACAACTGCAGTGGTAAAACCGTTACTAAAGAAAACCTATTTAGATCCCACGGTTTTTAATAACTACAGACCTGTGTCCAACTTGCCATTTAAGCAAGGTTTAAAAAAAACTTGTTTTCATTCAGCTGATTGAGTTTCTGTTACAAAATATTATCTTTGAGATAAACCAATCTGGCTTTAGAACGAACCACAGTACAGAGACAGCCTTGTAAAACACAGGTCATGATATCAGATGTGCCTTGGATTCAGGTCAGATCTCAATATTAGTTCTACTAGATCCAAGTGCTGCTTTTGATACTGTTGATCACCTGATCCTTGTAAACAGACTTAAAAGTCTTGGCCTTTAAAGGACTGTTCTCAAGTGGTTCAAATCTTATCTCATGGAAAAGAACCTTTATGGTATGCATGGACACACACTTTTTCTAAGGTCCATGAAGCTGAATATGGTGTGCCTCAAGGTTCCATCCTTGGCCCCTTCCTTTTGAAATTTAAAGGCTGAGTTGTTTTATTTAAAATTCATTGTGGTAATGTACAGAAACAAAATTAGAAAGAATGTGTCTCTGTCCAAATATTTATGGTCCTGACTGCATATCTCCTGATAACACAAGGCCAATAGAAGCACTTTTTAACTGTATTTTAGACGTGAAATCACGGATGGCAAATCATCTTTTGCAGCTCAACAGAAAAAAACTGAAACTTTAGTCATTGGTCCTGAAGCCAAGACAGAGAAACAGCAACCGAAGCTAAAAGAACTTTCATTAAGTTACTCAGACATAATTAGAAACCTGGGCGTTATATTTGACTCAAAGCTAACTTTATCCCCCATATTAAGCAGGTGATTAAAACTGTTTTATTTTTTTATTTTTATATTGCTGTGATTGTTTTATCTGTTTGTTCTTGTGTTAAGCACTTTGTGTTATGTTCTATGTGCAAAGTGCTACATAATTAAAGATTATCTTGATTTAAAGAAATGCATTGACTGGGGAAAACTTTTCCTGCACTGTTTAATCAGTGAATTGGATCGAATCGGATTGTCCAAAATGAAACACAATCAACCAGGAATTATGATATGAATCGAATTGTTGTTAAAATGAGTCGTCAGAGCCCTAAATAAAATGTTTAAAGTCATCTATCCAAACTATTTTATAAGGATGCACAGTAATATTTAAACAAATATCAAAAGACATTTGCACAAAACTGTGATTATCCACCTTATGATCAAAACTTTGAGCCTTTGCATGCTTGAATTTAAAATGGAGTAACTTAAATAATTAAAGCCATATTAAATATTTCTCTATTATGATTAGCTTCAGCTCAAAAGGCCTGTTGCAGTCATGACAAGCATATAAATCTTTATGCTTGTTTTGAAAGTCTGTGAATAGTTTTTTTCTGTGCTTCCCATTAAAGTGATTTCTGAAGCAGATATACCCCCCCCCCCCCCCCCCCAAGTTATGATTTTGTATATCTCCATGGTTGACACAGTTGACTGCTCTTGATGTCGGCAGCAGCCGCATTGTCTTCAGTATGTACATTAGTGACGTTTGATGGCTAAAACCGTGGGTGCCTATGTTCCAAGATGGCCTTTTCAAACAGCGTCCTTTGCACGTTTCATTTGCGTGGTGTGTGTTAGATAAGTTGCATGTGTATGCGTGCATTTGAGACTTCAAAGGTCTGAAGCGTCATAGCATCTGCTACTCTGCTAGCCACAAGGGCATGGGTTTATAATTTGACAGAGCAGTTGAGACCCCCGTGAATGCTCACCAGATTTTCCCTTCAACCTAATTCCCTTACACTGAGCTGCTTACAGGCTGACTTGCCCACATAGTGCTTTGTCTGCTCTATTTATCTTTAATGCGCCGGCATCTGCAGCACAACAAACAACTGTGAATGTGACATTCAACGCTCAGAGATTAGATTTAGCCACATAGAAACAGCTTCAACATTTGTCAACCATTTTGATTAAATTTAATTAAAGGAAGCAACTGGTGATGTTAACCTTTAGATTAAGTCAGAATTGTTACTGCCAAAATATATTCTTCTTCTTTATTTCTTTGTGAAAAAGACAGTATTGCCTTTATTATTGGAAATTCGTTTTGTGAGATGTGCAGCTCAGCTGATGTAAGCCTGGGTTTCACTCATAACGAAACTCATTTGGTGTTAGGGCTGCAGGATATGAGGAAAACTTGCGATTAGTGATCAATATTGCGATGATGATATAACTTATGATACATGAACAAATAGCAAAACAACTAAATACATAATTTATCTTTCATTGCAACAGTTTAATTTAAATAAGAGTCAACATACATAAAGTGCTGAGCAGGACTAACTACAGGTGTGGGTAATCAGTGCAGCGTAAGGTGACTGATAATCCAGAAGCATGCAACGGTGAACGTAGATCTGCAGGGAAAAAGACGTGGTGGGATGAGGATGGATTTAAAACAATATGGAGCAAATATTACTTTTGATGGAAAGAACATCTCTACACTTGGCAGACCTTTTACACCTCCCTTAATTATGAACTCTCATTTTAGATGGATGAGTAGAAGTAGAAGTAATTGTTTGTTCGTTGCCCGATTGACCTTAGTTGAAGGTCAAACCATGACTCAAAATTAATTGGTGTGGTACTCTGGAGGATCACAGCTGTTTCCATGGCATTCTGCAGACCTGTCCAGTGTTCCAGAGCAGCCTAATGTTGTCTGTTTGACACAGCATTTTATGAAAAATTCCTTCATCATTTAGTGTCCTTCTGCAAAATAAATCACTCATATTTCTGAATAAATGACCCCCTAACCTTGGTAGTGTTGGGCTCCAGATTAAAAGGTTCTATCCCGTTTGTATAAATCATCTGCTGCTGTTCAGTGACAAGGCCACAGGCTATGCTCTTTTCACTTTCGGATTTTTGGACCATTTCTTCTTTTCTCTCACCCAGCAGCAGTTTATTTTTGTGCCAACAATTTAAAAAACGTCAATTACGTCCCCACAAAGCACCAGTTTGTGTTTGTGCCTTCACACTCAGCGCTTAGCAGGTCGGTTTGAGGCACAGAGACGATCCTTATCATTTATCCCGAATTTCAGTTTCTGTAAACTACTATGGCTCTGTCAACAGTAACCTCGCTCTGTTTGTGTTGTTTCAAAGGGCACCTGAGTCTGGATCACAGGTTCTCGCCTTCTTTTTTTTTTAACTTCCTGGGCTTTGCTGTCTCATTCCCTACATCTGTTGAGGTTTGGATGGTCGATCAGCTGCTTCCAAATATAAAAATACTATTTGCCCCTCCTCCCCCCAACCTTAAATGTTGTATGTGGTTTAAGCATCACACTGTGAAAAACAAAATAAACTAAACTCTGTAGAAAACCAGACAAACTACACTTCTAAACCAATAATTCACAAAATTCCTCTTCCTCCAGCTTAGTTGATCTTAATTTCCATCTGTTTATTGCACTTAGCATTTTGAAGGCAGTGATAGCATGTGGTGTTTTCACTCAATCTTTTTTCTTCACTCTTTATCCATCAACACATTTCTTCATTTATTTATTATTGAAGTGCTGCTGCAACTAAAATAAAAGCCCCTTCACAAATAAACCATCTATAGCCACATCAGCCGCTTTGATAATAGACCCACTCCACTGAACGTTGTGCTTTTCTTGTTTTTAACATGTTCTTGTTAAAAAAAAAAATTCTAATGATGGAGCACATGAAATTCTTTGTTATTTCTTTAGTCAAATCGTTGTAAATCAGGAGCAGACGAAAACATGCGGTCAGAAAAAGGGCGTATTTATGATGTAGAAAATACACTGGGGGGACCACAAGCTCCCTGCTCTGCTCTGCAAATGGGACAGTAAGAGGGGCGGGGTTGCTCCATGCCAACAGTCTCACCCCAACTCGGAGATGAATTTCTAATATTCTACGGCAGCTCTGCGAAAAAAAACTACCGTATGTCCTGACATAACAACACAGGTTTATTGATTTTTGGTTAAAAACAGCACAATCATATTAAAAGACCACTGGAAACACTTTTGAGCTTTAAGACGTTTTAAAATTAACTATTCAAAGCTAAAATGATTGACACAACTTTAGTATAAATAGTGTGGTGTAAACTCAATATTTTATGAGATAGATTCTTAATTTAATGTAACTAAAGATGAACCTTTTTAAAGGATGGAAAACCTCTTATTTTTCTTATTTGGCTAAATCTAAAGGCCATTGTTGTTATCAAATAATTAAATAATTGCTAAAGAAGATTTTTTTTTCATGTGCACCCTGATCCTTGTTGACGGCATTATGTATGCATTTCTCATGCATAACTGCTTTTGCCAAGCTTCAAACATCTACTTAACACTCACCTTCATTAAAACATCTCTTTTGCTCTACTTTCATGACTTTTTTTTAATGTTGAAAGAAATGAGAACATGATAACCAAGTAGTAGGAACATGTCATCAAAGACATGATGATGGCACAAAGCTGTTTTTACTAAGCCAAAGCTGCAGCAAAATCCAACAGTGTGAATGCTTGGAGACTGAGCTGAAAGTGGTCATTAAAACATTTTTTGGCAGAAAAAAGCAAAGGGAAGCATAAATTGGTAAAGCTTACAGAAAGATAGAATTCTTAAATATTCTGTCTAACTCAAATTTAACCACATGCATTTTGCTCTGCCCACATATAGTACCTGTGAAGACTTTTTATTAAAATGAAAATTTATCTCAATTCTAGTTATTTCTTTTCTCCACCTTTTCTTTTGCATATTTGTTGCTAAAAACTGACTGGAAAGTTTTATTAAACCTTTTTTTTGTATTGAATCATACCCCGAGGTCTGTTTCATACCATGAAATAACCCATACTACACGAAGAGTTTTTGAATGATGTGGGTTTCACACAACGTTTTTCTCTCCCCTCCCTCTAATTGCTGTTCTCGGCTCTGAACTAACTTACAGGAAACTCTGCTATGGGCTGATGAGCTGCTTCCTGTTTTTGAAGAGCACTGGTGGTTTGGAGACCCTCCTTTCTCAGAGTTACAAAAAAACCGCCTCTTTGACAGACAAATGCACCACCGAAATTAAATGAAGTAGATGTGAAAGGCAAATTAGCTGTTACTTCATGTGTGTGAGGCTTACCTAATGTTTTTTCTTTACAGTGACTTGGTTGTTTTTGTCGCAAAACAACAATCAAAACTCTTAATTTTGCACTGAGGCAGTAACCCACCTGTGACTTATTGGGTGCCATCTAGTTTTATCTTGTCAATAGTATTTGTTCAGAGTCCACAAGAAAACATTGACGTAGGTGTTGCTTGGTGGTGTGTCTGAGCTTTCTCACACTCCAGCAGTAATTTATGCTGCAGGTCCATAGAGGTGGCCTCCACTCCTGAAAACTAAATCCTACCTGCAGAGTGAGCCTCCCAAAGGATCATGGTGTTGGACTGTTACTAAAACAGCTTCTGACGCGTTCTCACATGATTGAATACATAGACAGAACCCACTGCTATACTGCTAGACTTCTTCCTATTGCTTGCCTCTTGCAGTATAAGTTTTCCCAACCTGCATACATCCCAATAGTATAGTGATGGATGGGAAGGGATTGTGTTGCCAATGCAAGAATGTGGACGTGTATTTTTTAGTGGGTTTTAAAGAGTTTTATGTATTCTATTTGACACTGCACTAAAAAAGTGTAAACTGAATATATGTTATGGGTGGTATTACATTCTACTTTTCAAGCCTCACCACTTATGTATGTTGTACATTGATATAAGGCAGGGGTGTCAAACTAGGGGTTTCAAAATCCAAAACACAGCTAAAGTCACGGGCCAAACAGGATAAACATTTATTGAACACATTAAAACTAAATTTTTTTAACTTTACAACTTTTAAAATGTAACTTTTTAAACATAAATATGAATAAAAATCGGATAGGAATATCTTCCAGAATAAATAAACTTAAACCTTAAGTAACTTTCAATATTTTGCTCTCCATAAAAATATATTCTTTCAAAATTATACAAGTTAGAAATAAAGTAAACTTTAAAAAAGCAAAACACTAAAAATTCTTTACTTTTATGTCATTTTAAATAAACAAATTAGCTGAATCAGGGTGTGAATGGGTGTGTGATTGTGGCCCTGCGACAGACTGCCGACCTGTCCAGGGTGTCCCCTGCCATCGCCTGCAAGGGGCCGGGATAGGCTCCGGCAGAACCCAGAAAGGGATAAAACGAATTAGAAGATGAATGAATGAATGAACCTAAAAAAAAATCAGAAAAAATTTTGCTTTTCACAAAAATATATCCTGACAAAATCCTGACTCACCTGCCTCCCCTGACCGCATGTCCCTGCTGAAACGTGTTTCAACAAGGAACCACTGAACGAGCTCAAACCCACCCAAAACTATTTTTGCCCTCAATGAAATCGTCCATTCTGGCAACACTGGTGTTGGGCAAGGGAGCTGACGCACTGCATGATGGGATTTGTAGCTAATATTCCAGTGAAGGTCACAGACACATTAGGATTGGGCTACCATTAGGATGGGATACCTTTACATGTTGCTAAGATATATTACCAGTGTGAGAAATTACTGTGGCATTATTAGCAATAATTTAAAATGATCTGATACCAGGTGGGCCGGAAATAATTACTTGGCGGGCCGGATGCAGTCCGCGGGCCTTAACTTTGACACGTGTTTTCAGACAATAAAAATTATCTATAAACTTGAAGTAAAAATAATTAATTGAGCAATAGCTTTTTTTAATTTAGCTTTCATTAAAGACCCACTCCAAAGATATTTGTGTTTTGGTGTTTTTAACATGCTCTCGTGATGTTTTTCTCTCTTGATGGAGGACATCTAAAGAAATTAGTCTTAAAATTGCATCTCTATACTCAAATCATTGTGAATCAGGGGCACACGGAAAAAAGCTGTTTGGAAAAAAAGCTTATTTGTGACAAAGAAGCTACACTCAGCAGGCCTCAAGCCTCCTGCTCCGCTCCATTTGTATGCATTCACCTGTAGATGACAAGATCCATCTACGTCTTTGTTTTTCTCGTCTGAGCTGACATCTGGCTCAAAACTGTACGGCTGGATAGCTCCAATTTTACTTGCCGAATTGCTCGTACCACTAATGTTAAGTTGGGGTTGTGAGGGGCAGTAAGCTAGCGGCAGAGGGCATAAACAGAGAGCTTTCAGTAATGGAAATGGGGGTGCGGTTGCCTGCGGCAACAGTATTGTCCACAACTCAGAGGTGAATTTCTAATAAACTCCTGGAGGCCTGCAGAAACTATGTTCTAGAAAACGCCACAGGTTTTTAGATTTAGTCTAAAAACGGCGTAATCATAACTGGTAATGAGCTGAATATAGATTAAAACAGTGAACAAGTTCGCCTTTCAGGCAGCCAAAACTCTGCAGTCTCTCCCCCCCCTAGGGCGGTAGTTAATTAACTCACCTGTTCAGCATTCTATTTAAGTCCAGGTGTGCAGCCGTTCATTCTCTTTCTTACCGCTGCGCTGCATTCGTCGCCCCACCCTCCTCCCCAGCTTCCACCTGTGGGCTCCGTTCGGGGTTTCTTACCCTAAAGTTTATGGAAATTATCTCATGGAATTGTATGAAGCCTTATGCCAATCAAAGTTTGTTAATGCCAACTAAGATGTAAATTAAGTATGTGAAAATAAATGTATTCTACTGCAAGAGTTTTGTCTGACTGAAAAGATGATCAGAGTGGGTCTTCAGTCTTTCACTTGCTTTAAAAGTTAACTGCAGAGCTGTTGCTAAAGATTTTCACCAATATACTGTTTCAGTAAACAGTATAAACTAGACTTGTTTACACAGCTGTTTTGCAAGGTTAATAGATTCTTAAGGGTCCAGAACTGACAAAATACTTCCCGCTGTTTTTCTTCCAGCAGTTTAAGGGAAAGGCACACTTGTCCGCACCCTCGGTGTCTTCACTTCTCAATCACGCCTTGAGGCAGCAGGGATAATTTTAGAGCACTCCCATCACACTGTGCAAAAAGACTTGTTATGGAAAGGAACGCTTCTCCGTCCTAATGAGGCGGCTGATTCTGGGAGGGTTTGTGATGATGAGGCACGCTCTCTTCTCTGTGGCTCCACACTTTTATCCTTTCTGATTATAAATGATGCTGCTTGTCTTTCACGTGTTAATTCATATTCTTTAGAAGTACAGTAGCTCTGGCCTCTTTTTATTTCCCCGCTCCTCTTTATTAGCCCTTCATATCAGACACGTATCTTTAATATGGACGGTTCCCTCCTCTCATCTTCTATTAAGGACGCAAGCGCTTTTGAAGATCCAATTGAGGCTTTTATTAAATGGATCTGCATGAGGCTACAAAGTGCAGGCTAACAGGTTACTGATCAGTGTTCACCCCCTCTTCAGTTGTCACCAATAGATGTAACATTGACTTAGTCAACAGCATTTGGGAGTCTTGACGGGTAAAAATGAGTTTTGAGCACTTTACAGCTGTAAAGCAGCAAATGTTGGATTTTTTCCCAACTAAGCTTCCTATTGTGCTCATTTCAATCTGACTAACTGAAGGGGGCGGGATAGCTAGCAGGTGTAGTGTGACCTTTTGATGGTAAGGACTGACGTGCCCATGTGACCCCACACATTATGAATTGTATTGGAGACAATGCAGTTCAAAACAAGATTTTTTATTTGCAATCACTTATTGGCTGTTGTAGACACGTTTTTTCTCATGTTTAGGGCAAGTGGTAAATTGTCTAATCTGATTTTTTACCTCTAAAGACTTTTGGGAATGTGATTGCTTTTTCAATTACTTTGTGTGGGATTTGGAAAATCTGTAATCGTGTTATTTAGCTTGTTCTGCCTAGAACCAGCTTCAGTTAGGTCTCTGACTTGATTGTTATCAGGACTAATACATCCATAATCAAATAACTTTGCCCACATAATATTTCCTCTTATCTGGTATCTTAGGGTTCTTTGTGGGGGTGACAGCCAATTGGTCAATAAATCAAATGGATGAGCTACGATGGTGCGCTCAGATAAACTGATAGAGCCTGCCAGTGTCGCCATTGAGGGGCACAATTAGAATGCCGCAGCCAGCTGCCTCTGTCTAGTCAGGTATGATTAATGGTGTAGAGTTGAAGGGCAAGGGCAAGCAAAGGCTTTTAGCTTGCTATCAGGAAAAAACAAAACAATAACAGATTGGGAAGAGGAGGCTAAACATTGTAGACCATATAATCTATTGTGATAAAAGCTCATGGCTTTTAATCCCTTGAGATCTAACTATTCTGAGCTGTAGCAAAGAATACAGTGTTTTGCGTCTGTGATGTCTCTTGCATATTTTTCCTCCTATTAAATCTCTTCCATCTTTTCTTTTATCTGTTCCAACCTGTTCTCCTTCTGTTTCAGGATGGCTCTCGGTCCGGTCGAGACAGGAAGAAGACGGTTTCTTTCAGCAGCACTTTAACAGAGAAGAAGATCAGCAGTGCTGCCGACTGTATCCACGCCATGGTGGGTCAGTTACCATGTGACTCTTTGTGCTAAAACTTTATTTATAAATGATGTCCCCTTAAGGGTTTCAGGCAGTTTAAAGAACACCCAGCTTTGGAGGCATTGTGGCTTTGGCTTATCCGGTTCTTGTTTTTGAGGTTGAGGGGAGCGAGCTGAAGAAAGTCCGGCCCAACTCGCGGGTCTACCAGCGATACTACCTTATGGATGCCGGCCTACAGGCTCTATTCTGGGAGCCGTCAAAGAAAGAATCAGACAAAGCCCGCATCACTCTCGCCTCCATACGTGAGGTGAGTGTCAGGAAGAAAAAAGATTTACTTTAGTTCGATTTATGGGATTCTTTTTGTTCTTGGAGGAGATCATCCCAGACGGGCATCCCGAATTTGATTAAAACCTAGCATAAGCTGAATTACAGAGGCAATCAAAATCAGGAAATGAGGATGAAACACCAGGAACTGGGATGAGGAGACATTCATGTCACCCATATGGGATGCCATCCTTCAAGGACGGCGATAAGCTGTAGGGGAGTGGCCGTTCCAATAGACATGACAGGTCTGTTCAGATGACCACGCCCAGGACAAACGGTGTGCATTTAACCCCTTTGGGGAAAGACTGCAGTCAGATGGAACATGACAAGGTCAAATAAAAACAGATGTTATTTTTTGCCTTAAAAGAGTTTTAGAAAAAAGAATCAAATATGTTTGATAAGTAAGAGGCAAGAAATACATTCTTGTCCACTTCAGGCTCTACCGAGTCTCTACCTGAAAAAATAATTTACAACCTTCATTATGACTTTGCAGTAATGTATCTTAAGTGACATCTGTGTATTTTGCATCTCTTCTGGTCATTTATTCAAGGTACGAACAGGTCGTAACACGGAAACCTTCCGCACCAGTGGAGTTTATGAGCAGATTTCAGAGGACTGTGCGTTCTCCATTATCTACGGAGAGATGTATGAAAGCCTGGACTTGGTTGCCAACTCTGCTGAAGTGGCTAACATTTGGGTTACTGGCCTCAGGTAAAAAAAACACATATAACAAAGAGGGTTTTTTAACATTATTATACATGCAAATTATATTATTTTCCACAAAGCAATCAATCTAATCCTCCTTATTTAAGGATCTTCCAAAAATCCAATTTATGGCATGAGACAGCTGAATTGGACTGTAGGCTGCTGATTTAAAATAAACAACTGTTATCTTCCTTGTCTTAAGAATGTTATGCCTTAGTCACAACTGCCCTTAAGGGTGGATATGTGCTTTCTGCTGGCCAAAAATGGGCAAAACTTTACAAAGTGGCCAGCTGGAAACATCAAAATGTTCATGCACATTTTTTTTCTTTGGGCATACTGCGGGCATCAGGTCATAACGAACATTTATACAACACACAATATTGTAAGGGGAAAGTAGGTGAGAGACAGGCACCTCATATGTATTTTTGTATTTTCTATACCCTCCCAAAACCTGTAGTTTGTGTAGGGATCCTACGGACACTTACATATCACCTGCACACCCTGTATGTGCAGCATTTGCACATGATCAGTAAAGAACCAGTGCACGCACCTTACGGTGTAAGGGCACTGTAGCATCACTTGTACGTCATTGGTACGTGAAACTTACACTATCCTTATCCGTCACGATACACCTACATGCACAACAATGGTACGTTTCATTATTATGAAGTCCCTTAAGGTGGCCACATGAGCTTTGAGGGAACTGCAAGACACACCTGCGCTCCTTTGAAGATGCAGCCTTACCCAAGCCCTATCTACGACCCTCTACCCTGTATGGGTCATCCCCTTGTACAGGTGCATGTGACTAAGGCATTAGGCTTTGGTTTCATCTCAAAGCCCTAGAATCTGTCTCTTAAGGGTAAAATTCATCTTAGCCTAATGTTTTATACTGTATCGTAAAAGCGTGGCATTTGTTCCTAAAATGGGACAAAGCACTTTTGACATAGTTGACAAATTATTTTTGCAAGTGTCATCTTTAACATCACGTTGGAACAGTAATGACTGAATTTTAATTTGAAATAATGTTGGGTCATGTGTAGAGGTCTTTTCAACAATTTATAGTTCGGCTGTCACTGTCTTTTTTACATTTTTGATTACCTCAAAAAAATTGTAAGATTTAAAATTTACCTAGATCAAATTTATTGAGTTTCTTTGTCTATAAAAGCTGTTTCAAAAACACGACTGACGTTCATTTCAATGACAATCAAACAATAAAAAAAATAAAATGAAATGTATTACATAACTTTTCATCCCATGTCTGTTTTTAGGTATTTAATGCAGTACGGAAAACATGCCTTTGACATGCTTGCCAGCAGCCGGGACAGCCTTCGTCTTCGCTGGCTGGAACGCTTGTTCTCCTCTGTGAACTTGGAAGGAGAGGACGATGCGAAGGAAGGAATTCCCTTGCAGCTTGCCATTAAACTTATACAAAGTGTGAATCCGGGGGTGAGCAGTGCAAAAGTGGAGCTCAGGTTTAAGGAGATTCAAAGAGTCCGAGAGAAGTCGTGTGGGTCTGTGACAGATGATGGGTGTGAAAATAAAGATCATAGTGAAAGCAAGAAGCTTGGTGAAAGAGTCTGCAAGCAGGAGTTTGTTGAGGTGTTCCATGACTTCTGCACTCGTCCAGAGATCTACTTTCTCTTGGTGCAATTCTCTAGCAACAAGGAGTTTCTGGATGCCAAAGACCTGATGAAGTTCATCGAGGCCGAGCAGGGCATGGCTCAAGTGAGTAATCTATAAATTCAGATTATCAGATTCACAACAAACTCTCCTGAAATAAAACCACCCTGTGCATGGAATGGTTGTTTTTACTGAATGGAAGCCCAGAGTTGTTAGTTTTTCTTTCAAAACACAGCAGACTGAGCTTCCTTATTTGGGCATATTATTTGGGCTAATTTCTCCTTCATCTTTTAGTCTGCTCTTGTTTTTTTTTACCTAGGTGTGTGAGGAAACCAGCCTCAAACTCATCCAGTCTCATGAGCCGTCAGAGGAGGGGCGGCAGCAAGGCCACCTGTCACTGGATGGTTTCACCAGCTACCTCACTTCAGCAGAGTGCCGCCTCTTTGACCCAGAGCACGACAATGTTTGCCAGGACATGTCCCAGCCTTTGTCTCACTACTACATCAACTCTTCCCATAACACCTACCTCATTGAGGACCAATTCCGTGGCCCGTCTGATATCTCTGGCTACATTCGCGCTCTCAAGATGGGCTGTCGATGCGTGGAGATCGACGTCTGGGATGGCCCTGATGAGGAGCCGGTGGTGTGTACAGGCCACACTCTGTCCCCACCGCTGGTCCTGCGTTGCGTATTAGAAGCGATTGGAAGGTTTGCATTCGTGGCCTCAGAATATCCCTTAATTCTGTGTATTGAAAACCACTGTTCTCTGCGTCAGCAGCATGTGTTGTTGCAACACCTCACAAGAACATTGGGCCGATGGCTGTACACCGATCCCCCAGCGGAAGGCATTTTATACTTACCATCACCTCAAGCCCTAAGGCATCGAATCCTAATAAAGGGTAAAAAGCTGAAGCCAGATTTTGATGGGGAGGATGGGGATGTAAGTGAAGAGGATGAAGGAGCAGAAATGTGTCACAAGATGAAGGTTGTGAACAGTGGCAGTGCTGCTCCTGGAGGAACTGAGAGTGATGTAATGCAGAGATCTGTTATAGCCGTCACTCAACCCAATCCTCCCCATCTTCCTCTGCAACGTTTTCAGCTACTAAGGGAATTTTCTGACCTGGTAACTCTGTGTCAATCCATCAGTTTCATAGACTTTCCAACGTCCTCCAAAAGCCAAAAGCCATGGGAACTGGTTTCTTTTCATGAATCTTTAGCTGTGCATCTCGCCGGCGAGAGCCCTGGTGATTTTGTCAACCACAACAAACGTTTCCTCTCACGGGTGTACCCGAGTCCCGCACGAATTGACTCCAGCAACATGAACCCCCAGGACCTGTGGAAGTGCGGTTGCCAGATCGTAGCCATGAATTTTCAGACGGCGGGACTGATGATGGACCTAAACACGGCCTGGTTCCGGCAGAATGGAAACTGTGGTTATGTTCTGCGACCGGCCATAATGCGACAGGAGGTGTCTTACTTCTGTGCCGACACCAGAGATACTGTGCCCGGCGTGTCGCCCCAGCTGCTGCATGTGAAGGTATGAAGTAACACAACTGACTGTCTCCTCAAAACTTTAAAATCCCTCTCCGATCATTTTACAGTGCGTTTACAGTGGTCCTTTTAAGTGTGATTTTGGGGTTTTTAGGCTAAATTTAAAAAAAAAAAGTGTTGTTTTCTAGGACATAGTTTCTGCAGAGCCACAGTAGTTCATTAGAAATTCACCTCTGAATTGTGGGTGGGACAATCTGTTTACACGCTCTAGCTTTCAGCTCCTCTCAACCCCTACCTAACATTACTGGTGCAACAAAAAAGTCAGCAATATTTGAGCTATCTAATCATACAGTTTTGAGCCAGATACCAGCTCAGACGATGAAAATAAAGACGTACATGGATCAATCTGTCTAAAGGTCTGTCAGACTTACGAAGAATGTTAGCCTTCTTAGTCTGTTGGAATATCAGTTTATTTGTATAGGAGACCTAAAAAACACAGATTTCTAATAAAACTATCATTACGTATAAAGGAAAAAGACTTCAACTTTTATAATTAATGTGTAATAAAAGTCAACAAAGAGTGACAGACTTTCTTCTTCCAGGTGATCAGTGGTCAGAACCTGCCCAAACCCAAAGGCTCTGGGGCCAAAGGTGACGTGGTGGACCCATATGTGTACATGGAGATTCATGGAATCCCAGCTGACTGCGCAGAGCGCCGCACCAGGACTATCACCCAGAATGGAGACAATCCCATCTTCGATGAGAGCTTTGAGTTCCAGATTAACCTGCCCGAGCTTGCCATGGTCCGCTTTGTGGTGCTGGATGATGACTTCATTGGAGATGAGTTTATTGGTCAGTGAGTCCAAATGTATTCAGTACAAAACTACATTTATTAGCTGATGAAATGGTTGATCTTTACATTTAACATTTATTTAACTATGTAAGTCAATTGAAAACCCATTGTTGTTTACAATAATTTTTATCCTTCTCTTCAGGTCAGTATACCATACCGCTGGAGTGCCTCCAGCCGGGCTACCGACATGTACCCCTCCAGTCCCTCACGGGAGAAGAGCTTCTGCACGCTCAGCTGTTCGTTCATGTGGCTCTCACCAATCGAAGAGGAGGGGGAAAGCCTCATAAGAGGGGGCTTTCTGTACGAAAGGCTCGAAGGGGGAGGGACTACACAGCTCTGAGGGTCCTAGGACTTCGAGCTGTGGACGATGTTTTCAAGATGGCTTCCCCCCTGCTGAGAGAAGCCACTGACCTGAGGGGAAACATGCAGGTCAGGAGATATCTTTTTACCGTAATTCTCCAGACAAAAGAGCGCACCTGATTATAAGCCTCAACCATTACATTTTTAAAGGATAAAACATTTTGTACATACAAGAGCCGCACATGTGCCCACATTGAAACATGTGATGTACCGGTAAAAGTCACTGAGAGAGAAACAAAAAGTCACTGAGAGTAGTAGTAACTTATAGGCGCGCCTCCTGTGCACTGAAACCATGGAAGTCTTCCTCCTCAGTGTGGATTGGAATAGCGTCAGATATTCCTCACCACACACTCTCTCCTTCGTTGTCGCTCTCAGTGTCACTCTCATCTTGAGGCAAATTCTCACCTAAGCTTGCGCTGTCCTCTCCGTCACGCAGCAGACCGGCTTTTCCAAACCCGTTGGTGACGGAGGATTTTTTCACACTGCTTTTAACCATTTCTTTTAACTTGAAAGCTACGTCATATGCATTTCTTCTTGCATTTTCCATGATGAGGGTCTGTTCGTGCTATTCATCCACAAAGCAGGAATTTACATTAAACTTGCGTCTTCCTCGACACATATACCATATTCCCCCTGTCTCACTCTTACCTTTTCTGCTCGAGCGCCCCTAGCGGACGTTAGAAAAAATGCATAAAGAAAAAAAGCATAAATTAACCGCTTAAGGGTTGAAAGCGTGTGACAAAAGTAGCGGTTTATAATCCAGAAATTACGGTAGTTATCTTTATTCTACAAGTCCCAACATTTAAAAAAAAAACAGCAGAATGCGTTTAGTTCATAGTTTGTTAATTTTAGGCAACTTTGATCAGATTTACAATAACTGTGCATAAGTTAAAATACAGAAAAGATTAGTTGACTATGTGACAAAAGTTGTTTTCGATCAAAACCCGAGGCTGCTTTTATGTCTGTCTTTTGTTTTTAGCTAAATCTTTCCACCCAAAAAAGAAAAAAAAACCTGAAATGGGAAAATGCCATAAAACAGTGTTCCCTCGTTTATTATGGAGGATACGTTCCATAAATAACCCCCAATAAGTGAAATCTGTTTAGTTGGATTACAGTTTTTTAAGGCTGTAAAACCCCTAACTACACACTATCCACATTTCTTAGACAGACATGAACATTTTTATACTTTTCTCTCTTGTTTAATTAAACCCTCAAAGTTCAAACCTTCATAATCTAGAATTATAGAATCAAAACAAAGATCTGATTGTGATAAAAGATTTATGAAGGTTTTGAGAGCTGTACGTAAAGGAGACACAGATGAGAGATTGATTGGCCAGACTTCCAGCTAATCAGAATGTAGAACACACACAAAAGGTTTTAACCCTCCTTTTTCTTTGGGAAAAAGGATAATTATGTATGGAGGTATTTACTTTTAAGATATAAAACTTTTTTGAGCAATACATGGTGATTTTAAGACATCCGATTATGAGAGAAATCTAACTAAATATAAGTGTTTTTAGCTCATTTCTAGAGGGAAGATGTCAACGGCGGGAACTGAGTAAGGCTCAGTGCGAAGCATTGTTTGTGCTACTCTGCCCTCATTACTGAGCGTTATATCCAGACCTGATCTTCTGATTTCCTTACCCTGTTTCATCTTTGACTCCATTTGCCCGCCGCCTGCCCTGACTCACATCTGGATCCTGACTATTCTCGTTGTTTCTCTGATGCTCCCATGCTCGTTATTGACCCCTGCCTGCCTGACCCTGATTTAGCTTTGTGGACTTTTAGCTGAGCTAATTAAACCTCCTGCAATTGTAATCAGCCGTCTGCCTGTTTTGTGACAACAGATATATTTATTTTAAGACATCTTGGCAAACAAATTCTACTAGTTCTATTGGCAGATTATTTTCACTTCTAACAAGGAAAACGCATTTTGTATTATAACTTTTTTTAAAACTTTTTTTGAGGACCTTTTTGCCAGTGTGGGACTTTTGGCTGCACACAGACATTTTATTATGGTACATGATTGCAAAGAGCATGTTAACAGGTCTCTACTAGAGAAGTTAGTCATTTTTGTAGCAGGCTTGCTAACATAGATGTTATCAACTTCCTATTAATCATGTCCCAGTACGATGCTCTCGTAATCAAGAGATTAAAGTAATAACAGCCTGGCTGCTGAAGCGAGTACAAGATCATCTCAAGGTTTTTCGCACCATAACTAGTAATTTTATGAGGCTTTTACATAGTGTTTAGAGTACAGTCTTGTTTGCGTTCGGCTCGGTTAATGTTTAGTCCGCCGTGACTATAAATATTAATTATATCATGAAAAAGCAAATCTGGATGAGGCAAGCGGTAAACTGGATCGGTGTGTGCTTGCACCATCTTGTTGCAGTAAAACGGTGATGACATGTTTTTGCAGTGTCGTGGGATTGCCTGGATTTACTGTCAAACTGATGCAGGAGAAAACATATCACTGTGTTGTGTGACTCAGGTTTGAATACCTGTGTGTGTTTGTGGGTTTGATGGTGAGCAACAGTACATGATGCCATCCTAGGAGTGTTCAAGAGATTTCATAAATATCCCAATACATTTTGCAATTCTTTTGCTTTGATTTTATTTGTGTGTTGTTTTTTTTCCCCAACAGAACTCTGTGTCGGTGTTCAGAGAGCTGTGTGGAGTGTCAGCTGTGGCTAACCTCATGCAGTGTGTGCTGGCTTTGAGCTCCAGAGTGACAGGACCAGAAGGAACACCTTTACTGCTGTTTGATCTACAGGACAACTACCCCACCCTGGAGGCTCAGGGGCCCCTACCAGATGTCCTTCGCCGAGTTGTCTCTACTTATGAAACGGTAAGACATAGATTGGCAACAAAATCTTGTTGGTGGGGGTAAAAGCTTGCATAGCTGACAAAGGGAAAAAAAGTGCTCTGTCCACATTTACTTTGAAGCCATTACGGGGCAGATACAATCAGCATTAGTTCTGATCTAATTCCCTTGTGACTCATGTTGGGTTACAGTCTCTGAGAGTTTGTACCCAAACAAACCCCAGACGTTCACTGACCAACAAGGAGGTTACTCGCCAGACTTGACCTATCCAATGTTTAGAAAATTAGGCATAATTTGGATTTCTGAGTATTTCTTTATTCAACTGTGATGTAGGTGTCTTTTTCCTTGTCTGAGCTGGTATCTGGCTTTAAACTGTACTGCTGGATAGCTTCAATATTGCTCACAAATTTGTTGCACCGCTAATGTTAAGTTGTGGTTGTGATGGGCTGTAAGCTAGCAGGAGAGCATGTAAACAGATGGGTTTTTGATTTTGGGAAAATTTTCTTAATCATAATTTAAAGAACACTGGGGACAGTTTGAAAATAGATCAAAAGTTGATTGGATTGGTATTTAACAAGGTTTACTTGGGTAGTTTTTGTATTTTTTTCCCATTTTACAACTAGGTTTTAATATATTTCTGTCCTCACAGTCTGATCCTAGTCCTTCCATTTGGTTTCAGTTATTTTCCATTTATTTCTACTTTTAAGCTAACAAATCGCTCCATGTTTTTGCCTGCTCCTTTTACTGGAATCAAGCTAAAACACTTGGATTTTTTTCCATCTTTGAAGAAAAATGTAGAATAACAGAGATCTGTTGCATTGATTTGTAAAGCTGTGTGTAGTCCAATACTTCAGAAGAACCTCCTGGTTGAGCTGATGTAGTTACCATGTATAAAACGTGGAGGATTTTTGCATGTAAACAGGCAGAGAGAAATGAGTCTCTCTAGTCCCATTGGCTTTCATTAAGGTTTAGGTGCATAATCCGTGACACCTCGATTTAACCACGGCTGTTTGTCACTGCTATGCATCTCGCATCTGTGACTGCTTATTTGCGCACCGCGGGTCTAAATTAGAACGTGCATGGGACTTACTTTGTGTCTCCAACCACTTTGAACCCAGTGGAGCGGATCGGTTGAAAATCTTGCCCCAGTGCTCAAACCTATTAGCATAGATTTGAATGCTGCTTGGCTTAATGAATTCCACTCCTCAGTCCTCACAGATGAAGGGAGGAACGGGGAGCTGTCAAATGTCTGTGTGAATCTGTCTTCTATCAGAAGTGGCTTTTTAAAAATATGTGTAGAAAGCATCTTTTTGTCCATGGGGTCAGGTCCCAATAGGGACTGTTTGAACTGTTTAGAGTTTGAATGGTTTTGTGTGTCCTAATTAAAAAGACAGGGATAGATTTAGTCCATTATATTTTCTGCGTTTGACATGCTTTAGTCAAGTCATTTATTCAACCCTTTTTTATTTAGTATTGAAGGGATCCAGTTTGATCTCTATCCTTTCTTTGACAGTGTCAGAGCTCATTTCAGAATATTATGTTAGCATAACCATGAAAAATGAGCGTGAGTGTAACCCTTGTCCTATCCTAGGCACTTTAACGTTGGGAGTGGGGTCATCTAGACCCACTAGACAGTGGTCTGAACCTTTTTTCTTCAATGATTTGTGATCTTCACTGGTGTCCATGGATTACATGAAATCTTTCCACCTTTATCCACCTTTGTCATGGTAGGGAGAACACGTCAATGGAAGGGGGGGGGGATCATAGGATAGCACAAGGGTTAAAAAGTTGTTTTTTGACGCTTATTTATTAATAAATTGACTGGTGACCTAAACTTTGCCTCTCATCTGTGACAGCTTTAAATTGGGACCTTTAAAAAAGGATCAGTTGGCTACAGACAAAAGGCACGTCATGAAATAAATGGAAAATAGAAATTAGGAAGGGTTGAAAATGTTTCACTCAAGTGAAAGAAAAATCACATCACATCAGCTGTCTTCCAATGATGCAGGAATCTTTCACTCCGTATGTGGACAGATTTGGATATGTACTCAGCCTGTTGTGTTCCATGCCCATATTTGTTTGCTGTGCTAAAACACTTCCTGCTTCCTGTTTTTCCGCCCACAGATGGTCAATGCCAGCAAAGCAGTGATGGAGCTGTCTGATGGAATCCATGACAAGATACTGCATATCCAGTCAACTGGTGTGTAGCTGTTTCATGTTGATGTGCTAGTGTGTTTATTTCCTGGTTCGTTTGTCTCACACTGCTATATTTTCCTGTTCCACTATATTTTATTCACTGCCATTACCCTGTCCTTCTTCAAGTATAACATTTTTATATTTATGCCTTTGAAGGGCAAACTATCTGATCTGCTCCCGTGGTTTCTGGCAGAGCTTTGTTTACATGAGTACTTTGAGTCATCTGACTTTAGTTTTCCCAGCAGCAATAAAAAAATCCCCTGAAACCCACCTTCACTTCATTTGCTGTGATTCAGCACAACACTGTTTGTCCTTGCACAGGTTTAAAAGCATTTGTGTTCAATCATAGGGAGCAGAATTTTGCCAGCTGCACATCATCTAAATAAGAAGCATTATACATTTAAACAGAAAGATGGTGGTTCATACGGGGACACGAGTGTGCATTTCAGAGATAAATGATGCCCACAAATTTGCAGACAGCCCCACTTTGCTCCCAGGCGACTCCATGAATCCTCGATACAAATTTAAGGATATTTGTGTGTCTCCGTTCCATTCGGGCACACAGCTTGATGTGTTTTAGAGAAAATATTGAAGGAAATTACCTAAAGGAATTAACCAGCCATACATTGTTTCACATCTTATTCTTGTCTTTCATGTGTGGTCAAATGCAAATCTGATTTTCGAATATATCTTTGGCTGGATGCAAGTAGTAGTAAGTTGATCTGATTAAAAAAAAATGGAAAAAAAGGCCTTCAGGCTTCATGAACTGGCTTCACAGGGTTCTTCCTGTGTGCTCAGGGTAAAGATGGTGATCAGGTGATCCCAAGATGGAGGACCACCAGTTGGGATGTGAAGGAGGCATAAATGGGTCACAATGAAGGAAACATGGGACAGTTGGTGGCAGACAGGAAATGCAGAGGGAGAGGAAAGGCACTGGAAGATAAATGGCAAGAAAGAATAGCTAGAGGCAACACTGCAAGGATGACAGGAGCACCAAGGGAGAGGGAAGTGTCCCATGATGTGCTGCTTAGCTGGTGGGCTAGTGTTTTTTTTTTAAAGACTTCTTTTGTGATTTTTACGCAAGCAACACACTGTTGAAAAATGAGGTAATTGTCTGCAGTGGGACTGCTGTCAGTAGTCGGGTTTGTAATGCAGTAAAAACCAAAAGTAAGCAAAAGCATGAAGAGGGAACAGCAAAATCCTGCAGAGAAGAGGGTTTGCATTTAGAAGATACATTTCAACCTTTGCTAAATATAGCAGTGTGCGTGCACATATGGTTTTTAGATTTACTGTTTGAAATGAAACTGTTATATTTAGAACAGCCCAAAAATTCCCTGCTTTCTGAAAGTATTAAACAACACGAAGCAAGAACAACGTTTCTGACAGATGAAACTCAAAACAAATGGTATTTTCTGATTAGATCTGACATAAAAGGTATGGATCAGATTTAAAAACAAAAACGTAGGATTGGTTTATGTTATAAGTTTTTCCTCTGTTTTCATTGATTTTCATTTAAGAAGTAATTCAGTTTAAGCCAAACACTTTCTGCAATTCCATCCTTCATGAAGGTCTTTTCCTAAATTGGATAATTACGTTTTAATATGCATTGACCTACAGAATAGAGCAGGGGTGGCAAACAAGTTTGACACCAAGAGCAGAGTTTTTTTATCACTGAGAGAGTCAAAGAGCCACACCACACACTGACCTGCCAAGACGTACACACACAAACACGCAATTAAAGTCATATTATTTTCCATAAAACACTCCTCTCCTTACAATACAACAGCAAGTATTGTACTTGTGTTTATTTCAAGAAAAGTGTCCACCCTCAATACACACATCAAATGCAGCTTAGCCAGAGTTACTACGACTACCCTGGGGGTCAGATACCCCCTCCACAGACACAGACACATCTCTCTCATCTCACACACACACAAACTCACACACACACACAAACAAACACACACACACACACACACACACACACACACTGTAGCAAGGAAACAAGCAATGAGCTGCCTATTCACTAGGGATGGATATCGTCAATACTGCTTATCGATCCGGTATTTTAACGATACTCTTATCGATACTTTTTGAGGACGAAAAATAAATAACTAAAAAAAAAATTAAGAACATAGTATTTATTTCCTCATTATGCAACAATGTTTTCTTAACAAAACATTTTACTTTATACGTGTTTCCAACTTGAAAAGTTGAATACATGAAAAAATAAGAAAGAAGAAAAAAAAGAAAAATAAACAGCAATGTTTTGACATATTGCTGTTATGATATAAATATAAAACAAATTAAATAAATGTTTGAGTTCATGAGATCATCCCAGAGAAAGTCTCTGCTTCAACTCCTGCAGTGAAAGCTGTGTCTAAATATGTGTTTCCATCTCTCTGATAGTTTGAAATCAAAGCCCCTCCCCCGCCTCTCTACCTGCTTTTCCTCTCTACCTGTTCACCTGTTCATATCATCTGCAAATGAGAATTGTTTCCCCGCGCCCCTCCAGTGTATTCTACACAGAAAGCGCAAAATACGGTCATCATAGCAGCAGGTTGACATGATAGTTGGGGCGCTCTGGCGCAGATTTCAATATTTTTATGCGCGCGCCGCGTACTGTCTGAAAAACAGCACCGCCACCCGTGCACACAAATAGCCAGACAGACCTATCCTCTTCAGCGAGAATAGCAAAATTAATATTATCATTAATTAATAGAAAATTGACTGACTTGGTGAGTTAATATGGTAGATAAAGTTTATGTCTTGTGGGACACAAAAAAAGCGACTTCTCCAGTACCAATAGCAGAACCGTTGAGGTCAGATCTTACCGACACTGCGGTCTTGAAGAATGTTGCCCCGGGGCTCGTTCAATGCCAGGGCTCGGTACCCATCCCTACTATTCACTGGCTGTGTTGGCAAGCTGTCTGTGCCCCACCCTTCCAGTTCTTAAGCGTACTCCTTTAAATACACCAACAAATTCCCAAAAAGCATGGACCTCATTTCTGCTCATAGTCCCCTCATTCATGCTTTTACACCCAAGATTCCCCACTTCCCATGAGTCTTAGGGGCTGAAGGCGGGGCTAACCCCCCAGTCGGCACACTATTCACACAAGCATGCTTAGTCAGGTGTGTGTGCGCTTTGAAAAGTTTCAACTTATGAATAAGGGAGACAATTTGTGTCAGATCAGGAAGAATTTTCATTTTCTCTGGGATACGTTTTTTCTTTTCTGCCATGAACAATTTTACTGCTTCCAAAAGCTCATAATAAACAGAGTGACTTGCCATTCCGTTCAGTAAATAAGAATCTTCCCATTCTCCCAGAAACGTCCTGTGTTCATCTTTATACTCTGAATTTCGCCATTTTGACCACGAGGGTAACGGTCTGCACGCCCATCAAATGTTAAGTAATTTTTTCCAGTATTGGGCGTAACTCGCACAAATGATTGCCGGCCACTTATGTGTCTGGAGCAGCATCAACACAAGCACTGCCAAATTTCTATTACTATAGTTTATTATTTATTCTTAAACCCCTCTGATGGATTTGAGTGTGGTTTAAGAGGACATAAACTATGAAATGAGGCATGGAATTAAGATGTTATTGTTACGAAAAACCAAACACAAAAGTAGATTTCATACTTTCCTTTCCAGTATCATTGCCCAGTTTTTAACATGCCCACAAAAGGCATGGGTGTCACTTCTGCTCACAGCCACCTCAGTCATGGTGAGGAACTTTACACCCACAATTCCTCACTTCCCATGAGTCTTAGGGGCTGAAGGCAGGGATAATCCCCAGGTCGCCACAATATGATGAGACACAAAGACCTGCATGCTTATTAGCCGAGAGCAGCTTGTTCGCCACCCCTGGAATAGAGCCATTGTGGTGTTATCTTTACCTTTGGTTCTCACACCCAACATTCTTTGCAGTTGCTAAGAGCGTGGTCTGATTGTACTGTATACACACACACACACACACACACACATATATATATATATAGTATAGTCAGTTGCCACATGTCAGAATAAACCTTCATGCTCAGAAGACAAGAAGTGTCCCTTCATCACTGCGACACCATAAAGAATAATATAAAAAAATTTGACTGTGTGTCACCAGTTTGGAAGTAAACTGAACTTCAGTGCTGCCCAAATTTGGACCTCCAAATTTGCTGCCGGTAAAATGCTGAGAAGGGGGTTTGAGCGATTTCAGGTTAAAAAAAATTCATTAACCCCAAATTCAAATGGTTTTCAGCAGATATGGCAATGATTACTTAAAAAAAAATAATTAGGTTGGTAGATCTTGTAAAACCAGAATTGAGAAAACGTTTGGTATTTCATTAAAACTGTTGTTTTGATTGTCCTTTTCCAAACCTTTATACAATATATTACTTTGCTATGATCTCTTTGATCAACATATTTGTCAAAAGGGCCTCAAATCATTTAGTTTTTATTTTGTTAGTCTTGTATTTTATCATTCACCATTTTCTGCTGATGTATCGTTTTTAATCCATGCCTCAATGGCAAGGATAAAACACAAGAAGAAGCCAAAATGCTGCAATAAGGCCAAGCCTGTACATTTAGTCTGAGCTCCAAATTTTAGATTATGGCGATACAGAAAAAAAAAAAACATTTACCTCAAGTAAAACAGTTACCAGTAAGACAGGATATACAAGAAAAGCCAAAAGATGACATTCATCTTTCAAAGCTGGGAAATTAGACATGGTTTATACTGCTGTTTTGTTTTTGCTTTTTTCTTATAACTCAATTTACTTTTTATATCTCTTGCCTCCCTGATGCTTTTGGAATGAATGAACCCGTTTTTTATCGACCTGGGACGATCAGCTGCTTTGGCCCCAGGCCTTGGATGTGTTCCTCTAAGTTTAACCTTCACGAAAACTTTGTATCTAGATTAAAAGTAAGACTTCCAAACTTAGCTGCTCTCAGTTCTGTCATGGTTTGGGTTTCTTTGTATTGATTTTTGCTTTCTGTCTTGTTTCTGTCATGTTTGAGTTCTGTTTCCTGTTTTATTTTGAAACATTCCCTGTTTTGTCACGCTTTTGAGTTTTGCTTCCCTGCTTTCAATCGGTTCTGATCATGTTCACCTGTGTCTTGTCAGTCCTTTTTGTATTTAAGTCTTGTCTCTGCCTTCCTCTTGTGCTGGTCCGTTAACGTCTCTCCCCTGACTCCCTTCTGCCATGTGTTCATGCTATGCCTACAGTGAGTTTTAGTTTTGTTTCCCTGCTCTGCAGCGCTTTTTGTTACGTTAATAAACCCCTTGCCCTGGAACCGTGTGCCTCCCGTCTCTGCATTTTGGGTCCTTCAAGGTCACCAGCCTTCCCTACCTGACAAGTTCAGATGGAGGGCAGGATGGGAAAGTGAAGCAAGATGTGTTAGATCCTGATTCTTTTTTTTTTTTTTTTTGGTATTCTGACCTCTGGTTCTGGTTGTTTTTTTTTTGTTTTGTTTTTTGTTGCATCCACACTTCCAGTGTTGGCTTTAAGACATTTCCTTTAGTGGATCTGCTTCAAAAGGGTGCAGACAGATGCACAGACACTACACTAGCATGTATTATTTGAGTTGCCTAGCAACCGCGTGGGAAAAGGTTGTTATTGAGGCAACTTGTGCATGTGTGTAAATGTAGAGCAAGGCCTACATCTCTGCTTGCACATGCGTACCATCATTCACAGATGTTGACTGCCTGATTGATGTGCCAGGACCTGTGCAGGCAGCCGATCTGCTTACGTCTGTGTGTGTGTGTGCAAGATCACCTCTTGGAATGTCAGACATTTGGCTTCTTGTCTATGGCTTATAGTGAGGTTTGCCCCATGTTAACCCACTTCTGGGTTTCCATGGTAACAGTGGAACAGTGGCCAAGGGCAACCAGAGGAAGCCAGACACACAAACATCTCGCTGCACACACTCATGTACAGATTATTTCCACTTTGTTTTTTTCATTTTGTCAATGATTCTCCTTTCACTCCACAAATGATTTTCTTTGCAGTACTTTTATTTATTTTTTGACATTTTTCCTATTTTCTTCAGCTATGGAGTTTCATGAAAAGCTGCAAATTCTGGCAGCAAAGGAGGGACTGAAAGGTTCCAAGGTGTGCCGAGCAGTGGAGAGTTTTAGCTGGAATGTGACCATTCTGAAGGTCGGTGACCTATTTTTTTGCTCTTTTATTTTTATGCTACGTTCACACCGATCATGTGATGTGCGTTTAAGAACACGTTCAACGAGAGTTCTTGAACACGCTTTCAGCATACGGTGTTCACACTGGACTGTCGCTATACCTGATATTAACAGGTATCACAGTTGGAAAAGGTTTGGTGTGAAAAGTCTATCCGTTGCAAATCTGGTGAATCTTCCTCCAGGCTTTTTCTTTGTCAGCTCTATTCTGATATATGAAAGACCTGGTGTCATATCATTCTGGCCGAGCACAAACCACGATTATCAATTTCTCCTCCATGATCAATTTTTAAACAGCTGGCACTTCTGTGAATTAAAATGGACACTATCCATGCACCACTACCAAATCCAAGTCCCTGATTGGTCAAAGTTCAACTGGTTTAACTTTTGACCTACATTCAGTGGACATAGAGCCAGAAAACAGACTTAAAAACGTGCACACCGATGCATGAGCGCAAGAGTGTTGAATGCAAGCGCTTGAAACACGCATTTATGCATGTTTACATGGACTTTTCATCAGCTAAACGCATGTTGCTGAGGTCTGTGTGAATGTAGCTTCTGAGGCTAAGACAACCTTTGTCCCTTAGCTGCTCTTCTTCTTTGCATTACTTTTTCCATCTCTTGCCTCACTCTTTTCTATCATTTCCCTTCTTTTCTCCCCAGGGTCAAGCTGATCTGCTCAAACACGCCAAAGCTGAAGTTCAGGAGAACATGAAGCAGGTGCATGACTCCGCTCTGACAGGAAACCTCACCAAGGACGGAGTAGGGCTGAGAAGAGTCCGCTCGCAAACTCGTCAAAACCACGGTGACAACACAAGTGCTAGAAGTCGCCCGGTATAGCAAGCAGATGACCAAATTTACATCCTACTTCTACAAAATCCAGACCTAACAGAAAAAGCATTACAGTAAAAGATTTTTACAAAGGCAGGATTGTTCATGAATGTCATCTCAACACTGGAGATATAAGAATCAGGATGCTGATAAGATGAATGTAGTAGGACTTAAAGCCAAGGTTCAGCTTGTACTGATTTAAGATGTAAATACACCAAATGTTGATCATTTCCATCTCACATGCAATTTCTTTCTTTAGATTTGAGGGCAGTTTTACTGTTGTGCTGGTTAACTGACACCTCAAATAAAATTTTTTTCCAACTGTGTGACTTCTGCAAATTGCATTATCAAGTCAAACTGTCAGACGCGAAAAAAAATTTGACTTAACGATCAAAGAAACCGGCTGTTCTCCTGTTTTGTGAACCAGCGCAACTTCTGTCTCTTCAGCCCATTTGTTTTTGTATTAAGATCTTTTGTATGCGACTGCCTTTGCCTTCCCCAAAGTCCCTATCCTCACCGTCTGAATATTGTCTTGCAGAACGGGTTTTATTTTTATTTTTTTCCGAAAGTCCTACTCTGATTAAGCTCTGTTAATTGCCATACTGATCAACTCTAGAGGTGCAGATGTCTCCAAGGAGGCGGTACTGTTAATGATGAAAGTGCTTACTATGTGTGCAAAACGCTGTACCGTGTTTTATGTAATTCCATCATTTTGCTGTTTAAAAAAAAAAGTTTTATGTAAGTTATTTATGCTAAATGAAGACATTCCAGATATACTTTATTGTTGGAGTAGATAAAACTTGTCCAGAAACAGCCAGGAGGAAAATAAACACATTTTGTAGATGACTGCTTGTCCTTTTTTTTGGTTTTATTTTTGTTTTGTTTCATTGAATTCCTGCCGGGCCTTTTATTTCAATGGCCATTCATTCATGTGAGGCATGAAAAAAGATAACAGCGGGGGACAACATCCCAGCTCTTTTGAGAAGCAGACACAAGTTTCTGCACTCAAGGCTTAATGTGTGCATATATCATAATGTCCTACACTTTCAAGAAAAAAAACAATTTTGTTGAAATAAGCATTGGAATTTTTTTGTTTTTAATTTCCAGTCTCGTTTTGCTCATTTGTGTTGCAGGAACACCAAGAGCCATATACTATTGAAGCTGGGAGGTTAGAAATGTTATAATATAGTTTATTTTTGAAATTGTCCTTAATAACAGAACATTGACTTCTATGTACTCTATCTTTAAGCAATAAAAGTCACAATTTAAATCATTTGAAAGTTTTTTTTCCTACTTATTTTATGTAATTGCAGGTCTAAAACAGAAATCACACCAGACTGAAGAGTGTCCTTTTTAACCCTTGTGCTATCCCAGGCACTATAACATTAGGAGTTGGGTCATCTAGACCCACTAGACAGTGTGTTGAATTTTTTTTCTTCCATGATTTGTGATCTTCACTGGTGTCCATGAATTACATGAAATCTTTCCACCTTTATCCACCTTTGTCATGGTAGGGAGAGAGAACACGTCAATGTAAGGGTGGGGTCATAGGATAGCACAAGGGTTAATTTCCACGGAGCCCGTGTCCTGACATTAAGATATAAAAATATATCTTGTTCCCACAGATTAATATCTTGTTCCCACAGATTATTATCTCGTTCGCACGAAATACTATTCCGTTCCCACAAGATACTATTCCGTTCCCTCGAAATGATTAACTTGTGCGAACACAATAATTATTCACGTCATAAATCATTCACGCGGAAATGCTCTCTATACGCCGGCAAAAGCCGCTTTCAGCGGTAACTTCCGTGTCTCTGTGACCCATATTCGTTCAAAAAAGGAACATGAAAAACAAAAATGATCACTTTATTACTGTCTCAATGAATATAAGAAAAATATCAAAAGATTTATGATAACTAGGCTGCTTTGTCATACGATAGCTCCTGCTATCGCTGTCTGTCTGTCAATCGACCAGCCAGTTGCCCAAATACCGGCATACATCAGAGAGCTCTGCGGCGGAGCTAGTAGTAGCCTAGCCGGAGCTATCGTATGACAAAGCAGCCTAGTTATCATAAATCTTTTGATATTTTTCTTATATTCATTGAGACAGTAATAAAGTGATCATTTTTGTTTTTCATGTTCCTTTTTTGAACGAATATGGGTCACAGAGACACGGAAGTTACCGCTGAAAGCGGCTTTTGTCGGCGTACAGAGAGCATATCCGAGTGAATGATTTATGACGTGAATAATTATTGCGTTCGAACAGATTAATTATTGCATTCGAATGACATAATTGTTGCGTTCGCACGAGTTAATCATTTCGAGGGAACGGAAAAGTATTTTGAAGGGAACGGAATAGTATTTCGTGCGAACGAGATAATAATCTGTGGGAACAAGATATTAATCTGTGGGAACAAGATATATTTTTATATCTTAATGTCAGGACACGGGCTCCGTAAATTTCTGATGGCTTCAAGAATCTTTGCACTTGTACTATTAGGGTGTGGTTTTGGGGTCGGACAGAATTTCGTTTGCACACGCTCCACAGTTTATCAAATTTTGCAGTGTGCAGCTGTAAGTTGGGACTGAATCCTAGAACATTTTAAAGCAATCTTTAGATTTATTTAATTGTGAGTTGAAATATGAAGTATTTCTAATTTTGGGCCAATCGACCATTCTAATTATTGCTTTGTGTCAATATAAGTTTACACCTATGCTGTGTTACTGTGTTAAACTCAACTTCAAAAAGAAAGCCTCCTTTTAAGTCCTTCCACTCACTTTTTCAAACTTTGTAGTCTGCATGTTATTTGCAGTGTTTCTCATAAGCCACAAGGTGACAAAACATTTGTGACAATGTCCTCTAATCCAGTGTTTTTCAACCTTTTTTGAGCCTAGGCAGATTTTATCCTTGACAAGAAAACTTTAACTCTATGCATCATGGGAGATGTAGTGCAAATACTGCCACAGATGGCAAACCGACTTGCTTCTCTGAGCTTCATTGTTTTGTTCACTTGTTCCACGGTCTGACACCAGATTCTGTGGAAAGCTACACCACTAAAGACGAGCTTTAGCTGGTATTTTTGTTGGAACTGAGAGACTTTATGAGCAGAATCGGAACAAGGAAGTGAAAACGTAAACCACTTCTGATTGGTCAGACTGATGACGTGTGATTGAACCTCCAAGAATGATTGGTGAAGACAGTTAAAGGGGCGAGACTTTTCCGAAAACAGCTGAAGCTGCGGCTAAATCGCTATTCTTATCAAAATGTCTTTAATAGAATGACATAAACACAAAGAAAAAAGTATTTTATGATCTTTCATATTCCTAAATACTCAGTGTTTTATCAGGGCCTGTCTGGATGAACACAGAGCTGATATCCTGGAGATGGAAAATGTTTTTAGATCAGTGAAAATGGGTAATTTCCCACGGCACACTGGTTGAAAAACACTGTTCTAATCAGCCAGTATGCTAATGGGAATAGTCCACTTTGACTCATAGTCCGTCAGTTCTGTTCACAGGAGAAGATATTTTCCTTAAGTTTGATCAACACCTGTTGCATCAAGGTGAATAACCTCAACTTCAAATGTTTTTGATTTATTTTTAAAGCAAATACTTATTTTACAGCAAATATGTATTTCTCATAAACAACACACTTTTGTATTCAACTCTTGATTTTATTTAGAGTAAGTATCACAAACGGTGATTCATTACAGCATCTAAAGGCTGTTCCCTTGGTCCCAGGTTCAAATAGTCATTAGGAACACACAAAAGGCTTTAAGAAGGGTGAGGAGCTGCAGCGGATGGATGTGGACAGCGCTTTGGTCTCCTGGATCATTGATTACTTGTCAGATAGGCCGCAGTTTGTCCGGCTGGGCAGTGTCCTGTCTGACGTGGTGACAAGCAGTGTGGGGGCCCCACAGGGAACTGAGCTCTCTCCATTCCTGTTCACTTTGTACACCAGTGACTTCCAGTACAACTCAGAGTCTTGCCATCTTCAGAAGTTCTCTGATGACTCTGCTGTTGTTGGCTGCATTAAGGGTGGGCGGGAGGAGGAGTACAGAGAACTTGTGGATAAATTTGTGAGATGGTCTGGAGAAAACAACCTGCTGCTGAATGTGGAAAAGACCAGAGAGATGGTGATGGACTTCAGGAAGAAACCACCAGCTTCCCAGCTTCTCAGCATCTTTGGCAGAGAGGTGGCAGAGGTTGAGGAGTACAAGTACTTGGGAGTGACCATCGACAACAGACTGAGCTGGAAGAGCAACAGCACTGCTGTGTATAAGAAGGCCAGCAGCAGATTCCACTTCCTGAGGAGGCTAAGGTCCTTCAACATGTGCAGCAAGATACTTGAGATCTTTTACCAGTCTGTTGTGGCCAGCACTCTGTTCTTCTCGGTGGTCTGCTGGGGGGGGGGGGGGGGGGCAGCATATCTGCTGGGGACAGTAATAGACTGAACAAACTGATTCGAAGAGCTGGCTCTGTAATTGGTTGTAAAATGGACTCATTTGAATCTGTGATGGAGAGGAGGACTTTAAATAAGCTGGTATCCATCATGGATAATCCTGAGCATCCTATCCATCCTGTACTGGATGGTCAGCGGAGCTCCTTCTCCAACAGGCTAAGGCAGCTTCACTGTCACACCAACTGCTTCAGGAGATCTTTCATACCTCTCTCCATTGGACTCTATAACTTGTCATCCATGTGCAATAGATAAAGTTATTTATGGTCTGTCTGTTTTTCTCTCCTGATGTGGCACGCAATACAACTGTTCTTTTTCACTGATGTTTCTTTCTGATTGATTGTTCTGGTTCTCTGTTGTCGTCTATTGTGTGTATGTTTGTATCTTGAGCCTAACGCCGACGCTGCAACAACTGAATTTCCCAAGCTGGGATCAATAAAGTATCTTTATCTTATCTTAAGGTGGCTGGAGGTCCATAGGGGGACCTGTAGAGCAACGCCACCACCTGGACACCAGTCAGGAATTGATCACCCCAACTGAGAGTGTATGATGATGAGTGTGGCAGTGAGCTCCGATCAAAGCAATGACTGGGAGGGAGAGGAATCAAGGGAGGGGAACGAAGATCAGAAGAGCCAACAATCCCACCCAAAATTCAAAGAGGAATTTCTAATGAACTACTGCCGACTACAGAAACTACAGTCAGGACCATAAATATTTGGACAGACACATTTATTCTAATTTTGTTTCTGTACATCACCACGGTGAATTTTAACAACTCAGATGCCATTGAAGTACAGACTTTTAGCTTTTATTCCATGGGTGGAACAAAAAGATTGCATACAAGTGTGAAAAACTAAAGTATATTTAAACACAATCCCTTCATTTCACGGGCTCGTAAGTAATTGGACAATTGACTTCCATGCTATTGCATGGGCAGGTGTGGGCAATACCCTTGTTATGTCATTATGAGTGAAGCAGATAAAAGCCCTGGAGTTGATTAGAGGACTTGTGCTTGCATTTTTAAGATTTGTTGTGAACAGACAACATGTGGTCAAAGGAGCTCTCCATACAGGTGAAAAGAGCCATCATTAAGCTGAGAAATCAGAAAAAAACCATGCAAGACATTGCTACAGTATTAGGAGTGGCAAAATCAACAGTGTTGTACATCCTGAGAAAGAAAGAAAGCACTGGTGAACTCAGCAACGCAAAAAGACCTGGACGTCTACGGAAGACAACAGTGGTGGATGATCACAGAATCATTTCCATGGTGAAGAGGAACCCGTTCACCACAGCCAACCAAGTGAACAACACTCTCCAGGAGGTAGGCGTATCAATATCCAAGTCTACCATAAACAGAAGACTGCATGAAAGTAGATACAGAGGGTACACTGCAAGATGGAAGCCACTCATAAGCCTCAAGAATAGCAAGGCTAGATTGGACTTTACATCATCAGTAAAACACGGTGGAGGCAGTGTGATGGTCTGGGCGTGCATGGCTGCTAGTGGCTGCTAGTGGCACTGGGACTAGTGTTTATCGATGACGTGACACAGGACAGAAGCAGCCCAATGAATTCTGAGGTGTTCAGAGACAGACTGTCTGTGCATCCAGGTGAATGCAGCCAAACTGATTGGGCGGCATTTCATAATACAGATGGACAACGACCCAAAACATACAGCCAAAGCAACTCAGGAGTTTGTTAAAGCAAAGAAGGGGAATATTCTTGAATGGCCAAGTCAGTCACCTGATCTGAACCCACTTGAGCAGCATTTCACTTGTTGAAGACTAAACTTCAGACTGAAAGGCCCACAAACAAACAGCAACTGAAAGCCGCTGCAGTAAAGGCCTGGCAGAGCATTCAGAAGTAGGAAACCCAGCATCTGGTGATGTCCATGAGTTCAAGACTTCAGGCTGTCATTGCCAACAAAGGGTTTTCAACCAAATATTAGTAATGACCATTTTGTTTTCAGTTATTTCATTTGTCCAATTACTTAGAGTCCATGTGGGGACTGTGTTTAAAAAATGCTTTAGTTTTTTCAAAATTTTATGCAATCTTTTTGTTCAACCCATGGAATAAAAGCTGAAAGTCTGCACTTCAATGGCATCAGAGTTGATTTATTTAAAATTCACTGTGGTAATGTACAGAAACTAAATTAGAATGTGTCTGTCCAAATATTTATGGTCCTGACTGTATGTCCTAAAAAAATGAGTTTGTTTTTTTTTAGCTAAAAATTGCATAATCATAAAGACCTCTGGGAATGCTTTGGCAGATCGAAAGATGATTGGAGAGGGACTTTAATGTTTAAATTGTTTTGTAAATTAAACATCCTGTTGAAATGCACTCTGCAGAAAGAACAAGAGTAGCGGCAACATTTGCAAGTATAAAGATGACTTTTGTTCGAGGAATAAATCAATAAAATTGCATAATCTGCATTATTCAGTAGCTCAGGCAAGTTCAGGGGATAATTTATGCCATTTGCAGAATTTGCAGTCAATATCTAATGAAAAGCAATAATGGAAAACATGTTAAGACAAATATAAAGTACTTTATATTCTTAATTCCAAAGGGTTTAATCTTATATGCTGACAAAAAGGAATAAAAAAATACTAATCCAAATAAAGCAACAAAAATCTACATTCAAGTCTTTTTTCTGTACAGTTTTAAAAAAAATGCAATGTCTATATAATGATCAAATTGCTGTAATTTATGTACAGTTAACGCAGCAACTTCACTAATGTCTAAAAATACTTTTAACAGTGAAAATGGAGGAAAAAAAAGCAGGAAAACACAAGCATAGGATATTATCCTTGTAAAACAGACACCCAAAACACACAGCAGGTAGCAGGAGCAATGAAGTTTTATTGATCTAGGATTATTTATGCTAAATGAACAGCTTGAGGAACATTCTTTGAGTGCTGCCTCACATCATTTCCACAAAACAACATCTTACTTTCAAGGTGAGGATGAAATTATCACATTAAAATGTCCACAGAGGGAATAATCTTTACACTAAAACAGTAACTCCTCAGTTTAATCATTTGTCTGGTTAATTAAGGTCATAGAGGATAAAAACATGATTCTCTTAAAAATAAACAGCTTACAGGAAGAAACGAATAAGATCACAGAATTAGGCTTTTGAATCAGAGGCACTGGTTTTGAAGGAGAACGCTGCCCTCTGAAGGTGACAGCAGGACACGACCGCTCTTTAACAAGAGGAGAGATCTCCACGGTTACGACGGACGGTCACATTCCAAATCCGTACAGTAAGAGGCCTTCCCTGAAGCAAACCCGCAGTTTGATGTTCTCTTTGAAGCAGTAAACAGTTTGGTGACATATGTCTGCAGAGCAGGAAACTTTAGCAGACATCTAGGGTTAAAGAAACGGTTAGATGCCAATAAGTCCCAGCATGTTGATGAGGCAGGCATTACATAGATGAGAAAGCTTATGGCATCAGCTCGACCTGGACTGAAGTCACACAGATGATAACTAAAGACAGTAGAAGGTTTTTGTGACATCAAGTGTCACGGTTCAGATGTGCAATCTTTAAAGGCTGACAGTTCTGGAGGAGCTCCACCCAAACCTGCTCCACCTTTCTCTTTAGCTAACCGTAACAGCATCAGAGAGGCTGAAACCTTACACGTGCTCTCATTCACAAGTCGCTAGGGTTAACTATGGTAAAGTCGGAGTCCTTGCTGTTGGTGGAGCCCTCATCCGGGCTGGAAGAGCCAGAGGTGGTGCAGACCATCAGGGGGTTATGAAAAGTCCCAGACGCCCCCTCGGGCTCTATTCGCACCATACCGCGCTCTCGCCTAATTGAAGGAGAGCGCTCAGATGCACCCTTACCTCCACCTTCTGCCTGCAGATCTCCATCCTGAGACACAAGGATGTAGTCGTCCCAGTTCTTACCCTCCTGGGGCATCTGCACATGGACCAAACATGTAAAAAAGAGTGCTTCAAACTTCCTAAAACCTCAAAAAACGGGACTAAAGCTGTGAACCTCCTGCTCCGGCGGGGTTGCCGTCGGCTCTTCGGCGCCTACGCCCTGATCCAGGTCGGAGTTTCGGCTTCTCCCCCCATCACCTCCTTGCTGCTGTTGGCTGTTGTAATTGATAGTGTTCATAGCAGTTTGTGCCGCTGCTGCGGTGGTGGTATAGTGGTCATCAGCGATGGTGATCTCTTCATTCTCCTCAGCCTCCAGCTGGCTCTGGTTAAAGCGCAGCGACCCCTTCAGGATGTCTTTGATCTGACAATAGGAAAGGCTCATAAATCTGTTATTAAAGGACATAGAAGGGGTGAGAAAAACTGCAGTTGTGATACAAACGTATAGACACACCTGTTTAAGTCCAGCCAGTGACACCAAGACTTCATCCTCTCTCTGCAGGTGTTCTTGAAGGATGACGTCCTGGATTTTACCTACAGAAAAGGTTAGACTTTTGGTAAAGATTCACGATGCAGAGAGTTTTTCATTTTCCTTTTAGCTCCTTCTATTTTTAGCCTCGGAGCATAGCCACAAGTGCGTGACCGACCGAATGCAGCCAAACTTACAGATGTGCGAGTTCATCATCTTGGCACAGTATTTGCTCATGGCCTCAAGATCATTAATTTGGCCTTGGAGAAACGATATCTGGCCTTCAAAGTCCTCGTCCTGCTAGGGGACAAGTATCCAAACAAACCAGCAGAATTAGATGAAGGGATTCAAGAGGAAACTGCAAAGATGTCAGGCAACTCACCGTCTCCTTCCTGCCCATTGTTTTGCTGTGGGAGCGGGAGCGAGTGATGTTAAAGAAAGAGTCCTTCTTGGTGGCGGAAGGGGGGGGTGATGAGGTACTAACATCACTCCCTCTGGACAGAGGTAAAGGAGGGGAGGCGGTAGACTGCCCACGCCCACCAGGGAGGCTTTCTATGCTGGGGGAGGAGCTTATCGCCATTGGGTTTTGGCCTATTTGAGATAAGAATGTGGAAAAATTTAGAACTCGTAGGTTCAGTGATGGCATAGTAGAAAGATTTGATTATAGATCACAGTTACAGGCATTTTCCAAAGCTTCCTTTTTAAAGTCCCACTCCATTCATCTAATGATCTATTTTAAAAGCGTTCCAAGTGGTCTTTTAATCACAATGATGCAGGTTTTTAACCAAAATACATTTTCTTCGACATAGTTTCAGTGACAAATACAATATTTTTCAAACATCATTTTTTGTCTGCTCTTGATTCACAAGGAAAAAAGAAATAGACAGAAATGCAATTTTAAGCTTAATTTTCTTTATACATGTCTTCCATCATTAGACATCGCCACAATAAGATGTTAAAAACACCAAAAACATGATTTTTGGATAGATCAGCACTTGAGCATAGATCCTTGCTTTTTGTGTGAAAGGCTAAGGGGAAAAAAAAACAGCAGCAACATTCCCATATTTAAATAAAGGGAAAAGAACTACTTTGAAACTTCAGTTTCTAAATGTAATAATTATATACCTAACCAGTGTAAAGCTGAAATGTTATTTACATTTAGTTTAAGTAATAGATAAAAAAATAAATAAATAAAACTTTCAATGTTAAGGTATTTTTTGTAATTATTAAACAACTTAAATGAACATCTTTTAATCTTATTAGTCCAAATCAATTACACTTAAAAAAAATCTAATTCCTGATCCTTAGGATAGATAGTCCAATGATCCATCCACAATTTACACTTGCAGCATAGGCTTCAATAAATCACGACTTTCATCCCTGTGCAAAGCTTCAACAAAAGAGAGGTGTCATCTCTCCCTGCTGGTCAAGGGTGAGTGTTACATGCAAGTGGATTTTCATCTCTGTATCTTATATGTTCCCATCCTGTCCCTGCAATAATGAAAGAGGGAATAATTCCCATAGCACATGAACATGCAATGATGGTTACAAAAGCAGAAATTAAAAAGAGGCGGGTTATACTAGCAGTTGCCATGGCAGCGGTTACCTTGTGTGTCAGTGTAAGCTTGTGCTGGGAGAGAGCCCTGAAACACTCCACCTGAAACTCCATCTGACAGACAGAAGAGTCAATGCTGATGCTGCCACACGCAGGTTATACTGAACATGCCAACAGTTAGTCAGTTACAAAACAGCCAAATAAATGAAGAAAATACACTGGTGGATAGAAACGATGGGCTTTCTGTTGTTGAACCAACCTAAAGCAGTTGTACTTTGTGGCCTGCTGCTCACCTTTGCTGAGGTGGACCGGCATGCTTTCAGACTTGAGCAGGCGGTAGTGTTGACCCTGGGCCGGGTTCTGTGTCTGTACCAGGGCGGGTGGCTCAGCCAGAGGGTGGGGCAGCACAGGGGGAGGCACCGGGGCAGGAGACACAGAGGAGGGCGATGAGGGGGAGTGGACCTCACTGTTGATGGGGGAAATGCCCGTAGATGCACCCGGCATGGCTGGAGAGATGAGCTTTCTGCCCAAGTTCAGCAGGCTGCTGGACACCTTGTTGATGTTGAGAGGAGGTTTTGCACTGGAACTTGATCTAGAAGGATTACAGGCAATTGTCTGCATCACATTTTTGCTCTCATGTTAATGAGACTGAGTGCAACAAATATGTGTACTTCACAAATACATAGCAAATAAAAAAAAAACACTTTATTTGTAGAACATTTTAGTTACAGAGTGAGAAAAGCATTTAAGAGGAAAACAAATCCAACTTCTCACACAGTAGTATTTTAAAAAGGGATTTCAAATTGTCTGGTTAATCCCAAACTAGATTGTTATTTTTTTGTAATCGCAATAATCTAATATTTAATCTATGACTGTTAACCATTATGAAAGCAATAATGCCTGATGAGGTGTCCGTTATCAGAAGTTATCGGACAGTTGATTCTGCAAGGTCCTATAAAGTCTGATAATGGACACCTTGAAGGGTGCCATCCCACTCATACCATGGTCACTTACAATAGAAATAAATATTAAATAAATAATAAGAATTTTAATCTCCTTATTAGTATTTCCAAATGTCCTGTCCCAACAGCTGAGCAAACAGATTCGAGCATAGGCTCCTGTTGGACATATTTTTCTTTTACAGAAGGTGTGTATTTGAATAAACCCCTTTTCTAATTTAGGCTAAACTTTATTTATATTGACTATATTTGTATCCGTTTTTTGTTGGACCAGATGTAAAAGAAGAAGAGGGAAGGAGAGAGAGGGATGTTGGAGAGGAGGGGGGGGGGGGTTAGGGAAATAGGAGGATGATTATAGAATGGGTGGTTAAATCGTAAAGCAATAAGCAACAAGTTGCTGGAAGTTTCTAATCATTTCAGTCAGGTGTAATCGTGCTCTAAAAGGGGAGGGGCCTGTCCACACAAAAATGCCCACCCTGAGAAAGCACCCCCAGCCCCAGACGAGCAGCCCACCACCCAGGAGTTTTGAGCATCCCCCCCACCACAGTCACGAGCCAGGGCCCCCTCAAAGAGTGACCCGACCTTGCGCTCCAAGCAGCCACCCACCCACCCTGTGGGAGGTCCAGGAGAGAGCAAGGCAGGGGCTGCCCACCCCTGACAGGAGCGAGGGTCCCCGAAAAGCGCTGTGAACGTGAACATGGCTCGACCAGGTTGTTGGAATTTTTTGGAGAGGCCCAGCGCTCGAGGGCAAGGACCAGAGCCCACACCACAGGGACACGGACATCCACAGGCCCAGATGTGATGTGATCCCCGGGTCTTGGTCTTGCCAGAGAGCACAGGGATCCCTCTCTTTGCGTGGAGAGAGGACCCCCGGGGGCCCAGGAAGCCAGCACCCAAGGGACATGGTTCCCCCACAAGGGATGGGGGACAAGCCTGAACGTATATTCTCCCAAAAGAGCTTTTTTCATCTGTTCCATGAAGGAATTTATCCTATGAGCTACCTGACAAACGTTAAAAATCAGATCAAACAGCCTAAGTAAATTTGAACAGATCTATGCTAGAATGTTGTGACCGTTGAGAGAAGATGAACCATACCGTCATAGTGAAATATCTTTGTTAAATATGTCTGCAAATAGATTTCTTCTTTGTACGTTATAAATTACAATCTGATTTGACATTTTTAAATTTCTTTTAGTTCATATTTTTTAAACCCCTTATCCATCTTTCCGCTTCTGAAAAGATACTTAGAAATGTATCTAAAAAAAATTTATATCTTAAATTGTAGTGTAATAAAAATGTCAGAATTCACTGAGATTAAACAATCAAAAATTCATGGGCAACTGAAGGAGCAAAAAACTTGATCTGTACAGTAAAACCAAAAGATAGAGTTCTAAAACTAAGAGCTGATGGATATTTCAGGTGATATCAAACCATTTAACTCTCATGTTGTCCAATTCAGATGAATGAATGAATAAAGAAAAGTAATTGAAAGACACAGAACATGATCAGCAGTGCAAAGGAAGACAATAACTTGCCAACACTAAAGTTATGTTTTTGGATTTTTTTTTTCTTTTTTTTACTTATAACCGATTGCATGTTTTGTCTTTTAAGTATGTCCTGATAGAAATAAAGCTGGCATCTTCAAATGTACTTGAGAAAAAGAGCACCTGGTTTTGTTCATCAGATCAGTGCCTCTTGTTTTGTAGTAATCCAGGTTCTGCTGGAACTGGTAGTTCACAGGCCGTTGATTGTTCTGCAAAATGAGGAACATAAAAAGAAAACGTGATCATTTCGGTTTGCATGATGCCCTGCAATGGAGTGGTGAGCTGTCTAGGGTGTACCCTGCCTTCACCCAACAGTAGCTGGGACAGGCTCCTGTGGTCACAGGGTTGCCTGTGACCCCTGTGACCTCAAAAGGGATTCAGTGAGATTTGAAAATGGATGGATGGGCTTGCAATTTTGCAAGAAGTTTAAAAAAATAAACCTCTTATCTGAAGCCTCAGTAAAAAAATGTTATTTTTAATTGTTAGTTATTGATAAACCATCAGTAAGATTTTTGAATCCATGCTCTAAAGAAGTATTTTGTGATTATGAGAGAATAAACTGTTTTCTGCTGTTGAAATAAAAATCTACACAATTTAAAAATAAATAAAGGTATTGAATATTTTATGAGGGTAGCATAAGTGAAAAATGTCAAACTATTAAGAAATAGTTCTTTTTATGTTTACTGATGGGTTAAGGCTCAAGAAAAAGGAACGGAACATTTGCTTAATTTAGATTTGTAGATAAATGCTGCTTGACAGTGTCACAGCACTGCAAGACAAACTGTTAATGTTTTGATGGTCGCTTGGGGATTCCAGCATTTACCCGTGGGAAGAGCTTCCATTTAGGAAACAAGAAAATTAGGAAATTCACACTGAGGAATGACATTTTACTGAGTATATATTTGCAGAAGCAAAGTCAGGCACAGCAAAACTGTCAATCCAGGACAAGTTGGTTATAGTAAAATCCCTCACTCTTCCATTTAACCTTTTGGAAAGGGGGGGTGATTGCTTACTTTGGGATCTCTGAGGAAAAGTGCCTTTTGCAGCAAGGCATTGATATCTTCTACTGGAGGGTAGTGCATCAAAAGGCCCAAGCAGGTCTGGAAGTTATTAGCAGTTACTGCGAAAGAAAAACAAAGGAAGAAAAGGAGCTTTTTAAATGTAAAAAAACAAAAACATCATAGAAGGACTAGAGCAGATGTGATTTCTAGTGGGAATCAATGCATCTAACAGAAAAAGGCAGCATAGCATTAACTCACAACTTGACTACAGAAATAAAAATAAGGTTAAAATTTAGAATTCTATTTTTTATCTTTAAGAGGACAAAGTGAAGCTTAACAGAAAACAATGATTCAATAAACTTTCTTTGAACTGCTGCATGGAATTATGTCAACAAAGTTGGGATTGCATTGCCTTTACTACTTTTAATAGCAAACTATTAAAAAAACAAAACAAAAAAAAAAAACGTACAAGCATTTCGTATGTAGAGCAGCATGGCCACAAAGACGTAGTCCACCAGATCCAGAGTGATGCTGTCGGCAAACAAGGCATCCCACACCACCAGAAGATCCTGCAGTGGAAACTCTCGTCCAAACAGCAGACGAACCCACCGGCTGAGGACGACAAACAGAACTTCTGTGTACAGCTGAGGACTCGGAAGAAACCACACAAGCTAAGAGAAGATACACTTACATGCCATAGATCTGGGGGGCGATCTCCAGTCGGTTTAGGTGCATGTGCAGTTCTGTGTCGTGCTTTTTCACCAGCTGGTCCTGGATACGATTGACTTTGGTCACTATGGCAACGGAAGGCCCAGCGTCTTGGGGGCGAGCGAACGGGATGCTGGATAGCATTTCTTCCTTACCCTGTTAGATATGAAAAATATTTTAAAAAATGTTTTTTTTTTTTTTTTTTAAACAAAACTTGTGGTTATTTAGTGTACAAATATGTAGTTACATGAGATTTCTGGTGTAATTTAAAAAGTATAAAAGCAGAAATTCCTCAAATACTGTTTTTTTCTTTGTCCATTCTAAAATAGATTACTCCTTCATGTTTAGTACAGATACATTCAGACTAAGAGAGTACAATATTAAGACAACTAACCTTTCTAATCAGTGTTCAAAACTAACTATAAATCTGGCTAAACAATTTAGGATACTTTGGAAACTTCTTTCAAAATACATCGAGTGATGCAGAACTTGGGGAGGAAATTCAGAGAAAAATGAAAGATTTTTCAGAACTTAATGACAATAGTGAAGTGTCCCAGACCATTTTTTGGGACATGTTAAAAGATGAGGGGAAAATAATTTCCAAAACCTCGCCAGGTGGAATTTTAAAACATTTAGCTACTAATAAAAGCAAAGAAGGGAAGTGAAACTGGATTTACAATATTGGAATAATATTGAGAACAAATCTACGGGATTTTTAACTTAGTGAGTGTTGTTGGAAAAACTTAAGGTTCTTCAAAAATCCTCTCCAGGGTTAATATTGCAATGCCAATTCAGAGTGTTGGACACAATGCAATTCAGGTCCAGGTCATGCCAGTACTGCAGTGGGATTCATAAAATACTAAATTCGGTGTTTAAGGTGCAAATGTCTTTTAATTTTGTAAAGCTCTCTTTGGGTGGGGTCATCATTCCAGAATGGCTCCTTCAGCTGCCAGTAAAAAAAAAGTTCTATTACAAAAAGGTGATCGAAGCCCACCCTATCAATTTGGATAAATGATTCACAACTTTTAAAATGTTTAAGATGGGGAAAATAACATGCCGAGATTCAAAGGATAAATTTGATACAATTTGGAATAAAATGGACCAAATTAAAATTCCCCATTCAAGTAAGTTTTGTGTGAGTACTCGAAAGTATTCTTTATTAAATTTTTCTCACACACGTTTATTGTTTTTAATACCATGGTCTGGGTGATTCCTTGATTCTGATTGGCTGTAGGGTGTCCATTAGATAATGCTGGATAAGGTGTCCATCATCAGAAATTAATGAACAATTGCTTTCACAAAGTCCATTCATTTCTGATAATGGACACCTCAGAGTGTATTATCCCGCTTATACCATGGTCACGTACAAAAGAAAGAAATAATAAATCAAACATTAGTACTTTAATCTTTCAATTTTTTACATGAAGTGGACTTTTGGAGACTGAGTGGAACATGTCATGGACACAGCCACAGAGCCTGCACCGACCTCAATCTGTCGCAGCAGAAGAAAGTGGTATATGTGCTAAATTTAATGTTAAGTGATGCAAAACATCACTTCAGAGGAAACCGCTTGTTTTTGACCAGAAGATGAAGCAAAAGTTTGTTTTAAAGAAACAAAATCCTAAACTAATTTCCTACATTGCTTTGATTGAATAAATATCCACCATTAACTCTGATCATTGAGTGTGTATTAACAAAGAAAACATTTTATTCATTAATTAATAATAAAACTATTTATAAACATGCATTCTCTCTGTATCAAGCTATACAGTAATCAAACATAAAGACAGACAAACTATTCTAAATTAAAGATAACATTACCAGAGATACTGGCATGTCCCTCACAGAGCCATTTGAAGAACATTGATCTTTTCTATTGTCTTGCTGTTTTGATACACTGTGGGATAACGTATGTCCCATTTATGTCCCAAGTTACTTACCCAAATTGGCGTTTAGGACAGCGCTATCATTTCGGACTTTCAGGCTACGTGACTGGAACGTCTTTTATAATTGTCCATTATCACTTTTTAATGGACAATCTGCAGCCAATCAGAATTAAGTATTCTCCCAGACCATGGTATAAGAAGTGAGATATTGCCCTTTGAGGTGTCCAATATCAGAAATTAATGGACTTTGTGGAAGCAACCGTCTGTCGCTAGTTCACGCCTCCACGTCGCCCAATAATATCTGATATTGGACACCTCTCATTTTATTAATCTGTTCAATAAAAACTATAAGCAGTTTAGCAGTTTTATAAGTAGTTTGTGTGTTTGGTTACTTTTTATAAACATTTATTGGTAAATGGATAAAAAACAGAAAGGAATTGCCATGACTGCTAGATTTTATTGAAAAAGTAAGATACTGGTAATTAATTTTTTTTTTTTACATAAGTACAAGAGTAAAAGTACACAAATCTGCGTTTTATGTCTGGATTAGTTGAGAGTCGTTGAAATGAATAAATAATCTATAATACTGAACAAAGAGTCCAGAACATTATAGCAGTGGTTAAGCAACAGTTTAAGGTCGCACACCATCAGCTCCAGCTGTAACCTTTGTTCCTACCTTGCTGTTAATGAAAAAAAAAAAAACTATGTGCAGCAGAGAAGCAGAAACAGGTTGGTGTTATTTATTTTTCTGACATCCTCATTAAAACTGCATTTATCTGCTAGTACCAGATATTTATTCTCATGGACCAATGCAATATTTATAACAATGTTCACCGTGTTTGCCACAGCATAAAACTGCAGCATGTTACTATGGTAACCAGCAAAGTGTACCGGTACCTGAAACTTTCAAGATTATTTAATTTAGGTCTAAAATTAGGCAGCACAGTTTGCAGACTATTAAAAACACAATTATAGAGAACAATATTATTTTTTTCCCCCAATATGAAACTGACCTTTCTCACTTCTCTCTCAAAGCTGGAGAACCATGGCTCTGCTGTCTCCATCAGTTGTGAAAACATGGCGCTACATTGTGAGGTGCAAGAGGGTATTCGTATGCACAAGTGGCCGGAAGAATAATGAAGAAAAAATAATAATAACAAGAATGTTATACTTTAAATGTGGAAGTAAGTTTGCTGTAAAATGTGTGTACTTACTAGGCATCATGCTCAAGGTACATTGGGTTTAACAGGCATTTCATCTCCTCACTGCAGAAAAATAAGTTCAAATTCATTTTTCCCCCAATCGTGTATTCTGATTCAGAGGGTGGGCTGAGATGGTTGTCTATTAAGCTCTTACTGACCTGGGGCTGGCTGTCTCACTGGCATGCTGGAAGGTTTGATGGTCACAGTGTAATACAAATACGATGGGGGCCAGGAGCTCGTGCATGCCCTGCAGAAACAGTGGCAAAGGGGGGCACAAAGAGTCTAAGAATATGGGTGGAGAAAAACTACAGTTCATTTGTGTGGAGCCTTCCTTAATAATGATGCATGAGGTTTCTAATTTGTAATGACAGGTTAAATTTAGATATTGTTAACTACCAATTGTGTGTCACTTCCAGTTTACTAAGGAGATGCTGCACCAGCCATGTGTGCAATCACTGGCACCTGTTACAATTAGCTTATGAAGGCATTTTGTTCTCACGGATACTGCGACGTCCACACTAAACGTCCTGAGATACGGTTCTAACAAACTAGCCACAAAGAACGTACCTGTTTATACAGTAACTGCTCATTTTCTCTGGCATAGCAGAAGAGAATATCTGTCAGTTTGGTCCTGACGTCATCGTCCTGAAAGTATCGTATCTCAGGGAATCTTATGGGGGGATACAGAGCAGGGGCTTACTTAAAGACGACTGCCAAAAACAAAAACAGAAAACAGTGTGATGGAGATAGATTTACGTTCTAAACACGTCCTGCTTGATCATCCCCTTCAGCTCTTTATCCTGGAAGAACTTGTTCCACAGGCTCTGTTAAACCCAGAAAAAAAAAGAAGGTTGGGGTGTTTAAGGAAAACAGGAATGAATGCTTGTAAATTTAAAGCCCTTTGACTAAATAGTTGATCTCTGTATATCAAAAAGATTTCAGTATCAGCTGTGTGATTAAAAGCAGAAGCCCATTTCCCACCACAACTTTGTATTTTTCTGCTAAAACATAAATTAGTAATTTATTTCTGTGGCTTGACTCAGTTTGTAAATATGAAGGAATAGCCTGAGTAAAAAGCATGGTTTTATTTCATCTGCAAACTAGGAACAACTGAAAAAAAACGACTTACTTACCCCCTCATCCTGGGACAGAGGATTGTTGACCACCAGATCCTGCTGGCCTGCAGCCTTCCGGGGATTAATGATGTGCTGTGACAGAAACCAAGAGTTATCAATACTTCAGCAATAAAAAGATCAATTGTTTTATACCTTTACATATTAGTTAGATGTTGTGACCCAATCTGGTCAGAGAGGGTTCAGTACTTTAATTGCCCCCACAAAGACAAGTAATGGAGTTAAATTGAGCCTGTCTTCATAAACACTTAAAGGCTCAGTCCTGGCTCAGCACCTGTACAGGAGTTGACCTGTACGGGTGCTGCGACTTAAGTGCGGTAAGTGTATTGTGAAGCGTTTCTTATGCTACATTCACACTGGGCTCGGCAAAGTGCGTTCAAGCAACCACTTCCAATGAGAAGTTTATTTTAAAGTTTTAATCTCAGAATTCTCATTGGGCCGATCACAAAGGACAGCATTACCATCTCTTTGATCTTCTCATACTGTGCCCGAAGCTCATTGGTCTTGTTGATCCACTGCCCCTTATCTTCTGGAAGAACCTCTAGGTACAACTGCAGTCACACAAAGCACAGATTGCTCTGTTACACAAAATTGCTTTTCAGAAGTCTCAAACATGCAGAAAACCAGCAGAACTAAACTCTAAGCTTTTGTCTTGACCAAACTAAGGCAACCACCCTCTGCCAAAATTTGATCCATCTGGCGTTTACCTTCCAGCAGACGCTCCGAAAGCGGCTGCTCCTCAGTCGGCCACTGATGCCGGCCTGCCGGATCCTGGCCAGGTAATTACTGTGGAGGAACAAGTCATTCCATTCTTTCCTGCACAAGGGAAAGGAGATTTATGAGCTTTTCAACTCAGACTGGGCACAGCTTCCATCAAATACGTCTTCCAGCAGTAGACTGAAAAGGCGGAAGCAGTGAGCTGTGGGAGAAAATACTCGTGATAAGCTCTGACGGGAGGAAGAACTTACTTGTAAGAGAGGAAAGTTGACTGAGACTGTGAGGAAGTGCTGCTGTCAAGAGATCCTCCTGATTGAAAAAAGGACAAATGACCACAAGAGGGAGATGTTTAGGCAAACGAGTCAAATCCCAAATCTTATAATTACTTATTGAAACTTGAAAATGGGAGGTACAAACAAAACTGCGACCTTTCAAACCAAGCATAACCCAAAAAAGGAACTGGCCCTTTCACTTCCTGTAGAAGACCCATAGGTTCTTTGGGGGGGCTTATTTACAAACGATTTGATGGAGCAGAAAGTGCCAGAAGCAAGGAAAGTGATGACAAAAGTCATGCCTCTTACTGCTCCTCTTCTTTATTGGTGGTAATAAGACTAATTTAGCCTGCAGGTGAACATGCATTCCAGTCAGAGAGCTGTCTGTCAGCATTAGCTACAGGAGTAGATCATTCCACAGGGACACTCAACATGAATATTCATCAGTTCCACAACATGCCAGCCCATAATATTTATTTCTCTCACAAGTAAATATAAAGCATCAAGAGCCTAAAGACTTTTCTTGCTAAGCTGGTGACTCACATAGTCGGATCTAAATTTATTTCCTTTAGAAGCCTAAACTTTTAATGACTCTGCTCCTCATGTGTTGGTCTGATTCTCCATTAGATGCCCATCAGGGTGATGTAACGTCTCGTCTTTACATTAAATCTATAGATGAGGTGACTAAGAGAAAACGACTATCATTAATTAATGTTGCCGGACTGAATATATTGGATGATTTTCTTATGTTGGTTTGCTTCAGCTTTGGTTTAGCATCATATCATTTATCAAATATCAATTCTAAGAATACTTTTGCTTGATGCTATAGCACAGATTTACATTGTTGTTATTTTAAATCTAACAAAGGTTACAGGTTAAATTGTCAAAAGCATTGACGTGGCTTTGGCTCCAGTGTTTAGGGTTGTTTCGGTTAAAACCTCATTTTTTGATCCACGGTTTTTATTTTATTTTTTGTTGATAAGCAAGTAACAATCTTTGAGTTGGCTCATACTTTTCCTAGTGTTACTTAATAAAACAATAAATACTTGATCCTTTTTAACTTTTAACAACAATCGCCTGACGCTTTTAACCTAAACATACTAGTATGCAGCAGTAGGAAGGCAACAATTCATTTCCAGAGTCGGTTTAATGGTGTAACGTGTTGTTGTCGTTCACCTTTCACAGGATGTCCTTCCTGACACAACCCTGTATTTTATGCGGAATGGGGACCGGCACAGGGAGACCTAAACCCGGGCCTCCTGGTGAGTACACGGTTACCAACACATCACTTAGGTCAAGTGTTGCATATTGTTGCAAAGCCAATAAGAAAAGCTGCTTTTCTCTGCGACAGAACCAGCTGATTCCCATTGCTCGGATGAACGGTCGAGGAGTTACAGTAGGTCTAGGAGTGCATGTTTTTTAGGTGACGCCAGCGACATCTCTAGCGTTAAAGTGTTAAACCCAGAACTGGCTTTATATTTCATATTGCTTTTTTGGCATCTGTTAGACTCTGATTGGGTGGATAATTGTATATTGTTATTTCAGTTATGTGATGGCCATTTTCTGTATTCTGTCTTGTAGTGTCATATAAGCCAATGAGGGCTGGGCACAGGAGTGCATGACACTCTATTGCTGACTCAAAATCTGTCATGGAGGCCTGACATACTGCTGCGGTTCTTGTTGAATGCGTGAAGCGGATCGAAGCCCGTCTCCTGCTGCTCCTCAGTCTGGAGTGGGTGACAGGTCTCAAAATTGAGGTGCTGCATGACCGTGACCCAGATGAACCTGCAGAATAAAAATGTAGGTCAGATATGAGAGAAGTGCAGAAACAGAACTCAAAAATGAAATCAGAGTAAGCAAATTCAGTAAATCAAGGCTTGTGATGGAGTCTTAGGTAGGAGTTTTTTTAACAGATCTGATCCTGACCACAGAAGATGAATTATTCTCCTTTCCTGACTGCCTTTCCTCTAGATCAGCATTTCCCAAACCTGGTCTTCGGGGCAAACTGTCCCCGTTTGTTTACAATGCCACTCGGCTAAAAAAACCATCTGATTCAGCTCGACCTCTGCAGAAACCTTACAATGACAGTTTTTAAAGCCAGGCAAGTTTCAGCAGAGTAAGAAACAAAACATGCAGAAGAGAGTGTCCAAGAACAAAGGCAGAGAAACACGAATCTTTATGACTGATAGGTCAAAGGCAGCCAAACAAAAGTCACATTTATTTAACACCATCTCCTTTGTTTTATCCATTTAACAGTTCAGGCAAAACCAACTCTAAAATAAAAAAATCCCCTGATAAACACAAAAGTTCCCTTAAGCTGTTTGATTTTACAACTTACTGTGGGAGCCTTGTGATTCTTCTCAGTCAAGACTCAGAAGAAAAGGATGTTTCTGCAAGAAGTCACAACAATGATACCAAAACACTTGGGAATAGAAGATAAAACTTTTACAAGGTTAAGCTAGAATAAACACATTAAATCAAGAAGAGCAGCAGAAAAAACGAAACTATTTGATAAAAGAAAGCTAGTGCACTAAGACGAACAGAATTTACCACATGCATTAACCAATATTAAGTCAAATGAATACATTTGACAACATTTCTGATAGAAACACAAAGAGTAGGACTATATTGAGATATAGATATGCTCTAGTTGGCATCAACTTTGGAAAACAAACAAACACATTTTGTAAGACCAAGTCAAAATAGTGCTTCTAAGGAATAGCTATAAATTAGGGATGTCCCGATCAGGTTTTTTTTTGGGTCAATTGCTTTTGACAATCTGACGAAACAGAGTCCCGGTTTGATGCCTTTGTAACTGCTAAAGCCAGTACGTGTGCAGCCCTGTCTAAAGTTTGCTTCAGAAGAGGATTGGGAGAATGTCATATGGTCAGTCAAGAAAGAATGCAGAGTTGCATCCAAAGAAAATCATACCTAATGAATAGCATTGGGGTGGAAACATCATGGTTTGGGGCTGTTTTTCATTAAAGGGACCAGGACGACTGATCCGTGTAAAGGAAAGAATGAATGGGGCCACGTATCGTCAGATTTTGAGTGAAAAACTCCGTCCATCAGCAAGGGCATGGAAGATGAAATATGGCTCGGTCTTTCACCATGACAACGATCCCAAACCCACTGCCCAGGTGATGAAGGAGTGGCTTCATAAGAAGCATTTCAAGGTCCTGGAGTGGCCTAGCCAGTCTCCAGATCTCAATCCCAAATAAAATCTTCAGAGGTACTTTTTGTCCAGCGACAGCCCCAAAACATCACTGCTCTAGAGGAGATCTGCATGGAAGAATGGGCCAAAATACCAATAACAGTTTGTGAAAACCTTGTGAAGACTTACAAGAAGCATCTGACTGCTGTCATTACCATTTTTTGTGGTGGAGGAACTTGAACAATTGGTGGCTGACAAAATACTTTTTTGCTACACTGTATCTGTAATAACAAGCTTGAAAAATATGGTGATGATCATAAGAAAAATATGTGATCCCGCACTGGGATGCAACATCTGATTTTGATAGAGTCTGAAACTAGAGGATGGGGCCTGATTTCCACGGTTTGATCAAATAGGAACATCCCTGCTGAAGATATAGATTTTTAAAATCAAAAAGTACAAATTCCTTTGCAACTCGAACACAGTCGTGTCTCCCTCATCTAGCGTCCTTCAAAAAGAGAAAAAATAACCTTGCTGTTGCAGCTAAATATCGAAATGAAAACCACCAAAGAGGAGAACTGGACTATTCCGTCCTTTTTCAACGATGGGCATGTCCCAGTCCTCCTAACAGTTTTCACAATAAAACTCGCAGCTTTTCTTAATCTATTGACGTGAAAAGTGACAAAAGCTGGTAATACTTTGGTCTTGAAATGAAATTATGTTTTATTTAGCATATTACAAAGTAGGGCTATTTGACAAATCTGGCAGCCAAATTATGCAAGGGAAAGTATAATTAAGATCTGGCTTCAGAAAAGAGTTTAACTTTCTCTGTGAGACACTGCAAACTAGGTTAACCAGTTCTGCCTTCAGCCCTTATTCAAACTGGGATTATTCCATGTTTATAAATTTGGTTTGTTTAACGCACAAGCTGATGAAACATTACCAATCCACAGTGCATGGAGTGTTCTTTCCATTTAATAATTGTGGAAATAACCCAACAAAGGCATCTTTTAAACCTATTAACTGTATGAATGAAACATTGCTTGATCAATTAGCTCAACGCTCCATGAAAATAGAAATTATCTTATATGAATAATGCATGCTGTTTTCCGGGGAAACATCTGTTCCACTCAAAGACTAATGCTCCCCTTCAATGAGTGGGTTTTTTCCTCACATTGCTCATGATTATGGCATAATCCCAGCGAAATTTCAGAAGTAATCTGCAACTTTTACAAACAAAAGGAAAGCCGTGAAGAGGTGTCTGCCCGTTTCTCTATGAGAGTGTTCTCTTTTCAATTATCCATTAAAAGTGGCAGAGATGTAATCTTTGGTTTGTTAGCGCGATCCTGACCAACGCAGCAGTCCACTAGCTTTTGGACAATTTTATCTTTCACCAGAAACAAAAGAAAAATGAAGGAAAAAAACAAAAAAACTCTGATTTTCCCCACATACTTATCAAGCAAATTACCTTATGAATGATCTAATACTAGGCTCCTCTCAATAATGGACAACACAAATCTTTTATAAAAATAATAAAAATGGCATTAATAAATCATTAGATGAGATACAGGGTGTCAGTTTTTTCTCAAACATATCTACTCTTGCTTGTTAGCAAATGCTTTGGATGCTAAACAAATTGCATTAGTTCAAAGCCATTTTTAAGATTTTCTGGCTATTTTTCCTGTTTTGGCTTATTTTATTACTAATCACTGATAATAAGTTTTCACAAGTGGGATATTTTGCTTCAGTGAAAAACAAAGAAAGTCTTATAGCTAAACTCAATAGAAACCCTTTCAATAAAGATACAAATCTTTGAATTAAGTACAACTTTTTTTAAATTTATGTTCAATTTCAACAGTCAGTATTATTCTTGGCTCAAAGCTTCTCTTTCCTTTCTTGGAGAAAAATCCTGGCAGTAACACATTCCTTTAATGTCAAGAGAGCTTTCCAAAGCAGATGCTGAATAATACCTCTAAAAAGCTTGACTAATTAAATGTCACTTTCCTTAAAACTTAAAAACAAAATTCACCTTATTAGGACCCCAATCACTCAAAAACGAAGCTAAAAGAAGGCCAGCTACTATGAAAAAAAAGTTTACACAGGATGCGTATGTAAAGAACAGCAGTGAAAGGGATGATCCATCTGTGCCGGCTGCAGCTGCAGACTGCAGTTTAGTCAGAGGAACACTGGAGCTAAATAAACTCACATGCCTCAGCACACAGAGAGAACTTAAAAACCTACACAGTCACATGCACTGCAAGAAGATGAGAACATGCAGGGAACCAAAAGCTCCGCAAACTACTGGGAATTTTCTCGGGCCTTTGAGATTTCACAACCACACACCTGCCCATCTTCAAGAGCGCAAGCAGAAGTTGACGAGGCGCAAGTAAAACCTGGCAAATGTGGACATTCACAGTGAGTCACATGGTGACTTTTGAGAGGGATATTTTTAGCTCCAGTCAAAACTATTCTTTATTGTCAACTGGGTAAACCTAATCTCACAGGGTTTTAAAAACGATTAAAAATAAAACAATAAAAAAAGAAGAGAAGAAAACATTATGAAACGCTTAGAAATTCACAGAACCTGCAGCTGAAACTAAAGTGTGACGAGGATTAAGAGAAGCTAAAGTACACATGCATAGTATGAAATGTTTTTTAATTCAAACCCTAAAACGTTCATCTGAACTGACATTCTTTTCAAAGAGAAATTCCATAATTGATCTGAGTGATGCAGTGATTTTTGGTTTTGTCATCAGACCCCTATCTCCAGAACTCTGAATAAATAAAGGGCCCTGCAGCAGACTGACCACCTGTTCAGGGTGCATGCTGGGTTGGCTCCAGTGACCCGGTGACCTCAAAAGGGATTCAGTGAGTTCTGAATGAATGGATGGATGGATGGAATTTGAAGAATAACCAATAAATTAGTCCACATAAGTAATGCACAAAAGTAAAAGATTGAACCAAGAACCCGGATGAATTTTAACAATTTGAATAAAAGCTGGGTAATAAAGTGACTGGATTGGCATCTAGCTCAGTTACCAGTTAGGAAAAATGATTGAGTTTTTTAAAATAACTAATTACCGGTAGTTAAACTCGAGAAATGCGGAAATGGTCATTGAAGTTATGAATTCATAAAGTAAAATGCTATTTGTCATGAAAATATGAAAAAGCTATTTTATAGGACAATTCAATGCATGATTTTCATCAACTAAGGTCTAATTCTTTTTTTAAACTTTAAATATTTACTTTAGTTGGTTGTGATGATATGACCAGTCTGAAAAATGGAAACACTATGCAAGTAAAAGCTTATCTTTAACAAACCAAATCTGAGAACGTAACTTCAATAGTTGAAGCACGCGCGCGCGCACAAAACCACGTCATTAAAATAATACATACAGAATTGTTGTAGCCAGCGGGAATAATGTAGAGAAAAACACCAAGCAGCTTCTTTCATCTTTGAATAATAAATTAAAGCTACACCAGTTAAGCAGGTTGGATGATACTAGTTTTGGGAGTCTGTAAACTGAACGTGACCAAATGACAGGAAGCAAATATAAGCTAGCTTACAGTTAGCCTGAGCATTAGCACTTACTTATCCAACCCAGTAAGGCCCGTTCTCAAGTCCGACACCGCTACAGCCGTCACAAAAAAGTTGCAATAAGAACGCGCACAAACCAGCTCGAGTGTAACAAACAGCAGAGTGCAAATTATGAGTACTTATCGTCTTTCTGTGTATGTTAAATACCTGCCAAGATCATGGCAGAATCCTCATTCTGCTGTTGGACTCAACCGACTTGTAAACAGAAGCTGGTCAGGCGGATGTGCTGAAGATCAGCTGACTGGTCACGTGACCACAGAACTGAAGCTTTGCATGAGCCGATGGAGGTAGATGGTCAATTAAATTATTTAGGGTGGGACACCAAATGACCGTTCACGTGATAACTGGCCTTTAATGCAACACATTTACCCCCTAATTTAAGACAAGATTTTAATTTTTTTAGTTGACAAATAACTGAATTTTTAAAAAGCTTGATTTTTTGGCTAAAATATCTGTTTCAAGATTCAGATTATAGTTTTTTGTTTTGTTTTTTAATATATTTACCAAACGTAGATTAAATTAAAAAAAAAAAGCAATACTGAGACTCAAAAGTAATGGTGTGGCCCCTGAAGTGAACAGCCCTCTCAAAGGCACCAAGTGGGCTGGGACCATGTTACACTGAAACTCTAATGAGTTTAGGGGCCACTTGCACTTTTGTGTTCTCATTGTGGAGTCCGTTAGGAAAAAGGAGGACACCCAAAATTTATTTTATGCATGTATAAGTATTGCCATACTTATACATGAGTATAAGTTATAAGTTATACATGAGTATAAGTATGGCAAGTCTCCTGTAGACCATGTTCTTGTAGTGTAGGATGTACTAACCCAATGCTGCTTTAGACTAAATTGGAGCATTTAAAGTTAACAATATATTATATATAAAAGTAAACTTCAAGTATATTGCCTCACGTTTAGTATACTTATAGTACCGATACACTAATATAGAGTATTTTTTGCTAAGATGTCTGATACATTAATCAAAATGAACGGTTAAATTTTTTTTTGATAATAACTAAAGACAAAGCAAATATTAATTCATTTGTCTCCTAAACCTGTTTAGTCATGAGTTAGTTTTCCAGTCCATCACAGGGGAACAAAAACAGACAACCACATGCATACCTAAAGAACAATTTAAAGTCTCCAATCAACCTGATAACAAACATTTTTTTGACCCTGTGAGGAACCTGGAAAGAACGTAGCCAGGACTTGAACCAGGGCTTCCTTACTTTCCAAAAAAGTCCCCCCCAAAAAAAGACCACACGTTTCAGATATGCACCGAAGATGCAAAGATTTTTCAAGTATTATCTGTCTTTCAGTATTGCTATTTTTGATTTAGTTTATCCTTTATCACAAGATAAATTATTATTTGAAAGTGCTATCATGAGTGATCAGTGTTTTTGACTGGATAAAATAAACAAAATTCAGTTGGCCTAGAGTTATGCTTTTAACTTTTTTATTTTTATATTGTCAAATTGTAACTTGTTGTCAAGATTAAAGTTTTTTTAAAATCCTTTTTTCAATGTTGTGCATGTCTGTCTTTAGATTCAAAAATGCTAGGTAGCCATTGTAGACTTCTGACTAAACAAAACCTACACAATTATATTTAAATATTCAAACATTAACATTTAAATTTGGGTTGTCAAATTATCACATTAATCATGATTAATTATTACAGACAAATCAGTGCATTTTTATCGCATTCATCTAATTTTTATTCTATTACCTTTTATGCAAAAGGATCATGCCAGGCGAGGGTTATGTTATCAGAAATTAACGATGTGGAGGTCTGATTTTGTTGGACGGTTGCTTTGGCGAAGTCCATTTATTTCGGAAGTATCCCGCTTCTACCACTTATAAAATAGATTCATTTTAAACCAGTTATTAGTACTTTATTCTTCTTATTTTTTAACATTTAAATTGCTTTTCACAAGAAATGGACTACTTGATACGTGGTACGACGTGTTGTCATGGTAACAGCTACAAAGCCTGCACTGACCTTACTCTGCAGCAGCAGAGGGAAGTGGTATATATGATGAACACCCCATTTCTTACCACTTGTTTTTGTTAGTCCAAAATATAAATAGTTGAAAATCTCTGTTGTCACCTCCTTGTGTCTTATCTCCTCCGACTTAGATAATCTTCTGCTTCTCTTCTGCTGCGTCCCAGTCTTCAAAATGATCAAATTCACCAAAAAGGTTAAAGGAAATCATTTGTCTTCTCTTCTGTCTTGCTATTGTGATGAAACTATAGAATAAGGTATGTATCATGGTATTGATAAGAAATTTGTAGTCAATTTTTTTGGATCGCTCAGAAAAGTGTTTCTACAGTTTTTTGATGTGTTAAATTAGTGAACTGTGGACCTTTTCTTTTGGTCTGTGTTTTTTGTAATTGTTTGAGACAGAAATAAAAAAAATCCGCCTCGGTGGTGTAAAAGTAAGAGGTCTGATGAAATAAAAAACTCAATCAAGGCACATTTTTTCTCTTGTATTCTGATATTGAAATTAAAATGAAAATACCTCAAAATGAGGCTTTTCACAGCCATCATTAGGTTAGATTACAAATAGATTAACTAGATTAATTAGTTATAGGTCATTATTAATTAATTGTGCAAAAAAAATATTGCATGACAGCACTCATTTAAAACTGTCTTAATATGTTGCTGCAGTTATAATATGTAATATTGTCACCTTAATATGTGCTTGAGGCACATTCTCTGAAATAAGGTGTTTTAATAGTATTAGTACTTTTAAGATTACTTGGGGGTTTAACATACAACCTAAAAGCTTTTTAGCCTATATCTATATCATTCTATTTATTACTAATGCAGTCAGTTCATCTGGAAGTTTGTAAAAGCTCCTTTGGCAGATGTTGGTGGTGGTTGCAGCCTTGGGTTTCTTGCGGATGATCCTACAAACTTAGCCAACTTCTGCTTTCCAAGCTTCTCCTAATCTCCTTGGCAGAGTTGCTCAACCTCCACATGAAGGCATGTGAAGCATCGCTGAGCATCCATTTTCACATCTGCCCTGAAAGGCTGCACTGGGCCCCTTTCCAGAACAATTTTCTGCTGCCCGACTGAACCCCATCACCATCATAGTATTCTTGATATCTTCCTGTAGACCCCAGCCTAGTCACTGAGCTACTCAAAAGGGGTTTCCTTCAAATTTGTCAGTATTTTTCTGCATTAATTTGTCATCTCATCTCATTCAAAACAATGTCAAAACGTTTTACAAAGATTGTATGACTGAGATGGCACTTCCATGCTATTAGAAACCGGAGACAGACAGATTTTATCAGGGAGTCTTAATTATAACTGACCAAGAGAATTAAAGTCTTTTCTTATCTCATCTTATCTTCCTTAACTTCCAAATTGCATGCTATGTAAGACTGAGACTGACTTTTCTTTCTACAAAAAATTCTGCTTATTGGTCATCTTTCTCCTCTAATCCCAAAAGTGTAAATTACTCAATTTGGTGAGAATAAGGGTGTAAAATCGTACTTTTTCTTGGTTAAATTTTTGAAGAGTAGAGCCTTGGTGCTCTTACTTTTGGTATCCCTGATTTTAGCAACGGAACAGTCTGATCATCTCGTCTCTAGAGTTGGTACTAATTTCAAATAAACTAATTAAATAAATTGCAGAAGTTGCTTCTTGGGAGTTCAAGTACTTTAGATTACACTACAAAATTGCAACAACAGCACTGACTAGTTAAGTTATAATTGCAAGGATCACAACTTTCAAGATTCCTCATTCCAGTAAAGAACATTTTTTGACAGAGATTTCAGTAAAAGCAAAAAAAGAAAGGCAAAGATTATGCCAATTTGCATAAGAAATGTTCAAGGTTACAGTAGTTCAGTATCAAGAAAAGAGGAAGACAGCCCGAAGAGGCTTCACTGCATGAAACCTGATTGAAACCGTTTTATGGTGACTTAATTACAGCAATATCTGAGATCAGACAAGTCAAGATGATCTGTGCAGGCCTTTTAACAAACAGCTGTATCACAACATTTCACCCACAGACACTCACAAACAGCAAAAGGGTCTAAAAGCAGACATCCTTGGAAAAGTATACACTGATGGAGACATTAGATAACATTACTGATTTAAATGTTGGCATTAGTGTTGTTGTGTACAAGTGTGGTGTTGGGGGGGTTAACACAAAGCAGGAATCATGGCCACCATTGCTATTACCATCATTATCACAGGCACAGCATTTCAAGAGGGCCATTATCATCATTATTATAGGTAATATTACTGATGATGAGGCTTTCATGGCCCCTTCTTGGCCCTGACTAAAGTATTGTCATGGAAACAGATGACAGTAAAGAGCACAGCTTTATTGAACTACTCTGTGAAGCTATTCTGACCAAAATGGGCTTGAATGTTGTGTTCTTTGTATAGAAAGGTGGCTGTAAAGTGAAGAGTCTGGAAGAAAGACACAAAGAGAGTCAGAGGAAGTAACAGAAGAAAAAAAATGTTGAAGTTAATGAAAGCAAAGCATTTAAGAGGTAAAAGACAGACAACACTGGCAGCAGTAGGAGACATGTGATCGGAAAGAAACAGATAAACAGATACACGGCTGATCAAAACAATGGACCATTGTTTTGCTGGCAACGGTGACACTAATTCACCCAGTCATGTACTAGAAGAGACTCCTCAGAATTAAAACACAGACAAAGACTGTCTAATTCAATTAGTACAGCTTTTTTTTGCAGCTGTTTTAAAATAGTACCCTGACAAATGTTGGTTTTGACACTGCTCTTCTTTCTAGGTCACATAGATTGCCATTATAATTAGTTCTTTAAACTATTAATACATGTCTGTTAAGTATATCCAAAATCACAAAATAGTCTAGTTTTCCTTTTAGGACCGAAACTGTTATTTGTTTGTGTGCATGAACATTTCGGGCCTTCTAGCTATGTTGGCCTACCATGACATGAACCTCTTGGCAACCATTGCAAATTGTCAGTACAATTTCCCTTTCCTTCAGGGTTTTACAAAAAACGTATTTTTTGTAAAAAAAAAAAAAAAAAAAATCAGATCCCTTGCACAGATAGAAGATAAGACATTTAAACCATTTATCCCATTTTGTCCATTTATCTACAATTTTTATTTTGTTAAGAAATGTGATTATCTTGCATCATCCAAAACCAGTTTAATGCTTTAAAATAAAAAAGAATTAAAGGATACAGTATATGTGTTTAACTAAATTTCGTTGTGTCAGAAATTTACATTTGCATGCGTGGTTACAACTACTTAAGATAACTATAACAAAGAATACATTTTGTTCTTTATTAAGCTCAACAAAACAAGATTTATTTTGAACAAACTTGGGAAAAAGGGGTGTTTGATTGACTTAGATGATTAATACTTTGTCTTTCTTTCATTTTCCTTTTTTTTAAATACAGCACCACTTTTGATTTCTTGCATTATTTTTACACATACACAATTTCAGAGCTCACTTCTATAAATGGGAGCAGTTTTTGTGTCAGTAGATATGATGAACACAAATACTAAATTGGAGATAAATGACAAAAATCCTTTTTCTGACTGAAAAAAAAAACAGAGCCCAAAAAATACTTACAAGAAAATATAAAGATGGATCATATTTGAAAAAAAGAACTGGCAGTGCCATTGTTTTTCAAGGCATTTCTGGCATAGAATGTGTTCGAAAACTTACTGAAGAAATGTAAGCTAATTAATCTGAGGCTGATTGTATTGGTTCCCACTACTTGTCATATGTACCTATACAGGAACTCTACAATAACAAATTTCGTTTTTATCACAGTTGATTCTGTCAAGTGCATTGAGGATCCTTGAATAACTGAAGAGTTTTTTTTAAGTAAATACATAATACTACAGCAAATTTCACACATGCACTGCACCTAGGTGGGAGTATCAGCCTTAGCAAAAAGTAGTCTAAGTGTAGTACACTATACTAAAAGCAAGGCAGTGTACCTAAAGTTTACTTTTTATATACTTACTATATATTGCAAACTTAAAATGTGCCAATTTAGTCTGAAGAAGTCTCCAGTTAGTATATGTCCCACACTACAAGAGCATAGTCTACAGTAGACTTACTAAACTCATACTCAAGTATACTTAATAAAATAAACTTGAAGTGTACTGCTTTCTGCTAAGGATAGTGCCTATTTAATTTCCTTTTCCTTGCTCTTGTATTTTAGTCAGGTTATGTGTTTAGATCATGCATAAGAGTATTTTTGTGTATATGTGCTTTCATGTGTACACACCAGATTATAGTTTTTGCCCATCGCAGCTGCTGTCTTTTAGGTACCGTAATTACCCCTCTGCGTATTTGGTTCACAAATTTGTCTTTGCTTGATCGCCTGGTGTTCTTCCTCTTAGTCATGGTTCAGTCTTTTGCTTAGTCGCATTTGAGTGACAAAGCAAAAGGCTGATCTCTGATATGTTCAGGTTTAATTGTACAGGTTTATGTGCAGAAGACTGCTTCCTGCCTTTGGGTACTTGAAATTCCTGATGGTGGAAATACTGATGCTGGGATGACTAGATTTGTCAAAAAACCTGAAAGGTGCTAACAGGAATTCCAGCCTTCTTGCAGGCTTTACTATTACAGTATTGATGGAAAATATCATGTACTCTTTAAACATTTTTATTAAAACACCTCAATATAAACACAGATCAAAACCACAACTTTTATGTCGAATCCTTTCAAAAATTCTTTGATTAGAATATAGTTTTCGGTGGAACAAAACATTAGCAAGACAAGTTTTGATATTCTCTGGTTTTCGTTTTTGCAAATTAGCTAACTCTGGCTTTAAAAGATTGAGGGTAACACATGCTTGTCACCGCATTTTTACAAAAGCACAGTGAATCTCTACTAAAGGATTAAGTTTGAATTGCATTCAGACGGTTTGTGTGAAGAAGAGTGGGTTGGTGTCAATGAAAATGTTTTGGAGAATCAGATGCCACTCTCCTGCTCTTCTTTTATTTGGGGAACAGTCTGAGTGCTGACGTCTGATTCTCTGACACCAATAATCTGACCATTTTGCTTTGTTGCACTTCCATCACTTTTCAGTTCAGGAGTAGGCAAGTCAGCACGTGAGACATCAGCTTTAGTCCAGCCTTTCTGGTCTTCTCGGCCACATGTTGGACTGTGGTAATAATGTTGGCGTTGTCCTTGGTCCTGGCTGTTGAAGAAGTTAAGGATGGTGTGTTTGGGCAGGCCCAGCTGTGCAGCAAGGGTGTGAACTGCTTCCTCATCTGGATTGAGGCCTACATCTTGGATGAAGCTCTGCAGGATTACTAGAGCATCACTAGACACGTTAAGCTCATCCAGCTGGATCTCCTCTTTAAAATTTGTCTTGGAACAACCAACTGCTTCGCCCTTCTCGTCACTCTTCATTCGGGTGAGTTTTGCGTAAAGTTTTTCCTTAATATTTCCAATTTTCCTGTCTCCAGTGATCTCACCAGTGTCTCCCTTTACATTTACATCACCCCACTGCGCACCGCCCTTATCTCTCACTGTTCCAATGCCGCCCCAGTCCCCACCCATGTTCTCAATATCCATTGGTGACCCATCAATCCAGTCTTTGGTATCCCCTCTTTCAACACTGCAACTGCTTCTGCGCTGCAAACGTACTCGGAAATGCCCCCAGGTGGCCCCAGCCTCAGACTCAGCTGGTGATGCAGCACACGGTTGCCGTGGAGACAGGTGAGGTGATGTTTCTGGCTGAAGGGGTTGCAGGGGTTGGAGGTGGTGTTGCTGTGGCATCAGAGAGTTGCGCTGGTACTGCAAAGAGAAGTAGAATTTGAGTAAAATCCAGATGTTCTAATATATGGTCTGTTAATTGTGGGCATGACTGTTCCATTATGAAAGTTTAAAAATTAATTTCATGCAAAACACTTTTGTATGTTCAAGACAAACATTTCTACAGGCAATTATTTAATATATTATGTACTGTTTCTTACATTATAAATTTGAATAATCTAAATTTGTGATTTAATTAATGAGAACTTTTATTGAATTTATATATTTTTTTTAAATGTTTTTTATAATTTTATATTATTTCATTTGTTATTCCTGTGGTTTTTCCTCAAGGAGTGTCCACCGGGAAAACATCATTGTCTTCTTACCAGTGTGTTGTCATTGTTGAGTAGTGTGAGCTTGTCAGTGCAATGCTGCTGTGAAGTCATGTTGTTGCTCTCTTGCTCATAAATAGCATCCCTTTCAGTCTGGGGTAGGCTGAGAAATCGGCGAATCATGCACAGGTTCTCCCATAAAGTGCGGTTTTCTGGGCATGGGTCCTCTTTCCAGCGCAGAAGCTCACACAGCCACCCCTTCGGGAAGTACATGACATAGAAAAGGAATAGTTAAGATGGTTGAACAAGTTTCATCCAGACGGTTAAGGGTTTCAATCTATGCAGCAATGTATAGATTTTTTTTAAGTTATCTCTGCTACATGCAATGTTTATGGGAAAAGCTTAAGGGGGTATGGTGTTATTGACAGTAAAATACATTAAAAAAGTTGGGCTTGGGGGCACTGCAGAAATCACATTTTTAATGGGTTTCTCTCAAACTCTCCATAATATTTTCTCTGTAAGGCAACATAGATTTAATCCAAATAGTGAGCACAGAATGTGAAATTATTTAAAATCAGAGCAGGATCATAGTACCTGTAACTATTTTCCTGTAGGACCATCTGTTCAAGTCAATAATTAAGTAGCTTTTCAAATTACTCTCAGCCTTCATAACACTTTGAACGTTTTCTGCCATTGGATAGCAGACATTAAAAAAGTGAAACAATATAATTTTTGTGTGTAATTTTAAGGAAAGGCATAACCACATTAATGCCTTTATATGTTGCCAATAGAACAAACAAAAAAAATTGATAATATCAATGAAATCAGTTCATATAACTGTCTTCCTGCTGAAACTTACCAATCTGTACTAGGTCCTTCAAAAATATAGTCCCTAAACTAGTTTATACTTTCATCAGTAAGCAAATCAGGTTGTTTTAAAACTATCCATCCGTCTTCAAAACCCGCCGAATCGCTTTCGGGGTCACAGAGTTGCTGGAGCTAACCCCTGCTACTGCTGTGTAAAGGCGGGGTACACCCAAAACGGGTCACCAGTCTGTTGCAGGCCACACACTCACACCTAGAGACATTTTAAAATCACCAATTAACCAATGAAACTTTTTTTGGACTGTAGGAGGAAACCAGAGTCCTCAGAAAAAATGTACACATAAACAGGGGGAACATGCAAACACCACACAGAGAGGACCCAGTTGGGATTTGAACCTTCTAGCTGAGAGGCTCCACCGTGCTGCCTGTTTTAAAGTTATGTAGAAATTATTCGTACTTTCTCAAGAAATTATTTAATAAAAATTACTATTTTTAAGAACAAAAATAACTGCAAAACAAAAATGAAGATGAATACGATTTTTGTCCTTACAGTAGTTTTGCTACTGTTAGTTACTGCTAACTAATTTTTATCGTCCCATTCTTTAACCCCTTCATGCCAAAATTTATTTTGAAATATGTAAAAAATAATTAGTGTTTTTTCCATTCAAGGTGATGCCAAACTTAGTGAAGTTCTGGATTTAATGATGCATTGTCAATTAGTGACATACAATGTGAAGGGTTAATATATCTAATAACACAATATTGTTTTTTTTGTCAATACTCTAAAACTGGTTCTAACTGTAAAGTTTGAGTCGTGAAATAGAAAGGACAAATCCACTGTATCTAAAATTAGGGGTGTCAAATTATTGCATTAATCGCGATCAGTTAATGACAAATTAGTGCATTTTTTTAATAGTGTTCATCTTAATCCATAACGTTTATCTATTATGTAAGGAATAATTCCCTTTGAGGTGTCCATTATCATAAATTAAGAAACAAAAGTACAGGCCTGATAGTGTCGGATGGTTGCTTCCACAAAGTCCATTCATTTCTGAGAATGGACACCTCAAAAGGACATTATTCCACTAATACCAATTAAGAAAATAAAATCAAATATTAGTACTTTCATCAAGTTATTATTTAGGTTTAAATTGTTATTCACAAAAAGCGGACTTGATATACGGTGCGGCGTATTGTCGTCATAACGACTAAAAAGCCTACACTGACCTCATTCAGCGGCAGCAGTAGAAAGTGGTTTATTTATATTCTAGAGGTGGATGATATGAGGAAAACTATTGCGATAATAGTGATCAATATTGCGATGACGACATAACTTGCGATAAATGAACAAATAGCAAAAACAACAAAAACACTTCCATTTCACGGCAAAATTTTGATTTAACTAAGAGTCAAAATACCTTAAATTATTTTAAGGTATTTAAGGGGAACATCTAACATAAAAACTCCATCTGATTGGTCAACAACATTAACGGCTTCATCTGATTGGTCAAATGCATAAAGGGATTTATTCAATTCATTAAATAGTTCAAGTTGCCTTAAGATTGTTTTAGCACATGTAAGGTTTACCGTTTTTTTGCATTTTTGCCGACTTTTGCGATATGCATATTGCACAGCTTGAAATCGCGATAACGATAACTTTGCAATTAATTGTGCAGACCTTCTATATTCTAATGATAAGTTAAACCAAGCATAATTTCAGAGAGAAAGTTCACCTCTTATCTTTTGTTTTTCTCTAGTCACAACAAATAAAGTCCAAAGGCTAAATAGTTTAATAACTTTGGTATCACCTCCTCACGTCTCATCTCCTCCCTCTAATGTAATATGTTAGTGTTTGTTGTCAAAATTCTTTTGGACTGATCAGATAAGTGTTCCTACTGTTTTGTGATGTATTAAAGCAGGGCACTCTGGACCTGATGTTTTTCTCCTTAATTGTTCAAGATAAAAAACATCCCCCTTTGTGGTGTAAATGTAAAGGTTGGAAGTCAGTTCAAATAAACTTCGTCAAGCCACTGTTTCAGTTGAATTTTGATTTTTTTTACTGCGCTATAATGTCACACAATGTGACATGAAAGTCCCTGAAAATGAGGCTTTTTCACAGCAATTATTAGGTTAGATTAAAAATACATTAATGAGATTCATTAATTACAGGTTGTAATTAATTAATCGCTCAAAAAAATTAATCGCTTGACAGCCCTATCTAAAATAGCTTTTTATTTTAGCAACCTTGGTTCAAGTGTTAAAAGATGAAGTTGGTAACACTGTACTTTCTTATCTTAAAATTTGTCTTTTTCAGCATAAATCTTTTGGCATCATAGGAGAGAAAAAGTTGTTAGTACTGGATAGAGGAACATTAACAAGTTATATGCATGAACTGTAACAAGATTTCACACACATATCGCACACATGAGCACACACCTGGCCAAAACCCAACTTGAGCACACAATGCCATCCAGATGCATGGTGCAGATAGAGCAGATAGATCCAGCATGGCTCTGACTGCCAAATAACTTGGTAATGCAGAGATGGAGAGAAAGCAGGAGGGACGGAAACAGAGGATGCATGTGGGTGTGGGGGGATGGTAAAGCACCGTACGGGAGGTTATAAAGGCTTTTTAAACGGCATGAAAAATGTGAGGTTTGCCAAAACCCAACAAAATAACCTGATGGGTTTTGGACCAGCTGTTTGCGCTAGAATGGCTATCGAAGGACCCCTGTAAGTGTTGATGTAGAGGGATATTACTGGGAAAAAACAAGTCTAAAATTGTAGATGTGCTCAAGAGGAGGAGGGAAAAAAAAGAGTCGACTAAAATCCCCCCATTTCATGAAGGGAAATTATCTTCAAAACAAAAGGCAATAACAGGCTTATGGGGCTGCCATAAAAATGAGAACAATAAACACTCAAATCATGCTTTTGTGTGTTTTTGTGTTGGTGGATTTGTGCATCTGTGCACGTTTGTGTAAATTGTGTGTGCTACCATGCACTCGTACAGAACATCTGCATGTGTAAGTAAGCAGTGTGCATGTGTGTATGGCGACTATTAGAGCGATAATTTAGGCCACAATAGCAGTCTGATGCACTGATAATAGTCTTCTGCAAAGTACAGCTGCTGGTTGATTATCTGGGCTTTTCTCCATACACGCACACAAACACACAACTACACACACACACACACACACATACACACACAGACATCTATCTGTTTCAGCTGTTGGGAGATAATCACAAAAACTAAATGTTAAGATTTGTTTTTTCTGGGTCTGTGAGTTTTATTTGGTTCTTGTCTTTGCCAGTTTTTTTCAGTTTTAGTACCTTTTTTCCTGCTCTTTCGTCATTTAAGGATTTAGATGAGAACATTTGTGATATCCCATCATCAATATCTACTACGTTTATGTGTCTGGTTTTCTTTGTTCAGCGTTTCATTGTCTTCTTCAAACCTCAGACCCTTTTTGTTTCCTTGTAGATTTTGAAATTCCTAATTGTTGATTGTTTTTGGTTCAATTCCTAAATAAATACTGATTCAAACAGAATTTCATTTATCTTCCATAAGCTGCCTACTCTACTACTGAAGCAAACTTCTCCAAAATCAGTTCTGATGTGGACAAAAGTAGTATCTAATGCAATACCTGACTCTTGGAAGCAGCGACCTTTGCAAACAAAGCCTGAGACACTTTGGCTCTCTTCATTTCATGCTGAATCTCCTCGTAGATGGAGCCATTGACATGGAGAACGCAGCTGTCTGTCCTCAACCCTCTCTCAGATGAAACTGGGGAAAGTCTTGCCTAAAAAAAAAGAGAAAAATGTTTTTGGAATATTGCAGTGTAGGCAGAGGAAGGAGTCAAGAACTGCAGCTTAGACACGAGTTTGAAAAATGTTGAATACATTTAATGTACTAATTTTTGGGTAAATTAAAATCCCCAGAAGAAACGTTACAAAAAAAGTTTTGTCACTGGAGACAAAACTTTTTGTAAGACAGCCTAGTTAAATCACTATTTCTTTCTAGGTTTATATGATCTCGTTAACACCACTGGAAAAGAAATCACAATGGTAAATGATAGTAAACATTGCCATAATTGTGCAATAAAATGTTTGCTTTCTAAAACTAACATCAGTCTCCTCTGTACATTTGGATACCATGTTTTGTGCATCAAGAGCATTGTTTCTAGATTCACTTTTCTGGGTCAAAGCTCATTGGTGCAACGTCAGAGCACTCAGGTCTGAAGGAAATAAAATTTCTAGTGTATTAAGCTCTATATTCAGTGTCATTTTAGTCTAAAATTTTGTTTACATTTTTTTGGACTAATGATTATATTTTATGACATTTAAATGTCTTTAATGTCCCGATCTAAAATGGAAGAGGCTTTTACAGATGCTTTGTAAAGCACGGTGCAGCAGAAGGCATCGTTCACTGCCAGATGCTGCTGTCTCTACCTGCTCTGCTTAGCCTAATAAAGAGTGCCACAGCATCCTATTTTTACTGTACTAAGATAATTGTGATATTCATTTTTTATGCTAAAGCATGCAAAAATATTGAAATAGATAATGATTTGAATGCTCCCTAATGCGAATAAAAAGAAATACAAAAAGACAAACTTGACATTCTGTTAATTGCGGTCTCGCTGATGCTGGCTGACCTGTGTGGACAGTGGGGGTGTGTTATTGCAGCTGGGTGTATATCCAGTCAAACTCCGCTCCTTTTCCTCCTGGTATATGCGCTCCCTCTCAGCCTCTGGGAGCTGTAGAAAGCTGTGCATGGCTCGCAGGTTGACCAGCAGAGACTGGGAGGCATGCTTTGGATCCTCCTCTTTTCGCAAGATCTCAGACAGCAAGCCCTGGAAAACACACCCAATGTAATACTATTGACGTGTGAAAGCATATTCAACAGAGTCCTGGACTAACTTTTTCAAAGCATATAGAATAAAGATCTCAAGAAAATTCAAGTTTTAGCCCTTTCCTTTAAGATTGCATGTATACATTCTTTCCAGAATGTTAAAGAAGTTACTTTTGGTGCAGAACTTAGTATAGCTACTCCAACCAAAGGTGACCAAAAAAGGATGAAAAATAAAAGTCAGAATTACAAGAATTACAAATTGAAGGAAGGAGAACGCTGTCAGAGGTGAAAAGAAGGAAGGACGCTGAGATGGAACAAGAGGTAGAGGGGAAAAACAGCATTTCTCCAAGGGTTTGTGATTAGTTGGCCAAGCAGCTGCTTCAGTGCTGGCACCAGCTTTATACTGCAGAGAGCTGGCACAAACATACATGCACACTCTCATACACAGGGGGGAGGGGGCACTGCGGCACAGCCAATGCCAACATGCCAACCATCACACTGCCACTACCAGAAGAAAAACTACACATGGAAATAACTATCAGGAGTTGCAAGGCTTGAATTTTAAAGGCCCTTTTTTCCAACCGCAGTTCCATACCTGAGTCCTGTTAAAAGCTACTCGGGCAAAAATGGCTTGAGAGATGCCCGCTCGCTTCAGCTCCTCCCTCACACACTGGTAGATGTCAGCTGGTACGTCTGTTGAGCCGACAGAAGACCCAGTTGGTGTCTGACTTTGCAGCCCTGTGGATGAACCTCCTCCAAGGCCACACTGTGGCTGCTGTGAGGTTTGGGAATCAGGGGCTTTAGAAAATACTTTGGCAGGCGTCCTTCCCACAGGAGGGTGGTTGAGATACTGCTGTGGTGCGGATGGGAGGCCCTGGCCAGCTAACATCCGGCTCACAGCAAACTGCTGGTTGAGATACTGCACCATCACCAGCTGCTGTTTGGCCATTTGGGGACTGAGGGGCTGAGTTACCAACCCAGGAGGGTGCAAGCCAAGGCCAGAATGACCACAAATGTTCGTCATTGCTCCACGAGGGAAAAGCAGAGAGGTCTGGTCAGCTGGGCTACCCGCTACTGGCTGTGGCGTTAGCGTGAGGTGTGTGGACTGCTCTGAAAAACTGTCAATCTCTGGTAAGAGGAAAGACAAAGAAATGTCTGTTATTGACAGAAATGATAAGCAACACATAAGTTGTGAGAGAATTTGTTTAGTAAACATGCAAACAGGGAAAAATTGACAAAATACAATAGTCTACTAAATTTGAAAACTAATCAAATCTCCAAAGCTTATATGATTTTTTTTGGGATACAATAGAGTGAAAACACAATGTAATGGAATGTAGCTGCAAAATGTTTACTCTGAAGTTACAGTAGTCAGATTGTTACCTTTTGGGAATGATTGATAAATGCAAATGATTTTCTGTTTATTTAATGGACAATTTTCAAAAGTGAGTTTAACTCGGGAAGCTCAGTTGCTCTGGATTTACCAGGTAATCTGCATTGGTTGGTCATAACATCTCAGAGTCTCCATCCAAATCACAAGTGGAGATAAGCACAGTGTGGTTAAGCTAGGCTGTCTTTGCTTTAAGTCAAGAATGAAACTTTAGGAACTTTATCCTTTCACAAAAGTGTATTGTGTATGTGTAGTCCTTCCTAATATTTAATGCAATTCCTTTTTTTCTCTGATTGAAATACTACAATTACTGGCTGCAACACTAACCTAAAGCATGATCATGCCAATGCTGTGCTTAACCCTTAACATGACTCTGCCCATAGTTTTTGTAACGTTCTTTTCTCTAAAGATGCGTGTTATGATTACCGCTCAAATGAAGGAAAATGTTGCTTAACACACCTATCTTTTTATTTGCAAGAATTCATATTTAACCCCTTCATGCTGTATGTCGTTAATTCGCAACGTATCATAAAATATAGGACTCTACTCAATGTAGCATCGACTTGAATAGAAACTGTATTGCTATAACTTTTACATAATTGGAAATAAAGTCAGGCATAAGGGGGTTTAAAGGAAAATTGGAATCAAATGTAAAAAATGAGTCTAAAAACATATTTGCCAGTGATAATGGTGTCAAAGCTAGATCATCACTAAAGGGATTTGAATGTCTTCTCTGTTTTTAAAAGTGGCACCTTACTTCTATGATGCTCACAGTGAAATTGCAATGCAGGGACAATGCTGGCCAAAGGCGGGCAAGATAAACTTCCATTAAAAAAGACCTCTTTTGAAGATAGGTAACACTGGAGTGATCGATATCTGTATCAATGAAGTTCCTTTCATATGAACAATTCTATTTGTGACATGGGCTCCATGTAATCTGTTTCAAACAGTAAATTTAGAATGTCAGACTGCTTTTTCAAGGGCGTAACACTCAATCTTGGTTTATTGGAAGAACCTCAGGTTTACTGACATTTGTTATCTTTAGTGTATTGCGTCATAGGTGAGGATTTGTACTTTTTCTAAACCCTAAACCCATGGCATGCAAAATACAACGGACAACACTTAGGAGTCAGAATTATTCATATTTATACAACCATATAAATGCATAAAAATAGATTATTTCAGAAGTTTAATCTATCAAGATCACATTTACTTTTGTGAAGGATGAATTAGCATGCACGATAAAACTCAAAAGCACACTTTATAATTAAAATTCCTCACCCTTGAAGTATTTGGACTTCTTGAAGTGCTTGTACCATCGACCAAACTCGTGACACTTGGCAGCTGAGACGTTTGCATAGTAAGTGCTATTTACAATTGATGATATCATGCTCTGAAACAGAGGAGAAGAGCCTCTGGAAATTCATTGTTTTCTGGGTGCCTGCAAAAGGCAGTTCGGGTGCCTCAGCTGTTCTCATGTCTGATGTTAATGAACTCAGATCTGTGTTATTAAAAAGACCCCCAGGTAAATAAGATAATAAAGACAGATGAGTGTGTCAGGATGCATACGTGCATGTGTGTGTGTTAATAAAAAGCACTAGAGGTCATCGGGGACTACGGTTGTCTCTCACCCACTGACACACACTCACACTCTCACAGCTTTTCCCTGAAGACCATCATGTGCAATCTTTACATCTGATTACACCTTTCATCTTCTCATATTTATTTTAATCTGCTTCCCACAAACAAGCAAGGGGGGGTTGGGAGGGATTGATGGAATAGACGAGGGAGGAGGGACCGGCTTATATCAGATCCTAACTCTGCACAGAGGGAAGGAATTTTTAAATTTGAGACAAGCAAAGTGAGTTTTTTTTTCTGTAGATGTCCAACTTTCCCCCAGGCAAAAATAAAATACAAACTAAGTTGATAACTATGAATATTCATAAAGAGCCGCTTTCCCAATTGCTGCATGATTAAGGAAAACTATTGCTTCCATTGTGTCTTTATTTGCTTAATTAAATGCATAACATGTGAAAAAAAGCAGAGATGAAAGAGATGTACAGACAGTCTGAGACAGACAGGCTGGTGATGGAGCCAGAATGATGGCAGCCAAGACAGTGAAGCTTTTTAAGAGATATCCATCTCTCTTTAATTCTGTCTCCTGTGATCCGCTCCCACACCTTATCTACTGCAGCATCTGGTCATCTTGTGTGACTACTGGACCATATACTTGATCATAAACACTCCTACACAAACACGTACAGAACAAATACACACATTTTCTCCTTTTCTTTTCCCTCTTGTAAGTGCATGCTGGCTTTATTCGTGTCTGCTGTACCTGTGACAGTGGACACTCCTTGGCCAGAGAGCTCTGGTTCATTTCCTTCAGAAGCTCTTTCAGAGCATTTCTAACAGTGGAGTGACTCCACTGCTCAGGCGGCAAGTCCTCCAGTTTAGGACAGCTGGTTATAAAATCAAAGAGAAAAACAAAACCCCAAATCAATTTTAGAATCTCTTATATAACACAACTCGACTACATCTTCCATTGGACCCCCTTATAAATCCAGATTATTTCCCATGTCTTTAAACTGCAACAGATCCATCAACACAATTGCTTTTTTGGTCAAATAATTTCCAATGTGACAAGCAAACTCAGCTTGTTGTGTTTGATTAACAAGAAAATTGTACATAAAAATTATATGTACAATCCATGTTAAACTGCATCTAAATCCTAACAAAAGAACTGTTGTAAATTTACGGACTAACACCACATAAAACTATAGTCCCAGTAGACAACTAACAAATGAACAATACATAACTTTACAATGAAAGTCCACACTGAGGATTTAAAAGGAAAATACATTTTTTTCATATAGAAAATGTAAAATTTGAAAGACAAGTGTTAATTATGGAGGACCGGAAGAGACCAATTGAAATAAATATATACGCCACACTGGACCATGGAATAAATAAATATGTCATGAAATATTTAAATGTGCTTTTTAATGGCTATTTTAATATTTTAATGCCACACATATATATTAAACATTTATTTATTGATTTCCAATTTTATATATTTAATTACAAATTAAAAAATATGAATCATACATTTATTCAGTAATTTAATGGCGTATATATTTATTTGAATGTGTCTCTTCCGGTCCTCCACAGTTAATAGGCAGTTAATCTTCTGCTTCACTCCCATCTCATATAAAAGACAACAAGAACTTAAAGATTGTATTTTTCTGAAGTACTCAGATTGAGAAGTGGTTTTATTCATTGTTTCTGGTCTGTGTGAAATCCATAAAAATAAAAACACAACTGGTTGCTTTGAGCTTCATCAGAAACAGTTGTTTTATTCTACAATTACTGAAATTTAGCTATAGGAAACTAAAAGAAATAGAAAATTCCCAGAAATATGTTAATTTTAAAGCTTAATTTATGTTGATAAGTAACAGATCTAAATTCGCCGTGGTATGGCAGTTCATACATTCTTCTCTGATCTCTCATCAACAAAGCATTTTCCTCCAGATAACTACCACTCACTAGATATACTCTCTGTAAACCCTTCTTCTACAAAAAGTGGATAAGAAGTTTATTCAATAAGTTTGTCTGGCACCAGCAGTTCTTTCTCTGATGCTACTTCCTCTCCATCAGGTCATCTTGATGATCAATGCATGTCTACATTAATTGAGCTGCTGCCATGTGATTGCTTAACAAGATGTTAACATCAATCAACATTATCTGGTGGTGAGAAAGAGGTTGAATTGAGCTTTTCTACCTGTGCAGCTGTATTTTCAGGGTGATAACATGGTGAACATCCTGCAGCATGTCAGCCACCGTAGCATCCGGAGCGTCTGTTACACAGGACAGAGGTACTGGGTTCCACCTGCCAACCTGGATCAGACCTGCCAAAGGGGGAAAGCTGAGAACAACTCAACGTTTGTGTGTGTGTAACTGTGTTTGCAGAGTGTTGTGTACCTTTAGCCTGTGCTGCAGAGCTGTGAGAATATCCCAGCGTCAATAAGGCCATCTCAATCAGCTGATTGAACAGCAGGTCTCTTTTGACCAACACAAACTCTGCATGTTCTTCCTTTTTCTCGACTTCCAAAACAGTCTCCCTATGTTCTACCACACAGAATACTGGCAGCAGGCTTCCTACGATGAAATACATAAATATCAGAAGGTTCTCCAAAGCCACATTTTGGTAATTAAATACTGACTAGACATACTTTTTTCCTCTGAGCATCATTATATTTTGTGTTTTTAAGCTTCCAAACTTTCCAAATCCATTTTTATAGCTGACTAAATTAAACTTCTAGTCTTCATGCATTACATGGGTATTTACCTTTCTGACTAAAAACAAAAACAAAAAAAATCTAAGCATTCTAAGCAAAATTATAACTATTTAAGTTTTTTCATTCTTTAAGGTCTTCCTAGTACCTTTGGTGTGCCAGTTTCTGCCTGTCGACCTTGCTGTGGCGGGTTTTTGTGCAATACCGGGGGTTTTGGGCACAGGACTGCTCTGCCTGTTCCACTCTGGTGTGGAGGGTCCCATCTCGTGTTGTTCCAGTCGAGCCAGCTTATTTGGACGGGGTCCAGGCTCTACAGCTAGCTCACCTCCCTCTGCTTTCTTGATTTCATTGCACAGTGGCTCCATCTGTTAGCTTACACTAATGCACAGACAATCACAGATTTAAAACAAACATCTTGACATGCCAACAGAACATTTACAATTTTTCTTTATGGGTTTTTACTTTTGCATAAAAACAGTTGGTTGCTTAATTGGTCATTAAATACACAGAGCGCACGTTGCAGCCTGTTGGAAGAAATAGGGTAATATCTTTCATTTTAAAGGTAAACCTTACAAATAAACCCTGCCCATGAATGGGAATGACCTTCAATCCGATGCAGAACTTAGAACAACCCCCTAAATCCAGTTAATATCCCGTGAATACTGCAATCAGTTCCCCCTTACAAACCAGCTGTCACCAGCAGGCGCGCCGCCGAAAGCGACAGGATTTCTTTTCCATTTTCAGCACCTTGATGAGTGCTAATTGTCCCACGTCTGCTTGGGTTGAAGTTTGATCGAGGTTAGACCAACCTGTTTGTGCGCACCGTGAATTTCTCTCATCAATCAGCAGTCCATCCCTGCAGACAGCGGCTGGATCCATGTGTTGTGTTCGCGATCTGCTCCTCCTCTGCGCGCGTAACGCTCCTCCGGTGCGTCCTTTTCTTTTCTTTTGAAGAACCGCTGCTGGCATCAAAAGATTGATCTCGAGCTTAATGGATGGGTGTTTGTTTCTGTATCGTTCCCTGCTTGTGGACAGCGCTGCGCTCCCCGCTAAAGCGATAAATTGGCCTCGGCGCAAGTTCACAGCGACCACCCATCATCTCTCCGGAGCGCCGTGGCGAGCCGCGTCTGTGGATCAGGCTGCATGGAGAACAATGCGCGGACCGCTCCTGCTGGAGTGCATTTCCGACCATGCAGTAGGCTGCACCACTGACTCCGGGACAGCAGTTGTTGGTTACACTTCAAGGCGCTGAGGAGAGTGAGGCAGAGGAGGGTCCCTCCCCTCCCCCGCCTTCCTCACTCTTCCACAACACACACTCATGTCTATAGTCTCACAAACACACAGCCCCAGCTGCATTAACATATGGTGTAATAATGAATTCACTCGCGCGCTCTGCAAATGTATTAAATGTGACAATTGCGCATAAATCTATTTATTACGTTCTGCCGCATGCTGTGTACGCGCTTGTTATTGTCTTTAGGGTATTGGAGCTCTCTATGGCAACAAAGTGGAAGCAGGACAAGGTGGATGAGTCTGAATTATATTAACTTATAAGCGCACACTGGCTCACATTTAACCCAGACAGCTTTCACTATATGAGGTAATCGAGATTTTAGGTTAAAATCAGAATAGTTATATCAAAACTTGACTGCTCTGTTGGTATGTATATACTATTTAATTTAGTTTTTAATCACTTCAATATGTACTAATAGGTTAAGCTTATAATAGGATTATGATATTAGAATTACACAAAAGTGGATAATGAGACAGAATACTACTCAAACATACTTCTTCAAATTCAATAGACTTCAGATTAGCACTGCAGCCGGAGTCCAAGTAGATAGAAGCTTAATTTAATAATAAGCTTAAAACATGACAAAGATACAAAAAAAAGAAAACATGCGACATGGAAAAAGGATGGAGAACAAATAGAAACCATGGACTTAAAGTTACTTAAAAGTAAATAAACAAAAATAGAAGAAGATGGTTAATTGCAAACATAAAGCAGGTGTGTTGTGGCGTAGGGGGGAGGGAAATCATAAAATAAAATAACACAATTAAATACAAAACACAACTAAAAATTAACTTGATCTATTGTAAAAGTGGTTTCCCAGTGGTCTTTTAATTATGATTATGTTGTTATAGCCAAAATTTGAAAAACAGTTTTGCTTTCTGGAACATAGTTTCTGCAGAGCAGCAGTAGTTCATTAGAAATTCAACTCTGAGTTGTGGGCTAGACTGTTGGTGTGGAGCAACCCTGCCTCCACGTCCTCTCCCCTTTGCTGAGAGTTCTCTGTTTACATGATCTCCCGATAGCTCATGACCAGCTACGTCAAAAATGATCTCTTTTTCTAATTGCATTCTTTCGTCTGCTCCTGATTTGAATACAGAAATTCTCAGAAATGCCATTTTGAGCTTAATTCTATTAATATATGTCCTCCACAATCAGAAAAATGCCACGAGAATTTTTTAAAAACACAATTTTCTTTTCTTTTCTCATTTCAAGCTTTTCTTTTCATCTATCATCATAACAGTGGTTGACAGCAATACAGAAAATAACATTTTCTAAAGAACATAGTCGATCATCTGGTGGATCATAGGTAACTTATATGACTGGTTAACAGTCTGTAGAGCTTTTTGCTGGTATCAGATTGAAACAAACTTAAAAAAGAACATTGAAAATGTGAGGTGACATTTCTGAAAGTTGCATCCAAGCATCAGACATGTAGATCAAAAACTATATCTTCAAACTGTGTCAGAGAACTTTTTGAAGATCTCACAAGGCTATGAGGGGTGTTGGTGCTCGAGTGAACTGGAGGCAAACGCAGTCCTGGAAGATACGACTTATAGACTCACGATTTTAGGTCTATCTTTGCTACCGGCACGTATCTGTTTGGATCCTGAGAAGTGAAAGTGAATGATTGGAGACAGGGAGCAGCCTCTGCTGTACTACTTTTGACTAATTAAACAAAGTGAATTAGCTATCTCCCCAGCCAGAACGAGTCACGGCTGGTTAGACATAACTCATCGTGACTAATTCAGAGAGAGATGTCACTCAGCTGGGTGGAGATGTGTCTTTGCATCATCCCACTTACACCTCTGGGTATGTTGCTGTGAGTTTTGGAAATGTTAACTTAAAGTTTAAGAAAGGGTAAAATCCTCTATTTCCTAAACATGATGTAGTCTTCACAGCATTTCTAAAGACCCATTTGGATGAAAATTTTGTTTATGGTGTTTTTAACAAGATAATGTGGCATCTTTCTGATAATGGAGGGTATGTATAAAGAAAATTAAGCTTAAAATTACATTTCCGAGTATTATGTAATTTAAATTGTTATGAATCAGGAGCAGATGAAAAACTGCTGTTTGTAAAAGCTTGTAGGTGTCATTAAACCTACTACGGCAAGCCACAAGCTCCCTGCTCCCTTCTGATGCATCCATTTAGTACACGGATTGATAGCTCCAATATTGCTCGTCATTTTTGTTGCATTAATGTTAAGTTCTGGTTATGAGAGGCTGTAAGTTAGTGGGAGAGAATGTAAACAGACAAATGATGGGAAGGGGGCAAGCAAACTCCAAGGAAACAGTCCCACTCAAAACTCAGAGGGGAATTTCTGATGAACTCCTGCCGCTCTGCAGAAACTATGTCCTAGAAAATAACACAGGTTTTTTTGTTTTTGCCTAAAAACAGTATAATTAAAGTTAAATGACCCCTGGGAATGCTTTTACAAAAGATGACTGGTGTAGGACTATAAGTGAGGGAAACTTGAGTATATAAGATGGATACATAAGACTGTTTTGTTTTTAATAAACAAATATTGTGCCAAAAAGTAAATGAGAAACAGTACACCCATCGTTCAGTAACATTACAGAACCATGCTTAGCCTGGAAGTAATCTCGTTTGCGTCATCTGTTCTTCATAACACTGTGAACCATTAGGCCCATGGAATACACAGTTGAAGCTTCTCCATCTTGTATTGCTATACAAACATTTTATTAGTCTGTATGTGGGTTGAACTTCATCAGAACCAAAAACAACTTTCTTTTTTGAAGCCATTCAGATGTTTCTCTTCTGTGCTTATAGTAATGCATTCATTTTGGCCATGCTAGCTGCAGGACAGATGGTCTCCCATTTAGCTCAAGAAAGCACTTTATGATCAAATCTAATATGACTCAAAGCTGCAAAAGACCCCTTATGATCAATCTTCTACCCCCATGCTTGACATGTGTTCATGCTCACTCGATACTGTAGCTGCTTTTGCAAATTGGAGACTGCTGTATATTCAGTTACTTTTTTGTTTCCACATTTAATCCTTTGAATGAATGAATTTGTCATCATTTAAAACATTTTAGCATGCTAACTGGAACCTGTAGAATCAAACAAAAATGAGGATTGTTCCCCACTTTTGTTTTAGAAAACATACAAGCTAACTGTCTCACATCAAAACTCTTAAATTATTCAGGGACAGTTTAAAACCCAAACCACACTAGTCAGGAGCAACATCTGTTCCCGTATGATTATCGCTGACGTCTCTTCTCCTCTGTGGAGAGCTTACACACACCTGAATGCTCCAGACCAGCAAACTGCCCTAACCTCAGCTTTTACAGAGTTACTCACACCTGATGATGATCAGTTAATGAAGAGCACTTGATCAGCAGCACCTGGCTGCTGCTTCTCTTTCAATTGCCATAAAAGCACTAAATGTATGTTTTGATTTCCATGCAGTGCTTCTGAATTATGTCTGTTTATGACAAAACAATGCTGTGTCACACGTTGTTTTATTTCTAAGTCAATGGATGACTTGATTTTTTAAAAACTTCATCTTTACAGATGAGAAAAAAATGACACCTGACTAATGTAAACAGAGAAATGTTTTTAAACAGAATCACAGGAGTGGATCAGTGAATATTCTAGGTATGCTGTCAAGTCTGTGTGAACACGTGGCTTCCCCTCTGTCACCTCCTGAACTGCTGTTTTATCACTGGCTTAGTACTCCGTCGATGAGGCTGGCATGCTAAATGATAATTAAGACCATTACACGGTCACAGAGCATGCGAGCGGTGCAGGGCACGGCTCCCTCAATTGGAGCCCTATCTCAAGGGACACCCTACTACTTGCGCAGTCGTGTATCTCTCCAAATTAGGTTAGAGTTTCATTCCACCTCATTCGCCACAGATGTGATGTGGTTATTATAAACTCATGATATGGTTAGTGAGTCTGCAGCCATTAGACGAGCAGGCATCGCAGGGAAATGGCTTCCCAACACTCAGAATGATATATTTCCGTCTGATCTCAAGTAGATTCATGCACACGTTACCAGACAACACAGAATTCATGCAGAATTCATAAAGGACCAAAAAAAAATGAAGATTTATACTTGTTTGGACTGATTACAGGAGCAAGGCTGAGTACTAACTTTATAGATATACTTTTTTTTGTAACGGAAGAGTAAAAGAAACAAAAAGGCAAAGACATCCTCAACTTAAAATATAAAAGCCAAGACTTATATTCCTCAAATGAAAATTATGTGGGACGAACTACAGATCAAGTGGACCACAAAACACATTTCTGATATTTTTCTGTTACACTGGTTCTTTTTGAGTTAAAATAAATATTTATTCAACTTCTTTAAGGTGAGCATTTTCCATCTCAAATTGGAGAAGAAAATCATTTATATTATTAACCCACGGATTTTGATATTCTCTCTTATGGAAGACCGGAAGAGACAAATTTTGAAATATACACGCTATTAAATTATTAAATAAATGTGTCATTATTATTTAAAATTGTCATTAAATAAATAAAACTGGAAATCAACAAATAAATGTTTAAATATATGTGGGATTCGAATATTAAAATAGGAATTATAAAGCACAGTTAAATATTTCATGACATATTTCATTATTTCATGGTCCATTGTGGACTGGAAGCGACAAATTGAAGTAAATATATTTATAATGAAATTATTAAATAAAGGTTATTAATTATTTGAAATTGTCATTAACTAAATCATATTGGATATCTATTAATAAATGTGTAATTATAAATGGCATTAAAATATTAAAATAGCCTCTAAAAACACATTTCAATATTTTATGACATATTTAATTATTTCATGGTACAGTGTGGGCTGGAAGGGACTAATTAAAACAATATATTTAATCTGAAATGATCAAATAAATGTGTTCTTCAAAGTGTTAAATACAATTGTTTAAAAATGCGTAAGTGTTTAAAAATAATTTGTTGATTTAAGTAATAATTTTAAGGTCCGGTTTGCAGCATTTCAGTCACGGTGCCTCGGTCAGCTGCCTCCCCTCCCTGCTCCCTGATTGGAACCAGCTGCACCTCTTCACCTCATCACCAGCAGACCTTCTTAAGGAGTTCCTTCCCAGCATTCTACGCCAGTCCGTTACACTCTCTCTGGTGCCTATGCATGGGCTCATGTTAAGTCTCGTTTTTGCCTAGTCTCATGTTAAGTCTCGTTTTTGCCTAGTCTCATGTTAAGTCTTGGTTTTGCCTAGTCTCATGTTAAGTCTCGGTTTTGCCTAGTCAAGTCACGCACTTATTTCGCCTTGTTCTACGCCTTCAGGTCTCATCCTCCACGGGTACGCTGGTTCCTCCACGCCTCAAGCCGCTCAAGCCACGCAGTCCTCCTCACTGCGCTCGGGATCGCTCCCCACTTCACGTCCTGGTGCTCACTGACTCCCCGGCGCAGATCCACAGACGCTCTTCTGGATTCTCCACTGGAGTTTTCATGCCAGACTCTAGTGCTTCCAAGCTCTACGCTTATCTCTTGGACTATTTATTGTGATTAAATTTACTACAGAGTTCCTGAGTCTGAGTTTACTTCCGGGTTTCAGCAACTGGGTCTGTTACGTCATCGACACCATGACAATTTCTTTATTTTATTTGACAAACTGTCCCATCAAACTCAGTGGGGGGGCTGAACTCAGATCATCTCTACTTCAATGCTCTGCGGTTTTTATTCCTCATCAAAATACTTTTCAGGGACAATTGATCAGGGGAGGCACATGAGTCAGTACCACACATTTCATTGTCCTTGCCATCATGACAAATAATAAAATAAATGTGTTCACTAATCAGTGTAGAAATGCAATTTATATGTATCATTTTAGTCCTTATTCTCCCTACAGAAGATCTTGCAATTCAACTGGGTTGAATTCATGGTTTTAGTTTACTCAGCATATTGGCATATGCTGTCAATGTAATGCTTTTGCATTCCTCCATGAGCTGAGGAAGACTTTTCCCATGACAAAAATCCCACGGCACACCAACAACCAAAAAGGTAAAAAGACAAAGAAAACAGAAACTTGTCTATATTGATTAACAGTCTCTCCACAGTCTCACATGCATTTTACAGTATAACATAGCTGAACGTTTACCCAGGTAGTTGTTTCCCCTCCAGTTGATTGCAATGCAGTTTCATGTCACCTAAAAAAAAAATGTAACAAAAGATTATTTCTAAAGTGTGATTTACTCATAGTTTTTTTGTTTGTCAAAGCAACTGTTATTTTTGAACAATTGTATATGCTTGACATGCTTGATAAATTTTACCCAAAAGACCAACATTATGTTTATGTTCAAGTTTTTCTTTTGTCTAGAAAAAAAAAGTATCTTTAAGCATCACGGTAGACGCAGGACTATGAGTGGCGCTGAAACTGCACCGATTCACGCCTTTACGTTTTAGTATTTAAAGCACTTTCTACACGGTCTGACAACAGATCCCAAGGGAAGCAACATCACCAAACACGATCTTGAGCTGCTATTTTTGTTGGACCTGAGAAACTTTGAGCCATGTCGGCACCAGGAAGTGAGGACGATAACCACGTCTGATTGGTTAGCCTGTTTTTTTTTCTAACTTAAAGCATAAAGCAACAAGTTTACTGGATGTTTATCATTACGGTAAGGTTCAAATGTAGTACAAATCTCAAAGGGCGGGGCCTGTCCACACACACACTCAAATGTTATCAACACACCTGCTAGCTGCAAAAATGTCCACATGTCAACATGTACACAAAACAGATAGTGTTCACACACGCATACTTATGCCTTTAAACCAACTAGTGTGAAATATTTCATTCATTCAATCATGCAAACTATTAGTGCAAAGGTGAGCTAACACCTGTGCTCAGGTGAGTGTTTATGTTCTTCTAAAATGGATAGTGGAATGTGAAAAGAAGGAGGGAGAGTGCCCAGCCATCCCCACACCAAGACCCCAACCAAGATAGCAGCCCCCCCACCGCACCGGGAGGACCCAACGCAGGGACCCACCCGAGAAGGGCGCCCACAGCCCCAGACGAGCACCCCATCACCACCCAGGAGTTCTGGGCATCCCACTGCCCCAACCCCAGGTACGAGCCAGGACCCCCCAACGGAGACCTGCTCCGCACTCCAGGCAGCCACCCACCCGGCCCACGGTTGGTCCAGAAAGGAGCAAGGCAGGGGCCAGCCGCCCCCGCCCAGGAGGGGAACACCCCAGGGAAAAGGGGGGTCCACGAGGGGTGTTGTAAACAGGCCCGACCAGGTCGGTTCTGCAATTTTCATCTTCTCAAGAACATCTAGTAGTGGCCTAAGTTAGGCTGAGTGGCTGTTGGACTTTCACAAAACTTCTGTGAACTGGAGTTCATTAAACACACCATGCCGCGTGTGGGAGGAGCTAGCAGCTAATGCTTTAGCCTGATAGCCACTTGGAGCGATTGCCTGTGTTTATCTCACTTAAAATGCATGGATGCACAATGCACACGGAGAATGCTAAGAGATCAGGTTTATTTATTTGGAATAGTTCCACAACAATGTTTCCATGTTTGAGTTCATGAGATCATCCCAGAGAGTCTTCAGCTCCTGCAGTCAAACTATGTCTGTTACGTATAAATCAGAGCGCCCAGCGCAAAAAGTGTGTGTGTGTGTGTGTGTGTGTGTGTGTGTGAGCGCAAGTTAAGTTAAGGGTCTGTTGTTCAGTTCGCCGGAAAAGTAATAATAAAGAAGTATATCCAAAGTATAGAGACTGATTCTTTTAATAACCAGCTCTGAGAGGTCTGAACGGGGAAATCAAACCCCCGGATCTCCGCTGCGTTTACAACCAGAAAGAGAAACTTTCGCAGGAAAGGTTCAACATTTTCCCCAAGAGGGGAAAAAAAACAGAGGACCTGATTTATAATCATTGTCTCAATGAAAATAGAAAAAATATCATAAGGTTCAGGAGGCCCGAGCAGGCTTGTTCCCCTATCCACTGCCGTCTGGTCCGACTCTCTGTCGGTCCGCCAGCTCGCCTCCTGCGAGCCGACATAAGGCACGATGACGTCAGACTGGATCTGTGAGCTCAGACAGCAGAGCTGTTAGCTGCAGAGCAAAGGAGAGCTGAGTGAATTGCGTAAGAGTCAGGAGTGTTTCACGTGGAATATCGCTGAAACATGTCATCTCTCTGACTGGCACACCGCAGTCAGAGCCGGTATCGAGGAATAAGAGTCGATTTCCATGGATCAGCCAATGAGCGTTTAGATCCCGCCCACCTTCACTGATTGACAGATAGACCCATTCTGCTGAAAAAGCTCTTCATGAAATAAATACGCCATTGTGAAAAACAGCAACATGAAATAAAAAAAGCTACTTTGGAAAATATTGATTTTGAAATCTTAGGTTCTGAAAAAAGTAGTAGAATTATAATAATATTCCACATGATTAAAAATGAATATTTTAAAATGCTGTTTTAAAATAATAAACAGGTTTTTAAAGCAAAATGAAATATATTGAATAATATAATGCCTAATTCAAAATCAGTGTGCAGGTTTTTCACCTTTTCATGATCTTTTATATATTTATGAGAGATTTATTGGTTGGTTGTGTATTTGCATGAGGTCATATTTATTTATTTAATCAAAAATTTATTTATTTAATTATGAACAGTATAGGACTCCATACTATATCGATGGCACTCATGTCACCAAGCACACAAAGTGACGGTGAGGCCGTGATTGAAACCTTAAGCCAGACTGATAGATCGATAGATCATACCTGCTGCCAGAGAGCCTGGACAGGCGTGCAGAACCACAGTGCTCGCAAATGTCTGAGTTACTGAGACCCATCTTGAACATCCTCTGTCCAGTGTAGTAAAATCTGTGTAGACTTTTTAAATGGATTAGCTGCAGTTTGGACTTTTTGTCAGTTTAAAGGTGTTCAGACAAAGTTCTGACCAGAAGCTTTTATCTGTGCTGATGCTCAAATCTGCATCCCATTTTGTTGTCGGAAGTGAAATATTATTATCTAAATTACATAAAAGTTTGTATATTTTGGAGAGAGTTTTATCCATTGAAAAATTAATCAGAGAGGTAACTGCTTCTGGAAGCTTTAAATCAATGTCTGGGTTGTTCCAGATAGGTGTCATTTTGCATGGTTGAATGGATAATTTTGATATTTTGAGAAATTCCCACCAGGCTGTTAAAATAGCGTTTATATTAATACTTTGAAAACAATCCTGTTTTTTAACTGTTTGGCTAATAAACGGTAGATCTGACAGGTTGATCTTTTCACATAACCCCTGTCAGAATCAAATAAACACATAGAAAAACATTTCATGAACTTTCAACCACTTCCCAACCACTCAGTGCTTTATCGGGGCCTTTTGCACGAACGATGGTAAATCTTTTCACATCGGTGATGAACAATTCTCCACATAATGTTACGCCGCTTTTTATGTCTAGGGGGGCTTAGATGAGCATAACATAAAAGTAATGTTTTTTCAAACAAAAACACCAATGGACTGTCTCCATAAAATAACACATTTATTTACAGATTAATAAATATCAAATGACAATAACCTAAGGTGAAGCAAAAAGGCTTCAGGGGAACCAAGGCCAAAAATAAATAACAAAATCCTATCTAATGGAAATCTGAAATCTTACCTGTGAATGAAAGAAAAGGGAAATAAATGATGTAACACTAACCTCCCTAAACTAACATAAACAGGAGAAAACAAAAGAAAATGGCAGTTCACCCATACAGCCTCACTTTAACATAACCACAAACAAAAGACTGCTCCGAGTGGTCCTGAACACAAAACCACAAAGTGCAACATAAAATAAAGAGTACCAGAAAAACTGCAACATGTCAAAATCTACAAAACTGGTGGCAAAGAACACCAAGCTGCAGTGGAGACAGGCTGCAGCAAAGCTCCCTTCTCACAGGCTGGAGGTCCACGTGGTGCTTTTAAAGGCTGCCTCCATCAGATTGGGTCCAATGGAATCCACACACTTTCCAGCACCACATCTGAAAATAATCAGACACAGAGACACAAAGATCCACCAAAACAATGAAGTGCCACTATGATACAGAAAAAAATACTCAGGACACAGGAAAAAAAAGAACGAACAAAACCAAATACGACCACAGCCGTAACACAGAACAGCTGACCATCTTCCCCAGCAGTGAAAAACACTGGAATAGAAACAGTTTTTGCCCTTTGAGTTCCTTATTGCCATGTCTTTTCATATGTAGTTTCATTGAGGTATGAGAAAACCAAATTATGAATATAACACATTCCACTGTCCATTTTGCCATTACAAGGGTGCAAAGCATGCTGTGGACTACCATATGGACAACCATTCATCTGTGAAACACAAAGGTACACTTAGTCTTAGTTATGAATCTTAAGTATGTAAGTCAGAAGTAATTAAATATGTTCATTTCATTCCTAGAATTCACAGGTTGCCAGGGTACATCCCACTTTCACCATTGCTATTGTCTGGCAACATTTTTGATTTGATTAGATCATTTCAAGTATTAATAGTATTCAATACAATAAAGTAAAATGACAGATTAATCAAACTCATTACAGAAATGATGAAATGCATATAAATTAAAAAACAAACAGACACATTTAAGCTAGATTTGATTCGTTACAAATAGGGATCATTGACTAAAGTCAAGTAGAGCTTCATTGATTGCTTGACTTGCTTGAGTAAGTCACAGTTTTTAAAGAAAAAACAACAGGGGATCACAGCACCCACTGGCCCCAACACATCCTTCAGAGCCTCCATTGCATCAAAAATGTTAAAAGAAAGGTGTAGGATGCAAAAAATGAGTTTTCCTTATTGCAAATTGGATTCAAACAAAACAAAAAAAACCCAAAAAACTTAAAAAACACACTGCAGGAGGAAACAAACAGATAATTGACAGATCGAGTCAGTTTGTGGATGTAAAAAATAGTGTGTTTGCAGCCTTGTCTGTACATGTTGTGAAAAAAACCTGGGGCTGAGTTATAAAATTGTGCATGAGGTTGACCAGTGCTGGCTCAATAGAGGATTTGCCCACAGAAGCGGATTGCAACCCATAAGTGCCACCATGTCAAATCTCTACTGTACTGCCCACGAGCTGTCAACCAAAATGTCACTCTGTCTGAGGAGGCATTGGAAATTCAGCCTGTCTTCTGTTCTGATAGGTCTTTTGTGGTTGGAAACGTTTGATGTTGTTTTCCATCTACTGAAGCTAAATTATTCAGCATTTTGAGTTGTGTTAAATAGTTTCGTTTTTACAATAATGACATGGGAAGACAATATCTAGAGTTTTTTCAATTTTTCTCAAGGTAAGCAGTGCTTCTGTCAAACAATAAAAGCCTCTGTTTGCCATCAGTCTATTATTCTCAACAACACTTCCACAGCTTCTGTATAAGATTCGATAGCATCATTTACAGAAACTCCTGTACCTCGGGGACTGATATAGTGCCAGCATCGGCATCATAGTGCCAGCATCAGAATTGTGAGGTCCATTCTAGTCAATACCATAGCCTTCATCAGTCTGAATAGAAAAATAGCAAAAACATTTACTTCATGAAGCTACACTTGTCTGTTGGCTGTCAAAAAGCTGTGTAACACTGCACTGGCTCGGTTGTTCTCAGCCAAGCGGCTGAATCCATCTACACCACCATGAACACCAAATCTCCACCTGTCAGGGACGTGTGAACATGGAGAACAGCACAATTCTATAGTCAATTATATAGATACATTGTTTATCTTCTAATATCACTGACCTGATTAACTTATGGTTGACATCTACCACATGTGATAGATGAAAGAGCCGCAACCAGGGACAGAATTTTGCCGTGGTCTTACAACATGGAGCCCGAGACGTCTCATGTAGACTCCCTCTGCATCAACTCTATGTATGGAGCCTTGCAGCCTTTAAACTGAGGGCTATAAAATGAAATAATTGTAAATACATTGGCAACTTCTTTTTTATTTACAAGACCATCCACTGAAGCAATTCCTTCAACTATTCTCATTTGAATTAAAAAAAAACTGTCACAACAAAACACAATGTAGTGACTTGTGTCCAACTGCTCCAGTTGAAAATCAATATGTACATATACATAGTTTATGTAGTTTGAATACATACATATACAAATATATGTACAAAAAAAATCAATCCTTTCACTCTCCTTGGGTGGTGTCTCACTAGAGCTCGGGTTCTCTATCAGCAGTCTGGGAGCTTGAGGATCTGTGCAGTCCCTATCACTGCACCTTTCATGCATGTTCCCTGAGAACATGCATGAGATGTTCTCAGGGATCTGCTGGAGCCACTCCTAGTTTGCAGGTTAGTGTTAGATCAATGGCAAAATTCAACTTTACCACCACTGCTCAACCACAAGAGGCAGCACACACACAGTTTTAGACTAATTTCAAGAATTAAACAAGTTTATATCAAAAGTCCAAAGTTTGCGAAAGACCAACAAACAGCACTGTTGAAGCCCCATTGTGATGTGAGCTAACATGGGTGGAACGGCCACTCAGTTCAAAACACACACTAGCTTCAATATACTACACAACTTACTTATTGCATAAAAATGTAACCATAATTAAGTTGTTAGTTTAGGTTAAGGCAAATGCATGAATAAAAGTAGTCTTAATATCTCATAGGAATACCTTAAACTGAATTGTTGCATGCGTCTGGTAATGGGCCTCCTTGATACCACGAACATCACAGCGATTTCGACAGCTGTTATCCTACAAAGAACCAGGCACTTCAGAAATGTAAATAGGATTTCAAAACGCTAAACACCCTGTTCATGGTGTGCCTTTTGCCTGTCGCACCCTGTGACGAGAGAGACAGAATAACACTTCTGCTACATTTTCAGTCACTGTTGGGTCAGTGTCCACGTCAGAAACTGCAGAAGTTATTCCAAAAACCTCAAATAATTCATCCATCTAGCATAATATGTGTTCTAGGTTTGGGGAATCTGATTCCACATAGTCTGCAAGTTCAAAAATGTCTTTAACCAAGTTGCTATGAATTTCATGGAAATACATTGAAACCACCGTGATAAGGTTTACAGTGCTATGGAGTAGAGATGATCTGCCAGCCCGCCCACTGAGATTGATGGGACAGTTTGACGGAATAAAATAAAGAACTGCTGCAAATTGGACCTTGAAATTATTCATAAAAATCATATAATTAATAAATAAAACACTAAATATATGCATGTTTCTTAAATAATTTGAAAATTTAATTTAATTAAATGTTGACAAATTTGATGACACTTTTAATTATTTATTTCCAGTTTATAATAATTAATTGCACATTTATTTAATAATTTCATGTTAAATAGATTTATTTCAAGTAGTCCCTTCCAGGCCACACAGGACCATGAAATAATGAAACATGTCATAAAATATTTAAATGTGGCTATTTTAATCCCACATGTATTTAAACATTTATTTGTTTATTTCCAATTTTATTTATCTAATTACATTTTTAAATAGTATAATATTTAATAATTTAATGTGCGTATATATGTATTTCAATTGCTCCCTTCCGATCTTCCATTATGTCTTGTCTGCTTGATATTTGGTAGACTAAACTTGAAGAATGTGCTGATGGGACATCGTCAGTCATTTGTAAATTTGCTGTCCATTTTAAAAATATCTTCATCCATCCATCCTATGTATCCATTCTCCGAACCTGCTGATTCCCTTTCAGAGTCATGGAGTTGCAAATTTCAAAATTCAATGACCTGTAAATTTCTCTGTGAAAAACCAGTGTGGAACAATGCTCACTAGATGGGCAAACATATGCCATAATGCATTGTGTTGGCACTGTTTATTATGAAATATGTATGGAATGCGTTAGTGTATCGGTATACACAAGTATGTGTGTGTAAATTAGCTTATATGTGTGGTGTTCAGTTGTCTGTGTGGATCTGTATGAATTAAGAACGTTTGTAGGTTTATGCAGACAGGGGCTGTTCTATGTACTCATTCCTTTTTGCATGGATTTGAGTGTGTAGATGTATATGCCGGTAATTGTCCACAAAAATGCAGCCCTTTTTAAAATGGCTGCTTCCATGAAATCTTAAATACTTTTGGTGGGAATAGTTTTACTAATTTTTGTAGACTATAGCCCATGGTGAGAATAACTCATCTATTGTTATTCTTTTTTTAAAGGACAACTTGCCGTGTTAAAATAATGCAAATTTTGTTTGTAGTCAATTCTTTATAATAACCGTTACACCATGTTAAAACGAGTGGATCAAATTTGAGACAGTGCTTAAAAAAGATGCTTATTTTCTGCACACTCATGTCAATATTTTTGCATTTTAAGCTAATATTTTTTTCACGAAAGAAAACAACAAATGACCCAACGTATCATAATTGATTCTATCTGTATCTAGAAAAAACATTCATCAAAGGGTTAAAAACATCTTAATTCCAAAAAATGTGAACAGTCTGTCAATTTTTTGTTGTATTGGGCTTTACAGGGTTGGGCAACTTTTGTCATATGTTTATGCTTTCTTTCTTTATATTCAATGTTTTTTTTTCTGCTGCACTCTAAAACCTCTATTGCTTCCCCACTTTATCCTATCTTAATTCCTTTCTTCTTATTTGCTTCACTCCCTCTTCTTTTACTAAGTCAAAAATGACTGAATACAATTTTTTGTTCCAAATATAAAAGGGGAGTAAAACAGATTATAAAACAGAACCCCGAATGCCACAATAAAAACTGTCCAAAAAAAAAAAGAAAGCCCTCGGAGTCTGTTTGTTCAGCTGCTGGACTGGACGAATAGAAAAGAAATATGTTTGTGAATGCACAGTCAAACATGCAACAATATTCAACCACAAAAATAATCTAATTAATCAAATCTGTTTACTTTAATAAATTCAAACTGAATAAAAAATATCCCTAGGGCATCATCCTTAAATGTGAGAAGAAAATATTTATTCATTAATAAAATTAACTATTAGATAATTGGATACCAACTTCAATAATAGACTTTTTATGGATGTATTTGTCAGACTGAAGGTCATTTTTACTACCTAAAGGGATTTTTACTACCAAGAAAGAAGTCTCAATAAAACCGTCCTTTGAATATCTATCATGACAAGAAACAAGACAGTAACATCAGGGATAAAATATTTGACATGATGTAGGAATACATGTATTAGCAAAGCAATCAAATGTATTGATTAACTGAGTATTCCAGCATTAGGCTATCTTGGTCTGACAGTGGAGCAGGAACTGCTGTAGACTTGTCACTGAAGGCCAGAAGGGTTCATGATGTTACGATGCGGGGGTGGCTCGAGAGCCGGTTGGACCCAGAAGCAGAGGCGGAGGCACGAGGATCAGGGACTAAGGGTTTTAATACAAGAAAACAAACAAAAAGCGCTGCAGAGCAGGTTCACAGAACAAAAACAAAACTTACTTGGCGTGGCATGAAACATGGACGAGGCAAGAGACAGGAACATGGACTAGACAGGATATGAACACCATAACAGGGCTAATGGACCAGCACAGGAGGAAAGCAGAGACACGACTTAAATACAGACAGGGCAGACAAGACACAGGTGAACACGATCAGGGCAGATGGGGACCAAAGGAAGTAAAACTCAAGAAACCAGACAAGACAGGAGAACTTTCAAAATAGAACAGGAAACAGAAACAAACAAGACAGAACAAGAACAAGGACGAAAAACAAGACAACAAACTCAAATCATGACACATGAGAAGGAAATCGGAAATATTCTTTTACAGAAACCACATCTATCTTGGTCCCCAAACCCACCTTAAAAAGCAAAAGGTAAATGAATGTTTTGGGGCATAACAATATTTGTTCCAGCATTTTTCTAATGATGATCCTTTTTTTTAAAAAGACATCTCAGGAAAATATGAAATTTCTTATTGACTGACAATCTAAACACTTAGTCTGGTCCAGTGCTGGAGCTAGGGCATTTGTTATGGGGGGAGGGGGGACATAAAGGTGGAAAATGAGAACAACAGAGTTTCAAAATGTTTTAGTAGTGAAACAAATAATTTGAGGGGCAATTTAACGATTGCTTTAGTTATTTTTGCAATGCCTATAGAAGCTTGTATTGATGATTTCTTAATCAGTGTCAATAAAGATACTATTACTTAAGGATTGTGGGGGCAAAGCTTGTTGGTGGGTGGGGGGGAATCTTGTCCCCCTGCAGAGATATCTACATAGGAACTTAGATGCTGATTTCTGCAAATAAGTAAGCAGTTTCTGAAGATGCAACATCACTTCATGCGGTTAATTTGTAGTAAGCCTTAATCTCCACGAGAGGGCAGCAAAGTAAAAAAGGTGCGCTTATTCAACGTTCTGAGCTGTTTCTTCAAGAAAACTCAAAATTAGAAAAAAAGAAAACGAATCCTGGAAAGTTTTGAACAAAAAAAAAAGCTGCAATGGACCTAATTACACTAAAGAATATTTATTAGGGTGAAATAAAAAATATAATAATTCTAATTTGAAGAGACACATAATTTAACACTTGATTCAAAAATAAATAAATGCATATGTTTTTGAGAAATGTTATCATTTTTCTGGGCTGAATTCGATTACGTTATATTTTAATGATAAAATAAAAATAAAACAAAATACCACTAGATGACGCTAAAAACGTGTTTTCCATACAATCGTCGGTCTATTGTCATTAAATTTTGTTGCTCTGTGACAAAGTGCGCATTCGTTTACTTCATTATGATCAATATTTTCGCTTGTTTTTTTAATTAACATTTTGAAGGCTGTATAGCTTCTGCATTAATGTTACTTCCTGCTGTTGCTCTCCGTCCTTTCTCTTTGTTCAGGTGTAGCGGTCTATCTCTTTTGAATCATTTTTTCCCATCTCAACTTTCTTTTCACTTTAGAAGAGGAATTGTCTACCCTGTTTTATAATGCAAATCTGCAAAGAGAATGATTTATACAAAGCAGAGGGAGTGGGGAGAACAGGAAAAGCAAGTTTATGTGTCTTCTTGGTGAGAAACTCACTGTAGTCGCAGATTTAGTTCAGGCAGCTGTGCAGAGACGCTCCCACAGTGATGCCACAACATCAGCAGCTCTGAAAATCTCACGTGTTCACCGCTTTTTACCTGAACTGCAACTCTGGGCTTCCTCTCACCCTGTTTCTCACACGCGCGACAGACGCACGGCTGCGCGCATCACGCACATCCATCCCCAGCCCGGGTTTGCTTTGTGCTGAGTTGACTGGGGAGCTGGTCTCACAAAGCCTCGGCGTCTTCACGGAGCAGCTCACGTATATGGACGACTTACACCCTTTTTTCCCGGCAACTTTAATGGGGACTTCCACGATTAGCAAGGAAAATGCCTGTGATGAAGGGATTATTAGCGCCACAGAACACGTTTCTGGACACTATAGCCACACGGTTTGATGGCACTCGTAAGTTTTCATTCAACTATTACATTGCATTTTTTATTTTTAAGATTTGTATGTTTCAAATTTTACCCTAAAGCCTAAATAAATAAAATGGCATACTTAATGGCTTTCATGTGTTTGTTCTCCAGAATTTCTTTTTATAAAAGGTGCAAATACATTTCAGTTTAGCGCTTAAAGCAACATTTTCCCATTGTTTCAATGAACTTAATAGTTTGGCATTCATTCTGGACCTGAAACAACAGAAACCAAAGCGCTTAGTATGGAGCTGTCCATGGCCCTCAGTTTTCAGGACCACGGACAGCGATAAAGGAACCTCTGCGCGCCCCCGCTGTCTGGAGATGTGCAGAACTTGTTTACAAGTTTTGTCCGGTATTAAATGCTCGTCCTCCACCTGCTCAAGTTTGAGCAGCCATTATTGTCCCTGCTCGTTGACTGGCTAATCCCATTGATCGCATAGGGTTCCCACCCCACTCATTGAGAGTCATATTAATTAACGATAAATGGTTTAACAGAGATTCTCTAGCCAAACTGAGAGAACACTGACATTTTGTAGTTTGGTCTAAACTCAATTCCAAGGAGGATTTATCGCAAAATCGGACAGCTTCTCTTGTTATTACAGCTGACATTTGCTGCAGGTTCAGAACACCTAAGGCTTTCCAGTGTTACATCAAAGAAGTTGCAGTTGTTTGTTCTGCCCAAAGATATTCTGTAAAGCACAGCTAGATTTTAACGTCGCATGTTGTGCTCTTTATTTCAGAACTGGTGAACTAAATTTCATCAAACCATACTCAGATACTTCAACTATTCATTTCTTTTTTGATTAGAACACAATAGTCCAGCCATTGACTCTCACTTGCATGAAAACACCACCTGATATTGCAGCAGAATTGCATTCCCACTTTTTTGTTCATCACATTTTTCCTGGTTGGGCAGAGTACAACAAGTAAAAACAGGCTATATTTGGATAAAAATAAAAAGTAAATAGACTCTGCCTAGCCTGAAGCTTTATCCTTACAAAGACAATCCCTCTAGATTTGTACTTAGTCAAGCTCCAAAGAACGAAGTGCTGTCCTTGACTGGAGGAAGGAAATTAAGATTGGGCTTGAAGTGTAAGATGGAGAGGACTGGAAGCAACAGAGCCTGACGAGACAAATTAGGTCCATTGGCCTGGTCAGGAGGAACTGTAAGAGAAGAGCCAGTGTTTACTCCTGTGAAAGTCCATCTAACACAATCAGAAACTGATAAGTCCTGGAGACAGTGATGAATGAGGAACTCTTTATCGTCACCGGATGTGAGAGAAGGCTTGGATATTTAAAGCCAACCCTTTCACAGATTTCAATTGTTCTTCCCCTTTATAAACATGATAATGTTGTCGATCCTTCCAGAATTTATAATGTTTATGGTTAAAAAAATGTCATCTGTTTGACAGAATAAATACTTTCCAATGTCGTTTTGAGAAGTGTGCATTTTCTTTTGGCTCCAATAATCCAAAGGTTTTTATGAGTTAGTTTTGATTTTTATAAGGTATTAGGAATGGATTATTGTTGCACTAAACAAACAGCAGCAAACTTTTCACAATTACAACTTTTACTGAGTATTATTGTTATTTCATCACAAACTTTGGGCAATATTTGTTAATAATCAGTGGTTTCAATGCATCCCTAAATCGAAAAAAGGACAGAAAAGTGGATACAAAGAAATGATTCCACTTTGAATCAAAACAGTATTTTACACTTATTCTGAGGATCGTTGCATTTCCAGAGATATCTTGAAAGTGTGATTGAAAGATTCTATATTGAAACAGAAATTTGTGCATGAAATAGTCGATAATCTTTGGCAGTTAGGCTCTGGGCCCGAAACATCTTGCATTTTTGTGATGACCTTGGACCATGTGAAGAGACCCCAGATCCTAGACTCTGATGGTAATGTGGAGCCCAGAGCGCTCCGAATCGAGGAGCCAGGAAGAAAACAGGGCGGAGATGGCTCAGCAACATTTCTGGAATTCGGATAAACAAACCTCTAAAGGCAGGAATTTTGTTTGTGATTCTCTGTGAAGAAAGTGAGGACTTTGGCTATTGGCTCAGAGTGAGGACTAGTTGATGAGTGACGAGTGGAGTGAAGAAATTGAAATTGCACCAAAGCTCCACTTACATGAGAGAAAAAAATATTTTTTAGTAACATGATCAAAGCAAAATAAATCATGTTTCTCGTTATGCTTTTTCAATTTTAATTATCTTTTTTCTTTTACTGTAAACAATGTCACATTTTGTTTTAATACATTGAATTTAAATTTGGAAGTTAATTTTTGTAATTACATTTTTACCCCACAAAAAAAGTCATTATTGACCTTTCATCCTATCCCTTCAAGGGTCGCCACAATGAATTAGCTTTCACTGATTCACACAGGTGGTTTTGTGTGAGAGTTTGTTACACCGGATGCTTTTCCTGAAACAACCCTGTATTTTATCCAGACCAGCACAATAACCCAGTTTCCCAAACATCAACCAGTTATTTTAACTCCTAAACCTTTTTAATCCTCTAATTGTTTGTTTCTATTTGTTTATAATTCAAATTTGATAAAAACAGAACTTAAGAATTGAAAGATTTTTTTTAAGATGAGGACATTGCTCTATGCAGGACCAAACATTATAATTGAAACTTTGCGTTGTAGAGATGGAGAAGATATGAACGCAACTGTGCATTAACATACACGCCAAAAACGTCAAAGATAAATGTCCCAAATTGTTTCAAAATTATGTGAAAGATAGATTTTTATTATACCTGTTTTACAGTAAATGCTGCTAGTTCCACAACCCATTTTGATGGAATGTATTTTGCTTTGTTTAGCTGTTGCTTTAGCACTTTGCCCTGACATTATATAAAAAAAACAAGATGCCATGAATTCTTATTAATTATTTATTTGGGGTTTTATGCACCCTACAGTCAACCATTCTGTCACAGATAATTTTTGGGTAGATTGACTAGCTTTTACTACAGGGTTTGTTCCCCTAAGAGCTAGACCAATAGAAAACCTTCTGACTGACCATCTTGTGTCGTTAAATGTCAGAGAATCTGGTAACCCTGATAATCTTATATTTTCTAAGACAGAACAGATTCTGTGAGATGGTTTCGTAAGAATGCTGCAACACCTTCTGTCAGCTTTACAACCGTGTGCCATCCATATGACGAATCTAACCGTCTGTCCATCACTGCTTTTGAAAATCAAGAGTGATGCTTTTTACATTAGCATGTTGTAACCAGGCCACATCATTTCCAAATACAGACTCTTCAACTAGAAATGGAATTTGCTGAATTGACAGGGAAGATGCAAAATACAATTGAGTGATCACTGAAAAACTGGCTTAATACTGTAGAAGTTACTGATTACATAATTTGGTCATTTGTGATCTCAGATTCCAGTTTGAATTGCTTTGTGACTTAAATACACTTTTAAGGTATTTGTGTTCATTTTTGCAAAATTAACATTTAAAACTAAATCAGGGGCTGCATGGTGGCGTAGTGGTTAGCGCTCTTGCCTCACAGCAAGAAGGTCCCCGGTTCAAGTCCCGGCCGGGGGACATGAAAAACACAATATCAATGGGGGACCTTTCTGTGTGGAGTTTGCATGTTCTCCCCGTGCATGCGTGGGTTTTCTCCGGGATCTCCGGCTTCCTCCCACCGTCCAAAAACATGCTACATAGGTTGATTGGCAACTCTAAATTGTCCATAGGTGAAGTGTGAGAGTGAATGGATGTGTGATTGAGGATATTCCACCCTGTGACAGACTCGCGACCAGTCCAGGGTATCCCTTGCCTACGCCCAAGTGGCTGGGATAAGCTCCGGTGACCCCGAAAGGGAATAAACGGTTAAGAAGATGAATGAATGAATGAACTAAATCATTGAACATCCTTTGTGCCTTTAAAGTAGTCATTTATTAGCTTTTATGCTGGTCAGTAGTAACAATTACATTTATGCAGTTACTGTTTTTTTTTTTTTCAAATTTTACTCTAAAGAACAGTTTTACTGCACAATGTCTTTAATTAATTCATTCATTCATCTTCTAATCCGTTTTTTGTCCCTTTCGGGGTCACTGTTCTGCCCGAGCCTATCCCGGCCACTTGCTGGTGAAGGTAGGGAACATCCAGGTTTCCAGTCTGTTGCAGGGTCACAATCACACACCCATGCACACTCACATTCACACCTATGAACAATTTAGAGTAACCAATTATTGTTATTGAAAGGTGGGAGGAAGCAGGAGTCCCCGGAAAAAACCCACGCATGGAGAACATGCAAACTCAACACAGAAAGGTTTCAGGACCCCCAGCCAGGACTTGAACCTGGGGATTTCTCGCCTTGAGGCAAGAGCGCTAACCACTGCGCCACTATGCAGCCCATTTACAATGTCTTTTACTTTTTAAAAATATCTTAAATATATTCAAAATTAACTCTAACTTTATACAAGAAGAAAAATAAAACGAGTCTACATCTTAAATGAGGAGAAAAAAGATTTAAATGTTAAATTTTGATACTTCCAACATGCATTTAAAGGGCATATATTACGCCTTTCTTAAGCCTTTCAGAATAAACTACATTCATATGATAATTTATTACCTTTGGCACACTAAAGAATGATTTATTTTTATTAAAGTGGGTGTGTGTGTTAGATGGTGGCGCTGGCAGCACAGACTCTTCCTGGAAGGGGCTGTTCTTCACTTTTCTACGTCACAATGTGAGAACCCGCCTGTTTTCGTGGGTTAGGAAAAGGTTTGGAAATTAACATTAAAATAGACTTAAAAGCTCAAAAGGTTTATTTTGCATGATATAAACCCTTTCAAAAAATCAGTATTTCTGAATTTGACCAAAAAAAAAAAAAACATACTCAAAGAATTCTGAATTTATTCTTCAAATCAGTGAGAGCCTTATTGTTGCCAAGGAGACCGTGAGCATTTTGAGACTTCATTAACGCTTTAATAATGGAGCTTTAACGTACTGTATCTCTTCAACTGTTTTTACGTAATCAATGTAAATAAGCTGATTCCGCTTTTCACTATTTCAGAAGAAAATTGGATCAACAGTTGAAGAGTTACAGTAGTCCAAAGAATTAGAGCTAAAGCTATAGTATAAAAGTACTCGACTTTTATTGTTTTGAAAAAAGTCTTCTCTCACTCATCCATTTTTTGGATATTCTGTCTGTCTTTACTCCAAACCAATTATGGCAGTTATGAGACGTCTGAGAAGTGAGAGGACATGCAGCAAAAGACCACAGGCCAGGATTCTGACCTTTTCCCACATGGTCTTTTAGCTCTTTGTAGATGGAGTAACTGCCAACCAACTGATAACTAGTGCCATTAAACTAAAAGTGAAACCTTTCTGTTTGAACAAAATACTTGCTGACTGAGCCATTTCTGTCAGCCACTGATACCCCCCTCTATGAGATAAGGGTACCATATTGAGCTGTCTACCAATTTAACCAGACAGTGAAACAGTTGTAAACAAAGGATAGTGTGAAAAGGTGCTGTCTGCTCCCCTTCCTACACCATTCATCCAGATTGCAATTTTCGTTGTCTCATCACAGTCCAGTTCCACCTCCACTATAGATAATTACCATTGCTATTCCTCATGGCAAGACTTGGTGCACACAAGACAGCTGTTTAAATATCTCACAGTAAAAGTGAAAGAAAACTATTTTAAAAAAAAAATGATAAGACGACAGAGGAAAACAGTGCACTGCAAAAAAGCCCCCAAGATATAAGTCAAAAAAAATCCTTTAAATTAAAAGGAAATCTTCAAGTAAGGAAACAAATTTAAATCGATCAGACACGTTAATTAAACTACAATTATTTTGCCATTATATTTCAAGCAAGAGAGAAAATGAGACATTTTTTCTTGAAACAAGGGTCTTTTTACTTTTATTAAGTTCCATTCTGACCCTTTTTTTATATATATTTTGAAAGCGTTACCAGTGGTCTATTAATTCTGGTGATGCCATTTTTAGACAAAATTAAAAAAAAAAAGTTTTTTTCTAGGATATAGTTTCTGCAGAGCAGCAGTAGTTTATTAGAAATTCAATTCTGACTTGTGGGTGTTACTGTTGGTGCAGAGTAAACCGTCCTTCATTTGCCATCATCTATCTGTTTATGTGCTCTACCCCTGGTTTACAGCCCAGTGCAACTCCAACATAACATTACTAGTGCAACAATTTAAGGGGAGCAATATTGGAACCATACAGCCATACAGTTTTGAGCCAGAGACCAGCTCAGAAAAGGAAAACAAAGATTTACTGTAAGCGGCTGCATCAGAATAGAGTGGAGCAGGGAGCTTGTGGCTTACCAGTTGTAGCTTTTTTAAATGGCATTTTTTTCATTTACTCCTGATTCATAGCAATTTGAAAACAAAAATACTCAGATGCAATTTGAAGCTTAAGTCCTTATAAATGTCCCCATTAACACAATTTTCTTTGTGCTAAGCGGTAAAACTGCTTGAGAATATTTTCAATTCCGCAATTAGTGCATTAGAATAAAAACAGACATTTACATCCTACTAATTAAATTCCTTTATAGTCCTCCTATGAAATGTTTTAAATAAAAACGTTCCCAGTGGTTTATTTAAAACCACATGATATTTCATGTTTATCTGAAGCCTCTGTTTCTAAAAATCTCCTCTACATGGGCGTGGCCATTGGTGCTGAGCTGAGTAGCTCCGTCCTTGATCCCCCCTTTCTGCAAGGTGGGTCTTGCATGAATAAAGAGCTTTACACAACGGGAGGGGTACAAACAGAGACTGAAAGTCTCTAGTCTCAAAAGTTTATCTTTAGGGATAAAGAAACTGTGAAAAGTGACATAATCTTGGTTCCAAACAAATGTGTGTACCAGACCCTGCTGTTAATAAAATTACACCCGAAAAAGAATTTTGATAAGCCTGCAAAAAATGCTTTGAATGACATGATAACTTAGGCTACATTTCAGCAGCAAGCAGCACTGGCTGCAGCTCAGAACTGATTTGATGCTAGCACATGCAGATTGTTAAATTCACTCGCACAGCAAATACAATGAAAAGCCATAAAGAAAGTGACTGATTTTGAAAGTGACTTTAAATGCTTATTATGTTTAAGAGTAGTAAACATCTCTCATTGTCATCAATACACACAGCCACAAGAATAAAAAGTAAAACAATTACAGTAAACCCTAAAGAATTGGATGCTTGGAATTCAGAGAAGATAGAACATTGCTCTCCCTTGGCTCAGTCAATCCACAAACCCTGTGACCTGCTAGAAGACTGAGACATCTAATTGCAGAGGATGAAAGACTACAGAACAAACTGCTGCACTAAAACATTATTTAGCAAAGTTTACTGCTGTGGAAGACAACCTGGACTAAAACTGTAAGAACGTTTTACCCTTAAGTAGAGGGCTACCAGCTATATTTTTCATTATAATTTTAAAAACGTGAGGTTTTTCCTCACACAGAGGCTTAAACTGAAAGAAATAATGAGTGCAGTTATGAGACTGTGACGGAGAAATCAATCATTATTGACTGCAGGGGTGGAGTGTGCAGACAGCGTCTCATCACTACACTGGCTCTACAGTGTCGGTTTCGTCCAAAGTCTTCTTCGTGTATATTTTTCAACTATGTAAGAAAACAAAACAGTCTGGTATCAGTCTTGCAGAAGCTGAGGCTACCTTCTGTATGATCCAAAGAAGGTCAACCCAATTATTGTTGAGAAACAAAAGGCAATTTATTTCTCCATATACTAAATCATGTAATATCAAAGCTTCATACATTGTATAACATGGAATAAATAGCCTGACGCTTGATGATGCTGTTATCCGCTAGAGATGGTGAAGTAATCTCTATAGCTACGTTCACATCGTCCTTGGCAATGCACGTTCAAGCGGCCACTTCCAAAGAAAAGTCTATGTAAACACGTGTATATGCGCTTTTCAGGCTTCCGCATTCAAAACTCTTGTGCTCATGCGTCACTGCACAAGTTTCTACGACTGTGAAGGAGGGGCTTTATAAGAAGCATTTCAAGGTCCTGGAGTGGCCCAGCCAGTCTCCAGATCTCAATCCCACAGAAAGTCTTTGGAGGGAGCTGAAAGTCTGTGTTGCCCAGCGAAAGCCCCAAAACATCACTGCTCTAGAGGAGATCTGCATGGAGGAATGGGCCAAAATACCAGCAACAGTTTGTAAAAACCTTAACACAGAATATTTTTTACTGCTGTCATAGCCAAAAAAGGGTATATAACAAAGTATTGAGTTGAACTTTTGTTATTGACCAAATATTAATTTTCCACTATAATTTACAAATACATTTTTTAAAAATTAGACAATGTTAATTTCCGGATTGATTTCCCCCCCACATTTTGTCTCTCATAATTGAAACATATCTATGATGAAAATTACAGGCCTCTCTCATCTATTTAAGTGAGAGAACTTGCACAATTGGTGACTGACTAAATACTTTTTTGCCCCACTGTACGCGGGTTCAAAGACAAAAAGCTCAGTTTATTTAAAACAGAAGAAAATATGTTTTTTTAAAAAATGGTGTTCATCCCCACAACACCTGAATTTATATCCAGCTTTAATACAACAATTTCCTGTTTTGATGAAGGCGTCAAGGCCTTAATCATTCTTCTTTTGCAACCATAGGGGTTTGCCTGTATAATTTTTTTTACAGGACAAAGGTTTTGTTTTAATTCTTTAGTAAGAACCCATTTTCAAATACTACACACAGTAACAGCAATTTAGCAGAGAGAACTCTTAGGATATAAGTGCTTTTGATCAAGTATTTCATGAAAATGGTACAGAATAGCTCCAGCAGAAAAATGTGCTGTAAGGTCCCCTGACTTCAATGTTACTGTGAATGTTACTGTGAGCCCGTTGGCTTTTCAATCAGACATGGACCAGATCCAAACGAGAGGCTTGGCATAACAGAAGATGTTCTGCCTTGTTAAGCCACCTAATTAGCGAGATTCTTCTCCTAATCACTGTGTCTAATGGACTGTCCTCAGCAATCGACAAACCGGGTTTCTCCAGGGGAAGTCCAGGCTTGTATGTTCATTTTTAGACTCAGTTCATTTTTTGAAGTTTAACTTCAGGGAAGCCACACGACAGACGTTTTTTGTAATTGATACGAGGAACCGACAGACAGACTTCCAATGAAAAATGGAGGGAGTGTAAATTGCGAGCTCTAATGGCTGGTGTAATCTTTCTTTTTGCAGGAGCTGGGGGAATGTATGATGAACAGCCACAGCGGTGATTAAGGCTGTGGATTTGTGTAATGATTTTCTCTCTTAATCTGTATGAAATGAAAGGACGGTGGCGCGGGTTTGCGCTCCTTTATCAACCTATGTGCTCTCATACAGATCGTCAATACGGACTCTACAGTTTGTTAAAAACTGAGGAAGATTGAAGTATGTGACAATATCTTACAATTCTATGCGGCTCTGTATCCACAAGACAACTGTACGGTTGTAACCTTGGTTGCTATGGTGTGTGTGAGTGGTTACTGTGGCAACTGCAGAAAGACTTTTTTGTGGTTATGTAACAGCTGAAGCAGTTTTTTAGAGGCCTGCATAAATTCAGGCAAAAAGGGTGAGGAGGTCTCTCCATCCATCTCCCCACTTCTGCACCGATTTTCACCACACTCTGTCTTTCATCATTTGACTTTTCACTGGTCTATCTTACTTGCTTTCAGCTTTACACTTCCTCCCCTCACCCTCCGCCCTCCAAACCCATCATTCCTCTGTGACAGTTATTCTCTATACATTTATATCTCATCTGCTTTCTCATCCATCTGCTCCTCTTCCGGGGTGTGTAGTCGTGCCTGTCTACTGCTTTTTCCCCTGCTTGGTCGCCCGTCACAAAAATTGTTGCTGTACCTTAAATAGCACTGAGGTGAGCTTCAGAAAGTGACTGAGGCAGGTGAATGTGCACACTGGGCATTTTGTGAGCTCTTCATACACCAGTTTCTCAAGTCAGGGGTGTGAAGGAGAATCATTAAAGATCTAAAGTTGGGAAAAAGGCTTCAGCACACAGCTCCAGCTAGGAGAAAGGTGCCATACTTTCTTTCTCAGAAAATAAAGTGGCAATAAAAAAACCCTAATCCCACATTTCTGGGGTTCCAGGATCTTCCATGAAGTCACAAAATTAAAAACGTTTAAGCAGAAAGAAGAAAAAAAATTTAAGTATGGTTTTATTTTGTTTTTATTTTTTTATCATCTATATATTTACTTAAAAGAGTTATCTAAAGATTAAACTGGCCTTTCTTAAAACAAGTTCAATAGGATCGAATACATGTTGTTTTTTTCCTTGCAATCAGTGAAAAATATCTGTGACCAGGAGTATTTGACTTGGTAACATTTCTTTAAATAAGTGTGGTGTCTTGCCCTTTGAAACAAATTTGAAGACCTACTCCAATGAAATTTGTGTTGTTGGTGCTTTTCTCATGATGTAGGTCATATGCAAAGAAAATTATGCTTAAAATTGCATTTCTGAGTATTTCTTTTTTCAAATCATTGTGAATCAGGAGAGACACGAAAATGTAGTTGGAAAAAGCTTGTAGCGTTTACGTAGACTAAAGACTACAATGGCCGGGCCACAAGCTCCCTGCTCCATTCTGCTTCATCCACTTGTAGACAAATAGATCCATACACGCCTTTGTGTTCCTCGTCTGAGCTGGCATCTGGCTCAAAACTGTATGCTGGATAGCTTCAGTATCGCTCACTATTGCTGTTGCATCGCTAATGTTAGGTTGGGGGTATAAGGGGCGGTAAGCTTGCAGGAGAGAGTGTGAACGGAGGAATGATAGGACGTGATGAAGGCTGGCTTAGACCACGCCAATAGCCCCGCCAACAACAGGTAAATTTCCAATGAACTGCTGCTGCTCTGCCAAGGAGTTGTAAACTGCTGCTCTGTGCCCGGGTCTCACCTCTGGGTTGCCAGGCTTAGAAAGAAGAGTGGCTCCGTCCAACGTGGGATGGACGCCATCTCGCCGCATGAGTCCGGGATTTCCTGAAAATGCACTCCAATTGTCCATAAAGCCAACGCCACTGGACACTATCTAGCTAACCAGAGGTTAAATGATGAAAAGTGGCTGTACATTTCATCACTGACTAAGTTCGGCAGGAGACCAGAGAAAATTACAGTGTCTGACATCAACTTAGCCAGGTTACACACCGATTCTACTTTTAATTTGAGAACCTCTGATTGTCTCCGTCGGGCGTCGTTACCTGCGTGAATCACGACTCGACAGAACCTGGACTTACAACTGGGCTAACATTAGAAAGTTTCCCTCTATGTCACCAATTCTAGCCTCCGGATAACACCTAACTGTAGCAGCTGGGAGCTTTACGTGTCTAACCATAGAAGAGCAGATAGAGACGGCTCAGCGGGTGTGCCACTGAAGGGAGACAACCTAATTGAGCAAGTCTCAAAAATTGGGGGCAAAGCTTTTTGCTGAAGGGGTATCAGCCCCTCCTCCCTCCCATTGCCCTGCCCCGTTTTTGCTTTTCTGAGGGGCCCCAAAAGCCGGACTGATCCAAAAGCCCAAACATGTATGAGGAGAACAAGCAAACCTCACAAAAAGTACACAGCCAGGATTAGAACCAGGGCCGTGCTGTGAGGCAAGAGTGCTAACCACTACACCACTGTATTTTGAACGGTTCTGTTCAGTTTTCTCAATCTCTCGGGCTTCTGATGACCTTTTATTTTAAATCTGCACCCTAAATTTGCATCCTTCTTTAACCCTTTTGCGTTACACACAGATTTATTTGTGTTTTTGGGTTGTCTAGTTTTATATCTCAGAGAAAAAAAATAGATTTTTTTTCTTTTCTTTTTCTCCTTTTTGTTCTGTAAAAAACTGTCTGACACAAGCTCTCAATTCCTCCTGTTGTTGGTAAAACTATCATGCAATCCCAAAAAGAAGCATTGCTGTAACAAGCTTCTACGCCACAGTGCATTAGTGTAGCTGTACCCATTAAAGTGTGTGAAGGGTGTAGCTTTGACCCATTTAGTGGAGTGGTACTTACCTACTGAGATTTAAATTGTTCTTGTGACTGAAATAAACAGTGTTGTTGTTTTTTTTGTTGTTGTTGTTCCCGTGACAATTTCTTGACCTGACACCTTTATTGCACAAAAAATATATATATATAAGTTTACACAATGTAAATAACCCTGTTTTCAGATCCAGAAAACAGGGTTTAAGTGTTTTTACTCTAATAATATTTACATAAATGTCTATCGTGTGACCTAATAAATCCATTTCTGATGTGTTTACAGCAGTCAAGCATTAACTTTCTGTTTAAAGTGGTTCTGCTGCCAACTCTGACAAACTCCTAATTAAAAATAGTTTTTACCAGTTCAAACACTTAATCTGACACATCTTAAATTCAAGTTGACAATCTCAATTTATGTAAGTGTTTCTTTGTAATATTTCTATTGTTTTCTAAACTTGGTCTTAAAAGTAATTCATTAAGCTTTGCAGCATCTTCCATCTCTCTGTTCTTTTTTGTTTTGTTTTTTGTTTTCTGGATCCTTTCTTCTGCACTCTACTCTCTCCATGCCTGTGGGATTTCTCCAGCTGCTGTCATGCAGCACTGTGAGCACAACTTGAGATGATCTATGGGTTTCTACATGCAAGCAATTAACCAGAAAAAAAATTCAGATGGACCTGAAATAAGTGGAGATGAAAAGGACAAAACAGAAAAAAATGAGAAAAATATGTTTTTGAAAAAAGAGGCAAGGGATATTTTAAAAAACACAAAATCTGAACTGTAGCTTTGTTTTGGTTTGTAGTAAATAAAAAACAGACGTTGTAGAGACCTTTCTAGCGAGCATAGGGGGAGTAAACAGGAAAGAAAAGAGATGGATCCTGCTGAGGAAAGAAGTCTGGGTTGAATCCAAGTATGGATAGATGAAGAGTAATTAGATAGAGGGATGGAAGGTAAAACATGGCTAACAGTTGAAGGGAGGGGAAAGAAGGGGAGAAGGTTGATGGGTTAAGGATGGAGCTAGAATGAAGGGAAATTGGTGGAGGGAGAGAGGGAAGAGATGGAGAGATAAGAGGTACAGCAAGGTCATATCTAATGCTGGTGGGAGTGCAAAGGAGAGATGGAGAGAGGGAAAGTAGGACACCAGCAGGTATGGGGGCAATATAGCATGGATAATAATGGTTCTATATCACTTATGATGACCCACTAAAGTAGCAGACTTATAGAATTCAACATATGTGTAAAAAATATATTACATTAGTATTTTGCATTAAAAAGCAACTGTATTTCGTCTGGTTATTAATGATATAGAGAAATTATGTGAGTAGCATTTAAACAGAAAGTAGGACGGCCATTTTTACACAAATTGTGACCATGTTACAGTCTCTAAAGACACACTCCAATGAAAAATGTAAGAATTGGCATTCTTCTGATGATGGTACATAATCAGATGGTATATCTATATATGTGTGTATATATATGTGTGTGTATATATATATATATATATATATATATGTGTGTGTATATATATGTGTGTATATATGCTCTTATATATTTATATATACATACATATATATCTATAAATATCTATATGGAAAAGTATATGTGTGTATATATATATATATATATATATATATGTGTGTGTGTGTGTTAATATCTATCTATCTATCTATCTATCTATCTATCATCTATCTATCTATCTATCTATCTATCTATCTATCTATCTATCTATCTATCTATCTATCATCTATCTATCTATCTATCTATCTATAAATATCTATATCATAAATATCTATATATATATATAAATATCTATATCTATATAAATATCTTATATATATATATATATATATATATATATATATATGGTCTTCCTTTCCTGGGGTGGTCCACATGTGAGCCAGTTTCTTTGTAGCTCTTGATGGTTTTTGTGACTGCACTTGGAGACACTTTCAAAGTTTTCCCAATTTTTCGGACTGACTGACCTTCATTTCCTAAAGTAATGATGGCCGCTCGTTTCTCTGTACTTCGCTGCTTTTTTCTTGCCATAATACAAATTCTAACAGTCTATTCAGTAGGACTATCAGCTGCGTATCCTCCTGACTTCTGCATAACCAAACTGATGTGTCAGGAACTGGTGGTGGAGGACCCAAAATGCAGGAGACAAAGCTTGGTGACAGGAAATAAAACATTTAATAAACAAACTGAAACAGGACAAAATTATGGGGGGAGACAAACCGGTGACAAAACAGAGCAGATGACCTGACAAGGATGAACAGAAACCAAGACACTTAAATAGGCTAAGGGTAATTAACTGAACTGAAGACAGCTGTGGATCATGAACCTGAAGGTGGAGTGACCGACAAAAAGAAAACCAAAAACATGACCTGTACTGGTCTGTACTGTAGATCAAAAGATGATTGGAGTGGGGTTTAAATGGCTCAGTTAATAGATGTCCATACAGAATTACATTATTTGGACAGATCCTCACACTCATATAGGTGCAGAGACCTATATGAGTGTGAGGATCTGTCAGAGTGTACCAGAACTTTACAGTAACTTCTCTTCTCACTCAACCTGGACACCACAAGCAGTATCAGCTCTTTGAAGATTTCTGTGTTTAAGCTTAACTTAGTTCTAATTCCAACATTGTTCGGTGGCACTCTGGGAGCTTCAGTCAGTAGACAGGCCATTGTTAGGGGTCACTGACACCCAAGCAGTCCTGCTGGTACCTCTGTCCATCTTGCCTGAGCTAAACATTTTGGGCTTCACATCTGACAGCCAGTCCCAAAGCTGAGACCTGCATCCCCATCTGTTTGAGCCATTTAGTGAGCGCACTACTGCTGACTAGGCATCCTTTTTTGTCCTACACTGTCAAGTAGGAATACCACTGTCTCAGTTCCACGGTCATCCTGGAAAAAATAGCTTGCATTTTCAATCTATTTTCAACATAAAATAATTTAAATTAAAATGAATTAAAGCAGCCATTTAATTAGATTTACATAACAGGTTTCGTATTCAGTTAATCATATTGTGTGGCTTCTGGTCTTGCTTTGATGAGTGATTACACCTGGTATAAATTATCTAACTGTGTAATGTAGTTTGGGGGTTTGCATGATTCCCAGGATAGGGGTTTAAATCCTGGTTGAGTTCTTTCTGTATATTATCTCTTTTGATAAATCTGTGGGTCATCTCTCAGCATTCGCTGTTCAAAAACGTGTTTCTTAGATTCTATGGTGACTCTAAATTTGAAGTGAGAATCAATATTTGTGGCCCTGCGATGGATTCATGTTCATTATATGTATCAGAATAACCATTCTCTTATATCTTTATTTAAGATGTTCTTGTCAATTATAGTTTTTTATGATATTTTTTCTGTAGTTCAAGTTATTCAAATTATAAACTGGCCAATCAGATGCCTAATTCAGTCGCCATTTTTCCACAATGGCCAGACGACAGTGACTGGTCTGAGTTGGACTGAGTCACTTTTTAATGGCAACTGCTGTTGCCAGTCATGAGTGACCATGCTCGGATTCCACAGCCCTTCCACTAAAAGTGGCTCTGGAGAATCTGTAAAACAATAGATGTGGGGGCCAGCGGGCACCACATGCTTTTACTGAGGCATCTGATTGGTAAGTTTATAATTTGAATAACTTGTAACAAAGAAAAAAATACCATGGAAAAAAAATTTGAATTGGCAGAAAGATGTTAAAAACAAAGTAGCAGAGCAAGAAGGGTTATTCTGACAAATAGAATGACTGAGTAATAGCTCTTTATTTCTCTCTAGAAATCAATGGGATTGGGGCTTCCTTGGAGCCAGCAGGTACTTCCTGTTTGGAATGCAAGGGGGGAGGGGTCAAGCTGTCCAGTGATATACTGTCTATGGTTTCTCCCTTTCAGATCATCTTAACAGTTTTGTTTTGTCTACCTGTCATGTTTTAGCTCTGTGTAGTTTTAGTCTTCATTAATCATTATCTATCATTTCTGATAAATAAAATGTGTTTAAAAAAACCTTGGAAAACGGATGGAGCTTTCAAAATTCTTATCATAGCTAACTACTGTGCAGTAGTTAGGATTTCACAGAAATGATGTCCATTAGTATTTATTGAACATTTGACCAAAAACTGGACAGCTGTTTTGCAGGTTGTGTGCATGAAAATCAAAATGAAGGCCATTAACTCCAAACCTAAGTGAAGCGTTCAGCTCTACTTCCTTTATTTTAGCAGAAGTGAAGTAAAAGGAATAAAAGAAAATGGATTAGAAAGTTTTGGTGACTAAAAAGTGCAAACAGAGAACCTTTGAGGTGCTATTTGGGAGTCCTTTTAAAAAGACAGCTCATTTCTGGGGGGAAACACACAATTCATTTTTTTTCTTTGCAGCTACGTTCTCAGAGCAAGTCCGATGTTTCAACAAACATTCAACAAAGCTTGACAAGCTACATGAAACAATTAAACGTCCAGGATGTCTGAAAGTGGAGCTGTTGTAGTATAAAATTGATTTTGGTAATGCAGCATAAATGATACAAGTGCCTTTGCAGCATCATTGAAAAGGTTATTGGTGAGCTTATGTAAGCTTTTAAATTTTTTTCATTTCAGTAACTCTGTTTGAGTTTTTTTTAATCAAATCCTCAATTGTGGTGGTTCACTAGTTGGTGTTTGAACACCTATTTAATGTCAGGGAAGCACCCCCCCTACACACCCACATCTGTACACACGTATCACTCACATAATTTATCAGACCACAATTGTCCACTCTCTTTTAACAATGGGCACCTCACGGAAAAATAATTAACTGTCCATCAGCAATGTGCACAACGCTGTCTGTAAGTGCTTGCTTATGGTGGGTGCATTTGTTTGCCATAATTGATGGATTAGGGCAAAAACAGCTGGTGTGCTTCATCCAGGTATTTAGAGCTACAGGCAAATAGGCTGATTAACTGTGATAAACGTCAGAGCTTGTGTGATTATTTTTCCTCCATCTCATGGAACAACAGAAGGCAGCATCAACAAATCTCAAATCTCACACCCAGATGTGGAAGGCTTTGGCAGCTAAACGACACATTAAAACACAAAAACCAAAACAAATGTTAGGAGAAATAAAAATATAGATGTCACCGTGAGGAAAGACACCAGAAAAAAATGTAACATTCTTCTCATTTCAAAGTTATTTCCATCTATGTGGTACTTTACAGCTATAGCAGCTTCACGCAGTTTGGTTTTGACCTCAGGATCACAGGGTGACTGATTCCTGTAGATTCTGAGCCCTGCTTGGATCGCAGACCACAAAGGAGATCTGTCAAGTATTAAAGCTTTACACTGCTTCATAATTTATAATCTGACAGTGTAATTTTTAAAGGCTTTTTGTCTTTACAGGACCTGAAGTCTTGCAAATTGACTGAAATGATAAAAAGCTGATTTGTTGTCTGTAATGTGAGTCTTGAAACTCAGGTCTGTCTTTTGTGACCCTCACTTTACTTTTTTTTATTCCATTAGAGTTAGTAACTTCAGATTTTTTTTTAAATTACTAAGATAATTAATTTTTTCTCATTCCTATTCAAGTGAAGTTAAGAGTCTAAGAGGCAGAAAAAAACACTTAAGCTGTTATAACAATAGCTTCTGCGGTAGTTATTATTTCCAATGTATAAACTCGTTTTCTTTCCAACATGCATAACATTTTTTTAAACAATTTGAATTCAGGGTCAGTTTCTTGATGCCAGTCAAGGATTTTTGTTTTCAAGAGCTGGATTTTGTTCTTCAGGTAAATGAGCTTCATTCATTCAGCCTACACAGGCCTTTTATCTGCCAGAGCTGAAGATCCAATCTGTTTTCATACCTGCATGCTAGAAAGCCATGTGATCACCCCAAATGGCACAGAGAGTGGTTCATCCAAGGTGCTACAGAGGCACTCCTTGACCAATTTTTCTGTGCATTGGTTAAAAAAAAAGTTAATGATGAGGTGAATGCACACCAAAACCATTTACGGAATGAACAGGCTAAATTTTATTACATGCAGTTTATGGGGTAGTCCCAACTGCACATTCGGGTGGATACAGGCTGTCTGTAGGCACCAAATAACCCACACGAAATTGAAGGTTTATGCACATTTTTTATGGGCAAGCTGCCAGAGACGGATCGTAGTGAACACTTATACAACACGTAAGGGTAGGTAAGGGTGACGTAGGTGAGATGCAGGCGTGTCATACGGATTACTAATTTTTTCAACCATGCACACAGTGCAAGGAGCCCGTTAGTGCTATTCAACTGATAAGTGCATGCTCCTTCCATGCAGCTTGACTGTAGTTTGTGTTGACATCCTACGGGCTTTTAATTATCACCGACACACACCGTATGTGCACTGGACTGAGTGACTCCTCCTGAGTGACACACCATATGTGCCATTGCATTGACCTCACTAATGACTAGTACAAGTGCAGCATATGACAGCCTCACTTGTACGTCATAAATGCGTGTAACTTACACTATCCCGACAAATACTTCCCGATACACCTACCTCATGAACAGAAATCTTACGTTCCATTTTCATGACCTCCTTTGAGGTGGCCAGACGAATCAGACAGGGGATCAGATAGGGATTCATGTGACTAAGGCTTCACAACTTTGCTGAAGAGAACAGATCGCAGTAGTTGCTGATATTATGGCAGACAGTGTATAAGTTGTGTCAGACATAGAGATCTATTCAAAGTTAAACATTACTGTGCTGCCTTTTTAGCTCTTCTGTTTATCTATCAACACACCTTCGGACCATCTTTATTTTGGCTAAATGCAGCATATTTTGTTTTCGAAATTTGGACAAATTGTACAAGCGTGAATCCAAACCAAAAAAGGCAACAGCAAAGTGCTATGAAGTACCTTGAATTTGTTGCAACCACTAAATTTTAGCTATGGTCTGTAAAATTCAATGTTGAAAAGAAAATCTTTACACAAGCATTTTCAATACATTTAAAGCCCTTTTCACAAATGATTTTGGAGATTTACCTTTAACTCTTTTTTTTTCTTTGACCCCATTCCAGAGATATTAATCACATTCCAAAGCTTGTGCTTGGTCACAAGCTCCAGGCAATAAGAGACAGAATGAGATTGCACATCTCCTTTGGGACAGGGCAAGGAGCTCCCTTATCTGAGAGAATCTGAAAGAAGACTTATTCTTTTTATCCAAAAAAAAACAGTAGGTTGTGCATCTAAGGTCTCTTCTGGGTGCTTTATAGTGGAGGTGTTTCAGGCACTGCAAACAGACTTCAGATACACACTTTAGAATTTGACAGATTAATGAAAAAAAGTACTAACCCTCTTGCACAATTTAGATAATTTGTGTTAACCAAAATTTGTGTTTGTAAGACTTTATGTGCATCTATCGGTCAAAAAGTTTCAAATGTGAGTAACATTAATGTCAGTAACTGAGCCTAACAAGTCTCTGTGTTGTACGTGCTTTGGCTTTAAACGTTTCTTTCTCTAAGACCCTATATTTTCAAAAGTCCTACCTCCAATACTTATTTTCTCCACCAATTAAGTTTGCTTTGATCAAATTATTTGCAATATAAAAAAGAAGGGGTACCCATTGTGATAACTGAATAAGAGAAATAGCTCAAAAGGAGGTTTTTTACACAATGTCCAGCATTCTAAAGAAATACACATCAATATGCAAGAAGGACCCTGGTTCAAGGCCATATCTGGGGGACCTGAAACAGAACACCAATGGGGGACCTTTCTGTGTGGAGTTTGCATGTTCTCCCCGTACATGCGTGGGTTTTCTCCGGGGACTCCGGCTTCCTCCCACTGTCCAAAAACATGCTTCATAGGTTAACTGGTAACTCTAAAATCTCTCTAGGAGTGTATGTGAGAGTCCATGGGTGTGTTACTTTTGGCCCTGCAACAGACCGTTGACCTGTACAGGGTGTCCCCTGCCTTCACCCACGAGTGGCCGGCAGAGACTCCTGCAGCCCCGTGCCCCCGAAAGGGACAAGACGGGTTTAGAAGATGAATGAATGTTTAGCTTAAAACTACATTTATCCTGTTAAAACCATCTGATAATAAAGAACGTCTATATTTGAACTAAGAGATTTATAAATAAAAATAAATGGAACAAATAAATGATAAACCTTAGATCCTCTGTCTTTTCTTCTTCTGCAGACAGTAACTTCATCCTGGCCAATGCTCAGGTGTCAAAGGGATTTCCCATTGTCTACTGCTCGGATGGCTTCTGCGAGCTCACAGGCTTCTCCAGGGCTGAGGTCATGCAGAAGAGCTGTGCCTGTAAGTTCCTGTATGGACCTGAGACCAGTGAAAGCATCATTCTCAGCATTGATGAAGCCTTGGAAGAGCGCAAAGAGTTTAAAGATGAGATCATGTTCTACTCAAAGACAGGTAAACACAAAATGCTTCTTTTTTGTGTTGGATGGATTGTCGTAACTTCTGTTTTTTGTTCTCCTTTTGTGAAAACTCCTGCTCTTTGCCAGATTAGCCCTTCAACCACAGTGAGAGGATGAGCAGAAATATTCTATGCGAAAATGTGCAGACAAAGTCAATATCATGCACAATTTCCCTTTTTATATTGTAATAAATTTGTTCTCTGTGACTATTTCTGGGGAAACTCCATTTAAATTGGCATATGGGCCACTGCATGGAGGAAATAATTACTAGAGGAAGGGATATAAAACTTATTTTATTGATCTGTGCTCATTAAACGGTGATTAAACAAATCCATCAGTGAAAATTGTCATGCACTTGTGATTTAACTTTGAGCCTCATTAAACTTTAATAGCTGTCAGCTAATAGCCGCATAACCCTGTCTCCATCAGTTTATCTGAGCCCAGTTGTGGCATGGAGTGTGCCATAATGATTAGGAAGCTGGCCAGTGAACAAAGGGGGAAAATAACAAGGACATCAAGAGATCAAAAGAAGGATGCCTTGACTTGATGTGATAATGTTTTGATTTAGGTTTGCTGACTTATTTTTTTATTGTCATTTTAACCCCTTGACACCTATTAATGCAAAAATGCATCAATCCACTTCTGCTCCAAACTTACTCTAATTTAGCTTTTACTTAAAAGACATGAAAAGTACATTTTCCAGTAGCAAAAAACACAAATAATTCTTTTTCATCTTTGGAATTATACTCTAGAGACAACAGTTTGATCAAATTTGAACGTTTTTTGTACAGTCGGTTCGAATACATGGAAAAAAAAAGTTCTTTAAATTTTCTGCTTTTTAGGTAAAATGGCTTGTGGCCTGCTGTTTTCAGTTTCTGCATTACACCCACAAGCTTTTTCCAAAAGCCTTTTTTTAAATCTGTTCCTAACTCTCCATGAATAAAGGAGCATTCAGAAAAGCAGTTCAACTTAACTTTCTTAAATGCCCTCCATCATCAGAAAAATTCAAAGAAGAATGTGTGAAAAACAGCCAAAACACAATTTTCACTAGAGTGGTTCTTTCAGACATTTACGTGTAAAACTTCCAAACATTACATTTTTCATAAGGAAACTTTTGTTTAGAGAAGATATTTACCTCCTGAACTGGGAGCTGGATCTTTAACAGAGGAGCCTGATGGCTGAAGGCTCTGAATATAGAATGTAAACAAACTGTGTGATGCACCATTCAAATTTACAGCTTTTTCTTTGATTGATTGAAGTAGATATAGCAGACAGCTCAGTTCAGATGCACGCACATATGTTTGATAATACCTTCACAGATGCAGCTCTCCCTCTCTGATATCTCACATCACAGTCATTCATCTTCTTTTTTTGTCTTTCAATTGCTTTTAGTCCCTTTCCTCCAAATATGTCTCTGTTTGGTCTTGCTTTCAGTTTTTTTCTGCATGTGCCAAACACACCTACAGCTGTGGTGCTGCCAGTTTCTCAGTAGGTTGTTGGCTTTCACCCCTGCTCAGCTCTTTGGTTCTATTATCTCTCCTTTCCTCCTTTTTCCTCTCTTTCTGTCTGTCACAGCGGAGTCCTGAAAGTAAACAAGGCTGATTGACTCAGTTTGTCCTCCGTCTGTCTGCCTGAGAACAGAGAACGCTGCAGGCTCGCAATCAGGAATACTCCTCTTCACTCTGGGTGCCTGATAGTGGCATCTTGCTTCTCAGCCGTTCAGCTGTTCACTCAGACACGCACTCAAGCAGAGACAAAAACACTGAGATTGGGGTGACAAACAGGCAAGGAAAGCTTACAGGGTAGGGGTGATGGAAGGAAACTCCATGGGAAATCCCTCTTGATCAAAAATCCATTTAGTAGGTTGGGAGCCTTCATCATGAGACTATATGCTGCAGACTAAACAGTTATTACTTAAAATCTTTTGTTTAAAAGAATGTGTTTTTGGTGTTTTTAACATATTCTTGTGTCATTTTTTCTGATGATGGATGGATGTATAAAGAAAATTAGGCTCAGAATTGCATTTCTGAGTATTTCTTTATTCAAATTGTTGTGAATCTGGAGCAGATGAAAAAACGCTGTTGGAAATTATGCTGGACAGGCGACGATCTCCCTGCTCCAGGAGCTCACCAACAGGGAGGGGAAGGGGGGTGAGGTTGCTTTGCACCAAAAATCCAGCCCACAATTCAGAGGTGAATTTGTACTGAACTACTGCTGCTCTGCAGAAACTGTGTCCTAGAAGAAAACCTAGATTTTTAAACTTTGGCCATAAACAGCATAATCATAATTAAAAGACCACTGGGAACACTTTAAAATTGATCAAAAGATGATCAAAAGATAATCAGAGTGGGACTTTAAGTTGTGGCAAAAATATGTCACGCAAATTTGACTGACTGCATAGCTACCAAGGTGTGTGTGTGTGTGTGGGGGGAGGTCTCTTCATCTCACAAACTTGGATTTTTATTACTAACTACATATTTGCCAACTAGCCATGTCAAATTTCCCAAACTACTCCAGACAAATGTAGGCTTCAGAAAAAATAAACAGATGTTTTTTTTTTCTCATTTATTTATGAAAGATGTCTTGAATAAGTTAAAGCACCAAGATAACTGTTGTGGAGTTTAAATCAAAGCAGAAAAGAAAATATTTCCCCACAAACCTGTGGAGGACTGTACATGGGTCTAAATTCATGTAAAAATTTTTTTTTTTTTTTTTTTACCATTACCTATTTTCCTTGCAGAGAAATCTTTTATTTACAGTAAAAGGAAACAAGACTTCAAAGATTTGTTCATCCCTTGTTGTGCTTGGGGAATGGTTAGCCCGGTCTATTCAAAGCAACTGCTCTCCCCCATCCCCTTGTGATCTCTAAGGGTTAGAAAGCCCACTGATGAGTTGAGGAATTGATGGAACCGTTTATTCACTCCCAGCGCAAACAAAGCCAACATACAGTACAGACCAAAAGTTTCCACACACCTTCCCAATCAAATGAATGGGAAGGTGTGTCCAAACTTTTGGTCTGTACTGTATACACATTCCAAATCAACCTAGAAACTTTCCAAAAGTTGCATTTGATGGCATTAAAAAAAATGTCTCTTTGTACTTTCAGCTGTGCTGTTCTGGTGCCTGTTGGACATAGTTCCAATCAAAAACGAGAAGGGAGATGTGGTGCTCTTTCTGGCTTCCTTTAAGGACATTACTGGCACTAAAGCCAAAGCCATCCACGAGGACCGGAGGGAAGGTAAGACTAATCATGCAATATGGTTATCTTTTCTCTCAGTCAGATGTAAAATTGCTCAAAGCAAAATTAACTTTTATAACAAAAATCTGCTGATCTTTCAAAAAATATCATAATTATTAAATATCATAATGCGGGGTGGGGGGTGGGTGTATTTGCATTTACTCTGCACTTGAGGCGTCTAAATCTTAAACATTATGCTCTTGTTGGGAAATTTGTTTCAACAGTCACCTATTAACTATCCTGACACATCAGATATATGAAATGTTAAAAATAATTTGTTTTGTTGGAGCTCCTTCAATGATTAGAAGAATCACATAAAAAAGTTCTTGTGGTTTTAAAGGGCATAAAGAACTTTAGTCAAAACCTATGCGTTTGTCATAACTGCCTCTACATGTGGAAATGGGTTGTCTGCGGGTGAACTCTGTGCAAACCTGCAGGGCATGCAGATTGCCCTCAGGAATTATAATCAAGGTTGTGTACCACTTGGTGAACTCGTAGGTCAAAAATGTTCATGAACATTTTTGTCTATAACCATGCTGTGAGTGACAGGTCATAGCAAACACTTTGGGTCTATTCAGACTGGAAAAATTAGTTAGTCCAGACCAAGTGATCTTATTTTAGTCCGGATTAAGTCCTGAACCTTGCCTTTGGTTTGTATTCAGACTGCTGTCAACCTGACATTTCTGTTTCGCACTAAAGCTTGTAAACAAAAGCCCTCTACATCCTTTCAGTCATTGGTCAGGAATTACGAGGCGGGGCAAAGCAACCAGAGAAAGAATAATGGAAGTCCTATGCTTTGCAATCCCTGTCTGGATAGTTCACTTCAACCTTTTATATTTCGCTCACCAATTATGACTCCATGCCTGACTCGCCGGCTGACTCCATGCCTGACCCGCCAGCTGACTCCATGCCTGACCCGCTAGCTGACTGCTGGCCTGACACGCCTGCCCTCTTGGCGGACAACTTGACCAACCCTGACGACTTGCCCGACCCACTGGAGCTCGACGACTGGCCAAACCCATGCCAGTCCCAGACTCCATGCCTGAACCATCAGCCAACTACTGGCCTGACCCGCCAGCCGATTGCTGGCCTGATCCGCCAGTTGACTGTTGGTTTAACCTGCCTGCCCCAGACTTCATGCCTGACCCACCTGCCTTATGGACTGATAACTCTACCGACCCTGACTACTGGCCTGACCCGCTGGCACCTGACTACTGCCCCGACCCGCCGGTGCACCCTGCCACACTGGCCCTGAACTCTATGCCTGATCCAACACCGATTTTGGACTCCCCGCTGGCACCTTAACGGCCAATGCACCCTGACTTATCCAGACCCGCCTCGTCTGCCTCGCTGGACAGTGCGGCCTCCCGGCCGTCCTCTGGACCCGCCTCGCCGGTCAGCGCGGCCTCCCGGCCATCCTCCGGACTCATCGTCTCGGCCTCGCTGGTATGCCCAGCCCTGCCTCCATTTGTCCGTCAAAGTTTGTCCTCCGGGCCCCCTCCTCCTTAGTTCACCTTTGGAACCTCGGTGCGTTTCCTTGAGGAGGGGTACTGTCATGGTTTGGGTGTCTTTGCATTAGTTTTTGCTTCCTTTTGTTTCTGTCGTGTTTGAGTTCTGTTTCCTGTCTTATTTTGGAAGGTTTCCTGTTTTGTGATGTTTTGAGTTTTACTTCCCTGATCCCAATCTCTCCTGATCATGTTCACCTGTGTCTTGTCAGTCTTGTTTTTATTTAAGTCTTGTCTCTGCCTTCCTCTTCTGCTGGTCCATACCGTCTCTTCCCTGACTGTCTTCTGCCATGTTTTCATGTTTAGGCCACAGTAAGCTTAGTTTTGTTTCCCTGCTCTGCAGCGCTTTATGTTAGTTTAATAAACCCCTTGCCCTGCACTGTGTGCCTCCCGTCTCTGCCTTCACGCTCACCAGCCTCCTTACCTGACAGCAAGCTCCTTTCGTGTCCCTTTCGTGCAGTTTGGCTGTTAGACATGAGGAAATGTCCATCCAAAAACCGGCATTTGTGACTAGGGCATAAGAACTAGTTTCAAAAAGTCACTCAGTAATCACTGTGACACATTAAACATATGAAATTTAAAAGCAATTTCTTTTGTTTGAGTTCTTTTATTGCCTTTAAGAATAAATAAAGATTTATTTTGGTCTACAAGGGCATGGAAAATTTTAGTTATAGCTTAAGAAGTCTTTTAAGTCTGATGGGACCCACAAAGACTCTCTTTTCCTGGATATCATGAGTAATGTGTGGGGTGAACACTTTCCTACTTTTTCTGTTTCCTTTTCTGTCAAAAGTTTCGCCTTTACTAAAAATATAGTCTACACTATGTCCCTAGTTTTTAGTGTCCTTCGTCCATTTCTCTGCTCCTCCATCACCTCGATTTCTCATTACACCCTGCTGTTTTTTGCCATAACTCACCATTCTCACATCTCCTGTCTATTCTACAAGTGCACCTCCACCACCACCTCCTTCTCAAATAGACTCTCACCTCACTAGTGCTTTCCTTACACCCCCCCCCCCCCAATAATGGCTGAAACACCGAAGGGAAATTCATTAGATCTAAAAATAAGCCCCACACTGTTTTATGGATGGGCCCTGTCTGTCAACCCTTGTGGGGTTCATGTGAGCACGTTTTCCAAAGGACACTCAAAAGGAGTTTCACTTCTACTCCCCAACTGTGTTACTGTCTTTGACGTCACTTATACCACAAAAAAACAAGTGTTTTTACCTTTGAAATTGCCGAAAACTTACTACAAAAACAAAGTTTTGTCCCAGCTTTGAATTTCTCAGTCTGCACTCATCCCCTCTGAACAGTCTGCCTCAACAATACACTCAAAGAAACCCAGAACTGCGCTTGCTGCAGTGTGCACTTCAGCTGCAATCCACAACCACTTAACTTTCTTAAAACTGCCACTCTGCCAAAGTAGTAAAGAGTTCTTTTTTTGGATACAATGCACAATACTCCCCATTATGTATGACAGAATGACCAAAACCTGCTTTTGAACAATGCCAAAATAGACAGTGAAGGTTTTTTTTCAACTATAATTTTAATTTCATGTTTAAACAAATGGGACAGATTGCTCAAAAATGGTACAATCTTTTTTTAATTCTCGTTTTTATATGTATTCTCTTTTCCTATTCAGGACAGGAACGTTGGGCATTTCATCAAACGTAATGACAGTTTCAAACGTCGGGAGCAAACCCTATGGGGGTAAAGAGTTGTTGATGGGTGTGCATCAACCCGTGTGTGTGTGCTTACAGAGCGGCGGCGTGGCAGGGTGAAAACAGACTCTCCCTTCAGCACAGCTCGGCTGCGGAGCGGCACTGTTCTCTATCACATCTCTGGTCACTTGCACAGCAGGGAGAAGAGCAAGATTAAACTCAACAAGGTATTACTCCACAAATGGGGACTTTGTAAAAAAGAAAAATTATATTTTACTACAATTTACAAAAAAAGTAATGATAAATAAATGAGACAAATGACAGGAAGGATTCTAATTAGTTTGCCTAATCCCCTGTTGACTAAAATAGAAATCTGGTTTGTGCTTTGAAAAACTGGTTATTAAGAAAAGTACACACAGTAACAAAAAACGTACTAAATAAATGTATCTGTTCCATTTTTGAAAATCCCTTTTCTTATTGCAATGAATGTTTTTTTTCAATGCAAGCAGTAGGACAAACCCAGCATTGCAAGTTAGCAGCAGTTTCAAAAGTAACATCTTAAAAAAGTATTCTTTTTGCGGTTTGATAACAGCAGATGGATTGCTCAGAGTTAAAGTAAATAGCAAAGATATCCCCAAATGTATCCCAAGTAACCATCCCTTACTAAAAATAGAAGGGATTGAGGAGCATCATTAGGTACAGCTTTTTAAAATTAAGTGTATGATCATGACATTAAGAGAAAATCTTTTTTGAAGCAACAAGTGCAACAATATTCAAAATTTGCTATCAACAACTAACACCTAATTCCTGAAATCAAATTATTTTAATGACAAGCAGTGGACAGGGATCACATGTTGTCAAGCATGAATCTAAATGAAGTCACTGGCTGCGTGCCTTTGAACATATAAGTTCATTTTAACTGAATGTCTCTGACCTGCAAAATTGTTAAATTAACATACTCCGAAATATGTCTTGGTTACTTGTAAAAAGTCATATATGTATTTTGATTAAGGGGTTAAATAGTTAAAGTATTCATTAATCCTACTCTTTCTGTTTTTTTAAAGGGTGTACAGAGAAACAAGGTCTGCGCCCCATTATTCCCTATATACCAGCTACTATAAATGTGTGAGCTTTTTTGTCAGACACTTAGGAAAGTTCAAAAACATATTTAAATAACGTATATACATATAATTAGGTTTTAAATAGCCAAATAACTTATCTTTCTTAAAATCAGTTCTGTTCCCTTCATAAGGACTGCACTCTAGCTTTTTAGCTCAAAGCTTTCTGAATGAACTTTAAGAATACAGCTGGATGTTTACTCCTTTGTCTTCATTCATTCATAAGAAGTTATCTAAACAATGTTCTCAGACATTCTTGGCTTCCGTTTGTTTATTTTTTGAAGCAGAGTACTTTTCTTACCTGTCCAGAATGTGTTTGGTGACCCTCCTGCTCTGCCTGAGTATAAGGTAGCAGATGCCAAGAAGTCCAAATTCATCCTTCTACACTACAGCACTTTTAAAGCAGGATGGGACTGGCTGATCCTGCTAGCCACATTCTATGTTGCTGTGACGGTTCCCTATAACGTCTGCTTCATCGGTGATGATGATGACCTGACACGCAGCACGACTGTGAGCGATATTGCTGTGGAGATACTTTTCATTATAGGTATGTTCTTGCTAGGGAACAGTTTTCCTTGATGTGAAGAATTGACTCTGTGGGAAAACCCACACCTTAAAAACAAACTGTTGTTTTTCTATCTTTCAGATATTATTTTCAATTTTCGTACTACTTATGTCAGCAAGTCCGGTCAGGTAATCTTTGACGCTCGTCAGATATGCATCCATTACCTGACCACATGGTTTATCATCGATCTGGTGGCTGCATTGCCTTTTGATCTGCTCTATGCTGTCAGAGTGAGCGTGGTAAGTAGATTGGATATTACTTTCACAGAATATATTTCTCTCTTTTTAAAAATCATTTTGTACATAAATCTTTAAATAAGTTTTTAGCTTGGACTGCATAGGCTAAATGTGGGGAGGGGGAAGGTATGTGATATATTTTTCAAGCTGTAGTAATAAAAATAACTGTGGAAATCTAACACATTCAATAAATTCAAAAGAATCTACTCCAGAGTTTTATTAATGAATAATATGGCGAACGCCATTGTGTAAATCATTGCATCAAATTTTAAAATATGTAATTTCTAACATTTTTTTTAAATAAAATATTTACAAAATCTAAAAAAGACAGGCACAAACCTAAAAAAAAATATTTATTTAAAAAATAATTCTTTATATCTCCATAAGTGGATGTAACAAATACCAAGACCTGTTTAGAACTGTTTAATAAAGCAGCTCTACTTAAAGCTTTAACTAAACTCAACAAGTATTGTTTTTTTTTTCTATAGGGGCTGGCATGTTGCTCCAAAACAGCCTATAAACTTGTTGTTCTTTAAAGAGCGGCAAGCATAGCAACAATCATTTGGATTGTTTCCAGGGCTGCAGTATGGCTTTAATTTGGTGTGGATTCCATCTTCAGTACGAAACAATCAGGCTTGTATCATTAAAATCTTTGTTTCTACTACAGGAGAACAGTTGTGAGAAAGAAAAAGTATAGATCTCAAGCAATTAGGAAGACTTTCTTGACATTTTCCTGTTTGAATGATACAACCAATCGTAAGACTACATACACTATAGGGAGTCTTTTTTTTCTATTCTATCATAAAAGTTTGTGCTGTCTGGGCCCTAAGGTACAGAAAGTGAATACTCTGTATTCGATGGACTATTAGACTGGAGCACACAAACATTCATCCTAACATATTAAAGGAACTGAATGATTAACAAGCAAGTCATAAGTACAGTGTACTACTGTCTGAAACACTTTGCTAACCAAGAGTTGAAACTACCTTTTTTATTCCTACAATGAATGCATCAATAGAAAGGGGGACCATCTGGTTTGTTAGAATATGGTTTGTTACAGATATAAAACCAATCTCTGTGATTGTGTGGGAGTGCATTTTTGCTCAGTGCATCATTGGAAGGACAACTTGCACATCTGTGAAGATATTATTAAAAGTGAGGACCCAAACTTTTCTCTACAAAAACTGTATGTGCTTTTCACCACTTCTACATAGTTCCACACATAAATGGTTTTAGGTTTTATGTACCGTATATGTGGCTGGATAGCTGAGTTGGTTAAGTGCAGGACTTGTGCATGTGACATCAGGGTTTGTTTCCCAGGGGGTGCAATGAGCTTCATCCAGTTTGGGTCCTTGAGCAAGACCCTTCACCCTACTGCCTAACTATGTAGTCGCAAGGGGGCCCCAATTCTGGACCTCCCTGTGCTGCCCAGATAAAAACAGGGTTGTGTCAGGAAAGGCATCCGGCATTAAAATCTCTCCCAAAACCACCTGTGGTTTCAAAACACTTTACAATGAGCTACACGCGTTGCTGCTTCAATGTGAAAAAAATTAAAAAACATGACAAAATATGATTAACAATTGGAACTTCCTCAAAAAATGTAAGACATTTTTTCCAACTGTTCTGTACATTGAAATTATAAAATTTGGTCAGGAAAATGTTGAAATCATAAAATCAATTATAAAAGTAAGTAAAAAACTAACTTTTTTTCCTATCAAAGTATAAAGGTGGCGAGCTGTGACAGGCTGCCTCAGGCAAAGACACCAGTTTGGTTCCAAAAGTCTATAAATGGAAATACCAAGGAATCCCAGTGGATCAGGCTTTAGGCATAGGTCTACTGGGCCATAGATTCTTTACTGCCACTGGGGAGAGGTAGAATGGCGGGTATAACTGCAGCACGTTCTGCTTGATACCCCCTCTGAGGACAGAGCATTCAGAAAGTCTGCTTCCAGGGCAAAAACCATTGTTCACCAAAATGAGCCTGGAGGCCTCAGCAGTGGTCGACCCTTATGTCTTTAGTCATACGTCTCTGTCAGTTTTCTCTTTCTGGCAAGCTTAATTGTGTTTCAAGGGACATTTCTGTGGTAGTTTGGAGTCTTGGAAGATTCTTGGGGTCAAAATCTTTTTGCTGAATTATGTCTTAAAAGATTTCAAACCTATGACTGAATGACCATAACAGCTTTGCAAAAACGGAAACCTGAATTTTTTTATTGTTTTAGCTACTGAAAGTCATTCCATACTTTGAAGATCGAAGCCTTCTTGGTTTAATACCATTTATGTTTTTGAGCCGACTGGTGCTGCCACTAAAATAAATAAAAATCAACTGACCTGTCATGTTGTTGTGATGCGGTTGTAGGGCTAAAGGCATTGCTGCAGGCAGAGAAATAATTGACATTTCTGCTACATTACAACCTTTCTAGTTTACATGCTGCTTTAAAAAGGATGCAATAATTTAGCCGCATGCCCATTTCCCACCTGATAAGTGGAGGAAATAAAAACACAGTATACATAAGGAAAAGAAAGGCAGCAGGAGCTGGATGTGTAAAGGGGGATGATATACGCTGGAGAAAAGATGGAGCTTCTCCCCAGGGCTCAGTAGGCGGTTTCATTACCCCTCATGCTCCACCATCTTTATTTCTCATAGCAAGTGTGTGCAAAAACCACCATAAAGCATGTTAAAGATGTGTGCAAGAGCATATCTGCCCGCCCCAACACCATCCTCTTGCCTGTTTTTACAGATTGTCACAAATGTACACATACAGAGTTTTATACCTTTAAACACCTAATATGATAAAAATTGTGTTTTTTGTGTGTTTTTAACATATTCTTTTGGCATTTTTCTCATGATTTAAGTCATATGTAAGTAAAATTAAGCTCAAAATTGTGTTTCTGAAGATGAAAGGACCTGACGCTCAAACGTGTTAGTTTAAAGACCCAGACAGCACAATCCTTCATGATAGAATCAAACAAAGACTCCCTAAAGTGTAGTCTTACGATTATTGTATCATTCAGATAGGAACATGTCAAGAAAGTCTTCCCATTGGCTTAAACCAGAGCTGCTTCACCAACAAAAGAATTAATACAGCGCACATAAACATAGACATAGAGCATTATCATAATTCATAAAACACTTCCTTCTTGATTGATCTAATTTGAATTCCTGTATTTAAGAACCATTCAGTACATTTTTTTACACATTATACTTCAGGGAGTTTTCAGCCTCTTAAAGTTCTAATCATAACATTTGAGAGACCCTTAAGAATAAAAAAAATTTTTTTGTTGTGAAAAGTCTCTTTTTTTTAAACTGAATGTAGGAACTATTTTACTGTCAATATGATTTCATTCATTAGTTTTGTTGCTCAGAACTACCAACATCTGGTTTAATCAGAAGTGTCTTCATGCACTCAGGCTGTAACTAGGTAAGCTAACGTTAGGTGTATTTTCTTTTAAATAATGGACAGCAAGGTGGAGAAGTAGCATGTTTAATTGTGAAAACCGTTCCTCCAAAGCCAGCCATGCTCTGTTGTTTTTATTGTTTGCACTTTTCACCAACCCTGGAATAAGCAGGTAAAACAAATGTATTTGTGTTTCAAGATTGAGGAATATGTGGGTTATTTCCAAGGACAGCCAGCTTGTCAGACAGCTTTGTGACTGCAGAGAACTGATTCGACAGACAGTAGCTGGCCTGGCTGTTTGAGGAGTATTCCACAGTAATATTCCTCACAGCAGTTTGTTCTGTATGATAGGGCATGATACCTCTGAAAGCAGGGCAGGCAGACTGGACTCCATTGTGTCCAACAAAATGTTGCTGCAAATAGCTGCCAGGACCTGAAGCACCCTCGAGAACTCACAGGGAATTCAGACTTCTAGAGAAACTTTTTGGGTGAATTTAAAACCTCGACCATAACCTTAGGCCTAAGAGTTTACCAGTTCTCATTTAGACATACTGATAGAGGGAAGGGAAAGGAAGGACTACACAGCTATTCCACTATAGGGCTCTTAAACAGCCGTGCTTTGGACTGATGACCTGTCCAGGTTGAACCCTGCCAGGACAGGCTCTGGCATCCCCATGACCCAAAAAGGGATGTTGCAGGTTAAAAAAGTGGATGGGTGAATAGGCTCTTAAAGATCACAAAGAAAGTGATTTTCATTGTACTTTCATTCTTCTTCAAACCGATTTAGAAAATATAATCTGTAAAAACGTTCTTAAATTCAGTTTTGTATTAGTGTGCATTTCATTTTATTTTTCTAAAATATTTTTAAAATTGTATTGCTGGGTCATTTGTTTTCTAGATTATTGGTGGCATTCTTAATCCTAATCAGTATCTTTCATAGACCCACTCTGAGCATCTTTGGATCTATTGTAAAAGCGTCCTAGAAGTCTTTATTTATGATTATGCAGTTTGGTGTCTGAGTTGTGGGTAAAACTTTTAGGGGGGAGCAACCCCCCCTTCTCCCATAACTTAGCTATCTGTTTACACGATCTGGTGCTCAATTACAACTCCTCAAACCCCCAACCTAACATTACTGGTGCAACAACAACAGCGAACAATATTGGAGCATTTTTTGTCACAAATGAGCTACCTTATTTTTTTTCATCTGCTTCTGATTCACAACAATTTGAATAAAGAATTACTCAAACTGCTATATTAATCTTAATAAAAGATAAAAATGCAACAAACGTATCAGTGTTTTCTCATTTTCTAATTTGTACATTTGTATTTTTCTGTTTGCTGTTTTTTCCAGGTGTCCGTGGTGCACCTGTTAAAAACAGTCCGCCTGCTTCGTCTGCTCAGACTCCTGCAGAAGATGGACCGATACTCACAGCACAGCACAGTCGTCCTGACTCTGCTCATGTCCATGTTTGCCCTCCTGGCCCACTGGATGGCCTGCATCTGGTATATTATTGGCAAGATGGAGATAGAGGCCAACAGCTATAACTGGGATATTGGTGAGTTGAGAGCAAATGACGCCAGCCGTTATTTTTAATCTGAGAGCACCTGTGACCTTCCTTTATGGTAAAACTTGATTTGTTGTTTGTTCGCCTTGTTCCTTTAAGCACAGCAGGTGTTCTGCTGCAAACAGAAGTAATTCAGCAGACTACAGTTTGTGCTGCAATATAACACAATCGAAAGAATAAGGCAGGCAAAAGATGGTAAATGTTATACAGAATTGTATATAAACATTAAGATTATAAAAATATGCAGTATGTCCTATAGTTGAGCAGAAATTCCAAAAGCAACTGAATAAGTCTTTTTCAACAAAAGAAGAATAGAATTATAATTTGAAATGCATACAGTATACATTTTTCAAAATAAAGCAAAACTCCAGCATACATGTCAGCAGAACTTATTTTGGTGAGGGTAGGGCAGATTTTTGCTCTTGATGAGCATCAATCTTTTTTATCGTTTTCTTTACCCCTGAAATTGCAGTCCAGCTCAGATAAAGCAAGAAAGATTCCTTTCTAATATCACCGCATTTCATTGTCATAAAACAGAATTCTGACACAGGATCAATGTTTTGTGTCCTAATTATTTATTTCTAATGCTGAGGTGAGTTTTGAATCCTAGCAGCCATGAAGTGTTTCCATCCAATTACCATTCATCAGTGTCTGCAAAGAGACTCATGGGATGAACTTCATGTCTCCACACAGTGTTGGGTATGAGCTCCTGCTATCAAGCATCTGCTCTGCTTTCCGTGTTGAAGCTGTTCCTCTGAGTCTAGCATGAAGGAGAGAAAAACAAAATGTCCAGACTTTGAAAACTGTCTGGTAAAGTCAGAATTAAATTGATTTTTAAAAAACCTACGCAAGATTAAAATGACACACCAGGAAAGTTTTAAGACTCCGATGATCATCATATTTTTAACAAGTTCTTGTGCCATTTTGCTGATGAAGGAGGACATATATAAAGAAAATTGAGCTCAATATCGCATTTCTAAGTTTTTATTTATTTAAATCATTGTGAATCAGGAGTTTGAAAAAAGCTTTTTTGTGATGTACCTTAATACAGTGAGTGGACCACAATCTTCTTGCCCTGAGCTCTCAGCAACAGGGAGGGGAATGGGGCCAGGATTGCTCTGCGACAGAAGTCCCATCCACAGCTCAGAGGCGTATTTGTACTGCACTACTGCCTTTCAGTAACTATGTCCTAGAAAACAACATGTTTTTTTGTTTTGGCTAAAAAGGACATAATTATAATTAAAAGACCACTGGAAACACTTTTACAATAGATCAAAAGATGATTGGAGTGGGTCTGCAAGGTTTTCATTTGCTTTGGTTCGTCATCTAAGACTGTCTGACCGTTTACCTTGCATTGATGTCCTTTTGAAACAGGATGGCTCCATGAGTTGGGTAAACGTTTGGAATCGCCGTATCACGCCATGGCTGAAGTTAATGGGACCACCAGCGGTCCCTCAATCCGGAGTGTGTACATCGCATCACTGTACTTCACCCTCAGCAGTTTAACCAGTGTGGGCTTTGGGAACGTGTCGGCCAACACTGATGCAGAGAAGATCTTCTCAATTTGTGTCATGCTAATAGGAGGTAAACAAACATAACAGACTTTTAAAAGTAAATACTACTGATTTATAAACATTTAGCAACATTAATGTGCTCTGAAAATGGAATTGTCACTCACTACCTCCCACCATTATATAATGTAATCCAAAGGGCCAGAAAACATAATAAAAAGTTTGATTTGTTTGGTAATAAAATGTTAATAACCATTGTAGATTCGGACAAAAACTAAATGTTTTTAACCGGCTCCAGGGTGTCAGGAGCCACAGACACATCACATGTAAGAATGCAAACTTAAAGAAAAATCCAAAGTATCATTTGATAAACAAATCTTTTTTCCCTTTTCATCATTATTTTTTGTAGGAAACCCCTTTTTATTGTTATAAATTAATTACAATAGTTGAGTTTCATTTTGTAAATATTAAATTCTGTTCATATTAACATTAAATTATTAATAATTTTAGTTGATTTGGTTTTAGCTCTTACTGTTTAATAACCCCTCATTTTTGATTGTTTTGTTTTGTTTTAATCTAGCATTGTTTTATTTTTGATAGTTTTATTCTAATTATGTTGTAATGTAATTTTACAGCTGTCATAATTCCACCTGTTTTCACAAATCATCATCAGAGCTTTATGTTAATAATTATTTTATCAGTCAGAATATTAAACTCTTTCAGTTACAGTCTGCAATCTTTGCTTGTCGACAATTTTTTCTGCTTCAGTTCATTCAGATTTCAATTTTTTGATGTGTTTTATTTTGATGTTTCAGTTCAGTTTTCAGTAGTTTGTTCTTTAATCGTGACTTCAGTTTATGTAATATTTATTTTGTTTTTCTATCAACCCTTTTCTGGTCTTCTGTATTGAGATCCTCCTTAAACCATAGACCTTTTTTTTCTAGAAAACTTCTTTTTTCATTTTGTGAAGATTTTGGAATCCCCAAATATTTTCTTTTTGGAACTGGTTCTTGGCAAAGAAGAAAATTATTAGCATCACTTCAGCACATTTAATTAATGCTAAGCTGTTGACTTTGTTATGAATTATTGTTATTTTTTTGACAGTAGGGAGATGTTTTTATATGTGAAAATGTCTAATAATGTTTTTCCATAAAGCCTGTTTTTTAAAATATATTGCAAAAAATTACTAGGAGTGGATAGACTTGATGTAATAAAGTCAACAATATGCATCCTGAAAGAGTCTCATATAAGTGGATTTATTAATGTACTAAGCAGAAACACCATTCAAAAAAATCTGAAAGTAGAGAAGTAAAAAATACTCTGTTATCAATTATGACCTTGCTGAAACATGATGTGAATGATTTGGGCAGATAGTTTAGATTGCTGTAAAGACACCCACAGTAAGATAACATTTACTGAACTATCATGATTACTTCTTTATGGTCTTTTTATGCATCATTTATGTTAGGATGATATATTTACATGGCTTGCATTTGTAAAACTCACCAAAGGTATTTTTTGATTTAGCTTTTTTCACAGCCATTAAGTCCCTTTCTCTTATATAAGAAACAGCAGGGTGTGTTCTTATGTAAATCTGATGCTATGAGGAACAAGAGACGAATCTCTTTAATTAAAAAATAACCAGGTTTATACGTGTTTTAAAGGGGCCAACAAATCTGTAATAACGCATCCGGAATATTTCAGGAAAATTGTACTAAAACCTTTTTAAGACATTTATGAAGAAGTCCCACTGAGTTGAAAAAGCTGCAAAGTTCCTTTCATTTCTGAACTAACCCTTAACTTCACACTTCAACATGATTTTTTTATTTCCTTTCCTAAAATTCTTTTTTTTTTTGTCTTGAACTGAGAGTGATCACTGGTGTAGCCGCCACGCTTTCATGTATAGCAGTGTGTGACGCAGATGTGGCGCTGCTGAACACTGAATGGGATTAAGAGAATACATTATGTGTGGCTGTGGAAAGGGCAGGTTTCTCAAACTAATCAAATAAAATCCAGTCGGTCCTGACACTGATGTTCTTTTCTGGGTAGAGCAGAACTACCAGACATACATTTAATTGAACCATGTTCATCTTGTTTTATCAGAAGAATCAAATAAAGGCAGTGATGCATGACAAAAATTATTGCTATTCTATTATTCCTAATTGATAATACTGAACCAGTGTGTGTGACTTAAATGTCTAAAAGAGTTCTTTGTTTCTACATTTCTCTTAGTTTTCCTGCAGCAGTAGGTGTTGTAAAGCCCTATCTCATTTTTTTTCACTTGTTGAGATCCTTAATGAAAACACATAAATATATTTTTTCTATGCCAGAATTGCATTTGTGTTTTTTTTTTGCTTTTGTTTATTTTACTCTTCCAATATTTTATCCATGTGTTTATTCTTTTTCCTGTCTAACCTTTCAGCACCTTTGCTTTAGCTCTCTTCTTCCTTCTCTTCCCTGCAGCACTGATGCACGCCTTGGTTTTTGGAAACGTAACAGCCATCATCCAGAGAATGTATTCCCGCTGGTCCCAGTATCACACTAGGACTAAAGACCTCAAGGACTTCATACGTATCCATCACCTGCCTCAGAGCCTCAAGCAGCGAATGCTGGAGTACTTTCAGACCACCTGGTCAGTCAACAACGGCATCGACTGCAATGAGGTAGAGAAATAAAATCATCTAATCTCTTTTATCCCTCAAATGTGGGTGTTTGGTGTGCTTTTAAGTTAAGATATGATAAGATAAGAAAGGACTTTATTGATCCCCAGAGGGAATTTCAGTTGTCATGGCAGCGAAAAACAAGAAATATAGCTGTTAGAAAAAAACCAAGGAGCATTGAGTAAGAATAAAATAGTAATAATAGAAAGTGGAAGTAAAAGTACACATCATAAATAACAAGTTAAATAATTAGATAAATAACAGCAGCGGTTTCAGCAGTCCCAGAATGTGTTATTGTATAGTCTGACTGCTGCCGGGACGAAGGACCTCCGGTATCGTTCCTTTTTGCATTGGATGTGCAGCAGTCTTTGGCTGAACAAGCTACTCATGGTCCTCACCGTTACATACCGAGGGTGAGAGGGGTTGTTCAGAATGCTGGACAGCTTGGTCAGCATCCTTCTCTGAGTCCAGGGGACAGCCCAGGACAGAGCTAGCTCTCTTCACCAGCTTGACCAGTTTATTTTTGTCCCTTTCATTCATTCCTCCACACCAGCAGACCACAGCATAGAAAGTTGCTGTCACAACGATAGAAGGTCTTGAGTAGTGGCCTACACCAGTGTTTTTCAACCTTTTTTGAGCCACGGCACACTTTAACCTTGACAAAAATCCTGCGGCACACCAGCATCCAAAAAAATAGATTAAAAAAAAAGAAAAAGCTGGAAGCTGCAGCTGTTTTTTTTCTAAAAGATGTATTAAAAATTAAGTCAAAAGATTCAAAAACTGTTTGATGTGTGTTCATTGTTTTAAGACATTAAGAGGAGGGACTCATTGTCCGCTAAAACAGTCACTTTAATGCATCATGGGAGATGTAGTGCCGATAATCCGGTGACCGCGGAAAGACCCGCGTCTTTGAGCTTCATTGTTTTGTTCACTTGTTCCACAGTCTGATACCAGATTCTGTGGAAAGCTACACCGCTAAAGACGAGCTTTAGCTGGTATTTTTCTTAGAACAGAGAGACTTTTTTGCACTAAATCCAAACAAGGAAGTGAATACTTTAACCACTTCTGATTGGTCAGACTGATGACATGTGATTAAGCCTTCAAGAATGATTGGTGGAGACAGTTAAAGGGGCGGGACTTTTCCTTACACAGTTATCGCTGCAGCTATAACTGTACCGCGGACCGTCATGCTTATCAAAGTGTCTTTAATAGAATCATATAAACACGAAGAAAAAATAATTTTAGGATATTTCATATTCTTAACTTCTCAGTGTTTTATCAGGGCCTGTTTGGATGAACAAAGAGCGGATTTCCTGGAGATGGTAATTGTTTTTAGATCAGTTAATGAGGGCAATTTCTCACGGCACACTTGACCATCTCCCACGGCACACTAGTGTGCCGCGGCACACTGGTTGAAAAACACTGGCCTACACACACCAAAGGATCTCAGTCTCCTCAGGAGGTGGAGGCGACTCTGGCCCTTCTTATGCAGGACCCTTGTGTTATCTGACCAGTCCAGTTTATTGTTGATGTGAACACCCAGGTTGTTGTACACATCCACCCTCTCGATGTCCAGTCCCTGAATGACCACTGGAGGAGACTGAGAAGCCTTTTTGCGGAAGTCAACCACCAATCTCCTTCGTTTTGGTGGCATTGATGTAAAGGGGATTGAGTTCACGCCAGTCCACAAAGTCCTTGATCACCTTCTTATATTCCAGATCGTTTCCCTCTGACACGCGTCCAACAATGGCTGTGCCATCGGAGAACTTCTGGATATGGCAGCTGTTTGAGTCTAGTCTAGTCATAGTGGAAGCCGGATGTTTAGAGTGTTAAAAGAAAAGGAGAGAGCACTGTCCCTTGTGGAGCCCCCGTGCTGCAGACCAACTGGGCAGACACACAGTCTTGGAGCCTCACATACTGAGCTTTACATCACTTTGCTTATTAGCCATCATTTGATAGGGTTTATCTTTGTAAGAATTTAAGTACAGGATCACTCATCCATGATTTGTTGCAGGAAATTCTGCAGAACCAAACTCCAATTAAAAATGTCAGCAGTGGCAGGGTTAACCGAAAGACAATTTAAGCTTCCCCTTGTGTTTTTTAAATTATAAAAGTTCAGCATCCCCTAAATTTTTAGCAAAAAACGGGATTAACATGAAAGGGAAATGTACTGGATGTTCCTAGGTTTTGACAAAGTGAATCCCATTAATTTTCACACAATAGTGCAATATTGCCTCTTCTAATTTGACCTGGGATCCCCTGGGGGAGCAGTGAGCTGCAATCACTACCATACTTGATAGTCAAACCCCTCCAATCTAACTGCTTAATCCTGAATATCAAACAGGGAGGTACTGTGTCCCATTTTTAAAAGTTTGGCCCAACCTGGGATTCAATTTTTCAGCCTTAGGGCCAAAATTCTACCATGAGGTCACTGGTGTCATAATAAGAAGATATTTCCAAAATCATTTGCTCATCCATCTAAATAATAAGGTGTCCTTAACACTTGGCCTGGTCACAGCTGCATAAAATCAAGCACTCCGGCATGCAGACTGTTTTTACAAACATTTATGAAGGAATGGGCTGCTCAGTGAATTCCAACGTGTAACTGCCATCACACTTTTCCATCTGACAATCTGATGGACAAGTCTGGGTTTGGAGGTTGCGGGGGGACGGTATATTTTAGACTGCATTGTGCCAAGTGGGAAATTTGGTGGAGGAGGAATTATGGCGTAGGGTTGTTTTTCAGGACTTGGGCTTGGCCCCTGAGTTCCAGTGAAAGGAACTCTGAATGCTTAGGGATACCAAAACATTTGGACAATTCCATGCTCCCAACCTTGTGGGAACAGTTTGGAGTAGGCCCCTTCCACTTCCAACATGAGAAAGCAAAGTAAGGTCCATTAAGACATGGTTGACAGAATCTGGTATGGATGAACTTGACTGGCCTACACATAGTCCTGACCTGAACCCGATATAACACCTTTGGGATGAATTAGAGCGGCGAATGAGAGCCAGGCCTTCTCCACCAACATAAGTGTGTGACCTCACCAATGCGCTTTTGGAAGAATGGTCAAAAATTCCTAGAAACACACTCCTCACTCTTGTGGACAGCCTTCCCAGAAGGGTTGAAGCTGTAAGTTCATATGTGAGTCAAGGCAGGTGAGCCAATACTTTTGGTAATATAGTGTAAGTTCATCAATGGAAATGCACTGTTCAATGTGGCTTTCCCCCCAAAGAAATGTTCACTAAAAAGTGCCTCAGGAAAACACCAATGATATTTCCCAAAACAAAAAAGGGAACAATGAACCAGCTGGCAGTCACTGTAACAGACCAGCCTGGCCAGTTTACAGCTGACAATCCCACAGGTAGCATAAGGTCACATCTCATTAGCACACATGATGTTGTTTGCCTTCATTACACCCCAACATAAGAGGAAGACATCACTTTTCCCACATTCTTGATAAATCATATAATAATTGTGTTCCTGACACACAAATATTTGTGAAATCTTTTGCATAACATTTAGATATCATGGCTGAAGTGCCTTAGCCACCTTAGAACAAAACCTGACTTTTGGATCTTTGAGAATAAGGAAGGATTAGTGTGTGAAGAACACCACACAGGCAGTTAAACTGAAGTCAACTGTAAATAAAACTAGTTTGCACAAGCAAAATGCAGGATGAACAGCACCTTTCTTTGACAAGCTCAGAGAAACTGTCACTTGAGTGGTGGCTCATCCTTCCAGGGTGTGCATGCCTGTGAGACAGCTGTCAGAACTCAGACCCAGGCCAAGATGGAGTGACGATGATGAATCCCAGACAGATGAATTATAGATGGGTTGTTGATTAAAGTCAGCCTAGCCCTGATGCCACAGTACAAGTCTTTGTGACCGTGAGCTACAGGTTTTTGTCCTTTCAAAGCGATCAACAGATTAACAACTGGCAATGTTTTGCCTTTTTTCCAGCTTTGACAGGAAAATTTCACTTGGTATGTTTCACAGCTGTATTCACAGGTTAGAAAAACAAAACAGAGGCAGTGAATGCTGGAAATTTAATTACTGAGTTTCAGAGTGGTGTTTTCACACCTGTCATGCTTCCAACACCCCTGCCTCCTTTCTCTTTCTTCATCCCTCGATTTCATTCTCTGCTTCCCCCCACGCCATCTCCACAGCTGCTGAAGGACTTTCCAGATGAGTTGCGATCCGATATCACCATGCATCTTAACAAGGAGATCCTGGAGCTGTCGTTATTTGCCTCTGCCAGTCGCGGCTGCCTGCGCTCCTTGTCACTGCACATCAAGACCTCCTTTTGCGCCCCTGGAGAGTACCTGCTTCGACAGGGTGATGCTCTCCAGGCCATCTTTTTTGTCTGCTCTGGCTCAATGGAAGTGCTGAAGGATGACATGGTGTTGGCCATTCTGGGTAGGTTAAAGGGATAAGGAGGGGATTATAGTTTTGGTTCATGACAAATGTCATTCTTGCAGACCTATGTCTAGTATAATATCAGACCTTTTTTACTTGTACATACAGAGATTAATGGATCACTTGAACAGCTAACTCGCCCACACATGTCCAGTTTATTAATCTATTAACATGCTCTTTCTCCCACAACAGTATAACTCTCTGCTCTGTTTGTTTAACTGTCGAAGTTGAATGGTTTTAGTTTCAATGAGTTTTTACTTTACTTTTTCAAAAGGTTTTGGTTGTAGGGCTGCACAATGTGAGGAAACCTCATAGGGTAACAATAAGTGATCAGTGTTGCCATGGCGTTATAGCTTGCGTGACTTTAACAAATAGCAACGCAAAAAACAAATCATCCAATATTTCCATTTTTCGCCAACCCTTTCATTTAGAAAAAAGACAGCATATTTTAAATTAAACTTGTAATGACTCACATCTACATGGGAGGTGAGCATCTAGAACAAAAGGGCTCCATTCGATTATTTAGCGACTGAAGGGGTGCAAATGCATAAAGGGTTTTATTAGATATTTAATGCTTTAAGCTGCCATGAGATTGTTTTAGCATGTGTGTAAACATTTAAGGTCACCATTTAACGCAGTTCACTCTATCTTTTGCGATACGCATAAAGCATAAGCTGACACCGTGATAGCAATTAAATTTTTTTATATATTGTGCAGGCCTAATTGCTTGTGTCAGAACTCTCTTGCTAGTTATCATTTAGTAAACTATATGGGGCATTTGCCATTTCTGCCATTTTTTGGGGTGTCCAAATGTACAATTCCAAAATCCAGTGCCCCGGAACTTTCCCAGCAGTCTGCAGAAAACTAGTGTGAATCAATTAGCAAATAAAGACCGCAATGTATTGCGTCGCAACACTTTGTCATTTGAAAAAAATGTATTTACATTTTTTTGTATATATCATCAGTTTTTTTATCATCAGAACACGGTGAATTCATTTATAAACTGTTCATATTTATTAGGTTTTTACTTCAGCAATTGCATAATGAATGCCATGTTCGCCGTTGAAAAAAAGAGGGAGCGTTTGTCCAAATTGCATTCAAATTCCCCTTGATTGCCCTGCACCCTAGTCTTTTAGGGATTAAGGAGTAGTAAAGGAATTCAGACATAGGCATTTACTTTATTTTAAAAAACAGTTGCACGAAAGGACAAAATAAGTGGATAAATTGAGGAACCAAAACTGATATTTTTGCATTTGTTATTTGGTAAACATTGAAATTATGAATTAGGATGATGCACATGAGGAACCTTTTTTTTCTTCATTTTTGTGATTGTGCTTTTTAGCTGTTTCATTCCAGAAAACCAACCAGTCTGAAAACTTTGATAATACTCAATATTTCTCAGGTAGGGTTTAGGATTAAACCCAAAGCAGCAAATTTTTAATAAAAACAAAGGTGGAAAAATAGTTGTAGAAATTGCTGTGCATAAACATTCAGACTGTGTTTGTTTTTGCAAAAGACTGCAGTGTTAGGTGCAGGCTCATGACAAAGGATGCATTTTGCATCACCAGATAAATTAGACTGAAAATGTTCTCACCGAGCATGAAATGTAAAAAAAACAACATTTTTTTCCCTTCTGCTAAAGACACAGAAGTCATTCCTGTAAGACAGGGTTGTAAAAGTATTCAGAAGTACAGGGGGGCACAAAGTATCAGGTAAGTCATCAATTTTGCAAGACGACCCACTTAAAAAGATAAGATAGGTTTCATCATAGATACACTTCAACTGTAAGAGACAGAATGTAAAAAAAACAATCCAGTGAATCACTTTGCTTGATTTCTTAATATGTTGTTTGTATAATTATGCAGAAAAATACCTATTTGGTAAATAAAAATAAATAAATAGCAACATTACAGGCCTTTCTCATCTTTAGAAGTGGGACAATTTGAGGGATGGATGACTGACAAATACTGTTTTGCCCCACTGTGACTTCTATTTTTGTTATAACATTCAAACATTGTATATTGTCACAATATACCAAAACGTACACTAGACCTATATAAAAGCACAAGGAAATCATGAGACCACATATTAAAATCCATAGAAAAGGTTGTAAGCTTTTAATGTTCACACATTTAAACAACCACTTGGTATATTCACCATTAAGTATTTCTTTCTAAATTTTTACATGTCTTCTTATGTTACCTTGTTATGTACATTAAATTACTTTTAGGAGCAGTGTGGTACTAATTTTTCTAATCTTTGTCATTTTATTCCATAAACCCTAGGTGGAGAGATGTAAGCATTTACTTTTTTCACCACCTTAGCACTTATGGGTGCTGTTTCTGCCTTGCTTTGTAGAATTTTCCACGCTGACAGATGAAAAGAGTTTTGAAGTCTAACATTCTGACTGTCACTAATGGCTTTTGCTCTCTGACCTTCATGACGCTGAGCAGTACTGCAATCTGGTAGCAGTGTGAATGCCAGTTTTTGACACAAAACTCCATCTGTCACTTATTCTTTTTTTGACTTTGCTAATTCTAATAATCATTGCTTTTTTAGAGTACATTCATGTGAACGTGTTCCTGTTCCCTACCTTTATCAAAATCTAAAAGAGTGTGTGGAGTGCATGAATGTGTGTGTGTGTGTGTATGTGTGTGTGGGTGTGTGTGTGTGTGTGTGTGTCTGCGTGTGTGTGTGTGTGTGTGTGTGTGTGTGTGTGTGTGTGTGTGCGTGTGTGTGTGTGTGTGTCTGTGCGTGTGTGTGCGTTGTGTGTGTGTGTGTGTGTGTGTGTGCGTGTGTGCGTGTGTGTGTGTGGGCATGTGTGTGTGTGTGTGTGTGTGTGTGTGTGTGTGTGTGTGTGTGGACATCAGAGTTGGCAGAGTGGAAATACTCTGTATGTCTGCTTGCTGACTGTGTGTATAAGGTGGGGAGCTTATATTGAATATTTCTCCCAAAAGAAAAAATTCCTGGATAGAGATCAATGGAAGAGACAATATAACCCAGATATATGATAAAATCTGAGAAGTTGGCCTTCTCTCTAAAAGGCAAGACTATGTTAATGTTAATCTTAAAAGAAAGAGTTAAACTGCGTGTGAAGAGAGAGTTTAGCAAAATTGCCCAGTATAAACAACAACAATTACTGAGATATATGAAGAAAAAAGATGCTTGATCGTACCTTACCCAGCATAGTTTCCAGGTCACAAATAAGCTGTTTTTCAAACAGCATTTTTTTATTCTGCTCTTGATTCACAACAATTTCAACAAAAAGAAATACACAAGTACACTTTTAATCTTTATTTAATTAGTAGATATTCTCCATCATCAGAAAAATGCCAGAAGAACATGTTCAAAACACCTAAAACACAGTTTCCATCAGAGTGGGTTTTTAAGTAAATCCCTTGCAGAGATGCTTGATATCTTGAAAAGTTCAAGGATTTAAAGGACAAAAGCTGAAAGAACTGAACATTTTAATAGTTGAATGGTTAAAGTAGTTGAAAGATTGTAAAGAAGTTAAGCGCCAAAAATGGCGGAAGAGACTATAATAAAGAAATAAATAAAGAGAAAAAGGAAAACAATGGGTTAAATGCTTTATAGCATTTAACCAATTACCTTTAAAACTATCATATTTAAGCTTTGTTTCCTTGAGATACATCAAATGAGGACTTTACATGTCAAGATTTATGAATTCCTTGACAGTAATTAGGATTTATTTAACTCAATTCCCCATCAACACTACATCATACTATTTTTAATTAAACATTTATTTCATTCATTAACAATACAAAACATCAATACAATACAGATTAAAAGTATAACAGTTAGTAAATGAAAAAGGATCAGAAAGACGGAAAATGAACTGTATATTATCTGCCACTATCACTACATCAACAAAAGTAAATCAAAGTACATCAATGAAAATGCTGATCTTAACATGAGTGTTAAGCCCAGTCTACATTTTAAATAAACATCAATACATACAAATGTATCTACACAAACCCTCATTTACACAAAGGTTCAGTGGCATTATCTACTTAAAGTTGTATAAATTATTTTTGCTTGATAAATACTTCTACATACTAATTATAATGTCTGTTTAGCATCTCATTTTAATAAGACTTGTAAAGGCAGCAATTTATTTTGTATTTTTAGTTTCTTTGTCCAATTTAGTCCAAATGATAGGTCCGTATACTGAAACAGACCTCTCCTATGCCTTTGTTCTAAATCTATTTTATGTTCTTTTATGTAAATATGAATTTGTCTTAATTTGTGTGCTTTGTACATACATTTGAGAATGTTGAAATCAACTAGGTCACTAAATTTAGATATTTTCGTATTGCTGAATAGTGTTCCTGATGGGCCTCTATATTTACTTCCTGTAAGATTTCTTATTGCCTTTTTTTTGTAATGTTAAGATTAAGGGCTAAGTATGTTTTATAAGTAGTGCCCCAAATCTCTATACACTATTGCAGGTGTGGAGCAATCAGAGTTTTACAGTACATGCAATGCATTATGGTTAAGGGACCATCTCAGCTTGTGTTAAAATGGCAAATCCTTTGGCTATTTTTGTTTTTATACTACTACCGTGAGGTTTCCAAGAAAAATATTCATCAATTACAACCAGAAACTTTATTTCATTTACCGTGTTAATTTTATTGCCCCCTATGTTTACAGAAATATTATTGTTTTTATTTCTATCACTGAATAGCATAAAATATGAATTTTCACAGTTTAAAGATAATTTATTTTTTTAAATATCAAAACATTATTTTATCTTTAGTACCTCTATCTTTAGTTTGTTTCACTTTAGTTACTTTGCATTGTAATGACATCACAAAAAGCAATCTGCAAAAAATATAAATTTTGATATTTTAAATGTGCTGGCAATATAATGTATGTAAAAATAATAAATTATTTGGGACCTAAGACTGATCTCTGAGGTTCCCCACACATTATGTTTCATAAACTAGACTTTATATCATCTATTTGTACATACTGCTGCCTCTTTAAGTAACTAGAATTTTACTGTGTGCATATCCTCTAATAACATACAAGCTAAGTTTTCTTAAAATAAATTATGGTTAGTGGTGTCAAACGCTTTTATGAGATCAGGAAAACGTTAACTATTTTTGATTTTTTTTGTCATTAGTGTTAGCTGCAGTAATGCCACTTTTTATTTGGGATTAGATGATGATTCAAATAATACACAAAACCGAGGATTCGGATTACAAAAGTTTACTTTGTATTTGAGGTATCATTTTTTTTTTTGATCTTTTGTTTTGTGTACAAAAAGATTTTCCTGGAAAATATTACTTTTAATTTAAACATAAAGATAAATAATATTAGCAATGCCTTTTAAAATGACGATGAAGCTTCCAGACTGGGTTTTCTTTTAGATAAATAGCATTCCTAGCTCCCAAATGATTCATGGATTAGCAAACTGTCACTTATTATTCAAAATTCATATTTCTGTGAACAGGGAGTGAAGAAAACTGTCTGTTTTCAACGGAACACTTTGAAAGGCCTTTAATAAGCAGGGTAAACTATTGCTGAAGACCCTTTTTTAAGGAGAGAGAAGAGGATTTTAGATCCCAGGAACATGAAGAAATGACAGATGAATAAAACTCTTTCCAGTGATTTGCATAATAATGAATTTCTTACTAACTAGTGCTTTTGAGAGCTGAGAGCCACATGCATTTTAACACAAGGCCTTGAGCCAAGTGTTGAAGGGATAAGAGGTTTTCATGATGTCCCAGCATTATTCTACTCTAAAACCTCTCACACCTTCCACCATGAGTGTCCCCTCAAAACCCCATCATCAAATGGAAATTGTGACTCATGAGTGTCTGCATTAGAAAATGTGTTTCCATCTACTATTACCATGAAAACATCATGCGCTAAACCCTTTTCTAACCCACCATCTGTGTCTTTCTCTGAGCAGGTAAAGGGGACCTCATTGGGGCAAACCTGTCCTTAGATAATCGAGTAATCAAAACCAACGCAGATGTAAAAGCCCTGACCTACTGTGACCTGCAGTGCATCAACCTAAAAGGGCTCTACGAGGTTTTGGATCTCTATCCTGAATATTCTCACCATTTTGTCCAAGACATCCAACAGGATCTCACATACAACCTGAGGGAGGGACATGAGACGCAGGCGAGTCCTTCCACTGAGTGTTATTGTTTAACTACACTGTAGGTAGTGTTCTAAAGAATCTGTTACGAAAGCCTTTATTACCTTTGTTAGAAGATTTAAGGAAAATACATTGCAATAACTTAAAATGCAAATGGGTTTTTATGTTTAAAGCCCCTGCAATCTGTAAACCTAAGTCTACTTTTAGACATCCATTGATTTTTTACCACTTTTGTAGAGTTGGGTGGTGGGGGCAGGATCCTAAGCAGAGATGCCCATACCACCCTCTCCACAGACACCAATCAACCTATGAAACATGTTTTTGAACTGTGGGAAGAAACCAAAGTGCTTGGAGAGAACCCAGTGATGCTCTGGGAGAACATACAAACTCCACACTGAAAGGTCCCAGCCAGGATTCAAACCAGAGCCTTCTCAACTGTGAGGCGAGAGTGCTAACCACTACACCACCATGCTGCCTGCTTTATGTTCCATAAAGCAGTTTCACACAAATAATTCACAGCTAGAGTCACCATTAGGTGTGAAATCTGTTTAGACTAAGAAGAATAGAATAGAATAGAATAGAATAGAATAGAATAGAATAGAATAGAATAGAATAGAATAGAATAGAATAGAACAGTCTAAATGTGTGAATATAAAGTATGTTAGGGCTTATCAGGGCTTGGTCAAGAGTTGGATACAAATAGCTATCTGTGTGCTTGTGAAAATGCGTTTGTGTGTGTAGCTGTGTGTTTGTGTGCGCAAAAGTGTAAGTTGTCGGTGTAAGAGATGCAGAAACACCTGACTGTACTTACAGTGGCAGAGCCTCTGCAATTGCCCTTGCTAGTTTGCCCTCTCCCTGGCTGTAATGCTCTCTTTCTCTCACACATGAACGCCCCCCCCCCCCCCCCCACACACACACACACACACACACACACAAATGTGATTAATGCTGCTGGCTTCGAGGAGAAGCTAATGTGTTGAAAGTTCTCTCCAAGTGGAGTTTTAAATAAAGATTGGTGAAGATTGGTTCAGGACTGAAGGATGTTTTGAGCTTAGATGTTGAATTTGCTCTGTTTATGTTTGTTCTTTGATACTCCATCATTTTACCCTTTTTTTGTTGTTTTGCTTTTTCTGCCTCACTGTACAAAATATCCTTTAAAGAGCAGCTTTTTCTCGCTTCAGAATGTGATTTATAGTGGAAGCTTGTGCAATTACATTGCTGTAAAATTGAAGCAGAGAAGAGAAGGGCTGCATGTGGAATCTGCTTTTTACATGTTTTATTGTTAATCCTCTGTTTGGCTGCATTCCAGGTTAAAGTCAGACTACCAACAACAACAACACCAGAAACTCAGGTAAGAGCACTAGATTGATTTTTGACATTATGAAGCCTCTGTGTTTGTAGAGAATGCAGCAATTTATCTCTTCTTTTCATTTGTTTTTAAAGTCTCTTTATATTACTTTTAACATTGAAAAACAGAACAAAGGGAAAATTTATTAAGTAGATTTTTTCTTTTCTTTCTAAAAGACCTTCAGTGTGCCCTGCAGCAGACATCTATCATTGATAATAGACCCTATCACGCTTTTACCCCTATTAACTTTCTGTGAAAGTTGAGAGGAAAATGATAAATTCCTCCCAAAATTAGCTGCAGTCATTAAAGCGTGGTTGCAGTAGAATAGAAGGCAACTAAAGGTTTTATATGATGTCAAACTGCTCAGATATTTTACAGCAAAATCAATGAATCTGTGCGAGCCATTAACCTCACACGGCGGTGTTTTTGTGTCGGTGACAGATGGGTCACAGGCCAGTAACCACCGATCAATTGGTGCATGTGGATCTTAACTGCTCTTATGAGCAGAATGGATCATTGTCTCACTGTTGATCACTCCCTGACACTATAGCCATATCAAAATACAAATTACTGACAAATAGATGAAGTTTTTTGTGTTTATTATGACAGTGTGACACTTAAACTCTGTGACTTCAGCTCACAGCAATGAACTGAACTGATTTATATGCCTTTTGGAAAGGTTTTCTTGCCTTTCACTGGAAATACTGTAGCACAAAAACAGCCTTTGCTTCTTAAAACCCCCCAGAAACCAAAGCAATAGAAAACAATGGATTAAGGATGACCAGTTATCAGTTAAACGGCTGTAGTTTACTGAAATACTGATACATATTTCTGATACAAATATGCATCCAACTACATCAGCTCCAAAATTACCTTCATGCAGCATCTACTCGAAAGCAAAAACATTGGTCATTTTTTTCAAAGCTGAAAATAAATTCAGCCAACAAGGGGTTACATTTGTTGCACAGCTCTGTAGGTAAATGTTCTATTTTTAAATCCACATGATTCATTTTTTTAATTTTGATATTTTTTCAGTTACGAGTGAGCAAGAATGGGAGAGCAGTTCAGGGTCACATCACTGAGACTCGGGATGAAGAAGATGCAGATATGGAGGAACGGCATCAGGTTCTAATTCCTTCAGCTATACGTTGTATATGTTGTATATAAGTACAACCGGTACACTGATCTGTGATTTAAAGGGAAGTAATGCTAGCTCTATGTCTATGTTGATGAGGCAGACAGGTGCAGCAAGTCCCAGGTACACGGGTGAGAAGTCCCCAATAACTTCCTCCAGCCAGACGACAATGGCACAGATCTTAAGCAAGTCTCAGAAGAAAATTCAAGAAAGTACCTTCACCACTTTGGACCCATGCAACCTCAGTCCCAGGTTACTTTTTTCCAGTCTGCTCTTTCCATGCCCGAATCTGTTTTTGTCTTTTTCAGTCACACAAATCAAAGAAACTTAAGTCAAATAAAAGACGACTCAATGGCAAATCTAAAAAGGAACTTGCCTAACTCCATGTTCCTGCTTGGGCTCCTGTTATACTGACTGTTGTTTTTTTTTTTGTTTTTTGTTTTTTCAATCTTTTTCACAGATATAATTAAGATATAATGGTTTGGAGGAAATAAAAAATAATTTTCATCAATACTAAAATAAAATTGGTGAGTTTTTAGGTTGTTACAATAAAACGGCTTGATTTAAATTATAAAGTGTAATTAATTGCAATTTGGTTTCTCTTTAACTATGATCTAGAAAAATCTAAAATTGCAGATAAAAATGGACAGACAATGGTCATATGAACTTCTTGTTTGTTTGCTTGTTTTAGTCCTTCTTACAACCAATTTTGAGCCGTGTAGTTGTCTCTGTCTGGGCAGGATATGATATCACTTTTCCCAAATAACAATCCTAATTTTTTTGGAACTTTTCACACAAAAAAAGGCATGATGGACGGAGAGGACAGAATTAGTAAGGTTATTCTACAGGTGTAGATAGTTGCTGCCAAAAGAGCTTAAGGTTGTTGTTTTTTTGGATTCATTATTCTAAAATACAAAATGAGATGTTTGGGTTTAATTAAAAAAAATCCAGTATGTCTGTCTTGGACTTTAAATCTCACTACAGAGATTTAAAATGTGTGTTTAGTGGGATCTTTCTAATTAGAATAAAACCTATGTGTAAAGCTATCTAGCTTTTAGCTGTGAAGCTCACCTGGTTTTAAAGCTTGTGGTCAAACCTGCTTAAAACAGAATAGTGGTACCCAGAGTTGTGCTGGATCACTCCAAACCCTCAAAACTGAAGTGAGCCTGTTTGATGTCTGTGATTCAGGTGAAATAAGCTTTGATCCCAACCAGCAACTGATGAAATGGTTTTTGATTTAGATTGCTTCCCAATTTTTTTTAATCAAATGTTTTGCATTAAACAATTTTGCATCTTCACTGCTGCTGCTGTCCTGTTTGGTTAAAGTTTTTTCCTAGAAAAACATTAGTCTACAGGTTTTCATGTATGGCATTAATTATGTCTTTTTACTTATACCAGCAAACCAGGAAGTCATAACGTCTTTTGTCCACCTACTTTTCTCTGTTTTGTCCTGAGTTTAGTAGCATTTATTATGCAAATGTGCACTTAAAGCAGGAAAATACCATATAAAATAGATTTCTTTGTATTTGTACCCCGCTAAAGCAACTCAGTTTTGCAATTTATATGAGATTTAAGAAACTAGATGCCTTCAGAATGCCAACTTGGAGTCTCAAACCATGTAAACACACAAAACCACAGTCTTGAATCAAGAGAACATTTTTTAGTTTAGGAGTAGTTATACTCTGAAAAGGATAGTTTTTTTTTCCATGTCATGAAAAGCCACTTGATTTGCTCATGGACGCTTTTCTTTCAGGAAGGAGTGCTCATTTTAAGCACAGCCATTTGTGCACAATTAAAGAGAAACATATTGAAGTTATTAGTTATTATTAAATAGAGTTTGATTTGATTATAAAATAAAGTTTGATTAAAATAGAATTTTGGTTCCAGATGTCTTTGAAATCTTATTTTGTTTCTGTGGCTTGAAAAACATCTGTTTCTCTGCAGGATAGTGGATGGTACTGAAGACAGCGAGGATAAGGAGAGTTTTCATACATTTTCCTTCTCTACCAGCCGAGGTTGTCCTGTCAACACATCGACTCGTGCAACTGCAGGTCCTTTCATCCCAAACTTCATCATATTTTAAATCTTTTCGGGGCTGCAGACCATTTAAAAATGTTAACATAAAAACCCTGCAGTGTTTTAGAGTAATGAGGCAGATCACGGTAATATACTGAAAGTCACCACCTCCAGAGTCTTTAATCTGCTTCTTTTTTTGTTTTGTTTTTTGCTGTAACTTTGTGGTAGAAATCGAAGTTAAATATAACTTGCAAATTTGCCACAGATACGCTGCACATCAGCACAGTAGAGTTAGCAGCTAAAGCAGAGGAGACCAGAGGACAGCTGCACAACCTGGACCAGCAGGTAACTTTCACTGCGTATTTTCTGCCATCTTCACTGCATGTTACTTTAATATTATGACTTACAAGTACCTGTACATGATGTGGACCAGCAGTAGTACTTATGAGAATCAAAGATAAGTCCTACTAGAAAGTCTTTATTTAAATCAGGTGTTACATTCCTGCTAAAACTTGAAAACGAAATTAATTTCCAAGTGTGGATTTATGCAGAATCCAGAATGCAGGACTGGCTTCTAAGAAACTGCACATTGACATGAATGTGAAACTAAGTACAGCAGAACTTAAAAATGTAATCCAAGGAAAAATAATACAATTATGGCAAAATGGTGGGAAGAAGAAAGGGAGGGAAGATATAAGAGGCCGAGGACAGTGGGGAACAATGTGTGTATAGGAAGCAACAGTAGGGAAGTTCAATTAATATACAGATTGGGACACACTTTTTCTGAACCAACATTTCAGGACATGGGACAAGTATGCAGAACAATGGAGAATATGGAGAATATTTAAAGATTAAATTGGAAAAATGAAGATATTTGCTGTAATATACACAACATATATTGCAAAGAAACAGAGCTGCTTTTTAATCTCTACCTTGGTTTCTGAAAAAAACAAAGATGTTAAGATAAAACGTAGGTGGTACTAAGGGAGGGCAGAGAAAGAGTTGGGGGGAAAAATATCCTGGATTGTGACGGTTAAAAAGCTATTTGCCAACCTGCCAATAAACCACAGAATAAGAAGAGGAGGAAGAGGAAATGTCGAACAAAAAAAACCAGCACTCTGTGGCATAGTCACTTATTCAAAGCTTGGACACTATCCTTAGAAAAACGTATAACTCTTGAAGTTTATTTCATTAAGTGTGCTTGACTGTAGGGATGAGTATAGCAAGTATACTTTAGACCAGCGGTCTATGACCTTCAACACTCAACAAGCTATTCGTGTTGCTTTCTCACTGACTACAACGCAATAGGAGCCAGAAAGTCTTATTTAACCCTTTACAAAAATAACATACTGATTTGCATTTATGTTAACGATACTGTTATGATCAATTTAAATGAACTATTTTGACAAAAGTATAACATAAACATAATGAAAAACTTTTTTTTTTCAAAGTATGAAATGGTTTGTAACTTTTGACAGAGGTTCATTCTTTCAAAATGAAAGACACCCTGTACCATATAGGATCACCTCGATGCAACAAGTTCAGTAGTAGGTAGTGTAATGTCAGCAGTGAAAAAGAAATATGCTTAGTTTGTTTTACCAGTGTTGGTGCATCTCAGCCAGAAATTTGAAAACCAGAACTAGCTAAACGTGCATGATAAAGAAGAAAAAAAAACATATGTGAGTTCTGAGGTATAAGTTGCACTTTTGGGAGAAAAGTGTGGTGCTTCTGAGCAAGTCCGCCAAGGCCAACATAATCCTGCTGCATTCTGTACTTTACTGATAGACACATCTACAGTGTCCCATCATCACCAAACGAGTGGAAGAGTCTTTGCTTACATTGTTGCTGTGGTCACATTTCTTTATAAATAAGGGGGGAAAACTTAAGCCAGTTTTGTAGAGCATTTCATTTATTGACATTTGCAGTCAGACATTTATCCACACATTCATAGGTCAACATTCACAGTTGTCTTTTATGAAATTTAGTATTTTAAACATCGAATATATTTTTTTAATTTTCTATTTATTTATTTATTTATTTTTAACTTATCTTGCAAAAGAAAAGTAGTGGTCTCTCCGTCACTATGCTAAACCATCATGAATAGGTTGATGAAAAAGAAAAAAACAGGCAGAAAAATAAAATAGTTCACAAATACTTTTAAACATGACAAGTCCAGCAGATGACCTGAAAACCAAACACTTAAATACAGAGAACTAACTAAAATGAAAACAGCTGTGGATAGTTGACAACCTGATCCAGGGGCGTATTCCAAAAAGCAGGTTATGTGAGTTGCCACGGTAAGTTTGAGGCTAAGGAAGCGGATAACCTCAGCTTTTGTTCCAAAAACAGTGATATGTTTCAGGGTATGATTGGTTTCCACAACTCATGCTCTGAACAATGTGGTCTGGAACACGTTTAGTTGAAGCTTAGTTTGTTTTCAGAGAGGTGAAGCAGCATGATGTGTCCATTTGAAGATGATTTAGTGGATGAAGAAGCTCAGATAATACTTTTTCCACCATGAGAGGGTGATAAGACCACGTATGGATGTTTAAAGATAAACTTTTTTACTTTGATCTAACTTAATTATTTGCTTCAGTTAAGATCAATATTTTTTTTTAGTTCAGTCAACTTAAAAATAAAACATAGTTATCAGAAATGTATTTTACTTTCATTCAAATTAATTAAATTAAGTAGGTGTAACTTTGGTGCTGCTGTTAGAGCGGGGGGGGGGGGGGATTGTGGGATACCATTCCCTTTGCCTGTCTGGACGGATTTGTGTTTAAGTGTGGGTTTTTGACCAAATGTCTTTAGTTGTAGCTGTTTTATTGTGTATTGCTGAGTTATTTTGCCCTGTTATGTTTAATTCTTTCTGCATCATTAATTAGAGGGAGGAAGAGGAGGATGAGATTATTTAGCATCACTAGTGCAAAAGCATTGTATAAGAACTGAAGTTACAGTCAGTCGTGAAAACTAAACGCAAGGTATATCTTGTAAATGCACATTGTGTCAATCATTTTAATTTTATAAAAATTAGAATATCTGCAGCCTCCAACTTAAACATATGAGAGTTCAAGAAGTTCAATAAAGTAACATGGAAAAACTTTACTTGAATTGGAGTGATATGACATTTAGTTTTAGATAAATATGTAAATTTGAGTTGTGTAAACAACTATTAGATTGAATGAACATAAGAAATTAGGTTAAATAAATGCCAACTCATTCATTCATTTTGAGTTTTATAAATTGTATATATATGCATCACAATGTAATTGGAAATAAGATCAGAAACTCTTGCGTTTACTCTGTCTGTTCTTTTTCTCCAAGCAGAAACTCTTTCTTTTGCTGATGATGCAGCTGTATTACTTTTTTGATGGACGTATAGTCTTCATACACCGTCATTTAAATCTCAGACTCCGTCTCACTGAAGTATAGTGCTCTCTTTTGTTCTCCATGTGTTTCCATGGTGACTCGGTATATCGGCGATCCATTAAGAATGTCCTTATGTTCTTGCCGTGCACACGCATTAACCCAGGGTTACAAACTCATATCCGGTCTTTTGGAACCGACATACCCAGAGTAACCAAGTTCAGGCGGACTTCAGCCAGAGTTCAGGGTTAAAGTCAGGGTGGTTTAAACGTGCCTTCTGGAATACCTCCCAGGTGTGACTGACAGTTTAACAAACTAAACCACAAAGCAGAAGACGGCAAGAACCAAGAGAACATAATGGACATCAAACAAAGCAAGATATAGGACACAATCTTCACCTTAAACAACAATCATGTCTTCGTATATCTTGCACATTTGTACAGAAAGCTCCAGATTGTAGTGATTTATACATGAAATCAAGGGTGTTTGCACACACGTGTTGCAGTCCACAGTTTGACAGGCAGGGAGGTACACTGACATTAAACCTGACAAGTGAGGAGGAGTGTTGATGTCTTCCTGCCACAAATATGGGTTCATGTCACTGGATGAGTTGACTGTTCCACGCAAAAATAGAAGACAACATTAATAGAAATAAAGTCTTCTTTTGCCTTTCTTTCCCCTTTTTGTCCAAAGCAGACGGCATAAATAAAGAGATAGAAGACAGGATGGAAAAGACAACATGATCACTCTTAAAAAGATTTGCCCTGATGTGCTTTCTCTGTCTCTGTGGGTTACCAGTGTTCGACAGGAAGTCCCTCAGCATGTTTTTTGGTAAATCCACATTTAGATCTAAATACAATCAGCACCACAGGAGGTGAAAAGTGGTGTTTGATTTGAGCCCCATCAGTGCCTCATGCAAAAACACACACAAACATGACGAATGAGGACAGTGAACGTTCAACAGCAGTGGGGTGCCAGATGTAATCGGTTCCGAAAAGATTTTAAACATCCTTTAACTTCTTGGTGTAAAAAAATAGCTTTAAAAGATTTATCACATTTATGCAAACATTTTTAATCAATCTCCGTCTATGTTCACACGCAGCCGTATTCCTTTAACACCCATTCTCTGAGTGCCAAGAGTAAGATTTCTGGTTTATTAAAAAAACAAATTACAACTTTCTTAAAATATTCTTAATGTATTTGCTCATTTTACTTGTGTGGCAGGAAAAAAAACGTTGATTGATGGATGGATGGATGGATGGATGGATGGATGGATGGATGGATGGATGGATGGATGGATGGATGGATTGATTGATTTATGCATTTTTGCGGCCATATTCAGAGTAAATCCCTTTGCCCTCCAACCTGAAAATGAAGTGTTGCATTTTATAATTGTGGCATTAAAAGACCATTTGGGCAACACAGGAGAATAAAGCTAGTGCTTTATCCTGTAAAGACAACAACATTTGTACCTATTAGTAGAGCATACCATATTTTCAGAGTAAATATCAGTGTTTTCTCCATATTTTGGCAAGGGAGGCGACTTACTCAGGCCCAACTTAAATGTAATTTATTTATTGTTTTTTTTTTCTATGCATTTTTTTGCTGCTGTGACTCATACTCTGGAGCAACTTATAGTCAGAAAACTGAAATTAAACTAAATTAAATTATTTGTCTAACTATAAATTGCTCCAGGGTATAATCTTCTGTGAGCCAGTTTGAAGACTTGCCTTTCCTGCAATACTCTGAGGAGTGAAAAAAATAAAAATACAAAAATGTCTCCATGCAAATGAGAAAAATATCGTAGACTTCAGGAGGAGGTTGTCCAGATTCTTCACGTTTGTTTGGACTCTACTAGCTTCTTCTTCTGTGTTGCTTTCAGTGGTAAATGCTGATACACATCTACAGTGCCCTCTAGCAGATGCTTGTGGGAAAACAAGGAACCAATGAGCATCTTTTTTTCTTTTTCATTTTTTAAATCACATATAAGTCGCACCCCTGGCCTTACTATATAAAGAACCACGACTTATAATCCCTAAAATACAGTTGAAAAAAGTAATGCTACCCCACCAAGTAATATAAAGTGAATGAGAAAGAGAATGAGAGCAGTTTCTCAATAGCCTCACTTATAATTATAAGAGGAAACAGAAGATACACACTGAGAGGGATCCACACTTGCATTCACAGCAATAGTGACCCACTTTTTTAAGGAGCAGTAGCCTACGTAACAAAAGCAAATACTCCTACATTATTCTGAGTATAAACTTGAAGCTTTTATGATCTTTTTATTTTTTGTTCTCTTGGTTAGTTGTGCTGCAGCAGAAGTCTCGGTTTTGACGTTTTTGTATGAAAACCACACTGAAATAATGAAATGTAAATACTCCCTCAAGCTGTTCAAATTTGATTAAACACACGCAAAGAGACATATAAAACCCTGATTTATTTGATGAACATTCACATAGTTCAGAAACATCAGGATGACAGCGCAGTGAAAGGAATAAAACGTTATTTGATGAGATTTTTACAAGTGACAGAGCTTGTCATCACACAGGCAAAACACAGCAGGAAGTTTGATGATGGATCTTCTCCAAACACTTGTAACGTACTGCCTCAATATTAGAGTGGACCCAGTTATTATAATAATCATGCATTTTGTGGTACAAGAACCAAATTTGGCATAGATGTACCTTAGGATCTCCTCTTTTAGAAAAGCTCAATAGTCACAAAAATCCAAGATTTAAAAAAGTATATACAGTATGTGATTTAAATAAAATAGTATTCTGTTGGTAAGGTTTAAAGACTGCACATGACCAGCCCATATTCTTGAGACTAAGGCAAATAGACAATTTATTATTACCGTAGCAATTGAGCATATGGCTGCCATCTTTACAAATGGCCACCATTCTTGATTTTTCTGATGGCTCTTCTGAAAGAGAAACTGGACTAACAACCCATTCATTAAAAACAATTATACAGTACATCAAGCACAAATTGGGTAATATTTGCTGTAAACTTTGGCATATGTTCTTGCTAAAATGATAAATGCATACTGGATGGTGTTTAATTGCACGAATCGTTTCCAAACACCAAATTTCCAATACATATTTATGTAGAAAGTAGCACTTTTACCTCAGATAGGGTTTTCACTTTATTCAATAAAACAGGACTGGCAAACTCTGCCTTTTTTACAGTTTTTCTCCATTGGTTTGGCTCATTTCTTGAAACAGAAATTACATTCTCAAAACTCTAAGATCATTAGGCAAAACAGTCTTACAGTTTAGCGCAACAGAAAAACTCACTTGCAAAACCTAATGTATCTCCCAAAACTAAATTCCTTTCCCATGTAAAGAGTCAGTGACACCAAAAAGGCAAAGATCCTTCTCAATTGCTTTGGCTCATTTCTTGATCAGACGGAACGTTCTCAACACTCTTGATGCTTTTGCCAAAATAAAGTGGATGGTTCGGCACAACACCATGGTTCACCTGCAAAAGATTATATCTCTCCCAAAGCAATTCACTCCTGTGTCAAAACTACATTTCCTTCTCATCTAAACAGTCAGTGCCCCCAAAATATTGGTCCCTTTGGCATTGTGTAGGCACTGCAAGTCAAAATGATTAATGATCACTATAGCAGAGGACCATTGAAATATCCCTCATGTTCAGCTTTCAGTCGTAACTCAGTCCATTATTGACAATGGTAACTGTTCTGTTTTTGTATAGCTAACAAAATACAATTTTGTATAAAACTGAAAAAAAGAAAAAGGATTTTAGGGTAAGAGTAGCCTCTTAGGTTTAACAGCACACATTGCACTCATACTGCCAAGGAAATTGTAACCATAATCATTCACACACATAAAGTAACTTTCATACATCAGAATAAAAAGAAAATGTTTACAGCAGAATATCCTTTACAATATAAACACAAACAAAAAACAATGAATATGATATGCAGCCTACAGTGCTGTAAATAATTCTTGAGTTTCACAACTAACAGTTCTTCACTGGTCGCTGTCCTCACCCTCCCTCTCCTGGCCATCGTCCTCACCCTGCTGGCCGTCCACATGCTGTTGTCTGTCTGGCCACAGATTCTTGTCCACATCACAGCGTATTTTCTCCCTTGTGATGCAACGAGGGAAGAAATGGCGTGCATGTGGCAACCATCCCCTACACTGATCTCCTGTAATATCCTCACACGCAGCATCCATTGCATGGAGCAGGGACCTCTGATCTTTAGGTCGATGCTCATACACTCTCTACCTCCAAGCGGAGAAAAACTCCTCAATAGGATTGAGAAAAGGATGGTAAGGTGGTAGGAACACTATGACCATCCTTGGATGAGTAGTGAACCAGGCCCTGATGAGCGGGGCCATGGTGGAAATTCACATTGTCCCATACAATAACATATAGTGGTAGGTGAGGCCCTACAAGATCTCTCTCAGTTTCAGGGATCAAATCAAAATGAAGGCGGTCCAAGAAGATGAGGAGCTTCTGTGTATTGTATGGGCCAAGACTGGTGATGTGAGTGGCCACACCATTCTCAGATATGGCAGATCATAGTTATATTGTCCCCTCGCTGGCCTGGGACATCCTCCTTCATTAGTCAAGTTCTAGTTTCACCGGACTGTCAATTGCTGTAATAAATGTATCAAATGTTCCAAGGGGTTCATATATCGTATTCATAGTATTATGTTCTTGACTGATTTTGACAATTGAACAGACTGTTGTGCATGTGATGACTTACACAATGACATGATGCTGACTCATTTTGGAGTGAACAACCATTAGACTGAGAGTCAACAATCAGTTTAGATCAACAAGATCTATTCACTTGGAATCTGTGCTAAATGAAGGCTACCTGTACTTAATCTATTGAAAGATGTACTGAGACATTGAATCATGTACTAAGACATTTGAAATTTAATTAAACTAATGAGAAATTCCATTCTGTTGTGAACAATTGCAGAGTGGTTTGGAGGTTTGTCCATGTTGTTTTGAGAATGTAATTTCTGTTTCAAGAAATGAGCCAAACCAAGGGAGATAAACTGTAATATCTCCCTGACCTGCTTCCTGCTGATTGGCTGACTCAAGTGATTCCACATCCTGAGTGAGTGAACACACCTGATCCAGTTAATCAGCAGCAAGAACTGGAGGCTGGCCAGCCCTGCATTAAAGGATTAGACCTTTTTTTTTGTACAGTTACTGTGATTTTATGGAAATAATTAGTAGCTCTAAGTTGGAAGCTTTAGAAAGCATGTTGTGATGGGAAAAACAAGCTCCTAGCAAGATCAACTTTTCAAACACCTCCTGTAAAGTGGAAGAATGTGTTTTGTAAAAAAAAAATCCAACAAGCCTTAGGTCCCAATATAGTTGCAGCTTTTGTGAAAATAAAGTTGTCACAATACTGTTATGTTAGTGAATTTGTTTTTTGATGCTTGGCATTTGTTTGCCATTTTTTCTCGTAGTGGTTGAATTTGGAGGATAATACTTCAACTGAGGCATTATGTTGGTTTTCTTAGTTGTGCTGCAGGAAGGACTTAACTCTAATTAGTTTGGAACTGGCATCACTTTATTTTTAAGTTTTTCTAAGCTTATTGGAATTTGGCATTGCATTTGGCCACAGTCATTTTGGGCCAAGCAGTAGGGAACAAAATGAGAAAGGGAAAATCACAGTAACCAAAAAAGCAATTTACAGAGTTACTGCTCCTTCCCATCAAAACAAGTCAGCTGAGGTCCCTGAAGGTACATTCACACTTGGACCAGGAACCTATTCCTGAGATAATTTTTAATACGTGCAAACCTGCACCTTGACTTGAGTGTCTTGGTTTTCCTGAATGTGACTCTGATATGGTGAGTGAGCCAGAGCTGTACATTTCAATAACATACACCCTTAGTCATCTTTACAAATACTCAAAGATAGACTTACTACACGCACAACAATCACATGTTCAATTTCCATGATGTCAATGAAGGTGATATGAGCCTCAAAGTAACTGCAAGGCTTAAAAGGCTGAAAGTAGCTCTTACTGTTGTAACTGAAATACTTTTCCATGTGCCTTGATCCACTCCTTTCTTCTTTCATGCCTGATACGTCAAACCAAATGTATGAATGTTTTCAGACTTTCCTGTCAAATTTAAAGAGTCTGTTAGCCCTTTCCTTGGTCTGAAAGCACCCTGAGTGTGGAACAACATTCAACTGAAAAAGACACTGATGTGGAAATCAAAGTCTGGGGAGACCTGAGAACAACTTAGTTTTCGCTGTTGAGGGATTGGAGCAGGTGGATCAAAATCCCTGCTTCAAGACCATTACTGGTATATTAATAATCAAGTATAACAATTATTGGAAGTTCTACCTGTAGTGTCAGTTGTCTGGGGGCTGCATTGTCTGAGCATGACCACAAGGAGTTGAGTCAAAAGTGTGAGGCCAAGAGTTGTGATGACAGCAGCTCACTGTCCTGCAATACTCAGCTTTTCTATTTATATCACAGCTATTTTGGACTGATTAAAAAAAAAACATTTTACAGCAGAAACAAGGCACTTAAGGCCTTTGTTATTTAGACTTTGTTGTTTCATGCTTTGTGTTATTTCTAAAAGTTGTAGTCATGTCTGAGAAAATTGACACTCTAGTGGTGAGTTGGCTTAGAGCAACCACATTGATTGACCACTATGATCCCCTTTTGTTATCCTCATCCAGCAGCTTGAGCACTTTGCATTTGTGACTGTGCACTCCTCCAGGGGCTGATGTGCCTCAAGTTTTAAAGGTCAACGTCATCAGACATATGCATGTACGAGGGGAAAGGTGAACAGAAGCAGATGGTTGGCAGGGCTTCATGATCATGGCCTTACAGAACACGACACAGACACAAACCAATCTTTTTTGTGGCTAAAAAGAATATTATTTTTAATGGAAAGTATCAAAAATCTCTCTATTTAAGAGCGTTTCCAACAGTTTCACAGTGGTTTCGCCTCACAGCAAGAAAACCCTGGTTCAAATTCTGACAGGGACCTTTCTGAGTGGAGTTTCTGAGTGCATCTTCTTGTATGGGTTCAGAACCAGGTTTTCCTCCCACATGCTTCACACGTTAATTGGTGTCTCTAAATTGTCCAGAGGTGAGCATGTGAGTGTATGGCCTTGAAACAGACTGGTGACCTGTTCAGGGTGTACCCTGCCTTCAACCAACAGTAACTAAGTTGGCTCTAGCAGCCACTTGAGCTTTAAAGAGCTTCAGCAGGATCTGAAGATGGATTTCCACAAACAGAGAAGCTTGTCAATGTATAAAGCCACATGCACCCGTATAGGTCAACCCCTAAATGGGTGCTGCAAGTTTTTGGGTTGTCCAGGCATGTAGAGAGTTGTAAAAAGGAGTGGCAGGATCTTAAGAGTGTAGCAGATGTCTCTTGCAGGTGCTTGAGACTAGTGGGACCACCTCATGAAAGTGGAACGTACCATTGTTGTGTTTGATAAGTGTATTTGTGAAGTATTTGTACAGTAATAAAGTTACACACACTTTACTTTGATTCAATTCCATTTTATTTATATTACCCAATACTTGTCTCAACGCGCTACACAGGTTATTGTACAAAACATAAAATCTTTCATAAAATACAAAAGCTGATTGCTAAACTAAACTAAGCTAAACCTTAGACCCTCTTTTTCTGTAAGGAAAAACTCTATATCTATATCTACCCATATGTACAGTCATGACTAAGACTTAGAATTTAATATCGTAGGTCAGAAAAGTAATAGCGCAATTACTATAGAATGCAAAGACTGATCACAAACGTAAACTCAACTTTATGAAGAATCATACAAAGACAAGGTAACTACATAAAAGAGCCTGCTTGTTTTTCAGAAATCCCTGCCTCACCTTCTGAGGCAGGGCACCTGTCTGAATCGGGTGTCTTTTACCAATAAGAAGCAGCAGAGGCAGGGGTGGATGGGAAAGAGTCAAGACATAAGCCCTGGAAGACTTTGGGTTTAGACACCACTAGATCAGAGATACGTGTTGTTGTATAATAGCGGAAAAAAAACTTCCATCACTTTTTAGCATTTATGCAATTGAAGACACATTTTTGTTGCTTTCGTGGACTTGCCACAACAGATAATAATATTTTGAATTATTGTATAAGGAACTCAAAAGATAGAGAAGAGCAATGAGGTCCAGGGATACATGATTTTAATCCCAATAATGTAAAAAAAGAAAAAGTAAATGTTTTTTCTGTTCAAAGTGATGCTGGAGTCCTGGATTTAAAGACCCAATCTGATGAAAATTTTGTTTTTGGTGTTTTTGACATGTTCTCGTGGCATCTTTCTGATGATAGAGAACATAAATTGTAAAAAAAATAAGCTTAAAATTGCATTTCTAAATTTTTCTTGATTCAATTCATTGTTCATCAGGAGCAAATGAAAAAAATGCAGTGGGAAAAAGATCTTTTGTGACATAGAAAATACAGTGGGTGGGCTACAAGCTCCAAGCTCTAATCAACAGGGAAGGGAGCACTGGGCATCCTCTGAAGATAAAAAAAAACATTATTGGAGTGGGTCTATAGATAGATAGATAGATAGATAGATAGATAGATAGATAGATAGATAGATAGATAGATAGATGGATGACTTTATTAATCCCACAATGGGGGAATTTCATTTAATGGTATCTTGTAGTTAAAAATGTGAATTGTGATATAAAAAATCTAAATTTGCCTTTACAAATGTGACATTAGGATGTTTTAGAGAAAATGTTGCTAATAATTCATTTTTAAAAGTATCACCATGAATTGACGGAGTTTGCCATTATTTAACAAATTTGTGGGGTGGGTTCTTTCTGTCTTCTTCAAATGAAACATGTTTTTCTCTTTTTACTTTATTGTATTAGCGTATACATATGAGATTTTCCATTAAAACAAATCAGTAGATCTTTAACATGAGGCCATAAAATAAATTGTGAGGTCTTCTAGGAGATCATCCGTTTGTCTCTGCAGGTGGGGACCCTGCGGAAAGAAGTAGCCGACCTTGGACAGGTCATGAAGAGAATGGCCCAACTCATGGAGACCCTAATTCCATCAGTGCAGCCGCCTACAATACTGTGTCCTGCACATTATTCTCCGGCACACCACGTGTGCCTGCAGTCTGCCACACAGACTCGGTCTTGCCCTTCACCATCCCCCTCTAAAACTGCCTCCATTTGGACAGACGCACCAATGCCACTAACTTCTCCATCCCTCGCGGCCGCACAGCAGCATAGTGTGATGTGCCACACAGACTTTTTAATACATAGACCACAGAGCCTCCAAGCTGCATGTCCCGCCATGCCCAGCTCAGCTTCACCTTTAACTCCTGACTCTTATCAGCTCCAGCCGGCCTCTGTCATCTCAGAGCTTCCTATGCCTTCATCGTCCTGCAGTTTGCATGATATCCCATGCTGCGAGGTTCAGGCTCCTACCTCTATAATGTCAAGTGTGGACAGTTCATCTCCGCAGGACGGAGGACAAAGGGGGCTTTATCACAGTTCTGGATCCTCTCCTCAAACTGGACTTGGATTGGTTCATCGCTGCCCAAACCAGGGTTTGTAGCAGACCTTTAAAAAAGTTTCCGAAGGACATTTCCAATCAAATTTTTGGAAACACACTCAGCTCAGAACTTTAATATCACTGCAAGACATGGCAGAGATGCAATGAACATTTCTGGGGTTTTTTAAAGGCACGCTTTTCAAAATGTATTTGCATGAAAGAGGGTTTAGGTGTTAGCTTTACCTTGTAGAGGCTTAGTTTTAATATAAGAAAAGATTTGGGAGCAGTATATCAAGGCTCCTTCAGAGAAAGCACTCTGCCCTGATGGAGAATGAGACAGAAACTTTGAAAGAAAAAGTAGTTTTTGAGCACTCCTTCTTGCTTCCTTCCGACGCTCTTCTTCTCCTTCCTTTTACCCCGTCTTTCCTTGCTTATCTAACCAGTGTTGGATGCTCTGGACAGCGCGGAGCAGTGCACAACTTGTTAAAGTGGGTTCGCAAGTCATTGTGAGGAGAGAAATGGGGCGTACTGTGCTATTTACTGCTGGACCTGCAGGGAGAATGGGTAAAGGATGGAGGAAGCTGCTGTGGAGGTGGCGGTGGGGCATTTTAAGCCTTGGGCATCGCAACCATGCTGTCGTCTGTCAAGCTGAACACAGGGATTCGTTTTCCCTCTCTGTCTCTGTTTTGCAGTCGTTCTCCCCATGCACCTCACACTGGTTCTCCACTCTCTGTGCATGCCTTTCGAGTAGTGCCTGTAGCCCCACATTGACATGCCGCATGTCAGCCCGTGGAGATTCAGCTTGCCATTTACCTGTCTATTTAAAGGAAACGTGGTTCAATATTTTAATGGTTGAACTTGGCATTTACAGATGCCTACTTATTGAATGTGAGCTCCGTTTAAACAGTGCTACTATTTTAGGCACACAGGAGTTTCCCCCCCTCTGATGTAAAGTGGCCTGGAGCAAATATTACTGATGCTAAATTGGTCCACGTTGCAAGCTGTTACCCTGATAATCATCCAGGGTTACGATCTCCTGGATCGATTTTCTTAGCTGTTAAGAATAAAGGCAATATTCCCACATAAAAAGCACAATAGGGAAATAAAGACACTTTTATATTTCTATGAATGTATCAATACTAAAGATGTATTTTTATTTTTTACCTCAAAGAATGCAGTAGTGTGATGTCGGCAAAAATATTGCAGCTGTAAAAGAATTTATGACCGGCGTGTTAGCTGTTGGCATTGAATGCAGTCAAACCTTTTGTCCAGCAGATCTACTCTTCTCTTTTGAATTCCTGTAGATTTGAGCCTTTTACTCTGCAAATGGAATGTACTGTAATCAACCTTCTTTTCCCCTTTTTGATATTTATTAGATACAAAAATTGATATGCTAATAAACAAGAAATATGACTCTTCTGGTGGCTTCTTTATTCATCATAGGTTGACACAACCTTGTGTATATTTTTTTATTTTATATTAAATCCACTTCTAATATTTCACACATGTGCAATGGAACTTGTTTTCTCAACAAATTGGAGAATATTATGACTAGAAAAAACTAGATTAGTTTCAGGAAGGGAGACAGATATGAACAAATTTTGAACATTTGATTTGTTTTCGTTTTTGTCACAGGCTCATTTTATTTAAAATTCTGTTTTTGCAATTGATGAAAAAATCCTGAACCAAAAGACCCAAAAGAATCATTGCATAAAGGTAATAATCAAGCCCTCGAGCAGCACTGAACACACTATATGAACTATGGAACTGTTTTGTAATCTGTTAACTATTCATTATGTTAGGTTTAATAGTCCACCATCTGCTATCTGACTGGGTCCTGTGAGGCAATTAACCGTTGTGCTATCCTATGGGGTCCAGATGACCCCACCCTTACATTGACGTGTTCTCCCTAACATGACAAAGGTGGATAAAGGTGGAAAGATTTCATGTAATCCATGGACACCAGTGAAGATCACAAATCATTGAAGAAAAAAGGTTCAGTGCACTGTCTAGTGGGTCTAGATGACCCAACTCCCAATGTTAAAGTGCCTAGGATAACACAAGGGTTAAAGACCCACTCCGATGAAATTTGTGTTTTGCGTGGTTTTAACATGTTCTTGTGGCATTTTTCTGATGAAGGAGGACATCCAGGAAGAAAATAAAGCTCAAAGTTGTATTTCTGAGTGTTTCTCTATTCCAGTCATTCAAATCAGGAGCAGATGAAAAAATGCAGTTTAAAATAAGATTGTATTTATTTTGTAGAATACATTGGGCAGACCTCAAGCTCCCTGCTCCACTCTATTCTGATCCATCCACTATTAGACCACTAGATCCATGTACTTTTTGGTTTTAACTGACATCTGGCTCAAATGGTAAATGGCGTATACTTATATGACGCGTTTCTACCTTCTTAGAAGGCCCAAAATGCTTTACAGTCCCAGTACCATTCACCCATGCACGCACACATACAGTATTCACACACTGTCAGGCGCCTTTGCAGCCTGACACTTATTTTGCTCGCCATTGTTGTTGCACCGGTAATGTTAGAATGGGTGTGTGAGGGGCTGAAAGCTAGCATGAAGTAGAGCTTGTAAACAGATGGGTCACAGGAAGCGTGGTAGGGATGTTTCTCACCAAAAGACCCGCCCACCACTCAAGGGGCAAATTTTTACTGAACTACTCTGCTGCTCTGCAGAAACTATTTCCTCGAAAACAACACAGGTTTTTCTTTTATTTTGGGTAAAAACTGCATCATAATAATTAAAAGACCATTGGAAATGCTTTAAATAGATCAAAACATGATCAAAGTGGGTCTTTAAAGGTATTTAGAAAGAAAAAGACAACCAGGCTGAGGTTGCCTTAGCTCCGTTAGTAACAGGCCTCTTTTAGAAGTAATATTAATAAAAATTTGATCAATATGATCAATCTAATGAAAAGAAACTTTTAGCTTGCTGTGTAATTCTAAAACTAGCATTAAAATGTTGTTTAAGTAACAACTCATAAGTATTAGTTCTGGTACACATTTTTTATTCCTTTTATAAAGGTTTAAACAGCTACAAATAGAAGTATTTAATTTTTTTCTCTTTTTTCATAACTGCTATCCATTTTTACGCTACAGTACACTAGTTTTGCTGATTTCTTAACAAAAGGGTGTTAAATTGACTGTGTGTCCTCCACCTCGCATTTGGGCTGTGTTTTTCTGTATATTGGCAAATTTGCTTTGTCTCTGTGCGGTTGTCTGGTGTTGTCTGCTGCAGCTTAGGGAAAAATACCATGTTCTCGTAAGCAGGACTTGAAAGCTGGCAGAGGAAGTGTGCTGGGGAAGACCCTGGTCCACCTATCAGTGGTTCAACTGCTCTCTCCTGCTGTCATCCCCTGTGTTTTTGACGTTTCGTCTCTGATGCTGATTGAGATTGCTACATTTGATCTATCGTAATCCTTATATCAGCTCAAGCGTGTGTTTATTGTGTGCTAGTGTTTAGTGTTTTTATTTTTTTTACAGAAAATGCAGGCCAGAACAGCTGAAAATTAACTTCCAGGTGGCTGTTTCCACTAAGAAGGATTGTTTGTGTATTTAGCTGCACATCTGTGGGAATGCTGTCATTTATCCTATGGTCTGGAGACCCTTCCTTCTTTAATGGTGTGCAGACAATCCCAACCATGACCGTTTATGCATCGTTTTATCCACCTGCTTGCAAACTCATCTTTTATTCACCGCTTTGCTACTTTTCTGTCATTAGCAATCTGAAGGCCATCTGGCATCCTGCCTTGCACTCTGCTTCTTTTATCTGGAAATTTTTACGAGAAGTGTTCCGATCCAATAGATTTTTAAGAAGCGCTCATCTTTCAACCAAACACAAACTTGACTTTTCGTTTTATATCCTATACATCACTGTGAGTTTCAATTGGACTCCCTCTGCATTGTTTGGCGATGGCCCTGACCCAAATACAGCAACAATTCATCCCCGTCCACCGCATTCACAGGGATACAGAGCACACACATGAATTCATTCTTCTATTCAAATGAGCACATCGACCCAGTGAAAAGAACCTCTTCCATCGACCCAGATTTTCCTTTAAAAAAACCAACAACTACACAATTTGTTGGAGTGAGAACTTTTCTTTCAGGTAATAAGCAGTTGTGTTTTTGTCCAAGCATTCAGCAGACTTTCTTGCTCCTAGGGGCTAAAAACACATCATTGCTTTGGTTCTGTTGGTTTTTCACCGAGCATGTGGTGCATTTATGTGTTTTACATAAATATATATATATATATAAAATGATTTAGTACTGTACCATCAATCTTGTTAGCGCTGATGTAAAGCAGGAAGGCAGGGGGAAGCTGCTGGACATTCAGTGTGTTGTGATGAATGAGTCTCGTCTGCTTCTGGGGTTGGTACGAATGGTTGGAGGGGTGGCAAAACAGAACGTGTCAGAAGTAGAGATTAATAGCGGTGTCTGCCTTTCGAGGTGCACTCTTGGCTGTGCCAATCAGCAAAGGTTGTTGGGAGACATGTTGAAATGCTAAAGGCAAAAGCTACATTCACATCACCCTCGGCAACGCTTGTTCAAGATACCACTTCCAATAAAAAGTCCATGTAAATCCGGGTATATACACGTTTCGGACTTCACCATTCAAAAACCACCCGAAGTTGCGCAAATTTTTAAGCCCATTTTTAGGCTCTGCATATGTGTAGCCATCAAACACGCGTTGCAAGTTGAGCTAGTTGAACTTTAACCAATTAGGGACTTGGATGTGGTAGTGACATTTGGGCAGGGTCCCTTTTCTTTCATGGAAATGCCAACCATTTATAAAGTTTATCATGGAGGAGTAATTAATTATTGTGATTTGTCCCCTGTTGGGATTATATGACACAAAGTCAGTCACATATCGAAATAGAGCTCTGAAAGAAAAAGCTTGAAGCAAGATTTAAGGGAGTTGCACCACTCTGACATTTCGCACAAAGCCTTTTCCAACTGTAGGTACATGCACTAGTATTGGGTAACGACAGTCCAGTGCGATAACTTTATGCTAAAAGCGCGTTCAAGAACCCGTGATCAGCGCATTCTTGAAGACGCAACACAAGCTCGTTGTTTACGTTACATAAAAGAAATCCAGATTTTCTATGTAAAGGCCGGAAAGTGATCAGTGGCTGTCAGTCATTGTAAATGTAACATTCATAAACTGTATATTTCTACTTTTAAGTTGGTGGAACGGAGCACTTTTCAAACATTTGTTATCTATTATTAATTGTTTTTTTGTTCATCGATCCAAATCCAATTCCATTTTATGAGATTGCAGCACTTGTTTTATGAATTTAAATATTTCTTATTGCAATAAGCTTCACTGTCAGAGGCCAGATTGTATGGACATAATTGCCAGGTAACAAGAACTCTGTTTTCCCTGATCGTGTAATAAGTTTGTATTGCTTACGCATACAATCTTACAAACTGTGAAAAGATCGACCAAGAGAGTCTTTCACTTGCAGACTTTACTAAGACATGTTATAGCTGGCTAGACAGCTTAAATAACCCACAAGAAGATACATATTATGACTCTTGACTTCTTTTTATCGTCTTACTAAATAGTGTTTTATTCTGTTTTTCACAGAAAATGTTTAGTTTATTCTTCCAAGTATCCTATCTGTTCAAGTGATGCCATCTATTTTTGAAAAAGATCACTGCTGTACCTCGTCATATAAAATACAACAATTTAGAAAGTCTTATTTTTTACGAATAAATGAAGCGTTCACATGCGTTAACGTTGTCCTCGGCAAGCCACATTCAAGCGTCTACTTTCAAATGAAAACTCTATGTAAACGCGCGTAGATGAACATTTTGGACTTCTACAGTCAAAACTCCTGCGTTCACAGTCACAAAGTTCACCCACACACCCATGTACACACTGATCGGAGCTCTGTTGCTTTATAATGGTGCCAATGTGTAACCACTATAAGAGAGAAAGATTGAAAGAAGATTATTTTACTGTAATTTCCTGGCAGTCAAGCTGTGATTATTGTTGTTCTTTTCACTATCTTTTATTTGGAAAATCATTTTCACATGTTGGAGAAATTTAGCTGTTGCAGCTTTCCTTGTTTCTTGCTCCAGGTTGCCATTTGCCTGCGAAATTCCAAGGTACTTGTAACTGTCCTCAATGTCTGCTATTGTTCCTTCTGGGAGTGAGACCCCTCCTGTGTGGACTACCTTGCCTCTCTTTGTCACCATCCGGCTACATTCCTCGAGCCCGAATGACATCCCAATGTCAGTACTGTAGATCCTGAGGGTGTGGATCAGAGAGTCAGTGTCATCATCAGTCACCTATAGATAGATAGATAGATAGATAAATAGATAGATAGATAGATAGATAGATAGATCGATCGATCGATCGATCGATAGATAGATAGATAGATAGATAGATAGATAGATAGATAGATAGATAGATAGATAGATAGCCTAATGATCATGCAAATTTGCTTACAAACCAATGGCAATAAACAATTAATAAACATGACGTTCTGAAAGGGCTGATGTTTCTCTGCAGATGCTGGAACTTTTAACACTAATATGCAGATTTGTCTGATTCTGACAATGCTAGTTGCTTTTTAAAAATTCTGTTTTTGTTTTTTTCATGAGGCTTATTAATCATCATTCAGCATGCCTGTACAATCCATGCACCCAATATTATTTTTCTCAGTTCATTATCCTGAAAAGCCTATTTTTTTTAGCATTTGGTGTTTGACAGCATCCTTGCTGAACTTGGAGTCTTTTTTTTAATTGCTGCCAGTTTCTGTCATATTTTAATGCACTTGGTTTCCTTTTTTATTTGTCAACCCTGCTCCACAAAGGCCTAATTGCTCTTTACAGATCATTTGAATCAACGGGGTCTGTGTAAGCCTCTCTGAGGTCTGTACTTTGCACAAGTGCAGACACCTCTTTTCTGGTACAACAGATCCATGGATTTTGGTGAAGAAGACCCTGCTTCCTCTCAACCACAGCAGCTGATGCTCATCTGAGTCACTGTGGTTCTTCGGAAGATGTTTGCAGTGTGGAGAGAGTATGACATGCCCAGCAGCCAGCTGCATTTGATGTGGGTGTTTACTGTGTTTATCACACTCATCCTGAGCATGAAGAGGAGATGGAAAATGCAGAGGGGGGCATGCAAAAGGTCACATAGCATCAGCGAGGGACAGTTTCAGGGCTGAAGGGAGATGAATTAAGGGGTGTAAAGAAGGAAAATATTTGCTTTTAAGTGCGGGAGAAAAATTCTACAAGACCAGAAAATATTTATTACCTCCTGCAGCTTTCTGCTTGTCAGATCAATGAAAGACTTCACTGGGATCCATCATGATGTAAGTGTGCCATGGCTACTTTATTTTAAAAAACTTTTTCTCTCATTTTAACTTATCTCTACAACCTTTTTAACTTGATAAACATGTGTTATAATGTAGAAATAAACATAAAAAAAGGTGTTTTAAGGCATAAGTTGAGCTTTATTTTTGACAAAAATCCACCAAAAAGGAAATAAAGAAAAACCTTGGCTTATATTGGATTTAGGTTAAGATATTTTACAATGATATCTCAAAAGGGCACACATATAGCTAAGCTGAACAGAGAAGTTAGTTAACATTCAATCCATTCATTTTCTGTACTTGCTTCATGCTGTTCAGGGTCAAGTGGGAGGGGGGAGTGCTGGAGCCGCTCCAAGCTGTTGTCAGGCGAGAGGTGGCGCACAGAGACAAACAACCGAGCATGCTCACTTTCACTTCTGATTTAAAATCACCAGACAACCTAATCTGCTTGTTTTTGAGACTCCAGTAGAAACTGCACACAGAAAGTCAGAGAAAGAAAAAGCTGGAGTCTGAACCTGGAGCGTTGTGTTTGCAGGCAAATGCCTCATCATTCAGCCCTTATCATGTCTCACTGCAGAGCAGTTTTTACTCAACCTTTCATTTATTACATTCTCGATAAATTTTTCGTATAAAAAAAGTTACTGGAGTTATCTTCCAGAGTACAAATACACAGAGATCTGGATTTACAGATCTCGGAGAGGTTTATTTCGACAGAGTAGCATTTTTAATCGAGGTTTCCAGACACAGCTGTAAAGGTCAAACTGGTCACGTTTTACTGAACACTTCATCTTAAAGTGAGGCTATTTCATGTAAATACCCTACAAATTTTCCTATTCTTGGAAATCATGATTTCATTTATAAAATGTTTTCAATTTTGCCCAATGATCAAAGCTCACAATCATCAAATGTTGATTTTCTGTCTTGTTTCGTTGCACACAAAGATTAATCTTTTGGGGACATAATATCATGCAGAAAGTGGGTCTTTCTTTATTCCATGTTTTTATTTTAGTAACTTGAAAAAAAAACATAATCTTAATTATTTTTGATTAAACTGTTAAATGTCTCAAATTGTTTTTTTTTCTGCTTAAAAATATAGAAATTTGAGGCTAAAAAGGTCACTGCAGCCTGTTTAAAGTGTTAATTTTCTCAAAATTACAGATGTTTCAGAGAATGGATTTAACTTAATCAACAAAATCTTATAATATGAAATTAAAAAAATGTTTAAAACCCGGTTGTAATAATCAATTGTGCTCTTTTGAGCACAATTGATAAACCACTGTTGGGATAGGGTTGGATATACATTGGTACACCCTGGATGGTTTGTTGGTCCATTTGGCTATTTGACTGTCAATATTTCCTAATATAACAAACAAACAAATGGTAACTCTAGAGGGTGATGTAATATAAATGCTTAGATGTTGTAATTCTTGATTTGTTTTATCTGTATCCATACAAGTTGTAATTGTGAAAGGAATAGCAGTTATGATGCTGTATGCAAAAGCACGGGCTCCGGGCAAAGTGCAAATTCTATTGATTTTTGAAGAACAGTTCTTGTCTGGTTGGCCTTCTTCAGGGAAATGTGGTTTGCTTTCAGACAAATTCCTCCCCTCCTTTGTGGCAGCCCAAACTTAAATACATGGGCTGCTGACATAATAGAAGACGACTTCAAATATGATCAGATTCTGCCTTGAAGCTGCAGACACTCCATGAGAATTGAAACGTTTTTGTACTTGTTTGTGTATTTAACTGGACTAAGAGCTCCATGGGGCTCAGAGGCCTTTCTGTGGGACAAACAGGGGGACATACTAGTACAATCTGGGGCCTTTAGGATCTGTCCTTACACTTAACCATTCTGACTGCTTAATTATAGTAATACCTGGAAGGCCAGCTGGTAATTACAGATTTATATTGTTGTGAGAAAGCTGGTTTAGATCATTTAGATTTGATTTTTGAAAATTGTGTTACGTTCACAATAAGGCTTAGTGTGGTTGCTGGTGAAACTTGAGACAAAATGAGCTAAATCAGCTGTTACAGTGAAAGGTGTTGAAGGATGATGGCTCCCTCTGCTGTCTTTGCTTTAAATTACAAATCGTTTTTAAAATCCTACTTCAATGTTTTTTAGTTTGTAACAGCCTAATATACTAAAGTGTGGCATTACTTTATAGATGAAATCTGAAAAAGATCTTCAAGGGATACTAGTTTCTGATGTAGCTGTCATGTTTTCAGATCTCTGACACAACAGAACTCAATATGTAAGTCACAAACATTATCATTCATGCTTTAAAATCTCCTATTCAAATATAAGCTTTTTTACCTGCCAATCAAAAAGACAATCTCCAAAATCATGCACTAGAAGGAAATAATAATGATTTGGTTGTTTATTGTTTATCCACTCACTCTGCAGTTGACATGAATAGAAACAAAGCTATGTTGATCGTAATGGGTACTTATGATCGAACTGTAAATACCTTAATTTTCAGCATAAAATGTAACTTTTTAACATGGAGGATCACTCCATGTTAAGTGTTTTAGTGGTACTACAACACTGAATACATAATGGTTTATGTCAAATTTAGAAACAGAGGGTGAAGACTTGAGTTTTACCCAAAAACACAAAATCAGATCTTTAACCATTTTTATTGTAAATATAGAGGATCATGGCAAAAATATTTAGTTCAACAAACAGAAGAAATCTCAAGTTTTTCCTTTTTATGTGATTGACAATGTTTTTTTCTGGTTTATAAAACTGGTTGATAACGTTATAGTAAACTCTATCAGTTACCTTTGGGGGCAACTAACTGCTCAAAGTGCCACTGTTGTCTGGGGTGACGTGTACACGGTTTCAAGTAGAGTCCACCTGCTCTGGGTTTATGCACTTCTCCTGTTTTGCTCTGCAGCAGGCCTGCTTGTTGAACAGCCTCCACACACAACTGAGACTGCTGGTGAACGAGCTGTCCGCTCAGCTGATGGTGTAAAACATAAACAGTCAGTCATTGAAGCCATAAAATCTTTGCAGCTATAAAGCTTTTCCTGCCTTGCCTTTATGAATTTCCACTTGAGTCCCCTGTTGGTTGGTTGGTGGGCAGAGCATGGAGAGAGGACCACTTTGTTTCCTTTAACATGCATGCACAAGGACCCCATGCTCCCCCATCTCACTTCCCCCTCAGAGTTAAACTCACAGTGCTGCAACACAAGCACACATTACCTTTATATGTGTCAGCGTTGCTTCCTGCATCACAGATAAACGTGTTGTCCTGATTACCTGGCTGCCTGTCCCGCTGCACGGTGCTATGTTCATGCCGGCCCCCTGCTGTTGTTCCCCCCTAGCATAGTCTGCACAATTGCCAGTGCCCACATTGTACAACTGTAACAGAAGCACAGAAGAATGGAACTGCACAAGCTGAAACAAACATGACAAATGTGTGTGTCATACCTCGCCTGACAAAGCCGGTTTGTCCTGGGGAACATAGAGCTGTGGGTAAACTGTTGACAGGAACCAGTGAAAATTCCTACAACCCAGACTTCTCTTTAGCCGCAGCCGTTCTGCAATGTTTGGGCTCTCCGACTGCAAATGCAGTTAAGATCTTTACCTTTTCGTCATTTTCACCACTAATTAAATCAATTCCCACCTTTTGCCCCACACACCTGTTTGATTAAATGAGCAAGTGTGTCCCTCCTGTAGTAGATCTTCTTGTAGGCATCCATCCAAATGTCAGCAACCCGAACTTTGTTTCTCCTAAGAGTCTCCTGATCTGGAAAGATGTAGGGTAAGTGATGTCGACTGAGATGGGCCACACGGGAACAGGGCACCACTTCCATGGATCCTCCACAGGACCACACCTGACAATAAAATTCAAGATGTTGTTCTAAATTCCCAGTTAAGACTTGAATAATTACTAAAAAGGGATGAATAAAATAAAAATGTGTCTCGTTTACAGGGTTTCTCATTTTCTACAGGTTGATCCTTGCTTTTAAATTGCTGTAATTTGAAAACTTATTAGGTTTTTTTTCCCAGTAAATACAGCCACAGTTGTCGTGGTAAAAGGACTCCGCTACACCTCTTTTGAATTTGTCAGCACAAGTTCGGATAGGATCATTGAGGTTTATGTTTTTTTTGTTGTGCTGTTGCGTGTTGTCAGGTTGTCAGTGTTTACGGATGCACTCCGTTGATAACTGTGTTCTTAACATTTTCTTCCGGCATTTTTCTCATGTTGGAGGGCATCAGATATTGGAGGAGCGGCAGTTTAGCTCAGGCAGTAGAGCAGGTCATCCAACAACCAAAAGGTTGAAGGATCAATCCCCACCACCGCCCCCTGAGCGCAGCTAACCGGCAGCTCAGTGCTCCCCCCAGGGGATGGGCCAATGCAGTGAAGAATTTCCCCATTGTGGGATAAATAAAGTATCAATTATTATTTTTTATTATTATTGTACATAAGGTAAAAGAATCTCAAAACTGCATTTTTTTGTGTATTTTGTATTTCGTTAATCAAATCGTTGTGAATCAGGAGCAGACAAAAAAAACAGCTTGAAAAACAACTAATTTGTGATGTAGATATCTGACTTAACCCTTGTGTTATCTTATATGACACCACCCTTCCATTGACGTGTTCTCACTACCATGACAAAGGTGGATAAAGGTGGAAAGATTTCATGTAATCCATGGACACCAGTGAAGATCACAAATCATTGAAGAAAAAAGGTTCAGAGCACTGTCTAGTGGGTCTAGATGACCCAACTCCCAACGTTAAAGTGCCTAGGATAGCATAAGGGTTATAACTATGGCTTGATAGCTCCAATGTTGCTCACTATTATCGTTGCACCGCTTATGTAACGATGGGCTTAGAGCCGTAGGGAGAGCATGTGAACAGAGAGCTCTGTTGTGGGTGATGGAAAGGGGGGGTCACGGTTGCTCTATCCCAACGGTCCCGCTTACAACTCAGAGGTGACTTTCTAATGAACTACTACCGCTCTGCAGAAACTAAAACAACCCTTTTTTATATTTTGACTAAAAGAACAGCATAATCATAATTAAAAGACCCCTGGGAACGTTTTTATGATAGTTTAAAACATGATTAAAGAGAGACTTTAATCCCATTCTAACACTAACTCAATAACATTCATATAAAGGTCACTGAAAAAAAACATTGATATTTGGGTTTATTATACCCTCATATTTCTTTCCTGCAGTGCCCATTTAAAATTTAAACATAAAAATAGCATTTTTAGCATTTTGTTATAAAAATAAATCCAAAATAAAGTGTTTCTATGATAAGAATAGTTGCCGGTACAAATAGATTTAAAATAATCTCATATTTGATAGTGATTCCTCTGGTGTGTCAGCATAAGGGAGTAAATACTCCATAATGCAGCAAATTATTTATTTCATGTTCAAAGTTTTTTGAAGAAATCTCTGTTCAGAAAAACAGAAGAAATTCTCTTCATAACCTTAAGGTAAAGGTCCAAGGTAAAAAGTGTGAAATTAGCTTTTATTCTTTTACTATTTTAGCAGGGTCAATGGCTTATTTTTAAGTTGTAATGTTGAACTACTCGCTGATTGATTGTTTCATGAAAATCTCCCAGACATTAAAATACAGCAGGTGCATAAAGATTAACCTCAAATCCAAAGAAAAATATGATTGTAAACACTATAAAAGTCTTTACAAATTTCCTCTTTGTGTATTTTAACCTTTTGTTTTAAAATATGTTGTTTTGTATGAAATTTGACACATTTTGTGAACTGCTGTGCAGTTTTACGTGTTTTTTTTCTAAAAGTCTGTTTTTCTGTCTTTCCAGAAAAAGAACTGAACATTGTTTCATGACAAACATCTCAGTTTGGACCTTAAATGGTAATCGTGTTTTGTATAACATTTTATTTTCAGTTTGCATTCATCGTTGAGCCAAAACCACACAGAAGGACCACGGCATTTTTGAGGCCATGCAAAAATGCCTCACACTGTCTGTGGATTCCGTTTGTGCATCTCTGTGAGCTGCAGGAGCTCCCGGTGCTGTCATCAGATCAGCTGGTAATTACCCTGATTGACAGCTCGATTTGTTCCGCCCCCCACAGCAGCATCCCAGGGTCATAGGCTCCCACGCTTTGAAAGAAATTTCTGTCAATGGCCAAAACTCCGCCTCCCAAAGCTGGGCTCCTGGACAAAAATCAAACCTTATCAAATCTACAACATGATCTATTGAAAACTTCACCAAGATTTGTTCCTGATAACTTGACTCAGGAAGCTGCTCTGTTATAACCGCAGGATAAGGCAGCTGTAAACTCACTGTAACGGTAAAACAGCCTCTTCTGGAGGAATTTCGTGCAGCGGAGGATTTAATTCCCAGTAGAAGTCAAGTCTCCAGTCAAAAACTCCCCTCACAGGCCACTTTGTAGCATTATACTGAAACGTCTGCCAGTCTATTACGTCCATAACTGGAGACACCACTCTGCTCCTATAAAGACAACACTTTCAGATCGTCGGAATGAAAAACTTTTTAACATCTGTGTGCAGCATGGACTAAAACTGATCTTTTTTATGTATTTGCAACAGTCTGAGTGTGTGTAAAGGCTTTGAACTCAAACTGTGGTCCACACGTGCTTTTTGAAGTTTTTCCTCCAACTAATTATTATGATAGGATGCTAACAGAAAACAGGATGAAGAGATTAGAAAAGGAAACAGCGGAGTCTCAGACAGAAGGGAGCTGCAACAGATTCCAAGCCTCAGAGTTCAGCCTAATTACCTGCTCTAATTAGAACCACGCTGCAGGCAGCCCAAGATTCAGGCCACAGACAAATCATGAGAGTAAAGGATTGAAGGCTTCACATCTCAACTCTCATGATTTGCTACTCGACAACTGAGGGAGACCTACTGAGATCACCTCACTTCTCCAAGAAGTGGTTGTCTACAGCTTCATTCACACTGCCCTTTGCAACGCGAATTCAATCAATCACTTCCAATAAAAAGTCTATGTAAACGTGTGTATATGTGCTTTTCGGGCTCCCGAGTTCAACACTAAGCATGTTTTACAACCATTTTCAGGCTCCACAGGCAAAATATGCAGCCTTTGCAGTTAAACAAGGATCATTGAGGTTTATGTTTTTTTTGTTGTGCTGTTGCGTGTTGTCAGGTTGTCAGTAGTGTTTAAGGATCCACTCCATTGATAACTGTCTTCTTAACATTTTCTTCCGGCATTTTCAACACTAAGCATGTTTTACAACCATTTTCAGGCTCCACAAGCAAAATGTGCAGCCATTGCAGTTAAACAAGGTCAACGTTGACCAAACTGGGACTCCGATTTGGAATGGATGACATCCCCTTTATTTTATGGAAGTGCCAACTATTTGAAAATGATCATGGAGGAGAAATTGATCATTGTGGTTTGTGCCCAATCAAAATTATAGTAATAATAATGGATTGGATTTATCTGCGCCTTTCCAGACGCTCAAAGCGCTTCCAATGTGTCCATTGTTCATTCACTCCTCATTCATACTTGGTGATGGTAACTACTGATGTTGCCACAGCTGCCCCCAATTACATAACGCCAAGTCTTTCGTATGTTGGAACACATGTTTATGAGATTTGTACTGCTTTGACATTTGCACCAAGTCTCTTGTAACTGTAGGGGGAAGATATGGGCTAGTAAACAGTAGCAAAAGAAAAGAAGAAGAAGCCCCTCCCTGCTCGTCCACTATGGGCTAAACACTCATTCAAGAACCAGCTTTTAGCACATTCTTGAACGTATATAAGATAGACTTGATGGACAGTATCTTCAGGTCTGTCTGACCCAATTATCTTGATTTGAAGTATTTTACGTCATATAGCTCTAGATTTCTTATTGTATTTAAATGATCGATTAGAGTAAATAACTCAAAAATGTTGCATTGGGATAACAAGGATCCTTTACAAGCTGTGTATTAATGGAAAACTCACCTGTCCTGTGAAACTCTTTCCAGCAAAGGCTCCAGCCAACCCTCATGGCACTCACAGTGGGAATCCATGAACACCAGAACCTGCCCTTTGGCCTTTGCGGCCGCCATTGTACGGCAACCGCCTACACCCAGGCGCCTGGTGCTATGAATCAAACGAACCCCATCAAGTCCAGACACATAGCTGCCTAGTCTGGCCTTCATGTGACCTATGAGGAGGCAAAAAAACGTTTAGTGATGGATGGATGGATGGATGGATGGATGGATGGATGGATGGATGGATGGATGGATGGATGGACATACGATTCTGGCTTAGGTCGTCCACCAGCAGGACTTCCTGCAGATACTGTCTGGGAGAGGTGTCCAGCACGCTGTGGACAGTGCGCATGAGCGTGGACCAGGGCTCCTCGTGGAAACAGATGACAACGCTGGCAGAAGGCAATATTTCGCTGTATTTCTCCCCAAAACATCTGTGCAATTGTAAACCAGTCTAAGTTAAATGCATTTATTTGTATGGGAAAAAAAACTTTTTGCAGGCGTGCGCTTTCACGCCCTCACTCAGGATGGCGCGCCTCTGGGGGCCTCCGATGCAGTGAGATTGTCTCGCTGAGCACTTCGTTGAAGCCGTGCCTCTGAACCGAAGCCTGTTCCATCTCCATCTGTATACTCCCCGTGCGCACCCGGACTGACCCCGGCGGTCCTTCCGCGGTTGCGTCCTTGAAAGTTCCGCGCTTGAACATCTTGTAACTCCGCTTCCTCTCCGGCTGCGTCCAGGTGCCCTGCGCGGAGGGGAACACGAACAACAGCTGGTCCTCTTGAAGGGATTTTAGCGGAGCCATGTCGACGCCAAGCTCCATAGCAGGGTCCAGAGAGTCCACGATGACTTCCAGCTCTGGTGGACTGGGGAGCCACTGGAGGGGACGGCGGGAAGGGTCGGCTGCGTGAAGGTCCTTGTCGTGATTTAAAAAATCGGACATCCCCAGCATTGCCAGAGAAAGCCCCAGGAGCAAAAGCCAGAGGCAGAGCATCCTCCTCCTGCGGACAGCTGCAACCTTTCTGCGGAGCTTCATGCTGAAAGATCGCCGTGTTCAATATTTCACTTGAAATTTTTGTTTTGGCCTAATGTGGGAGTCGATTGCATTTCACCAAAGTGGAGACACTCAGCAAGGATGATCCAATACAGAGGAAAAACAGAACCTAGTAGTTGCTGTTACGCATGCGTCCTCTGGACTCCATCATGGCTCAAAATAACAACTCAGGCGCGCAAAGCAGGTTTTTGAGTATTTGTGGTGCTGGAGGTTTTCCTGACACATAGATCCACCCGCGGTCCTAAAGCCTGCGCAAATTTTCACTTTGGCTGAGGAGCTTCTGGTCCATCCACCTAACCTGCCATTCTGTGTGCGGAAGCATCACCAGCACCACAGCATAAACTGTTTTCATCCAACTCTTGTTGATGTTTGTGCTGCTTGGATGTGCATGAAAAGACTTTAGACTCCACAAATTGCATGCTTTTAACAAAAGAAATGTCCCAGCGGCAAAAACATGTTTTACATAAGTCAGACGCCAGATTTTTCTTTACAGATTTCCTGCGGTTCGTGTTGACGCAGGCGGGTCAAATACGAAGGCGCTCCTCTTTTCGGCCAGCTGGCGGCGATCCTGGTCTTTTCTTTCTGACACCTTGGCTCCATTCCACTCTGTACACCTCTGTGAAACAACGAAGTCCGTCCCTGGTCAGGGACGGACTTCGTTGTTTCACAGAGGTGTACTTCGCTGTACTTCGCTGTTCTAAGCGGTTGTTATGCCCCCCATTGAGCGTTTAGAAGCTCTCCTCCCTTCTCTGGATAACAGGGAAGACCGGTCTTTGATCATTGTGATTATGCTCTGCAGAGTAAAGGGGACCGGGAGGCCTGAAGAGACAATGAGAAGTTAAAGGAGAGGTGGAGGAAAGGTGGAAATGAAAGAGGGGCGCAAGAGATGAGAGAGAAGTTCATATGTTGCAGTGAAGAGTTTTGGGGGATTGTTGCTGCGCGCAGTGCGCGCTCCTCGCGTGTTTTAGTCCGCAGCCAAAACACAGACAGAGCAGTTTCCAGCGCAGACACGTTTGAAAAAATTCATGGACTCACGCGTCCGTGCCAGCGCGCGCACACAAATATTCCGGGAAATCTTTTTTTGCAGCGCTGCAACAAGTTACTCCAAGCCAGAACTTTGAACTAGAAGGCAGGACAGCGCAGCAGACAGCTCAACCGAGGGAAGAATGTGGCTGCGCAAAGATCTTCTCTTCTCCATTCATTTTTTCTGTTTTCCATGATGTCCGGAAACCGCCACATTTCTAAAAATAAAATTGAATTAAATCAAATCCATGAACGCCTCATGAGAGGATGTCCAAAGAAGTTGTGGCATTTTTTAATTCCAAGAAAGCAACAGAGAACAAAACTGAAACAAAAACTTCACCAAACAAAATTTTAAATGTTTTTCAAAAAGTGTTTGTTTTGGCCTCTGCGTCTTTGGGTGTCTGCTTGTATGTTGTGATGTTTCTCCATTTGGTAAGTTGTGTCGCTGGCGCCTCTGTTTACACTGCACACTTACACCAACTTGAGAAATCCTTTCATGTGGTTAAATATATCAGCAAACATTATACAAATAGCTTGAGATTATTGAGATGGTTGAAATTGCAGACTTTGGAATTCTTTATGGTGCTGTGTGTGGTTCTATCAAAACTGCACCCAGCGGAGGAGTGCTTCCCTCTACTGGATAAATGGGACATTGCAGCTCCACGATATGGTCATGCACAACGTGTAGTGTTTTCAATAAACTTGTTCAGTAGACATTGACAGTGTTTGACACCGATGGAACCCCATAGACCTACACAAGGCCTACAGGCCGTGAGAGTAGTAAGGCACTATGAGATCTTCAAAATAGGATGTGTTCATACCATTCAAGGCCTTATTGGTTATCAGGAGGATTTTGAACTTGATTCTAGAATCAACTGGGAGCCAGGGAAGTGAAACTAACAGTGATGTGATCTCTTCTGCTAGTTCCTGCTAACAATCTTTATGCCGGATTCTGAACAAGCTGGAGACTTCTTAAGGAACTTGTTGTTGTTGATGGGCTCTACCTGACCTCAACCCCAAAAAATTAGAATGAAAAACAGCTAAAGAATTTACTAATCAAACTTTGACTGAAAATCAAGTGTGTCTGCTTTCCTTACAAAAACTCATAATGTCATATTTTCATGTCATAACTCAGGGTGATTCTTATTCCTAAACAGGTCTATTGACTGCACTGCATTTTCAATTGCATTGTGTTTGTGTTTATGACTGATTGACAGAAATAAAATCTATCTATCTATCTATCTATCTATCTATCTATCTATCTATCTATCTATCTATCTATCTAAGATGCTGTCCATCACTTTAATGATATTCTTCCTATTTTTATGTATTTATTTACTTGTAATTTTTTGTCTCTCTCAGATGTTTGGGTCCAGTTTGTTTCCAAACGCCCTTGTGACACTAAGAGCCAGCAATCACATGCTGGATGGTGTTGAAAACGATCTGACCCTCGTTGCACACCCTATGCCTTCCTTCTGCTTCTGGCCTGCGCACATTGCGCAAGCGGCACCTCTGAGTCCGTGCGCAGATGGTCGTGACCGCTGGTCCACGCGGGGGCAAAAACGCCTAATCACTCAGACGTGTCATCTGCTGTCTGTCACGCTTCGACATCTGAAATGTTGGCATAACAATCGCGTAAAATGTTGCAAAGGTCAAATAATCACAGTTATTCTAATACTTTTCAAACTTAGGTCATATCTTTTATATGTTAGGGGTTGCCAAAAAGAATATTCAGCAACTAGTTATTAAAAATGTTAGAGACTCAAGAGTTAATTTGACAGGGACAGAGAGAAAATAGTCAAATGAGCATGCGCGTCAGCTTTGTATCAAGGAGTCTAATAGGTGACGAGACGCTCCTCGTTTGGAGGCATCACATGTTTGTGCGCACAGCGGAGTCTCGATACATTTAAGGCAGAGGGTTGGGGATAGGACAAGCTGTTGAGAGAAGAAGAGGTTCGAGCTCAGTTAGTCTATTTTCCTCAACAATTTTCCTCTTGGAGCTGCGAACATGTGCGTAATTTTAACTGTTTTTGTTCTGGTCTGCGCCTGCATCACTCATCCAACCGACGGACGCAAAAGTAAGTGATGCTTCCACACACTAAAAACTCTATAGTTCAAAATAGGGCATGTGGGATTTTTTAGTCCAACTCCGAGATTGAAGGGGACTAACTTTGTTGCTGGATTATTTTAACTCAGGAAATAAAAAAATAAATTAAAAAAAGAGAAAAAAAACATAAATTGTGTTCAAAAGAAATCACTATAACCAAAAAAATGAGTATTACTCCAAAAGTAACCAAAAAAGATATCCCAATATGAATGACGAAAAATTGTGTTGAATCCAAGTGTTTTACTTGAGCAGTAACTCAAAGTTTTAGGGGCTTTATCTGCAACTTTAGGCATGTGATATTAACAGTCTATTAATTATTGCAATCTCTCCAGGACAAAAATGTTTTGACGGTTATTGCATTGATACTTTGCAATAGAAAGTCATAAGCTGCCTCTAGTCAGAGTCCCATGAACCTAATTAAAGGGGTGAGGTGAAGCTACCATCCACCCTCGAAACAGGACATTCTCCTATTTGGATTGACAGAAAATCATTTTTAATGAAGTTCTAAAAACATGGAAAATTTTGATTTATTTGTATAAATAAAATAATGTCCGAAATCAGGTTAAACGTGAATTAAGCAAAACAGAATACATTACATTACTATATGCCTTATATACATGAGCTAAACTATTTTTAGATTTCACTTTAATCAAATTACTTTTTTGGAATTATGCCAGAAAATATTCCCACTAACAACTCTCAGCTATTTTGTTAAAAATGTTAATGCTTTAATTTATGAAACACCTCTTGTTTTTTATATTTATCCAGAGTAGGGTTCAAACAGGATACCTGTTTTTTACCAAACAGAATAGTAATAGAACTTTACTGACCCCACAAAGGGAGAAAAAAAGGGAAAATACCAAATTTATTAACAATTATAAAATTGAGGAATTTCTATGATGCATACCTTTTTTTAATAGCTGCCTGTTTTCTCTTCTTACAGCATATGGAGATGTGTTTTCCCATAAGCATTCTTTAACAAGGAAGCTTCCGTTTCCAATTCCTCCAATTCCCGGATGGGACCCAGACAGCAACCCATGGGACGATTACCTCTATCCACCACTGGACTCAAAGCTGAAAGAGCTCACGCATCACAGAGGTAACCGAGTCCGTTCAAGTCCTTGCTGCACCTGCTGGCCTGTTTTCACTCATTAGCAGTTTGTGCCTCTTTGATGAAGGTAAACCCAAAGTCCGCCTGACCAGTGACAGTCCGGCTCTCAATGGCTCATGCATCACCTTCACAGCCAAGCTGGAGTATCCTCCCTGCCAGAAGGAGGATGATAATGGAGACCTCGTGTGGGATGAGCACTGTGAGGATGGTACGGAGCTGGAGGCTTCAGGTGCTGCCAGGAAGTTAGGCTAGATCACAGACATCACACATTGACTATACATGAGAACTGGACTGAGTTGCTGCCCCCCCCCCCCCTGTCATTCTAAATAATAAATACACGCTGGCTCCAAGAAACCAAAATCCCATAGACTTCTGTTGAGAAATAAACAGCTGTTACTCAGTCATTATATTTATTGGAACAACCGTTTTTGCTCTGCTACGTTTTTTAACATGTTCTTGATAATTCTATTTTTTTTCGTGATATTTTTTCCTTTGTGAAAATTATTTATGTTATAAACTTACCAATCAGATGCCTCAATAAAAGTAGGTGGTGTCACCTCGAAGTATTTGGTCTGGTTTTGAACATTCACAATTTTTGATTGACAGATTTTGTGTAACACGCTTTCAAGTGGAATGGGTATAGCCTTCCAACACGCTCACTCCTGATTAGGGGGAGAGGTTGCTATAGAAACAATGACTCAGACTGACGCAGACCAATCACTGTTTACTGACATCATCTGGCTCCAACATGGCCTCCATATCAATCCATATCACATGAATTTACTTCATTTCATTGGAGTTATTTTCTATAGATCACATCACACTCACTCGCTCCAGTTCTCTTTTATAGTCAAAGACAACTCAGTTCACTTCCACAGAACACCTCCAAATAAGTTAAAGAAAAAATTTGGGCAGATGGAGTCCTCTGCTCAAAAAAGAATCACCATATCGGCTTTGTTTTTTAGTAACAACACTTTTTTTCTTTGGTACAGCTAATGGACAAGTTCGCTCTGGTTACGTCTACAACTGGACATCCTGGTTGGACGACTATGGCTTTGGGAAGTGCATTGACAAAACTAAATGTAATGTATTCCCTGATGGCAAGCCCTTCCCCCAGAGCAACGACTGGAGGCACAAGAGTTATGTCTACGTCTGGCACACAATGGGTTAGTAAAGAGGTGCACAGGCAGGCAAACATCAAGGAAAAGTAAAGCCTACAGATTCATCTGTTTGTCTTCTTTTTTACTCCAGGACAGTACTATGAAACGTGTGATGGCTCCTCATCCAGTGTGACCATAAACACCACCAACATCCCTCTGGGAGCTGAAGTCATGGAGGTCTTGGTCTACAGGCAGCGGGAGCGCAGGAAGTACAGCCCCCTCACTACCGACAACAGTGTCTACTTCGTAACAGGTAACGGCAAACATGTTCACCACCAACCCTTAAAGACAAAAAGGAGAATTGTTAATTTATTCCGTCTCAAACACTGATTCAGATAAGATCCCAGTAGCAGTCGACATCTCCCAGAAGTCTGCGGTTAACCAGTCTGCCAATGTGTTCATCCGTGGCGAGGACGTGGTCTTCACGGTTCACCTTCATGACCCTAGCAACTACCTGAAAACTGCAGCAGCCATTGACTACATCTGGGACTTCAGAGACGGCAACCAACTGGTAACGCACAGAGACCTGACCACACACACCTACGCATCGCTGGGGAAGATGAGTGTAAAGTTGGTGGTGGAGGCAGCGTTCCTTGTTGAGTGTCCCCCAGCTTCTGCCACCTCATCTCCACCTCGCACAGGTACTGAGCTTAAAGTTCCACAAAGACAGACACATACAATTCATTCAAAGCTGTTCTGTTTGGAGGTTGTTAGAATCCGACATAAAGGAACTTTTTTCTCAAGTCTTTGCAAAAACAGTCACATGTCAGCGGGACAGATAATACTTCTTCTCTTTTTCTTGCTATCTGTCTTACATTGACACATAGTGGTCAGAATAAGTGAGTGAAAGAAGTGCAAGTGTATATTCAGAAGGAATAACAATGAAAGAAAAAGATGATAATCTTTTAGAGCTCAGGAAACGTCAGACAAAACCTTTTCTCCTAGCAAAAAAAATCTCATTTTGCACAACTTCAACTTAATCTCTGATGAACTACTGCCTCTTTGCAGAAACTATGTCTTAGAAAACAACAGTTTTTATTTTGTCTTATTTTTTTAATTTTGGTTAAAAATAGCCACTGGGATCGCTTTTACAAAAGATCAAAAGACGATTTAACTCAACTGTTCTGAATTACATTGTCACCACTAACACTTTTCTGCCTCTGGTTTTCTGAAACTGTGACTGTGCAAATCCTGAGAAAATCCAACCACTTCTGAACCAAATTTATCGGTTTTACAAAGATTGACATAAAACTATTCTGTCTGAACTGATCTGAAAACTGTCTTTTTATTCTAGACACTCCAACCCCGGCTCCTGCCAGTCACGTTGTAACAACTAAGATAAGGACCACAACAGGTGAGCTTTTTAACCGTAATGTAGGCAGTTTGTTAAAATAAAGTTTAAACATAGAGCTCATCCCTTTCAGCTCCACTAAGCACCAGCCAGCCCTTTCTGTCATCCTCCACCACCTCCATGACCACTGGGTTGCCGAGCACAGAGCCCCTACCCCCCACTGAGTCCATCTCCACCACCACCATGCCATGGCTGCGCACCAAGCGACTCAACTCCAATCAGTGTTTACGGTACGCCTATGGGACCTTCACAGGAAACATTACCATAGTTGGTAAGTGGATTTTTCCATTCTATGTCCTGCTGTTTGAAAATGAGCATTTGGTATTAAATCATGCCTCCTGGTGCATGTTGGGCAATTTTACGTTGGAGAAATTTTTATGGCAGCAAACTTAGTCAGTGTGTGGGGGAGAGCAGTATCTACAAAAGTTTGTGATTTGACATCTTAACCACTTTCTCATTCTGTTACTGGTCATTTAGACATTTTAGTAGTTTCATTATTATGAGGAACTTTGTAAGATCTTGATCACAGTTCTGCAGGAAAAACATTGAAAAGTGATGATTACGTTGGAATGCCACAATGACTTATTGAGGCACTGTGGCCATGTTCTGAGGCTGTGCTGGCTCCTGGTATAAATAGATTCCCATATACTGTCTCCTCACAGCAAAACCAAGCCATATGTCTCTTTTTAAATTAAAGTCATTTTTAAGCCTGTATGCATTGTGTGTGTGGTCATAGGGTGTATGTGGGAATGGACAAGAGGGCGAAGGGATGGGTTGGTTTTCATTTACATTTTTTCTTTTTTTCTTTTGTTGTCTGTTTTTTTATGCTGCATGAAAAGTGGTTTTTTTTAATATATATTACGCTTAACTGATTGATTAAGGGACTCAGATGAATTTGGCTTTAGGGCCTTGAGTTGAAAAAAGACCAATCTGTGGTTCACAGAGCCAAAGCACCCACTGAACAGCTGGCCAAACAGTCGCATTGTGGACGTATCTGCTGCAAGAGTGACCAACACTGAGGTCAACTTTGTGGTGAAATGTTTGGGCAGGTGGGTATTATTTTAGAAAATTGACATATTTCTCCAGATTTTTGTGCAAAAAAGTAGAATCGGTTAGTTCACAAGGTGCCCAAGTGCAAGAGGTTTGTTTTTCCAGGAAATTATTTTAATTGCATAGCTTAAAGGAAGGTTACACCAAATGATTAATACTTTACCCAGATTTAGCACCAGTTCATAGCTTACAAATGCTATACTATGAAGCACCTCACTTTTACAATTTCAGTGGACCAGCAAACTAAACTCTCTGGACTTGGGCCCTCCTTGAATTAAACAGGGGCGCTGGCATATTAGATAACTAGTTCTGCCATCTATGGGATAAAGCTAAACCCATGCAAGAGAGGCGCAAGTCCAGGAATTTAGCACTTACGTAATGCATTTTAAATGTCAAGCATAGTCAATACATTACAACGGACTTGGAACTTTTTGCACATAATCAGATAGCTTTTCCCTTGAAGACCACAGAACATATAATATCTCTATTTTGAAAAAATGTGGACTTGGGCCCCTTTTGAACTAACCGATTCAATTGTTTTGAGAGTTAAGGTCCAGAGGCATTGTGTAATCTTGATAAAGAAGAGTGAAAATGTTTTTGTATTTCTGCTCTATTCAGTATTTTATATTTTTACTGAATCTGAATCTTTTTTTACATTCTTGTTTCATAAAACTGAGGCTGGCTGTGGTGTTTTTAAAGATTCACTCTGATGACAGTTGTTATTGGTGTCAAAGCATTTTTCTGTTTATGGGAGGGTATATATATATATATATATATATATATATATATATATATATATATATATATATCTAGGATACAGATATATATATATATATAAAAATAAGCTTAAAGTTTCATTTTCTCAATATTTATTTTTTCAAATCATTGTAAATCCGGAGCAGACTATAAATGCAGTTTGGAAAGCTTGTAGATGTGACATAGGACCTACAACAATAAGTCACAAACTCCCTATTCCGCTTCATGCTGATGCATCAACTTGTAGACTTGTAAAGTTTTCCTTTAAGCCACAGTTATACGTTTCTGTTCAGGGCTATTTTGGAGGAACTGGGTGGGTGGAGGGAGGAATATGGTGAGCAAGGAGTGTCAATTTGTGATTCTCTTTAATTATTTTCATATTTTATGACTATTTTGTTTTCTTTTATGTACAGCGTTTTGTGTTGTGTACTGATATGAAAGGCACTACACAATTAAACAAAGTTTGAGTTTGAGTTTAGACAACTAGATCCATGTACGTCATTGTTTTCCTCCTCTGACCTGGTAGCTTGTTAAAACTGTACAGCTGGATAGCTCCAGTACTGCTCACCATTTTTGTTGCACCGGTAATGTTAGGTTGGGAGTGTGTTAGGCTGTAAGCCAGCTAGAAAGAAAGGATGATGGGAAGTGGGGCCAGGCTTACTCCATACCAATGGTCCATACAACTCAGAGGCAAACTTCTAATGAACTACTGCAGAAACTATGCTCCAGGAAACCACAATGCTATTATTATGCCATTTATTTTGGCTAAAAATGGCATAATCATAATTAAAAGACCACTGGGATCACTTTGAAAATAGATCCAAAGATGATTGGAGTGGGACTTTTGAAAAGAAAATGAAGGCAAAAATCTAAATTTCTTCTAAACTTTCATCTAGCAACGCCACTAAAGGGTAGTGAACATTTTGACTTTGTCAGGCAGCCTTCATCTCTCCATTCCTCATCCTCAGCATCCCCACCTCAGCCTGCACCATCGTCTCCGACCCCAGCTGCACCCAGGTGCGTAACATCATGTGTGATGATGTGCCGCCTTCGTCAGATTGCCAGGTGAATCTGAGGCGGCGGTTTCTGGAACCTGGCACCTACTGTGTTAACATCACCCTGGAGAACTCCAGCAGCATGGCGCTCGCTAGCACCATCGTCACCATCAGCAAGGCCCAGGACCCGCCCGGTTAGTGACACAAACCTACCTGCTGAGTGTCTGGTTAGTGGTCTGTTTTCTCACTTTTGACCTGTGCACCTTAAAGCTCCCAAGCCTGCGAGTTCTGCTGGGGTGGTTCTTTCATCAGCCGCTGTGTTATTGGCCATCTTTGGATTTGTTGCATATCTAATCTACAAGTGAGTGGTTCTTACATGTTTCCATCTTATTAAAGCTACAAAACAGAAATATCATATCAAGCTTATTAGATCAGAATAGACCAGGCTCATTAGATCAGCCTATTAGATCAGAATGTTGTTGTTTTTATTTTCCTTCTTTCACACATTTTTTCCCCCTTTTCCTTTAAGGCGTCACAGAGTCTACCGGCCCATCCGAAGGACACTGGTGGAGGAGAACTGTGGCCACGCCGGAGCAGCAGGTCACATGGTCCGGCTGAGAGAAGCTCTCTTCCCCTCCAGTGAGGAGAGCCGTCACCTGCTGACAGAGAGACACCCTGCGTAACATTGTTAACAAGGTTGTCTATAAAAAGACAACATTGCAATGCTGAACGTGGCATAGTAAAGGCAAATCCTAAATCAATAGGAATTATTTTTCAGAAATCATACTAATATCCCAATTGTATCTGGAGTTGCGGGTTCAAGTGAAAGTCTTAAACGCTACAGTCATATGTGTTTTTCGGATGATTTGTTCGAGACTCTTAAACTTGTGACCATTCTAACTGATTTTATGTAGAGATCTAACATACTTGTCTAATTAAAACTTTTTCTTCCCTTTTTTTGTGTTAAGAGTATTTTGCAGTGGGTTGTTCTCCTTGTCTTGCCTTTATAGCATTAGGGCCAATTATAAGTCCACATTAATTATGATATCTGCAATATTTTTTAGATCAGTATCTCAAGACTAATTATAAACAAGCATTTCAGAGTTTGATGAGCTGTCTTTAATAAAGATTGAACTAACAGACTTTGTTGTGGTTTGTTTAATAACCCGCTCCAATGAAAGTTGTGTTTTTGGTGTTTTTAACATCCTTTTGTGTCATTTTTCTGATGATGGAAGACACAAAGAAAATGCCTTAAAATTAAATTTTAGAGTATTTCTAGCAGAAGAAAAATTGCAGATGGAAAGCATCTGTAGCAGCAATCTAGGTGTTACAGTCACAAGCTCCCTGCTCCACTCTATTCTGATGCATCTTGTAGATTAAGAGATCCCTGTACGGCTTTGTTTTCCTCGTCTGAGCTGCATCTGGCTCAGAACTGTACGGTTGGACACAGTAGCTCCAATATTGTATGGTTGGGGTTGTAAAAGAGGTTTAAGCTAGCAGAAGACAGTGTAAACAAAGTGATGATGGGAAATGAGGGACTCTCCCATAGTTTCGCCCAGAACTCAGAGGTGAATTTCTAATGAACTACTGTTGCTCTCCTGAAACTATGTCCTAGAAAACAACCCCATTTTTGTTATTTTGGCATGAAATGGTACAATCATAATTAAAACAACCACTGGGAATGCTTAAAACAGACGAAACAACGATTGGAGCAGGGCTTTCAGGTTTAAAATTCCTCTGGGAATTCTTCTGAAGCCAAAAATTTTGTGTATTTAAAATATGCTATGTATGTATGTTCATATGAAAAGGTCTATTGACACTTAAAGTTCAATTCTCTAATAAGAAGTGACGTTTTCATCAAAAAAGTCTTTGCATGATAAAGCAAAATCTGATCAGGAAGAGCTGAAAGCATTTTATTTTTTCCTTTTCCTTATTTTGACGGTTTAAAGATAACTTTGCTAATCCAATAGGGTCAGTGGTTGTGTGTTCTTAGAGTTTTTACATGGAAACCTTCATAGTGTGAATACCAGAGTATTTTTGATAACCTGCCTTCCCAGGAATCTAGTGGCAGACATTAACAGCTTCCCCCTCACTGTTGTTTTGACTTTACACTTGAAAACTGTGCTTCCAGCCGTAGCTTCAAATACCTTTTAATGCCCTTTGCCGTCTCTTTGTATCGTCTTCCTTCTTCCATCTGGGGAGTAATCTCACAAACACGAGCACTTTCCTAGCCTCATGCGGTGACACAGTTCATTTCACTTCCACTTCCAAATGCTTTTCTTAGTCAACTAATTACCTTCATTTGAACGGGTTTATAGTTTTATTTCCTTCGGTTTCTCCCCCTCTGTTACCTCCACGTCATCCAAAGGTGCAGCTTGAACAAACTGTCCTATAATCATTTTAACACAATCTAGAAATAAAATCCATTTGACAAATACATTAAATATTATAAACAGTTACTACTCATTACTACTACGCTACTACTAAACTCATTGAAAGTTAACCCTCTGCTTTATATATATATAATATTTTATACACACGTGTTAGATTTAAATTTAGTCATTTAAGTTAATTTATGGCTGAGGTGCTTCTAAAACAGTATATTTTTCTTTTCTTTTTTTTACACCACTGCTGACGTTACACTAAACCAAGAACCTTAAATATATTTCAAATACTGAGCAAACCTTGGTAAATGGATGAACTTCCATAATCTTTGCTTGTAACTGAAAAATTGAGAGCACACATTTTATTCTGCTGGATGTTTTTGAATAGATGTATTTGTACATACCTAATAAATGTTTCTATTGGATCATAAACCAATTAAACCCTCCTCATATTCAGGTTAACAGCACTATTTAAACAGGAAAACTGACAGCACCCAAAGGTAGACTTAAGGTATAACCATGAAAGAAAGAAGGTGTTTAACTTTTGTTTTAGAAGTTATTGGATTACATGTCCTGGAGCCGGATGGTCTTCTGCTGATTTAAAAAAGAATTTATGTCCATTTGTCAAGAGTAAAAAGCAATTTTATATTTAGAAAAACATATTTACTCTACACATTTCAGTTTTTATTAATGACAAAAATGAACAGTTCATAAATATGTGGCATAAAAGTAGCACCAATGTAGTGAAAAATTAAATTTATGGATTAGTAAGACTTTGTGGTTCCTATAGAGTTTCGGTCGGAGAGAAATTGGCCCAAATGGCTTTTTTGATGTTGACGGTTGCAGACCCTAATCTAGATCAGAGATTTTCCAGAAATTGAAATTTGAGATCATTAATAGTGTTTATGCAACTTTTTCCTCTGTATTGCATTGCCATTGTGACGAGTCCTTTACAGATTAGTTTTGTTTAGAGTTTAGAGAGGTAATCTTTAAGTTTTTCTGTGGCATGTTTTTCATGGTCATAAATACATGGATGTTAAAGACCTGTTATCAGTTATTACTAATGAACATTGTCACGACACAAAAACTAATGTTGGACTGAATTTAGGGAATCAAATTTTACTTGAATCCTCTTGGATCACAAAACGATCAATTTCTGAATCAGAATTGATCCCTAGCCATATCTATAATTCACATTTAATTCTGTCAGCCATTGTTTACCCAGCCGTCTTATTTTTTAGTGATCAGAAAAAGAACTATAAAATTTGGTTAAAAAAAAAACGATACATGTGTGCAAGCACGCGCATTTGCACTACCCTGATATTATAGAAAAAGCTGTTACCATTATGTGACTTTTGAGGGGTGAAAATGGTGAGGGTATAACCATTCCGCAGATTCCAATTTTAATTTTTATATATGCTTCAAGGACCATCTTGCACAAAGTGGCAACTTATTCAATAAAATGAAAAATAAAAAACTTGTACTGGGCACCTAAGTGTACAGGATTTTAGATTTAACCCCCAGCAATGGATCAGGCAAAATATACTGCAAGATTAAAAATACCAACTAGCCAAGAAACTATTTTCCTGCCAACTAGAATGTTCCAACCAAGCAAACACCACATAGTTTAAAAATGAACTATGCACATCTGACTTGATTTTAGGAGCTGCCTGAAGGTGGCATCCTCTCTAGAGACAACATGACTTCAGATTGCAAAATATAAAATTAATAAAAGATCTTACTTTTCTTTTCAAATATGATTTAGAACTTAAAGACAATCCAATAAACTAAAACTATACATTTAAGCATGGGGGTGGAAGGACAATGATTGTGTTTAATTGAAATGATGGTTTAAAAGGGGGGGGTCCTCTTGCTTTGGATGTTCTGTTTACCTTGTAGCATGTGGAGAAAATAAAACCTTCAAAAGACTTTCATTTCTCTTTTTATTCAGAGGCATTTGACAAGTGGAGCTGTGTGTGATGGGGGTGGGGCACAAGCATGGTCAGAGGGGGAAATATCATGCTGAACTTTGTTTTTCCTTAAAAATAAAATAAAGATATCCAGTCCCTTAAATTTGACCCAAAAACAAGGATTTTCCACTTTACAAAGCCAAGAAATGCTAAAAGATGAAAACAAAGAAAAAAGGAGCAATCAAATTGACATGTAAAGTAGTATCTGAGAAAAAGAAAAAAAAACAAGACATCTGCAATCATTCTGGGGGGGAAAACAAGAATCAGAAACAAAAAGGCAGGCCGTTTAAATCAAATGTATTTTCTTATGTTTACTATTTGGCGGAAAAAAAAAACAAATCATGAACTTTTACCACAAAAATGAAGCAAAAGCTCCACTACACGGAAGCCACACCAAAAATAGAAAGCAGAAAGAAGGAACCAACGCTGAGGATACCAAAGCCAAAAAGGAATATATATATATATATTTTTACATAAACATTGAAAAAGAATTTTTTGATCACTTTTCTCTCAATTCTAAACAGTTCATGATTTTTAGTTAATCAGAAACACATGATACATCATTGTGGGAGGAGGGGGACTAACCAATAGAAGAATGCCTCTATTTCAAATTCAAAATGTCTAAAGAGGTAGATCAAAACAAACTGGAGGGGGGGGGGGTGCCATGTTAAGTATCACTTGAGCCCCCTCAGTTAAGCGTGGTGTTAGGAAGGCGCGCCCAGGTAGGAAGAGGTGTTCGGGGGAGAAGGGAGGGGACTGAGGTATTGGTGCGCGCTGGCGCTCAGTGGGGGTGGGGTGGCGTGCCTGGTTCTGCAATAACCCCCCTCCACCCCCTAAGCTGAGGTAGACTTACTACTGTGGAAGCATGGATAGACACATTTACCACAACATATTTACATTCGGCATAGAAAAAAAAGAAAAAAAAAACTTTTACTTTTTTAATGTTTGATTTTCTTCTCACTCCCCCTAAAGTCAAGATTCTTCATCATTTTGTGCCTTTTGTGGTCTGTTATCCCTATATGAGCAACATTATGAAACATCTGCTTACATTTGTGGGTAACAGAATGCCAAATCAATTTCCTAATGCACACAAAAAAAATTTAAACTATGCATCACTGTGACTTCCCCCCTTCCACACCATGCATGCAGTGAATGACACCATGTGGACTTTATGGACAGACTACAGGAGGCCACCCTGCAACAACAAAGCCTATTTTATGAAAATGAAATGAGAAACCAGCGATGTGATGAGGGTGGCGAGTGACCTGGAGACAGATGAAGGTGGGGCATAAAGGAAAAACAAAAAGCTCTGCTCACAGCTACGGTGAGGACATATCACAGTCTGTGCTGCAACACAAGACTGCAGCCCTCGCAGGAAGGCGGAAAAGACATTGACGTGTTAAAGTAGCATTATCAATAATCCCAAAACTAAATGGCATTGCTGCAAATATGTACGGTTGGCATTATTTGCATGTCTTAGGTTGTATTCTATTTTTTTTCCTTCAAGAAGATGGACCCTCAGGGAAAAAAACTGAGGCAATTTTCTCTATATTGTCGTCAGCCGCCAGCTGAGGAGGCGCCAACTCTTGCTCTGGGGCTGCTAATGTACAAATAGACTTTATGTACAAGGTCATCTCGGGTCACACACACATGTACAATGCCGCCTGAAGCACCAGAGTTGAAGGCAAGGTCAGATGGCAGCTGACCCAGTTTTAAATTTTCATAAAAAAATAAAAAATGTTCAAAGACCATCAGCTTTATAAAGTATACAAAATACCACCAAAAAAAAAAAACAAAAAAAAAAAACTTTTTTTAATATATATATACGTTTTCTCTTTTGAGGTACTAGATCCTGAGGTAGTTAAGTAAAATGCATAATATATTGATTTTTCTGGGCACCTCATAATTCAGCACCCTACTTTTAAGTGTCAGCCGTAGTGCTGCCCTCTCTTAATAGATCTATTTATATATATTTATATAGGTCTATCTATAAAATGCATCCAATTTCTTTTTCTTTAAAATGCCACTATCTTTATACAGGCAGAACGCCTCATACAACCCACCCTTTCAGGGTTCCTTTCGCCTAAACATGGCCCTCCCAACTGGGGCCGACCCTCCCTCCCCCCCACAAAAAAACCTCTGATGGTCGACTAGGACCAAGCAATGCCTTTTCCCTTCCACAGGAAACTCATGAGAAAGCCTTACCACCAATAAACACCAGGACAACTACATCTGAAGTCAACCAAAACATCTTGTCACGTTTAAAGTACCACACCGAGGAGGTGATAGTAAAAGGGGAGGGGAGGGGCACTTCTTCTATTGTAAAATGAAAATAAAAACAAACGCACCCGTGGGGGGAGGAGAGCGGTCCAAGGATTGTACATGTGAGAGCCGGTGACAGTGGGAGCCCTCAGACATACATTCTCACAGGAGATGCTGAGGTTGAGTGGGTGGAGCTTCCAAAGGCAAAAGGGTCTTATTTGCCACACTCAACAGTTCAAGTCAGCGAGGGTTGCAAGTCCGATTCGGATCCGATAGCCTCCGACCCCTGAGATGAGCGTTAGGACCGTCTGTCGTCATCTTCCTCCCCTTACACTCTTCTGCATCCGGCCGTCTTTTGAGTCTTCTGACAGACCGAGTCGCCATTTCTCTGAAACCAGCAGATCATTTCCTACGAGGCATGGGAGGCTGGCCTCCAGGCTGGGGTTTTAACTGCTGCTGCTGCTGCCTCCTCACCTGGGCCAGGATTTCCTGAATCTTCCTCTGGGCAAGCTGAACCACATAAAAAACAAAAAAAAAACAAAAAAGGTCAAGCACAGTTTTAATCAAACACCTAAAAGCTTGTCTTTTTTTTTAAGACAGCAGAGCAGCTCATTGGAATTCGCTTTTGGGTTGTGGACGGGACTGTTGGTGGTGAAGAAACTCTGCAGTGATATATCCCAGAATGCTTTTGTTTACACTGAGCTCATCACCACACCAAGGTAACATTAGTGTAACTGCCGTTGCAGTTACATTCGGATATCTTGGGGAGCAGGAACCGTCTTTACGCGTGCTTCAGAAAAAAGGGTCGTTGTTCTTCCTTTTTATGGCATTTATTTTCTTTAACGATAAAAATATAAAGTACAAACCACAAAAATACTCAAAGCATGAATACTTCCTTACTGTAAAAATAACATGTTCTAAGATTAATGTGCTGCCGTGCTTCCCAAGTTCAAATCCAAATGCCAATGCCCATAAAAGACATGGCGGCTCCCAAAATGCACCTAACCAATAGGAAGCCGGAACAGCTGCATGGCCAAAGAATGACAGGCACATGCATGCATCAAATCTAATAGATAACCGAAATTCAGCCAAATGGCTCCAACAATTAGCATAAGAAAAAGGGGTGAAAATTTCAGAGCTATCCAGCCGTACAGTTTTGAGCCAGATAGTAGAAAATGAAGACGTGCATGAATATATTCGTCTTAAGGTGGAAAACTAAAAAAAACATGGCTTTTCATTTGCGCCCGCCTGATCATAACGATTTGAATTAAGAAAATCAGAGTTTTTTTGTTTTATTTTTAAATATCCTCCATGAGAAAAATGCAATAGGAAAATATCAACAAAAAAATGCCATTTTCATTTGAGTGGGTCTTGAAATGGATTTTTCCTTTTTCATTTGTTTTTTGGTTTAGATTCAAGCGACAACATTAAGAATGTTTTAACACTGAGCACTCAATCCACACCAGAATGTGTTAACCCAAATATCTGATTTGTTTTAAATCTCTGCTGACACCACACTGTAGTACTACTTTAAGATGAACCTATAGGGGTGTCTTATTTTGAAAGGAAGTAATGTGAACCTCTGTCAAGTTATTGATAAACCACTTCAAATAATAATAAATAAATAAAAAATGACAATTTTCTCCATTTTTAGTGTCTTATTTGTCTATAGGGTGAAGTCAGACTTTGTGGCTCCTACTGGGTTGTGGTCAGTGAGAACTTAACCAGAATGGTATTGAAGGTTGCAGACCCCTGCTGTAAAGCAAGTGACATTTAAGCTGTTGATTACAGGTACAGAAATATAGAGGCCAACAAATCTGAGGAACCATGAACCACAAAGTTTGGAAAATAGCTGGGTGGTGAGCATGTGACGAGTTGCAGGCGATCATCAGTAGATGGCAGCTTAAACTGTTTAGTTTTTTGGAAAGGGCTCAATATAAGGAATACCAACCGCAAGCTACTCGTCGTTATAACATTGAGGATTTCAGGGAGTTTAGTTCATTAATATAAGAGACGATCAATTTCATTTTTTGTGGACATTTAAACAGTCAACTACCTAAATGTGAAAGCATGATGTCTGACAAAATGTGTCCCACTTATTAAACATTTTTTATTCAAAATAAGATGAACCCGTTTGTAAGCTTTGATTTAATGACACACCTGACATGCAAAGAAGTGCCCACTGATCTTTACGATGACCTGGTCGTTCTCGTCAGGCGTCTGGTCCCTGGGCACCACCACTTCTGCACATGTCAAGTTCTGCAGCTCATTGACCTGTAACAAAGAGGAATTTATCCTCTGAAAAAGTCTCAGGATTTGTAGATTTACCAGGGGGGTTTGCAGAATGAGTCCTTTCATTACCGTCTTTCCACCTTTTCCAATGACTCTTCCGGCAGCAAAAGAAGGAACCTTGATGTGGGCCTCCAGCTTTACCTCTTCTTTGGGTCCAAAGAAATTCTCTTCCTTCAGTTTTCCAAAGATGCGACACTGGGCCTATAAAGATTTGACCATTGTTGCCTTTTAGACATAGAACACTTCAGTTTTGTGACCATCCCTGTTTAAGGAGAATCCCAATTTTTTTCTTTGCCATTTAAAAAGAAAAAAAGCTCTAATATGATCAAATTTTTATTTTAAAAAGGTGAACTTGAAGCTTCAGAACCTTAAATTGAGCTTCTGGTGGTCCAACGATAATGACCATCCTCTGCTTGGCATCCATTCCTTCTGCAGGAGCAATCTGAAAGCAGGAAAAGCACATCAGTAAAGAGCTGCTCCAACCAAACCCTTTAAGTAATCCCATCCCTCCTTCACCATCTGTCAGGTACTCACCTTGATTGAGGCTCCTGCAAAGTGAGACAGCTGTTTAATGTGTTGACCCTGTTTGCCGATGATGGCTCCCACTGCAAGCGCAGGAATGAACAGGTGAACCGTCTCCGACTCCGGCTGTCCCTGCTGGGTACAAAACACCGCATTACTGCCCCAACCAGATGACGGCTGCACAGTGGTAAGCAGACCTACTCCGCTCCAGCACTGGTGTGTCAACAAAACAGCAAATTGAGCAAAAGCTGCTCGCTTCCTAAAACTTCATAGATTTATTACCCCCTCATGTGAGAGTATGAAGGAAGTGATCATTTCATTTCTGAAGCAAAGGTTTGTGTTAATGCATTCTAAAAAGAGATGCATTGATTATGTTGCATGCAATTTATAATGGAAAATTCAATGACTCAAAGACAAAAATACAATTGTGCGTCATTACAAAACTGAAGCTTGCTGTTGCAAAGACCCACTCCGATGCATTTCTGAGTATTAAAATGTTCTGAATCAAGAATAGACCAATAATTTAAAAAAAAAAAAAAAAAGCCATTTGAAAGTTTGTAGGCGTGACGTAGAACCCCCCCCCCTCCCCCAAGCTCCCTGCTGTGCTCCATTCTGATGCATCAGCTTGCAGACAAATAGATTCATGGACGCCTTGTTTTCCTTGTCTGAGCTGGAATCTGGATCAAAACTGTACAGCTGGATAGCCTCAATATTGATTACCATTTTTGTTTCACTGGTAGTGTTAACAAGGCTGTGAGGGGCTGTAAGCTAGCCGGAGAGAGTGAAAACAAAGGAATGATTAAAAAGGGGGAAAGCTTACTCAGCGCCAACAGTCCCGCCCACAAGTCAGAGGCTAATTTGTAATGAACTACCACTGCTCTAAGTCAACAGGGTTTCAGATTTTTGCTTAAAACCGTATCATCATTATTTAAAGACCACTGGTAGCACTTTAAAATAGATTTTTTTAAATCACAGGAGTGGGACTTTACAGGGTTAAAATCTCAAATCTCACCCCCAATCAAATAAAATAAATGCATAAAAATACAACACCTGATAAAAAAATAAGAGCTGCAGAAGCACAGACATCCAAAAATTTACAAATTATCCACTTTTCAGCCAAACAGTCTTGAAAAATAAAAAAAGTCCTCAACTCCAAAGATTTTTAACCTAAAAATTGTTCAATTTTGCTTTTTTTCCTGGTAAAACATCTGTCTGGCTTTCGTAAAAACTCAGTAAACAACTAAAGGGATTTTCCCCATTTAACTTTGCGTGGTCACCACCAACACCCATGGGTCAAGCAGATCAAATACAGAAAAGCTCTATGAATTATTCCATACTGCAGACGTAAGGCATGCTGTTAGGTAAATGGTAATATCAGGGTTTTTCCAATGCCACCAATTACTGCTCTGCAAGAAGCTGTGGGACAAAATAATGTTAGAGTGACCAATTAAAAGACTAAGAGCTCTAAAGAAGCTTTAGGAGCAAAAATATAAAGAAAATCCAGAAAAAGGAGGGCTTTTGCAGCAGATCCTGCAGCAGCAGACTTGAGCCGTGCAAAGCACTTTGGGACAGGTGACTTACAGCGAGGGGCTGGCTGCTCGCCGAAAGCATAGAAGCCCAAAATGGCCCCTCAGTCGCATAAAGACTGCACTAGAAGGAAAAGGAAACATGAAACGGAGTCTACTTCACTTTCCATTTCCAAAAGTTTAATTCACATCTTTTTCCTTCAACCGGACGACAACTAACCCAGTATCACGGGTTAATGCAAACACAACGGAACAAAAGCAACACACAAAGATGTGCCGCCTTCACTTCATCTGTACTTGGAATTACTCTTTCCAAAAATAAAAAAAAACACAAAAAAGCTTTGAGTTGATCAAATTTTTGCTGTGGGTCTTAGGTGTACAAGTAAATACATAGTACAAAAAAATAAATAAAATCACTTTTTATTAGCTCCAAAGTTTTCTGGGGCACAATAACTTCACTTTGGTCAAAACATTGCATGGATGTTAATTAAATTACAAAATGTTTGTTAAAAATCCCTCTTAATTTCATTTATAGTCGGGCTGAGGTTGAAAAATAATGGATTGACAGTGGAAAAATTAGGTTTTGGGGGATTTGCTCATCACATTCTGCCTATCTTGCCAGTTTATTGCTTCATCTCTGCAGGGGAAAGAGAACTAGAAGAAAAAACCCAAAGCAGCTCTTCCAAGAGCTCCCATGCAGAGACAACATTCAAGTTTCACAGGTCCAAAAAGCCTAATTTCTAAAATAAAAAAATTAAAAAAAAAACACGCAAAAACTAATAGTTTCTACTTTAAGAGCACCATAAAAGTTTAAAAAGTATAAAATGAATAGGAAAAACATCACTTACTCCGAATGACGAGCATCCACCGTGGGCTCCTGAAGGCGGGAAGTTGGACATGGAGGGGCCCATACCTGGAGTTCCACTGGGAAACAATCCCAAAGCATTCAGATTTAAGCCAGGAATCAGGTTAGACTGGAGCTGGAGAGACATTGAAAGACTTGTTGAAATTTGCAAACCAAGCTCATGACCTTACACAGTATAAAAATGTTTTCATTTTTATTGTTTTTAAAAGCCCACACTTTGAGGATTTTCCAGCCTGACTGAGGGAAAATACAGCCATAAAGTATTTTATTGTGCAAAATGCTTTTCATTTGCAAATTACTAAACCCCCTGTATGTTTAGTGCATTTCCTGCACCACTGTTTGAATTCATCTACATGTATAAACCTTACCAATGAGTTTTTTATTCATGAAAACATTCCTGTGTTATAGTTTTCAAAATGTGGTTTCTCTCCACTATAAGATGAGCTTAAGCCCACCCCCCACTCCAAAAAATAAGACCAAAAAAAAAAAAGACTGTCACCCCTGATAATTAAGGAACTGTAGACAGAAGTCAGTTTTTTACATTTTATAATAGTTATTATTCTGCATTGGAAACAAAAAAATAGATTAATACACATTTCCCCTTTTGCCAATTAAGTGATGCATATACTCACATTCATAGCAGCCATGTCACTTTCGTACGCCTCCCTGACCTTCTTCATCACCTCCTCCTCCGCCCTAGAGCACGCTTCAATGGAGCCTTTCACTGTGATGGTTCGCTCTGGGTTGTACAGCGTGAGGTCCTGAAGACTGCACAGAACAAGTCAGAGCCATCAGGATGGCCTTCTCCTCTTGGAGTGTCATAATAGGACGCAACAGCAAAACATTCAGAATTAAAAATGAACACAGGAACAACCAACATGGACACGGTGCAAGAAAATCCTCTTACGGTGAGATTGTGATCTTGGTCCCCGTATCCTGCTCAATTTTCTTTAGGTTGCGGCCTTCTTTCCCTATTAATCTTCCTACAAAGTTGTTATGTGCAAGGATTTTCAGTGGGATTTCCTCAGTGCTGCAGAAGAAAGATAAAATGTTAAACCTTTTTTCATCAAGTAGAAACATTCTGATTATACCTTTATGAATAGACAAATACATAATAAATTTGGGGAAAGTGTTAACTCTTCAAAATAAAGAATAAAAAAATGCTCCGAGGCCTGAAAGTCTAATAAATATGCAAAGCCAGCAGAAAGAAATCAATTATTCAATCCGAGCCTCACTTGCTCCAACTTTTATTTCAAAAACCTGCACAGGGGGTTTAAGAAACTTCACTTCATACATTTGTGAGTCCTCACTGAGCGAGCGATTGAATATATATTTACCAATCAGAAGAGGCAGAGTATTCTGAGCTTTGCTTTGAAAAAGACCAGTTTTCAGCAACAGGAAGAAAAAAAAATTACACTAAAGAAAAAGCTTTTGATTACTATCAAAGCATCAAGGACTAAAGCCTTCAGCTGTTGAGTTCATCTGAACAAAACCTTTATTTCAACATATAGCTAGTAAAAATGTAAAACAACAAGCTTTGCAGCATCAAGGCCACCTCCCAACCTTTAGATTTCAGAAAAAAAGTAAAGTCAAAAGTCAATGTCAGCTGTATTGTCAACTATGCTGCATACACAAGACTTACAGCACAGATGAAATTACTTTCCTCTGCAACTCAACTAACTAGATTGATTGACTTTAGAGCACTGCAAGATGAAACCACAGTTACTTATATTTCAAAATAAATATTCATCGTCAGTTTCCCCATCTTTAAATTGTACTAAATGTAGGAATGTAATTTTCCACTGTTGCAGTCAAATGACAGGTGAGCGCAGAAAAAGCTTTTTGGCCTCTTATTGTCTTTGGTAACCTTCATGGTTTTAAAGCCTTAAGAATCTGTTCAGAACGCAGCAGGACTCAGTCATTAAAGACCCACTGTGGTGAAAATTGAGTTTTTGATGTTTTTTTTACATGTTCCTGTAGCATTTTTCTGATAATGGAAGATGTGTATAAAGAAAATCAAGTTAAAAATTGCATTTCTGAGTACCTCTTTATTCAATTTGTGAATCTGATGAATAAATGCTGTATGAAAAGAGCTCATCTTTGGTGTAGAAAATACATTGGGAGGGCCACAACCTCCCTGCTCCGCTTCATCCTGAAGCATCCACTTGTAGACAAATAGATCCACGTAGGTCTTTGTTTTCCTCATCCGAGCTGGCACATGAATTAAAAACGGTACGGCTGGATAGCTCAAAAATTGCTTGCCATCTCTGGCATCAGTAATGTTAGGTTGGGGTTGTGAGGGGCTGTAAGTTAGTGGGTGGGCATATAAACAAACAAATGATGGGAAATAAGCGTAGCCAACAGTTCTGCCCACAACCTGGAGGGGAATTTCTAATGAACTGCTGGTTGCCCTGTAGAAACTATGTCCAAGGAAATGACAGTTTTATTGTTTTGACTAAAAACACCTATTGGAAGACCACTTGGAACACTTTTACAACAGATCAAAATATGAATGGGGTGGATCTTTAAAAATGGTTGCTGTCAAAATTATTGTGTTGCAGCAGGTGTTTTTTTTTTTTTAAAGACTTTTGATTCAAACACTGCGGCTCATTATCAGGTCTGCGGAGAGTTCGAGAGCTCAATTAAGTGTGTTGGATCAAGAGAGCAAAATAAATAAAATTAAGGTCCAAGTAAGTAGACAGACAGAAAAAGATTAAGTTCTGCTTCATGTCTTTTGGTTTTGAACTCACAACTTCGTGTCGAGGGCTTCCTTCTGCATGATCTCCATAATGGTTGTACAAGCTTTGGAGCAGCCTTCAGGAGTTGAGTGAATGGTGATGGGTTTCTCTGCTGCACCGGCATTTTCTTTTCTATGAATATCAATTCTGCAGTTGAAGAGAGAGAGAGAAAAAAAGCCAAATCAGTCCAATGCAACACTGACTAACACACCAAAGACCAAATATATTTAGTTCTGATCTTAAAAACTTACTTTGAATGAGTTTGTTTGGTTATGTTGCGAATAGTGGCGCCTTCCTTCCCGATTATTGCACCAACAAACTGCGTTGGAACAAGCACGCGCAGCGGGATGTCTGACTGCACCTTGGGCCGTGCACCCATACCCGGGGAGCCGGAGCGAGGGGGACCGCGAGCATTAAAGCCTCTCCTGCCTCCAACTCCAGGACCTTCTGGAGCCGCCGTCTCGTCTGGTATATAAGACACCTTTAAGGCATAGTTCTCCATCATATATCCATTCAGCTTCTCCATCACCCTGCAGAGACCACAAATCAGTTTGTGTAGAAAACAAAACAAAAAAATCTTTTTTCAAATCATGCATTAAGTCCTCATGTTGGTTTCAAACCTTTATTTAGACAAATCAATAATACCCGTTCTATTTGAGGGCAACATTGTGGTATGATCACCATACACTAGGGGGCACCAGATAGATAATTTAACCCCTTTAAACATAGAGCTTCACATTTCAAAATTCTAGATATGAAATCTGACCAAATGAAAAAAAAAAAAGTTAAAAACATTATTTTAGAGACAGGTGTGTACTCACAGTCTGGCCTGGTCTTTGGCTGCATATCGAACATTTACTACTGCAGTCTCTGTGTCAGTGTTTACTGTGGGGAAAAAGAAAATTGTTTCTATACATTTGACTGTCTCAATATGAGATTATGATTATTGGAACATTTTTAATTGATAAAAAAGTAAAAATTACATATATGGTTATTGTTACAGATGAAGCAAATGACTAAAAGTTCATTGAACACGTTTATGAAACAAAGCTCTTTGGAAGAGTCATTATTAACCAACAGTTTAGTTGGGAACTAAATGATATATATAAGAAAACTAAATATCTGAAGCGATTAGTATAATCCACAAAACCAAAAGAACAGAGTAAAAAAAAAAACACAAAAAACAATAATTCTTCTATACTTTCAATATTGTAGTGAAATTTTGTGTAATGTATACAACACAATTATTGATACAAATCCAAAATATGATTACATTAAAATTTCTGAATATTGTGCATGTAAGAATGTTTTTAACAAGGGGTGTTTTTATGTTTGAATCGGGCAGAGTAAGAACAAATGTAAAATGTTCTAATTTTAGGACAAACTTGAGAATTTTCTACAATATGAATCTTTGTATTAGTAACAATGTATTCATCTATATGTCAGTATGAATATGCATTTGTTACACATTTTGATTTTATGTTTTGTGCCACATTTGATGTCAACTTTTGTTTACATTCTTTTTCTTGTTTTTTTTCTTTTGGATGGGCTTCGATACCCATGATAACCTTTTGTCCCTTTGTATTAATGTTGATTATCGTTTAAAAAGATGCAAGAATATTACTTTTGAGGAACAAAATTAACTTTGAACTTTGGAAACTTGTGAAAAAAAATATAGAAGGAAGAAAACGGCACATTTCTGCAGATGGTACCAGGTAAAGGACGTCAAAACTCTGCATCTTTTTACCTTGTTCACAGCTCTCTACGGTCCCATATTGAGCCAGCATACTGTCCAAAACCTGAAGGGCAAAAACCAACAGTGTAATAATGGACCAGAACCTGTTGATCAACAGAAGCTGCTCTACTTTCTACCGAGATGCAATTCAGTTCTGAAATTTTTAGTGCAATGTAGAGCTTAAAATGCAGTTTTATTGTTAAAGTCTCTAATAAAAGTAAGAAAATTCAAATATGCACTTTGCCTGATTGCTTCTAAGAAAACCAAAGCAAAATATTGTCTTTTTGAGAAACGAATGATGTCAGGCGTTTATCCAACACCATACAGGCTTTGAAACCAGGTTCAAGGGGGCGAGCGGGCTTCTTAGGTGGACCTCTGACCATCCTCAGCTGAACCTGAAGCCACACCCCCAAAGAGCTCAACCCCACTTTCCAGCCAACAAGACAACCTGCACCCACCCCCACTCCACTAAACCACCAACCAAGCAACCTCCCGCCTTCCTGCTGTCCTCGCTCTCCATCATTGGCTGCTCCAAACCTCCCTGCCCGCTGGTTGGCTTTTCTACCTCGTTATCTACCACTTGTAACCAATGGGAATCCAGGCCATTCAGGAAAGGGTGGGGTACATTCCAGCAGGAAGCAGCAGCTGGGGGGGAGGGGTACGAGTTCATGCTACACATTCTGTGAATCGGTGCACATGGAGGGGAAGAGAAAGAGTCCAGGCCCACCCACCCACAACTGCCTCTGAACACGCCACCACTCTAGTTCCCTTCTTACGCCTGTGAGGCTAACAGCATGGCCAGTCAACTTGTGCGTGACATGAGAGGCCTTTGCACCTAAAGATCCCATTTTATTTTGTCAATTTTTCTGACCCCACCATCTGAGGAGGAGAAAGCTACAAGTCATCTGTAGCCACAAACAATTAAAAAATACACACAAACATGGAGAATCTGGCTCATCACATGCTTGGAACATGGCTGGATCTGGAGCTGCAGTTAACGGACATGCATACGCAAAGCAAGCACACCATTACAAAATTCTGAGCTACTCTAGAGCCATGTGACCTGTTTTTGCAATCAATTTCAAATATGATAAATTCGCCAGAAGTGTAGAGATATAACACTTGGATAATCCACATTCTTGTTTTTGAAAAAGCAAAAATGTAGCTCTGCAAGCACGCGTTATGGCAGCTAATGCTCTGAAGGAGGAGGGGTGCTGGAGTCAAAGCTGCATGAAAGTACACTTACAAGCCAACAACAGGGCTGACTAAAAAAAACCAACTATTTCTCAGTTTTGAATAGACATGTTTCCAGATTTTTTTTAAATAAAACATTTTAAAGAAATCTTAGACTGCAAGACTTTAAATATGAAATTTCTGCACCACATTTACTCTTTTCCATTTGAACCCTTCAAAGACAAAAGCAGATTGCTGTTTTTACAAACATTTACTTTTGCTTATTTTAAATTCTAGATCCACAGAAAAATGCTTAACAATAAAAGATTTAGTATGATCTGAATGAATGTTTCAACATCAAAGTTAAAAACATTTATGAAGGTTTTTTCTTTTTAATTTAAAGATTTGCTTCCACGTCTAATGAAAAAAAAAACAGCAAAAATCACATGGAGCTGAAGTCATTTTAAAATTAGTTCCCTGAAAGCAAAACTATTTAATAAAACGAGCAAAAGTCCAAATGTTACAGCATTACAAACCCTTAACTAAAATAGGCATCACAATCTTTATGTGTAGTTTTTAGATCTGCATTTATACATGCAAAGCATTAAAAATATAGAGTCCTACTATATCAAAATGTATCTTCAAGTGTCACTGCTTCAGTCCTTTGGAAAAAAAGACGCAGATTCTTTTTTTTAAATGAATCATTAAACCATTGTTTTGCTTCAAAAAAAATTTGTAATAAAATAAAAACTTTAAAAATGTATTTGACATGGAACAAAAAATATATATATCTACTCGCAGAAAAAACAAGAGTAGTCCAATCTAGGATTCTCATTCTTGAACCACTGGGGTCAAACATTCCTCCCCAGATCTAACCAACCCATGTCACATGAATGTTTCACGAGCCTTTACATTTCTAAGAAGAAAAAAAAAGGGGGGGTATTTTTGCAGTAGCATCAAGGAGATAAATTTGAAGCATTTGCAGCAGGCTGAAGAAAAAAAGAAGCAATGGAAACAGTGGTTGAAAAACTCTTAATTGAATCTTCTGACACTGATGTTACCTATGTACCCCCCAAACTCTTACACTAAACCACTTTTCCACAGCAAAACCCCGTTGTGACCCGCTAAACAATGGTTCAGACATGTTCCACTTCAGACATAAGCTACAAGGGCCTCAGTCTAAGCAATCAAACGTATGTTCAGATGAAATCTAGACAGATGAAGGGTAACTCCACATGTCACTGAAAAGAGCCTACGGTCAAGTTGCTCCATGACTCCTTGCCCTGGAAGCAGTTAGCAGCACTCACCTCCCACTGCATGTGAGGCGGGATGTTCCTGATCTGCAGCTTACAGCTCCTGAATGGACGAAGAGGATAGGACAGACAATTAAACATTTACAATGAGAGGACAATGACAAAAGAAAATAACGTCCTTATTGCCGTCTACTCAATGAACCTAAAAAAAAAAAAAAAAAAAAAAAAAAGATTTAAAAACCTAGAATTGATTGACAAAATTGTTCTGAATTTGGATCAACTACCACACCCTTCTCCCACATTACCCAGACAACAATGACATTAGTAGGAAAAGGACATGGAAATGAGAGAAACCAGTTGCAAGAATCAACAAAAAAAGCTAAAATCCCACTTATTAACTACCGTTACACACTTTTGAGTGAAGCCTGTGCCCTGCAGCCCTAAATCGTGAACTTTAAAACACTTCAAGCTTTCCTTTCCCAGACTAGACACTTCTGCAGGAACATCCAGCTGTTGTACCAAAATCAGGGGGGGATGCCCACAGAAAACAACAGGAAGCTCTGCTGGCCGAGGCACGGAGATCCAGCCGAAGTGGAGACTGGCAGCTACAATGGCACTGCTGTGCTCCGTCACCACAAACGAGGACGGCTATCCCCAACTCATTCATTCATTTACCATCAGGGTTCCCCATTGGTTTTGTGTTCAACAGCATGACTACACCAGCTATGTGTGGAGGTCATGCAGACAATGGAACCTGTGAATCAATGAGTCAGAGTTTCACAAGTGTTCGTCTGCATGTGGTGGTTGAATAACCATGTGGGAAAAGTGCAGGCCACTCATCAACACCTGGCTAAAAAGAAAATAAGTCCATAAAATCTTCAGATGTAAAACAACTTAGATATTTTTTGCTACCGTATTTATAAATAATGAAAATAAAAAGGGATCAAAAATATTCCGCAGTAGGACATCCGAAAGGGGCTTATCTGCCAACTTCCGCTGTGTCACGGAAACCTTGGAACACGCGGCATTTATGAAATTCCCACAAGACAAGGAGAAAAGCAGCCAGGCAATAAAAAAAATATTAAAATTCCACACAAAAAGTGCATTTAACTCCATTGATACACAGGTCATGGGATCTTCTCACCTGAACTACCACAAACCCATTCATTCGTCACTGGTGTATCAGTTGACTAATAGGTAAAAAGACACAAGTAAAAAATAGTAAAATATATTTAAAATTGAGATCGACTTTGTGCTAAACAAAACCGTCTCCATGTTCAGAACGGTAGCAGCAACACCCTTAATCAAATGTGCAAACACACAAAGTACTTCCAGTTGGATTAACCTATAGCTCGACATTTACACACAGAAGAAGCCAGCCAGGGTGTAGAGCGGGGGTTGTGGGTGGTATACATTCCTGGCCCCGGCCTTTGATTTGAAGAAGTGCGTGTGTGTGTGTACATGTGGGGTGTGAAATGGAGGGTTGGGGGTAGCCCTGTTTCAGGCAAGGGTAACAAGGTTCCTCTCTGCCCCTGTGGGGGTGGAGCCCTGTTGCCATGGACACAGACAAGACCACTGACAGGAACATGTAGAGTAGGGTCAAAAGTGGGAGGGAAAGGGATAGAAGGGGAGGCCCAGGAGTGACCGAAGCTGGCCTGTCATTTGACGGCCAGGACAGGAGACGGGTCCCATTATTTACCTTCAAAAACAATCCAACATTTCAACACATTTACGACTCCTCTGGCCGCCATGATGGGACCAGCTGAGCGCAGACGGTGCGTGTACAGAGGTAATAGTGTGAGCTAACTGACGAAGATCACAAGAAGATTTAAAAAGCAACAAGAATCAAGCAAACCTGTGAATATCCAAACATCTTAAAAAGGCTGAAATACGTAAACCTAAATCATGGTTAGGCTTAATGCTGATCTACAACCACTGACAGTGCAAGGAACAATTTTTTTTATTTCTGGTACTACTAATCCCAAAACCAACATATTTATATTCTCATTAAGACCAGATAATGTAAAATTCATGCAACACCTGAGGATTTTCACGCAAAATTAATTTTCATAGTTTTTACAGACTAATTAAAAAAATAATTTGTCACTATGGCACAAAAAAAAAGAAGTCTTACAGTTCTGAACAAAGTTTGAATGGCTTTCTTCTCGCTCACACATGGGGCCACTCCTCTGAACATGACCCCCCCCCCATCCCCACACAGTTTATGTCTCATATACATGTGACAAAAGGTAGGCTACGTTTTTCACTGTCCTGACTTTATTCAAGCTATAATATTCTAAAGTGGAAGCCAACTTGTACAAGTGCTGAAGCTTACTAGGTAGCTACTAGACACTATGGTTCCACCACACACACACACACACACACACACACACACACACACACAAATAAAATAAAACTTCCGTTGTACTAACTGGACATTAATAAAAAGCTTTAAATTAATTATAGAAAAACTTGCTGAGAAATATATATGCTTTCTTCCACACAGTGCACACAGATTGTTTCTCGCAACTTATTGGGTTTCTATACATAACAGCCTCAAGCATAATTTTTTCTAAACTTATTTAAAAAAAAACACTCAACATTTATTTCCATTGAAACTAATTTTATATGAATTTGATTTCATAAAAAAAAAAAAGAGAGATTTTGAAAACAATAAATGCCTAATTGTATACAGTGCATTCTGGGGGGGGGGGGGGGTTATTATCTGGAGGGGCTGGTTTATCACATTTACAGGACTGAAGAGAATCAACCACTATTAGGAGCCAGTGAAACATCGCCATGCTGCTCATTCCTCCAAGTTTTTTTTGTTTTCTTTTTTTTTTAAATGTCCCCACCCTACTTTGATTCCTGACTGCTGCAGCACTTCCCCTTCCTGGAGAGTTCAAAGGTTAAGCAATGCTGATTGGCCAAGCCTCCTGATGAAATACACAGGCTGTAATGCAAAAAGGGGGCCCCCAGCTTACAAGGAGGTGGGTTCCCTCTTTTTTCATTGAGTATGATTATGTTCCATGTTCTACAGAGAGGGGGGGGTCAATTTACTCCAGCCCCAGCGTGGCTGAAACTCCTTTTCCCCTCCACTATAAAACAACCTGAATACACAAAACATTAAATTCAAGAATCAAATCCTTCCCCTCTCTATTTTCTTATTAAAAGCTGTGTCAAACAATGTGTGTGGTTTTGTCTTTTTGATCATTTTAAAAGCTATTCCATAAAAACCTATTGGTAAACAATTTAAAAAATAGTTTGTCTTTATTTAACCTTTAAGAGGAAATTATATAAAAACAGACACATTGATTTTTTTTTTGTTTAAAAAAAAAGGATATATTTTTGGTGTAAACACGCAAACATGCGTCGTGATTCAACTTAGTACAAATAAAATGTGTTAAATTTGGATCTATTAGTTTTAACCCAAATTCGACATCAATGCAAGCAGAATTACGCCAACACCAGGAATACGCACCACACGTCCAGATTTGGTGGAGCACTAAAAGATTGTATGTTTGTTGTTTGAAAGCCTGAAAACGTTGCACCTCACACACACACACACACATTACGCGAGTTGGGCCCTAAGCCTCCCATTCCATCTGCGATTTTAGGAGTCCATCTCATGCAAACAGCAGCACAACATGCTGAAGAGGGCGGAAGCGCAGGGCAAACAGGGAGAATGACGGGCAGATCCTTCTCAAATGGACGACTCCACAAGGCCTGCACGCCACAAATCCAGCCTGCGTTCACGTTTGCTCCGTTCGCACTAGAGGGTTACAAGCCGCCATGAGCTTGAAGCTCATATATTGGGCACTACATGCGAAAACAAGGGTGGATGTGTAAACAGGAGAGCCAAAAGAGAGCATGTGAAAGCCAAAAGCACAACGGTTTAGGAGCAAAGCGGAGAGAAAGGAGTACAGTAAACCTCCACACGCCCCTTGTGTTTGACCCCTGAGCTTTCAGGGAGAGGAAATACTATTTTACGCAAAATAAAAAATTGAATAAACCACTGAATTTACTATGCTGGGCACCAAATAAAAACTGAAACTGCTATTTTGGATTTTTTTTTAAAGCCAAAATATGATTTAAACCTACCTCTGACGCTTAGGGACAGAATGCTCCACTTCCAGAAGTTTCCCGTGGAGTTCAACTTTACCTAAAACACAAAAAAGCAACTTCAGCAACATCCTGACCTTCCGGTAGAAAATTGACTTTATGGGAAGATTCTCTCTTAAAAAAATACACGAGCGTTTTTTCCTCCATTAAGCTAAACGCATAAAGACGACAGCAATTCCCATCTCTATTTTAAAGTCACCTGAACCTGTGCGTAAAAAGCATATTTTACGAGAAAACAAGTGAAAGAAGAACCAACCGTGTTGTTGACTTCATTCAGTTGGCCTACATTTGACCAACACAATTAAACCACCTGGTGTGTCAGTAACATGGCTTCACCACGCAGACGGAGGGCCCGTGTTTTGAAACCCGTGGAAACTGAAACTTCGTGGGTGGAAAGGTAGAAACACACCGCTGTCAGTAAAGTGAGCCTCCAACAAGGTCCACTTCTCAAGGCGTCTGCGCCCCAGCTGCCCTGAACGCCACACGAAGCCATTGTATTCATGTCGTTTTGTTTACTTCTGCTTTTTAAAATCAAGGAAAGCCAAAAGACTTTCCACCTAAACCCATATGTTTAAACCCCTGGAGTCTAAAGGCCACGTAAAGGTTGTGTGCTAGAAGAAAAAAGGCACCCCCGCCCTTCGTGCATGCATGCATTTCTGGGGGCAATGAACGAAGTAAGACCCTAAATGGAGGCTCTTTGTGAATTTGTTGAAAATGTCTCACCTGAAAGAACATCGATGGCCCTCATCGCTGCCTTCTCGTCCGGGCAATCCACAAACGCATAGCCACTTTTGACCAGAAACGGACCACTGTGCGGAATCTTCCACTGCTCAAAGATACTTTCGAAGTCCTCCTCGCTCGCCTCTGCGCTCACGTTGCCAATGTAAAGCTTATTCATGTTCCACGCCGAGAGGGGACAATCTTTACGCGGAGGGAGAGTCAGTTACCTACTCCCGTGGATGTGCAAATGTGGTGTGCGTGGAGTAGCCCGCGTCGCCGTTACTACTACGGAGCGGCTGTGGCGTGCTTCCCGGTCGTTCAAGCCTCAGATTTAAACTGGCAGCCTAGGTGTGCGTTCGCTCTCTCTCTGTCGCGCAATAAATAAACGCTCAATTATTAATCTCCAAACGTTGGCGGGCCGGGAGAAAAGGAGGAGAAACTACTTTGTGTCTTCCTCCAAACCCCTTGGCAAAGAGACAGAGAATGTCACACACGGTAAGGCTGGCGCCCGCCTCTAAGTCTACAGCCCAGAATAAGAAGAAAGGAGGAGGAAAAAAAAAACTCTGCTATTCCGGCTTTTTTGAATGAGCCACGTGTTCAAACTACAAATCAGCCCACACGTGAGGATTCCCAATTGCTCAATTAAGTATTTGGGGGAAATTGCACGGGATTCTGGGATGGGGAGTGAAGAAAAAAGGAGTGGAAGAGTGGATTGGTGTTGGGAAAATCTTGTGCGTAAAGGGATTCCATGAGAAAGTAGTGCATCTTAACTGGATTCACAATCGTTGCCTTTCTCTGCAAAACTTTGATTCTCATTGGTCAACAGGGGAACATTAAATCGACTGCGCGTTCACGCGCACTCCATATCAGGGAGACAGAAAATTACTGGTGCTCGTCCGCGCGGGTGCGCCGTGCCCTAAACTGATGACACAGTTGAAGGAGAAGGGGGGTGTGGCCATTCATAAATAATGTTGCACTGTATTGTTAAATTGCATATCGGATGTATTTAATTGCAGGTATGTGTGGAGCGTTGGCGGAACCCCGCGCGCACTCTTCGGACCCTCGCACTCAAGTGGAAATGACAACCTAATGACGGCGTCCATCTTCTCTAGTAGCAGGCGTGGAGCCATGCTTCTCTGAGCCTGATCCACGGCTCAAAGTCCAACAGGGGGCCATTTTTTTCTCGTGTTTACATAAATTGAACATTTAAGATCGTATATTTTAATGTGAAATCTGATTTTTCTGCCTTTTTACTTTCATATGTGTAGGTATCTGTGCACAACCCCCAGCCATGTGGCGCAAACGCACATGGCGAATCTTGTCTGGCATGGATTTACTAAAGAGGGAGGGGTCTCCTCTACTACTGGTAGTATGTCCCTAGCGACCTATGTAACGCATAGCCCAGCTCAATCACGTGTGCAATACATGACTGCAACATTACACAACTGTCAATAGGATCTTAAGTAAATTATAAGCAGGGGTTAAACTTTTACGTCCACGTCAGACAGAATCCAAACCTGCCATCTTTTAATCTAGTTCCAACCAAATTTTTCTACTCGTTATAAACAAAACAAAAAAAGTTATTGGAAAACTCTTGACAAAAAGTAGCTCACTTGAAGTTTATTTCATTGTGTGCCTGAGCATAAGTATAGCCTACTATACTTGCTACCATCATGTAGTGTAGTGTAGAGTATACTAACTGCATACTTATTAAGACTAAATTGGAACATTTTAAGTGTACGCTCTATTCAAGTATGCTACAACAGCTAAAGAAATTAGTTTTTGCAATAGTGGCCAACTGAAAGGTACAAATGGACTAATTAAGTCGATTCCTGAGGTACATTTAAAATTGCTTTTGATTGAGGAGTTTTGTATTACCATAAACTTCTGTAAAACCTAAAGAAACTGCTCCAAACACACAACAATTAAGAAGTTTGCATATAGTTTAAATGCTTCATACTATTTAAAAATGTAAATGATAGATAAAACGTGTTTAAAAACAAATTTGACCTTTAACATAGTTTGTGTTTTTTAGTAACTAATTAGCTCAATTGAAAAGTGTGGCTGTGTGTAAAGCAGGTTCCAGAGGCACCGTTGGCTCAGTGGGCCCTTCATTCACCGCTCCAGACTGGGGCCATGGTTGTCTGTCTGTGTGGGTTTACTCCTCTGCTGCTGAGCAAACACACCGAGCTGTCTGATTGGTCAGATCTCTGGGCCAATCAGAGAGGCGCACACCCTCTCTGAACTACAGGCTTTGGCTCGGCCTCAGCGCGCTCATTCATTGGCTCCCCGGCTCGACAAATTCCATATGAATCAGCGCGCCAATTACGCAGTTCTGCCCTACCATTTCTGTTTCCTCTGCTGGGCTTTGTCATAAAGCATAAAGATGTAACCAAACACCCGTCGATTGGCAAATCCGACACACTTTTTCTAACGGTTCTCAACTTTTTCAGGAAGTTTGCGCTCGACGCAGACGTATGTGCCACCCAAGAGAGTAGATCAAATGAAAAGAGAAGAAACTATAGAGCTTAGAACAACTTTTAAAATAACAGCAAACTCAATTTCGATTGTTTTAAAAATGTCCCCGAAATCCTGAAAAGTTTTAAGGAACTTTCCTTTTTATTATCAATGGCAAATTCAAAATAATCCATTCAGGGTGGATAATGGCGCGTGGGCGAGTTCTTTTGGCCCATTGAGATCATACAATTGTTATTTTTTTTACAGCACATGGCTTTAAGACTTTTATGATTTCCACAAGAAGTTCTGAACGAAACGCGCACATGCGCAGGTTGTAAATATCCCGCTGCGTATTGGAACGCGCGCGTCAAAAGTGTGGATGTGGACATATAGAGGTAGCAACCGTGTGTGTCCTTATGCTGCTCTGTCGGTTTAAATGAACTGATGCATGGCTGCAGCCTTGCCGTGTGTGAGACTCCTTTGAATGTGTGTGTGTGTGTGTGTGTGCGCGCGCGCGCAGGCTCTGCGGGAGGAGAAGTGAATGTATCGCTGAGGAATGTACAGAAAGTCTCCCCGCCCCCAGCTGCGGGACTTCTTGTTATGGACAAATTCCATAGGGGGGCAAACTGACATAAAGTTTCAGTCTAGACTTCATCCTATGTGGGAAGATATACGCGCGTAATTAATGTAATTAGAAGGGGGGAAATTGATCAAATCGATGTGGTTACATTTACTTTGGATGTTCCTAACATTGTTTAAGTTAAACGCAGCTCATAGCCCAACTTTGCTGGCCTCACTCCAAGATACAATCTACAGCGCCTCTTTCACAAACCCTGTTAGGAAAATACTGAACCCAGGGACTCAGATTTCCGGTGAGATCGCTTTTTTTTTCATTTGTCGTTCTGTGATTCGGAAAATGTCCAGATTTTTGCTTAGAAACTACAGTTTTAGTCATTAAATCCAGTGACTGACCGCTCCGGACAGACAGGAGGAACAGTGTGAACGCCATGTTGAGGAGAGCCTCACACCAACAATCTCCACGTTTCTGCCTCTGTTATTGTTCCAAACACCTGTTTCTCTGTTTGAAACACTTTTTTTTAAATAAAAAATTCAAGAAAAAAAACATCCTGGTTATAGATGAGGAAGAGGAGGAGGTAATCGTCTCAGATTGTGGTGTGGGGTGACACTTCATCTGATCAGAAAATGGCGGTTTTTGTCTTCAAAACACATCCAAGAGATTTTTTTCTTTATTGTGGCCTTAAAAATAAATATCCATTTGTTGTTATTGCTTGGAAAAATATTCTAAATAAGGGCATTCCAGATTAAAATTTTGGAAAGCAAGTTGATTGAATAAATGTGTACATTTTCTTCCTTTTTCCTGTTTTTCTGTTCCTTCTTCAACTCATTTTTCCTCCAAAAACATTGCAAAAATAGTTGAAAGTATTGTAAAATTTAAAATGCAGAAACATATTCTAACTTGAAATGATACAGATATGTTAAATTTTGTCAAAATTTCACATTTTTTATTTTTTTTAACTTAAATGGCCACAAAATCAACAAATGTTTCACTTTTTCTTTTTCCGTTTGAGTATTTTTTAATAGTTTGGAATTCAATGATATCCTAATTATATTCCTTTTCTTATAAGATATGCTTTTAATATGTTTAAAAATGCTTTGATATATTTTTATTAACATGAAACTACTTGTCCATCTTTGTGTATTAATTTTTTTTAGCATTTTTACTTTTGTTAGTGTTTGTTACCATGTCTTCATGTAGCACAGAAGTTTCCTAAAACTAGGTTTTCACACTCATTGTGTCATTTGTTGCAGCTCAACCGTTGGCCCATGAACTACCCTGCAGCTTTGTTCTTCTGCTGCTGGAAACTTCTGCTTGAAAACCTGTTTACTGTGTTGTTCTCTCATCTGTTAGGAACATTTCTTCCTCATTCATTTATAGGTAAATCAGATAGTAGTTAGTTGTGTTTTTAAACCTAATATAAAAATTAAACCATCCTTTGTTGGATTTGAAATAGGCCAAACTCTATATTCTCTTTTCAAAGTAGACATTTTCAGTAAAGGCCAATACTTTTTTGTAGTACAAGTTGTTCAAATTGATTAATTTACCTATGGTTCTATTCAATAAAAAACGTAGATATTTATTTATTAGTTTCCAATTAACTGAATTACTTCTTTCAACTAAAAATATCAGATTATTTATATATTTCCAGAACAAATAAAAGATCTAAAAAGCTCCTAAATGTGTAACAAGTAATTTAGTTTAGCACAGTTTACATTTTAGTTCAAAATGTTATTTGAGCTTAAACCCAAATAAAGATTTTTTTTGTGTGTAAAGCACACAAAAAATATCTTCTTGATAAAACCGGTTTTGTGCTTCTTGATGGGCAACATTTTACACTCAAGTGCTTAGAAAAAGCAGACAGTTGCTCAGTTTTGCCATTTGGTTAAGAGGAAAAGTATTTAAGGCCTTCTCCTCCACCCGCTTTGGTGTGTCCAAACCACAATTTATGAACATGTAGCTCCAGGTCAACCTGTTGGTTCCACATTCTCCCTTCCAGTTGGACTTCTTATGACTTGTAGATAAGAAAGCTCCATGTTTACCTCATGAGCATGGGGGGGGGGGGGGGGGGGGTGTCAAGCTATTCGTGGGAGATTGTTCAAATATGATGATTTACAGATTTGATTCATTTTAACAATTAAGCTTGAACCTGAAATCACTGCAATGTTTCTTTTCTTTGTGAATGTTTGGAACAAAAGCAGAGACTTTCAAACTAGTCTGCCTGCATGCTTTGAGACTTTTGTGAATCATTTCAGTTCCCATGTAAAGATAATGTCTGTTGTTTTTTTTAATAACCCTTTTTGAAACAATAAACAACACTGTTTAACTAGATTTCCCACTGGTTCAGGTACAGCAAAGACTTGTTTCATGAAATGTCGACAGTAAAACCAAAAAAAGCATGTATGAACAAGTATGTAGTAAAGTGAAAAGACATATAGATGAGCTAACAGCGCTAAATCTTTAAGTGGACCTTTGTGTCCTTCCAGCTAGTCTTTACCATGTAACCTTTGGAATCACCTCGGGATGAAGAAACACATAACCCGGAGAGGCCCCATGACATGTCAGCAGTGATTATTGAGCTCGTTTGAATGCAGAACCTTATTATCTGGACCAAGGTTTACAGATAAAGAGCCCTTCATTCGTTCAGGCTCGCTTTGTGATTAGCTGTTCATTTTCAGAGATAGTGCTCCTTTTCTAGTCAATAGATCCAAAACTTTGGTGATGTACTCAAGATTCTTGTTTTTTTTTTAGATTAAGCCTTAGTTCTTTCACGGTTTTGGAACATTATTCATTCTACTAGTAAGAAACTACTGTTAACCAGTCATTTTGTTTGTAGACTTTATGTTTGATAGAGAAAATAATAAAGAAAAAGAAAACAATTTTTTTGTTGCCTTATTGAAAGGAAAGTAAAGAAAAGTAACTGTGGCTTCACACTTTTAAAACATTTATCATGCAGAATATGGGTTTTATTGGTTCGTTAAACTTCATTTTTTTTCCATTTTAAACAACCTTTTGGTCATTTTACAATCTAATGATACCAATGAACAGCAATTTGAATATGCATGGATGAAAAGTCAGAACAGCCAAGAGTTTTGATAGAACTGTATTATACAAACACAAAGAAAAGTCACATATTACCTGGGAGATGAAACTACAACTTCCTCAACAAAGAAAAAAAAATGTAATGTGAGCAAGAACGTAGATCAGTTCAATTGACAAAGATACATTTGTGGGGTTTTTCTAGGTAAAGGTTGAAAACCAAGGATCACAATCTTATGCATTACCAGCGACCACGATACCAATTTTGATTAATAATAACAGATCAGGCAATCTATGTTGCACGAAAAACAAAAAGAGAAGGAAGGCTGCAGACGGAAGAATGAAGAGACGAGATCTTAGCTACTCCCTCTTGTCATGCTTGCATCAAAATGTCAAAAATAGAAGATATCTAGTACTTGTACACGAGAACCACCTCAAAATGATGAGTTTGCTAGTAAAGGTCTGCCAATTTAAAATGTTCCTCGATGAAGAATCACACACCAGCTACGCCTGAAGGGAAGTTGATGTTAAAAGGAGGCAATTTAGAATCTCCCTGCAAAAAAAGAAAACATTTGCATTTAGTAGGAAAACACAAACAGGGGGAAATTTACCAGAAGGAAGACAAAGGTAATCATATGTCAGAGAAAAACGTTTTCTAATTTATTGCATTGTTCTTGTCTCACTTACTCGGGCTGTAGGAACGAGAACGGGACCTGTAGCGACTGTAGTAGGGCGACGGCGAGCGCCTGCGACTGAAAGGGAGCCAAGAATGTGACAAACTTTCTCTGGTGCAACAGTCAAACTTTGAAGTTCAGTCTGTACTCACCTATACCTGTAGTCATACTCATCACATCTTTCATATCTGTCGTATCTGTCATAACTGCGATCATAGTTGGAGTCCCTTCGCTTTCTGGTACCACCGCCCCCGCCGCCGCCGCCTCCATTGCTGCAAAATGACAAAGAACTCTCAACACCCAGGGACAAGTCATAGATCAGGACTCTACAACCTGAGGCTTTGAAGTCCCGTGGAGGTCTTTTATCCTTCCATTGAGGATCTCTGGCTTTGAAGAAGAATGTTAACATTTTGAATAAATAATAGGTTTGGCAGTTACCTTGTGTTATATATTTTTACATCTTTAAACTGAGGACTTATTTATTATATCTTATTCATTTCTTGGGGGAGTCAGACTGGAAGTACCGGATTGGGCAACTATACATTAGGACTCAAACACTGTCCATATAACCTAACCTGACAGAATCAAATTTAATAGGATTTATGTTAGAGTAACAAGCACACATATGTTTTTATGTTTTTTTATGCAACTGCAATTGTCACTTTAAAATGTTATAGCAAATAAATAAAGAGTTATTTGACATCAAGGAGTAGCTACATTTATTTTTCAATAATTCATCAAGTTATATGTGGCCCTTTGAGGACAGACACTATGCTGATGTGGCCCTCTGTGAAAATGAGTTTGACACGCCTGCCATAGATGGTGCACCAAAAAATAAATGGACCTTTGTTTAGGTGCACCTAAACTGCACCTAAACTGCATTTCTAATCTGCATTTCCATTTAGTGCAATTGGCACTAAACTGACAACTAAAGTCACAGTTTTGAAATACAAACTTCAAAATGCTCTGTTTTCAATATATTTATTCATTTTGAATAAAAATGAAAGCCTTTTTTTGTCCAGATTTCTCTTATGAGGTGGATTACTAAATCCTTCCATGTGTCGGCTCCTGGTCCAGCCCAAATGTTAGAACACTAGTGGTCAAAAACCCTGATCTACTGTCAGAATGGTTTATTCTTAGAACAAGCTTAAACCCTTTATTTTTATATAATGTCTATCTGCTGCTCAGAAGCAAAGTTCTTAACATAGAATTGCAAGTAAATGTATTGCAGCAGGATCTAACTTGACGCATTTTACTTTTGAAAGGAACTCGTCTGTACCGCTGTCAAAAGTACCGGTAATATAATAGAAACACAACACTGTTATAATTCAATTACTGGAAATATTATAAGCTTCATTTTATATATGAATGGCTTAATGGCCACACAAAAAAATCTATTTTTCTAAACAGTGTGGTGCCTCTCATTCAGTAATAAAACTGGACCAAATGGCTCTTTTAGCGTTAAAGGGTGCAGACCCTTGTCATAGTCCATTCAGGCTCAAACTTCATATTTCATTTAGCTGAAATCAAATATATCAATCAGGAAATGTATAGGTAGTATTTGGTTGTGTTGTTGATCTTACTAAGTTGGCCTTCCCATGTAGATTCCAGGTGTGGGGGTGTGGGGGCGTTTGGTAATTGAATAATCCACTCTGATCTGCCTTCCATCCATGTTCATGCCGTTGGTGTGCTCTATTGCCTGAAGGAAGTGAACGAGTAAAGAAGAGGAGCTCGTTATCAGACGCTTGAGATAAAGTCATAGAAGAAAAGCCCATCCATGACTCAATACAATGACTTGATTTGGGAAAATAGGCATGTTTTAGGAATCTGAGGCAAGTCTGACATCTAGTGGTGAATCTATGTAATCACAGCACTGAGCTTTCAATTTTAAAAAATGATGGAAAAAAAAACCCCACACACACACACATTTACAGAAAACTCTATAGACATGAAAAAATAGAAAATGTTCTTCTAGAAGACTTATTTTCCATACCTCCCTCGCATCACAGAGCCTCTCAAAGTAAATAAAAGCAAAGCCGCGGGAGCGACCAGTGCGCTGGTCATGCACCATATTGATCCCAGTCAGACGTCCATAGCGTGAAAACACCTCCCTCAGGTCACGCTCAGTAGTGGACAAGTTCAAGCCAAAGACCCCTAGACAAGTGCTGGGATCAGGGTTCTCCTGTAAAAGTCAACCATAGGCAGAAGTCAGAGATACTTGCACAACAAATTCATATTATGCAAATGATAAATAATTATTCACAGAATTAGTACGCAAAAATTACTTCCTTTATTCATTTAGGGTTTTTTGTTAAAACTTTGTTTTTTTGTTTTCCACTTAAATAAGGGTTTTTTAATGCAGGTTTTTTTTTCCTTTTAAATTAAATTATGATTTAAAAAGAGGCTTTTGGTTGGATCCTAATTCCCTCACAACTCACTACTTAGTGCATCTTAGAGGGTGGCGTTCGCCATTTTTCAGAGTGTCCAAATCTACAACTTTTAAAATCCAATGTCCTGGAAATTTCCCAGAAGCCTTTGCACAGAATTATCAATGCCCACTAGATTGGGGACAGCTGACCATAATGCTTTGTTTTTGCACAATTTTTCATAAAAAAAAAGATTCATGTAAATACATTTTTTGGAATCACCCAAGTTTTCATCATGAGAACAGAGTGGATTCATAAATGGTCTTCGTAAAATTTTCACATTTATTAGGTATTGAAAAATAGGTGACTTCATATACCATAGTAGTGAGTATGTGTCTGAATTACATAAAAATTCAGGACACTAAGTCCCCCAACTCTATCTATCTATCTATCTATCTATCTATCTATCTATCTATCTATCTATCTATCTATCTATCTATCTATATAGTCCTTTAGATGTTGACATGGCCTTGACTGCCTTTCTTCCTGCTTTACTGTAAAGTCTCCCGTTTCCTTTAATCAACTTTCTTTATAAAACACCAGTTTAAATTTAAGGTTGCATCAAAATGCAAAAAGAGGGAACATAAAGTTGTGGAAACAGTAAAATTTTGAGGACACAATTGTCACCAAGCTATCAGTTCCAGTAACAAAAAACGAACAAGTACAAAGAAAATTCTTTTAAATTATAAAAAAAAGATCATGTGATTGTAAAGCTTCAGTCATTCTCTGAGATTTATCATTGTTCACAGATGAAAGATATTAAATATTGCCTATAAAGTGTCAGATTTTGTGAGACAATATTAGTTTATTTTAGTACTAGACAACAGAAAGATGAAAAATCAGATTAATCACAATAAAAACAGCAAAAGGAACACAAACACCTGAAACCTTCAGACAGCTTTACTGAACTTTGTCAGGCTAACTAAAAACGAACACTGAAGCGCTGAACAACCTTTCTGAAGTGAGCAAAGCCTACTCTGAACAAAGGAGACGGCTTCAGGTTTCACCTCTGGAACATTTACAACGCAGCTTCGCCTCTCCTCCCTCTGCAGCTCCAAATGCGTTCTCACACAGACTCCTGGGATCAGAAGACGCCGTATGCTGCCACGGCAAACAATTCCCCACTCCAGAACAATAGTAGCAACGGGAAGAGAGACTGACCCAGGAAAGTCACGGAACTGAATGTTAGTCCAACTGGACAGAGGACGGTTTCCAGAGAACAACCCAAACTGGTCATTTGGGTTTGTTGACATTCATTTGATAGTTGACGATTAACAAACACAAATCCACATCACAATGAAGAAAGAATGATAAGAACACGTGTTTTGGGAGGACCCAACGTAAAGTCCAGACTTCAAATCAGTGAAACTCATAGTAAGACATCAAATTCCTGCATTACTGTGTTCTGAAAACAGCTAATTATTTGTGTGTTGATGGTTCTCCTTGCAGTGTGGCACTACACTGCACTCTTGTGGCTCCTTTATACAGCAACAATGAGAGACCTTTACTTTTCAGGATACGTTATTCTGTTCATGCCCACAAATAAAGACATTTTCACTTAGAGGAAATCCTACATGTAAAGTACGAATCACTTGTGATCTGTGAAAAGAGTCATTTTGTTTTATAACATAATAGATGTTTAGTCTCCTTTGGACATGCTTAGCCACCAAAAAACAGCTTTTTGAAAACAGAATAATTTACAAATAATGAGGAATTGTTTTTATTTTCTATTATTTTAAAAATGTACAGGATGAAATTATTATATGTATCTAATATAATAAGCTATATTTATATTATCAGAAAAAGACTGTTGCTTTGCAACTTTAAACCCGTTTCCTTTATGGTAAATCCTCGTCCTTGCTCACACCAACACCATCCTCTTCCTCTACCTCTATGAACCTCCCCTTTGGTCTTCCTCTCTCTGGCATCTCCAAACTCCACCCGTCCCTCCTTTCAACATCTCCATCTGTTTTCCTGCATGAGTTGTTCCTCTAATGGATTCATTCCCGGTCTTCGTCGTCCTCATCCCTCCCAAAGAGAATCTTAACATCTTCATCTCTGCTACCTCCAGCCTCCTGTCTCTTTCTCCAGGAACATGGCTGCTTTCACCACAATGTTCTACACCTTTCTTCTCATGTTTCTGACACACTAGTCACACATCACACCTGAAACCTTCCTCCACTCATTCCAACCTGCTTGCATACGCCTCTTCACCTCTGACCCCTGTACCCCCCTCCCATTCCTCTTGAGTTCCTATCATTTACACTAATGCTTTGCTTTGCTACAGCTGACCTTTATTCATTTCCTTTTCAGAGCACCTCCACCTCTCTAGATGTTTCTGTCAGTCTGTTCCTCAAAGCTGATCCTTGGTGCAGCCCCACCTCCTCCTCCCACCACCTCCACCTCCTCCGTCACACCTCCAGCACGTCTCTCCATTGTCTTCCAGCTCTTAAACGCGTCTGGCATGACTAACAATTTTTCTGCCACTTCACACTTCCTCTGCTTTTCTTTTTGTATTCTGTCAAATAGATCTACATTAAAATGTCGCTCCTCCTGACCTTCTCTGTTCTTCTCCAGTTTCATCTTAATAGACGTTCATTTTTGACACAATAGGGAATTCAGGAATTTATTTAGGCTACATCTACACTGTTATCTACATACAAGTGTCCAATGATTTAGAAACTGTACAGTTGTCTATTGCATATTTGTTTTCCATCAGAGACTGTGGTGTCTATTTAGTGCTTCTGGAGATAAAAAGAACTTGAAGACCCACTCCAATGAAAACTGTGTTTTTGTTGGTTTTCACATGTTCTTTCAGCCTTTTTTCATGATAGAGAAAATTAAGATGAAAACTACATTTCTGAGTCGTTCTTTATCCGAATTGTGATAATTCAGTAGCAGACAAAAAATGCTTTTATAGAAAAAAAAAACTTGTAGTCGTCTCAATGAGCTTCACACCAATAATTGTAAAAAATACATTTTTTATGAAGGCAAAATGAGATACCCTGAAAAAAGACTTTACACTTACTCTGGTACCAGTATGGCGGCGGCGGCTGGACATTGGGGATGCGTTTTGGCTCCTCCTACGGCGATGGTCAGGGCTGTAGGACGGAGTGCGGGACCTCCTCTGAGGAGAGCAGGATCGAGAATTCGAGCGGTGCGGGTTCGATTGCCTCCGAGAGCGAGACCTGAAAAAACAAGAGGTGCTGCATTAACTCATACAGACATAACAAAACATGAACAAAAAGGCACACCTAGGTAAAATAGCAACTTACCTGACTTTTGAATGGGAGTGGGATCTGGATTCAGAGCGAATACACGCCTGAGATGGGCTCTGGGAGCCAGACTTGCTCTGCGACTTGGTCCGAGCTGGACTCCCATGGCCCTGGAAATGGTTGTAGAATGACCCGTTACCACATTAACATGTTAAAACAGAAAATGCTTTCTTTACTTGTATACCTTTCTTAAAGTAGACTTTTGTGAAGCACTTTTGATCAAAGGATAAAAGACACTAAGTAAGTACACAGACATGTGAAGTTCACAAAACTCCCCTCATCTGTCATGTTCTGTAAATATTTTTAATAATCCATCTCTTAACAATTTCCATTCTGTTGATAACACAAGCCAACAAATGCAAATTTAAAACAAAAATCCAACAGCACAAGTTGTACACTTTTCTGGCAATATATTTACTTTATTTTCAAAGGGAAACTTTGCAAAGTTTCAAGACAGAAAACATCCCAGTTATAAAATATTTGTTCAGAGTTTTAAAAAGTGGATGAAGTTCTGCTGCTTTTGGATTTGTTTGTGTACAATAATCTCCCTTGTGTCCTTGCTTCTGCTTCCACAAATATGCTATGCTATGCCAAACACCTATATTCTCACATGATCTGCCTTTTTCCACCTGGAGTTTATGTATGTTAGTGTGTGCGGACCACCAGCATTAAAGGAAATGACCTAAAACAAATAATCTGGCATCCTAGTGTAGCTACTAACTGTACTGTATAAAATGACCCTGTTTATTTTAGTTAGCAGCATAAAGACAATTTTGTTCCACAAAATAACTGCTGTGGTTGGGGTTGCCACCTGGTCATTGTTTTAATCAATAATTGATAGAATCTATTTGATTTTGTCGCATTAACATGATGCCTTTTTTGGACATTAACAGGAACCATCTAACAAGAAGAGGAAAATGTTATATCAATACAGTCATAAGACGTATTTAAAGGAAAAAAATGGTCCTCTGCCTGCCACAGTGGCTTTAAAACATATTTTAAGAATAAAATTATGTACGCTTCTTAGTTTAGTTGCACAAACCTAGATGTTAGTCAGTTTCCCCCAGCAGCTAGACTCTTTAAAATCCCACTCCCATCATCTTTTGATGTATTGAAAAAGTGTTCCCAGTGCTCTTTTAATTATGATTATGTCGTTTTTAGCCAAGATTATAGTCTCTGCACAGCACCAGTAGTTCCTTAGTAATTTACCTCTTAATTGTGGGCTGGACTGTTGGCGCAGTGTTAGCCTGCCAACACCTCCCTTTGTTTACATGCTTTTCTGCTAGCTTACAGCCCAAACCAAACATTATCGGTGCAACAAACATTTTAAGATTAATTTTCTTTATATATGTAATCCATAATGAGAAAAAAATGATACAAGAAAATAAAACAAAAAACACAACAAAAACAAATGTTCTCTTTTTTTGGAAAGGGTCTTTAAAAGAAAGTTCTGAGGGTCAAATTCACAAAAGAAAGGTTTAAGCTACAGTTTGTTTTACATACACACAATTATGATTATTATTATTCTGGACTATTTGTGCTAAATTTATATATACAAGAAATTGGTATGTGTAAAAAATTTTTTAGCATCCTTAATATGTTTTACGAAAACATAAGTTAAAATGATATATTTTGTTAAATATATAGACTTTACTATTGCAGTATTTCTATTAAGATCACCAGTGCAAAAAGGCCACATATGAGGGTTAAAAGTTGATCATTTTGGCTCATGGTGACAACCTGCGAAACCAGGACAGGCTCTTTGATAGCTTTACATCATCATAAACCTTCATTGTAATAAATATATATATATAGATGCTTTAAAGAAATCATAAAGATCAAACTTCTCAAGTGGAAACAAATTATTTTCACCTTGAACATAGATACTATAGACAAATACATCATCATGTATGGCCAATCTTTAATATAATCATTACATTTCACCATATGTTAATCTATATTTAGTGTGAAAATAAATGTCTTAAATGTACTGGCAGAAAGTATCAGCATATGATTGGGCATTTCTCGCCCACTATATCTTTCAATCAGCTCGTTTAAGTGTTGTAGCAACAGCTAATTAGGCTAAATCATCGAGAGCAAACAGACAAGAGTGGCCTGGGACAACATCTGATAAATGCTAAGGCATGCTAAGGACTGGCAGTGGCTTCAGCGACAACCATGCGGGCCCGAGGCTCGTATGCGAACATAACAGACGTTCCGAAAAATCTTAAAACGCTAAAAACGTGTGAAGGGAAAAAAAACAAACCGTCGACTCGAACATTCTGTTGCTTTTTTCCTTAGCAATGAAAAGAGCTAGCTTAAAGGCTATATTCTGAGGAGCGTCAAAGACAATGCGCTGTATCGACGTCTTAGTAGAAGCAAATCTATTATCTGTCGATTATGTAAAACAACGTAGTTATATTTGAACATTCCAACAATTGAATAGCAGTAGTATTTATTAGAGGCAACACAAAAAGAAAGAAAAACGGTGCTAATGCAGAATAGCCCAAACAACATACCCCTCTGTTGTAGTTTCCGTCCTCGCTGCCACTCATTGTTTAGTAGAGTTACAATCTTCTTCACAGCGATAAATTGAATGCTTTTGTTTTATGTTATAACAGATAAATTCCGCTTAACGTTAAGTGGTTGCCTCGAACCGAATACCTTGTAATTTACGAGTGTAAATAAAGTTATGACAAACCAAAATCCGCGACTATCGGTTTCTGCCACCGTAGGGGGCGCTGTGTGGATCCACGAGTCTGCGCAGTACCTGCTTCTTCTTCAGAGGGAGATTTGGTTTTTTATTTTTTTATTTTCATTTTTTAAGGATAAATACGCCTCCTCAGGTCATTGGGTTATACAGAAATATAGCTCATTGATTAAACCCCATCATACTGCATTTTTATATGCAACAACCGTAGATATATTTATAAACATTACAATGAACAGCGCCCTCCTGTGGTTCATAATAGCTATACCTGACAAAACTCGTTCTTGTATTCATTTGAACCTGTTTTGCAACATTTGACACAGAAAAGAAAGAATAACATTTATATCCTCATTGCAAAGAAATATCGGATAGTAATTTGTGCTCACTAGTGAAGTTAAATCTATGCTTTATGTAGTTTTTTTTTCTAGTTAAAGTCTTATTTGAAAGGTCCACCTTAAGCCGGATTCTGACTTCTGCACACATTAGAGAAATATTTAGAATATCAGTGGATCTTTTTCTTGCCCTGTTATTTCAAGTACTTCATGAACATGACATAAACATAGTAAATATGAGAATACAGAATATGAGAAGAATACACTGATTTTATATTTGATTTAACTTTGAGTATCTTCAATACCTAAAATGAAAAACAAACAAACAAACAAACAAACAAACAAACAGACAAAAGTTCAAATTAACTTTAAAAGCCCAGTAAAAAAATATTCTAAGGTTCTCCGGAGTTTACTTATATGATTCCTGTTTTGTTAAAAAAAAGATGGGGTTTTCTCTAAGACATGCAAGATTTAAAAAATACTTTTTAGCATTTTTTTATTTTTAGCAATAGAAGTGGACTTGGATATTTTTTTTTGAGGTAAATCCACAATTTGCTCTAGAATCCACTTTTTTCTAAAAACTAGAAAAAAAATTGTTCACAAACAAAAGACTTTCAACTTTGATCATGCCAATGTTGCAAAAATATTCGAACTTTATAATGTAGGATTAATGTCTTGTTTGTGGCCTTTTTGGGGCTACCACTGGTATTTTTACAGCATTAAAGAGACAAACAAAGAGGCAGGAACACAGACACACACACTTTGTGACGTCAATCAGCTAAACAAACTTCCATCAGCAAACAGACGGCAAGAATAGACAGTTGAACCTGAAAAGCTTCTCACCTGTCACAGCAACATTCTTCCAATAAAAAATGTATCTAGCTACATTGGAATATGAGAGGACTTTTGCATGTAAACAACAGATCAACTCATATAACAGTTTACATAAGAGACAGGCTGATTGAATATTTGTCTATGGAGAAATCAGGTCATCTGACAAGCAAGCTTTAAAATCTGCAGTAATTTACTCAATGACAGCATAAACTGTAGCTGTTTATAGCTAGATAGCTGAAGCTCCATTTCTATGTAATTCTTTATTAAATGTATGAATTAACAACAAAGGACACTTTTTGCTCATATGCTTTGAAAAATTGTTTAACCTGTAAAGAATAAACAAGTCAAACAGGGCGGCAGTGGTGCAGAGGTAGAGCGGTCAACCCTTGAATGGAATGTTCAGTTCCATTCCAGTGTGTCGAAGTGTCTTTGGGCAAGGCACTGAACACCACATTGCTCCTGGTGGTTATTGGTTGGTGCCAGTATTCAGCAGAGGAGCCGCCATCAGTGTGTTAATGTATCTGTGTGTAAATGGAACCGTACTTTTGAAAGTAGTAAGGCGATATATATGCCTTTTTACTTTTTCCACAGTTCAGCACCAACTGCTGCTCTATTATGAAGATATATGTACTGAGACATATGTATATGTACACTCAGCATAAAATACAAATTTAAAAAAAAAATCACAGCATAAACACTAACATATGACAAACAATTTGAGTACAACTTCCATAAACATTGAATGTTAATTTGATCTACTGATGCAAATATAGATCAAACCACTTTGGCTCCAAATTGGTCTTCATTTAGCATCAACATGAATGCAAGAACAGGCTGCACGGTGGCGCAGTGGTTAGCACTCTTGCTTCATACAAAGAAGGGGACCTAAAACACAACATCAATAGGGGACCTTTCTGTGTGGGATTTGCATGTTCTCCCTGTGCATGCGTGGGTTTTCCAGGGACTCTGGCTACCTCCGTCTGTCCAAAAAAACAAGCTTCAAAGGTTAATTGGTTAGCCTAAATTGTCCATATGTGTGAGTGTGCACGGGTGTGTGATTGTGGCCCTGCAACAGACATACAACCTGTCCAGAGTGTCCCCAGCCCTCGCTGGCTTAGAAGCTTAATGAATGAATGCAGAGTGCTGGAAATAAATCAGGTGTCTAGGGGGTTGAGGTCTAAAAAAATGAGGTGAAAAACTTCTTTATTTTGTGGCATATTCAAGGTCAGGTTGTCTAAAATAAGTTCTTTCTCAAAAGGGAAAACTAAGCGTATATGCACCATGTAGATAGGTCATGGTGCCAACACTTTAGTATGTTTTGTTAATCTTGTTACACCTTAAAATGTTGGTACTTTTTATTGGAACAGTGTAAAGGATAACTTTTGATTTGAAAATATGGAAGTGGTTTATTTTAGGGTTGCACTTCCTCCAGAATCTTTTTTTTTAGGTTGAAGTTTCTTCAGACTTAATGATCTTAACCCTCACTTGTCTTTAGAAGAAAATAAAAAAAATGCTCATTATTTGATTTAAAATTAATACTAGTGTTAAAATGAGCGGTCTAGGGTGTATTCCACCTTTGTTATACAGCTGGGTGGGCTCCAGCATCCTCGTGACCTTGTAAGGTATTCAGCAGCTTCTGAAGATAGATCAATGAATGGATGATGGTTGAAATCAAAATGGACATTGTTTTCAGTGAAGTAAAATTTATTAGTAAGGCTATTTTAAAGCCAGTTATAATACATCACTTGAACATAGCAAAAGAAGTACATTCACAGTTGAGACTCTTTCATATTACCAATGATGGCCGTCGTTCAGAGGACCCAAAACACAGTGAAGTTTCTGACCCACGTCGTAAGGCAAAGTTTCAATGCTTGTCCAGCCAGGACTGGGTTTGTAGCAGTTTGTGTGTTTGATCACTGCCCATCTTTGGAATAGGAGAAAGTCACTGTGCTTCACAACATCGTAACAGAATGCTGTTGCTTTCTCTAGAGGGGATATGTGGAGGTGTTATAGCAACCTAGGCATTATGCAAATAAACATAATGACCATGCACAAAATGATTCCCAAAAAAACACCACCACCAGTATGTGAGCATGTCTGTGCTCTTCAAAAAAAGTAGGCGTGTGGGGTTAAATCAGGATCAGCTTGAAGTTGATGTAAAATTAGAAAAATAAAATCTGAACAGTTCGAAAACTTCATCTGAGCTGTTGGGATAAAACAACCCCCACCTAAAACTGAATAGTACACATTCTAAATGGTATTGAACAGTTATGCAGTTTAATTTGAAATATATGAATTTTTAACTTAAAAGAAATATCAACATTTGGAAAATAAATGTAAATTTTAAACTTGAATTGAAAAAAACTAAAAAAGTATAACTGTTACCAAATGAAAGAAGTTTATTTGTAAAAGCTGCCATTTCTCTTACTCTTTGGTCCTAAATGTACAATTTCAATGTAGACTTTTCATTTTCTCCAGCTGATCTTGATTTTACGTGGGGGTGGAGCTTTGAGCCCATTGGCTACTGGGACATGATTGACAGCGAGTGACTCTTTATTTCAATATTTCTTTCAAGTCTTAAATATATTTTTTCAAATTAACAGTTTTATTTTTGAAATTCTCAATATTTCCTTCAAGTTTACAATGTGTTCTTTTGAGTTTTACACTGTTTTCAATTGTTTTTGAAATTTATGATCAGATTCTTCATTTACATTTAGCTGATCCCTATTCAACACCAAACAGAGAGAAATGGCACAAAACCCCCCACCAGATATGAACCTCTACACAGCAGGCGAACCCGTATCGAGCTTGCGGCTCTAAACGGGTGACGTGTCCTTCCTTTCAGCTCCACAGCAATAGCAAGGACATTTATATTGGCTTTAATGAAGTGCAAACATGTTCCTCGGGTTACATCTGTTGAATAATTTGAACAGCTAAAGTGAACCCGGCTAATTCTTCATCTATGTGCCAATTCTAACCAGCAAGACTTAATTAAGCTTTAGAATTGAAGCAAATTTATCAAATGATGAAAACTAATATAACGTTTTTGCTGTAGGCCTTTTATTTGTTTGACTTCCAGTCTCTAGTAGAATTAAGAAAAAGATAATAAAAGCAAAGGAAATTAAGGGGTCAAATGTAAAAAAAATAAGAGTTCAGAGTGATGATTAGCAGAAAAATAAAAGGAGTTCCTCTTTCATGTTAACTTTATTTAATTTAACGGATTATTTCTTAGATGAGTCCCAGATTTGAAGAGTCTGGATTTCAATAAATATCTATATTGCTTATTTTATATATTTGCCTTCATATAAAACCTTAATGCGGTCGCGGCCTGTTGCGGATCGGCTGGTTAAGGTGCAACGTCTCAGGCGCTTCCGGCTTCGCCGCTTTCTGCAAGGCCTCAGGAGCAGCTGCAAGGACGCCTCCTGCTGCGTGGGAGGAGTTTGTAGAGGAGGCATTGACCACCAGTTCAAGTTTGCCCTCCAGCCTGACCAAACGTGTCAGAATGTCATCCAACAATACAGCTATAGTCCTCTTCAGATCGGCTGTTGGGAGATTGCAAGGGCAAAGATGGAAGAAAAAATCAGGGAGTTAGACATTTCTATAACTGAAGAAAAAAAAATTAATTTGTTCTTTTTAAAGTCCCACTCCGATCATCTTGTGATCTATTTTCAAAGTATTTCCAGCCATCTTTTAGTTATGACAATTTTAACCAAAAAAAGAAAAAACAGTGTCATTTTCTTGAATAGGTTTTGCAGAGCAGCAGAAGTTCAATAGAAATTCCCCACTGAGTTGTGGGCAGGATCGCTGGTATGGAGCAACCCCGCCAGCTGTTTAAGTGGAGCAGGGAGCTTATGGCCCCGCCTGGCGACAAATGCAACAAATACGGTCTTCTTCAAACAGCATTTATATATATATATATATATATATATATATATATATATATATATATATATATATATATATATATATATATATAACTATATATATATATATATGTATATATATGTGCGCCTGTGTAGTAGACACCGGGGCAGTAACCCCCCAAGCTGGAGAGTGGCTAACAGATACATGTAACTCACATAAACCTCAGTCCAGAAAAGCGCCCAGTGCCAGGAACAGCTAAGATATTTATATATATATATATAACATACAAACATAAAAGACAAAAAGCAAAAACCACATAAAACAATCATCCCAGGCCCAAATAAAAACAGTTGTTGTTAAATTTCTTTAAAGTCTTTAGTTGACTTAGCACATAGATAAGCTCTTTTTCAAGAAATTTTCATGAAAATATAAACAAACACACACACACACAGACACATCAGAAGAAATGCTGCAAGAACATGTTAAAAACACCATTTTCATTGGAGTGGGTCTATAAATGTTTGGGGAACATGCTTACCATAACCAGACATGGAGTTTCCCTGCGGTCCGCCTGGAGCATTCTGGTTTTCCTCAGTAAGCACTCGGACATATCGCTGGCTGAGCTCCAGTATTTGCTCGCGTAACTCTGCACTGCTTTGGCGGCGAGGCTGCTGCACCGTGTAGCGCAGCAGCATGAGTCCCCAGACCAAACCGAACACCAGCAGGAGCGCACCTAACTTCTGGGACATGTTTCTTTTCAGCATAAGACCACCAAGCATGGTACTGGGACAGGGAAGGAAAAAGGCACCTGGTTGTAGGCTGAAGGCTTGATACAGGACCTGATACTTTTTTTTTTCTAATTAGCCCTTTACTGGATGAAAAGCTCTCCTACATGGCAGTCCTAAGACTTTATACTCTTAAAACAAAACGACCATTAAGGATTTTTGGAAATTTTCTTTAGCAGCAAGAAGTTTAGAGCAGTGTAATCCACACGGGCAGGACACTCGGGCAGCAGGTCCACAGGCATTGTTCACTAGAAAGCAAAGAAAAGAGAGTAAGGTTAACCCAAACAGAACTAGTCATTCTGTATTCCACATGTGTCGAACTCAAGGCCCACGGGCCAAATGTGGCCCTCCATGTCATTTTATGTGGCCCGCGAGAGCATACAAGTTTTTTTTTTTTTTTTCAACTTGTCCTGTCCAACAGCTGGGCAGACAGATGAGAGCTGAGGGCCTCTTGTGTTGGACATATTTTACTTTAACAATAGGGGTTATTAATCTTCAGACAAACCAGAGGTATGTCTGAATAAAGCCCTTTTGTAATTGAGGCCAAACTTTATTAATTTCAACCATGTTTGAAAATTTTGGGTGTTGGACCAGACGGAAAAGGAAAGAAGGGAAGAAAAAGGGAGGGATGTTAGAGAGAGAGGGGGGTTGGAGGGTGATAATGGGAGGGGAGGGGGGATAAGACCATGAAGCAGCATAAAGCAACAAGTTTACTGGTTGTTTATCATAACGGTAAGGTTCAAATGTAGTACAAAAAGGGCGTATAAGTTTTTAATTTCTTAAAATAAAAAATAAAAATTGGTGTGTCTTTATTCATATCTAGGGGTAATCGGACTTGAAATATCAGATTGGGAAACTACACAATAGGACTTGAACACTGTCCATATAACCTAACCTGACAGAATTATAATTATTAACAATAATTATCTATTAATTATTATTAAAAGAGTTATTTAACATTAAGGTTACATATTTAAGTACATATTTTTTCTATTACATTTAGTTACATGTATAAGTTATATCTGGCACTTTGAGGACAGCCACTATGCTGATGTGGCCCTCAGTGAAAATGAGTTTGACACCCCTGATGTATTCTAGTCAAACCCTGTGTACATCATCCAAGTGGTCTTTACAGCAAGTACGTTTTCAGCAGACTGTCACGTTTTTTTAAGTGGGCAAACTTAAAGGGATCAGCAATGGATCAAATACTTATTTCCTCCACTGTACATCAAAGTGGCATCCTAAAAGTTTTAGCTGTTATTTGTGAGATTTCTCTAATGCGCAATGATTTCCTCCAATCTTTCTCAGCCCCCTTTTTGACCAAAAACCAGATTAGCAGTTTAGATTTCATGGGACCCAATTTTACAGCTCTAAATAGGAGAGCAAGAAACAGACAATTATGGAGGGCATTCATTGTGAAACCCCATCCCTATGACATAGCTGATAGTCTGCTAAACAGAACAGAGAGGGCACTGTGGCGACAGAGAGAAAATTAGCTGTCAATTTCTCAGTTTTCACACATTTGTCTCCGTGTTCCTTCTTTGTAGGCTCTCTTGGGTGAAGTCCCACTTCTGATTGAGGCCAAAGACAGGGGCAGTTACTGAGTGAATAAATTATGAAAAGAAACGTAACTCAATATTTCCTCTCCCACGCACAAACACGTCCTTTCTCTGCCCTGGGCATAAACAACTATCAGAAAATGAATAGCTGGGAGGCTTGAACTCACAATTGTAAAAGTTAAAAATGGCTCGGACGTTTAAAGTTAGAATACAAGTGAGCCCATTTGGGAAAATGTAATTATTTGCAGGCTTTGCCTCAACTTCTTTTTGGGAATGGTTTTATTTAACCTTTATTTTACCAGGAGGAACATTTGAGAACAAAGTCTGATTTACATTACAAAACAAAAATAGACAGAAAGAAGAATGCATATTAATCCATGACAAACACGTAAAATCAAACAATAATGACAGTGGCATTACAACGCCTTATACAGACAACTAGCCAGGAGGAAGGGATTGACTAGGGACTGGGACAGTTTTTGCTTAACAACTGAATGGCAAGTTTAAGGGAGTTTTGGAGAGAGTTCCAGTCATTTGCTGCAGCAAAATAAAAGGAATGATGGGTATTTGTTATGAGACTGGTGCAGGAGGCTGGAGAGGTATTGCAGTGTCTTCGCCAGTAGAGTTTTAGAGCGTTAAAATGTGATTTACCATGACAAAAAAAAGACATTTTATCTCAAATTCTCTTAAAGTTTGATTAAACCAATTGACAAAAACACCAAATTAAGTTAAACTCGTCAGTAAAGCATGCGTCTTGACCTTAGACGTAAATGCAAATACATTGTTAGTGTCACAAGTTCCACTCCGATCATCTTTTGAGCTATTGTAAAAGTATTCCCAGTGGTCTTTTAATTGTGGTTATGCCATTTTTAGCCTAAATAGAAAAACAAAACAAAAACAACTGTGTTGTTTTAGGACATAGTTTCTAAAGAGTGGCAGTAATTCCTTAGAAATTTGCCTCTGAGTCTGAAATTACAAGGCATGCTACAGTAATCAAAATCATCAAACAAAGCTTAAAACTAGAAACAGCCAGGGAACATGTGATTGTCACAGCTAACAGGATAAGAAACTGATTTGGTTAACTGTGGATCCTACAATAACGTCAATAACAGTGGAAAAGTGGGGTTAAAGCTGAGCTTACTGACATAAATTGAGGTCAAGTGTCCATGAAACTGCCCGTTGAAACAAGCTTTTTTACAGCTAAAGCCTTGGGCAGATATTATATAACCTAATACGCAATAAGTACGTTTTAAATAAGTTGTAGAACAATTTTCCAGACTTTATTGACTTGCTGAATATGTTTCGAAGGACTAGCCAAAGCTTATAGCTCGATAAGCTAGCTCCCTGCAGAGAAGACACCACAGCAAACGACCTGATCGGAACTCACTTAGAAACCAAACAAAACCACAATCATAGAAAAAACAAAAAAACTTATTTACCGGAAATCCAGCAGCTGCAGAATGACGAGCTCCCGGCAGCGGATCCTTCAGGCTGTCACTGCTGCCTGTGATTCGCAGCAGCTGCGCCGCCGCAAGAAGACAGCCGCCTGGATCCGCGCGCAGCTTCCGTTACACAACAGAGAAAAGGGTTGGGGCGTTGCAGCTTCCAGTTAGGTTTTCGTTTCGACGTCTTACTCTGTACAGTTCAGCTCGTCAACGCTACCAATGTCGTTGGACTTTAGGTTCAGCAGTTACGCTGCTGAGAGCTGGTAACTATGCTGCTGTCATGGTTCCCATGAACGCTTTCGGTTTGCGTCAACAGCGCTGAATTCTGGGATATGTAGTTTTGTTTAAAACAGAACCATGGCCGTTTCAAACTTAAATTGTTTACAACGACGTTGGAAACAATGTTTAGACGTAGCCCAATGGAAAAAATAAAATAAAATATATGTAAAAGATAAAAGATATTGGATTTCTTAATGAATGTGAGGATTTAAGGAATTCTACTCGTCGTTCTCTGTCTGTCTCTTTCGGCTTTTCCCATCAGGGGTCGCCACAGCGAACAAGTCGCATGGTAAACTTGGCAATGTTTTACGCCGGATGCCCTTCCTGACGCAACCTCCTCAAAGAAACCGGGCTTGGGACCGGCACAGAAGTAGAGAAGGGAACAGGGAGCAAATTCTACTAATTTACTACAATCAGACTGTATTAAAAGTTCATAAAGCACACACACAGACTGTAATTTGGGTTTTAACTTGTTTTTTTATGTCTATTGTTCCCAGCAGTTTTATACGTCCTCTATGTTATTGTACCTTTTATAATGGCTGGTTCTTTCTGTTTGTTTTCATGACCTTTCATTTGGACCTTGAGCCCGTAATAAAGTAATCATTCATTCATTTATTCATTCATATGATATTTTTCTCTTTTATTTAAAATAAAACAAGGAAAGTTAAGCATCATAAGTCCCTTTTTTATTATTAATACACTTTCCTGTTACCATATGGAGTTTACTTTAAAGTTTTAGTGTCCGAATTTGGTCCAATCTGCATCTTTTATAGTGCCTTGCGAAAGTATATGGCCCCCTTGAACTTTTCAAGCTTATGCCACAATTCAAGCTTCAAACATAAAAATATAAAACATTTTTTTTTTTGAAGAAACAAGTGGTACACAATCATGAAGTGGAACAAAATTTATTGGATATTTCCAACTTTTTTGACAAATAAAAAACGGAAACATTGGGCGTGCAACATTTTTTGGCCCCTTTACTTTCAGTGCAGCAAACTGTCTTCAGATGTTCAGTAAGGCCCTTTGAATAATCCAATGTTGACCTAAATGACTAATGATAATAAATAGAATCCACCTGTATGTAATCAAGTCTCCATGCAAATGCACCTGCTCTGTGATGGTCTTAGAGGTCCATTTAAAGTGCAGAGAGCATCATGAAGAACAAGGTACACACCATGCAGGTCCGAGATACTGGTGTAAAGAAGTAAAAGGCTGGAATTGGATACAAAAAGATCTCCCAAGCTTTAAACATCCCAAGGAGCACTGCGCATTAACAGTGAAATGGAAGGAGTATCAGACCACTGCAAATCTACAAAGACCCGGCCGTCCATCTAATTTTTCAGCTCAAACAAGGAGAAACCTGTTCAGAGATGCAGCCAAGAGGCCCATGATCACTCTGGATGAACTGCAGAGATCTACAGCTGAGGTGGGAGAGTCTGTCCATAGGACAACAAGCAGTGGTATACTGCACAAATCTGGCCTATACGGAAGAGTGGCAAGAAGAAAGCCATTTCTTAAAGACATCCATTAAAAAGTGTTGTTTAAAGTTTGCCACAAGCCACCTGGGAGACACACCAAACATGTGGAAGAAGGTGCTCTGGTCAGATGAAACCAAAAGCGAGCTTTTTGGCAACAATGCAAAATGTTATGTTTGGCGTTAAAGCAACACAGCTCATCACCCTGAACACACCATCTTCACTGTGAAATATGGTGGTAGCAGCATCATGGTTTGGACCTGCTTCTCTTTAGCAGGGACAGGGAGAATGCTTAGAAATTGATGGGAAGATGGATGGCGGCAAATACAGATTGCATTCTGGAGGAAAACCTGATGTAGTCTGCAAAAGACCTGAGACTGGGATAGAAATTTGTCTTCCAATAAGACAATAATCCAAAACGTGGAGGAAAATCTACAATAGAATTGTTCACAAATAAACATATCCAGGTGTTGGTACATACAAGTATAAGTCCAGACCTGAATCCAATCGAAAATTTGTGGAAAGAACTGAAATCTGCTGTTCACAAATGCTCTCCATCCAACCTTGCGTAGCTTGAGCTGTTTTGCAAGGAGGACTGGGAAAAATTTCAGTTTCTTCATGTGCAAAAATGATAGACAGACCCCAAGAGACTTACAGCTGTAATCACAGCAAAATGTGGCGCTACAAAGTATTAACTTAAGGAGACTGAATACTTCGGCGCACCCAATATTTCATTTTTTTATTTAAAAAAAAATGTTTGAAATGTCCAATAAAATTAGTTCCACTTTATGATTGTGTCCCACTTGTTGAATCTTCACAAAACAATACAGTTTTATATATTTGTTTGCAGCCTGAAATGTGGCAAAAGGTTGAAAAGTTCAAGGGGGCTTTTTGCAAGGCACTGTATAATCCAGTGGGGCTTTAAGATGTCTAAAACTACAGATGAATTTGTTTTATTAGTTTATACAGTATTCATTTACAACCAACCCACTTAAGTCCTGGTTTCTTACTGCAAAATTCCAGTTTCTGACCTTCAATGAAAAAAAATTCCTCGTCTTCCTTGTGTTAATTTAGGGAATCATGATTTGTTTTTTCTTGAATATATATTTATTATATATGATGTATTCCTGCAAGGCACCAATGTGTGTAACCATAAAAAAATCTTGAGTATTCAAAAACATTTTTGAAAAGTTGTAGGAGATGATGATGATGGTGATAGGCTGAGAACCACAGAAGTCAGACCATTTTTGCAAGCGGTATAATTAAAAAATGACAATAATTCAATTATTCTTTCAAATATATCTAAAATACTAACAGAATTTCAGTGTTTGCTTATAACACATAAGGTAAAGCCAGCTCTGGATTCCGGAGTCCATACCTCTGGCCTACCCTCCTCTGCACAGCAGACCCTAATAGGCAGTGTTACACGTTCAATTGAAAAAATACTTAGTCGAAAAAAACAAAAACAAAAAAAAACTAGAATTATGTGTATTTTAGAAACAATATTTTATGTTGAGTCAAGTAATTGTTATGCTGAGCAGAATATACCTTAGGCTGGTGGCTTGGAAGAACTTAAAACATATTTGTCATGTGGGACAACTTTTAAACATTCAATTTTTGCATTTTGTTAAAGTAATGTTGCCGGAAACTGATTTTTTTTCTGGATATATTCTTGATTTTACCTGTTTAAACCCGAAGGGAATGCTTCCTCTTATAAGAGAGAAATGTTCCACTGTAGGACATGAGAGGGCAGCAAAGAACAGAAAAGTGTGGAATGATAAGTGCCTGCATTTGGGAAAAATTCACCAAATGTGTCAGGTAAATTTCAATAAAGATGCATGAACACAAAATAAACATTTTGGGACCCCTGAGAAGTGGCATTTTTCCTAAACAGGTGATGGAAGCTTGTGAAATGTGTTAGTTTAAAGTTTTTATCCTAACAATTATGTCTCCTTTAAGTTCAGAGTGATTTGAAAAAAATCGTAACAAATGGCCGCATGATGCATATTAATTACTAAATATCTCTAAATGAGTCCTGTGTTGCATCCTGATCATTCCAGAATTTAGCTTTGGCTTCATTCACAAACATAAATTAACCTCTTTGATTCAGCACATCATCTCTTGTTACCTGTCACATTTAATTTCCGTGAGCGCTGCACTATCTTCTTTAGATGAAAGCAGAGATGATGGCTGCCTGCTGGGACACCCAGCACTGAGGAACAATCACACATCTGCTAAGGCATCTATAACCCATCTCTGGAACTGACACAACAACAAATGCTCAAATGAAATGTTTTCTCCTGCAAATCTGCCATTAAAAAATAACCTAAATGAAGTATTAGCATTTAGAATTTTATTCTAGATCTCAGTAGTGTGTGCTCTTATTGTAAGCATCTTTTACTACTTCACTGTTTTCTGCTTGACAGCTTTTTTTTTTACATTTATCTTTTTGATTATTGTACACAATAATTTCACAATGAACCTGAAACTGTAAAAAAAACAACTCAATTCCAAGTGGTAAATCTAGTCTTTATTTTCTGCAAAAATGGCAAAAATTGAGATCAAAGAGTTTTTATGTTTTATAGCCAAAGATCAAACGTCTAGGGACAAAATAAAAAAAATGGGAATCCACCAACAAAGCAAAGACACAGTCATGAAAACATGAAAAATGTCTAAAAAAAACAGGCATTTCACCTGTGAGTTCAGGGACTATTTGGAGCTTGATTCTGTACATCAAGATTTTAAACTTGGATCTTTTACAGCTATTACAGACTTTGTTATGTTTAACTATGGGTTAAAGTTGTCAATTGAAGATCTAATTTGTACAATTATAATTAAAAAAAGGGGGGGCAATCAAATGGACTACAAAGAGACTCAAGACAGTGTCAGCAGATCACGCATGATTTAACATTTATTTTATCCATATACAAATGTTTAAAAAATATTTTCATTCTGTTGATTCAATAGAATAGAATAAAATTGTATTGATCCCACAAAGGGGAAATTACCTTTTTATCATATTAAAAACAGCAATAGATAACAAATACCACTAAAAATACCATACCAATATCCAATTATTTTAGTTTTGTAGAGCCTTTGCTGCATTAGTATATAATTACATTTTTTGTCAAACCTAGCAACAAACCTTAAAACTTAATTTACATTGGATTCTTTTATTTCTACAATTAAGGTTGATTAAAGTTATAAGAAAATTTTAAGTTTTTATTCAGTTGAAATTTTTGTAAGATATAAGAAATTCTTGAATCCAAGTGTGACTGGATATAAGACCAAGATCACCTGTGGAAACATCCATGTTATCATCAGGGTTCAAATTTTATAGATTAATGCATACGTCCTGGATGTATGTCACATTTCCTTTTCAGTCCCACTGAGTGGTCAATTTATTTATGTAGGTGTGTTAGATTGATGTTCACTTAAAGCCTCCCACTCAATACGTCACCAAAAGTAGCAGCAGAACCACCGAGCTATGCATTCAATGACGACCATTCTCGTTTTTAAAAAAAAAAAAAACTTTGTGGTTAGATGTGCAGTCTACAATTGATTAATCCCATTACTCACAGTGGATCAGCAATGATGAGAGCTGATTTGTTCCACACTGGGAATGATGATTGAAGTAGGCCATGTTTTCTCCACTGGTGCCCCATTTTCCAATGTCTTTCAAAGAGAAACTTAATTAACTAAGATTTACTCCCACTCAGACTTCCCCACTGTGCAGATGGAAAGTAGGAATAGATAGCCGTGGTGCTGCTGGCGAGTGCCTCTCATGTCACCTTTGAGGTAATGTTAGTATTATCTGAAAGAACTGGCTCTGTTTGTGTGTGTTGCTGAGCTGAGCAGGTGGTCTTTAGGTAAAGGAGGAAGTGCTTTGCTCTGAGGATGGCACGATTGCACCTGGGTCTCAGAAGCTCAATGCTGAACAGGAAATACATCTGAAAAGTGACACTTTAGATTCTGTTTATGTCCATGATGCCCAGAGAATCAGGCTGCTGCTGGCCAAGGCAGTGGTTCTCAAAAAGAGGCCTGTGAATCCTGGGTGAACCTCAATAGTTCAAATTTAAACTAATAACAATAATTCGACAATCAAATCCTTAGAAATGTTATAAAACATATATGTAGCTTAAACAAGATCACAACCCAAACACATGTTCAGTTTTTACTTTCACCTGGAGAGCTCCAACAATGCTGTCACAATTATTCTGTTGTTTTTTTATTTATCTACAGTATTTGTATCTTCATGAACATACTCCTTCCTCAGCAATATGTCTCTTTGATTTTGTATGTAACCCTTGTCCTATCCTAGGCACGTTAACATTGGGAGTTGGGTCATCTAGACCCACTAGACAGTGCTCTGAACCTTTTTTCTTCAATGATTTGTGATCTTCACTGGTGTCCATGGATTACATGGAATCTATCCACCTTTATCCACCTTTGTCATGGTAGGGAGAACACGTCAATGTAAGGGTGGGGTCATCTAAGATAGCACAAGGATTAAAGGAGCAAAGCCGTACTTGTCAGTCACAGATTCTGCTAGTGGTCCTCATAAATAAAATGATTTTTGTCTGTAATGTTCATCATAGACCCACTTCAACTGAGATAGACAGAATGCAAAACAAAGAATCCAGGAAATCACATTCTGTGATTTTTAAATGATTTATTAATACAACGTTGCAGTCAGACTGCAACCTCTCCACCATGACCACAACCAAAGAGCTTACAAAAAACACCAGAAACAAGACTGAACACTGAGATGAAATAATCTGCAATATGCAAGCAAATAAGAGATCAACTGTTGGAGCAATTATTAGAAAATGCAAGAAATACAAGACCACTGGCAGTCCCTTCCATCTGGAGCTTTAAGCAAGATCTCACCTGGTGGGTACAAATGATCTTGAGAATGGTCAGGAAACAGCCCAGAACCACACAGGAGAAAAGGTCAAGGACCTTAAGAGAGCTGGGACCACAGTAAAAAAAGTTACTAAAGTAACGCATGACATCGTCATGGATTAAAATCCTGCAGAGCTCCAAAGATCCTCCTGCTTAAACCAGCACATGTCCAGAACCGTTCAAAGTTATCCAGAGACCATCTGGATGATCTAGAGGAGGACTGGGAGAATGTCATGTGATCAGATGAGACCAAAAGGGGAGTCTTTGGTATAAACACCACTCGATGTGTTTTGAAGGACAAGAATGCAGAGTGGCATCCCCGAATCACCATTCCCATTGTAAAGCATGACGGTGGAAACATCATGCTTTGGGGATACTTTTCTCACCTTCAGGAAATATTTGACCTCTGCCACAGTAACCGCTAGGTTAGATTACAAAACATTAAGGCAAACATTTGTTTTTGAACAAAGACTTACTTTCTGCAGCATTTTACAAATACATTCTATAAAAATCCCACACTGCAATGTCCTGGATTTATATTCTGTTCCTCACAGTTGAAGTTTATCTATTATCAACATAACAGACTTTTTTCAAATTTTTAACAAGTACAACTTGCAGTATTGATGACTGCCACATAACTAGTTTACGAAAAACCTTCTGAATGAAATATATTATACAGTTAATGAATTAAAAAAAAATTTTTTTCCTTTAACCAAAAGGCCTTGCACTTTTTTTTTAATAAAAAACAAATAAAAAACAACTGTTTAAAAATGAAGGCAAAAAAATTGTAGAAGAAATGATTTTCTTTAGCTTGAAGTGTTGATTTTTCACAGCTGATTGAAGAGCTTTAAAGATGTATGATTTGTGGCTGGGCTGAACCATGTCTCAGATGACAGTTTTTATGAGTGTTTTTTTTCACTCAAATCACAAGAAATTCCCCACCAAATTGTAGTGGTGGTGTAGTGGTCAGCACCATTGAGTGACAGGCAAGAACATCTGTCTTTGTGCATCCTGCATCCAAGTTTAATGGATCTGCAGCCTGGCATTGTGCACTCTACTTCTCAACAATCCAAAACAGGAGGCAGATGCAAAGTAAAAGAGGATGTCTTTGGTTGGCCTGTGCTCACTTACTTCTTCTTTAAATTCCAAAGCATTCTTGCATTAAATAATGCTTAAGGCATGTCACACACAGAGGGCTGACCATCAAACAGAGAGCAGGGAAGGTAGCAAAGAGAAAGAGTAAAAAGTTCAATTAAATTAAGAGCTGGCACATTAGTTTGGGCCAATCACAATTAAGGTTCATTTCTCTCCATAGCAACCCTTCAAAGCAGGGTGCAGGTAATTTGCTTTGTCACCTGTTAAAAGGAATACTTACCACACTTGCTACTTATCACCATGGAAACCACATTTAGTTTGACTGACAGATTCCTCTCTAGATCTTCCTTAATTAAGACACAACCATAAAAGATGAAATTGGCAATTAGTACACAATAAAACAATTAATTACTCAAATTGTAGTGTGAGCAAGTGGAGAGATCTTTTCCCCTGATTCACTCACAGACAAGAGGGGAGCTAAAAACGTCTGGGTGGCCACAGACTATGAAAACATGGTTACAAATCTCCTGGAAATTCATACACATTCTCAGCCACACCACAGAGACAGAATTTTTCAAGATTCAAGAAAGAAAACCGGAGAATGCTATAATTTCTACAACTGTGCACTATAGACCCTTTTCAGGTGACATCATTTATAAAATAAATATTGCGAAAATTTCTGTTACAATTGGTCAGGTTACCTTGTGTTATTTATGTAGAACTATTTAAATAGCGCCCAATTGTCAGTTTTCAATGGTCTAGACTTGGGGTTCTCAAAGTTTTTGTAGCGGAGGGCGAAATTAAGAACTCAACTTTAGACTGGGGGCCAATTTTGGTGAAAAAAAAATGGATAAACAGAAAAATTTGTTTTTAATAACTTTAATGACCAAGTGTCATTTGTACGATTAACCAGGCCCTCCAGATGTTTTCCCAGTTGCTGTTTGAGGTGTGCTGGACAAACAATGTCAGCTACTTTCAGCATACATTCTTTTTACAAACTCCCCGTCATTTAAGGGCTACGCCAGGCCTTCCAAAGCCACAATGTAGCTAGCTTCTGTCACAGCTTCACTGGATTTAGCCATTTTTGTAAACATTATCTGCTGTGCAGCATAGCCTTGATGTAGCTATTGGAGCTCAATGTTGCGCTCCTCGCCGGTAAATTTGTCATAGTTTTTATGTTTTGTAACATAGTTACGATTTATATTGAATACTTTGAGCATTTCATTTACCTGCTTGCAAATAAGACACATGACTTCATCCAGCCCTTGAGGTGCGAAAAAGTAAGAATTTCTGCACTTGAAAGAGCCTTTTCTTTTCACCAACACAATGTTTTTTCCTCTGGCTCACTTGTATTGAGTGCCACACAAAATCTTCCCGCGGGCAGCCATTGGCCGCCGGACCGCACTTTGAAAACCCCTGGTCTACTCTAGTCCGATAGAACGGAAGTAACAATATACAGTGACGAAGGTGTCGCCAATTCATCTGACGTCCCTGTGAAAAGGGTCAATAAGAGGTAAGAATGTTTTTGGCACAACACAGATTTCAGAGTGGTATTAGAAGTAATCGAAAAGGTACTTTGACACTGTCCTCGCCAACGGTTGTACAAATGAAAAGTTCAATGAAAAGTCTATGGAAATGCACGTAAGCGTCCGTATTGGGCATTTACAAACACTATGTACAAAACGCGGTGCCATTGCAAGTTCGAACTTTGATCAATCTGGGACTCGGATTTGGTAGTGACGTACAGATGGCTACCCTTTAAAATGATGAAAGTGCCAACTGTGTGAAATCTAATCATGGAGGAGAAATTCATAATTGCGGTTTGTGCCCGACCAGGATTATGACACCAAGTCTTTCATATATCCGAATAGAGCTGTGAAAGAAAAAGGCTGAAGCAACATTCACCAGACTTGCACCACTTCGACATTTCGCAGCAAGACTCTTCAGCGGACGGCGGCAGCGGACATGCGGTTATAAACAGTAGAAACAGGAAGAGAAGAAGAAGCCCCTCCCTGCTTGTCCAGTGTAAACACCATGGGCTAAACGCACGTGTAGTGTGCTCTTGAACGCGCTTCAAGTGCCAGAGAGCCTCGGTGGAGTTATGGATGTTACCACTTCAAACATTAAAACAAAAGAGCTGCTAAACAGCAGAGGTTCTCCTGAGTACAATTATACATAGCTTAGAATTCAACTTAGAAGTTATTTATACAATTTTTTCCCTCACAAATCATTTTTCATTGTCTGCTTATGTTACGGCTGCTAAATGGTTCAAGACTGATCTCCACGGAGAGAAGAGTAGTTTCAGGTATCTAAAAGACCTGTGGTTAGGCTCAGCTAGCCCTGAGAAACCTTTTGCTTTGTTTAGATCACTTTAGTAATCAGCACAACGTTTGATAAAAAACTAGACACACCTCTTTCATAAGGACAGTTCTAATAGTTTCATTGTTTCCTGTGTTCAAATGTGTGAAATCAATAATACAGCCCATTTATAAGTGATAAATGAAAACATATCAAAATGTGTACTCGTTCTGTCTCCTGCTGCATCAAATGTAGTACATCTGAAGAATATTAAAACCTTGATGAATTATTGGAGAGTCTTCACTTCCTTTTTATAGTTATTTTTTGACTACATTAGTGCACTTATAACACATTTCTTTGCTTTTCCCCTGCTGCTGCAGCATGAAATCATTATGCGTGGTTCTTTAGATGCCATCTGTCTTCACAGAAAGTCATCTATTATGCGCACTTGTACCAGATAATTGATTAGTAACATTAAATTTGCTAATATACAAAAGTATGTTCCAGTCCAATCCATGTCTGACTGTCATGAATGCAGTAAACTCTTGAGAGTTACTGCTTTCAAATTCTTTCTAATGCTTTTTCATGTGCATTAGCTAGCGTTCGTTTATCCTCCATTATAAGGCCTGTTCATGAATATATTACAAAAGTACCATGAATTTGAGATGTAACAAATTAAGGTTTCTTTACCTTTCATATTTGACTAATTAAAATCATTGCTTTACCCTTCAAATCTAATATTTTTATACTTTTTTTCTTGATATCATGTTAGATAAGGTCATGATTTAAGTCTTAAACCTTTTTAGGGCCCAGAAATGTCAGCACTAGGTCTCCACATTCTTTTTTGTTCTTTACATCTTAAAAAATATACATTTTTCAATTGTCACTAAATGAAAACATGACTCATAAGATCAAGCACCGATGACGCATTATAACTGCTGCGGTCACAGCATCTCCCTGACTAAACCTGACCACTTGACGTGGTTGGAACTTCCATCAAGCTTCTTAATATCAACGCTCAAGACTCTGATCTACACACCTGAGCCAATCCAACCTGACACAGCTTGGTAGTCTGTCCATCAAAGCATCCCGTGAAACATTTCTCTTGATGTGACATTTGTACTGCTTTCACCCCAAGAAACAGATGGGACACATTTCCGAACACGTGTACAGAGAAACACGTGCAAATCAGAAGAGACAGCAAGGAACACAGAAAGAAGAGGTGGAAATACGTATTATGATGCAGAGACAAAGACATCGTGACTCTATCAGGAGTGGGCGTTTAATTAGAAAAAGTGGAAAAATGATTGAGGGAATTTAATTTCTTCATTGAGCTTTCCTTTATCAAATAAAATCTTTATTGATAGTTTTTATCAAAACACAGTTGTGACATGCAGTGGGGAAAATTAGTATTTGTCCGTCAATGACAACGCAAGTTGTCCCACTTAAAAGATAATCCTTCTCATTCATGGTTGGTGATGGTGAGCTACTGACGTAGCCAAAGCTGCCCTGGGGCCGACTGATGTGGCGTGGATGCCAGTATGCGCCTCTGACCATCACCGGGACATTCATGAACATTCACACACCAGTGGAGCAACACTGGAGGCAGGGAGGGTGAAGTGTCTTGCCCAAGGACACAACGACAGCTGGCTGGAGGGAGCGGGGATCAAACAGCTGCACCTTCGATCTTTAGCCGACCTGCCCAACCGCCTGAGCTACTGCACCCCACTGCAACTGTGAGAGACAGAATGTAAAAAATATCCAGGAGATCACATTGTATGAATATTTTTTGGCAGATTTTATTTGTATAATGGAGCAGAAAATAGGATTTCACTCCCACAAACAAGCACGAAGTCTGTCCCTCACATGCCTTTTATTTCTTATTTTAGACACTCTTCTATCCTCCATTCACTCACATTTCCTATTACAGCTGCAAAAGGAAAAAGAAGAATGCTGCTCTCCCTGTTCATCCAGTAAGAACACCACACCAGATTGAAAGCAGCAGCTAACATGATGGAGGCTGGAAATAAAGGAGATAAGCTTAATTTTCTGGTGACAATAACATGAACTACAGTGAAAATTCTTACTTGCTGATATAAAGCGTAGCTGCTGGCAGGCCGCTGTGGAATGTAGGTGGAGTGTTACTGCTGTGTCAGCATTACAGAGTAACGTCTCTTACTGCCTGTGTTTCCATAAAGTGAGAGGAGGGTCGAGGAAACCTAGCCAGAAGTGAAATAGAGTCTGTAGTCCAAATGTGATAACAAATAATTTAAAACGTGTGTTCTTTTGTAATCTGTATTTCTGATTACAAAAACCAAAGAAGTTGTTTTTAACATGATCCAGTTCCATCCATCCATCTTCTTAACCCGCTGGATCCCTTTTGGGGTCATGGGGCTGCTGGAGCCTGTTTCAGCTTCTGTTGGGCAACAAGTTGCCAGCCTGTTGAAAGGCTACGCAATCACACACACATACACATTCATCCCTAGGGGCACTTTAGAGTAACCAATTAACCTGTGAAGCATGTTTTTGGATGGTGGGAGGAAGCCAGTGTTTTCAGAGAAAACCCAAACATGCACAGAAAAGAACATGCAAATTCTACACGGAAAGGTCCCAGCTGGGTTTTGAACTAGGAACTTCTTGGTGTAAGGTACTTCTTGCTAACCACAATGCCACTGTGTAGCCCGTCATCCAGGTCCAGTATCTCAAAACCAGTCAATACATATAGGCAGAAACAGGCAGGGTAGAAAGGCCATGGTAGGGGACAGAAAATGAGGTCTTGACCTGAAAACTTGACTTTAGGAAAACGGTAGGTACACCATTAGCATTAAATTGTGCAAGACATTCATAAACCAGGAGAGGACCAAAATAAAAGGATGATTTATGCAGAAATATCCATCATCATGCTTCTGAAAAGTGATCTAAGAGAGCCAAATCTCCCAAGACGCAGATTCAGATGCCCTCTTTGTGTCTCAGGACTATTGCAGTCATCCCCTCATTGTTTCCTTTTCCTCAGTGGGCTATCTGGTTTTTTCTCTGTGGGTTTTAGCAAAGACATTCACATTTAGGATAATGAAGGGTGACAAAGTAATTGGAAAACAAGAACATTTGCAGATGCAGAGCAGCTTGGCAGAGTCTCCCTGTAATTTGATTAGTCTGTGAAGAGTCAGTGGAGCAGAGGTAAACAGCTGGCTGGCACACTACTTGACTATGAAATATGCTAACAGGAGCAACCTAACTTTACGGATGTTGTTGGCAGCAGAGTGATCAGTGCTGCCATACATTCAGTACATGTTTGCAGGTTTATGGAGGTTTAGCTTTGCAATGCTGTTGGCAGGCATACTGTGCTATAAACCTGTCCTTTGGGACAAGAAATAGTCCTTCACAAACTGTTACCTCCTCTTTGCATTCTGGTACATCTAGATGCTAGTTAGACAGCAGGTGAGAAAAGTATGAATGTCAAGGGATCCCTCCTTTACCTTATTGGTGCTGGCTACCAAGTGAAAAGTCAAAGCATCTCAGAAGAACTCTGATTCTTTGAAGTTCTTGTAACATTTTTCTTATGATGGAGGACATAATAAAACTTCATCTTAAAATTGCATTTTTGCAATTGACCGAGTCAGTCCAAGTCAACATTTCTAAGGGCAGCTACTGTCACCAATGAAGAGGAAGCATGTTCAAAGTCCACACCCCTTCAGCTGAAAGCGCCTTGGGATAATGTGTCAATCATATGTCCGAGGTGGGGGCCAGCAGGTACCACATGCTTTTAGTGAAGCATCTGATTGGTCAGTTTATAACTTGAATAACTTGCGATAGAGAAAAATATAATGGAAAAAATAGGCTTAGCAAGAAGAATGGTTATTCTGACAAATAGAATGACTGAGTAATAGTTGTTTTTTCTCTATTGAAGTCTATTGGATTTTGGCTCTTGGAGCCAGCGGACACTTCCTGTTTGGAATGTGAGGAGGGAGGGGTCAGTTAGTCCAGTTCTTATTTACTGTCAATGCATCTGGCTCAAAGCTGTATGACTGAATAGCTCCAATGTTGCTCGCCATTTTTGTTGTTTGTAATGTTAGGTTGGGATTGTGAGGGTCTGTAGGCTAGCGGGAGAGCACATAAACAGATGAATGACTACTCCATGCAAACCCATGAATTTCTGCTGCTCTGCAAAAACTATGTCCTAGTCAACACACATTTTTTTAATTTTGACTAAAAATAACAATAACAAATTGAAAGACCAATAGTATGCTTTTACAATCGACCAAAGATGATTAGAGTGGAACTAAATAACCCCCCAAAGTATTTTAAGTGTCTAGTTTCCAGTTTTTCATTGTCAGGTCATCTGTTTTGTCACCTTTTGTTTTCCCTTTAGTTGATGTTATTTGTCATGTTAAAGTCTATACATTAAATGTCCAAGAGTAAAGTCTAAACTTGGTCTCCCGCATGTTGGGTCCTTCATACACTGGTTTGTGATACTTTTAAGTGCATCGCAAAAATATAAAGCAAAAAAAACGGGATAAGGCAAAAGATTTGACAGCAACACAAAATCGCAAAGCTTCCTAAATGTAAAAAAAATGAGGGGGAAAAAAGGCAAAATGTTTTATTACATCTTTTCATCCGCCCAAGTGTTTTTCGATGTCTTAAATAGGTGGTTTGGTCATTTGAATCTAATCCACGAAAACAATTACAATAATTACAGTAAAGGGCAAAAATTGCAAATACAATTCTGAATTTCCTATCTAGTCCAGGTCTTGGAATGCAACTCTTCCTTTCCATAAAGCTTGTAAGAAGAAATAAACAAATGTCTGTAGTACTGAAGAACAAAAAGATGTCAAAGGTAAAAATCGTGTGACAAACACACAGTAGTTGACCTTTTTCTTGTGTCTTCCTCGTCTGTTTGCCTCCATCTGTCTAGTAAAGTTGATGCACGCAGCCTCCTTTTTGGTATTTGATTTACACTTCTTCACACTGTAAATTTGAAAAGTATGATTCACTGCAGCTGAAAATTACAGGCCCTTTCATCTTGACAAATCTTGAGAAGAACTTATTGTCCAAACCAGGAGGCTGATGAGAGGAAGAGAAAACTCATTTGCATTTAAAAGGCCCACTCTCTTAAGAAGTCAATCTCTACAGAACCGAATTCTGATAAGGACAAAATATCCAATAAAGGATTCTGTGCATCATTTACCTAAAGAGGCTGCATCTAGAGCATCAATATGTCAGCGTAAAATTAGGGAATTGAATTTTTATTAGTCTAATTACCTCGGTATTTGGAGATGATTGCTGGCAGCCTTTGTGAAAGTGCAGATTTATTAGTGCTAATGCAAATGAAAATTGATAATCATATTTCCTTTGAATTCTCTTTCCTCAAAGTATAACCAGTTCCCTGCCAAACCACTCCTTTTTGACACAAAAATTAAGAACATTCTCCTTAAAAGCAAAGTTTTAGTCATTTTTAGCTTTAGGACGGCTAACTCGTTCATCTTTTTCACACCCCATTCTTGACAGGTCATCAATCCATCACTGAGACAGACCACAATGCACTTTTACTCTTATGAGTTGAGAACTGCATTTTTTTATTTTGTGTGTCACTTTTGTTCAGGATTCATCAAAGCTTTATTCCCACACAGTGCCAAACTGGAATGAGATGTCACAGAAAACTGACGATGGTCAGTTGGCGCTAATGTCATTATGCTGTCTGCACCAGGGCAGGGTTTCATGAAGGAAACAGAGATTAATCCATCTTGCAGTAAATCTGTGAAATTCCATTCCTAATGCTGTTTCTTGGTAATATTCCATCCTTATTCTTCACGTATGGTGGCAGAGCATCTCGTTGTAGTGGCTCATTTAGTCTTACAGGGTGATCCAGGCACAGATGATCTTGTCATTTTCCTTCTCGTGTGGCGTTTAAAAAGGACCTTTCACTTGTATGTTGTGCACCGTATTACACGTACACACATTTAGTTCTACTTGTCAGAAAGTTAAACCCCTTTATTTAAAAGCTCAATAGACAGGCGATTTGTGGGCTAGAATGTCTTTTTCAGAAGAATCATAATATATTTATTAACTGGCTATCAAATTTGTGTTTGTTAAACATTTATTCAGTGTTATCAACAGAATGTGTGTGATTTTGAGGCCTTGCAACTGACTGGGTTCAGGGTGTACCTCATCAGTAGCTGGGTTGGCTCCAGTATTCCGTGACTCCAAAAGGAATTTAGTAGGCATGGATGGCATCAACAGACATTAACCGTAATGAATCTGTGTTATTTGGGCAATTGCTTCAAAAAATTCACATTACAAACCTGATCTCACATCACATCTGTAGTATAGTAAAGTCAATGAAAATTACAGTATAGAACAGAGTCTGTCTGGTAGTTTGGCGATGGTCAAGCCCTGCGCTTGCCTTTAAGCCGTCCTTTATTTTGGCTACTGCTTGTCCTCCATCGCCAGGGATTTTCTGACGCTCCCAGTTTGCTGACCAACAACAGCACACTCATACTGATTTTTCTAACTTGACTTGCCTTTCACTGCTTGTGTGTGCCTTATCACGTTTGAACTACGGAAGAGGGTGTCTGGCTGCTAAAGCCAAGGCAGGCGTAAGGAGGACTGATCCGGACATTGCTGACTGGGTCGCCCTGAACAAATAAAAGGGATCAGTAGCACCCTCAACGCGACAACCTGGACTGCAGTAACCTTGTTTAAGCCAACTTCGATCTGTGTTTAATGAATGTGTGTGTGCGTGTGTGTGTGTGCGTGTGTGTGTGTGTGTGTGTGTGTGTGTGTGTGCGTGTGTGTGTGTGTGTGTGTGTGCGTGTGTGTGTGTGATAACGTGTGTGTGTGTGTGTGTGTGTGTGTGTGCGTGTGTGTGTGTGTGTGTGTGCGTGTGTGTGTGTGTGTGTTGTGTGTGTGTGTGTGTGTGTGTGTGTGTGTGTGTGTGTGTGTGTGTGTGTGTGTGTGTGTGTGTGTGGAGTGAGTTTTCTTGTGTTGTAGATTTGAATTTGTTTTGGGTCGGGGAAACTGTTGGGACCTGCTCCTATAAAATTTCTTTTTGCTTTTTTTGCCCTTCATTCTTTACATCATTTTTCTTTGTGGGAATTTCATTAAACCTTCTTTGCCCCCCTCCCATAGGGCTGAGGACCCCGGTGTCAGTCCCGTGCTTATGGTGAGGCCTTCCCTGTTTGGAGTGACGTGTCCTTGGGTTGAAGGGTTCATGAGTGTGTGTGATCTGCATCACGTGAGTGGGGTGATTTCTACTTTTGTGTTCTTTGGGAGCCTCCACCTGCCTTACCCATTCAGGTCCTCAGCATACTGAACGTTTTTATTTTATTTTATGTGTACATGTATTTTAACACTTCATTCTTAACTATGGTTTTAGGATCTTGTAATAAAAATTGGTAAACTCTGGTCTCCTGCCTTTGTGTGCATCCATCTATTGTCTTCGTGCCACATTCACATTAAGTACCATCTAGATTACTTTTTTGTGTGACCTGACATTAATGCAAATGTTGTTTTTTATTGTGATCAGGCAAACCTGAATTTAATCAATGGTTTAAATTGAGGTTGCACCTCATGTGGAATCTATTACCAATACTAGAAGTGAAGCATGTACTGCCTCCCTGTTTGTATTTGATCATGACTGTTTGGCTTTGTCATGTCTTTTCAAGATGGAGATTGTCTGAAATCTTCAAATCCGCTCCAAAGAACAGTGTGAAGTAAACACCCCTATTTATTTACGGTGTGTACACGTTAATGGAAGCAATAAAAGCAGCCAAGCTTGTAATCACGAAGTTAAAATACAAACCTGTAATCAGACTTAACGAGTATCATTTATCCACCTTATCACTCATGGGGGATTTAGGCAGGGGCACTGAGGGCAATTCCCCAAGGCAGCCTATACTCCCCAGTGAAGCTACTGTTTTGAAGCCTGCTCTTTTGCATTTAAATATGATGTGCATTTAAGAAGAATAAAGCAGCTGAGGTCCTGTTGAGGATTTGTGGATATGGGACTGTGCTAATATTGTTATGGGAACAAAAAAGGAGCTTAACCACAGGAAGCTCAAATTAGGACAAAAGAGGAACTACCGTAATAAGAGGAGAAACATGCCCAACATCAAGGAAAAGACCATGATAAATTACATATGTTGGTAAGTATGAGCCTTCTATGAAAGAAGCTAATAAATTATGATAGGTGTCTAACTTTGCTCTTTTATTTCTCATAACGCTGAATGTACTTATAAGGATGCATTAATTACACAAAATATAGAATTTAGACAATGTTGAAACAATTTAATAAATAACCTATTTTAATTACCTGCAATAATGTTTGGGTTAACTTACAGTATATTCCAGTCCAATCTGTGAAAACACTTTGAGATTTGCAAAGACATGTGACCATACAGTGTTCTAGAATGTTCTAATAATATTCCCTTTGGATTATTTTGATGTAGAAAAACAACAGTGGAAGGAACTCTATGAAACTAAAATTGAAGTAACAGGAACTTCTAAAACATTTTGCAGCTCCATTTGTCTATGAGTCTTTGCACACACACGCAGTTGTTTAGTGAAAACCACTACACCACCATGCAGCCAAATACCTACTATTTTGATCCCTGTAAATAATCATTTGTAAAGCAACTCTACATTTCGAATTTTGTTTGAAGGCGCTCCACAAAAAAGCAAGAAACATCAAACCAAGAATTAAGTTTTTCTCATAATGTTGAAATCAAATTCATTTCAGGTCATGTCAAAAAGGCCAAACTGAATTGAAATAAAGTAAGCACAACACGACTTTAGTTCCATCTGTCATACAACGATGCAGCATCATCAAACCCCTGATGTACCTGTGGGTCTCTGACTGCTCGTGCCCTCTCTGAACAGGAATAAAGTGTCTAATTCCTTCTTGTGATCAGGCTGATTAGGTCATGGCTTTGTGTGACACATCGTCAGCTCTGTGTCACATTCCTCGCCTCCCCTTTTGCATCCTGTGTTATACAAAAAGCACTTATCACATCCTCTGAGCAACTTATAAAGGAGCGCCGCTAAAGAATGCTTATTTTGACAAATTACATAGCTGTGAGACGCTACACAAAAGGATCGTGAATGGGAGGTAAATGAAGACACTCTGGGGTACAAATTCATTTGAAGTGCTATTTGGAGGCTCTTATTAAGAGGGTTTCTTGGAGATTAGGCTCTTCTTTGGGTGGCACGTCTTGACGTTCACATTCAGGGCTTTTGTCGGCATTGAGAGTTACGGTTTCTTTTTCCATCTGATGGAGAGAGCTACTAAATGGAATTAGCGGACTAATTCAGTCTCATAAATGTCAGTCGGTTTGAGATCTTTTAATTCGAGATCAGCTGGCGCATCATCCATGGAGCTTTTTGAAGGAGAGGAGGCTGTGTATGGGGGAGAAGTACGAAGTTCACCCACATCTTACATTACTTCCATTCTTGCTTGACTTCAGATGGGGTTACTGATCCTATTATGGAAAAGAAACCCTTCTTGATTGTGAAATATTTTCCAACTTGCTTCCGCAACCATGGAAATGCTGTAAACATCATAACACCACTTGTAGCACATTTATTTGTTGGGTTTGTTGTCTTTTCAAGATAGATATTACGTTTTGTTTTCTATGATCAACAAACTAAGTTAATTTAGGCAAAATGTAATGTAACTGAAAGTCAGATATTAAACAGGGTTTTTACTGTGATTTTCTATGCACTATTTTGTCCTATGTGAGTTTTCTCAATAAAAGAAAACTGCATAAGCTGGACAGCGTTGTGCCCTAAAAAGCTAATTTGTCTCGGTGTTATTGAGGAAAAATAGATACATATATTAACAGATTACATTGTTACACTAAATTAGGAGAAACCTGCTTTTAAAGCGCAAGCGGGCTTATACCAATGAAAGCGCCATCAGTGACGTTCACGTGAAAAAAAGCCAAAGAACAGTGCGAGACGCGGCGAAGCTCTGACGCGGTTTTCTGCGGCGCCTCATGGCGCGCGCAGATATAAACCCGAGCGCGCACTGTGCGCTCAGAAGAACAGAGGACACGGCACAGGAGGGCGCGCAAAACTCTGCTCAAATCATTGGAAATGTAAGTACACTGACTGAAATACTCTTCTGAAATTTCCAATCAGTGCAAATGATCTGCAATTTTTGTTTTTGTTAAGCAACTTTGTGTTTTTAACAATGAATTTCCTCTTAAGTTGGGAAACTTTTACATTTGGATGACTGAAATGAAGGAGACCAAGGAAGTGTTTGTGAAGACGTTTCTGCTTCGTGTTGTGCCAGATGCATCCTAACTTGGTCAGCTGGCTGGGGACCCTGGGGTTCCTGCTGTGGGCGCTGCTCTGCCTTGGAGCCTTAACAGAGGGGTACCCAATGAAGCCAGAGAACCCTGGAGAGGACGCTCCTGCGGAGGAGCTGGCCAAATACTACTCAGCTCTGAGACACTACATCAATCTCATCACAAGACAGAGGTGGGATGGCATGAGTTTTCTCAAAATCAAACAAACAAAAAAGAAAGTTTAAATAAAATTAAATATTTGTTTTAACTTGTATGATCAAGTAAGAAATACAGTTTGTCACTGTTGATGATTAAGTGACCGTGATGGCTTATTGGGGATTGGATTCAACAGGTTTCACGTTTATCTTTATTGAGGTATTCACATTCCTTCTCAAAGATAAACTGTCATTGCCAGCTAGCTTTGTCACATTACAGTTTTGAGCTTCTCTCTGAATGTCAGGGATTTGGATGCCTCTGCAGGCATTTAGCCGCGGGGAGACCAGTTGTCAGATATATAACTTATCATCTGAAGCCCAGAAAGGGAAATGCGACCACCTGCCACGCGTCACATCTGTGTCTCATGGCCTGACATCTGGCTTCAACATAAAACGATGCATAGAAATAAATAGCCTTTGAAACTCTAATTTTCTGTCTTGTCTGTCTTGTGTGTCTCAGGTATGGGAAGAGGTCCAGTCCTGAGATTCTGGACACACTGGTGTCAGAGCTGCTGTTAAAAGAAAGCAAAGACACACTTCCACAGTCAAGGTGTGTATGTTTCTTTGAGTTTAAGCGTCCGTCTTTTTGTCCCCTCATAGCTCATATGGACTCTTGCTTCTCTCTGCAGTTACAACCCATATTTGTGGTGATGTAATCACCAGTGTCGGCCCTCACTCTACCCTCATGCCTTCAATAACTACTCTGACCTGCCCCTGTCACTTCTCCGAGTGGTCGACCATTCGTCCTTGCAGATCAACTATACCGTCAGCACTGCTCATACACTGACACGTGCCATTCTACTGTAAATAACTTCTTCTAATTCATTTTCAGTGACGGAGAATTGAGGAGAGGCGTGTTGATTGTATTGTATAGTTGTGTTATTAAAAGCTCACTGTTTGAACCAAAGTTTGGACCACTTATTGATGGCTTGAGTTTATTGCTTAAGGGAAAAATTCAAGACATTGCACTGTTGGGTCTTGTGTGGAAATAGTGTGACCAAAGAGGACTGATGGGCACGGGTTTATATGACCTGTAGAGTATTTTCGCCCCTGAAATATAGTAAAAAAAAAACATGTTGTATAAACAGAATTTCAAAACAACAGTAAAATTAATTAAAAATGAAAAATAAAACATATTTTATCAAATTAAACCATGTCACGATTCCGAGTAAGTGTAAAATACTTTTTAGGAAACACCAGTGTTCAAAAGCTCTTTGACCTGCCCTTCTGTATGAAAGATGCTTTACAAACAAAGCTGTCTGGCCTGAAGTGTAACTGTGTGAAATAAAGTTCTTGCAATATTCATAAAGATGTCGTGTCTATTCTTTGTGGTTATGTGGGCATATAAAAACATTTGTATCAATCTATTTAGTAGACTTTCTTTGGTTTGCTATGATACGGGAGCTCGTTAAACTTTGAACAAAAGCAAGAGAACAGGTCAAATGTGGATAAGATGGCATGTAAACACACATATTCACTCCAAAAGCAAATTAGAATTTAGAATTCCGCTACTAGACATAATTTGAACTATTAGAGGAAGAGAATCCACACCCTCACATGCAAAGAATGGAATAAAAAAACCTTGCTAAAGCTGAACCATGACCTCCCTGACTGCAAAAACAATACACCTTTATGCAGCCCTAAACTGGTTGGGACACATTTATTTATGAATTTGAATGATTTACAAGTATTTTTATTAACACTCTATGATTATATGCTTCCTCATGCACACAGCGCAGAAATGGTTGATTACTGTGTGCTAAACCGTATGAGCTGAAGCTGCTTTTGTTGTCCTGCTCTGAAACTGCAAGTACATTTAAATGCACTTTCTTAAGTCTTTGTGAGAGTGCACATGACAGGCGGTCACATGAAAAAAAATCTAAAATAACATTGAATCTAGTAAAGGGCTGGCTAATGGTGCTCTCTTGTGGCCATGTGGATAATCACCTGGCATAAGAATGCTGCAATAAAAATGAGAAACTCAGTTTTAGTCTAGGGAACTAATTCAATTAAAAAACTACGGTAGATATAGCAGCCACAAAATCAAATTCATAATATAAAAGGAAGACAGAAAACTAAAAACAGAAGATTTATCCACCATGAGGCAAATACTAGGAGGTGAGGGGTTGGTAAGTTCATGGAATTTATTTTTAGCATTATTGGTTAAAAGGTTTCTCCACCATCTGCTTTAATATATTTGATAAGAGCTCCACTTCTGACTGGCAAAATGATTAATTTGATGATATATGGGACACATTGATGAGCAAAAATGAGGTCAAATGAAAATATTACGTTTCATCACATAAGAGCTCCATGATCCATTTAAGTTATTAAATGAACATTATGTAAGTCATTGCTTTTTTTGCTTAAGGCTAAATATGAGCAGTTTTTTTTTTGTTTTTATTATCTGTAATGTTTTAAAGGGATCAATTTTTATATTTATTGTTAGCTTGGTTTTGTGACACTTTGACACAAAAGTGGGAAAATCCAAATGCTGCAAGTCATGTTTTTGTTACAAAAAAATACATAATCCACTCATGTGATCAGCAAAAGAGCTATTTGCTTTGACATTAAAATTGAAGTGCCATTTTCAGCCAATTTATTTGGTAACAATAAAATATATGTGTCTACCTTTATTCCACAAATATGTGACAACCAGATAGTAAAAACTAAATTTGAATTTAGTTCAAACAATCTCACAGTGGTTTAAGCAAATCATTAGTACATCATCATGCAAAACACTTTTTAATTTAACCTTCATTTAACCTTTATGTAATTTAATTGTCTGATTACTGAAAGAAATGAGAGTATGTTGTTGTAATTCAGGATTATATTTTATTATTATTATTATTATTATTATTATTATTATTATTATTATTATACGTTTTCCTACCTTTTTTGGGTCGCTTCTCCTCCTACAATTTTAAAAATATTACATTGATTTTAAATATAGTTTGTGAAGCTCCATTAGGAAAAGTGTGCCATTAATTTCAGTACAAATCTATTGAAAGGACTATTCATTATTAATATTTTTAAGGAATTCTACTCTCGTAGAAAATGAATAGGGCCAAATATTCAAGAGTAACGTCTCACGAAGTAAAAATACTATAGTATTGTAGCTTAGTCGGAATTAACTTTTTAATTTTCTCTCCAAGCTATAGTAAGGTTGGCTCAATTGCACCATCATGTGGTCAGATGTGGTACAAAACACGTTTATGCTTAAATATCCTACATAGTAAGTAAAAATAATAAAATTCTTTTTGCCTCTTATTCCTTTTGGAAAAATAGGACCTTCCACGTCTGCCTATCTAGATTTTCTGCAATTTACAATTGTTCTAAAAAATGTTTTTTGGCTCCCTCCCTATACAATATATTTTTTTACCAATCTTCACAATATTCTATATTGGACCACCCCGAATCAAATGGTATCACTCATCATTATGAGCAATTCTTTACCGTTTTTGTAGTAAACGTAATGCTAATGAAGGGGTCTGGTTCTAAACTATGAAATGCTCCAAATCCTAAACATTGATGGACCTACCCTAATCAAATTTAAAAAAGGACTTCCTTTTACAGTGATTAATAAAAATCAGAATTACAAGAATGTTCCTATAGGTGGCGCTATATATTATGATATTGTGTTTACACCTATATCTCAACAACTACTTAACCTTAACGAATCAAATCCATGTTCATTTTTTGAGAGGTCTTGTATAGCATATTAGGAGCTAGCTTTGAAGCACCACCTGACGGTGACTGCTAGAGGTTGCTTTAGCAATGGATAATGTATTGTCTCACCTAAACTAATGTAGATAACATGCAACCACTAGTAGTTTGCAAAGGTCTTTGGGAAGGTCTTTGGTTTAATATTTAGTATTATTCTGTGTTATGGCTGATTTTATATGAATTTAAAAATAAATATTTTTTGCAATAGGTAAAGAACGACACCCAAATTTGAAGACCTTTATCTCAAAAAGTACTGCACCTAATGGTATGCAGTTTAGTGAGCAATTGAATCGGTTAGGTCAAAAGGGGCCCAAGTCCATAATTTTTCAAAATAGAGATATTATATGTTCTATAGTCTAAAAGGGAAAAGCTATCTGATTATGTGCAAAAAATTTCAAGTTCGTTTTAATGTATTGACTATAATTGACATGTAAAATGCATTAAGTGCTAAATTCCTGGACTTGGGCCTCTCTTGCATGGGTTTAGCTTTATCCCATAGATGGCAGCACTAGTTATCCAATATGGCAGCGCCACTGTTTAATTCAAGAAGGGCCCAAGTCCAGAGAGTTTAGTTTGCTAGTCGTCTGAAATGATAAAAGTGAGGTGCTTCATATTATACCATTTGTAAGCTATGAACTGGTGCTAAATCTATGTAAAGTATTAATCATTCGGTGTAGCCTCCCTTTAAGCTATGCAATAAAATTATTTCCTGGAAAAACAAACCTCTTGGACTTGGGCCCCTTTTGAACTAACCGATTCAATTACTTCAGAGTAATCTGTCCATGCTATATTAATTCTAGGCACTATTGCGCCAGCAGCTGGTAAGTTGTAGCACAAAACCATTTGGCCACATATTTTCACCAATCCTTGCATATTTCTCAACATTCCCACTTGAACTACAAATCCTATGGTGCCACTGTTTTTGCATAATTCTATACTGTTTCTGTAGAACCCGTAATGCAAAAAGGGATGGTTTTCAACTTTGCAGCCCTGCAGCTCCTTAAACAATCAACATAGCGTCACAGATTTTTAAAGACTGCTTTCTCAATTTAAGATAAGTTAACACGGCAACCTTTTAATATATTACCCTTTATATCTCCAAAAATAATTGACCAACATGAAAGAATCTTGACATGCAGTTTGGACGGAAGGTCTTTAATGGCAACAGCTTTAAAATGCTAAAACAACAGCATTGCTTTTTTTAATTAGATGCAATTTCTTTAAAGACTTGAAAATCTAGTTTGCAATAATGACCTTGGATTTTTCTTGATTAAGAAAACAATGGAGACCAATGTTATCTGTTAAACCTGGTGATAGTTTTTTTTATTAGCTACTCATTTATAGGTTATGTTAATTTTCTGTTACTAACCTAAAAATGTACTTTGAAATTGGCTAATATTGTAAATCATAGATGAAATTGTTAGGTCTGGCTATGAAATGTATTTCTAGAGAAAAATGGTAATTTCAAAGTCCCACTCCAATCATCCTTTGATCTATTTTCAAAGCGCTCACAGTGGTCTTTCAATTACTAATTTTAATTGCTGTGTCGTTTTCCAGGGCATAGTTTCTCAGAGCGGCAGTAGTTCATTAGAAATCTGCCTCTGACTTGTGGGCGGGACCCTTAGGAACCCCATCTCCACTTCCCGTCACCCATAGCTGAGAGGTCTCTATCTCCTCCAAAGGCCTAACCTAACATTACAGGTGCAACAAAAATGGTGATCAATATATCTACAAGTGGATGCATCAGAATGGAGTGGAGCAGAGAGCTTCTGGCCTTCCGACTGTAGCAACAAGCTTTATCAAATGGCATTTTTTTATCTGCTCCTGATTCAAAACAATTTGAATAATAAAATACTAATGAATGCAATGTTAAGCTTAATTTAAGCCTGATACTTTTTATATGTCCTCCATGATCCTCAGAAAATTGCACAAGAACATGTTCAAAACACCAAAGAATTCCGAAAGCACTTTTTACATATTTGCTCCAAGTCAAATTAAAATTTACCACTGACAAATATAACTACTTTGAGCACAATCAGAATGATACTCAGGATGCACTATGCAAAGTTTCAGGTTAGCTATTCTTTAACACATTATTAAATCAAACGTTACAATAAACTCTAACGTATCATAATTTTAGACTCTTTATCAGATACATTTTCTATGAACTTTTGTGTGTTTTAATGTAAAGGTTTTAAATGAATGGGCGGGTACCTCTCTTTGATGAAGGAAAAAAAAACATCCAGTTTGAAGGGGTTGTATCATGTCGCTGCATTTCATTGGTCAGTCTGAGTGTGTCGTCACAGAGAAGGCGGGACCTTACGATTTGATTGGCATCGTGTTCGCTGGTAGTCTGATGCTGGACCAGGACCGACAGCTGAGCGGACTCTGAACATCCAACCGGGACGACCGGCGTAGCACCGCGAACTCCTGCCCGTTATTTTGGGGTAAGTCACGCCTAGTGGTCATATGTAAAACACGGGACTCTGAATTCACGCGTTGACTGTTTTATTTTGCTGGTTGGACAAAGACGTCCGGCCGTTTTTGTGAGGCAGAGTTTGACAGGAGGTTCGTCCCCTCAGTGGAGCCCGCTCTGCAGTCAGGATGAGTCCCATGCAGGCACGTTGGCTTCACGCGCATCTTTTCTTCCGTTACGCTAATCGTGGCGGGCGGCTTTGTAGTCGTAGGTGGGGTGTGTGTGTGTGGACGCTTCGGTATCTCGGAAGGGGATGAGAAAAATGGCCGCACGTGTGGAGCGCGAGCTCGTTGTGGATGAGTCCCACTACTCCGGTGAACCAGCGCGGTTAAGGCGCGCGGCTCTTGTGCCTGGAGGGACGGGGAGGGGGGAAAGCTCCCGCTGTGTCTGAAAGGCTCGTGCCGGAGCGCCAACATCCCCACGCGGCTGCAGGACAGTTCTGGAAGGTCAAGAAAGATACATAAATCCTTACTCAGAAAACTTTCACGCGGGGGTTTCAGAGGCTTTTAGAGAAGTATTGTACTGTTATAAGAGTATTGTTAATTTAATATTATTATTCAATTAGCACTTAGAAAACAGCTATTTATTTAGGTAAGTGTACTTAAACAATTACTATGTTTGAAAATACCCGATGAAAACTCAAAAAACGTAGGTGACAAAGTCTTCTAAAGCACAAGACTTAGCAGCAAAATATCAAATCACGCACAAATAAATAAACACACCAAAATAATAAATCTGGTTACGAGTAATTAAAAATATAAGAATGGCTATATTCCCATTGTGTCTAGAAGGTACCAATAAGAGAACATTTTTGTATGAAAATCAAATGTGTGCATTTTTTCATTTTTATCCCCTATTGATGTAAAAAAAACATCAATTTGGCTCAAAAATTACCTTAATTTAGCATCTACATGAAAACCCCCAAAAAATATAAGTGATTTTTTTTTCATAGCTGGGAATGAATTCAGACTTTAAGGGGTTAAAAATAATCGACTAATGAATTAGTTTAAAAAGGAACATTTCCTCGTTTATTGCCTTTTATGTCGACAGTAAAGATTTTGTTGATGTTTAGAACAAATAGTGATTTATTGCAAAAAAAGTTTTATGAATAAAGCCCATTAAGGCCAATTAAATAAACACAAGTCTTCTCTCTTTCTTTCTTTTTTCCACTTGAAACAATCCAAGATCAAAGCTCTGCATCTGAACCTCTTTATGAAGGAACCTCCAAATGCAGCTCAACATACTTCAGCTCCCAGTGAACTTCCAGATTCTTGCTTTTGGCAAGCTTTATAAGCAGTTTAGCTATGCACACGTGACGGGGGAGGCCCATGACCTGCAAAGCCCCCCCGTTGTAAAGGTTATGTGAAGGGGCTTGCTGTGTTTGTGTTTTTGTCATTTCTGTTGCCGGATCTACAGGGCACACAAAAGTAGGATGTGAAGATCAAGACACTCCAGTTTATTAACATGTTCGTACAGTTCCCGGGCGGGGAATATCCAGTTTTGAGTCAGTATCCAGGGTGACTTCTGCTTGAGAAGAGCAGGACTTCCCAAGTTCTCCTGTGCGTTTCCTTCCTGGAAAGTAGAGGAAAACATGATTTTCAAGTTTGACGTACGCCCTCAACAGCTGAACACGCAGGAGTTGTGAGAGCCGTGCAGAGATCATATTCTGCTCCCCAAATCCTCTTCTATTATTAATACTCAGCTATGGGAGTGGTGCTTAGATAAAAAGAGGCGGAGAAGCTGTCTGAAGAAAGTGGAGTAACTCAAAGCTCGCAGCTATGAGCAGCACATGTTTGGGGAGTGGTTATCTATAGTCAACCCTCCCTTCCTTGCTCTGTGCTGCAGTGTTTACCCAAAACTGCTAACCTGCATTCTGCAGCAACCAAACGTCCAGCTCTATACATTATGTTATAGGAGAAACTGAGCAGTTTAGATCCAGATTCCAGCTCAGACGAGGAAAACAGAGAAATTCATGGATCTATTTGTCTGCAAGTGGATGCATCAGAATGGAGCGGAGCAGGAAACGTGTGGCCCGGCCAGAGAATGTTCTACGTCATAAATACCATCGTCTTCAAGAAACATTTTTTTGTCTGGTCCTGATTTACAATTATTTAAAGACATTTTCTTTATATATGTTCTCCATCATGAGAAAAAAGGATCAAACACATGTTAAAAACACCCAAAACGTAATTTTAATCAGAATAGTTTAATGGGATAAATCTAAATTAAACTTTATGCTACATTTAACACAGAAAATGCTCCAACTTGAAAAAAAGAAAAACAAAACCCTCTGTTCTCCATATAAATGCTACAAAAGTTGTACTAAAGACGGTAAAGATCATCTGCGGGACAGATCTTTATTTCAAACCCTTTTTCAAACAGCTTGGATAGTTATTTCTTTTTACTTCAGAAGCTTCACTCTCCCACAGGCTGTCCAATAAAATCATGTTTACATGAAGTTGTTAGAGGTATTCAAAGATTGGATGTGGCAGATTATCTTACTTCCTTTTTCTCTGTCTTACCCAATAAAGTATGTTTTTTCTTTACTGCTCAACGTCACGCAACATCAGTTTCCTCGGCTTCAAACTTTGCAGTCATGGTTAGAGCTTGCATCAGTTTCCCTCATCCCCCTTCATATTAATGCTCAATAATGCGCGGCTGGGCTGAAGGACTTGAGAAGACGCAGCGACGGCGATGTGGCAGGTCAGGTTAGATCACGGGCTGCTCATTATTACAATTGCTGTGCGGTCTAAGCTGAAAAGTTTGACAAGCTGCAAAACAACGCGGCTTCAGGCTGTTTGCCAACGCTGAGACATCCCACCAGCCAGAGGAGGAAATTGAGCTCATATTTTTATTTATGTGGGAAACCTGCAAAAAAGGAGAAAGAAAATATGAATGATGTGAATTTTGATTTTAGTTTCTGGTGAAAGAGTAGACTAAAAGCATGAATCTGTACAGTGTAAGATGTAGAGAAAACTCAGCAGTTTGATGAGCAGGTTTAGTTAGATGTTTCTTCAGCAGGAATATCCTGCAGGTATCGATCTGCTAGGATGACCATCTTCAGGGGAACAGAGTAATCCTCTTATTGAACGGCTGTGGCAACACATGCGATGACCTACATAGGGTTTTGTGTTGAGGCAGAGCGTGATGCGTGTGACGGGATGGCTTTAGTTATGGGACAATAGGATGAGCGAAAAAGCAGCCTTGAGCATGGCATGAACATCCGTCCTGGACTGAGATTTGTTTCAAATGTTGCAGTCATGCTAGAGCTGTTCTTTGGAAGCTCTTCAGCTCAGGTGGGTCAAGAAAGTTTACTTTCATTTTTCTTTTCTTGTTATTCTCAATCACTTAGAGTGATGGATGGAGCATTTCTAAGCGTAGAGTACACAGTGATGACATATGAACACAAACTGAGGAGTTCTTCCAGAACAAGTGCCTTCTAGTTCTCGGTTTGTGGAGTTTCTATTTGTGTGATATTGTCAAGACGTTCAGTTGTGCGGTACAGGCTCTCCAAATGTGACTAATTTCCCACAGCAGACATGTTATTGTACAAAAACAAAGCCCTGCTACTCTTCTAGCTGTCTTATTCCCCTTGTCCATCATTTGAACGCTTGGCAAAGGGGAACACCCAGAGCTTTCATTGGTGCATCTTTTGAAACAGAAATGGCCAATGAGTTTTCTCCATCTGGGCGTTTTTGTTTAGATCAATTCATTTATTTGAGAACTAGAATTGGACAACATGGCATGCCTATTCATGCAAATAACTCCTCAAATGAGATCTTCTGCACTTGTCCTATCTATGCAAATCTAATTTTCTCTCAAACTGAAATGAGAAATGGAATATTAACAAATTTAAAAACAAATTGGTTTTCACCAGAAAGGCTTCAGTTACTTGCTTTTAGAAACACAGGAGAAAATTGCCGGGAGATTGCTCCTACGACCGGTTGCTTTTTCAAGACTGTGGTCTGCTCGCTCCCATGCTCCCATGACTTTAGAGGCTTTTTCTGCTGCACAGTCTAATCTTTAAAGATTTTTTTCTTGGCTTTGAGAAGACTGTCTTTTATCTACTTCTGTCTCTCATGTTCTTAGTGTATCCCTGGACTCATTCGTACTCCCTGCCTGTTTTTAAACATTCCTCTGAGGTTGGTCAGGCTTTCTGTTTGCTCCTCCTCTCTTAGTTGGACTTCTGATTGGTCCGTTTTAGCATTGGCTCTGCGGAGTGGATGATTGGGGGAGGAATTAATTTCATTAACATTCCTTCAAGGGATATCTTTCACTTTCAATGAGGATGTTGGAGTGACTGTAATCTGTGTTGCATAATGGCTTGACCCCTTAACCCCTCTTTTTCTGTAACGGTGATACAACAGGGGGCCGTCTGCTTCTTTCAAGATCAATAAAAAAAAAGACCACAAGATAATGTACGATAACAAATCACAGTTAACCTATCTCCTGTATTGATTATATTTGCGCTCCAGAGAGGCTCCATAGTCAAAGGGTAAATGGGGAGTTTTGTCAGCGTTGATGGCTTTAGTCTGAGAGGGAGGAGAAGTAAAAAAAAAAAAAATTAAGTCTGTAAAATGATAATGTAATGTTTGGCAAGTGGCTAAAGTCATATTTTTTTCGGTTTCTTGTTGGCTTACAACAGAAGAGTCCATTACAGATATGCACTGTAGGAAGAATGGGCTTTGTTTTATCAAACAAATGTTTTAAACATCACAGTCTGGCAGTGAAGGTCACAGGGAGACTTGTAGTTCTGGCTTCATTTAATTCATTCAGTGAACATGCAAGAAAAAGAGGCGGAAAACTGAGTTTGAACTGAGGTTTTTATATTGACGGTGTGTTACACATAAAATACTTTTAACAGTTTGGTAAATTCATAGATGCACATAGTATAATCTGAGACAGACTTGAGAGGTTAGAAGATAATTTGGGTAAAAGATGTTGATTTTCAAATAAATTGTTGTTGTTTTTTTAAAGTTTTTTTCCCTCCAGCAAATCATCTTGTAGCTTTTTGTACAACATCACTCATTCTGCCTCCAAGCCCTGGAGTTGAAAATGAGCTTTTTGAAACAAAAAGATAGAAATGAACCATTTATTTTATTGTTGCCACCTATGATGCTACGTTCAGACTGGGCACGTGACGAGCATTCTTGAACACGCGTTTAGCATATGGTGTTCACACTGACTGGACTGTCACTATCTGATACAAGTTGGAACAATGCTTGGTACAAAATGTTGAAGCAGTGGAAATCTAGCAGATCTTGCTCCAGGTTTTTTTTTTCTTCACAGCTCTATTCCAATTTATAAAAGACTTGGATTCATATAATTCCAGCTGGTCATAAACAACAATTATTATTGTTTGTTGATCAATTTTCAAATGGTTGGCACTTCCATGAATTAAGGATGCCATCTATTCATCACTACTAAATCTGAGTCCTTGGTTATTGTCCAACCTGGTTTAACTTTCAGCGCGGATTCAGTGGGCATGCATTTCATACATAGAGCCCAATAATGGTCTTAAACATGTGCGTAGCAACGTGTGAACACGAGACTTTTGATCACGAAAGCCAGAAACCCGCATATGCGCAGGTTTAAATAGACTTTTCATTGAAAGTGGTGCCTTGAATGTGCGTTTCTGTGGGCGGTGAAAATGTTGTAGCTCACAGAAAGAACATTTGACTATCTCTATAGTTTTTATATAGATATTTATATATATATATAATTATAATCTTATTTCTTGTAACACTTTTTGTATCCTGATGATCTTTCTTTCTCTTTAAAAAGATGTGGCAGTTTTGTAGATTGGAAGATATACTTTTTCTTCATGATTGCTTTATCATAATCGATGTGAAAAATATTGATTTTTGCATGTTATTTGAGCACATGACAGATCCCACATGATGACTAGAGGGAGACTGTAAGGCATGTTTGTGTTTGCCACAAAAACGGAAAAGAGAGTTCTCCTCTGGAGTGAAAGCACTCTGCTTTGTCAATAGTTACAGAAAATACTGGTTATTTATTAAGTTAACGGCTTAGAGCCAGCTGATGATGCAAGAACGCTTGATTGCCTGAGTACTACTGGTTGTCCATGATTGTACACAGCGTGGAAGAACAACTGTTTCAGTGTGCAGAAAAGGTTCCTGCGCTGCAAGAAGCAGCAGTGCCGTTGATCGATGAAACAGGAGGGAAACCTTCTGTGTTTGTGGATGGAAGGAATGATCAATGCAAGTTGAGCTGAAACCTCACGGCTCAGAACCCTCTGCCTCTCTGTCTGCAGGTCTTCACTGCTGACTGATGAGCAGACAATAGTACTCCCCCTCTACAAAGTCCCTCAGGTAAACAACCTCCACATCACACCATGGGGTAAAACTCTCAGCTTTAGAAGCATGAACTCACTAAAGTCTGTTGGTTTTCTGTTGTGTATGCATGCACTCTGATCTCTACGGTTTGGTAAACAGCACATCTGTAACAAGTATTTATTCTCCTTTCAGACAGACATAGATGGTCATCCTCTATAGTTCACACTTCACATTTACTAAGTGTTTCTAATGAACTCCACATTTACTTCCTGAGGTAATCTCTTTAAGAAACTCCATCTTTGGGATGAAGTTTTCATTTTTAGATTCTCTCCTTACGTCTTAGTCATAACTCCCCTAATGGGTAATTAATGAAACCGGACAAAAAATGGGCAAATTTCTACAAGGCACGCAGGTTTTAAAATATCAAAGTCATAGACCGCTCAGTGAGCCCTTAGACCGGGGGTCCCCAAATCCAGGCTTCGAGGGCCAGTGTCCTACATATTTTCCAACCAACCTGCCATTGAAGCTCCTTATTGGCTAAACACACCTGATCAAGGTAATCAGCAGCAAATTTGGGTTTTAAACTTTGTAGATTTTGAACGGCGTTAGCGTGACATGCTCGATGCTGGCACATTTTTACTGGAATATTGTGAAAATTTGAGGCATTTCCTGGTTTAAGATAAACAAAAACAAAATGATAGGATACAAATTTATGACAAATGTGGCTGTGTTTAACAAAAAACCTCAGTTACCAAGACAATCCAAAAATGTACATTTTTGTTCCCTAACAAACCATCTTTCAGCATTAAAGGTTGCAGACCCCAGTCATAGACGATCAATGAGTTCAAGAGAACATTACTGTAACACTGTACTCATGTCTATATTTCATCTACACTTGTAAAAAAAAAAAAGCAATGTTTTCAAATGAGAGACATTCCAGCATCTGATAATGGTCCAAAGTGGTGGATCCTGTAATCCCGTGTTTTTCGTGACCGGATTAAAATCCAGCTTCTAAAACTGGGGGAGGGGTTGACGTGTAGGGTTAAGGATGGCTGGGCAGTGGGGATTAAAGTCTGCAGATCTCTTTGCACAGCTGTGTTGATGTGGGAGGAGCTAGATAGATACGAAAGGGGAGGAGCCTGAGAAACTTCAGCATATGGGGTTTACACCTCTGGCTTTTCATGGGTTTATATATTTTGGTCTAGTCTTCTTTTTATTAACTTTCTCTGAAGCAAAAAATGACATTCCAACTAACTTGTCATAGCAAGCATTGCATTTGATAGAGATAAATAACTGTTGAATTATGCAACAGTCTTTGTGCTCTCTGCAGTTACAACAAAACTGTTCGTTTCTGCATCTTACTTTATGCTCTTACTTTAGATTTTTGGTTGTTTCTCTATTATATTTACGATTAAGGTAGAAGAAGTTTCAACTCCCGCTCAAGTAATGATTGAAAGACATTTTAGGATATTAATGTGACAGACGAGAACTAGTAAGAAACTAGTAAGAAGCCACAAGGAGAAGAAAAAACTGTTAGGAAATATCAAAGGGAAGGCTTCTATCAGACTCTCACCACGGGAGACTGTATTCAATCTGAAGCAGTCATAAGAAGTCAAGACTCAGGCAGAATGCACTTAAATGAGATTCGGAAGGAGGGGGGAGAACATAAGAATTTGGGGTCAAGCTGTCTTCAGTAACATTTATGTAAGGTCACTTACATAATGACACATTCAGCTGGTGAATGTGTACGCCCCTGTCTAGACAACGGGGGTAACTTGACTTTGGGTGAAGCTGGGGATACAAAAAAAAAAAGAGGAGGGGTTTTCAAGCAATCCCAGCAGGAGAGGATTGTGGGATTATATGTGTGATCAACAAAAAAATGGGGGGAGGGGGGGGCTATGGAAGGTATTAAAGTCAGAGAGGAGGGAGGGTACAGAATAGCAATTGTGTATGCAATCTGGCTCTCTCTGTTTCATTTCATGCTTGTCTTTCCAGACTTGTTCATATATCTGTTTTTCTTTTTGCTTCCTGCGCTCCTCTTTTCTCTCCTGTTTTACTCGCTTGTCTTAATATCCTTTAATCTCAATCCCATTCTTGTTATTTTTTTTTATCTCTTATCCTTTGCACTTTATTCTTCCCTTCTGTATTATCTCTGTGATCTTTTCCATCTGTGTTTTTTGATTTTTGTTATTCATTTCTCTTTTTTTTTTTTGCATGTTTTGGTTTCAATCCCATCAACTCTACCAGAAAAGACAAGCCTAGCGGACAGAAGATAGTCGCTGCTGGTGGTTACCTATTGGGTAGCCTTAGCATACTTGTGGCATCAGGGAGGAAGGAAGTGGCGATGGTCACAACCATGGACGATCCCTGTCCCAATGGGGCACAGGAGGAGGAAGAGGAGGTGAAACCCTCGGGACAACCTGGCGTAAAGAGCCCCCCAACTGTGCAGTCCTCCCAGGGGACAGATGGAGGTGAGGAAATGAGAGCAAAATAATAGTTTGTATCCACAGAGAGATGCTCTATGTATGTTTTTACACGTTTTCTGTTTATTTCTGATGCAAGGAGCCATTGAAGTGCCTTAATACATATTTATTGATGTAAAGTAGCATCACTTCCAAGGTTGTTCTGGCTAAGTGGTGAAATGTATGCATTTTTAATTTATTGTAAGATCCGTTTATCTGGAAAATCCAAAGCGGTTGGCACCTGTCCCTGAATTCCTTATGACTTTACACTAGATGAAACATGTTTTAGGGGAGAATTCTGGAAAATGTCCAAATAACATTTAAATGGAAGAAGCAGTAGGAGCCACTTGCAAAAGAAAAGGTTATTTAATAGAGCTCAAAGTGGTTTTGAGTGGGTGGGACTTAAAATTCACCTTCAGTCTGTTGTAGTACAGAGCTTTGGGCTTTATTGAGAAGATGATAATTGTGCACACAGGAACGGAATGAGACCGGTTTGTATTGAATAAACGTTCCTGTGGTGGAGTACACATTTACATAACGAGCTCAGAGCAGGTAAAGGTCACATGTCAGTCAGATGAGCGAACAGCGGCCTCTAGGTCTGATCTGTTTGTAGCTGAAATGGGTCTTAGGATGGGAAACGTGGTAGGTGCAGGTCATAGTGTGTTTGGGTAAACTCTGGCTGGAAAGCAGGTTTCATAGGATTGTACCATGACTAATTCAAGGTGGAGGGTCAGTGGTTGTTTATGGTTTTGTGTGTGTGGTTCTTACAGGAATTATAGCTCTCTTCTAAGCAGCTGTGTGTGGTCCTGACTGGAACTAGACTTCCTGGTAAATCCTTAAAAAATACTTGGAAAAACATACTTATGCATATTATGTATTGTGCTTGTGTGTTTGTATAGATATAGAGTTAAATGACGCTTTAATGCCCCCGACATTATTCGTTTCTAATAAATATTTCTTGCTTTTGCATTGAGGCCTGTTGTTTATACTCAAGTTTTTCTAAATGATATAAATTGATATATTTTCCTTTTTCAACATATTAAAAACATATAAAAAAGAAAATGTGTTCCTCCTCCTGAAACATTAGCAGTACTCCTTAATGCTGTCTACTGTATATTCCACATGATAAATCCAATGTGGTTGTTATCATCTCTTGACATTGTTTTGTTTATGTTTATCCACAGAGGACATTTTTTTTCTTATTAAAGGGTTGCAGTTTTGAGTGTGGCTTGATGACGAGGAAAATGACCAAGAGTTCAAACCGTAATTGTGTGTTACCAGAAGCTAAAGGGTGTGTCTGTGTGGAAGTGCTGACTGAGCATACTAATCATCCATCTTGGTGAATTATGTCACAAAACATACGGTTTGACAAACACATTCTCTGCACTTTGAGTGCCTTAAATGTGCTTACATGGGCTTTGGGACCCTGGTATTATGCCACTGGGTGAGTGATGTCAACAGTCTGCACCCCCCCCCCCCCCCCCCATCTATTTGTGAGGACAGAAAAAACACTGAACAGTTGGCCTACACAAAAAATCCCAAATTTATCGCTATCGCAATATCAAGCTGTGCAATATGCATGACGCAAAAGACGACAAAAATTACAAGAAATGGTTTCCTTAAATGTGTTAAAACAATCTTATGGCAGCTTGAAGTATTTAACAAATCAAATAAATTACGGGCGGCCGTGGTGCAGCGGTAGGGCGGTCAACCCATGATCGTAAGGTTGCAGGTTCGATTCCCGCCTTGCACGCCCATGAGTTGAAGTGTCCTTGGGCAAGACACTGAACCCCACCTTGCTCGGGTGGTAGGCGGGCGCCTGTGTTTGGCAGCGGAGCCGACAACAGTGTGTGAATGTGTGTGTGACTGGGTGAGTGGGTCTGTGACTGTAAAGCGCTTTGTCCTTGTAGGAAGAAAGGCGCTATATAAGTATACGCCATTTACCATTTAAATCAATTTATGCATTTGACCAATCAGATGGACGCCTTCACGTTGTTGACCAATCAGATGGAGCCCTTTTATGTTAGATGTTCGCCTCCTATGTAGACGAGGGTCATATGGAATATAATTTAAGTGAATTTGACTCTTATTTCAATTAAACTGTTGCAGAAATGGAACTTATGTTTTTGATTGTTTTGCTATTTAGTCATGTATCGCAAGTTAAATCGTCATTTCGATATTAATCACTAATATTGCATATCGCAAGTTGTCTTCATATTGTGCAGCGCTACTTAACAGCCAGGAATTCTCTTTCCGGAACGTAACTAAACGCTAATTCTGACTGTTTTTGTCCCTTAAAGTCCAACTTTAATCATCTTTAATTGTAAAAGTGTTCCCTGTGTCTTTTAATCATGATTATGCCATTTTCTAGACATAGTTTCTGCAGAGTGGCAGGAGTTCATTTGAAATTCATGTCTTAGTTATGGGCAGGATCATTCGTGTGGTGCAAGGCTACCCCCACTTCCTGTGACCCGCCTGTTAACAGGTTCCTCACACCCACAACCTAACATTACTGGTACAACCAAAATGGTGAGCAATATCAGAGCTATCCAGCTGTAAAGTTTAGATCCAGATTCCAGCTCAGATGAGGAAAACAGAGACATACATGTATGTATTTGTCTGCAAACTGATGCATCAGAATGGTGCAAAGCGGGGAGCTGATGGCCCTCCCATTGTAGCTTCTACATCACAAATACGTTCTTTTTCAAACTGTTTTATTTTTGTCTGCTCGTGATGCATGTCAATTTCGAAAAAGAAATACTCAGAAATGCAATTTGAAGCTGACATTTCTTTATCTATGTCCTCCATCTGCAAAAAATGCTACAAGAACATGGTAAAAACACCAAGAACACCATTTTCACTGGAGTGAGGCTTTAAGATGTTAAAACAGGGAGGCATTAGCATTTAAAGGTTTATGTGAGCCGATTGGTTTTGTCTGTGTCTCTACAGCCATGCAGCAGGTGATGGATAATGCAGGTAATGAGCTGCCCACCTCCACGGCTGTGAAAGACATTGACCTGCTCTTCCTGCGGGGCATCATGGAAAGCCCCACTGTAAGTTCCCTTGTGAAGGTAGCACACATGTAGCTCAGGGTGAGCAGCAGAGAGTAGACCTGTCTCCATCCACTGCTGTTCGCTCATCTGACTGAGATACTCAGACAGATGACTTTTGTAACAGGAAGCAGCCAGAGACTTGTCTGCAGAGGATAATTACATTATTACATCAGGAATACAAAATATAAAAACAGTGCCAGCAATCATTACTATTCAGTTTTCACAAAATCAAGATGTCTTCTACCCACTAAACCTGCTTGACTCCAGCCTGGTTGTCTCCTCACAGGCTCATGAGCAGATGGAGGAAGTGAAGCTAGAAGCAGTGCAGGACAACAATATGGAGCTGGTGACAGAGATCCTGGGTGACATCAGCAACCTGAAGGTGAAAGACGACAGCGCCGCTGAACTGTCCAAGATCCTCCAGGAGCCACACTTTCAGGTAAAACAGCAGAACACAGTCGCCAACAAACAAGATCTTTAAACCTTTAACACTGGAGTTGTCGCCGGCGACGTCTAAATAACAAACGCTCTGTGACTCACTACTAACATAAAGTATTGCATAACAGTGCAAAGCCGTTTTCTCCGTTTTTTAAATTTAGCTGTAAAAGCTTTAGGCCTCACTTCTAAAGGTGTTCAAATTGTCGTGATAATAGCATTTATTTCTATTTATGCATGAAGTCAAAGAAACATGACTTGGAGGTGGTACATTCTGAAACATCATTTAAGTAGTTTGATTCACTTTTTGTGAAACATTTTCTCCATCCCCGTAAGGGATGGATAACTGATAACTGGACTGATGATAACTGGACTGAGTGACCCCCTCCCCCTCGCGTTCCAAACAGAAGTACCTGTTGGCACCAAGAAGCCAAAAGACTTCTATAGAGAAATAAACAGCTGTTACTCAGTTACTATATTTGTCTGAATAACCATGCTTGCTCTGATACCTTTTGTAAACATGTTCTTCCTCATTTAAATTTTTTTCATGATTTCTTTGTTGCAAGTCATTCAAGTTATTAACTGACCAATCAGATGCCTCTATAGAAGTATGTGGTCTCAAATTGAACATTCAAAACAAATTCTCCAACAGAAAAATGTTGACTTGGACCAATCACTGTTTACTGTCGCCGTCTGGCACCAATATGGTGGCGTCTGTATTGCGAAAAAATGTCGACTGAATTGACTTCTTTTTGTTGGAGCCAGAATCAAGCCCTTTTCTATGGGTGACGTCACACTTTTCGCCAGTTTTCACGGACAGTCAATGGTTCTGACCTAAATCCAAGCTTAAAATGTACATTTTTTAGAAGAAATCCATATATCAGATTCTTAGAAACACCGGTTTTACTAACTGTGCGTCAGATAACATCAAATATTGGCATTTTATAGTGATTTTCATGAAACGACAACCGTCCACAATATTTTCTAAAAAGCTTAAACAAAAATTCTTTAATGACTAACTGCGATGCAACTAAAGTGTTGCTGCAGAATAAGAATATGTAGTTTATGAAACAAAGAAGTGCTTCTGGATAACTGCTGCACACAAAGCTTAAGAATGGAAACGTTTGACCGAAAAGGATGAAAACCTTCTATCTCTGATGGGTTTAATGTTATATAAATGTCAAACAAAACTTAAAACGTGTATTGTTGCTTTTGAAGATATTAGATCAACATTCTGCTGCTCTGCAAAGATACTGAATGCTAATGTCAGGATTCAGAGGCTGTGTCTTGAATGTATTTGCCGCAGCGCATCATCTGCATCAATAGAACACTAACCTCGATCCCCGGACCTTTCAGCAGCTTGCATCAAGCGGACCAATAGGAGTTTAGTTTCATAGTCTAGCTCAGCTGCTCCTCCAATTGGAGGCCGTTGTGGTGTAAGCTGAAGGATAAGTCCCAGTTGACCTACTGAGGATGACTGACAGGGAGAGGGAAAGGAAACCGAGATTACATCACTTACTGAGGGCGTAAGTCAGCACACTCTTAGCTTTTGGACAGAAACGCCGTGGTACTGGATGAGTGGAACCACAGCAGCTAAATCTGGATGAGTAAGGTCAGTTTTTACTGCCTTCAGGTGTGTTAACACTTCCTTTCCTGTGTCTCCTCTCTTTCAGTCTCTTATGGAAGCTCATGACATGGTGGCCTCCAAATGTTATGAAGTCCCTCCTCCTGCCGAGATGGCCAATGAGGCAGCAGTGAACAGCGCGCTCATGCAGGCCGACGCGGTGCGCATGATCGGCATCCGAAAGAAGGCCGGGGAGCCACTGGTGAGCAGGCGCCAGGGTTGACTGAAGGAGCTCATGCATGTCGCTGGAGGGTGGTTGCTGTGTGCACGAACAGCTATAAATGATTAAGAAGTGAGAACAAATGTGGGTGAAACGTTCTGTTCTGCTTCTCAGGGCGTCACGTTTCGAGTGGAGAAAGACGAATTGGTCATCGCCAGAATCCTTCACGGCGGAATGATAGACAGGCAGGGCCTGCTCCACGTTGGAGACATCATTAAGGAAGTGAACGGGAAGGATGTCGGCAACAATCCGACCGAGCTGCAGGATATGCTCAAAGACTGCAGCGGGGGCATCACGCTAAAAATCCTGCCCAGCTACAGAGATGCCCCCGCACCTCCACAGGTGAACACACAAGGTGGCAAACAAAACAAGCACGTAGTGAGCGCCAGATGTGAGGTGGAAGGACAAGCCTTCCCACAATGCCCTGCACATGAATGGGAACCCTGGGAGCCCTATTAATAACACTCCATATGCTATCTAGGTCAACATACTTGCTGCAGTTAGATGCTCTCTCATATGGACAGTACAGTGCAACATAATATCTAGATTTTTTCCCTCAGGTCAGGAGTTTAAATGTCCGTCTTAAGCAAACAGACCTAAAGCTGCAAATGCTTAAAGACTTGGATCGTATGGAAGGCAGTAAAAGTAAAAGAGAATTAAGTCAGAATCACATCCTGCCCTGTGGCTCTGAGTACTGCAGACTGTATTTCACTGGCTCCCTTTTATTGCTTCCTTTGGCTTCTTGTTTAATCTAATACATCAGCCAGAGCGCTGAAGCCCGCTGGCCCGCCTCCACTGTTGGCTCAGCACAGAGGTACCGGCTGGGTTCACTGCTGTGATGATCACCTTTGGGTTCTCCCTGCTTTTCTTCAGAGACCCACCATCATGACAATGGGGTTTTGGGTTTTTTGACTTAGTCTTGTAGTATTTTTCTGATGATGGAGCGTTTCTGAGTATTTCTTTATTGCAATTGTCGTGAATCAGTAACAGACAAAAGAATGCCATTTAAAAATTATAGTAGTTGTGACGTATAAAATACTGTTGCTTGACATTTTTGTCGCACAGGGTAATGTTGGGTTAGGGGTGTGAGGGGCTGTAAGATAGCATATAAACAGATGGGTGACAGGAAGGGTAGGTGAGGTTCCTTCACGCCAACAGTCCCCCCCAAAACTCAGAGGTACATTTCTAAGAACCCCTGGCGCTCCGCAGGAATTAGATCCTAGAAAATGACACGTTTTCTTGATTTTTTTTTTTTTTGTTAAAACATTATAATCGTAGTTAAAAGACCACTGAGAAAACTTTTCACAATAGATCAAAAGATGATTGGAGAAGATTTTTAAATTAAAAGGGAGCTATCTGATCCTCACAGGTGTACGTGCGACCATACTTTGATTACGACCCGGCCAATGACAACCTGATCCCCTGTCGTGAGGCTGGAATGGCCTTCAAAAAAGGCGACATCCTTCAGATTGTCAACAGAGAGGATCCAAACTGGTGGCAGGTGAGCTCCTGTGGCATCTTCGTGCATTTAGGACCAGAGTGGATTACAGTTAACGGTTCTGTCGTCGGTAACAGGCTTGCCATGTAGTGGTGGGTGCCACAGGGCTGATTCCCAGTCAGTTCCTGGAGGAGAAGAGGAAAGCGTTTGTCCCCAGAGACCTGGATGGGTCAGGTGAGCCTTCAGGAGCCTCACTGCCTGATGGGACGGATCAATGCTTTTGGCCCAAACTGTCTCCCATACATGCTGGGAAGGAAACCGCATCAGACATGATAGCAACATGTCAAGCTTTTACATGAAAGCTGTGATTTTCAAAAAGTAGTCCACACCTGCCCTCATCTGGCCAAATACTGAACTGCAAGTTGTACAATTGTTCATGTCCTGCCTTGCTTCGTCTTCCAGGAATCCTTTGTGGGACTTTAGCTGGAAAGAAGAAGAAGAAGATGATGTATCTAACGGCGAAGAATGCAGGTGAGAACATTCCCTTCTGGTTTTGTTCTTGGCTGACATTTTTTATAGGTTGGCTCACACTTCAAAATGTCTTTAAAAAGAATTTGACAGACACGAGCTTCAGATCTACGAGGAAGTAGCAAAGGTGCCGCCCTTCCAGAGAAAGACGCTGGTTCTGATTGGAGCTCAGGGAGTGGGCCGACGCAGCCTGAAGAACAGGCTGATGGTGCTCCATCCCACACGCTTTGGCACCACCATACCATGTATGTCATGTTTTGATTTATTCCCAAACTTCACACTTAGAGTAAGAACGGCTACAGAGAGCCACAAAAACATCTGAATCGGCTCCTTTGTTAGACACCTCACGGAGGGCTCGTGACGATGAGCTGGACGGCAACTCCTACCACTTCACCTCAAGGACGGAGATGGAGGCGGACGTGAAGGCCGGTCGCTTCCTGGAGCACGGAGAGTACGACGGGAACCTGTACGGGACAAAGATAGACTCCATCCATGAGGTGGTGGCCACTGGACGCACATGCATCCTGGATGTGAACCCACAGGTGCCATGAAGAATTCCTCTTCCTGTCCGACACAAAACCCGAAGAACAGGCGGTAACGGTGTCCCGTACGCATTTGTCTGCAGGCTCTGAAGGTACTGAAGACGGCAGAGTTCATGCCCTATGTGGTGTTCATCGCCGCGCCGGACTTTGACACCCTCAAAGCCATGCACAAAGCGGTGGTGGACGCAGGCCTCACAACCAAGCAGCTCACGGTAAGAAAACAGACCCTACAGAGCACTGCGAGGCCCCGCCCCCATACCGGCATCCCAAAATATTTACACCTGATTTATTTAAATGACTGCTCATACTTACTGGCAGCGGTTCAACCTTTTCACAGCTGGGTTAAAAAAAAGAATATATACATTTACACAGATGTTTAACAAGCCAAAAAAACTTTTCTCTTTGTTTTTAAAGAAATTGAGTATTTTCTTGTTTGTTTAAATCTCTAATGAATATTTTCTATAAACAATTAAAATTGGCTTTAGAATGGAAATGGGCTGCAGAGAACAAAAACACAGCCTTCATTTTTTCAGTTATTTCTACTCTGATTCTGAAGGAAGTTTTATTTTGAAAAACTACTGAATTCTTCCCACCACATCCTACTCCTTGACGCAAGTCGAGTTGCTCGGTCACATATTGAAAATCCATCTGCTACTTACTTAACCCTTGTCCTATCCAAGGCACTTTAACTTTGGGAGTTGGGTCATCTAGACCCACTAGACAGTGCTCTGAACCTTCTTTCTTCAATGGTTTGTGATTTTCACTGGTGTCCATGGATTACATGAAATCTTTCCACCTTTATCCACCTTTGTCATGGTAGGGAGAACATGTCAATGTAAGGGTGGGGTCATCTGGACCCCATAAGATACCACACCATAACTGGCTTTAACCCCTAAGAACCCATGGGGACATCAGTGTCAGACAAGATCAGAAATGGATTTTGTGGTAAAATTTTATTTAGAAAAAATAGGTCTGGGTTCTTCTGGGTTAAGTCCACATCCTAACATTTACATCCACAACTGCCGTTACCTGATCAGCTCCACGGCAACAGGTGGTGAGGAAGCTGCAACAGGGTTTTCCCATTTGTCCTCCCTGTTCTGAAAGTCGTCTGATCCGCGGCTTGTGTCTTCTGTTCCGCACGTTTTGGCAGGATGTGGATTTACGGAAGACGGTGGATGAGAGCGCCCGCATCCAGAGAGCCTATGCCCACTACTTTGACCTGACCATCGTCAACGACAACCTGGACAAGGCCTTTGAGACGTTACAGGCCGCTGTGGACAAACTCTGCTCTGAATCCCAGTGGGTCCCTGTCAACTGGGTGTACTGAGGACCGGCGTCGGTGCTGCTCTGCATGGGTCACAATGACCCCACCCCTTCCAGTGTGCGCGCAAAAGTGATTCTGACCAAAGGATCCAAAAAGAAAAGGAGAAAACTCAAAACTATTGAAAAAAAAAAAAAAATCAAAGAAATCTGATGGCTCCCATCTCTTCCCAGGCCTACACACTGTGCAACTTCTTTTGTACTCAAATGAAAAGAGTGCTTATTTATTTTATAGCTTTTTATGGAAGATTTATTTGTTGTTGGATTTCTTTGAAAAGAAAAAAAGTACTTCACATTTCAGGATTAATTTATTGTTGTTCCACATCCTTCTGATTTTCCTCAATGTTTAGATTTGTCAATCTGCCTTTCTTCACGCAGGACTCATGGCTGCTGCCAAAGCTGCACAATGAAATGACAGCTGCGGTCCGTCGATGCCATTTCTGCATTTCCTCAACCCTTCGGAGAAAAGCACTCACTTTAGTGATTCGCTCCCTTTTTGTTAGAGTCCTTGTAGCCGTTTTGAACCACACCCTTACAGTGTTTCATCCTTCCAATCCTCACCGCTCCAGTGTGTTTACTTTTAGTGAAGGTGACACAAGCCTCACCCCGTCCCCATGCTCAGTGTTGCAGCACGCCAAAGTCACGGCTGAACCCCAAAAACAGGACGAGTCTACATGTAAACAGATAAACCTGAACTCTAATGGAAACGTTTCTGTCTTTGGTTTAGTTTTGTGTTGCAGTTTTTGTTTTGCGTCTGTTTTTTCACTTTGGGGAGGAAAAAAAAAATCATGAACTGTGGCAAACCTGCTGCCTGTTTCCACATCAACCCTGTCGACAAAATCATTTTGACATTTTTACTAGTAAAAATACAATAAAGCTGAAAAACAAATGTTTAATTTGTTCTTTTGGGATCTCTAAAGGTTGAACACAGAGACAAAATGATTTTACATTTCTTACTTTGAACATAAATTTGAACATTTAGAGGCCACTTTTTGCTCAAACCTGTTTTTACATTAGTCATTTATATTGGACAATGGGGGGTGTGGGGGCTTTTAGTGGCCTAGTGGGAGAGTGTCTGCCCTGACAATGGTCTGTTTAGAGGGTTAAACCACCAAATGGTTCCCAAGCGCTGTTTCCCTCAGACGACGTCACCTTGGTGCGTGACAACGGGGACGTGGACTTGATTTAAAGTCAAATCACTACATTACAGACCCCTGATTACAAAAAAGGGTTTTTTTTAAACATGTTTTTTATGATGGAAGACAAATAGAAAGAAAATGACCAAAATAACGTAAAGGAAATTGTCAGAATTGGTTGTTTTTTTAACAGATTGAAAGCATTATTCAGTCATTCCTGGAACGGTCCTGTTTGGAATCCGGTTTTGAACTGGTTCAGACTCGATGTGTGGAGAAGCTTCTGACAAAATGAGACCAATGACCTACTTTTTATTTTTTTACTAACCTACAATTTACTGGGAGATGAGAGCTTTCTTGGACTTGGTTTTTTTTCCAATCTTTGACAAACTAATTTTTTTTACTCATTTCTAGGTGCAGAAGATTTTTTTTCCTTCAGTTTTATCGAAACAGTGTTGTGGTTTTTCAAAAGACAGACCAGGGTGAATGACAAAAACCCAACAACCAAAGCTTATTTGAAACATTTTTATTTAACGCAACTTACAGTCAAGCCAAAGAGTGAGCTATATGAAGTGATACGTATTCACATTATGGTCTAAAAGGGTTTACAGCATATCTTGTGTTCTGTAAGCAAAAGTGTTAAAAAAAAAAAAAAAAGAACACCAAAATGTTAAAAGAAAAAGACAAGCTTACAGGTTCACACACAAGAGGATCAAGGAGCTTTTGCAGTGGATATGAAGAAAAGAATTCAGCAACATGAAGACCCTCACCAACAAAGGAATGACAACCAAATCAGTTTTGGCATTTTACGGCTTAAATTAGGGAGAAAAGATGACGTGAGTGGAGGGAGGCTTGAACTCATTCAGCTTTGTGCAGTAGGTTTTGCAAATAGACTTCAATTGCTTCCCTTTTCCATGACTCAAAGAGGATGTATTTTCAGAAAGGATGTTTAATCAACTTTAGAGTTCATAAATGATTGTCTTTTCAAAATAAAAGTTCGGTAGTGGACTACAATTCCAGGACATACTCTACATTCATAAGAGGTAGATGGCATGGCGCCGACGACCAACCATGTGTCCGAGCTGCGTTTCTTTCACGCTTAAGGCTAAATAGAAAGCTCAGCTGTGGCCTGGAGCTCATGTTAGGACAGAAGCGTGGGGGCGGGGTTGGGAAGCGGGTGCAGATGCAGCATTTTTTTTAATGGCGGCAGAATCAACAGCTGACTCCGCCCAATAATATACGTCTTCACTAGTGAAGAATAAAGGTGTTGCTGTGTGCACAAAGCTGATGGTGACATCCAAACCTCCCTAAAATGGAAACAAATCAAAATGTGTGCGGAGATTATGAAGTACACTGAAGAGGAAAAACGTCAATGCAGCATATATCAGGCTTATGAGGTACTTCATGAATATATATACTTAGATATATAGATAGATATATCAACCTTTATTTTTTTAGAAAAGCTTTCTAAACTTATTTAATTCTTATACACCTATTAATAGCACAGAATACCTCGTCAGTTATTTGAATTTTTGCCCAAACCTTAAACGGGCTTTTTTTTTAAACTTTTTTTTTTTATTCCTGTCAGGCTGCTTTGAAAGTGCAAAACAAAAATACTGATCGTTAAATGCAGCATCTACACACCAGGTTGCATAACAATAAAAACCATGACTTTTTTTCTGTTAAACTGGGTTCGATTTCGTCTGAAGTTGAAAACTTTTGGGCAAACGGAGAGATCTGACAATACAGGCACATGTGAAGGAACTGCAAACTCAGTCTGGACTCAATCTGCAGTTTTGTGACCAAAAAAAACACAAACCAAAACCTCCCATGACCTTTAGTCGAGTGATCTGATGAGTATGATGGGTTTGTTCAAACGTGTATATTCCCTTTGTTAGTCATCCCCGATATAAATGGAGTCTACTGGTAAGAAAAGCAGAATTGAAAGAGATTTATTGCGAACGGAAAAAAAGCGTTTTCAACACTACGCTAAAAAACAAAACAGGAAAAGCTGCGTCTACCTTGAACCTCGTTTGTGCTGCCAGCCTTTGTGCTGTTCCAAACCCAAACGTCAGCCTAATATTATAGTCCTCTTCCATTCAAACCTCCACATCAGCGCCAAGTCAATGACTATTCCGATGGCACATTAAAAACACATCCAGTCATGAAAATGGTTTAAATTCTAAATGATCCACTAAAACATTCTAGTTGTGAAAGATTTGGTCCCCTAAAACTAACCAACTAAAGTGACCAACCACTCCTCCAACAAAAACTGGGCTCTCCAACGATGGCTTGTACCGGTTTGGTCACTACAACAGGAAATTTGCAGCCTTTCCTTAAAAACTTGGGGTATAGTTTAGCACCCGATCATGCTCTGAGGTAGTTAGAATTCTTACCTTTGTAAATAAAAAGCTAATCATTCTGAGACTTGCTTTAAGAAGGGAAGAAATCTGGCTTGTGTGTTTGGATTCGGTAGGATCTGGTTGCTGGCGTTGGTTTGAAGCTGTGTAACAGTGAGGAGCTCATTTTCCCAAAAACAAACAAAAACATTCTAACTTTCTTTGACCTGCTGGAGTCTCTGAGGCTTCACTTTGATCATCAACTACTACGTTGTCTCTATTTAATAATGAACTGACCTGGATCGACATTTCTACCTGCATCAAGCTACAGCCACACAGGAAAAGCTGGATTCACCAACATGAAACAACTCGGAACAAGTAGGTTCAGAAAAAAACTAGAACGGAAACAAAAAGGATGTTAGCCCATTTTTACAGAGATGCTGCAGGTTCTAGGTAGTTAAAACACTCCAGATGTTCAAAAGCTTCATCTGGTAAAACAAATAACTAGGGCCTCTCCTCAGACATGATGATATCCTGCTTGAATTTGTGCTCCATAAGGAATAACTAAAGTATAGAGACATGGACATAACATTAAAAAAATCCCTCAAAATTAGTCATTTGTGGCAACAAATGTCTTTTTTGCACATAAATTGGCATCATGTGGCCACAATTTTGTATTTCGTCACCCCAATTTAGCATTTTATTAGCATTTTGTGTGCAAAGGTTAGCATTTGTACGCAAAAACTTGCATTAGATGATAGTAAAACAGTCATTTGTGTGCACAAATTAGCCTTTTGTGCACAAAATAGTCATTTGTCCAGACAAAATGCTCATTTGAGCACACAAATGATTCATTTGAACAAATCTTTTTAATTGTCATGTCTGGGGCTCCGTAGTGTAGCAATGCAGGTGAGCCTTTTGCACCCCACACTACTGCTAAACACTGGCGGTTATAAATATCATCCATCGAGTGCCACAGCAACACACACACACACACACACACAAAGATCTACAAGAACAGAAGTAATGATGTCAAATGAAGCTATGCAAAAATGATGGATGCTTATTGGACGAGCAAAATGACAGCTGACTACAGGAAAACGCTTTTTTTTAATGGGTTTAAAAAGCCGAGCTTAGGAAAGGTCTTTACAGGACAACGCAGAGGCTGAAGCAAAAACAAACAAACTGCTACACAATCCTCACATCTATATCATTAGATATAGATTCTACACACAGCTTCTCTCTATAACGCTGTGCACAAGAGGGATGCCAGAGCCAGAAAAACAAAGGCTCCTTTGTGCACACGTGAGAAATATTTGAGTGAATCAATTAGCAACGTCAGCTGTAATGTGTCAATTCATGAATTATTTGAGGAAAACAAATAAAAATGGCAAATTAAAAAAAAGTAAGAAGAAGGTAAAATACAAAAAACAAAGTTGAGAGTAAATGTACTGGACAGCTAGCTTTTCAAATATTAAACAACCTAAAAAGACAAATTACATTCATATAATCTGAAGCTGGGAAAACAGGCTTAGCTCTACAAACTTTTCTATTTTATTCCTTTTGAAACAAGCTAAAGATTCTCTACAAGAGATGGATAAGCGGCAGACATAAGACGCGCTTAAACAGACCGGAACGTTCAGAGGGGTTGTTCTTTGTTCCTGGTTGAGTCTAAATCACACCAAGAACAACAGCAAAACACTTTGGAAATTTAGCGCCATGTTCTTTCATAGTTTTAGAAATGTAACGAGCAGAAAAGCTGCTCTGAAACATCAGGATAGACAAATTTAGTTTGCCCAGAGTGGAACCTACTGATTTTGGCCACTTGTTAAAAATAAAAATAAAATAAAATCCCAAAAGAGAAGTGGATTTTGTCTAAAGGCTCGTTGGAGAGCCAGTTTTCCATAAGGACTTCCACAAACAAACGTATTTGCACAGCCTGGAGCCACATTCATCTCGGCTGCAGTAGAGGATTTTTCTGTAAACATAAAGCCTTTGCTGGCTCTCGATATGTAGGATCTGTGGCATTGGACTCTGGAGGCTTTCACCCAACTAGCATTACAAACCTCATCACTTTGCAGGCCGTCCAGAGCCCAAAAACCAAAGCAAATGTTGAGCTCAGGATAGAATTTCCCCCATCACGGTCCTGACAGGGCATCAGTTTGCGCTGAAGCTTTCTTAGCTCAGAAATGGGGAACAATCTGCATGGATATTTCCTTCCAGCATCTCAAACGGCCCGTTCAAACGGCTGCTTCCATCACATCCATAGCTGCCAGTTTACACAAGCTCAAACAGTTCGTCAACTTTGATCCTCAAACAGGAAAACAGTAGGAAAATAATCTCTTGGATCAGGCCTGGAGCCGGCGCTTTGGCGTTTAAACTGAAAGAACTGGTAGTTTTTTTTAGACCAGAATCACTTTGGTATGAAGAAGAAAACGCAGGACTGCAGTCTGTTGTATTTCACTTTGAAAAACAGAGCAAAGGTAAAAAGAAATGTCTTTAAATAAAATGAAAAATTAAATTAAAGAAATGGCAATGAGTTCGTCCACTTAATGTTGTAAATGCATGAATTGCTACAATTCTATGCTTGTTTGTTTAGTGCAAAAGCAACATTGTCAAAAGTTTCATTGCCAAAAGAAAAGAGCATCTGGTACTATATAAGGTGCTGGTGTAAGTAATGTAAAGCAACAACAACAAACTCTTCCACCTATTAAAATCCACATCAAACTTTACAAGGCATTGTGTTCAATTAGTTTGGGGAAACGGCGTGCGCCACAAATGAAAGATGTCCTTTTGAGAGACAGAAGGTTGCAGGAAGTGGAAATGATGAATTACAAGGATTGGGCTCAACGTCTGAACGGGCCGAGCCGAAACAGTGTGGTGACGCTAAACATACAACACAACAGTCCTGAATTAGGGTGTTTTTGAACAATCCACCTAACGGGCATTCCAGGACATTTTGGTGGGAAAGGAACCCGTCACTGGTGGGACACATCAGCTCTGCTTCTGCTCTTAAACTGCTCAGACCCAGAAGGGAGGTCTAATTTTAGTGTGCATAAGAGAAAGAAAAACAAGCAGGGAAAGCACACTTTTCAACACACAATCCTTTTCAAAGAAAAACACACACTTGGTAATCAGTTTTTGGGATAAAAGACAAGAAAAAAATAATAAAATAAAACATTCAAGGAAATATGAAACCAAGACAAATGCAAATACCATGAAGCGTTTCAAACCCCTACCGTCAACGCAAGACTCAAACCTCGCCAGTCGGATAGCGGGAGTAATTATACAGAAATGGCCAACGGTGTGATGTTACCATAACACTTAGAACAGGTAACAAGAGGTAGAACACACAACCATTTCCATGCAATTACACCAGCGTCTCACAACAGGGCCGAGCCTCCTGTTAAAAACACACATCGATAAGAACTATACCAAAAATTCTGCAATCAAAAGTGCATCCAATTGTACATGTTGTGACACCAGCACCGATACGAAATATATTTGACATCATAACAGTAAATATCAAGTACGCGATTTTCAGAATGCCCCGCAAACACAGTCAGTCGGATTTCTTGTTGCTTTCCAAGTAATGAGTAGAAAGGAGACCTAGAAGTCCCAGGGGCGAAGGGTCCTCCAAATGATGAAGAGTCATTTACACACCCTTGAAGCCCTGTGAGCTAGTCCAGTGAGGAATCAAGGTGGTTTACAGTGAAAACTTTTAGCACCAAAGTTGTTGTTTTTTTTTTTTTTTGAAAATGTCCTTTTGTGCTTCTACATGGTTTCCATATTCATCAGGTTGTAATCTTGTTTTGGCTAGGAAAGATTCTGTGTTACAAAAGGATACGCCAACGCGTTTGGCTGGAAAATCCAAAGTTACCAATGGCCACATAAATACTTCATCTTGTAAGAAAGCCTCAAAGATGCAGAGAAGACAAGCTACTAAAACGCTAAAAGAAAGACTGCAACACAGAAAGCCCTGATGTTCTACGCCTATTTTACTTTGAAAAATGCGGGATGCTTCACATCAAAATCTCCTCGTTAGAAACGGTGCATAGAGAGAAAATAGACTACTCGCCTTCAACCAAAACTAGTCTCCAGCTTAGTAATAAAACTAATGCAGAATGCACAACATTAATTCGATCACTGAGACTGTAACAGTCTTAGATGACTAGATAGTTGCATTTTATATACAAATAGATCATTTAGATTATGTGGGCAAGTCTCTTAAAAAAGTACTAAAACTTTAACAGCCTCCATGGAAAGCTTATTCAAAATATACCTTATCTGCATCATGACTACATAGCAAAAGGATTCAGAAAAAGGTTGTTTTTTTGTTTGTTTTTTTGCATAAACCTCAACCCTTTGTGCGATGACCGCAAACTCCAGTCCAGAGGTTGATTTCAAGATTATCGGTCAGTCGTGCCAAACTGCCTGGATACCGAGAAGCCACACTATTATCCTACCGTGAGATTGCAGAACTTTTTGTTTTTAACTTCTATATACATGATTAGAAGTAGGGTTGAAAAGAAAAACACATGAAAAATGTCTAAAGCAAAAGTCAGCTACATGCATAATCACTTAAAACAAAAGGTTTATAGAAAAAAGAAAAAAAAAAAAGACTAAAAAGTAAAAGGGAGGCAAAAAGATTTCATCGCATTTCCCTCAGTCAGTTATTTTACATCTCATCAACACTGCTGAAAAATATGTTTAAAAAGGTGTCGCTGTTGGGAACCGGTCCCGGTGAGAATCACTGGTGCGTCGTGTTCAGTTCAAAAGGATTAAAACAGGAAGAAAAACTGCTGCTTTGTCAGCCGGTGGAACATCCCAACTAAAGTTCCTTTCATCGTGTTCGGCTTTAACTGTCCACTGGTACAAACGCTGAAAACTCAGCCAAACAATTCATAAAGTGAAACAGATGTGACAGAAGAAGGATGGTCTTGATTGGCACACTTCTACACATAATGCCCTACAGAGGAAAACCCTAAAGAAGTCTCATTGTACTAAGTACTTGTGTTCTAGCTGAAGTACCCATCTTGGTCAGTGCACTTCCATTTGATTGGCTGTCAGAGCTCAAGACGGTCCATTAACACCCTCATTTATTGATTTTTCTTTTCTCTCAAAGCACTAACAACTTAAAGAACCAAATCAGGAAGATTGTGGTGAGTAGCAACACCTATCAGTTCAATAACTACTTTAGCATCCTTTAAGATTCGTTGGTGTCTAGTTTGGCGACTAATAAAAGAACGCGGTCATTCTGAACGTGTGAACTCGTCTGTATCCCGCTACGTGCACCGTAGGAACCGACAGGTCTGGAGGGTGAGAGGATCGGAAACTGAACATGGCAGCGAAGGGAAGTGTGTTCCAGCACTCACAGACCCAGGCTGCGTCCTCTTAGGCAAAGTACATGGTGCGCAGCGTGTCCTGGTGGATCTGAACAGCCTTTGCCAGAGCTTGGTGGTCACGTCCGTTGCTCTGGCCTGATGTATGGCTGCCCTCAGCGCTGAAAAGAAAACACATTCATACAAACTCTGTAAGGTTTGTATACAGATGCAGCCAACAATAGGTCACAAATATGAAATCTATGTGTGTACCTGTCGTGCTCTTTGTCCACCAAATGATAGCGAGCTCGGAAAGCCACCAAATGGGCGTAGTAGGCTGGTGCTGGGATGGAAACCGAGCGAGTGCAGCGCACGTAGGTGTGGCACAGCTGATAAGTGAGGACCTGCAGTTCATCTGATGAGAAGTGGTTGTCGTCCCAAAGCACATGGTAGTGAGACGGCCTACTGGTTCCCTGTAAATAGAGCGCATTGATGAAGGCCTTCCCTCCATCAAACCATGCAGAAACGGAGAGAGCACAGGACATTCAGTTTCATTCAGTTCAGCCGTTTTCTGTTGGTCTCTGACCTGAATGCCAGCATGACTGCAAAGGTAGAAGTCAAACTCTGATGGGTGAGTGATTTTGGTGTCCACCGTGGTCCCAGCAGGGATGTTGCCACTTTTCCCAACCTGCAAAACAATCAAAGGATACTTTGCTGAGCTGCAATCACAAAGAATGAAGGGTTCCATTCCAACATCCATCAATACCCGGACTTTTTGGAAACTTGATAAAAGCAAAAACACCTCTTCATTGCAAACACCAGCAAAACTCTACAACACCTTGTATTTGGGGAAATACTTCCTCAATGTTATTCAAAGGATTTCTGAATCAAACGGACCCTCTCGTTCCTGTCCATACAGAAGAGCCGTGTGTGGTGCCTCTTCTGCACAACCACAAAGGTAATACCAGGCTGGTAATCCTTCTCCAGTTTGATGCAAGCCTCTCGGATGGCCAGCAGCTCATGCTGAAGAACCTAAAACAGACGAATGAAAAACATCAAAAAGATACTATAAGCAGACACAGTAGAGCTGGGCGATTGGGCCAAAACATATTAAAATCCTTGATTTTTTTTCCATTCCAAGTTCAATATTAAACCATTTTTTCCTCCCTCCTTTCTAATTTCTTAAACAAAAATTACAATTTAAAAATGTTTAACAAAAACTATTCTATTTTAACATTTCCTTTGGAAATATGCTCAAACGCAGAGTCCTACTAAATACAAGTTGTAAACATGTTTGTAGATCAATGCAGCTTCGCTCTCTGCTTTTGGCATTTTCACATAGTCCATTAAGTGTTTTATTCTCTGTCACAAATGCGTTTTTTCTTCTCTTCAGCACAGCTGAAAAATAAAAAAATGTACCCCATGAGAAGAGGGGTGTCAGTCTGACGAGAAGGGAAAGTTGTTGCTTAATTAAAAGTAAATTACAAAGGGTACAAACACCTCTTCAATGTCATCTAACTGTAAACTCAAATTAAAAGGACAGATTTACTAAGCAGAACCGTTGAAGTCAGATCTTGAAGAATGTTGCCCCGGGGCTGGTTACATACCGGGGCTCGGTGCCCATCCCTAGGAAAGGGGCACGGTGGACAACAATCACCAAAGCAGTCGCTTTGCATACAGCCAAAATCATGGTACCCATGTATACCGGGGAGAAGACGGGGTTTGTTAATTTACTTAAAACCTTAGACCCCAGATATGGGCTGTATTGTTAATCCTTTAGAAAATGCTGCTACTGTCAAGGTGAATGTTTGTCTCCTTTTAGTCTAGACTACAAAGTGTGACTCAAAACCCAGCTGGAACTTTGATTCCAAGAGTGTGTTCATTTATTTACTATTCATCCCAGAAACAGGGCTTACATTTGTCTTGCATTTAACTAAATAAAAGTAAAATTTGATTTAAGTTAGGCCTGGGTAGAAAAAAAAACAATCGATTGAATGAATTAATTTGAATTTTTTGTTACGGGCGATTTCAAAAATAACTAAATCGAGGTTTTGTGTAATGGCGCATTTTTGGCTCCCCAGAGCTTCCGTAGCGTTGGTTTCACACGGCGGTATGGCAAGCGACAAACTACATCATAGCACACACGAAACAGCAAGCGACAACATGGCTAGCGGCGAGAGTGGGACGTTTGTTCCCAAGAAAGGAATAAAATGATCTGTTGTTTGGAACTGGTTATTTTGCTGCCACAGACGTGGAGGAAGAGACCCCCCCCACACTGCAACATTTGCCTAAAGCCCATCGCAGTCAAAGGCTCTCACTCGTTCTAGCGTGGCACGCGCTCAGTCCTCTTTACACACATACAAATACTCATTCTACAACGCCTATATAGTTAGTTCATTAGTTAGTTAGTTGTTACTGTTATTTGTTAATAAAGAATACTGCGTTGTAATTATTACTTGTACCGGTATTCATTTGCGACGCGGCTGCCAGAGGATTTTTTGTTCGGAGGCGGCGGCAGGGGGGTTGGGAAAAAATTCGGAAATCGAATTTAAAAAAATAAAATCTGAGATTTTTAGGTCATCTCGCCCAGCCCTACTATCGGTGCTGGAGATTTCGCATTTTTTTGTGTCCCACAAGATATAAACTACAGCTGCGACGGGGTGGGATTTGTGATCACCACGGTGATGAACCAGCAGGAGTTGCGGCCGCTACGGAAGCTCTGGGGAGCCAAAAATGCGCCATTACACAAAAACTCGATTTAGTTATTTTTGAAATCGCCCGTAACAAAAAATTTGAATAAATTCATTTAATCGATTTTTCGCCCAGGCCTAACTAATACGGTATCTCACAAGCTTTCTTTTTTTTCCTCGGCCTCTTGGAAGAAGCTCCTCTTCGCTTGCTGCGGTTTTCATGTCTCCTCGTCACGAGAGGCAGCCTGACTTTACTACAAACAATGGAAGCCCAAAAGAGCAGAGACCTGGGAAAAGAAAATCTGGATTTCCCCAAAATAAATCGTCCATGACAACAAATTTGAATTAATCAATAAAATCAATTTATCGCCCAGCCCTAAGACCCAGAATTCAAAGTTTTATGGTCAATCCTTTACAAGCAGTACCTGGTTGAACTGGCCCTCAGAGATGCCATCTCGATAGTAAATGATCCGAGTGGGCTTGAAGCGTGTGGACTTGTAGAACTGGATCAGCAGCTCCCTCACCATATTGGCCAGGTCTTGGATGATATCTTGGCGGTGCTGCTGCACTCGCACTGTGGCACAGTATCGACTGGGATGAGCATCCATGCTACCAACCACCTACAAAGCAGGAAAACAAGCTTTAAACATCAATTTAAGCGGTGTACTGTAGATTATTCATGGAACTACAGACAACAACTTCAATAAATATGCTTTCAAAGCTGCTGTACAATTATAATTGGTCAAGCAGGAGCAAACTACTGGTAATCTTGGAGCCAAAAATGTCATTTTGGACATAATTATGAAAGGGAAAAACTAATAATAGCAGCGACATTTACACGATCTAGTTAATTAGTAAAAGATGAATTTGAATGTCACCCACAGCAGCAATGGAAGGTTTCTTTCCATCTCCAGCAGGGGGATGAGTCACATCTGAACCCAGGAAAATCACAGGCTGCTGGAAAACCAGGGGCCTGGAAACGCAGGAGGCAAAAGCTCCAAACATTAAAACACAGCATGGAGTCTTTTTCAGCCTCAAGAGAGTAAGAACAAAAGGCAAAATACACATTTTACTGAGCACAGAGTTAAAATGAGTCGTCCCTTTACCTGCCCTGAGGGAGGAGGATGTTGTTGACTCCGCCCAGCTTGACATTGATCTTCAAGCAGAGGTTGGAGAGAGTCTGGGGAGTGGTCTTCTGCACATTTTTGACCTGCACACACTGAGTCGCCATTCCAAGTACCGTATCCCCGACACGCTTCACCTCAGCTAGGAAATACACAACGTCAGAAAGATGTAAGGAATACTTTTTTCCTAATAATCATAATTAGTGTACACCTGCTTACTGATCCCTTTAGAAATACACACACCATGAGGGGCTCCACCTTTTCTTTTTACATAATAGTCCATTTAAACTAATATTAACACATTTTAGCTTGTTAATTCCAGCAAGTTAAAATATATATATTTTTCCATGGGGAATTCTACCACTTTAAATACATAACATTACTTTTAACCACAAATCTTTCCTTTCATGTTGAACTGAACAGTTACATTAATAAAAAAAACTGAACTTTTTAAAATACAAATCTACCTTTGACCAATTATGCATCGTTATAATCTTAAACAAAACCGGATGTAAGAAAATTGCAACCATGTCCAACTCAGTGGGAGTGAAGAGTGTTCGCCCTGAGACTGGAGGGTCGCGGGTTCAATTCTCCTCTAAAACATGAGACCCAATGCCTCCCTGCACCACATTCGGCATTAAAAGAGTTGGATTGGGGGGTTTAACCCCCAAAAGGTTCTGTCTGCAGCTCACTGCCCCCCCAGGGGATGGGTCAAATGCAGGGAACAGATAAGCGGGACTTTAACTTACCATAGACGGGTGTCTTTCCAGGGAGGATGACCACCACCAGCTGAAGTCCCTGGTAAGTGTACTTGAGGTGTCTGAACATGGGCTCCACGCTGTCTGCTCCCTGGGCGTACTTGCAGAAGCATGGTTGACCTTGGATGGGCATCCCTGCATCGCGAGAGATCTTCCTTAGCTGGTCAGTAAAAGCTCTGAGGAATAAAGACAGAAAATGGTTCAATATTTAAAAATTCTGTTAAGCTTCAAATGAGAATCTACCTCCTCCTGAGAAGAAAAACATTTACCGTCAACAAAAACTTGAGCGTTTCAACCTCAAAAAGTGTTCTTGTTTTTTTTGTTAATTTAAAATTTTAAAGATTTCCATAACTTAAGTCTACATAAAATAAATAAACCCCTTGATGCCTGAATTAATGTCCTTCTATGGAAAAATAAAAAATGATTTTGCTTTCATGTAAATGCTCGATTAAAGTAGATTTGGAGCCAAAGTATCCTTATTATCAGTATCTTGATCCAAATTTGCATCAATAGGCGTCAAGGGATTAAAGGGTTATTCCCAATCAGTGCACCGTGAGAATCAGCAACACAAATCCTTCAAGCACTTGCACTCCCACAAAGCCTCACAGACAGAACTGGACTGGATGCACAAGCAAAAACAGACTGACAGGATTTTTCCTAAAGCTCCAGAGTTTTTGGATTTGTTACAGAAATCTCCGATAAAACAAAGATTTTGAGGTTTGTGCATTTCAAGTCCGGCTGCAGAAGATTTTAAGAGAAAAAAAAAAGAGAAAAAAAATGTTTTAATATCATTTTTAAAGTTTTAATTATTCTTTTTAAAACGTACGGCAGTAAATTTTGCTCCATATTGTACAGCATTCACATCTTCGAGTGTCGGAGCTTAAAGTGCGCCACATCATCTCGACCACACATGCTCCAATCGTGTCTATGAGTGGATTTTCTTCAAACCAGTTGGGTGGGACAAAAACACGACTTTTGAAGAGGATGCAGACACATTGTGAGAATGCGACTCACTTAAGTAGGAGTTCAGTGCACTGTCTCTGTGGGGCAAAGCAGGCGATGGCCCACACTTTGATCTCGATGCCAGTGTGGAACTGCTTGTTCCTCATATCCCACACCCCCTGAATCGGTGTGGCGATTGCCTTGTTCTGCAAATTTAACAGCAGCATGTTTTTATTGTTCAGTGCTCAAAAAAAATGAAGACCACAACACAGACGTGCAGATCATCAGACGTACCCTGCCGCCGTACAGTATTGAAGGTGCTTGCAGGACGCGGCCGTTCACTTCAGTCATTTCATCTCGAACCATCACTCCAAACTCACGAACGTATGGGTCAGTGTTAAAGTTGGCGCTCCTCATCTAGAGACAAAAAAAAATGATAATAAGTATCTCACTATATGCCTTTATCAGGTTAACCATGAGCTGCAATTCATTTACAACTTCTATAGATTTATTGAAATGTAATATTTGAAAAGGACCGATAGAGTAGATATTTTAACCCTTGTCATCTGGACCCCACAAGATAGCACAAGGGTTAAAAGGCGGCGTTCTTAAAGAAGCCTTCACACTTTGACAAATAACTTTTACTTCAGGAACACTAAGATATATTTGCATCTGACAAACTCATTTGCCATTTGGGTTTTTGGTCAGATTGCATTTAATTTCTGCCAACATTTTGTTTTTCAAACTGTCATGACTGAAACCCAGTCATCCTTAAATTTCCATCTTGGTATAGCTTCTTCAGACAAGAAATTTGAAAGACCTATGAAACTTTCATTTTTCAAGATGATGCTAAAGTGGCTTAATAGCTTCAAACGTTTGTTGTTGTTTTTTTTAAGATCCGTTTCCATTTATAATATTTTTCTGGAACACATATGTTTGTGTTGGTATTCCTCACCAGTTTGCTGATCTCATCCTGGCGGTCTGGTGCTGACCGGGCTGTGGCACGGATCATAGTGGAAGTCTGATTGTCTGTCAGCTTTTTAATGCAGCGCTGCCCTGCCACAATGTTACAAACCTAAACAGAGAATCCATTGTCATGTTTCTTGAAATGTTTATTGGGTTTCAGAAAGTGAAACAGCAAAGACCAAAGGTCGATCTTACCTCTAGGGGGAGGTAGGTGTGCTTTTGCTCTTGTCCCACCTGTAAACATGGAAGGTGGGGATATCGCAGGATGAGCTTGTATTTGTCTTTAAAGTACTGGGCTACTGTGCATTCGATTGTTTGGCCATTCTCCTGTTGCAAGGGGAACCTAGTGAGAAGGAAGAGAAAGACACAGCATTTGTTTTTATTAGCACTAGGAGATTTCTTTGCTGGATTCTGGTTTCAGATTCAAAAGTTCCAACTTATTTCTGTTTTTACAGGTGCAAGTTTTTCTGTTCATCCTGTCCAGTTATTCTCCTACGCATGGTGCTCTAAGCACAACAAAGCAGCTTAAATGTCTGTGTTCAAATGATGGAAAAAGTAGGGAGAACTTACGTTTGGTGGCTGGCTGGTCTTCTGGTAACGTTGCAAACTCTGTACTTCCTCTTCATCTGTCCACAGTGCGTTATCTCAACCTTGAGGCCTGAAAATGAGAAAAAGTATTTAAAAACACATAAATAATTGAAATGCTGATTATTTAAGTTTGTTTTAATAATGCTTTTTAGTTTATGACATGACTTTATCAAACATGAACTGAACGTATTTTGGATTATAACTGAAGCTTTCTTACCTTTAATTTCTTTAGTAAATTTGACTCGTTGAGAGTCTGTTAAAGGCTTCTGTTGTTCTTCAATGCTCTTAAAATCCAAAACTTCACACATGAACTCGATTACAGGCTGAGCTTTGTAGAAAGCTGTGGCTGAAACTGCAAAAAAAATAAAGCAACCATACAGATGTAAGACAAACAGAAACAACTTTACTAAGCAGCTTTTGTCAAAGTGATATGATGCAGACTTTACCGTCGATGTTGAGCATCATTTTCCACAGGGAGGGCCTGACCGACTGATGGAAACCAAACCACACTTCTCTTCCACCTCCCAGAGGGTTTGAGCAAGCTTCTGAAGGAGTAAAGAAAGACCGCCCAACAGGGGTATACCTAAAAGACAACAGCCGGTGATAAGACGTCTGGTAAGGAGAGGTTTAAAGTCCCACTCTGATCATCTCCATTTTCAAATGGTTCTGAACCAAGATGAAAACTGTTTCCTTTCAAAAGGCTTGTAGCAAAGAACTGAAGTGCACCATGTGGCGCTCGGCGTGCCGTCACTGCTTCTGCAGCTCTTTGAGCACGGCTCTTTAAATTAGGATGGTGCCGTTTTCAGCTAAAATCAATAAACCTGTGTGGTTTTCTAGGACAGTTTCTGCAGAGCAGCAGGAGTTGATTAGAAATGTGCCTCTCTGACGTGACCAGGACTGTTGGCGTGGAGCAACGCCGCCTCCATTTTCCCTCCCGGATGCTGAGAGCTCTCCGTTTTCAGGCTCTCCTGCCAGCTAACACCCCCCCCCTCACACCCTCAACCTGCTGCGACAAAAATGGTGAGCAATAATGGAGCTATCCGCTCGTACAGTTTTGATCCAGATTCCAGCTCAGACAAGGAAAACAAAGACGTTCATGGATCTATTTGTCTACAAGTGGATGCCTCAGAATGGAGCAGAGGAGGGAGCTTGTGGCCCGGCCATTTTAGCTTCTACGTCACAACTAGCATTTTCAAATGCTGCTCCTCCCCCTTTTGAGCTTACTTTTATTTAAACATTTACTCAATCATCAGAAAAAGTCAAAAACACCATTTTCATCAGATTGGGTCTTGAACACACACTCATGGCACATTATTTAAAAAAACAAAAAGAAAATTCAGATTTGATATATTCAGCTGACTTTCCTGTAGTGGCGTCTTCTTTAATCCTAATCAAGAAGTGATAATCTTAACAAATTCCATGAGGAAACAGGCAGCAGCTGTGCACTGCTTAGGCATCATTCGGCCACATAAGAGAGCTAGACCAAAACAGGAAATGGCGATCCTTCCATCAACAATTAGAGACCTACCTCATAGAAGGCAAATGTCTCATGACCACATCCAAGGCTTGGATAGTCTCAAAGGGAACGCTGGGAAGCCGCCCTGACAGAGCTTCGTGCAGAGCTTGCAGGCTAACGCAGGACACCCATTTGATGGCAACTTTAAAACTGCGGTCTTTGCCTTCGCCTGGAATAGTCACCTCCAGCTCCACCTACATGGTTCATACAAAATGCCACTGCTGAGACATTTTAACATTGAGAGGAAATCTTTTCAACTATAATGTAAACAACAAACCTTTTCTCTGCCTATGGGCAAAGCCATGGCAGTGTAGAGGTTCTTTCGCCCGTCGTACACCGGCTTCCGGTCTCCAAAGATCTGAGTTTTAAAGTGCTGGACCATGTGCTCCACAATTTCTCTGCAGACAAATTAGGCGAGTCAAGTCAATTCCCGTTAAATTACACACAATTCTGATGAGAATTTTAAAATAAAAGCAGACTTTGAACTCACCGATTCACCCTTCTGGGGCATTTTTCAGGTTTGATGTCTATGTCGTAATGGTAAACCTCCAATTTTGGGATTTCCATCTCAAAGAAATTGGCCTGGAGCTTGATTGTCCTGCCCATGGTGCCAAAGTCTGGCCGTGATGGCGGCTTGAACACATATTCTGGCACTGGGGAAGATGGGGGCTCTACAAAAAAAAACAACAACAAAAACACAACAGTTCAAACAACATTATTACTACACACACAAAGTGAAAATGTGCTTTACAGCCCTGAGGTAAGTTTGCAAGAACCAGTTTGAAAGCAGGAACAAGCAACAGCTTGCATGTGCATGCATGTAAACATTTTGTGACCGTAAGACTCCAGAGGAAATGGGAGCTTGACGTTGCATACCAAATAAAAAATGGCCAACAACAGGTCAATCATAAACTTTAAAAGCTCTCGTACACCAGACTTTAATTTCTGATGGAGGAATCAGTGAAAGTCTGTTGCTCTTCCCTTTTTCAAGGTACAAAGCATTGGAGTTGAATGACTACAACTGTACTGGTGTCACAAAAATATGTTAAATGCTCAAAAGAGACACAAACTAAATTCCTTTTAGAACATTTAGAAAAGAACACTGTCCTGGTTTTTGTTCCGAGATGGATTATAGGAGTGTTGTCTAGGGCCGTGTTTTTCAACCAGTGTGCTGGGAAATTGCCCTCATTAACTGATCTAAAAACATTTACCATCTCCAGGATCTGGGTTCATCCAGACAGGCCCTGATAAAACACTGAGTAGTTAGGAATATGAAAGATCATAAAATACTTTTTTTCTTTGTGTTTATTTGAATCAATTAAAGACAATTTTTCCAACAAAAATACCAGCTAAAAGTCGTCTTTAGCGGTGTAGCTTTCCACAGAATCCGGTATCAGACTGTGGAACAAGTGAACAAAACCATGAAGCTCAGAGACGCCAGTCTGTCTGGGTTCGGCGGCTATTTGCACTACATCTCCCATGATCCATTGGGTTAAAGTGACAGCGTCTCAGCGTACAATGAGTCTTACCTGTTAAACGTCTTGAAACCACAACAAACACACAAACAGTTTTTAAATCTTGTAACTTAACTTTTATTACATCTTTTAGAAAAAACAGCTGAAACTTCCTGCTTTTTCTGCCACAATTATAAAAATGCATGTGAGATTGCGGAGGGGCTGTAAATCAACACTGACTATGAGTTTCTCCTTTTTATTTTTTTTATTTTTGGATGCTGGTGTGCCGCGGGATTTATTGTCAAGGTTAACATGTGCCATGGCTCAAATAACCTTGAAAAACACCGGTCTAGTGATCAGTACCTGTAAAGTTATTATCAAAACAGGAGTATCTTGTATAGCCTTGCCTTTTTGGTGTCAATTTGATGCATTATGTTGTTTAAACCCAAATCCCTAAACAGTTTTTGTAGGACAAGCATTTGACTTTATTTATACAGAGATAATACTTCAGTGCCTAAAAAAAAAAAAAAAAAAACGTTTGCAGTACGAACGTTCAAAACCCCATGAGATGTGAAAATTTCCCTTTTTAGAAACAGTACATTAATAATGTCATGAACACCACTGCAAAAGTAACAATAATCATGTTTTGCAGTGAAATTCAAAAGAATTCACTTGGTTCATTTCAGGAGGTCTGGCTTGCTTATCACTTTTACAGTACCACAGCCCATAATCAAGGAAGTCTTATCAACTTACACACAGAAGGTATTAAACAAGCTGGCTATCTCATACAACAGAAGACACCCAAACCCCTGTAAATAGCCCCCCACTGCAGCATTTTTTCCTAAAGTTTGAGCTTACCGCCAAAAACCTGTTCTATGAGCTTTGCTCATCTACAAGCTTGATAGATTTTCCCCCCTCCTGACTGTGTAAAAAAAAAAACATTTAAATATATTTGTTTTCTACATGAGAAAATTAATGATTAAAAAACAACAATTTAGCTTTGACAAATAGCTTTTTAGTTTTATTCTGATAAAAACTCATATAATTAGACGAGATCTACATTCTTTTCCTCATTCCTTCTCTCTCCAAACTACCAGAAGCACATGAACGACGATTGGTGATAAATTCTGAATCTTCTGCAGCATCTCTAAAAATTTAAGGATTATTATGACAAATTGGGAGCTTAAAACTTAAAATATTACAATCAGGAGGCTACTGGGTTTGTTAGAATCACACACTTTGTAATACGTTTTAAATATTAAAATGTTAAATAGAAACAATTATAAATTATATATACTTGGTTCAAAACGGTTAATCTAATAAATTTGAACTTGATAAACACAAGATTGAGTGATCTGCTATTTTAACCTTTGATGGCAACGTTTTTGTTCAACAACGTCAGTGTCATTTCAGTTAAATAAAATAGTTATTATTATATCTAAATTTACATCAAGTAATAAAGTATAGTGTTAGATATTGAGGAACAGATCATTATGGCGTGGCCACCCGTTATCACGTTAACACACTAATTTTAATAGAGACGAATATAAATAGACATTTTTTTCTATTTATCACTACCCAAAAAAAGTGTGCTTTGCTAACGGTTGTTAAACTTAAAATATTTATATATTCACGACGGTATTAGTAGAATTTTTGTGGGAAACCGAAGCGCCATGCAAGCTAACCCGGCTAGTTGCTGTAATTTAGCTAAGCTCGTTGAGCGAGTGAGGATTCTTTGTCACAACATATGTTGGTATTAATTAACAATTTTTCAAATAAAACAATACTGAATGGTTTTTCGCTAACTGTCTGTTGCCCATGTGTAACAGCAATGCAGAGAACGCGTCTTTTTTGTCATTTTCTTAAGCCGCATCTTTTAGCCGATGCTAACGGTAGCTTACCTCCTCCAGCAGGATACATTTTGTCGACTTTTTGTAGCGTTTGTTGTGGACGTGCAGATGCTCCACTTTACAAAGGCAGAGCTGTGGCCAAACTCATGCGTAGACAACAAGTATCTATGCGCCCAATAGAAAAATTAGAAAACTAAGGTAAAAAATAAAGCTTTTTAGTCAGCCCAGTGGTAAATATTTGGAGTCGCTCATCCTCGGCAGGACCCCATCCCCCTACCACACAAACGGGAGAAGCAGAGAGTAAACAGAAATCAGAAACGCGGACCAAGAGAACTCCCTGCCGTGTACTTCCGCTTTAAGCCGCATTAGGCAGCTCAAACATGGCACATTTTTTTGCTTTGACTCCACAAAACGAACAATTAAACCTAATTCCCGGTTATGTTACACTTTAAAAATGTGTTTTACTGCGAGCATTTCACATGGGGTAAATTTATCAAAATAAACGTAACAAGGCAATGAAAAAAAAGTCGACGAAGATGCTTTGATGCCTTATATCCATAGATATGACTAATTACCGACAGTTAGTCTTTCTTTACAGACATGAAGAGTAAGAAAAAAAAAGATATAAAGAAAACTGAAACTTTTTATAGTAAGTTCAAAGAGTTAAAGTATGATCAGTAAATATCAGTAAACATATCTTAAAGTTATTTGTGGTGTTTTGTTATTGTTATTTGTTTGTTTTTTATACTTAAAACACAATTATTTATTTAACTGAGTGAACGACTTCCAATCATATTATGACCATGAATGAGTGAGAGTTATAACATTATCTGTGAAACTGCGATCTAGAGATTCATGTAGATTAAATTAGAGTACATCAGTGGTTCCCAAACTTTTTCTGCAGGGCCCCCCTTTCTGAAAATTAGAATATTTTCGAGCCCCCCCACACTGACACAAACATACAAATCCTTTGTTTCTAAACTCCACTGCGCCTTATAACATGTGGTTAATGTGAAATCTCTCTGAACGGTAGAATTCTGTTATCTAAAGCTGAAGGAATCTCTAGATCTGTGTATGTGTCTCTGTCTTTAGAAATGCCAAAACACATCTGTAACCTATTAAGCAAAACATTATTTGATTTTGGAGGAAAAAATGTCATTACTTAAGCAAAATTTGTTTTGTGTAACACCAGAAAACATGGGGGCATGGATGTATTAACCTTTGAAACTTTAAACAACTCTTATAATAAAGTGGTTAAGTAATTTATTGAAAGGTGAAGACAATATCTGGAATGCATTTCCCAAATATATATTTGACACAATGGGAGGCATTCAATTCTTGCTAAAATGTAATTGTAAAATTGAAAAATTACCCACAAAACTTTCAAACTTTTACAAACAAACCCTGCTGGCCTGGAAACTCCTTTATAAACACAATTTTTCTCCAACAACTTGTTGTATTTGGAATAACAGTAATGTACAATACTAGAATAAATCACTTTTTTCCCTAGATGGTATGATAATGATATTGTTTTAATCAGACAATTTTTCAATTCTCATGGACATCTTCTGACGTATGAAGAATTTCTTTTAAAATTCGGTATTCCTGTTCCACCCAGAGAATATGCAATAGTGTTAGATGCCGTTCCAACCAGTCTACTTCAACTGTTTAAAGGGATTTATAACACAAGTCAATTAAGAACCCAGAAGTTTTTTTTGGACAATGTGGATATTTGTGTTAATTCAGTTTCCAATAAACAAATAAGAAATCTTTTATACCACAACCTTACCTGCTGGAGGGTTTTATTGGGAATCCAAATTTGTGGACATAAAATGGACTTATGCTTGGACTATTAGCAATAAATACTGTCCAAATAGCAAAATAAAAGAGGTGTCTTTCAAAATATTGCATTGTATATATCCTACCAAAAAAACTTTGAGTAGATTTGTTGTGGACATGGACCTGTTTGGTTCATTCTGTGGAACTCAGGAGGAAACTATTTATCATCTGTTTGTGGACTGCAGACAAATAAGTTCTGGATTGAAGTGGGAAACTATATTGGAAATATAACTAAACAAACTGTTACATTTTTAGATAAAGACATTATTCTGGGTTACCTTAATGTCAAAGTAGACAAAGATTGTATCTTCATTACACAATTGTTTTTGTTTTTAGCAAAATTCCATATCCATAAAGCCAAATGGTCAAACTCCAAACCTAAATTCCAGCAGTTTTTGAGTGAAATCAATCAGTAATGTACCATTATCAAACATATGCTAAACCAAAAAGCAATTCAAACTAATTTAATTTTTGAAAGATTTAAAATTTATTAAGCCCCAAAGATTTTTGAAGCAATAATTCTTTTTGTCTTATGTTGTATATGTATGTGTATATATTTATATACTTTTTGTTTTATTTCTTATATTTTTCTGCAATATGTGCACATTTCAATTCCCCCTGAGACATTCACATTGTTATTGTATTATGTTGTTTGTCAATAAAGTATGAAAAAAAAATACTCCACCGCGCCCCCCCTGCAATACCTCCGCGCCCCCCCTAGGGGGCGCGCCCCCCAGTTTGGGAACCTCTGGAGTACATTATGTCGATCTTTAGTGACGTCAGAGGCCAATTCAAATTCTGTGTCAAAATTTAAATTTGTATTTGCAGTCAACAAAAAGACACATTACCAAACATATTTCATTATTAACTAGTTCTTTTTTTTTTTATAAAAGCAAAGAGGCTACATTTTGCTACAGGCAAAAAAAAGAAGGAAAAAAATGGGGGACTAAACCGGAAACAGATAAGTAAAGATGGGTAAGTATTTCCGGCATATTTATCGCTGATTTTCTTTTATTTTTACTATGAACAAGTTTTTTTGTTTGCTTTGTTTTTTAAAGTTATTTATTTATATATAAACCAAGTAATCACACGTTTTAAATGCGCACACAAGAAAACAACTAGAATAAAATCAAAATAATAAAATAAACAGAGTTCTAAAATATTTAGACAAATTTCTGTTATTTTCTTTTTCTGTTTCAAATGCATTTAAGACACTTAAAATAAACAGAAAAAAATAAATAAATATAATAATAAAATAAAATAAAAAAGATACTAAACAAAGGGCTGTTTTCCCTTTACATAAATAGACCTGACAATAACATTTTTGTCTGTAATTTGAGGGTGTATGTACTACACGCCTTGCTTTCAACAAAAAGTTAAACCATTTGTTGGAATCATAATGTTGGCCTTGAACAACTTAGTAAAAGGCAAGTTTTTCTTTTTTTTCTTTTTTGGAATTGAAGTTGAAGCAAAAATGTAAGAACATTACAATAGTATTGTATAAATTCACCAGGTGTCCTTTAAGCCTGCAGGGCAATATATTTCTCCCATTCTTTGTGTTTCTTCATCTTGTATGTTTGTATATTGCGTTATTATAGCACCAGTACTTGCTGTGAGTGAAGGCCGCCCTCCCTGGGTGACTTGACGTTTGAGTTTGTGCTTCAGTGGATTATAAGGGTTACAACAGTGAGTGTATTTTACCCACGCACAGAAAAGAGAAGTCAGATGATGAGAAGGTTTTTTTTTGTTTTGTTTTGTTAGTGATCAGTATATTGCAGTACCCGGGTTTCTCCATTTGTGTGCGCTGTTCACCACTGAATGGGGATTAATGCCCGACCATAGATCTGCCTTATTCATTTTAACGTTAAGAATAAAATTTTTTGTTCAGCAAATTTATGTTTATTTGTTGAATAAATGTTTCGATTTTTTTGAAAATTTTCCGGGAAAATAATATTTAAGCAGTGAAACATTTTTATTAAATAAAGACAAAGAAAACATGTATTTTTTAAGGATAAACAAAATGACAAAATTCTAAATAAGTGCATTTGACTATGAATAAATGAACAGAATAATGTTTTGTTTGTTTAAATAACATGCATCAATAAAAGTCGGTCAACATCTTCTGCAGGAGAATTTTTGATAACCTCTGATGAATTTACAACACTTTAATTGCTCTGCTTGATTGAAAGAATTAAAATCATAACAATGTAGACCCGAACCCGTATGGTTTCCCCCTTCTTAAGAAAGCTGGCTGAGGACATTGGGTGTAGCTGTGTGTGCGCGCACCCTGGCCAATGGAACCAGATCCTCCCTGCAGTGCGTAAGAGCGCGATTTAGGATTTAACCAAGTCTTTGCTGCAGGGTTGGTTGCAGTCTTTAGCAGAGCCCGTTGGCCTGAGAGCCTCTTAGCACAATGACAGTGTAGCCTTGGAGAGTCCTGATTGCCTTTTTTTTATTAATTCAAAGAAAAAAAGAAGAAGAACTCCCATTTTGCCTCACTTAAGCATGACCGGAGTTTTCGATCGGAGGATCCCGAGTGTGAAACCTGCAGATTTCCAGAGCTCTTTTCAACTCTCCGCCATGCATCATCCGTCTCAGGAATCTCCTACTTTACCCGAGTCCTCAGCCACGGATTCTGGCTATTACAGTCCAGCCGGTGGAGTCGCTCATGGCTACTGCTCCCCCAGCTCCACCTCATACGGGAAGTCTCTCAACGCTTATCAGTACCAGTACCCGGGTGTCAACGGATCTGCTGGAAATTACTCCACCAAGTCCTACATTGATTACAGTTCGTACACGACCCCCGCGTACCACCAGTATGCCGGGACTTACAACAGAATACAACCCCAGCCAAGTCCACAAGGTGCGGGCCCGAACGCCTTATTGACGCTTGGTAAAATTTCACGTTTTGTGACAGAATTTCTATCAAAAAACTGATAAACGTTTGAGATTTCATTATTGATCCTTTCTTATTTTTATTGAAAAAAGGTTCTAAAAAAAAGGCTACCCTTTTCAAATATGTTTTTATTTTTGGATTAATTTGTAGCATCTTAACCCACAAAAAAGCCTTTCTTTCAAAATTACTTGGCAAATTGACTGATGCTCATGCTTTTTTTTATTTCTTTAGCAGAAAAGGAGATTAGTGAACCAGAGGTAAGGATGGTGAACGGCAAGCCGAAGAAAGTGAGAAAACCCCGAACAATTTACTCCAGCTTCCAACTGGCCGCTCTGCAGAGGAGGTTCCAGAACACGCAGTACCTGGCATTGCCGGAAAGAGCCGAGCTGGCTGCGTCGCTGGGACTTACTCAAACACAGGTGATTGATTTATTTTTTAAAAGAAATCTTTAAAGTAGGACGTTTTAAATTAGAAATTGTGTTGTTGTTTTTTGTTTGTTTTTTTGTCCGTGATGTGTGCGTTTTTACGCATCGTGCGCCTTTTTGGAGCTCCATGTGCCTGATGTGAAATACGTAAAAAATACTAATTGTCTTTCTTCTTCTTTTTTTGTTTGTTTGTTTATTTGTGTGTTTGCTTGTGTTTGCATTTCCAAGGTGAAAATTTGGTTCCAGAACAGAAGATCAAAAATGAAGAAGATCATGAAAAACGGCGAGCTTCCACCGGAGCACAGCCCCAGCTCCAGCGACCCCATGGCCTGCAATTCCCCACAATCCCCGGCTGTTTGGGACACGCAGGGCCCCTCCAGGTCGCACAACCTTCAGCCACAAAGCCTCAACACAGCGCCTTCTAATTTTTTGGAAAGCACGGGCTCGTGGTACACCCCCACCGGCGCCTCAATGACTTCTCATCTTCAGACCCACAACTCGTTACAGCACTCGTTGGCTCTTGGAGCTGGGACGTTATATTGAAAAAAATGGGGGGAAAATCCTGTTGTTCATTTCAAATATTCCCCTTCTCCTTCTGTTGGACTTGTGTTCACATTTCAGAGGAATATGCAATGTATTTGATGACAGTCATAGAGGAAACGTGTAAAATGTGTAAATGTGTGCATGTAATTTATTGCATTTTGGAAGTCTATTAAACGTTTAAATGGACAATGCTTTGAAAGCTTCAGTGTCCTTCAGTGACTTTGCTGCTCCAGCCTCTGGAAACATAAAAGTCAGACCAATGATGCTCTTGCGCTTTGTGTTGGTTGTAAATCACAGCCGAATAGAGCCGTCAGACTTTAACATCCCTTTTTTTGTCTCACTAAGGCTTAACTGTTGCTCATTTTTGCAGAAAAACAAAAAAATCTGTTAACTTTTGCATTATAATTTCGTTTTATCTCCTTCAATCAAGGTGAAATAAATTTTACTGAGAAAGAGAATGCATTTACAGATGTGAATACATATTAGAAAATAAAATAAGGACAAATACTCCACTTTTCTTGCAAGAATCGTGGCATTTTATTCAGCTTAATAAAAGAATAGGCTATTGGAGACATTTTGTTGGTTTATATTTGTCCTATGTTTATTATCATTATTATTATTATTGTTGATGATATAGCCTATATAAAAAAACATTTTTAAAAACATTCCTGTGATTGGGCGCTTTCCCGCTCGTCTCCATAGAAAAAAGCCTGCTTTTCACAGCAGACAGTCTGCTGGCGTTCTCGCTCTGCCTCCCCTACAATTAGCAGCTTTGAATGGCAGAAAGAGGCGAGGGGGGCGGCCCACACATCTGAGACAATCCGCATTCCTGTGGGGGTAGACCGGCTCCACAGCTCTGCCACTCCTGCGGCCGCAGCCCACCTTTCAGGTAAATTGAAAAGGTAGAAAGAACGAGGCAGAGAAAGGTTGGGGTACATTTTCCTTTGTGTTTGTAGTGACGCTCCAAAGGCGCGTTTCCACTTCAAAAATGCGCTGGGGATTTGAAACTAATTAAATTTATCAGAACATATTCGAGGAGAAGATAACGCGTTGTGCGTAAAAGGAAAAAAAATATAGAAGCAAAAAAAAAAACAAAAAAAAAAACATGTCCTGCCTGTCTTTATGAATCACGTAGGTTCAGTCACGCTGCTTCTGCTGACCCGCACACTGACCCATGTCACCATTTCCACCTGACAGAGTGGCCCCTCTGCGCGCATGCGGACGGGCGTGATGATGAGAAATGCAACAGACCTCACTTTTCTTCAGCTGCAACCCCCCCCCCCCTCGTCCATCGCTCCCCCCACAGCGCCTTTTGTTGTCGTCAGCCAATTTATGCTGCAGTGTAAACTCCAGCCCCGTCATTACAATGCGAGCAGGTCACCCCAGAAATTTACATCTCATGCGCAAACGATTTAAAACATTTGTTTGCTACCATATGTCTCCCTCCATCCCTCCTCACGACTACACACACGCACACACACCCCATCACACAAACACACACACTGGTAGTGCCATTATATTGAGAGAGCCCCCCGTTTATTTCCAACCGAATATTTTCCACTCAGCTAGTTTCCCCCTGTTTTGCAAATCGAGTCTAAATAATGACGGTTAGCTTTACTGGACAGCTTCAACTGTAACACTCCACAATAATTATTCTCCAGGATTAGGGCCTCCATTATCATAATCTGGACATTGACAATTACCTATAATTTGCAAAGATGCGCTCGGTTCTTGATTGCAGAGGGCTTTTTTTTCCAAGCTCGCCATCACTAAACAGTGACAGTAATAACAGCTAATTTTGCAGGCAATATATAAGAGCTTACTGCGGTGTGCAAACACTTTCCCACCTGGATTTGCTTATTTAACCATCAGCAAGAAAGCCGTCCTGGCGCTTTTTGGTCATATTCTGTGTTGGAGAAGCAGGAAAAAGGTAAGGATGAGACTAACACTTGGACCATTTTAGAGGTTGTGCTTTAACTTTCTTGTAAGGGATGAAGATTTGGATAAAGTATGCTCCCTGAAGCCAGGTTAATGAAAATACATGCTGATTTGGTTGAATAATTTGTATTATAGGACTGCAAAGAGTGATGCGTAAATCTAGAGATCTTGGGTGAAATGATGGGAGATATGCAGTCTGACACGATCCTTTCCTGCAACCACACCCCCATCCTCTGCACCTCTATGTATGTATCTATGTATCTATGTATCTATGTATCTATCTATCTATCTATCTATCTATCTATCTATCTATCTATCTATCTATCTATCTATCTATCTATCTATCTATCTATCTATCTATCTATCTATCTATCTATCAAATTGGAAACTTTTTAGCAAGGCGCATCAAAGCTTTCTGCAGTCTTTATGATGTTTAGTCCTGTTTGGGTCTCCTAAAAAAGATACCCCCACCCCAACCCCCAGCCTGACGGGGGCCCCAGGTAGCAGGGCTGCATGTACACCAGTGGGGCATCAGTGATTTGACAGCTGCACCCCCCCCCCCCACCCTTTTTTTTCAAGCGTCATTTAATTTCAGCTAATATCCCGAACGCTCAGTCTCCTAAGCAATTTGTATATGAATAACGGAATAATTTCCCCTTTTGTTCCATCTGTGCTACCTCAAATCCAAATAAAGATGCCTTTTAGTATTAAAAGTGGTAGAAAATTACAGGTAATTATCTTTGACGGTAAAAACGCTGTAATCAGCGGGCTACATCAAAAACTTACCCTAATTATGCCTGCATTTATGAGAATGGGGAAGGGGGAAAAAAGCCTCACTTGGATAAAAACCCCTTAAATTGTCCCAAATATCTCCTTCATATTGAACGCCACTGCAGCTGGCTGCTTTGTTCAGCATCGATCCCGTGGAGCTTGGCATTTAACCGCCCGCATTAGGACGGAGAGAAGGGAGAAAACATTTTGTCAATACTTCTAATAGCTGAGAGTGAAATGACAAGATAAGCTGGACCTGGAGCAAATGTCTTCCGAGGTGAATGGAGACATGGTAAGTTGATTTCCTCTGCTTGGTCTTCATTTGATAAATCTATACAGGCCAATGTGAGAGATCTTCATCACCCACTGGGTTTATTTGAAATGTTTCATGAAAACTGGCTTTCATTGAGCAATGTGTCATCAACTTATGCTCACATTGTCTGATATAAACTTGCATGCGGGAAGTAGGCCTGCTCTGATGTGATGTTGGCCCAATAAGAGGCATAAAAAAGGCTGGAAAATGAATACTGTTTTTCGAGGGGAAAATCACGCAACAGCAGGCGCATGTTTAGGCACGGTTTACTCAATCTGACAAAACATAAAAAGTGTATGTACAGCTAAAATCGCAGATCATATTTACAGACAGATCATACTCTTGCATGTCGGAGAGGGAAAAAAAAGGTATAAGGCAGCCAGGTGCCCACCAAAAAAAGGTAACCAGAGCGCACGGAGAGCATTACGCAGTCTTTGCTCCATAGGTCAAAAACGTCAGTGTTAATATTTGGTATATTAATGTTCAGATGTCGACATGAATGAAAGCTTAACAGATGCAAGCCCACGGGACAGCCATCTATAAAAAAAAATCAAAAAAGGGGTAAGTCCTCTCGTTTGTGGGGGCTGTGGCTGATCCTGCAGCAGAGCAGGAGCGCGGCCATCGCTCCTGCAGCATCTAGTCTCTGCGCGTAGTCAAAATGTGCAGCTTGTAGATCAGGAAACCTCTTGACAAGCCTGCCTATCTCTGCATTGAGTCTTGATGTGGGGAGGAATACCAGTGAGAGTAACCGGGCATGTAGCTGTTGGCCGGCATGTTTACTCCTTTGGAAGAGGCAGAGACGTCCCAAATTGGGGGAATAGTCGGGGAGCGTGGGGATAAAGACATGGAGCCCTGGATGGGGTCACTTTCGTGGGGGTTGCTGCCTTGTTTCAGCAGTTTCTTGAACTTTGACCTTTTATTCTGGAACCAAATCTTTACCTACAGGGAAAAAAACGGATGATTGGTTACATTAAGAAAGAATAAAATGAAAAAAAGCGAAAAAAATATAGTGCAATTGTGATTTCAATCGATTACATCGATGATGACAAATGCATGAACGCAAAGCAGGACATGCCTCTCCCTCCATACCTGCGTTTGGGTCAGTCCCAGAGAGGCTGCCAGCTCGGCGCGCTCCGGTAAAGCGAGGTACTGTGTTTGCTGGAAACGATGGTTCAGTGCTTGAAGCTGCAAACTGGAATAAATTGTCCGTGGTTTGCGGATTTTCTTGCCTTTTCCGTTAAAACGAATCTCCCCATTTTCGATCACTGTCGTTTTCTGCTGCTCTGCAACAAAAACAAACAAGGTTATTTATCAAAAGCGGCGTATAGTCAGACTGCGCTCCTTTTTGCGCACGAGCGAAATGCAACGTTTCAAGCTGAGCGAAAAATCTCCGTGAGAGCAAAATCTGTGGAAAATAGAAAGGACAAAAAATAAAATAAAGTGTGGAAATGTTGAATCAAGTGCTGCATTTCAAGCCCCTTGGCAGCTACAGTCCTCTTACGTTGTCATATTTCGAATATTGCCGGTAATGATATGTCAATTAAATGCTAATTACAACATTCAAGGCGTGCGGCTGCCTAATTTTCAGAGGTAGTTGGTGAGGATTGCACGGCAGAGACGATCACATATCGAGATTTTTTTGTGTGCAAGTTTTAGGGTTGCTAAACAGCAAGGCTGTTAAAAAAGAAGGCTGGATTTCCAAACATCCGGTGCCATTGATTTACGCACACTTTTCTTCAGCGTTTGCGAAGATCACTTCCAAATCTGGGGCGGTTGTGCTGCGACGTGGATATGACAGCGATATTGGCAAAGAGAAAGCTTTGATCCGGTTGTGTTATGCGCCGGGGATGGACGCGCAAAATGGGGTTGCTTACCTGCGCCATCTAACCTTGTCTGTCCGCCCGTGTTGTTGTGATAGGATGGCAAGTAGGGGCTGTGGTGCGGATGGCTCACGTAAGGGTAGGGTAACGACCTGTTGTAGGTGTTGCTCCCGGGATAGGGGCTGTTGTCGTGCTGGTGGTGCGCGTGTGAGCCGGAGTGGAGACAGTGCAGCGGGTAGTGGCCGCCGGCCATCGACGGGGAGCTCTGCTGTGAGTGCGACTGCTGCCCAAACTCCATGAAAGCCGACTTGGAGGAGTCCTGAGTCTCCAGACCGTCAGCCATCGTAGTCATGGTCATCATCGAATTTTTCTGCCTTGAGAGCACTCACCCCCTCTCTCTCAAGACCAAATCGGGCTCCTCTCTCTCGCTGTGCTCTTGTCTCTCCCCCTCTCCTCCGCGAGCAGATGTTCTCCTGTTAACACACGATTTTCCCAGACGCGTCTTTAATGCCCCCACCCACCTCCCCTCCACCTTGTCCCGTGATATTCGCAAACTGAATCTTGGAAGGTAGGCATAAGTTAAGGGAGTGTTTTTAAGGTAGATTCTGTTAAAATTGAGCCCTTGCTTCCAGACTTGATGCAGACACTACAAGTAAAATGGTTTGTCTCCAAAGGGCAGTGCTTGCCGATTGGTCATCCAGGCCAACGTCATCAGAGCGCTACGTTTCACAGAGACTTGAGCTGGAGTTAACCCACCTAACCAGCTCCCACCACAACTACAGGGGGAAATAATATGTGGTGGGAAATACGCCTAATTCCTTCAGACAAGTTTCGCGCGTAAAACCAGGTTCTTTGGAGGTGCCTGTTTTTTTCTTTATCACAAAACTCAAAATTACGCACGATGCGCAACACGGTGACTGAGACTGATGGGCCAGCAGTCTTTTTTCTTCCCCCCAGGCTTCAAGGAAGTAATTACACAGCGGAGCCTAAACATTAGACAAAACTCTACACAAAGGTTAAGTTTCGAAACGATTTTTTTTTTCGAATTTAGAAGAATAAAATACAATATTTGGACAATTTCACTAAATTTGCATTAACGTTCTTGTTATATACTATACAAATCAAAACTAAATCGAATGATTTTTTGCTTTACTTTATACAATTGCTTAAATGGATTTTTTAGAAAAACATGTTCAGAAATATTTATTTTAGAATTGGATGTGACCTAATGAGAGGGCCCCTCCCCCAGCTTCCCCAAAAATAACATATATCATATAAGTAGAGTTGATTGACCATATGATTAAAAGATCCTCAGACAATTCATATTATCGCGCGCCTGACACAACCAACAACAATATGCCTGAAGGACAATAGGTTATTTTGCAGGAAAAGGGGGGACACCCAGCTAAAATGACAGTGTCTTTCATCCGCGTCGAGGCCTCCATATGTGTAAATTACCCCGTTTGTGTGCAATGTTCGATTCCAAAAATCAAAATTTAGACGTTATTTCAACCCCTAGAATCTTCATTTCACCACTTGAAGAGTTTTCAAGGGAAAAAAATGATGTGCGTTGGAAAATAATTATGGCTGCAATCAAGTTACTATGAAAACCTATTTGATTAGCGGCCACACTTTACTCAAATTGCAGCTATAAAATTAAGAACAATTCGCCTGTAATGATTATGGACTGGATTTTATTTTGGGAGGGTGGAATAAAAGTGGATATAGCATAAATTATCCCGTAATTATACACCAGTGTGGCCTCAATTATCCTCTTATCAAAAATGGTTGTCTAAATGCAGCGTTTAGTTTCAATTTTCTCCTTTTCTGAAACAAGAACTTGGTACCTTGCTATTATCGTCAGCTTACGGTTGTTATTTACTTTGTGGGATTTAAAAGTGCACAACCCAGCAGGATAATCATTTTACAGCAGCGGACCCGGAGAGGAGCACTGAGGCGGGGATGAGAGCAGAAGACTCCCAGACGGATTGGTTCACGCGCTTATTTGTCACTTTTTATTTGGGAATATTACATTTTCGGGAGAGCAAAGGATGCTGCAGGTAGGAGTTTGGTTTTATTGTCTGTGTTTTAAAGCTCGCAGTGGCCTTGCATGAGTCTAGACACCTCGGTCACCCTTCAGTGATCTAACACAGTGGCCAGTTCCCATGCATGCCCGCGTTCCACTTGGACACGCAGCGGAGAAACCAGATCCTTTACCTTTTCTAATCGCCTTTGAGCTCCTCTACAAAGACACACATGCTTTGCAGGGATTCTGGCCGTTTCCCTGCGGGCTTCCAAACCCCGCGGAGGGGCTCGATTAAGCGATACACATCCACCTCTTTTTTTCCCTCCTTTGCATCATGCGTGCGCCACTGCGGGAGAAGTTGCGGGACGAATGGGTGCAGATGGATGAGAGAGGGGCGTGTTGGTGGTTCGTCTGTACGCAGGCATCGGTGGACATGAAGTGTTGAAAGCACGGATTTGCTTCACACTGATGCTTTAAAAAAATGTCAAATGTGGCCTGCACGCGAGCAAAAACCGCATCTTAAATACATTAAAAAATTAAAATCAAACATTTTATTTAAGGCAAAAAGCACGTTTTTGTTTTAAAATCAGGTAAATGAAACATATAAAATATGGTTTCTTATGATATTTAGCGCTCTGGCCAATAATCTCGCATTATATTAGTTCATAACCTCATCCTGAGAAGAATTCATTTTACATTTGGGATCGTCAAAATGTCAATCACAAAATGAACAGTTGCAAATCCAGAAATCACTTTGTCCCTAAGTAGATGATTGACCTTCAGCTCAATCAATGGCTGTGGTGGTTTAACAGAAGTGGTCTTTATTTCCTGCTGTCTTATAAACGCTGATGAATGACTCTCTAAAATCACTCCAGTGTCCCACCGATGGGGCCGCGAAAGTCTGGGGTTTCCCCCGTCTGGGATGCATGAAAACGGAGAATATTTCGCTTTTAATTTACAGATGAAAGTTTGTTCCATGGTGTGACTGATAAATTAGATGGAATAGGCTTAATTCAATTACGTGTACTCATGTATTCGTATTATAGGATTTGATTTTCAATCCTTCATTTCTGTTCTTCATTGAAGTCATTTTTTTGACGTTTTATTTACGCCTTAAGGAAGTTCTGGTCCATGAACACGTGTTCAAGTGTAAGCCTCTTCCTCTGCTTTTCTGGGGTTGACACTGCAGACAGAGATTCAGAAGTTCTTGATCAGCATGCCTTCTTTTTTCATAGCTTCCTGTTTAGTCAGGCGCCGACTGCAGCTCTCCGGTTTCGCCATTTGTGGTGAAGTGGCAGAACAAGCGCAACAAATGCACCTGTCAAAATAACACGGTCATTTTCGGACATGTTCTTTTCTGTTTAACACAGACATCCCCATAAAAAATATCCATCAAAGTTAATTTAAGTGACGGCGCTGCGCCTTTACGCACACAAATTGCGCACAGTTTATAATGTAAACCCAGTCGTATCGAGCTTTGATGTGATTTGCAAAAGGGTGTGAGTAAACCAAGAAGAATTATTATGGTTTTGTCATGAAGAAAACCATGCGTTCTCAGGCGGGAGGGGCTGTTTACAATAAGTTCTGCATGATAAATAAGCGCATTATCCACCGTGTAAAAAAGCGACATTGGCATATGCATGGCTCCAGCCAGGTGCAGGCGAAAGGGCCTTCAGATGGACCCAGAGTAGCGTGCTGTTAGAGGAGCTAAATGGCCATAAACAAGCAGAGCTGTGCAAGGTGAGTCCTCACAGCCTCTCGTGGACTAATGGATTTAATTTGTTGCAGCTGAAGCCGCACTGGTCCATCTCGAGGCTCCTGTCTTAATTAGGACTGCTTGTTTCTCTTGTCGCCCCTATTTTTATTGGATATAGCCACACCTGACCTAACGGACTACTTCTCCTTCTAGTGCCACGTGGTGTTTGCGCCCTCGTTTCTTTCCTTAAAAGAGAACAAACGCAGGAGAGACGGCATGGAACAATGTAAACGACGAGTCATTACTGGGAAATTACTCAGGGAAAAGATAAATGTTTGGGACATTTGTTGCGCACCATTACGCTCATATTATTTTAGTTATATTAGTTTAGAATTCTGGCCCCGATCAGAATCGATTTGCTCAAACCCAATCATTTTGCGCACAATCATAGAAGGTCCACATAGAAAAATATATGAATCAGAATTTGTGACTATATCTCCAGAGAGGGCCAGGGTTCAGTACAGTTCCCCTCTTTTCCTCTTTCGACTTAATACGCAGCATTATTAGGTCTGACAGCACAGTGGTCGGTCTTGAAGGAGAGGATTTGGTCGGTAGATGACAGACAGGAAGGCCAGCAATCATGCCCCCCCCTTTTTTTTATCAGAATGTACTGTTCGATGCCGTTTATCCCTGATGATAGAAAATTGCTCTGTTGCCAGGACGCTACCGCCCAAATAGAGGGCAGGAGCAACATTTCCATTTTCCAGTTTGAAAGCCATTGAAACGAATTAGTAAAAAAAAAAAAAAAAGGAGTAAAGTGAAAAAAATCCCCCAGTAAACAAAAGAGAACAAACAAAGTGAACTCTTGAATCCACCCTTCTGGGGTTTTTTCCCCGCAAGAGCGAGTAGCTTCAACAGTTGCAAAAAATCCAAAGCTCGGGCCTGTACTTCAAAGACAATCATTTATTTCCCAACCTCCAGGAATAATTAGAGCGCCTTTTCATCTGAGAGGAAGAAAAAGATGGATGGAAGGAAAGAGCGCGAGAGCGGGGGTGGTGAGGTGGTGTGGCAGAAATCAAGAGAGAATACTTGACAACGAGGAGCATTAAGCAAACTCGTGAAATGTTTAACCATTCGGCACAAATGAACAGATAGCTGTCACAGCGGGGGAAAGAGCAAAGCATCACAGAGAGGAGTTTACTGCCATCAGCACCAGCCGTAACCACAGTAACAGGTTAAACATCGGGTTAATCAATACAGAGCACCACTGTCTGAAATATTAATTATTGTGCTGGACATTTTAATAATTTAAAACCATCAAAAAAGTTGCCATGGAAATATTTTTGTTGATCTGTCAAATAAGAAAAATAAACAATTATAAAATGTAAGGTTTATTGCTTAAAAAATAATTGATTTTTATTCATGTTATCTTTATTTATTTTTAATTTTTGCCTCTTTCATTATGATTTTTAGTATATTTTCTTGCCTAAAGCCTAAAGAAATCAGGGCACACTGGATAAAAAAATTACTAAATGCGTTTTAAGCGCTCAATACTGTTAAGATAAGATAAGATATTCCTTCATTAGTCCCACGATGGGGGAAATTTCCATGTTAACATGCGTTGCAGTGCCAACAAACTCAGCAGAAGGCCCAATAAAAATACTTTTGTTATTCTGTATATCTTTTTTTAATAAATGAAACACTGAAGACACAAGTTCCAGAGAAAAATGCGCAAATTATTTATCAGAGCGCAAAGTTCGTTCTCATTCGTAAAATGAAGGCCCTGCTGCAGGAGGAAGAGCTGCACAGTCACTGCCTGCAAAGTAAAAGGGCTTGAAATTTAAGAGCTCCGCGTGAAATGAAGTGGAAGAAAAGCGAAGAAAAAGGAGTAGTCACACCTGTGCGCAGAGAAAGGCTGCGTCTTTCTCACGCGCTGCCGCACATCGCAGGAGCTGATCAGGTGGTGGTTGCGCACCTTTGAGGCACACCTTGAGGAAAATTCTGCCGGAAACGGAGGCTCAAACCAGACTGGACGGTTTGTTCTTCCAGGTTAAACTGTATTGAACGTTTTTTTTTCGTTGCAGGAGCTTTTATTTAAACTATACTTTTATTTCTTCCTCATGGATGACATGTTAAAGCGCAAAGATTAGGAAAGAAGTCCATTCTGAATGGAAAACATGGGATCATATCCCCAAAATATATAAAACATATTATATTAAACTAGGATTTGTTTCAGAAATACCACCAAATAAATGAATAAAATGTTCACAATTTTCTTAATATTCAGTTTGTTAAAAGCACCCTTAAACAACGTTGGCAGTTTTTAAGCTCAGAAAAAACGAAATAATGACCTGCATGTCTGCCACACATATACATTTAATTTACAGGACAGTCAATATAAAGCAGCTCTATGGAGGCTTTTGATAATTTGATTTATCTTATTTTGCTTTAATAGATCTGTGTGTATAGGCCTTCATTTTAAAATATGTCTATTTTTATGTTTTAAGTCATTCTGGTGAGGTAAAGGTAGATGCTGACACCACCACCCTTTAAAATGCATTAGGCCTCACCTCCATCAAAGAGGCTGGCCATAACAGAGGACCCCTGAGCTTTAATCTTCTACAAAAAAATCATTACAAAGGGCCCAGACAGCAAATAATATTTTCAGGCTCTGCAACATATTTAAATATTCACAAAGGTGCACATATTTGTTTGAATATTTCGATGTGAGTGCAGCACACAACTAATATTTTCATTACCAGCGGTTACAAATCTATTTAACAGTTGAATTGCTCATTGTGTCAAATGTTTCCTTTGAATTAATGCCACTTTATTAGTTCAGATGTATTAATTATAGCAGCTCACAGAAGAAAACCTAAGTCTTCTCAAAAAATAATACTAAAAATGTCCTTTTTTAGAAGCACCCATGCTCCAATTTCAATTTAAAGCAGACTGTTTTTCACTGTTTTTGCTTAAAATATCTAGGACTATAGTATTTGATTGTTTTTCTATCACGTTTGTCATGATTGGTTTTCTCCTGTGTGATAGAACACATTAAAAAAAATCAAATCTATGTTTTTTTTCCTGATAGATAACCGAAATGCTCATAATAACTCATGTCCCTTTCTCTTTGTCCCCCATGACTCTGGGTTTTCATCTCACCCACCTTGCTCCTCATCCTCACCCCTGCCCTCCATCCCTGTTTCTCCTCTCCATCTTCAACCCCCCTGCCCCCTTCAAACCCTAACCCCAACTCTCTGGCTCCCACTTCTTCAACTCACCCCCTCCCCACCCATTAGGTACACCTCCATCCCCTCTTGGCAGCTCCATCTCCTGCTCCCCCGTCTCCTCACCCTCTCTCCGTTGGTTGGTTTCCACAGCTGTGGTGAGTGAGGGGCAGATGACCGGAGAATTGGCCCCTGGGAGAGCGCTGAGCCATCCTGGTGCTATTAGGCTTGTGGCTAATAATAGGTGTTTCAGACCGGGGGAAGATCAATCAGGGGGGGAATCATGGGGAATGTTCTGAGCAGTGCTTTTTACACATCGGCCCAGATGGATGAAATTACACTTGTCAGTTTTTAGTTGCATTACTCCCAAATTGGTTGTCTACTCTTTTTTTTCCCCTCATCTCCCTCCCTCAGACCCTCTCCTCTCTTTTCTCTCACTTTGCCCCCATTCATGTGTCAGTGGCCTGTTAAAAGGATTCTTTGGTGAAATCCCTGTCATTTTTGTCTTTTCCCTGTTTAGCCCTCAGCCAGCAACTTTATTGCCGGCTTGCATGCACTTAGAAGAAAGTCTTAAGGCTGGCTCAATTTTCATGTTAACAGCGAGTTGCAGCTGACATTCTGTATGTGTTCTGTGTGCATAATGAAGCTACTGGATTTTTTTATTGTCAAATTCTGAGAGAAAGGCTGGAGAAAGTGGTAGATCCTCAGAGAAAAACACTACATGATGCACTGGTTAAAGCAGTAATCACTCTGTATGATGCAGCACTCACCAAAGTGTTTATAAAATATTGAAGATTTAGCCACTACTGCGTGCTTTCTGTCATCATTAAGGCACCAGAGAACCATGACTACATGTTAGGTCATTGTTAATTAAAGAGTGATTACATACATTTGACAAACTAATTGTGATTTAAATTGACATAAATAAAATTGAGTTTATTCTTATTTTTTTGTAATAATGTCCTGATTATATTTCCTCAATTAAAGTGTTTCAAAACAATGATTTGAAGAGTCATTTTTGAATTGTTTTATGAAATATGTTTTTGCTATTTGCTATGGGAAAAAATCCTGCATCATGATCACTGTAGGAAGATTTTGATTGTGAAAATAAAATATCAAAGATGTTACATAAAGCAAGAAGGAATTGAATATGCATTTTTTAACTGTTGTTTGTAGTATTTTATGAATTTTTGGTTTACATTTACATTTTTAAAAAGGCTTATTGTTAAGTGTCCAGAATTTGTAGTTTAAATCATGAAAGATATATATGTTTAAAGTAAACATTGAAGCATTCAGACAAAATAAAATGTATTTTCTGTTAAAAGATTTAAGCTTATTTCAACCCCGAATGCCAGAAATTGCTTATTTGCAAAGTACCGTATTATCAAGAACTCCATTTTATTTAGCGTCACTGAATTGAAAAACATTAAAGAATGTTTTTTTAATATAGTTGAAAATAAATGTAGGCATGAAGGGGTTACATTTGTTTAATTGATGTATTATTTAAATATTTCAAGCATTTAATTTGCTAAATTTTGGGTTTAAAATGAGAGATAGAATTGGTTGAACTGACACACTTCCTTGGTTCTGACTAAAAGTGTTAAAAAAACAAAATGTTTTACCAATACCATTGCATTTGAAGGTAGTGGTAACTGGATGACCTGAGCGTTTTGTGTAATTGCGGTGAAGGCTCAGGAAGGTTAGGAAGGTGTTTTATGTGGCCGTACACGCTGGCCATGCAGCTTATCATCAAAACCTTCAAAGCTCCTGAAGTGTTGGATGATAAACAGTGCAGAAGCAGCTGCAAAGGTGACAATGGCGGCTCTTTTCCCAAAGCAGTCACTGATTTCCTCGTGAAACCCAACTTAAATATTTCATTTTTCCTTAACAGCTGTGTCCGTTTTTTCTTCTTGAAGTAGTTTATCAAAGTGATTGTTTTGTCTCACAACCTTCCCTTCTACAACCTGACATCAGAAATCTATGGCATGATAATCACAGTGGAAGAATGGCTGTGTGCTAAATAAGCGTTTTTTCCCCCCTCAGTGGAAATCAATACAGTCCCCAGATGTTGGGGTCTCCTGGTCCCTCGATGCAGAGATGTTCCGCAGTGTCTGATTGCACGAGGGAGATGGCTGGAAACAGAAAGGCTTCTTTGACTGAAAGCGTGGTGACCATGGGGGAGGAAACCGAGCCCTCTGTGAGAGGAAGAGTCTCCTTAGCAACAGCAAGAAAATTAACATTGACATCCTGACTTCCCAGCAAAACTCTTCTCAGGGCTTCTGCTGGATATTTCCATGAGGAGAGTATTAAAAAAAAAAGTTCAAATGCTGATATGAAGGCACACACTCCCCGCTTGTCTTCCATTTATATTGAAATGAGCTCTCCTCTCTTCTCTGTTTGTGTGCAGTGAATACAGAGAGTCCTAATATATGTATTTTGCTCATTTTACTGTGTGCGCTGTTTCCGCGCCTCTCCTCTGTAACTCTGTGTTTGCCTCCCGCTGTGGTAAACACAACACAGCCATGATAGCACATGCATTTCAGAAAGCTCAAAACACTGCAGAGGAGCCGAAACATTCTCAGTTTCTTCCCCTCTCCCTCCCTTTCAGCCAAGGCATTCAGCTCCCATGACTGCAAACATGCATAATGACAGCATCTCCCGGGGGCCAGCGGAGGTACCCCACTGATGTCGAGACACTCTATCCTGTCGTCACATCGGCAGTGCAAGCCAGAGCCTGGTGAGCTTTGGCAAAGCCCTACCAGAAGCTGGGCTGGGTTTTTTTTCCCCGTTAATAAAATGAAGTGCAAATTGGACCAGGCTTTTTGGAGCAGCTCACTGCTTCCTCCCATTACGAGGCCAGGGCGAGCGCCATGGAAGCATAAGCGTGAATACATTATAAAGTAATGAGGAAACATCCAGGAGAGGGTCATGGGGGGCCTCGAGCTGCTCCAGGTCCCTTCCGAAGAGCTTTCAGTGTGCTCCGTGATAGATTAGTCATTCACGTTTGAAGAGCCAGCGAGAGGTTGAGTTCAACAACATTACACATAGCAACAGTTGCTAAGAGTTGCAGCCAGGGAGGCCCGTTCATTTATATGTACAGTTGCTGCGGAGCAGGAATATAGGTGAAAAAGGATGGAGCTGTTTTTTTGTATCGCTGTTGATGACGGTGACATTTCCAACAATGCAGAACAATATTCTCCAACACAGAGAAAGTGGTTGGAACCATGGAGGAGAAAGTAATCATATCAAAGCACCACAAGAGAGACGAAATGCCACTGATATTTGTCAAAATTACATCAGTGGATACGGCTGGATTAAAAACTCCTGCTGTTGCTGAAAAATCAACGGCAAAAGGAATGATTAAAGCAGCTCACATGTGAGTGACAGGACTGCATCACAAACAGGCTCTACGCGTTCCCTTCAGGGTGGGACAGGTGGGTGGCAGCCAGGTTAAGCCTGATACTTTCCAGTCATTCTCAGGGCAAACGCCCTTGGTCACCGATGAGGCCACGACAAGTTGCCTGATGGAACGCCATGGCAACAGCCCACACCTGCCAAGAGTTCCCCCCCCATCTCTATGGTGGCCCTGAAGTGCAAATCACATCAACAAATCACTCAAGGGAAACCAAAGGAAACCAAAACACAACACCCCCCCTAAAAAAAAAGAAAGAAAGAAAAAAATGAATGTTTGGGAAAAGTAATTTCCTGAAATAAAAATAAAATGTCAAAAAATTAAACACAGTGATAAATCAGACAAGGTAGGTACTAAGGTACTATAAGAATTCCTTATTGGATGATGACGTTTGTCCATTATTTTAACTCAAAGTTATTTAGCATGAAGTGATACTGCAGCTCTGTACTAATAAAACTTTTATTGTATATGTTTACATTGAAGACGCATTAGGAAAGGCTCAAACGTCATAATCTAATCAGTGATGTCCCACAGTGATGTCCTGGTTTTCCTTTTTTTTAAATAGTGTTTTTTTTGTTTCTGGATTTTGTTTTGATTTCTGAAAAATAATGTTTTCTTTCTCATTTGTTTTGCTCTTTTGATTGTCATTGCGATGTTTAGTATGTTTTTGCATTGAGTAAATTGTTGATAGTATTTGAACTTCAGGGCCACCGTACATCTCCCCTCCTGTACCCCCTCTCCTCCTCAGTCACTTCTACATGTTTCCTGAAAGACAGACTCTGTGAACAAATTCTGGGTGCATGCCACTGCCACTCTAAATAAAGGGCAATTTTTGGGTTGTGTCTCCTTGTGCCCCCTCCTTTCTTTACTCTTTTAATATTTTTGCATAAAAAAACATTTGCTAACATTTTTTCCTCTCTTTCTGCAGGGTGACTCACATAAAACAGTGAGGAATAAAAAAACTTTGGGTGGGAAAGACAAGCGAACATTTTCCTTTGTCATTTTTCAGCTCCAGTTTTTCAGTTGTTAAACCAAAGCGTTGAATAAATCCTCTGTTGAGAGCTTCAACTCAGCTGTGTTATCAATTAATCAAATTAATCAAGACTGGAGGAAGTTCTGCAGGATCCAGCTGACTAAGAGGCTGCATAAATGTTCAAGTGAACTGCTGCTTGATGGAAACCCCACAAGTAATAATCACAAAGAACAAACACAGCAATGATGGAAGATCCTGCAGAGCTGCTTCAGGTTTCCCTGCGCTTACATTAAGTTCCAGTGTTTGCTATGTTAAAAATTCAGTTTAACATTCATGGAATCAAAAAGACAAATGTTTTTAGCCTGACGATTACATGGAGCGGTGTCTGTGTGGATCTCATTCACAGTGCATGAAGGATGCTGTTAAGAGATCAGGTTTATTTATTTTAAAAAGAAAGGAAAGAAAATGGGTAGAGGTTCAGGTGTCACGGGGGGAAAGGGAAGTACCCAGGCGCAGAGAGGAGAGGGGGCAGGAGGATGCAGGGAATAGGGTTTAATAACAAAACTCGAAACTACAAAACAAAACCACTGCATACGGCAGGCAAAACTCGAAACACTACAAAGACTCGAAACCGGGGAAATATACAATATGGACCAGCACAGGAGGAAGGGAAAGACAGGACTTAAATACATACAAGGCAACAAGACACAGGTGGAAACACTCAGGACTGAATGGGGCAAGGGAAAACTAGAAACAACAACAAAACAGGAAATACTACAAAATAAAACAGGAAATCCAAGAACAAAACACAAAGGAACTGAAACCGTAACATCAGGAGGAGAGCTATCGGATGCATCCACCATATTGCATCTGTATTCTACCCGCTGATCAAGTCACCGAAAACGTCACGTGACCAAAGTTGAGTCCCTGTTGACGCAACGACCTCGACAAAGTTGAAATTTTTGATCTCTAGCCGTGCCACATAAATTGCCCTGCTGCCAGACTGCCGCTCCATACCCATCAATTAATTTGCACCACAGTGACTCAGGTGGTTTCTGTACCATTGACTCAGCATTGAAACTGGTCGCGGGAATCGCCTTCGGTATGAACGCAGCTTAACATTTGTTTTAGTGGAATCTGTCTTTTTGTATGTCACAACCAAGGCTCAGAGGTTACAGGTATTGTAAATATTGCTGTTTTTTGTGCCACAAATGAGTTAGAGTTACTGTAAACACAGTTAATAAAGTCTGACCGAATGACTTATCCCTGACTCTTTTGTCTTGCTTATGCACCTCATAGTTTGGTGCACCTTATACATGACATGAGGTCAAAAATAGACCATTCATTCACAGTGCACCTTATGATCCTTTAGTGAGAAGAATCACTATTTTGGCAATCCTAACTAACTTTTTCTATAAACAGCTTTTGATAAACATTTGTACCCCTGCAAAGAAACTGACATATATTGGATGTTAATGCTAAGTTGCTATTTATAGTTAGTCCATTGGTGTTGTTGTATAGTAATGACCATACCTATTAATGACCATACCTATTAGGAATATCTTATCTTATCTTATTTGGTTGTATGGCTGGATTTATAAACCTACATTAGATCTCCTAAAACGATAAACAAGGGGGTCAAGGCACAACAAAAGACAAATGAAGATGCTTACTGAGGTGAAATGTGGCAAAAAGCTAGAAGCCTGTAGAAGACGAACCCTTAAAAACACATTTTCAGATGTAATGTCTGCTTTTAGAACTATTCCGGTCGAGCATGACCAAATTATTAATGCTAAGCTGCCAAAGCTATGGGAGGTAAAGGAATAAAGGGCGAAGAGAAAAACACCAATGAATGGTGGCTGAAAAACTCATTGACAGAGCAGGGATCAGTAAAGCTATGTTTAAGTTCAGCAGGATATCATGCTGCTCTCTTAGTGATCATATTAATGCATGCATGCAAGGAGAAAAACACATATTCCTGTGACAATTACAAAAGTACTGCAACAAACACTGCATGAGACAGAAAACAACAACTTTTAAAAACAAAAACAGCTTTAAAAGAACTTTGCAGCTGGTGTCACAACAGAAATTGGTCATACGTGAATACACGTGGAAAAACTGAGGAAAGTTGTTGTCTTAACGTGAAATTTTCACAGATGTATCACGAATGAACCACGTTAAAACAACGAAAGAAGTATGAACAAACTACGCAACTAACACGTAAATGATTATTATTAATGATTATTGTGCTGTTTCTATGTAATTTATTAGGGATTTGTGTGTCAGTTTTGTAATTTTACCGTGATATGTGCGCCATTTATGCAATAATAAAGTTATACATAAGTAAAAAGTTATACATGGAATGGTTGCTTAGGTATCTCGCAAAACAAAACACAATTGCATGAGAAGTGTTTCATTTAGCATATAACCTCCTCTAACCAATCCCCGCTATCATCTTGTATATGTGTTTATGTTCATACATTTGTCTGATTTTGATTGTTTTATTGCTAATTTACTTTTAGGTTAACTGCTAATTTTACTGACTGTATTCTTTAATATGTACGTAATATTATGTAAGTATGTCATCTTATTTGGATCTTTTAGGGTGATTTTAACATCTACCTAGAGACTGCCGATGAAAAAAAGCCCTTTGGCTAACTCTGGCATATTGACAGAATTGCTTATTAATATGCACTGTCCCTGTATTGAATAAATAAAAAATAAAAAAAACAATTTGCACGTACACTACGCGTACTTTTAACCAACCAAGAACTTTGAACAGCACAAAACCGAATTCACGTAAAGACCCGTCGGCCGAAACCCTCACCGGACATCAATGAATGACAAACACAAGAAAAACGCTTGTGTATAACGGGTATCACGCATGTATCACGAAAGACCAAAATTTCAAATGCAAACTGTGCAAATTCGCAAAATATGAATAGTGGCTGCTTGACATGGCCTTTAGACTGTCCACAGACAGAAACTGACTGAGAACAGAAATCCCTTACAAACCATCCTCTTTGGGAGCAAACTGTAGTCAGACCTTTGTGTAAACGAGAAAACCACAGTGCCTGTACGCTGGGAAAATTATCACAGCTCACAGAAAGAAAACGTCTCCTTTTTCACAAAGCTGAATGGACATTGTAGGATGGATGTGAATGACAGGTGTGAAGTGGCCAAAACATCACAGTCAGAAACATTAGTCTTTGTGTGTTCACAGGAGGAAAGCAAACAGATGACAAACTGGGACAAGAAATATCATGTACAATAAAGAGTTAGAAAAGATACAGCAGGCATTTTTTGGTCAAACTATTAGAGCAAGGAGATCAGCTGGTTTTTATTTCTATTAAAAAATGCAGACACATGGTGGGATTTAATACACAAATGTACTTTGATGAAAGTGTTACAGATAGTTGTTGTTTGGATGAAGCAGAAGGACAATATTTTCAAGATAAACATGTCCAACTTTTTTTTCAAACAACAAAGCTTTATTGTAATGCAAGTGAGCATGTTCAAAAGAAGCAGGAGCAAACTTACATGAACCTGATGCCTGTTGGCTCCCAAGAAAGTGGCCACAGCAAGAGAGCTGTCAGATGACAAGAGTGTGAAAAACTCAAAACTCTCTCACTGTAGTAATTCAGCAACAATCCTTCAAAAAATGTGGTTCCCTGTCAGCTGTGGAGCTGGGTAAAAAAGTATTTAGTCAGTCGCCGATTGTGCAAGTTGTCCCACTTAAAAAGATGAGAGAGGCCAGTAGGGTAGGTCATAGGTATACTTCAATTATGAGAGACAAAACGACAAAAAAATCCATAAAATTCCACTGTCTGATTTCTAAGAATTAATTTGTAAATTATTGTGGAAAATAAGTATTTGGTCACCTACAAACAAGCAAGATTTCTGGCTCTCACAGACCTGTAACTTATTCTGTAAGAGGATCCTCTGTCCTCCACTTGTTACCTGTATTAATGACATCTGTTTGAACTGGTTATCTATATAAAAGACACCTGTCCACAAACTCAAAGAGTCACACTCCAAACTCCACTATGGTCAAGACCAAAGAGCTGTCTAAGGACACCAGAAACCAAATTGTTGACCTGTACCAGGCTGGAAGACTGAATCTGCAACAGTTAAACAGCTTGGTGTGAAGAAATCAACTGTGGGAGCAATTATTAGGAAATGGAAGATGAACCAGACAACTGATAATCTCCCTCTATCTGGGGCTCCCTGCAAGATCTCACCCTGTGGGGTCAAAATGATCACAAGAACGGTGAGCAAAAATCCCAGAACCAGTCGGGGGACCTAGTGAATGACCTGGAGAGAGCTGGGGCCAAAGTATCAAAGGCTACCGTCAGTAACACACTACACCACTACAGATATGCTGTTAATCGGCAGACGAAGAAGGAATACCAGCCTTGGTCTTTCGACAAATATGGACCCTTTTTTAATTTTTTTTTATTTTTTTTGTACTTCATAGCATTACTTTATCATAAAAAAAGAAAAAAAGAAAAAAAATGATAAATAAAAATACAAAAAAATAATAAAACAAATGATTAATCAATTATTGAAAATGGTTAAATTGATTGACTTTTAATGATATTACTTCACTTGCTCCAAAAAATTGATAAGCTGATTCATGAATTTCTCCTAATGTAACATCATTTTGCACATATTTTTAACTTTTGATACTTGACCACATTTTGCTATGGAAATTCCTGAAACAGGGTTATGTCTATTTTACTGATATAGTATTATTTTTAATCATATCAATGACTTTTATAAGTAACATAATCTGCATATATTTTGGATACTTTATTGCCATGTTCATTTCTAAAAGTTATTTTTTACAATATAATTTAAGTAATTCATCTTTGTCATGTGCTTTATTGATATTTCAAGATTTTTATTCTGTCTGCTAAAAGCTAGGAACCGGATAATGATAAATCATGTAATAAAATGGTAACCGTAGAACAGGGTTGGGATTATATAAGTTCGCTTCCTTCCACTCTCTAGCAATATTTAATTTTATGTCTAATTATTCCAAGTTTGATTAGTTATTGTATGAATGTATAACTGATGATTGTATTGTTTTTGTGTATTATTCCTGTTTGATTGCTTGAAATAACCCATTTCAAATCAAATCAAATCAAAAGATATATAAAAAAATCCAAACTAAATGACAAAAGGAAAAATACAGGGGGGGGGGGCAAGCAATGTGCTTTAAAAGCAAAACACAGACATATAAAATATAAATAATCAAGCAGCAAATGTCTTCAACTAACCATGACAAGTAACTTAACAAGTAACCCTGTACAAGTCACATCACTTGTACAGGGCGCTGGATGTTTTTGGTTTTTGGGTTGTCTGGACCCAAAGTAGTGGCTGCATCTTCAGGGGATCACAGTTGTGTCCTGAAGCTCGTACAGCTACCTAAAGGAACACCATGAAACTGGAATGTACAATTGTTATGCATATTGGGAGGAATTTATAAGGATAATGCAAATTACACACACCCATGACATACAGTGTGCTCACACTACACTCTAATCATTGGTAAGTCGTGCGTATGACACCTGTAGGATGCTGAAAAACAACACTCTGATTGTTTCCTAAATTCTAATAGTTGGGCTGAACACAAGGAGCGCACACCTAATTGAGAAGCACTAATGGGCTTTTTTTTGGAGTGGGCAGGATTTGGTGGGGTGAAAAATCCGTGCAACACTCCTGTGTCTCACCTATTTCACCCTGATGAGTGTTCACTGCGACCTGTCATCTACAGCATGGCCATAGAGAAACTTTTTTCATTTTTAGCCCACAGTCACCCCATATCCACCTGTAAAGACAGTTGTGACTAAGGCAAAATATAAACCCCTCTTAATGCATAAATGGATAAACTGCGAATAAAAATGGAAAATAGAAAATAAATCAGTTTCCATTGACTGGCTTGAATTAATTGGTGTAATTACATACATGAAGAACAAACACAAAGTACAGATAATTTCTTTAAATTGTCATGTATTTGTAAATGCTTTTAATAATCATGTGCCTGTGAATTAGCATTGCGCAAATGATGTTAGCATCCTATTTGTGCATTACTGCTCTACCTAACCTTAAAGGTAGCAAGAAAACTTTAACTTAAGTTATAACAGATCTAGTGATGACAGATCTGTAATTTGATCACTCGGTCTGACCCAGATCTCATTGTCACTGTCTTTTAGAGATATTAAATTAACAAATCAGCCGCTAATTTATAGTTTTCTTTATTTTAATTTACATTCCAAATGTCCATTTTGGAAACTACATTGTTTTGTTTTCCTCCTCAGCTGCTCCTGAGGCCGTCCTATTCACAGTTTAGCGTGCTGAGGAATGTTTGTTCAAGTTCAAGCAGATATACTGTGCTGATGAAGGGTCAGCGAGGGCAGTCCAGTCCAAAAGAGGCCAACAAAAACAACTCATGGGCCTTGTTTGGGCAAAATATTCTATGGTGTCTGGTTAATGTCTCCCGTTGAAATAATCAGAATTATATAAAGTATTTTTTTCTTTTTCAGTTTTCTGTTAAAAAAACACATTTTTATCTGAAGGAGCCATTAAGTTGCACATGGGATTTCTAAGTGTCCCAAATGAAGAGATGCAGAAACTAGAAGAGACATTTTTACATGCATTAATCTAAACTCAAGAAAGTAAACTGTCCCTGTGTTTGCATTTAAGCTTTTTTTAGAGACACTTGGTTTATTTAAATAAACATAAACTGGACTTAAAGTAAAAGAACTAAACTCAAAACCAACAATTCAAAAGTCAAAACTCGTGGAATGAAACGTGATTAAACGTGGTTAAAAAAATGGTGACAAAACAAAAGATCTGGCAACGAACAGCAGGAATGCAAGAACACAAACCAAAGACGAAGAAGATCTGGACACTAAGCCTAGAGAACTGACCTGCACATGCTGATTCTCACTCACAATAGTGTATTTCCCAAAAAATGTTTTTAGCAAATCATTCACGAATAAATTAATGAAAACTATCTTATCAAATCCTCGATTACCTGTTATAACTGATATAGGTAAAAGCAACATAGTCATAATTTTGTCAGATGAATTTCAGAGTACTACAATTTCTTTTTTGTTTTATTTTTGTATTTAGCTTTCTTTAAAGGAGATACATTGCATTTCATTCCAACACAAAACTTAAAGACCCAGTGTTTTGGTGTTTTGAACATGTTCTTGTGACATTTTTCTCATGATGGAAACAATATATAAAGAAAATTAAGCTTAACATTGCATTTCTGAGTATTTCTTTATTTAAATTGTTAGGAATCAGGAGCAGACTAAAAAATACAGTTTTAAAAAAGATTTTTCCTATTATCTGGAAAATACGCTTGGCGGGGCCACAAGCTTCCTGCTCTGCTCCATTCTGCTGCATCCACTTGCAAATAAATAGATCCATGAACGTCTTTGCTTTCCTCTTTTGAACTCCAATAGTGCTCGTAATTTTTGTTGCACCGCTAATGTTAGGTTGGGGTTGTGAGGGGCTGTAAGCTAGCTGGACATCGTAAAAACAGATGGACGAGAGGAACTACGGATGATCACACTCTACACCAACAGTCCCGCCCACAACTCAATGGCAAATTTCTAATGAACTCTTGCTGCTCTGCAGAAACTGTCATACAAAAACGACTCAGGTTTTAAAAACAAGTTGGTCTAAAAATGGCATAATCCTAACTAAAAGACCACTGGGAACACTTCCACAATAGATCGTGAGATGATCGGAGTGAGACTTTAAGTGTTACTGGTTGATGGTTCAACAGTTGGGACTAAACATACAGTAGATTCGAGAAAAAAATGGGACCCAATGCCCAATGGGGCGACAGTGGCTCAAGTGGTTGAGCGGGTCGTCCAATGATCGAAGGGTTGGCGGTTCGATTCCCCGCTCCCACCAGCCCAGAATGTCGTTGTGTCCCTGGGCAAGACACTTGCCTCCAGTGTGGCTCCACTGGTGTGTGAATGTGTATGAATGATCCCAGTGATGGTCAGAGGGGCCGTAGGCGCGAAATGGCAGCCACGCCTCTGTCAGTCTGCCCCAGGGCAGCTGTGGCTACAACCGTAGCTTACCATCACCAAGTATGAATGAGGAGTGAATGAATAATGGACATAATGTAAGCGCTTTGGGTGTCTTGAAAAGCGCAGATAAATCCAATCCATTATTATTATTATTAAAACTTAGCATCAAGGGTTGGCTTCAGGGGTTAAACTGAGTGAGGTCTGTACTCAGCTCACAGTTCCCACAGGAGATGGTCAAAACTGGGGGAACGCTTGTACTGTGAGTACAATTTTTACAAACCCAACACTGAGATAAAAGTTATTTGGAATTTGAACTCACAACCAACTCTACCATTTCTCTGCAGAAGCCTCAGCTCGGCTAAACCTTTTTCAACTATGACTTCATGCTTACAAGAATTGAATGTTATAGCAGATTTATGCTAAATTTGTGATCAGCTGTGATTACAAACAACAATTACTAGACAGTCTCAGATCTCAGGCTGTATAGATCCACTGAACGCCTGCATGAGGACTGCACAATTTTGTTCCATTTTTCTCGTTTGGTACATCAGATAAACAGCATCTTCAAATAAATGGCATCACCATGGATCATCTAAACAGCGATAATAAATGGACAAGAGAGTGAATTTGTCAGCATGTACAGAAATTGTCCATACACGAGCAACATTTGCATCCTTTTTTTATGATCATCAAGCTAGACACACATTATAACAGGAACACTGTCCACGCAAAAACAAATTACAGCCTACTAAAGGGATAAAAATGCTCAGACTAATCAGAACAGTATGATTTTAGCATATTTATCATCCATCAACACCTCAAGGCTGCCTTTGGTTTCATCCTGCAACTACATTAACACTAACCCATGCTGTCTCTGGATTTATTAGCCTTCAGTGCAAAAAAACATAAAAAAGGCAGTTTCATCATAACCACTTTAAAACGGCCATCGTAAATAATCCCCCTGCACGATCTGACTCATGTGACGTCTAGAGTCGTGTCATGAAAGCACTGTGGCACAAACATTGCTCTGTTCATATTACAAATTAAAATTAAAGAGGAGGAATATGTCACTCATGAGCGTGCATAAGAAGAAAGCATCACCTCTCCAGTTTTGTGAAAAAAGCAAAAATCAAATGTCAGTCTCTCCATGAGCAGAGGAGTAGCCATGGTTGGTAATAATTCTTGGCACTCATATTTAAACTTTGTTTTACAGCTTTGACACGGCCTTATGACAAGCTACTAAACTGCTGCCTAATAAATATCGCCTCCGTTTTTATGCCAGCTTTGAGGTAGCCCTAATTAGGGAGGTACAACACATGCTCCCCAGTGACATTCGTTCTCACACAAGCCAAAAATAACACCATGAGGGAGGAAAAGGTGAGCGCCTTGTTGCGTGTTGAATTGTTGCATACTTAGTATTTCATGGTGTTTGCACGTCTCTCTGGTTTGTTCATTTTTTTTGTAGAGGAAAGATCTACAGACATGAGTCTAAGGTGGAATATCAAAGGGACTTCAGGGGATGAGAGGAGTCTATGACTGAGATGTTCTGTGACAAGGTGAGGAGGTGGAAAGGAGGGAAATTCAATTAAGGATAACTAAAATACACAATATACAATATAATAAATCATCCCTAACACAATTATGACTGTGCAGAAAGGTAAAACTCAACACCCACTCTAAAGTCTCCCTAGGTGTGATTTTGTGAGTTTTTGTGGGAGGGATTGTGTGACCTGGGGCAGACTGGCAACCTGTCCAGGGTGTACCCCGCCTTTGACCGACTGGCCGGGACAGGCTCTGGCAACCCTGTGACCCCGAAAGGGATACAGCGGGTTAAGCAAATGGATGGTTGAATGGATAAATTACACCCACTTCTGTCAAGTTAAGCCCAAATATAAGGAGGGATATGTTTTGCTAAAAAATTTAACTATAACCGTTAACCTGTATTATATGGAAGCGATTATGTAGCATAAATAAAAAGCAAAGTCAAAAGCAGAAATGCTTTTTCATTTTCAAAATGAAAAAGCATTTTTTGACTCAAAAATATAATGAAAAAGCAATCCACCAAAATGCTTTTTCATTTCCTTCCATAGTATTAAGGCTTTTTCAATGACAGTTTCTGCAGAGCAGTAGTTTGTTTGAAATTTGCCTTTGAGTTGTGCGCGGGACTGTTGGTGTAGAGTGAAAACGTCCCTAGTTCTTATCGTCCATCTGTTTTTACGCTCTCCAGCTAGCTTACAGCCCCTCACAACCCCAACCTAACATTAGCCGTGCAACAAAAATGATGAGACATATTGGAGCTAACCAACCGTACAATTTTTTACCTAAATGCTAACTCAGACAACGAAAACAAAGACGTACAGGAATCTATTTTTCTACAAGTGGCCACATCAGAATGTGGCCCGCTCATTGTAGGTTCTACATAACACCTCTAAGCGTTTTCAAATGGCATTTTTGTCATCTGCTCCTGATTCACAAGGATTTGAATAAAGAAATACTCAGAAATTATATTGTAAGCTTAATTTTCTTTATATATTTCCTCCCTCATGAGAAAAACGTCACAAGAACATGTTTTAAACACCATAACACTATTTTCGTCAGAGTGGCCTGTGAAAGGTATAATGTTTGCTGTACAAAATGTGAAAACATGAAAATTTTAAAAAGGGGAAAGGGAAACGAGTTTTAATGGAAATTGTTCTGATATATTTAAATGGAATTTAATAATGATCTTTTATTTTTCTGAGGGTGCTTTGAACAATAGAAGGGGTCCCCAACCCCGGGCGGGGACTGGTACCTGTCTGTGGGTCATTTGGTATTGGGCCAGAAAGAAAGAATAAATAACTTGCATTACTTCAGTTTTATGTATTTCGGAATCTGAAAGATGTTTTATTTTGAAAAATTGCCCTATTCTCTGTTACATCTGTCTATGTTACTCTTAACGCAGGCCAAGGCGCTGTTCTCAGTCATGTGAAAGGTTACCGCTAAAAGAAATCCCAGGAGCTAGCAAAATGAATAAAAAACAAACGTCTTTGGAAAGTTTCTTTGCCAAGGGGAAAACGCCCAGCCAGGAGACAGAAGAGAAGTCTTCCACTCCCCCAAAAAAACCAAAAGCTACATTTAGTAGGCAGGACTTCGTTTTTGCACCATGAGTGTGGGAAAGGGAGAGGATGATGACACCTGTACGATGTACAATGTCTTTCGTGTCAAAGCAATAGCTCAGGGTTCGTCTTGCTATGTCTCTGTTTCTCCTTCTTCGTAGCATTGCTATAATAATCATCTGCCTACATCCTAAAGAACGGTCCGTTAAAACTTGACATCATACCGGTCCGTGGCGGTAAAAAGGTCAGGGGCCACTGCGCAATAGGATAAATGGGTTGGTAATGGCAAAATTGTACAACTTTATGTGTTTTTTATTTTATTTTGGGTTGTTCTCATAAGTTGGACCAAACCACATGACAGTTGGAACAGACTTGCTTTGGGTAATGTTAACCAAAACCTTATTTGATCTGGAATCTACTCATCCTTCCATCTTCCAAATTTGCTGAATCCCCTTTGGGGTCATGGGGCTGCTGGAGCCTATCCCAGCTACTGTTGGTTGAAGATGGGGTTCACCCTGGACAGATCGCCAGTCGTGTCATAGGGCAATCTGGAGTCTAAAATAAGGGTTATCTCACCTGCTTTATTTGCATGGCTACCTGTTTTTTAAGTGTTGCAAAGTCAGTTTGCTTTTACACCACGGTGAATCAAACCAGGGTTCATTTGCAAAGACAGTAAACAAAAACTTTTTTCACAAAGGACCAATGATTGTTTGTTTGATCTCCTGCAGATTTCACAATTGATGGTTGATGAAAAATTCTTCAGGATACACTATTTTCTAAAATAAAATCTGCAAAAAGGCATACATAATTTCAGAAATCTTAATCTGTACTTTTTAAAAACGAATTTAACTAATTACTTTCCTGTTTTTAATTATTTATTTATTTGGGAATTTGTGAAATAAATTGGGAGTCCATAAAGTTGCATTCACTATCCTTTTGTAAAAGGTTCTGCATATGAGCTGTTTTGCAAACTTCTTCGGTGTCATAAATCTGTATTATTTTTTATGGAGCTGATGGTATTAATAAAGTTGACAAGAATATCAAATATAGGAAAATGACTCAAACGTGGTTTACATGAATTCAGATGCACACACTGCTTATAAATCACAGTAATGCTTTTAGATTAATAAAACATCCACCGCACACCCCAGAGCCAAGAAATAAATTGCTGATCCTTTTAATCCAACTGTGATAATTGCTTTCTCCAAGTCTCTACTGAGGGTGGTTTCAAGAAACAGCTGTTTTTATGCATTTCCAACTGAAAGAGAGAAATAAAAAGAACTTTTGCAACTACACGTGCTCCTTAATGCTCAGTAAAAGAGACCAAACTTCACATCCAGAGCATAAGCCACTTTTTTGTTGCCAACAACTAATTGATATTTTTCCACAAACAGCTCCAGTACCTTTAAATCTTAATCATGGCAGTCGGTCTAGACTAGACATGACATCATTGCAACAGGTAGCCCAGTTTGTTCCACGGGTCTTTAATCATCAAGATTGCCATCATAATGGGTGAGTGAACCAATGGCTCATAAAAAAAGGGCCCTCTGTGCCGACGAGTCAGATAAGGTGTGTCTATGCTTCAAACGGTCTGGAGACAGACAGGAGAACAGTGTTTCCTTTATTTCACCATCTGATGGGAGATGAAGCACCCAACTGCAGGCAACTTGAGACTATGAAGAACTGGAAGGTGCAAAAATCAATCAAAATGACGTTTGGGAAAAAAATGACCTTAAGTTAAAGCAAAGGTATTTTCTAATACGCTGGAACGGGGGTTCAAGACATTCACATGAGCACGGACAAGGGGAGGCAATGTGTGATGGTCTGCAAAAATCCACAATTAACTAAAGAAATAAAAATTATAATAAACAGAAAGATGGACAATTAGACAGGCATTAAAATATGTAAAAGCAGCCTCAACAAGGCACAAACCAGTTGTGCCGGTCCCAAGCCCGGTAAACCAGAGGGTAGTGTCAGGAAGAGCATTCAACCTAAAATGTATAGGACATGGTAAATAGATCAAAGGAGAAGATAGACGCATGGACAGATAAACTGATGTGAAGATAACATGATCATCAATGCATTTTAGGGGCTTGGAGGGATTTAACACCCAAAACTCTCAACACTCCCACACTTGCCCTCCTTCCCCCTGATACACTGCTCCCCACAGTGGGGCAGATCAAATCCAGGCCTGGATATTCAGCATGTTATTGTATAGGCATAAACAATAACCCGAGCTCTGCCAAACCACATTCAGCTCCCTGTCATTGCATGTCTTCCTCTTTTCTCTCCTTCTTTCTCTAACCCTGCATGTTGGTTGCCTCTTTGTCAGCCACACCAGTTATTCCCTTAATCCTAAACAGATTGGCTCCCGCCGCAGAAGAACACCCTCAGTCTGGCTGTCTCCTTGGCCCTTGCTCTGCAGAAACTCCATTAATCTGCAGCACATGGCGATAAGTTATGGAATGGATTGTGGGCCCTGCGACGTATGTGGTCTGCTGGCTTTTCTGATGAGGGGGGGGGGGGGCACACACTACCAAAAAGAGGATACAAAATTGATCTTTGCTGTTCTCGCTTTCAGAACTTCCCGGACCAAAGGGGGAGGAGGACAGTTGTCAGTCATTCGTAATAGCTGCTCCCCTCAACAGCGGAGTCAGTGGCTTTCTCCCTGATGCGAACACTGCATAGAAACTCATGCGGCACTCTGAACGTGTAATTATCAAACTTGGAGCTGCTTATTAAGATGAGAGAGGGGACAAGGCGATTGTGTTTTCTTTCTCTCTTTCACCCTTTTTTTTGTTTCCCTGCACAATGGAGTAAGTGGAGGCCTGTGAAACAATGGTGAGGAAGAAGGATCTGAGAGGAGGAGGAGGACATGGGGAGAAGAGGCAGGGGGAGAATGAGATAAAGGAGAAAGAGACAATCAAGCACACACACTCACAAGCACAAAGTTTACACACACACAATGATGCAGTACTTTCTTTTTCCTGCCTGTGTGTGTCCATGTGCATACATTGTGTTTCTTTCTGGGGGTGGGTTGAATCTCAGAGACGCAGCTGCAAGGCTCTGACTCTAGCTCTATCATTTGTGCAAGGCTGGTGTGCCAAGGGTGAAAAGTGACAAAAATGATCCAAGAATTCACTTGTATATGTGTGTGCGTGGGGGTGCAGGTAGGGGTTAGTGTGGTTGGGAGGAGGTGTGTTGTTGTATACGCATCCTGGGTGTCCTAGTGTAGGAAGAAGGGGGAAAATTACACTTCTGTCCCAGATGTCCTGAAAGAGAACCAAATTGAACAAAACCCTCTAAAATCAGTGACTGAGATTCACCCAGTGCAGTTTAAAAACATAAAATGACTGAATCTTTGCATAAAGCAATGCATGCACACAACGTGATTAAACTGTACTATTCTGTTCTAAATGAGACATGCATAACATTACTGCAGGTACAACAAATATAGCAAACTGCAAATCAATAATTGTTATTTGTTCAAATCCTGACTCTGTGTGGAAAGTTAGCCTCTGCCTGCATCAGGAGTGTTCATTACGTCGATCAACCAGATGTGACGGTAGACGCGGGCCTTCAAAGATAAAAAACAAAAAAACAAAAAAAGCATATGTTTACAAAAAATTCTGTTAGCAAATTATCATACTCACCATGTAATATGTCACTTGATTGACATGCAGAACGGCCAATCAAACATCGTCTGAAACATCAATGTGTTTAACTACACTGTTCTACATTGGGGACCCGGCACCCGACAGAGGTCTGATTTGGCAAACTTGTTTAGCAGTTTTAGAGAGGAACAGTCACTTAGTCCTTTAGGAAGTAGAGGGCATCCAAGAGCATCTTGATGAGAGGCAAACAAGGTCAGTTGGCCGAGGAAAAATCTACAGTCTACCAGACGGAAACGAAACTAAAATTGTAATGATTATCAGCATGTTTTCTGTTTTGTTTGAAAGAGAATTATATTTTTTATATCAGGCAAACACCACAAGTGTCCGGAAGTGGTGGCGGTGGTGGAGGACCCAAAATGCAGGAGACCCGGCTTGGTGACAGGAAATAAAACATTCAATAAACAAACTGAAAAAGACAAAACCCATGGAGCAACAAAAAGGTGACACAACAGAGCAGAGCAGATGACCTGACAAGGATGGACTGAAAACCAGACACTTAAATAGGCTGCGGGCAATTAACCAAAACGACAGCAGCTGGGGATCATGTTGGACTGGGAAACAGTGTGACTGAGGGCAACTCAGAACTTGACCAAAAACCACATAACCCAATCAAAACCACATAACCGTTACAACAAGCCCTTATTTAGATATTGCCACAAGAGCAGATGTTTTTTTTATTTTTAAAAGATAGTTATGTTGTTATAAAAAAGGAGCTTTACCATGAAACTTACAGAGACAATGTGTTGTGGAAGGTACAGAGCTAAAAATTAAATGATGATTACGGACTTTAGCACCGGTCGAAAGTGGTAATGAGGTAAACAAAAAAGGTTGATTTGACTCCCCTGTAAAATTAGAGATAAGCGGTGATTCAATATTAATAATTTAGAGTTGGATATGAACTGGTTAAAGTTAAAATGCATAAAAACCATTCTCATTGCAGTGTCCTTGTAAGGATAGTTGTACAAGCTTGTGTGTGTGAACGTGTGCATGTGCATGCCAGGCGCAAACAATGAGACTAGTTCATAGATATCACTAGGCTTCCACAAAGACACCAGCTCAACAACAGCCCTCACAGACAAACTCCTTGGCCCCATGCCTCCAACCAAACAGCAAGAACCATTTAGTGTCCAGTGGCTTTTATCAAGCACTGGTGACCAAACTTAGAAAACAAAAAGCAACACAGTGAGATCTTCAAGATCATTTTTGAGTCTACTATACTGTGTCAAAAATTTTAATTCTACATTCTATATTTACAATAGGAAATTGTATCAAGTCGGTAAATGATTTAAATGTGTATTAGCACATATTAATCATTTGTTACTGTAATGCTAGTAAAAGTCTTAAAAAATGCACACAATGTTTTCCCATTATTGCAGGACTGGATTGCAGTCTAATTGGTCACTCAGGTTTTACAACAGTCACAATGATGTAACATGTTAGAAATATTGTTTTGTGTTGTCTTGTTAAAACAAAACAACCTCTGCTTTAAAAAAAGACTTGAAGACCATGCTCAGAAACTGTCATACAGTATCCTTCATGAATGGGACCTTTACATACATGTGCAGATGAAGCCATGTGCTCTGGTGCTGTCTACTTTTAACTCTTTAATACCGGAGATGTCGGCAAAAAACACCACACACGCTGTGACATCCCGTAACTCTTTGACTGTCAATGCGATCAACGTTATCAGCCGATTCTTGAGACGAAAGAAAAGTAAAGAAAAAGTAAAGTGTTGCATAACGGGGAAAAGCTGCTCAGATTTCTCAGCTTCAGAAACTGCTGGAATTACAATAATTGCATAAATGGTGACAGAGTTACGGTAGTCCAAAGAATGTATACACTGAAACTAAAGCCCTGGTCTTAAAGTGTTCCACAGTTTTCACATCACTTCATCATTTCTTTTAGTTTTTTTTTCCTGACAACTAACTACTTTAAAAAGGAACTCCTTCAAGTTTAAGTTATACTTGCCATGGACTCCATCCTCCTGAAAATGTCTGAGACTTTTAGTTTTTTTTTTTTTGTTTAAGCTGCAGGCAGGCACTGTAGGCAGTTGAGTGTCGCTATAGAACGTAGTTTCTGATTCATCGACTTGGTGTGTCAATCAACGCTCCCTATACTTGCATGTAAAGCTGGTTTGCCTATATAAAGCTGCATTTATTGATCTTGACACTTGATTTTATCCAGGACTCTCCTCCATGCGGATTGAGAGGTGTGATTCCCCATCTGGTTAGAGGTGGTATCCTTTTTCAAAAAGGCACAACACCCCAAAATGATGAAACTCTGAACCACCTAACATGCCTCTGGAGTCCTGTGAAGTAACCGAGCACCGTAAATCCTGCTCTGAACAGGTGGGTAGGTCACTGCCAATTTGCAACAAGTCAACTATAAGCTAGCTGTAAAAAAAAAAAAATTGAGCACAATCTGAAGTAGAAGGATTTTTTTTCTGCAGTGATTTTAGAGGCCTACAGTGCTGAGCTGCCCTGTGTTTCCCCCTTTGCGTGTGTTGAGATCTGAGGACCTCCTACACAATCTCAGACTTCCTTGTTCTTGATCAAAGGTAGCTTGTATTGTTCAGCGAAACTATGATAAAGGGGGTCCTGTTACAATTAGGGGGAGCTTGTACTTATTTCATCACCCTTGACTTGTTGGTGCATTGGTCAGATACTGTGAACATGAGAGCCCCGGCTCTGACCTCTGCTTGACAGTAATGATTGCACCTTAACCCTTAGGCTTATTTGTGTGAGTGTTGATAACCCTGCACACATTTTTTGAGACATGGCGGAAAGCTGTCTCTGGGAGCTGCTTGGATAAAACACATGATGTACAATATGTCACTTGCTCAACCAGCAAGCATAGCATTTTCAACCACCCTCTCCCTCACTTAACATACTCGTGTAATTTACTGTATAAACTTTATTTTAGTTGATTAGACTCAGCAGTTGTTTGAAATGCTCAAAAGCTGTACATATGCATGGGAACATGCCCTTTTTCCCTCGCATTCAGTCCCCCCCACTCCTCATTTACCCCATTCACTTCCTGCTATCTCTAGGGCCAATCTAAAGCTGCGCTATTACGAGTCCTGTACTCGCCGTGTTGGCGGCCGATTTAGAACATCAACACCATCAATCAACCGGCTGATGGGGCCAACCAGCTGGCTGAACCGTCCTGTCCCGGCACTGGACAATTTGTCATCCGACGAGGCCAACTTGCGTTCACAAAACAACAGAAAAACCTTCCTTTGCTGTGTCCCTCCTCGTAGTAAAAACCTCCTTTGATGACTTTTTGACTTTTCAACCACTTCCTTAAAGTCCTCAAATCCACTCCCCTTTGCCAAGAATTGTACTCTTGCCTTCCATTTGTCTGTCCATATGAGAATAATTGAACTGCACTTAATGGCCATGAAAAAAGCCAAGTTTGGTCCTTTTTGACTGATGTTTGTGTGGCTGTATAGTGAAAGGAGCCAGTTTTTTGCGACACTGCGCATTTTTTAGAATTATTAATAGTTTCTTTTTATTTATACGTGTCACAGAGGCAGGCACCATGGCATTACCCAACATAATATCTCTCCAACAAATAAATAAACAAATGAAGATGTAAAGGCAAAACCTTGATTAAATACCTGTAAAAATTCAACATGCTTGTTAAACCTTTGTAAACACTTTACTCTATGGCGGCTCCCTGTAAAATTAATAACGAAATAGGAAAGCCTTTGAATGACCATGAAAATCACAGACGTGTTAACAATTATTAGCTAGGGGAGATTTATGATCCAAATCCATGTGCTTTCTTAAAAGAACTTAGCAAACTGTAAAGGTTCACTTTAAAGGAAAGTGTAATTGTAATAGTTGTCAGATACAACAATTCAAGTGTTGATTGGCTCTTGAGGAGAAATTGTATCGCATACATGTGTCAACCAAGTTTCAGAAATGTCAAAACCAGTGTTTTCATGGATACCCTAACAGCACACACAAACATACAGACACACACTCCTTCTTTTAATCGCTCAGCCCTCACTGCCTTACCATTTTTTTCAACCTCATTCTCCAGGCCAGCTGAGAGGCCCCTGAGGGCACAGATGGGGCCTTGGAGTTGTCCAAACACCCCAAAAGAAGGTCTGGGGAAGTTCCTAGCTGCTTTGTTGCTGCCATTTCAGCAGCAGGAACAAGTGCAGCACAGTGTGCTGAGTGGGGAGTGTGTCTGCTGGGGTCACAAAGTGGCAGCCAAGCAGTCCCTTGTAGTCACGCTCCTATTCCCCTCCTACTCAATAGTCTGAAGCTCTGGATACTAAGACAGTAGAGCCCAGCTGCACAACTGGCTGCCCTTTACCAGCTCAATCAACCAAGGTCACCCACAATCAAGCAGTGATGATGCACATCTGTGTTTATGGGCAGGGGATGTGTTATACATTCTGTAAAATAGTGAAAACATTTCTGTCCATCACAAACTAACACAAACAATTGCAAACACATGCAAAAAGATGGTTGTGTCTCAAATTTAGAATGCCAACTTATAAGTTTGTACAAGAGATTACCAAGAATCTCCGGCAAATCATAGCTGACTTCCAAATTTCTGAGTGAAAAGGATTTCTGGTGAAAAAGAACCATGCATCAAAAGCCGGGGGGCCTTTCAGATGGTTGCACGCAACTTTATTTGCCTATAAATAATTTTCCAACATCCCATTCGGTGACTGGAACGTTTGATTTGAGTTTTATGGGAACATGTTTAACAAATGCAATGCGGGCCAAGAGAAACTGTACCTGGCAGCCAGACTGAAAAAGGCTTTCCTCACCTTTGCACCTCTGCATTAATGAGCCCAGAAACAGCTCAAATCCAGAAGAGAAGAAAAAATACAGACGGAGGGAGGCAACTGCCAAGCGCAGAGCACAACAAAGGGTATTTTAAAAACCTAAAAGAAGAAGCTGAAAACGGTGACTTGTTATGCAGCTTTCATACACTTCTCTGAAAAAGAAAAACATTGCTGCCATTGTGGGGCTTTTAATTGAAGACTGAATCTGATTGTCTTTAGATGCCTGGAGTAAGAATTTGTTTATGGTCATGGGGGAGCGATTGGGTGAAATTATATCAAGCATAAATTGGACTCTTAGCTTTGGCCTTTCTTAGAAAAGTCAAGGTAAATCACTACTTTCCCTTTCACCTCCTAGTGTTTCATCAGGGCTCTACCCAGGTTGCTGTGCTCCAATCCTGCAGCAGCACATCAGCGCCTGAGCTGCTTCAGCCTCTCCCACGGAGACGGCCATTTTTTTGATTGTACTCCTTCTTAGGTTCTTGTGCCAAACTGACGTTTTGGTGTTACCATTAGCTGTTACTGTAATTTCAAAGTGCAGACCGAAGTTTTTCTTTCTTTCTAATGCAAAATATGATTTGCAAGTGCCTCTGCAAAAGTCTGGCTTGAATTGTACAAATAAATCATTCAAGTTTTAAATTGTTTTGACCTTATTTGATTGAATAGTTTATTGTGTTCTCCTTGTCTGCTTACTGTGGGATGTTCTTTTAATTCCTGATGTCCTTTCAAACTCGATTATAAAGGTGATGACTACTGGTGGAAAATAAATGGCTGTAGGGGTTCAAACAACACTGTAGCTCAAATGTGGGGGAACAGAGCTCTTGAAGCGAATGTAGAGTAAAAAGCTGCAGCAAAATGAAATGTTCAAATTAACTTTGGTCTGAAAGTGTTGTTTAAATGTAACATGAAAAAATGGGGCTCTGCACAAGAATGAACACTTTAAATCACATCCATTTATTCTGAAGACTAAAGAATATCAAAACTATGCCCAAGCCTAGGTGACCACCAACGATCCCCGTCTGCAGGCTGGTTTAGAGGATCTAACTACTTAATAACTAGCTGTCCAAAATTTCCGGGACATAGTCCAGACCAGCAAAGGTCCCATTCAAATGGTTGTCCAACAGCACGAGGAAGGCTTCATTTATCAATCAGACCAATCAGAGCCTTTTCCGGGACTAGGGACTAGCCACATGTTGGGGATTAGGTGCATGAAATTCAGTACACCTAAATTGCAGAGTTGGACAGTCAGAGATTACCTCAAATCAGCAGCTATAAAAGCCAGACTTCACATCAGCTGCAGCTGGACAGATGGAGCGTTTGTATCAACGTCAGCTCAAGACACCTTTAGGTCAAAATCAAAAGGCAATCAACATAAACCTAAAAAATACTGATATATATGAACTGGTGTAAGATTAGTTACCGGTAATAGAAATAATTACATTTTGAGTGAATGAATTGAACCTGCTTTATCAAAACGCATTTTAAGGATCTGTAAACGCACACAAGTACAAAAGAGTCCAAACGGCACTTTATCCACAGTTGCAGCCTAAGATGGTAAAATGGTTAATTGAGCTGACAGACGTTCATCTTGCCTATATCCAATCCCATGTCTTTAGTGTTGCAACTAAAAAGTGGAAGCATTGTGTCATCCCTGCATTGGAAATGAAGTTCATGTGATGGCTCCAAACATGTAATTACTGTTACCCAGCCGGCACACAAGCTGTGATCTGTGCAACAGATTTAGAAGCTGATGGAGAGAGGTGAGCTGTCACCATCACCTCTGGCATGTTGTGTCACTCCTGCTCATTTCCATCTCTGCACACGGATGACAGCCGAGGCACTGACAGGTGTCAAAGATGAGTGCAGCAGGTCTCGTCGGAGATCCACCGAACCCCTCGCTGTGTGGGACACACACTCTTTGACATAGCATGCCTATAACTTGAGGGGGAGGGAGGTGTGTCTCGATCTCTCTGATAGATGGAGGAGTGAAAACTAACTGAGGAATGGGAGAGGATGAGGGACAAGAGACATTAATGATAAGAAACAGCGCAAACCACAATTTATCCATAAAGAGACGATTTTTTATTCTAGAAATTGGCTGAAAATGACCCTTCTGAGCACAAAGGTTAATAAAGTCTTTCCACATTCTTTCAAATCTTATTTGTTGTGTTGATCCTGAAGTATTTCATACCTAAATTAGTTACCAAAAATGAAAGGTAATATCGCAAGAAATCATAAAATGTGGTGTTTTTAAGGTACTGTTAAAAACAGCTTTCGAAACATGCCGCCTTTACGTAAACATGTATTCATTTTGTTGTTGCTGGATAGAAAAACTGTTTCCATTCATAATACATCCAAAGAAACGAACTGTGGTTTTACATAGAGGACAGCTTAAGCTAATGACTCCGTGTCAGCATGAGCACAGACTTTGCAGATAATGGGTACTTCCAATAAGAGTGCTTTTCACAGAGGGGGTCATCACCTATGGTAAGAGTGTGTGAGTGCTTTTCACATGCGCTATAGGTCCACGGCATTGGACCACAGACACGAAGGTAGCGTAGTGTTAGAGCACATTACTGGAAATAAATTAGCGTGTAATTTTTTGAATTTATTAAATGATATTTTGGGGGTCCAAAAGTAGAACTGCTGCTCTGTAATTGGAGTTTCAAGTGGGATTATCATGCTTTTATGCAAAGAAACTCAACTTTATGAAATGATTTGCGAAAACTAGCTTTTTCAATTATTTCATCATTTATTTTTGTGCATTAACCTGCAAGTAATATGTTGAATTCTGCTTTAGAACTTCAATAGAGGTGTCATTGTTCCTAACTTCTCTGTTTCTGAGTAGGGGCTCAGGCCCAATGAAGGTGGACCCCCCATATTTCATTTCTCACCCGCTGATAGCATTTATCAGCAGAGTCCAGATAAAAACAAAATATGCAACTTAAGCCTGAACATGGCTTAGCTGCCGAGGTGGACAGGATTACCTGCAGGCTAGCCAGGACAGGCATCAGATTGTACTGTCATAAAGGACTATTAGCCTCTTGGCAAACTGTACCTCAAGCCCAAGATGACAGAGCTTTTCAAGACAGACAGGGGGTAAAATATGAAACTTAAATTCGTCATGACAGACGTCTGAGTGAATGAAACCCCGGAAAATGGATTTGTAAAGGAAAACAAGCACAAAAGGCTCTTTAGTTTGCCTTTTTTTTTAATATTATCTTTTGATTCCTGTGGGAGTTTGATTGATTTTTCCTATCAAGATTCTTCACAAAAAAATGAACATTTGTTGTTGTGTTCTGGTGGGATCATTTCTAAGAAAAGAGAGGCAGGATCTCCACACAACACACAATGGCATAGACTCACTGACTGGCTGGGATTAGATTTAATACAGAATCTTGACAGACATATCCTGGACACACGCCTCTCTCACCGCACATTTCCGATCGGAGCACCGCTTCCATGTTTTTTCCTGGATTTGCCTTATTAATAGGCTGCTTAAGTCCCTTTAATCCACCATGATCACTTATTTGAATGTGTTAAGGCAATTTTTAGGATCATATGCCTTATTATCTTTGTTAAATCAAATGTAATGTGGTAGCTGGTGAAGTTCTGAGTTCCACCAGATTAAGAATGCTTTCAAATGCACAGAAAAAGTGGGATAGAATGTGCAAAAAGAGGTTCCAAGCACCCACAGAGAAAGTATGCACACAACTTTAAACAGCAGACGGCATCATTCAAGGGATACAAACTTCCTCTGACGTGTGCAAGAGAGAGGTTTGCATTGTTTCTTTTCCACTTTTTACTTTCACCGTTCATTCTCTCACAATGTGAATTGCCTGGGGGCCAAATCATGAGCCAGACCTGTGATAAAGTAAACTGTAATAGTGGAAGAGCAGGCTTCAGCCGGAGTCTTCCTCTGTCTCTCTGTGCACTTATTGCGGCTGCCGACCTGTCTTTTCCCAGAGGGCTTCGTGAAAGGACAGAAATGTGATGCTGCTGCACAGACACAAGTCATGGTAGTCAGTCTGCAGCAGTCATGCTGTATTCCCCCCCACCCTCCCTTTTTTTTGTTTTCAGCAAAGAGACTCCAGGCGCCAGGCGCTGTGTAACTGCAGTCTCAGGTATGCTAGGCGGACGTAGCGGCCACTTCCCAGGACTTCAACTGCACCTGAGACTGAGTGACACGGGAACCAGAAGCAGCAGTTCCTCAGGGAGGGCAGCTCAACACAACACAGAACATCATTCATAAATCCGGCACACCATAACTGGATATGTGAATGAAACTGCCTTGTTTTGCAGCTTATGGAAAATTTGAACCTAGAATTTCAATCTCCTGGGCACTTAAACTGAACACAAAGGCCCAAATATTCACCAATATTTTAGTTAAAAGTAATACACAAATGATGTACTTATAGGAACTATGTTTTCCTATAATCAGCATTGTTACATAAAAATCTCATAAAAATGAGAATTTGGTGTTTTCCAACTTTCAGAAATATGTTTAAGACTTTTAAAAGAAAAAAAGGGCAGCTTTACAATGAAGTTTTAAAGATTCACTCCAACAAAAATTATTTTGGGGGTTTTTAACATGTTTTTGTATTTTTCTGATGATGCAAGACATAAGAAAATGAAGCTCAAAATTGCGTTATTGAGTGTTTCTTTATTACAATCGTTGTCATTAAGTAGCAGACAAAAAAATGCTGTTCAAAGAATAGCTTATTTGTGAGGTAAAAAGTACGCTGGGCGGGCCACAAGCTCCCTGCTCTGGGGCTGTGCAGCGCTAACAGTCCCAGCCACAACGTCAGAGGCGAATTTCTGATGAACTCCTGCCGCTCTGCAGCAACAATGTCAGAGAAAAACCACACAGTTTTAAAACATTTTCTTTAAAACGGCATTATCATAATTAAAAGACCACTGGGAATGCTTTGAAAATAGATTAAAAGATGATCAGAGTGAGACTTCAAATGTTTAAAAAAAGGTTTTATCTAATTGCTGACTTTTTCTGCACAAAAATACTTTTCTTGAGATGCAAAATGGTCTGAAATGTATTAACCCATATTTGGAAAAAGCTGTAATGTGTTAAAATAGTAGGAAATAATTGCCTCTCATCAAAATACTGTAAAAGCCAAGTCAAATTATTTGAAGAAAATGTTGGTTTTCCTAAAATAAAATAAAACTTTTGCAACTAATGAACATTTTAGTATATTTTTTAATTAAAATTTACATAAGAAAAGTGTTGTTTTGGATCTACTGAGAGGCCAAATCCTGCAGAAGAGTTTCTCCCCTCCTCCTTGCTTCTTTTCGTTCCGACTGTTGTGGCATCAAGTAAAGGCTTAAGATGATTACAAAATAATTTGAAAATAGAATAAGTATGACGTGCTTAAGTTGAGGCTTGTTCTGTCTGTCAACATATGACAGACAGAACAAGCCTCAGCCTCAATTTTCATTGTGCCAGCAGTTTTGTGGTGAGTGTACACTCTCATTTATCTAAAATACATCCTAAGCTGTGGCTGTTGCTTCATTATTAGAGCGGGCTGCATGAGTTGAAATCTGTATTTGTTCTCAAAAGGAAACATATTTGGCTAAATTGGGATAACTTGAGTGCATGTGTTTTGAGGAGAGAGGCTTTTGTGGTGTTCTGGCAGAAAGAATGAATGTGTGGGGGACAGAGAGAAACATGCAGGGAGGGACTTGGGAGGAAGAAAAAGACTCAAATATTCTGCCTTTTGCCCCAATTTGATTAAAGTTTTAAAAGTCTAACTCCATTGCCTAAACATCAATCCTGTTTTAAGAAACTGTGGTTAGCTTTAGCTCACGAATTACATATTTCTGTTAGGCATTTTATAAATCTTAAATAATAGTTATGAAGGTTTTTAATTAAAGTGGGAAATTGCAGTGATAGATTTAAAAGTTGTCACCTGGACTTGGTTTTTCAAGTTGAAAACGTTTCACCTCTTATCCAAAAGGCATTGTCAATTCAGAATTGAATTCAATTTTGAATTCTGAATTGACAAGGCCTTTCGGATAAAAGGTGAAACGTTTTCAACTTAAAAAACCAAGTCCAGATGACAAATTTTGAACCTATTACTGCGATGGAATCAACCTGAATGAAAGAGAGTCTTCACAGACTTAAAGTGGGGAAATTAAACCAAAAGCATGACAATTTTAAAATCTAAAAAATGGAAAATAGAAGTTAGAGCACAAACTAAAAAACAAGACATCAATACTTATTGAGGAAACATCTTATTTAAATCAGTAATATTTTTTTAATTTTTCACCTAACGTGAAAATTCATGTAAAAGTAGATTGATTTTGGTCTGAACAGTCAGACTGATATCTGTACTTGATCAAAAAATTATTGAACAACTATTAAAAACAACTGTTCATGCTTGCTGTTTCAAAGCTGGAAGGTAAAAGTGAGGTTTTGAGTTCATCCCAGCAGAAAGTTCACAAGTCAGAGACCCGTTCATCTCTGGGATTTCACAGGCTCTGTCTCTTGCCTTTCCCATGATTCCATTTATCTCAATACATGGTCCACGAATCTATACATAAAAGATTATACTAACTTTGTGGCAATCCCATATAGTTCAATTCTTTAACTTAAATGGAAACAGTGCAGACATTGTTATTATTTATTTAAAACTAAAAATAAAAATACAGTTTAACAGAGAAACTCAATGTCTTTCTCACTCTCATGGCTCTAAAAAAAAGTTTTTCCAGTCTAAACTATTTTAAAAGTTTGACTAATTCTAAAACGTTTTAATTTATTAGAAATCCATCAAAAACTACCATTCCCAGAGTCCCACCCCACATTTGATGTCATTGGAAGGCCCAAATTGTCCTCTGTAGATACCGGAAGGAGTTAATTCAGTTGCATGTAGTGGTTGGAAGATATTCAAGATATTCAAAACGTATTGTTGATGGTCAGAAGGTTACTGGCAGTTTTTATCTTAACTAAAACAAAAGGTTTAAAGGGCATGACAGCTTCAAACAGTAAAACCTGGCATTTTGGATATTTTAGACTGTTTTGTTCTTTATGGTTAAAAAAACGTGTCTTATTGATTTATTCAGGTATCGTTTGAGGTGCTGTGAAAAAAGGGTTACCATATGTTTATTGCAACAACAAACTAACTGTGGTTCACCTTCAGCCAACTGTAATTAACCCAATTTGGTTGAAGCAACCTCGTGAATGGAGATCTTTTTGTTTGCATCCCATGAACGAAAAGGCAAAGACAGCAGGGACACAACAGGAAGAGAAACTGACAAAGTTTGGCAGAAACCGATTATTGATAAATAAAAAAAATAAAAATAACCGATTGTTGACTTACTTTTTAATGTTACACCTTTTTACCAACATGATCTTGCTCTTATCTGTGGTTTCCAACCAATACTGCCGTTACTCTCAGCATCACCGGTAGATGTCCATTGATTTTTTAATATGTATCTGTATTTTTTTACATCCCTACAGAGAAACTGTTGAGTGCTTTCTCTGTCACTATGCATGAGCAACCATTCAACAAATTACTGTATGCCAGATTTTTTTGGTTAGTGCGACTGAACCAAATCACCTGAATAGAAGAATAAAATGGAAACTCCAGAAAAGCATCAATATAGATTTAACTTGAAAATGTTCCTCTTATGAGATAAAAGTCCCAACAACCAAAACGTACGAGCTCCCATTATATAAGAACTGATCAAATAGATTTTCAAATTAATTATTTACTTCCATTAAATTACAGATTTCAAAGAAAAATACTCCTGGTTGTTTCTTTTGTTGTTCTTGCTGCCATGGGCTGCTCAGGACATTCCTTCAGTCACATGAAACGTCCTTGGGCAGGACACAGAACTCTCAGGTGCTTTCGAAGTGTTAGTTCCTCCTCCCCCATTGGTGGATGCATATTTGTTTGACCAAGCATTTCTAAAAAAAAAAAAAAAAAAAAGTAGAATCAGGTAAAGCAGAGCTGTAGAAGTCTTTTTTAATTTTTACCATCCCTTAGAGGGTTCAGCGGCCTACTGGATCCGGATGATACAAGCTGAAAAAACAAGCATAACTTGGACAGTTACCACACAAAACTGTAAATTAAAGTACTACTTAATTGGAAATCGCATTTCATGAGAGTATCTGTGTATGATATCAGCTGCAGCTTGTCACTGGAGATGCCACTATGGAAGGAGGAAATAACTGCAAAAAAACAGTCATATCAATTGCTTAACTTGAAGTTGAAGTTGAGAAACAATGGTAAATAATTCCACAAATGTGAACTTCAAAAACAAAGGTTTGATAATGGCTACATTAACTTCAAACACGTGGATTTTAGCATATCCCAAAAAGATACAAAAAAAGAAGCTTTGTAATTCCATGAAACTAGAAAAAAAGACTTTAGTTTTTAAAGTTGTGATGAATTCTTGAGTCAAAATCCTTTGAAAAAACGACTGAAGTAGTTGACATAGTGCTGAACATTTTATATGCAAAGGATCTCAACAAAACAAAAAATCAATAAACAGCTAATCGTCCAAGACAAGATCAATAAGAGGATAAGTTTGTGTGATGGTATGTTCAGGTTCTACCTTTACTTTCATAGATGTTGCTCTTCATCTTAGACTTTTTATGATTTAAAATTCCTTATGACTGAAACTACAATATTCACAGACTTTTGAATTGTTTTTTGTCGCCATAGATGTAGTATATCATACAGTCCGTAATCCAATGCTTTAAGGCAATTTTATGAATTTGAATTTTAAAAAATGAGGTGAGATACACACTTCTGTTTATTTTATTGCCTTCATTGGTTGAATGCCACCAAGAACAGTAAATATAAGAGCAGCATTAAACCAAAAAGAATGTTAAACTAGAAATAGAAAAAAATACTTATCACTAAGGACTTATCACTAAGGACTTAAAAAGGAAAAATTGAAAGATCTAAAGTACAGTTTGACAGTTTTCTAGTTTCTAGTCAAAGACTCGTTCGTTTCAGTTTAGCAGTAAAGCTACAATTCAATACTAAGAATGTCTCCAGATGTTACAGAAAGAATGCAAGAAAAACATCAACCATGCAAAACAATTAAACTAATCACAGCTGTCATAATCCAATTTATTAAAAACAAACAAACAAAAATTTAAGATTAGCAGGCTCTAGTCAATTTTGGACTACATCATAATATGTATTGTGATTACAATGCTATACTGTCATTTAGTTAATTTTTTTTAACAAGACTTAAAGAAAAAAGAATTTGTGTAAATGCTGGTGTTTGCAAATACTTAAGAAAGAATAACCCAGTGCCAATAAAGGACATCAGTTTGTAGGCAGCCCCTAATAGTTTAATAACTGATTAACAGGTTGTCTTTTTCTATTTCCCTGTCATTCAAATGTTTCAAAACTAAACATTTTGGTTGAAAATACTAATAGTAATGTTTTCTGTGTTCATGTAAAACCTTTTACACCTCTTTCTTTTCATTTGGGCTTTTAAGCATTCAAAAGCTTGGGGGTCTCCCTTTCTGTTGTCTTTGTTTTTGGATCGCTTCATTTAAAGGAATCCGTTCTTCTATATACTCCAGAGACAAATACAAGCAAGTACCAAATAAACGAAGTGACATTTCACTTTGCCTCAGAGCGTGGTGACGTATGCGTTTTCTTTGCGCAGAAACAGCCCGCTTCAAGATCCTAAATTTCCCACAATGCCTTTGGTGAGTGACGTATACTGACCTGTAGCGACAACAGACGACAGCAACGAGCTAACATGACAGACAAGAAGCAGACCGTCGACTTGGGTTTGCTGGAAGAGGATGACGAATTTGAAGAATTTCCAGCCGAAGGTTAGTGACGTATATTTATAGCCAAACTCAGATGGTTTCTCCCATTTTTACTTATTATTCCTGGCGGATAACACACTTCATCGAGCCATGCTACATGACTCAGCTAACTGGGTTAGCTAGGTTAGCTTAAGCTAAATCTACTACTTGGGACCCAGGAATTCTTGAATTTCCGCTTGCAAGCTTTTATTTGCTACTTTAGATAAACCTGTTATCTTGTCGATCGTCATCATCATCATGTTGCTGTAACTCTAACATAATGAAGTGGTGATGCTTTGCCTGGCAGACTGGACGGGCCTGGATGAGGATGAGGATGCTCATGTGTGGGAAGACAACTGGGATGATGATAACGTCGAGGATGATTTCTCAAATCAGCTGAGGTAAGCCTGGCCATGCTGTAAAATATTGAACTACAATCATCTAAGAATTTCTGTTAAATCCTAGAAAGACCAGCCAGGTTAAATATAAAATTAATAATAATAATTATTAATAATAATTCTGATAATTTCAATGAACATGTGAATTTTTTACAACTGTTTCAAATATGTTTTGTTAAAAAAATTATAAGCAAATTTAAATATGTCACATTAGATAATTATGAACATCTCTGATCCATAGGTTGAGTTGTCAAGTGGTTGGGTTATACCAGTTTTGACATTGATTTAATTGATAGGAAAGTTTTTAAATTGATCGATTCCTAAAGAACTACGGTAAATGCAAAATTAGAAACTTGGATAAGACGCACCAGATTTTCTTATTAAAATTTGAAAGTTTAGCTTTTTTGAATGTCATTTCTTTTGTACATGTAGAAATGAAATATGAAAGCTTGACAGATGCAGTGGAATTGATTTATTCATTTTTGAGGTCTAAAATTTGAATGTAAATAATGTCTAAGCTATAGATTTCTAAAAGAAAGTTAATATTCTAATAAAAACATTGTTCTTTTTCAAATATTTACAAATACTGATAGAAAGGTAAACTGTACACGTAACTAATATTTCATAATTTTTTTGTGATAACAATATTGCACAATAAAGTACTTTTTAGGATTCCTATTAAATATTTCTTAATTTTTGTTGAACTAAACATTTTTTGCCCACCTGTATGATATTTAAATGTAATTGTTTTTTTAGTGTACTGACTGTATATTGTTTTTTATTTTTTTTATTTTAACAGTTCTAGCCAACAATTCAACAGAAATGACCGAGGGTCTTTAAATGAAAGTTAGATAAAAGGACATTTTATAAAAATAGTTTTCTAAAATTTAAAGTTGGATTAAAACCTATGGGAAACTAAAAAGGCAAATGCATTTGTCTAAAGTTCTTTACCATTAAAAAACCCATTTGCAACATTTGCCTTGCACTGAACGTTATATATTTCATATTCATCCACATTATTATTCTGATAGATGCAGGAATGTCCACAAGAACCTTCAGTTATTGATTTAACGGGGTTAGATAAAGTTCTGCATTTTTAAAAAGTCATCAACTGTTTAAGGCTTTCAGCTTTTCCATTGACACACTTCATCTCAGGAGAAGTGGAAACTGGTTTCAATTGAGCACACTTCCAGCAGTAATATGCTGTTATTTTATTTAGAACAATTCCAGTAGCCTTGCTATTAAGTTCTCTCTTAAAAGATATCATTATCGTGCAAGGGCACAGCTGCCACATGCATGTATAATCATCTAATCTATAGTTGCATTTGTTATGTAATATTTATATATTTTCCACTCCCATCTCTTAATGCTTCTCTCAATCAATAGCAGAGGGTACTTATGCCTCTGCTGCCCACCTGTAATCATCTCTGCTGACTTGATCTCTCCTTTTTTTTCTTCTCTTTCTCTCCTCACTGAAGAGCGGAACTGGAAAAACATGGTTACAAGATGGAGACTTCCTAGTGGTTTTTGAGATCTTCCAAGGCTCGTTGGCATGGACATTCATGTTTCCGTATTGGTTTATGACTCATCCCACGAAAACATTAGAGTTTATCGATTCCTGTTTTGTTGTAAGTAATATTGATTAAAGAAAGGAGTGAAAACACATTTCGAGTGCTGTTTATTTAACGCTGTAGTTCCAGATTGTGCCATCCATCCTGCTTAAAATCTCATTCCATCATTTTTAATCTCTCCTAGAAGCGTTTTCAGAGTTCTCTTAATTATAATTATGCCGTTTCTAGCCAAGATAACAAAAACAGTGTCATTTTCCATGACATAGTTTCTGCAGACCGGCAGAAGTCCAGTAGAAATTTACCTCTGAGCGCTTTCCAGCCGTACAGTTCAGGTCCAGATTCCTGGTCAGACGAGGAAAACAAAGACGTTCATGGATCTATTTGTCTGCAAGTGGATGATCAGAATGGAGCAGAGCAGGAAACGTGTGGCCCGTCCAGCATATTTTCTATGTCCCAACAACAATCTTATTCAAAAAGCTTTTTTCATCTGCTCCTGATTCACAGTTCCCAGTGGTCTTCTAATTAGGATTAGACCAACCAAAAAGCATGTGTTCATTTTTTAAGACATTTTCTGCAGAGCAGCAGTAGTTTATCAGAAAGTCACGTCTGAGTTGTAGGCGGGACTGTTGATGCGGAAGTAAGCCTCTGCCAAAATCCCATCATGCCTTTGTATACTTTCTCTTGCTAGCTTACATCAGAACCTCAATCTTTTATTATCCCTTGTGCTATCTTAGATGACCCCACCCTTTCATTGACGTGTTCTTCCTACCATGACAAAGGTGGATAAAGGTGGAAACTAAGATTTCATGTAATCCATGGACACCAGTGAAGATCACAAATCATTGAAGAAAAAAGGGTCAGAGCACTGTCTAGTGGGTCTAGATGACCCAACTCCCAATGTTAAAGTGCCTAGGATAGCACAAGAGTTATGAGTGCAACAAAAATAGCGAGTAGTATTAAAGTTATCCAGCCGTACAGTTTTGATCGAGATTTTAGCTCAGACGAGGGAGATGAAGACGTTAATGGATCTACAACTGGATGCATCAGAATGGAGTGGAGCAGGGAGGATTTGACCGCCCATTTCAGTTGCTGCGTCGAAACTAGGAGCTTTTTAAACAGCATTTTTATGTCTGCTCCTGATTCATCTAGATTTAATTTAAGAAATACTCAGACACATAGTTTTATTCCTAATTTTCTTTATATATGTTCTCCATCATCAGAAAAATGTCACAAGAACACATTAAAACCAGCATTTTCTTCGGCGTGGGTCCTTAATATTGTCGGTCGGTTGGCAGGACTGTGGTGCACATGTCATGAGGAACTCATTCACGATAATTCTGATTCTTTCAAAATATTTAGAGTTGTTACTGCAGTGTAATAGCTAAATAATGCTTTTAGATAAAACAATAATATATATATATATAGATATATATATCATAATTTGCTCAAAGCCCTCAGGTTGATCGGAGAGCTTGTAATCTTGTACGCACACTTATCCAGTATCTGAAATTTACCTGTGACAGTTGACTAAAAGGGGCTTTTTAAATTTTCAATCTTTTTCCTTTTTAAATCCTTTTATTCGTAATCTGCTTTTAGCAAAAAAATATTTATTCATTTATTTTTTTAACCGTCCATGTGATCTCTGTATGTCTGACAGCAGAGCAAACAACAGTGGAGACGAGAGAAAATGGAGCCGCACAGAAACACACAATGTGTCAAAGTGTGCTTGCACACGCCACACATAAGCCAGTTCTCCTCCACTAGGCTGCATAACGGCCCCCCCTTCCTTCTGACCCCACAGCGCTGGGCCGAGTCCCCGAAGGAGAGATTATCCACTGCCGTGTTTGTCAGAGGCAGGGAGGGGGTCTCAGCATGGGGCCGGCCATGCCTGGGCCTGCCCCTACTGCCAGCCAGGCCCTTCTCTTCCGTTCCACACAGCAGGAACTCTTGTACTCAACCAGAGGCCAATTTATCCCTGCCATACTCCTCCAGCAAAATGATTTCTTTCAGTGTTTTGTCGACTCTTGGTCCCAGGGTCCTAATGAGGTGAAATGGATGCCAGTAAGACCAATGCGTCAAGAGCCAGCCAGCTCCATCCGGAAACCGTATCCCTTCACACACCGAGGTGGAAGAACAACCTGAAAACATATAGATTATTTACTTTTTAAAGCCATTCGTGTGGTTTTGTGCAATACGCTACTATGAAATGGAGTTAAATTTGTAACCGGTGAATCACAGAAAAAAACACAGTGCATCTGTAGTAGAAGAAAAGCATATCGACATGAATGTTTTCACCTGGAAAGAATATGTAATATACCTAAAGAAATGGTGGAAGTGTACTCATACAAGCTCGAAAATTGAGTCTCCCTATTTGCCACCGAGATCTGCATTTCCCAGATCAACAGTTCCATTGAATCTACAGCTCATGTTGTCCATACATATCAATAAAAAAAACATCTAGTTTGCCCTGGCTGCAGGAGATAAAGGAAGGTCTCACAATTGAGGGCTTGGATTCAGGCAAACCAAATCCGCAGACCTGTTTATGTTCTTGAAACTAAGGGCCCTGAGCGGGATCATTATTCCAAAGGCTGAGAAGTCAGTCTAGTGGAAGAATCGGTAAGTGAGAGAAACAGAGGAGGACCTGTGACCATTTTGTTTGTGCTGAGAGCGTAAGATTGCTCCCTTGTGTTTGGCGCTGTGAGGGCCTCGACGGGTCCTCAATAGTCTCTGTTCCAGTTCTACCTCAATCCCATCTGATCCTGACTTTATTTGTGCATTCATTTTCTTGTTTGTTCTTTCTCTGTGACCCACATGATTTACCTTGCTGGTGATGCTTCTTTGTGTGTGTGTGTGTGTGTGCGTGTGTGTGTGTTATTGACATATGGAGAATCAATGATAGTCTACTGTTGAGATATTTCTACAATGCTGAAAGGTGACTGTTGGAAAAGTTGTCGTTTTTGCAGCATATTGAAGTGAGAAAATCCAGCTCATGCTGCATTCATGCTCTTCTTTCGGATTCTTCAAAACACACGTTTTTTACCCAAATCGTTTTACCCACGCAGTCCTGACACCGCGTGTAAGAGAGCAGCCAATGGAGCCGTGGCGAGGACTTTTTCATAACGCTTCACGTTGGGAGATGGCAGATCCATTGTTCTCATGGCCCACCAGCCTGTGGGCGAGAGTCCCTGCTGTGTCTCCACTGCAGAAACGCACACACCAGCCTCCCAGGCTATATTTTCCTCTCTTTTCCGTGGTGGGTACTGTGACCATTTCAGTTCCATCTCTCCCGCAGCTCCGGGCCCCACTCCCTCTGCCTCTCCCCTCCACGTTCCCCCTCGCTGGTTGAGCCGGGCTGAGGGCGAAGCTGTCTCCGCACAGCCAGGAAGCATGCAGCTGCTACCATAATAGCCCTAATTGCAGCACATTTCTTTTGTTGGGATGAAATCAACTGTTGTGCTACAACACTACCGAAACCCCAAAACCTCCAAGTAAAGATGGCGGGTTGAAAGTAAAAAAAAAAAAAAAAATGACACACTCAGGGGTGCATTTACTAGAGAGACTGCTAACCTACTCCCAAATAGCCCACACCTGCGTGCTCACACCCCCGCTAAAATAAACACAGATAATAAGGCATAATTACTTTTGAAAATAATAATGAGGGAGAACCCTCCAGACCCCCTCCTTCGCACAGTGACAAAGGGCTCCCTGTTTATTGTGTGTGTGTGGTGGGGGTCTCCCCAAAGGACGCAGGCGAGTGCCCTATCTAAAGACCCGAGGGTCCTACTGAGGGTCCCTTACAGGACAGCCGTCAGTGTCAAGGGGGACTCCAGCTTTCAAGTCTCTTCTCCCTTAACTGCCTCAATTAATCAGTGTGGAATGACCACAAGACACATTTCAAGCTCTTTTCAAACCTATAAGTATATTCTTTGTAGTTTTGAATGGTTTGTAACCCTTTTATGGGAACAAAAGACAAGAAATTATCCCCAAAATCATTTTGTAGATAAAAAAAAAAGTTTACGAGTTTCAAATAAGAGAAAAGGGTAAACAATTCTCCAGAACATAGGGTCATTTGAAAGGATTTGAATTATTACTGTTCTACAGAGAATTATAGGAGTGGATCTGTTTTCACTGAACAGTTAGAAATACACTTTTTGTTTATTCTCATTAAAGTAGATTGTGGAAGCTGCCATGCCAGGTTGTTTAGAAGAGAGAATAGGAGATGGTAAAACTCACCAGCTTGAAAACACTAAAGATCAAAAGTTCACAAGTCATTTTCGGTACGTTTGAAGTGCTGCTGCCTGTTTGTAACATGGGTTTTCAGTTGCCAGCTCTTTGCAGGTTTGACTTTACAGACAACACAAAAGCAAGGAAGTTGTGACTTTTTTCAGCCATAAATTTATTATAATAATATTGTGTTTTAGGGTAAATAGTAGGGATGCAATGATTCATTTACCCCACAATTGGGTTAAAACGTCTGTGTTTTGGGGCCGGTCTTGTTTCAGTTTGATAGATGATGTGTGCATTACATAATTATAAAAAACTACAAATTCAGAAAAAAACAGTATTTTTTTTAATAAGCAAGGAACAATGATGAAAAACCTTTCATGTGGCTCTATTTAAGCCTGTTGTAACATAACATAAATTCTAAATCCTTCTTAAATTTGGCACAATAATTGTTTGAAACCTTTAATGTAAAGATGCTGCTATGCAGGGATGCAACAATTCACTTTCTCTACAATTTGGTTTAGTGGTGTGACATATGATTTGGTTTTAAACTGAGAAATTTATCACCTATATTAAATATTTGGAACACTGAAAAAACATGTCATTTTTAAATCTGTTAATATTAAGGAGATTTTTGGTCAATAATTGAATCATTACCTGCTAATTTGTGCTTCACTCTGCCCATTATACCCCGAGAGATAATACTCGTGACACAAAAAAGCAAAAGTGTAAATAAAAATAACCAGTAGTTTTGCATTAATGTTTATCCCCCATTGTGAAAAAAAGATTTGCAATAACCTTTGTGAACTTAGCACAAAGACACTTTGAAGTGCTAATGCATTATTGCAAATGCGTGCAAAATCTTTGTTCAAACCGGTTGGGGAAGCGAGCATTCGATCGACCACTTCCATGGAGAGTCCGTGTAAATGCGGATAAATACAAGTTTTGGGTTTCTGTGTTTAAAACTCTCGCATTCACACATTGCCTAGGAAAGTTTTTAAGTCAGCTTTGGGGTTCATCATACATTACAAAAAAAAAAAACAATTAAACCAGCAGAGACTTGATAGTGACATTTGGATGTCGTCTGTTTTAATTCATGGATGTGCCAACCGTTCATAAATTGATCATGAAGAAAAAAAAAAAGAATAATCACAGCTTGTTCCCTGCCGAAATGTTATGACACCAAGTCTTTCACATGTTCAAATAGAGCTGGGATAGAAAAAGCCTGGAGCAAGATTCACCAGATTTGCACCACACATTTTGGCATTTCGGACCAAGCCTCTTCCAAGTGCAGGTACAGGCGATAGTATCGGGTAGCAACAGACCAGTGTGAACACAAAAATGCTAAAAGCTTGTTCAAGAACCTTGAATTCGCCACACGTGCACCTTGTGAACGTAGCATCAGATGCTTATCTGGGTCTTCTATTGTTTAGCTGCAAAAAAAGGCAAATAATCATCTGTATTTAGATAATTTGAGTAATTTCTAATCCGTTTCTTATAAAAGATCATGACTTTTCCAGAAAAAAGGTGGACCCATGGCTTTTGGTGGTTATACATGCAGGATTTAGCTCACTGCTGCAGTGACTTGTCGCTGCATCTTATGAGAGTGATGGAAAGAAGAGGCTGTGCGAGTCTGGGGCACATCTGTTAAAGTGTGTAAAATGTGGCTTTGGTCTGATCTTTAAAAAAAAACTTTCCATGTGTAGCCTTTGCTGCTGAGATCCTGTAGTCTGAGGATCCCAAAGCTGATCCAAGCTGACCGTAAGAAGGACACAAGCAGATTTCCAACATAGCTTCACTTTTGATTTACTGTTGCATGAACTGTCATATCTAGGAAGGATGCAGCTAATATAGCAGATACAGCACAGACGCTTCTTTGTCACTTAGAAGTTGGGTTAATCCAGACGGAAGCCACAAGGAGCAAATGACAATTTGAGCAGTATTTAAGAAGTATTATCATAAGCTGCCAAAATTCAGAGGATTGTTATACTGAAAGGTCTTCATGAGTGATGAATTCTGAGAAACTCTTGGCTCCAATGGCTGTGGTTGACGGAAACATCTGAAATGGAAAGATCTGACTCCACCTAGTAACACATACAACCCAAAGATGCTAAATCTGTCTTTTAGTTTTTGCTTTGCACCAGCACCCTTGGTGAGTTTTGATGAGCGCCATCTCGGCTCAACTGAAAACGTGGGTAAATTCATCCAAGCATTTGAACATGACACTGGGCAATTCAGACAGTGTGGGATCACGCCACCGCCTCACTGCCACTTAAATCAATTCCGATTTAAACCGGATCAGACGTGTGGGCACACAAAAAGAAACACATGGGCATGTTTCAGTTTAACGACATCCCCGCAAAAACACTGGATCTTTGGTTTGAAGTCAGGATGGATTATGGATGGGCTGTCTCTGCTGTCCAGTTTATGACATGATCTGACAGATAAGTGCAGCATTTTTTTTTTCAAAGGTTAAAAAACAGAAATCTGAGTCAGGCAAAAAAGTTTCTAACATTTTATTCTCGGTGTGTACACATTATTCTAAGCATCTTAGACTGTAACTATGTAATGTAAAGCAGCTTGTGTGAAGTTTTTGGAAATGAAAGAAAATGTCTTGGGGATTATATAAGATTTTATTAGGATAAGTAATGACAGACATCCATCAGTACTTAAAGCTCATTTGAGCCTACAAATAAAATATTTACCGTATTATAAGTATAAAGTTTGAAAAAAAAACAGCAAATCTGGAATTTAGCTCATCTCTTAGTTTTTGCTCAGGATAATTTTTGTTTTAACAAACAAAGATTTACAGTTTTAGAAATTGCCTAACTGTGTGGTCATGAATCTAAATAGCCCACATCCAGATTATCTGGGAAAGTTCAAATTAATGACAGTAAGTGTCATAAAATCATTACATAATACCTTCTCATTACTTTTTAAGTATTTAATTTTGGGAAAAGTGTTTGAACTTAAACCCAACCTTTTTACCAACAGTGGTTGGGATAGGCTCCAGCATCCCTGTGACCCCACAAGAGAATGATCATGTTTAGACTGCACGTTCTCCAAAAGCACGGGATGGTTCTCTCTGGGCATCCAGGCTTCGTCCCACAGTCACCGGCTTCATAGGTTAACTGGTTATTCTTAATTGTGTGTGAAAGTGTGTGGCAACCTGTTCAGGGTGTATCCCCCCTTCACCCAACAGAAACAAGGATATAATACAGTAGCTCCGCAGCGTCAAAAGGGAAGGGTTTATGATGCATTAGAGTGAAAGATAAAAAATTCCTTACATGAAAGCTAAAGCAGGTCCAAACTGGAGCAGAAACTTTTCATCACTGTCTACCTTGTTGGCTCCTCCTCCATTTGTTCAATTTAAACTTGAATGAATTCTGTTGAAATTATCAAAATAAGAATTTATTTGAATTCAACACCAAGATGAGGAAAAATTTTAGATTTTCGATGATCAAATCTAATCAAAATAAAACAAAACCTCGTTCCTTAACTTAGTCTGGTGTTTATGTGTCAGATGAACTCAAATAAATACATCCAAATATGATATTTGGAAAATAGTCCACCGTACCCTCTTTTTTACAGTCAATCAAATTTTTCATTTTAAAAATTGTATTTTGAAGCCTAAACTTAAAAAAGGCAAATGCTTGGAATAGGACTTGTGCTTATAACCTCATGTTTGACTTAAGTCCAGTAGAGTGTCGTACTTCTTGAATGCAAAGGTGGATAATAGCTGCAGTAATTAAAGCTCTAATCTAAGGTGAATCGGTTGCATGTGAGTCATTCTCATGCCGTCATTAAACCATAATGTTCTACCGTGCTGAAAGGCTGTGGCGAAGATGGCAGATTGTTTTTAAAGGTGACCACCCTAACAACAACCCCCTCTGCTGGGTTTCTTTCCCAAATGCCCATGATACCTGGCAATTACACAGATTTTTACCTTTTTTTTTTTTTTTTTTACTACTGCATTTTTTGCCTGGTCCCTTTCCAATATTGGGCCACACAGGTTCAGCCATCTACCTGTCCTGCTGCACTTAAAAGCAGTGGACAGTGAAGGAGGAGAAATTAACAGAGGGGGCAATTTAGACACCACAGAGGCATTTTCCACCAGAGCAGTAAAGCACACTTGATGGTATTATCATCTGCAGTGAATCATCACAGCTCCGCTAATTGTAATTAATTGATCATGAGGCTCACTCGTGGCTTTTCAATGGAACCCAACATCACTGTTCAACCGTAGAAGAGCTGACCTTCGAGAAACCAGTGTGCTGTTATGAATCGTAGAGCTTTTTCAGCTAGATCCGATCAATGAAGCAGGGCTCACTAAAAATGTTTGTAGAAGAAAGCGAGTTGGAATCCATTACAGGTTTATAGCAAACGCCATCAAGTTGAGGTATTTGCAGATTTAACCCCCCGACTTTGACTACATTTGATACATACATTTGATACATTTAGTTTATCAAGACGGAACTACACAAAGACCATATCATTGTGAGTTTTTTTGCGTTTTTGCCCCTAATCGTTTTCCCTCCATGTTTAACACATGTCTGGAAGTGCCTGGTGGGAGGCCTTGGCCCAGGAACAATCGACTGGTCCCGGTCCTAACAAGGAAACAATTAATCTTGTGTGAGCGCCTGTCTGAGTGTCTGCTCTCTGGACAACAACAACACTCAGCCATTAATCTCCCCTCAAGGCAAGACAGCTCGCCAGCACACCATGCAGGCATGCATTCTCCCATCCTCACACACACAGATGTGGGCGAGGAACAAAGATGCACTCTTGGATCTGAAGCCTGTTGCTGTGACGTAACGCTCACTCGCGGAATGAGAGGAAATATTACATTAATGCAAGTGCATGGACATGCTGGGTGGCAGATGGGAGCTACATTTAGCAACACAGATGCAGCTACTCGACACATGCTTAGGTGTTTTGTTCTTTCTCATCCTAATCAGATAAATGTCAGCACTTTCTGATGAAATATGCGCAGGCTGCCAGTTCACCTCAAACCTGCTCCGTGAAACAGCTCAATTTTCTTTTGCCAGTTTGTCACGTTTATGTTTTAAACCGCAAACGTTGCATATCACATACGCAAAAAAATAGAAAGGCTGCAACCATTTTAAGATTATGATAAAATGAAGTAGCGAAGTTGAGTCTTTTCTTTTTCTAAAAAGCTATAAAAGAACAAAAATTTACACTTTGATGCTCAGACCTCACTGCTTCTTTTTCCTCAGCTCTTTGTTATTAATGCTTGTGGCAAATAACGCAGTTTGTGTGTCTCTTTGGATGTGTGTCTCTGTTTGTGTACGCCCCACTTGATGGCGAAGGAGGAAGAAATTGTCGAAACTTGAGTGAAGCAAACAAAGAAGCCGGTGTGTGTTTCAGGAGGGGAGATCTGGATGGAATCAGGAGAACTTGCCTGATTAAGTCTGACACAGGTTACTCCTAAGGTCCCCGGTGAGATACATATTGTTGCAGTGTGCGGCGCAAAAGACACTTTGAAGTGCTACTGCATTAAAAACAAGAACTTCATCAGAACCTTTTGATTGTTTTTTGTAACTTTCAACACTTGACACACCTCTGCTTTAGGGTTGCACTTTAGCCAATAGATCAAAAAGGCTTGAAAAAGGGCCAAAAAATGTTTGCATCAAAAATATGACAAAGGACATCCTCCTTTTGGCAGTGTGCTTAGCCACAGATTGGACATGCTTGCAAAGCGGAAAACAAGTTTGTACCAGCTAATTCAATTGACTAGGCAGTCTAAATTCAAAGAGTAAAGACATTTTGTAGACGTTTTTCTGCTCTAGGGAACTTTTTGCTGGGGGAAAAACTGACTTTGAACATATAATTCACTAAATTCAAGTTTACATTTTAGCTGAAAATATTTACCTAAACCTTTTCAAGTGCGTAAACTCCTGCATTAGATTTGTGACACTACAAAAAAAAGCCCAGGAACTTTCCAGTGTATACTTCTGTATATTGTGATTAGTTAGTCTACAAAGAAAGTAAATTACTTTATTTTGAAGTAAATTCAAAGTTATACATTTATCCTTTTTGGCAAAACACAGGAATGCCACAGTAAATAATTGCAGTTTTTCTCCCTGCACTACAGGGCATACTGGGATATTAGGTACATCAGTGAATGGTCTATTTTAATACCTACAGGGGCGGACATACCATTAGGCAAAGGCAGGCGATCACCTTGGGGTCCCAACTCTCCAGGTTACCCGACGTAAACAATTAACAGTAATGTCTAAAGTAAATTTTTATGTCCATCATTATTTAACTCTGTCATGAAAAAACACACCAAATCACTGAACCGGCATAAAATTGATCATGTAAAAGTGTTTGGTCCTTCCCCATCCTTCTGCAGCAATGGTGTATTTCAGTCAACAGCAACTTCAGAGACTCGCAAGGCAGCGAGCAGAGTGGGAAGATTTCAGGCAGTTTTTATTCTGACTTTAGGTAGATAGTGGTTTGTTTTTAAAAGCAATTCGGACACCATGCTCACTATTGTTTTCTTTAAACGGCGAAAAGGCGTCCCTAATTTCCCCAAATAAAAACCTATGTAGTAGGTAGTATGACAACTTTGCGAAGACTATAAATCCACTGTGTTCAAATGATGACAACTGTGTTTCGGATGATGAAAACCATAATGATTTAAATGCCTTGTGGTCTATATTCACCAATCTGGTGACCATCGATGTCCACTAATTTTTCATTGAGACATTTGGGATATTTCTAGGGCACTCGATATTGAAATGGAAGACAGCACTGGTGAATGTGCGCTGTAGTACACTCAGTAGTGAGGAATTCGGACACATCCTAGAACTTGTAGGTAAGACGCTACACATTGGCGGCTTTAGAAGCATTGGCTGCATTTGCGCATTCAGCTCCCATTGTTGTTTGGAACACGTAAAAAAACTAAAACCAATAACAACAAAAACAATAACAATAGCCGCAATAACACCCAACCAAATATTTAGACAGAGTGCTGTGTACCTCTCCAAATCTCTTTGACATCATTAACACCAACCAGAATGAATCCATAAATAAAGTGCTCTTGATTTTAAGGTTGTCTTTCATTTTTAGAATAAAATTAGGACTTTTATGTGTGCTTTATACTTTGCAAAATAATGGGCATTTAATTTACTTGGATTAAATTACTTTAATTCAATGTACTTGTAATTTAGGGTACTTTTCCCTTTGCAGGATCAATACAGTTGTATTCTATTCTATTCTGTTCTATTCTATTCTAAATGCTGGCATTTGCTAAGTTTAGATTGTTGGCCATGTTTGATCATTTTCTTGACTCACCTAACTGGAAGTTTGTGTGAATGGCTTGTACTAAAAAGATAATAACTCAGAAGCATTAAATGGCAAAAATGACATTGGATTTTTAAACTAGCTGAGTTAATTTGAACTTCCCCCCTGTCCTGCAGACAAATGCGATCATCACTCTTTTACTCCCTCCGTCTTCAGTCCAGGTGGCAGCTTGACAGGAAGAGGAACAGGAAAGGACTTAAAGATTTGCTCCTGCTCTCATTCTCCTTCAAAGACAAACAGCCCTTGGATAATTTCCCACAATGCTCCTTTGCACAGAGGCCTCTCTGATCAGTTGTTATGAGAAAACGCAGGGATCTGACAGACAGCTGCCTCAACTATGGTGAGCAGAAAAAAGTAGTGAGTCTCTTTTTTTTTTCTTTTGGTAGCACTCATTGCTCTGGCTGCGGGAAGCATCTGGGTTCATTTATCTCAATCCAGGCACTCTGGAGGACCCTGTTGCCCTCTCAGGTTGCAGGGTATGAGCATGCTCCAATGTGGGTCCTCACCCTGCCCACTGCTCAGTCTGGACCATCTCAAAGCTCCAATCTAGCCCCTCGCTTGATTCACCCATCCAAGATGCCCTGAAGCACGGTTACCGTGGCGCTTCACATGCACAAGAGATGGAAAACAGACTCATTGCAACGCTGCAGAAACGAGTCACAGGAGACTCTCGACAGATTGAGAAGATGCTGCTATTAAACATCTGTGTCACCCGTTTGTCAGCACGTGCACAGCGAGACAAGTGGAGAGCACATTCTTCTGTAACGCACAACAAAAAAACCTGCCTGCAGGTGAAACGACTGCAATGCAGCGAAGCTCCAGACTGCCGTCCACATTCCAGCCCATGCTCAATGTCAGAGCAGGTTATCCGGCCGCGCGGCTGAATGGAAGCAGAGCGAGTCTGGCTTCTTACTTTAAGTCACTGAGAAGTTATTCAAACACCCAGTTATTATGGTGTAAACAAAGGCCGCTTGTCACACGCTATTATAGCTATGGTGTTTACAAGAGTGCCACTTTAATGTAGTGCATGTTATGGATGATGATTAAGAATAATGTTTGACAACCTGATTGAAGCAAAGTAAGTAGATTATAAAGACACTTTTTTTTGCACAAGTCAGGCATCACAGCATACAGGAAACTGTCTATTGTCTTGTTATAACACTTTGGATTGATAAAGTACACAAAAGAGTACTTTAAAAAAATCTTAATGATAAACTAATATAATCACAAGGATAAACAAAAGATAAGATATTTAGCTTGACTGTCAATCAGAGGTGGATTTCATAAAAATGGTTGCATCATTTATTTTTATTTAAGCTTATCCAAATTGTTTACTTAGTGGTTTTGGTGATGTTTAATCTAAAATTACAACTCATTATGAGCAGATTTTTTCATATGTATCTTAGAGAAATTACTTTTTAACTGACTTGCATGCCTGATGCAGTATTAGTTTGACGTTTGCAGCCATTCTCTATCTGAACAGCCCAAACATATCAGATGTTTGACATATTAATCAAGGGAAAAAACATTCTAACTTTGTTCTCAGAATTTTCACTTAACTCTAAGAATTAGTTATATTCTCTTAATTCAAGGAAGTCAGATGTTTAAAATAAAGTTGCAATTAAAAAAACTGTATTTCATGTCTTGCTTGTTTTTTGTTTCACTTATACAAATAATAATTTTTTTCTGAAAATAAATTAAAGCATGTTTCGAAACTGCTTAGCACTTTTGAAAACCACCACTGCCAGTGTTTTTGCTGATTTTGCTGAGCTATCAGTCCTATAGCTTGAATTACATTTTCTTATAAATAAATCTACTTGAATAAATGTCCAGGATATTTGTACACAACATTTGGTGACTAATTGTTAGAAGTATTAAATACACAATGTTGGAATGAATACAAAAATAAATAATTGATATTAGAGTGGGGAAATGTTCAGCCTGTGAATATCTATAATGCTGACGTAGCTCCGTTTTCTGGAAAACTCTTTGGTCCTTTGAAAAAAAAGAGAGCCTTTTAGTTATAACTTAGGATTTAAAGTTTGCTCAAACTATAATTCTTTGGACTATTTCTTTAACTGTAATGTAATAGTCGAAAAATTAGGACAGGCTCTTTTTTTCAGCTTTAAATGTGTTTTTTTAACGTCCTTCTAAGACTGTAATCTGGTTCTTTTGAGTGTGTTTGAAGTGCTTTAAATGCCTTATGCATGGGGGAAAACAACAGCATTTTCACCTCACAAACAACACATTGGAAATAATACAGAACAGCAACAATGCTCTCCTGCTGCTGAGACGAGCTTTGTTTTGACAGATGAGCACATTCCTCAGGCTGGTCCACATTCAGACTCTTTTGTTCTGCAAGTCCATCACATACATTTCGACAACTCGTAGTAAAGTGACAGCGGAAACTGTACACTTGACCTGTGGAAAACAGGACAAAGCCACTGTCATGAGTTGCCTGTTTCTTCAGGTAAAAATGTCTGACAAATTGGAATCTCATTACCATGTCATGAATACATCTTTGGGAATCCATTAGGCATTTCCTGCTTAAAAACACAATAAGAATTCACATTCAACAAAAAAAGGAGGCGAAGGAGAGTGGAAGGAGAATAAAGCCCCAGCTTGAGCAGTGCTGTAACGCTGTTTTAGCTCTTTCAGTCCACTTACAAAGAGACAAGAAAAAAAAATGTGATTGACTGACAGATGATAGCAATAAAAGTAAGAACAAACTGGCCATTTCTCTGTGGTTGGGCTATTTGAGAAGGGACTATTAACTTGTCAGCATTTCAAACTGAGACAAAACTTTTTCTTCTCAACACATCCCCGTGTCTCTGTTACTTTTATTAGAAAGTCTTTAAACCTTTTGACCCCTGAGGGCCTCTGTTATTGGCTGTTAGAAGGACTCACGGGTCAATGGCAAGGCCCTAAGTGGCCTAATAATCATTTGTTTACAACTTGAACCTATTTTGGAAGCTTTGTGTTTAGTGTGGGGTAAAAATAGGAGAGGGCGACGAGCGTCCGTCCGCCACTCATCGCTCAAGCTGTCAAGACCTGTGGGCCCTTGGGGAGCTGAGCAGGAGACCCCTCAAGCCATGGAAGTTCAAAGGTTGCAAGGCTTGTAAGCACCAACCTATTTTTCTTTTTCTTTTGGGGAGGTTGACGCCGCCTTTTTTGATGTCCTAAAAATAGCAGACTGCATAGTTTTTTGTGGAATCTTCTATTCAAATAGAATTTAAAATCCAATCTGCTAGTTTCTGTTGTTTATAGACCTCAAGTAAACTTTCTACTTCAAAAATATAAAAGAAGTGTCCTCTGCTGCATGCTTTCTACACTAAATGCCACAAGCAAGACAGTTGTTTGCCGCCAGATTGACAGTAATGGGAAATAAATGCCACAGGATCAAATAATTAATCCTGTCAAATATTGTCATATGACAGGAGTAAATACAGGTGTGCAGACTGCATCGGCTGATAAAACATTACTTACAGCCATTTTTCCAATAAGCGATGGACCTGGTGCTGTCAATATTTGGAGGGGATGCAAGGTATGCCCTGGTGAAGGCCATTTTGCGAGGAGCAGAGAGCCTGCTGGGAAAAATACAGTGGTTCATGCTGGGTCTCCGGGAAGCTGAAAAGCCACCGGCAAAAAGCTATGAATTATTTTGAGCGCAAAATACATTTTCTTTGAAGACTGTCGGGCCATTAGAGCCCTTTTGCTCCCTTTTAAATTGTTTTTATGCTGTGAGTAATGTTAACCTTTGCTTTTGTAGTCATGAAATTCTTTCTGTACCTTTTTTTCCTTTTGTGCTCAAAGCAAAGATAGCCTGCAGAAGCTGGGGGAAAAAGTACAGGAACCATTTACTGTGTGGAAAAAAGGAGACCAGAGGGAAGGCAGAGACTTTTGTGCAGACCTCTTTTTCTTTGCACAGAAACATAAATTAAATGCATGGAGGAAAAGGCCTAGAAAATTCACAAATTTTGAATCAGAAGTTTTTAGTTTGCTTTTTAAATTTTAAATAAATGTTATTTAATAAGAAAATGAAATAATTCATATTCCTTTCTTTTTTTGCAGTGCAGCTACCAGGAAATTAGGGAAACTCTCATTTTAACTGAATTTTTAATACCATTAGCAAAAAGAAGTCGAGTATCAGATGGCAAACATCAAAGGTTTGAGTATTTTACCCTCTCCATGAAAAATTGGACAATTCATGAGAATGGATTTATGCATATTTGCATTTTTTTTATTATTTCAGAAGCTGATTTCCTATCAACTGATCACCTGGCCTGTATCAGGTTTTTGGTTGTTTATACGCATATTTTATTCTTTTAAATCAGATTATTTATTCCTAGTTTAAAAATAATTGAGTTTTTATTAATTTGCTTATCATTAATAATTCGACATGAAATCAAAGTCCTTTCCATTTTAAATGTGCAATAAAGTGTTTTTGTTGGACACGTGGAGAATGCAAGTCTTTACAAGACACACATAATTAAAATGTTGTCGCACAAACTTTCAAACTCATATACAGAGTTTGTGTGATGAATTATGTATCATATGGTGTCTGATAGCAGAGCTTGACATGTCCCAAGCAACACAGCTCACAGTGTGGTGACTTTTGATCGCTGAATGCGATACAGCCTTGTCAGGTACCTAGACCTCATCCTTGCATTGGAAACAATGGTTATTCTGCAATGATTATTCAAAAGTGTTTCACTATTCACCTGTACTGAGTTCACCTGTTGGTTCGGAATCTTTGTGTAAAGCTTCTCTTCTGAATAAACTTTTAAATCCCGACCCTAAATGTATTTTTGAGTTATTCAGTTTCACATTCTTTGCCTGCATTAGTTAAACCTAATAAAAATGCATCACATAACAGATTGAAATGACAGTACTAAATGCATGGAAGTATTATCTTAAAGACCTACTCCGATAAAAATTGTGCATTTGCTGTTTTTCTCATGTTCTTGTTGCATTTTTCTGATGATGGAGGACATACATATACATACATTTCTTAGTATTTCGTTATTCAAATCAATGAAAAAGAGCTTATTTGTAATGTAGAAAAGAGCCACAAGCTCCCAATGCAGATGGGAAGGGGGGGTGGGGTTGCTCCGCACCAGTGGTTCTGTCCCCAAATCAGAGATGAATTTCTAGTAAAATACTGCCGCTCTGCAGAAAATACGTCCAAGAAAAAGAACCCTGTGTTGTTGAAGTTTTTTTTATTTAGGCTAAAATCGGCAAAATCATAATTAAATCATAATTAAATAATCATAATTGGGAACATTTTGATAATAGATCAAAAGATGATTGTAGTTGGTTTTTAAATGACTCAATATATTTGTGTTCTCTCTGTGTTGGCCTTCTGTCAGTCAAACTTTTCATTCAGCTTGATTTCTATTTTTATTTAATCAGTTATCTGAACCAAATGAAAGATAACTTTCTGTTCAGATTTTTCTTCTTCACAGACCCAAATGTCCAACTGTCTGATGATGGCAGAACATTGCTGGATGGAGTGATGGACCTGCTTTGTAAATTACTTTTCAACAATACCACAGGGGGGGGGAAAATAATGTGTTATTAATTTATTATTGTGAAATTGTAAGTCTATCAACACAGTGCCTCATTGGAAACATCATCAAAGAGTATCCTTTCTAGGAGTTTTTTTTTTGTCCCTACTATGAAAGCTATTAAACCTGTGCTTGTCCATACTAATATAAAGCCATCTTCAAAGTACTAAGCTTGTGGAAGTCTCTAATTAAAGCTATCAGTGCATTGATTATGTATCCCTTTGATCTTGTGTCTCTGCTCTTCCAGTGTAATTTTGCATTTTATAAGCAAATCATGACTTAATGCTTCAGTATAAAAATGCACAGAGGGATAGTCATGCATGCAAAGAGACATCAAACCACCAAAACCCCTTTCAGTTGCCTCTCTCTATGTAGATGCACCCCTGTTTTCACTTTTACTCCACCTTCCTCATCCCCAAACCCCTGTTTTTTTTTTTTTTACATTAATATGTATGTATTTAATGATACATAATGATAGGTAATAAAATGTGAGGGTAAGTTGAAAAAAAAACACGTTGCCATGGTAACCACCTTGGCTTCTACAAAGAGCAAAGTGCACATGGCTGCGCAGTTTTGTGTTATTACATCTGCTTTAAGGTGTGTGTGTGTGCGCTGGGTGTGTTCGCCTGGATACGTGCAATAGATGCTGAGATTGGTGTAGTGGGGGTTTGGAAAGTGGCAAAGGGAGAAAGGAAAGTGCTCACACACAAACGCACACGTGCACGCACTGTAATTGCCCATGTTATTCAGGAGCACTCCATTGCATTGTGTGGCTTTGGAGCAGGATAAATGGCTGCTGTGGCATCAGGGTAAATCTATTAGGAACCCATGGCCCTGGCTTTGTATCTAAACCTCATTTTGGTTTTGTGGAGAGGAATGGAAATGATGTGAGGGCAAAAAAGGAAAAGAAGTCATTTTACTTCCCTCCCGCTAAATAATGTTTAGACAATGTCTTCATTTTTGATCACTCTTCTTTTTGTCTTTTTGTTATTTCAAATTACTTTATTTATAATGCACAAAGTTCTACCCTTGTTAATCCCGAGGGCACACAATTGTTGCATCTTATGTGTTCAGAACAAAAATGAAAAGATGTTGAACACATCACTTTTGGCTGAAAACAAAAAACGTCTTGAGTTCTTCTGTTGCTCCCTTCATGACGAGAGCGAGGATTCAGGCAAAAACAACACTTGCCATTATATTTTCATCCAGCCACGTCGCATCCAAATTCATTTGCGTACAATACATTTCGGTTGAGTGCAGTGTGTTTGGAGACCGTGTCTGCTGCTGTTTTTGCCAGGCGGGACTCCATTTCAGCAAGATGAGTCTGGGGTAATAGATTTCGCAGGGGGTCGGAAGGCAGGCAGCCCGCTTGCTTACCTTTGTGTTGGAGTCTATCAGTGTGGAGGAAATTTGGCTTGGATACCAGTGTGTTTTACTGTGCATGTGTGCGTTTGAGTATGTGGGCCGATGTAATAAGTGAAAAACGCATCTGTCTGCTTCTCCCCTTTGCAACTGTGTAAATCAGGAGATATAGTGACAGTCCTAACAATCTGTTATGTTGAAATCACTTTTCTTCCACTTATTGTCAGTGAGACAGAAAGAAAAATGGATCAAGAGAGTGACAGTGAGTCAGGTTTTTGAAGGGAGAGTCACAAAAAGACGAGAAGCTATCAGCTGATTCTTCTTTTTCACTCATTAAAGACTCGTGACGATCGGGTCACATATTTAATTACCGTAATTAACATATTAAATTACGGTAGGCTTAAAATTGCATTTCTGTGTATATTTTTATTTAAATGTTTTGAATCAGGAGGAGACACAAAAATGTTGTTGGAAAAAGCTTGTAGGTGTGATGTAGAAGCTACTACAGCAAGCCACAAGCTTCTTGCTCCGCTCCATTCTGGTGCTGCTTGGAGACGACCGGATCCGTGCACGTCTTTATTTTCCTCGTGCGAGCTGGCATCTGCCTCAAAACTGTACGGCTGGATAGCTCCAATATTGCTTGACATATTGATGGCACTGGTAATGTTAGGTTGGGGGTGTGAGGGGCTATTAGTGCGTAAAAAGATGGATGATAGGAAGGGGGCGATCTTTCTCTGCACCCACAGTCCCGCCCACAACTCAGAGGTAATTTTCGAACGAACTACTGCCGCTCTGCAGAAACTATGTCCTAGAAAATGACAGGTTTTTGGGTTTTGTCTACAACGGCATAATCATAATTAAAAGTTGATTTCTATTCTGTTCTAATTCTGAAAGACATCTTTACAAGAGATCAAACATGAACGGAGTAGGACTTTAATAACTTGTCCTCTTTTCGCTCATAACTTTATATTCCTTGGGTTCCTTTAACATCCCTCCATTTGTGCTTCAGTATTTCTCATATTTCTGTTCAAATGTGAGAAAAACACACTTTCCTCTTAAACCTTGGAGGTTTAAAAAGAGAGCATGCTGGGAAAATAGCAGTCTGCCAGATGCCTTGGGCATTCTGTATCTGGACCAGCACATGCGAGCAAAGAGATACTGACAGCCAGAACTCACCTGAGTGTGTTTTGGTGTGTGTGCGAGTACACTGCTGGTGGGTGGAAGGCTGTCAGAGACTGTGCTTGCATGCCAGGGACAGGGGATTATTGAAACCCCTCTAGACCCCTCTCTTCCACTACCATCAGGGCAGGAGAGCTGTCTTTCTATCAGGCGTACCAAACCAACACCATGCATTTATGTTACTTGTAAATAGTGCTTCAAAGGCTGGTTTGGGCTCAGAGAAATATACTTGGAAACATCCTGTCTGAAAGAAGAAGGTGAGATCAAACAATTTTGTGGAAATTTTCTGTCAGGCAGGGGAAACCTGAGGTTATTTACATCACAATTTATTCCTGTCAGAAGAAAAGCATCCACGGGGTTGTAGTTAAAATGAACCAACCTTTTTGGTTATTTGTGTTTCCCGAGGTCCCTGGCTCTCTCAACAAAAACATGGTTACGAATGTCTGTGGCAAGAAAACAAAGAGAACTCAAAAGCATTGTCTTCAAAGAGCAGACATGGTAAGGACTAGTGGAGAGATGCACCGTGCCAAATGATGCCTGGAAGGTGCTTGTAGGGATTCACAACTTACATGGACCGTTGTTGTATTTTGTGACCATTTTGTTTCAAACCAAGCTTCACCTTCGCACTGAGAGAATGTTTTTGTCAGTGTCCCTAAAAGAGAATGAGCGGCACGCAACAAAGCTAATACATGTGAAAAATGAAACCTGAAGCTGAATTTCAGAGCTAACTTTACACGTGTCATGAAGAATTGACTATTTGGTAATAAAGAGTTTGTGTTTTGCAGGAAAAGGCTCCGTTTAGAACTGTGGATCAATGATCCCGGCGCTCTGCTTTTATGCACCCTCCCCCCCTACCCATCATCAACAGGGACCTGCTCAGAAGAAGCACCTGTTTAGTTAATAAAACAATTGGTGTCACATTTAATATAATGACAGCCAATTTCATTCTCTGCTGAGCCGTGAGCTCATAGTTTACACATTTTTTTTTTTTACCAGGAGGATCTTGATCAATTTGATTTGACTGAGAGCAGGAGATATTCTTAATAACTTTTTTCCACACTATAGGGCACACCGGATTATAAAGTGCACTGCTAAAGAATTGTCTATTTTGTAATTCATGTCATATATAAGGCACACCTAACTATAAAGTGCGTTAAGTGAGAAAAAAGAGTCAGAGTTGAGTCCGTCAGTTAAGCTTTACTTGCAGAACTTTGCAACACTAAAAAAATAGACTGATAACACAAACATTCCTATCACAATGCTAACCCTCAACCTTGTTAGTAGGCTAACATGTACAAAAAAAAAGAAGTTCCGGTCACATAGCTTAAATGTTCTATATCACTGCGCTGGCTTCTTTTAAACGACCTTTAGCTTCATCATCCAGACAAAAACAAGCAGTAGGAGGAGAACTTTCTTTCTGAACTGATGCTTTATTTACCCTGTCGTGACAATCATCTTATATATATTACTTTCTTTTGCTGCTGCACTTGAGGTCCGCGCCAGGCGAAGCTAGTAATAAATAGTCCGCTTTTTGTGAAAAAAGCATTTCAGACCAAAAAATAACAAGAATAAAGTGCTAAAACTGGTTGAATATTCATTTATTTTGTAAGTGACCATGGTATAAGTGAGATAACGGCCTTCGAAGTGTCTATCATTAGAAATTAACGCACTGGTTTAATACTAAAGGATTTGAGTATTTTTATACTCACTTTAAGGCTACCTTTCCTACAAACTACTTTTGAAAATAACTGAATCCATGTGAGGAGTGCAGATTAGCACTCATATGCAAACGCTAAAACAAATGCCTCTAAATTTTATTAGCAGCCTAACTAATTACAACCAGGAAAATGTAATCATAGCACCCCCACCCCCTACTCCAACATCCAGACTCCCTCCATGAAACTGAAATAGGTTTAATAGTTGGATGCTTGGGGACCATTCATTAACTCTGACCCTTCCTATAATTATCCGATCCATTAGTGAAATTCATAATGGACTTATGAGAACTGTGAACCGGGGCCTTAATAAAGGTTCGATTGCGTGGTCCAGTTCCCTGCAGTGGGACTCTCCCAAACAGCTTCTGTGATTTTCTCATGGCACAATATTTATATTCACTTTCAAACGCTGATAATGTATGCTGACATTTGTGTTACTGAGGAGAAGCATTTGTATTCAAACAGAGATTAAAGGTGGTATCATTAGAAGATTCTGGCATGAATCAGGTTTCCTTTAATTCCATTGTGTTTCCTTAACAGCCTCTGGGCTCCCTTCAGCTCTGTCTGCTTGTTTAAAGGGAAGCAGTAAAAAGTAAAACTTCTCACTCAGGGTTTTTTTTTGTGTGTACGGTGTTGAGCTGACCCACGCTGTACTTGCTGCCAGCTCAGATCGCGAACACACACAGAGCTTTTTATAAAATTTTATTTTCTGCCTGTCACACTCAGCAAGTTTATGGCATTACATATGGAATAACAGACTTCTGAATAAAAGGCAGCTTGAATTACGCGTAGCGAGGATTAATTGGTTGTCTTAAGGTGCTGGTTTTCCACTGTGTGGCGACAATTAAAACTCTGCAGTACGGCACAACGTTAAAACTTGTTATTTAAACTTCATTTTTAATTGTATTACAACAATTTAAGTTTCAGTCTGTCTCAGACCATTGAGTTTTTAAGCGTTTATTAAATTTGAATACAAATATAAAAATCTAAGCTAAAATCTTGAAAAAAACATGATAAAAATAACATGTTTTTCACTGTGTTTGAAGATTCCCTCAATTAATTTTTGATGGGGGCTGCAGTGGCTAACGCTCTCACCTCCCAGCGAGAAGGTGTTGGTTCAAATCCCAGCTGGGACCTCTCTGTGCAGAGTTTGCATGTTTTCTGTGGCTTTTCTCTGGACGCTCCGACTTCCTCCCACCGTTCAAAAACATGCTTCATAGGTTAATTGGATGCTCTGGTGTCCCTTGATGTGCAACCTGAATCGCCCTTGGGGGGGTCACTGCGTTGCTGGAGCCTATCCTACCAACTGCTGAGTGAAGGTGGGATACACCTGGAACAGGTCGCCAGGTTCAATCGCCAGGCCACACACTCACCTATATGGGGATAATTTAGTCACCAGTTAACCCATGAAGCATGTTTTTGGACTGTGGGAGGAAACCGGAGTGTCCAAAGGAAACCCACGCATGCATGAGTATAATCTGAAAACTCTACACAGAAAAGTCCCAGCTGGGATTTGAACCAGCACCTTGCTGTGTGGCAAAGGTGCTAACCACTACCCCACCATGCAGCCCTGTTAGTTTCCAAGAATTAAATGAAAGTAAATGGTGGTGATGAAAAAGTAAAATGGCTTTCTGGCACAAAAGTATGAAGCTACAACAAGAATAGTTTCTTTATATCACCAAGTCAGTGTTGTTTCTGCTTCTAAAGAGCATTGTCACCACACACACAACCATTACGAGAAGGTGCATTTCTCAGGCTCACACTGAGACGTTACTTAAAAAAGTCATTATCTCACTGGTGAGTCAGAGATTGGATTTCAGGATAAAAGCCCCGTGACTCAGTCAACCACCCCTCCTGCCTTTTTCTGCAGCCTTAGTTGGTGGTTAATGATGTTTATTGGAGACGTGTCCCACATTAGGAAATTATGAGGGCGCTAAAATATTAGAAGTCCTTTCAAATGCATCTCTCTACAATATTTCAGCAGCTGCTATAATCTGTGTAATGAATATGAAGTAGAATAGTCACAGCATTAACAAAAGATGAAATTACAGTAAATGGTTTTTAAGGATGGAATTGACGTGTGGGGCTGCTGTGTTGCATCTGGACTTTTCTGGTTTTCTTCCTGACTGAAGAAGGCAGAATTTAGAATCTGAAACGACAAAAGGCAACAAGGGAAAAAAAAATAAAAGAGGTTGTTTTTTTCATGAAAATAAGAGGGAAAAGGTCCATCTATCTTCAGAGAAGTGAGGACTTCTTCAATAATTTGCTCCAGCAATTTTAATATTTACACTAGGGAGTTAAAACCTCAGCACTTTCACCTCTGTGTTTGTGGCTGACATTTAAAAAACCCTCATTCAAAAAGAGCACAGTGAGTGTTCCTCTCAAATGTGGCCCTAAAGATGTTTTCAGAAAGTCCTCTTTTGTTTATGTGGGGGGGTTCACCTCGACTCATCTACTCCTTTTCAGGCGCATCCATAAAACAAAGCTGCTGTAGCTGCAGAGGTTAGATTTGGAGGTGGAGGGGAGACGAGAGGATGCAGATGAAGATAGAGGAGAGGGTGGGCTGACTTCTGTGTGTGTGTGTGTGTGTGTATGTGTGTGTGCATGATTGGCACCATTACTCCAATGCCTGGAAGCACTGAGGTGAAATGTGAAGACATTTGTACTCGTTGCTCATTTCACATTTGCCTAATTGATTTAAACAAGCCTAATGTCAGCGTTCTGTAGGTGTGCAAAGCGTTAGAGCATTAGTCTTGATTTAAGATGCAGTGCACACATCCTGCAAGCAAACAGGGCAGAGTAAGCATATCTCCTTTTAATTGTTGCCATTGACAGGGGTGCAAGATCATTGCAGGGGATTATGTATGCACCTATGTAGATTTTCATATTTAAAAGGATCAATTAGAGTGACGTTGTCTTGGTGGCAATTAAAAGGTCTGCAGTTTTTCTTTTCTTTTTTTTCTTTTTTGCATCCCTCAAAGGTTAATGAATATCCCGGAGCATGTGATGTGTTATGGGAGTCGCACACACATGGAAAACTATACAAAAAACATATCATGTGATGCACAAACACTGGCTGCAGAGTTAGGGTTTAACAAAATCAGTTATGAGCGAGATAATAAACTTGTCAAAGTTACTTCACTGTAGGATTTCAGAGAGTTCTCCCCTTTTTCTGTTTTATGTTGAGACGTTTTCAACTGAACCTCATAACAAGCATAAAACAAGATAAATCTTTTATATTAAATTAATAAATATGAAATAAAGACCTGGTTTAAAAAAAATTCTGTCACTTCTAATTCTGGTTATTTTGTCTTTCAGGAAAGCTTTTTATATAAAAATAACAGTTTGGGTTAAGTGCAGGTAGCAAAGTGAATTTTGACCACGTAAACCAAATGCTGAGTTAATAAAATATGCAATGTAACTTTGCAGATGGCATGTAATTGTAGCTCAGCCAGAAAGACAAAAGAAAGGGAAAAAATCCTTAAGAGGGCTGAGTGTTGACAGGTCCATAAAAGTCCAAAATATACACGTCACATTCTTTGGCAGCTTGTCTTTTAAAGAATTAAAGCCGTATATTTATTGCCTCATTAAACTGTGGGGAAAAAAACAACAACAGTGTGTTTTTTTCCTTCAGAGAACGCAGGGCTGAGCTGCAGTAAATATCGCCTTTCTCTCTATTTCTCTCCTTCTCTGTTAAAATGAAAAAAGCCGTTTCTTTCCCCCCTTTTTCTTTTCTCCACTCCTTCAGCCTGTTTGGTAATAAGAAACAGGTCTCTCTATTGGTTTGTTTTTGTTTCTTTAGTAAGGCTGTAATTTAGGACTCATGTTCAGTGTCTGTGCGCTACACCGGCTGCAGAGGCTTAGAGGGCTCAGGCAGAGGAACATGGGGGAGAAGAAAAAGGTTTCCTTCTCAACGTGGAGCCTCCACAGCTCAAGCCGGCTCTGCCATGTGTCATTCAAGTCTAATTTAGAGGAACTGGAGTCTCAATCAGAGCAGAATTGTGCTCTGGAGATTGGCGTTGACAATTTGTCAGAAACAATCTTTTTTTTTGTGTGTTTTTGTTTCAAAAATGAAATAATTACTAATGTTGACTTTAAGACATAAGACGTCTTATTTGTTAAGAGCTTTTTATGTTTTAATTGGGACAAATTAAAACTATAAAGCAAGAAGAAGTGTCTGAGAATGTCTTGTTTTAAAAAACGAAGTTTTGTGGCCATTGAGGCCAAAACAGAACTGATTGGTTATTTTTTAACAAATTAAAGGAAAGCTGGCTTGTTTTAGTCTTGTTGCTTATCAATTTAATCTTTAACAGTCTCTGTTTGCCATTTGTTCACACAAAACATCAGATACATAGTAAAATACATTTACTAAAGCTTTGCAGTAAATTGTACTTCATTTTCTTTTGATTCTGACCTGCAAACACATTTTAAAAGAAAGGATTTTGTCAGTGTTTCCCTGTTTTCACAGATGTAAAATGTTGCATATCACTTTTCCATGGTCTGATAAAAACTAAAATGATCTCTAATATAATTAATTTTGAGGAACATAATGACCGTCAAGATTTACTCCCTATTCTGTTAGGATACTTTGGACTCTGCGGGTCAGCGAACCACACGAAAAGCTGTTTTATTCCATGTCCCATTTTTCTCGTGTTTGAACAGTTAAATCTGTCACATGATGGGTTATTTGTATTTTGGCAAAATGCTTTTATTAAGCAAGAAATTAAAAAAAATACCAATTGTTTAATGGAGGAACAAAAAACATGGCTTTTATTTTGAAATATACTTTTTCTTTTCATATTAAAGTCTTATGCTTGGTTAATATAATTTTTTTTTTAAAGTTAATAAATGAAGTTCGTAAGTAGTTAAATTACTGTAAAACTGGTTACTGGTGACTGGAATTACTGCAAAATGGGTTTATATTCAACAGTTACCCCTGATTAATAATAACAAAATACCAATTAAGTGTATATCAGCACTATATATGTGCTTTTTTTGGATAAAAATAATTTTATTTTTAAAATGTAATACTGCCCAGTAATCATTACATTCCAGCTGAAAGTAAAGCAGATCTTTAGCCGAACAACCAGCACGTCCCCTCCAGCTGGGACTGGGACTTCATCCATCTGCACCGCAGCTCACAGCAGCAGCCAGTTCAACCAGTTTCCTCAGAAGTTTTTCAACCCGATCCTCTTCACTTATTTGAGGCCCCTGAACTCTTTCCCTCATCCTGGGGTGTGGCAATTCATTTTAACAATTCAAATTCATATCATATTTGTGGTTGTCGATCTGATTCATAGTCAATTTTGGTTCATATTGACTGACGATTCACTGACCTAAAGTGGATCCAGGACAACTTTAGCCAAAAAAAAAATCAACCAGTGTGACTCAGAGATGAATGCCTGATACTGAACAGCGCAGGTGAAGTTTTCCACATTCCTTCTATTTCTTGCAAGATAATCAAATGTAAATTAAAAATGTGTATTAACAAACAAGTAAAGTAGAATGAATGTCAAACCCATTCACATTTTATTTTCCTAAAGTTGAGCCCACTGTTGTTTTTCCACATTAAAATAATCTAAATAGAACATTTTTAGAACATCTACCACACTGTAGGTCACATGTCTTTGCTAAATTCAGTGTTTCTACACACTGGACTGGAATGATGGATTGATAATCTTTTTTGCTATCATCACATGTTTTGTCGGCTGTGATGCACTTGGTTGTTTTTATGTTATAGTAAAATAAACCTACCATGTCTCAATCCAAAGGGAAATTTTCATTATAGATTATAACTAAATATTTTTAATTTCAGAGGATTTTATAATGGTAAAGGTTGATTAACAACTTGCCTCAGACAGATCAATCTGGTTGGATTGTAGGATTATAAATTAATTAATATTAGTTAATATGCTCTAGATCAGACATTATTGAAAACAATAAAGTTATGTGTTTTGAGATATTTTGCAGGTTTTTTTCCGTTAATTGAGGTGCACGTACCATTTCTTTTCATCTGAAGCAGGTACAGACACATTTCTACCTCTATAAATAGCAGAGTTGGAATATTCCTGGTGTATTTGTGGCATGTGAACCATTTTCCAATATGACGTCTAGACTTAAATCAAGGAGAGGTGATGGAGTGGAGGAGGGAAGGGGGTTGAGCCGTGCCAAGTTTGCATCCAGCATGTATCTGAATAAGCTTTTTATATTACACTTAACTTAGACCAGATGGTTTGCACACAGTGGGCAGCCACTTCTTGGTATTGGGGCATTGTTATAAGTGTCTTTACATATGCGTGGTAGTTACAAGCTTTGGTGTGTTTTTAGCCACATTTGTGTTTATGCATGCATTTTGTGTGGCACTTTGTCCAGTGGATGCTTAGCGTTGGTAGCGTGCTCGTTTCTCCCACAGTCGGCAGCTTCTCACATTAGCGGGCCTGCAGCCATCATTGCTCCGCTGCAAAATGCTCATTTTCTGCTGTGGCTCGCTATATTTATACTTCATTTGAGTGCTTCAGTAATGTTACCAAAAAGCTGGTAGCATTTAATTGCTAAATGATTTTCGGCAGTAGATGCCATACTTTAAATCGCTTAAGTTTAAAATATTATTTACTGCAAAATTAAATCAAACTTTACCAGCAGCAAACCTGGGGAGATCCTTAACTCTCAAGATTTAAGTCCCTCAAACGTCTCCCCAAACGGCCCGCATCTTTTGTCTCCGTCTGTGTACATGCATGCATTTATTGTTTTTCTGCCATTGTGGCCATGCCATTGCCAGATGCTCGCAAGATGGGATTATCAGGGAAAACGTTTGCGCCGCATATTTCTCACAAGGGCTCTCTCTGGCCAATTACTGTCTTGATGGAAGCCAGAGATTCTCACCAATTACATGCATTTTTTCCCATCTCATTCATGGACTCCGGCCAAGCTCGCACTGTCAGTGTAGTGCCGTCTCTGGTGATGGCATTGCCCGTGTCCACAGGAGTGGTACATAGTAGCTCGCATTCTAAAATCTGACATCTAAAGGGCTTGGCATGCATGGAGGGGGCATTACATGTCCTACTTCTTTCCAAAAGTGAACTGTTGGCATTGCGTTGATTTTAAAAGCCCTAATTATAACCGCGACTCTACCCAGAATCAGTTTCCAGCCCTTAACATCTCTGGCACACGTGGAGAGGGCCAGTTGTGTTTGTAACTTGAGCCCGTCATTGATGACAAGCAAAAATTGGGGAAAATAGAGGCAACCCCGCTGCACTCATCTTTTGTTTAAGTTTTGATGAGAGAAGGAAAAAGAATCGCAGCTGTTGAAAACAGAGCTTGCTCGTGGTGTTTTTTTTTATTCCCGCCTCAGTGCCTCGGTGGTCTCTGGCTGGCTGTCTTCTAGTCACCCAGTGTTACGTCTCCTGCCTCCCTCGTTCCCCTCCTAAATAAGAACCATGCTCTAGAAACACACATACAGTCGCAACAAGTTAAGGCTTTAAGAGACTGAGGCTATAAACTTCTCCGTCTCCTGGACCATAGTTGTGTTGTTGTTGTGTGTGGTTGCTTTGTGGCTATGCAGACTTTTGACTCGTCCAGAAAAGTGGGATTCTTTTTGGTTTTTTTTGTTCCTTTGTGTATGGACACAAACATCTAGAAATATGCTAACGGTCACATTTTGCACACAGACTGCTTCCCCCTCTGTTTTCTCAATCATTATGACTTGAATTTGAGGATATTAGTCTTCTAACCTGCTCGCCACCTTCTAGAAGAATGACTCCAAACTCCTGGAAGTGTTCCCGTGTGTCAGTGTTTCTTCATTTGCTTCCTTTCCCCGACTCGTCCTCTTTCACAGAGCCCCCGCTGTGCTCATAGGTGATCCATGCTTGCGACATTTTCTGTTTTTGCAAATCTGCCTCCTTTGTTGTAAAGTCTTGTTCCTGCTTCCCTCCGGTCTCCACTTAGCTTTGTGTAAATGTCACTCTTCTCGAGTCGTTTTCTCCGGGGAGCCTTGGATTTAGAGTTCGATCAGTGATGTTGTCAGTGAAATATCACTCAAATTCAGCACAACAATGATAAGGTTTTGTGTTGTCGTTGAACCACTTTTTAAGAGTTCTGTTCACAAACAATAACAACCATTGGAATAAGTCAATTAAATAATGTCATGCTTGTTCAGGATTTGATCGGCGTTGATCATTGTGTTTTCCGAATTGTTGGGAAACGAAAAATAAAAGTGTTGGACAGTTTGGGAAACATTTGAAAAAGTTTCAAAAGCCCTACCCAGGTGTCATCTGTATCCCCGGGATTTCTGTGCATCTTTATCACTCTTTTTGTCAATATGATGCACACTTTTAAAATGAACAAATTCATGATTTGGTTTAGACCAAGCATGTCCAAAGTCAGGCTCTAGGGTTGAATGCAGCCTGCAAGCTCCCATCACAAAATCAGTAATATGCGTCCCCCCCCCAATTCCTAAAAACCATTTGTACGATTTGTGATTGGCCAAATTCTGTTTAGACTCATCCCCGGCACTTTTGGCAACACTGACACTGGACCCCTTCTGTGACACTTTCTAGCTAATTTCTAAAATGTCAACTATTAATGAAAAGGAAAGTTGACAGCAAGAGCCACCAAGACAAGTGGAAAAATTTAGAGACTTTATGGGAATACAGAACAATTGTGTCTTTGATTTTTACTTTTGATTAAGATAACCATTTATTTCTTGTTCAGAGGATTTAAATGTGTAAGTTAACAAGGAGCATTTTACGTAACAGTTCATGTGAAGCTAGATTTAAGGCTGATTAAAGTTTTTGTAATTTTATTTCTGGTCTTCAAACACAAAATTCACAGTAATTTTGAGAAAAATGTATTTAGACATATTTTTATTTCTTTGGGAGAAAAGAATCCCATTGGAATAGAATTTTCAAAATAAAGTTCATTTACATTTCATATCAGTTTAAGGCTTCAGAGAATGCCGGCCAGTTGGTTTGGCCCTCACACAATTTCACCTCCCCAGTTCTGGCCCAGTTTTCAAAAAAAAAAAAGGTCACCCATTTTTTAGACTTAAATTTTAATCGCCCAAATTTATGCAACTATTTTTCCTGGATCAAAGCTAATTCATTGAAGGATCTGAATCTTGAAAAAAAAACACAAATTTATTAGTATTTCTTTGTGCCCTGAAACCTTCCTAAATACTAATTAATTTCACAATGACTGCCAACAAAAATGGCTGTTACTTATGGTTTCTATGCCAAGAGCAACGGCGTATGGCGGCGGTTTGTTTCCAGACTTGTGGTTGCAGGTATGGATAATGGCTGCTAATTTCAAAGGCCTTGTGGGATCTGTCTTCCCAGCCACAGCTTGCTGTTATCCCTGTGGACCTTTTGTGCGAGCAAGAAGATGGACGAAAAACAAAAAAAAAAAAAGTGAGCAGTGGGCGATTAGCTGTGTTTTGCCTGTGTGTGCTCGTCTGCACGTGTTTATATGTTTCCCCATCAAGTGGGTTTAATGTGGATTTGTGGAGCGTGTGAAAAGCAACGCCTCACAGCGAGCATGCCGCTGTTGGAAGAAGGTCGTAGGCTGCCAAACGCCGGCATCACTCAACAGAGAGGAGGCCCAACGAAAACACGATTTTATGTGCAGCTTTTTGTGAATTCTTAATCATAAATGGATCTCAAAAAGTTGTATGAGACTTTTTTTTAAAAATCTTTTTCAGCAGGATGCAGCAGAAACGAAATCCAGCAGGATGGAGCATGGACTTCATGGTCACCATCCAGCCACACACGCTCCCTCCTAATGTAGAGGAATGCCTCGTGGCGGTGGTTTTTTTTTGTTTGGATCTGTCTTTTTTTTATCCATTTGTTTTACTATTTTGAGGCAGAGTTTGTGGCCACTGCTGGAGCTGAGGGACTTGGCTGTGACACAAAGAGAAAAACATATGCTGGGGTTTTGCAGACTGTTTTCATAACACTTCTGGGTTTTTTTTTTTTGCCTAAAGTAAGGATGCGTTATCAATGCCGATGCGTAATAAACGCACAAAAAAAAGTTTTTTGCTGTATGCAGGGATGCAAAGATGACAAAAACGTTAAAATTTCCGACACAAAGCAGCGTAGGAAACACCTCCGTCTGCAGAGATTCTATATTCTCGTTTGGATGATGAAGCTAACAAGTCTAACAGCGTGTTATTATAGTGACTTTTCCATAAAAGAAGTAGTCAAGATAGTTTTCCACCCACCTCACTACCTAATCTTTTTCCTCTCTTGTTATCTGTCGATCCTCTTCCCCTCTTTGATATTTTCCTCCTCTCTGTCAGCCTCCCTCCCTCCTTCCTCGGGTCTCTGTCTCTCCCAGCATGTCGTTAAGTCTAACCTTTCTGCCGGTGTCAAAGCCAAGCAGAATGTGGAGATGGAGACGGAGATAGATGCAGGCTGGAGCTTTGCAAGCCACCATGTGTGAATGCGTGTGCACCCGGGCGCCCATGTTCTTTTGAACTCAGACGTTTGTCTTTTTTTGTGCGTGTCTTTTTCTTTCTGTTTTCCTTGAACATGTGGGCCTTCTCCCCGTTTCATAAACACTTCATACCGACTCTGTCATTTTCTCCGTTTTGTTTACCTCACCGATCAGACATTTTGTTGTGCTGTTTGTAAAATCCTCGGAGGCGCCCACACTCATGCTCGGATGTATCGAAAAACTTCAGCAACACAACAATAATTGGAGCATAAGCTGGTAAAACCCTCACCAAACATAGGAAGCCATTTACCCATTTTTTTTTCTTCCTGCTCAAACATTTTGCTCCTTTTTCTTCTGGTGAAAGGCTTTCTGTTGGGCATCGTGGGAAGATCCCCGCACAGGCTAAGAGATATGAACAAATACAAAGTAGTCTGTAAATGTTACCCAAGCTTTTCTCTGCCGTTGTTGCTGGCAAAGGGGGGAAAAAGCAGGTTCTCTGGAGGTGTCTGCAAAGCAAACAGTGCCATCTAGCGTTGGGAAGATCAGCAGTTTGATTCAAGCCTTTTAGAAAATCAAAACCTCAAGGCGCATCTGATACGCTCACATTAACTCCCAAAACAGCATTCATAAAAACACACGTTTTCCTCAGAGACAACAAGAACTGCTCCTCGAAAAGTGAGAGATCCTCATTTTGATACAGATCGGGAGGCTGTGGTCTGACTGGAATTTCCTTGCAAGCCCAGTATCTATTTATAATTTGTTACCTTTTTTCTATTTTTTGATCTTTTACCGCTTCCTCCAGCTCATAAAGACAGTTAATTAACCTCCCTGAGAGAGCACATTGTGTGATGGAAAAAAAGTAGTTCTTGAAAAACATTTATGTCTCCCTGTGGAGAAAATAAAACGCAGCTCATTAAGCTCTGCCGTTTGTCAGGATTTCCACTTTGACCTCTCCAGATTCGTTTACATGATGTGTTGATTCATGATTGTGTGACAAAGTCTACCTGATGATTCTGTCCCTTGATATTCGTAGTTTATCTCATCTAGGTCTCATCAGGTCAGGCTCTTTCTGCTCCTCGATGGCCTCGACTTGCGGCTCAACAACATAGAGCTGATTAGAAAATGACGAACAGCCCTCCGGCCGGCCAACGCTGGGATGCAGGGGTTGTAACAGTTACAAAAACAACATTTAAAAGACAATTTGATGACGCTCTGCGCACGACTATAATTGTCTAAAAAATACAGTAGGCCACACTAAAATGTGAACATTTCTGGTCTTTTGTCTTTCTAACATAGATTTATATATGAAAAGGGGTCAAAATTAGGTTTTATTTTGACTATCTTTCATTCTTTGCATCCCTGTGCTAAGTTCTCGCTGGCCTTAGCATGTTATGTAAATCATGAGATTTACATTACTTTAACATTTTTCACCAAGTCTCTTCCAACTGTGAGTACATGTGCTAGTTGGGTAGTGACAAGCCACTGTGAACACCTTATATTAAAAGTGCCTTTAAGAATGCCTGTTTAGCGCCTTTTTGACTGCGCATTAAGCTACTCTATGAAAGCCGGCATGAGACAAGAACCTGCGTTCAGCATTTTCTTGAACGCTTATCAAATACCTGGTGTGTACTTTAATCTGAGCCAGAACTAATTTGCTTCTTTTTCTCTCCTAACAGTAAACTAGTGATTGGCAATAAGTTTGTTTTGTTTGTTTTTGTGAGGTCAGTTATGTTGGCTTTCATATTTGAAAAACAGTAGAAATTTTATTTTTTATTTTAAATTTTCTTTAATGAAACTATATTTTTTAAGTCACTTAATATTTAATATATGTTGCATAACTGTCACTTTAACTTCACAAACATCTTAATTTGAAGAAGTTACACATGGTCTAGAAGTCCCTAATAAAATTATCTGGTCACATTCAGAGCTCTGGATAACATGCTGATGTGTTAAAAACCATCAAAATGAGAGATAAACATTGCTTGACAGGCAGTTTTGTTGTTAAATTTGGTGTGAGGGTTTCAAAAACTTCTAATCTTTATGAATTAAAAAAAGGAGTTCTTATAGCAAAAAGTTCTAATTAGGCTTTGTATACACCAGGCATGTGTGGTGCGTTCAAGAACGTGCTGAACATGGGATCTTAAACGCCCTTTTAACACATGGTGTTCACACTGGACTGTCACTACTCAATCCTGCATGTACCTGCAGTTAAAAGAGGCCTGGTTTGAATCTAATGAATCTTGCTCCAGGCTTTTTCTTTCTCTATTTTGATATATGCAATCATAGAGTTTTACTTCATGTTCAATTCTCAAACGGTTGGCACTTCCATATTTTGTAAAGGACGCTACCCATACATCACTACCAAATCGGAGTCAAATTTTGACCTGGTTAAACTGCATTCAATGGCCGCGCGTTTTGGATGTGAATTAAAACTTGCGCAGTGATGTGTGGGCGCAAGACTTTAGAAATGCGCACAAAGAGTGTTTAAAGGCGTCACTTGAACGCACGTTTCTGAGCGTGGTGTGACACAGGATTGAGAATTGATTGAAATAGCTGAAAAATAGCAGAAAATTCCAGATGGTGGGATCAGCATCGAGCATGCATTGGTACATTCTCTTTTGTAGCAGTGATTAACCGTTTTTGTCTTTTCTAAAGCCTCCTCCTACAATCTTTTCAAATATTCTCTCTGCTATTCTTTTCTGATATGTTTTTTTCTTTAAGAAAAAGCACTATATCTGTCTTTTTGTCCTTCTTAAATTTGAGGATTAGTTGCTTTAATCTTTCATTTATCTACATTTAAGTTTTCCTATCGAATATTTAGGCCCTTTCTAGAGTTAAGTTGTTGTTTTTTACTCCGTTCCCCTCTGTGGTGTCTTGGAGAAACCATTATGGCCTCTCCTCATGGCTCAGGGCCCTTATGATGCTATCTGCAGCCTTATCAGGGGTGTGGACCATTCATGACCCAGGCAGGGAGCCTGTGCACTCTGCAGGGTGTTCCCACCAAGAGTATACCAAGCATTGGCTTGGCTCAATCTGTAGTGGCCAAAAGCCAGCCAGACCTCCACAGCCACCACCCATCAACTCTCCACTCCCAAATCATTAAGCTCTCCTGGGGGACTGCAAGAGCTCGCCTGAGCCACAAAATCAGAGTGTGCACACGTTCGCACACATCAAGTGTGTGTGTATTGTGCAATGCACTGCTCCCTAACAGTACAGCCCCGTGTGCATCCAGATACATTAACACAGCCAAGCATGCACATGTGTAATAATGCAGATTGATTCCTTATGTGCAACAAGGCCACTGTTTTACCTTGAAGACATCATTACAGTTCCTAACACCCGGCACAAAGTGCCGCGGACATTTATATCTGTCAGGAATGTTGGATTTCTGAATAGGGTTAATACCAAACACTGTTTTATGGAAACTCATAAAAATGGCTTAATGAAGACAAGAGAATAAGATTAGATCCAACACATCCAAGTAGGTTATGGCTTTAGGTTCTACCAAAGACAAATTTGAATGCAAAGAAATAAAACCTTCTTGAATAAATGCTGGACAGTTAATTACAAAAAATACTCCTGCTGAAAGACAGTAAAGTTTATAAAATGTTTTCGTTTAACTGATCTTGCAAATACACACCGGGACTATGACAGCTTCAGCGGAAAAAAAAAATATTTGACGAATTTTACCGAGCATGCTTTTTAAAGCGGCTGGGTAGCTCAATTGGTAAGGTGCCACGCAGGAATTCAGGGTTCGATTCCCGGAAGGGAATAAACAATGGTACTGGGGCAGTTACCATGTCATGGCGAGCAATTAAAATCACCCAGTGAGGGCCTTACCAGCGTGAATGTGCATGAATGATCCCAGTGATTGTCAGAGGGGCGCGAACTGGCAGCCACGCCTCCACCATCACCAAGTATGACGGAAGAGTGAATGAATAATGGACACAGTGGAAGCGCTTTGAGCGGCTGGAAAAGCGCAGATAAATCCAATGCATTATTATTATTATTATTATTATTAAGTGTTAGGGGTGTGGCCTTTCAACAAGCTCATGATTGGCGAGAGTTATTGCAACAGAAAGGATGACTGACACCAACTCAGACCAATCACTGCCCACCGACGACATCTGCTCTAACATGGCAACGTCCGTATCACAACAAAACTGCGACTAAATTGACTTTATATGGTTGGAGCCGGTCCAGTTCACATATACAGTTGATGCTTCTTATCTTTGTCTTTGAAGTGCTTCCAATAAACCATATTAAGCTCTCATTTTAAAGATTGTCATATGAAATTCATGTATTTTCCCTCTTATAAATTGATGGCTTTTAATCATTTTTTATTTTATTGTTTAGTGACTATGAGCCCAATAAAAATTTAAATCTATTTAGCTTTTTTAACATACATTCCACATAAAAAACAAATCAAAACACATATTCTGCAACTCTAATTACTGAAATATAGAATTTCTTTTGATATAATTTTGAAAGACTTTATTCTGCCTTTTTTAATTATCAAAACATTTTTATCAAAAAAACAACAACAAAAAACTGCTACGTCTTCACAGATTTACTATCTCTGGCAACACTAGTTTTTATGTGCACAAGTTTATAAAAAAGAACGGCTGCGTGTGTGTCTTAGTGCATGTGTGTGTGTCTTAGTGCATGTGTGTGTGTCTTAGTGCATGTGTGTGAGATAGAAAGCGAACATGCCTCAGGGGTAAACTGAGCTTTGGCGGGGTGAATGGCTCCAGTGTTGCACGACCTTGTCACAATCCCAGCCTGTCGCTCTTGGGATAAAGCGCATCAAACAATGCTGACTCCTCCACTGTAAGCCAGTCAACCTGTTCATCTTTCAACCAACAAAAGACGGAGTCTTCAGTTACAACTCGCAGAATCTGCCACTTCAAATGCATAACTCTTCTGTGACATATTTTCATATTTTTTTAAGAAATGCCTGAGCGGCTTTTGCTTAAGAACAAAATGATCAGAAGGTGCTGATGTTTGAAAGGGAAAATCCAAAACAAAACATTAGAAAGTGGAGAAAAACTCTATTGTGTGCCAATCAATCTCATTTCCTCCCAGCTTAGTGTCTGTGTGCCTCTTTAGGGGTAAGAGGAACAGGATAATAACGCAATGCAACATTTTCAAAAGCCTTTGGATTAAACATTCAATTATTCACCCACTTCTTTTTATTAGAGGCAATAATGCTGTAGTAAAAAGCAGTGCGGTAGTCCACACATTCCATACTAACATGCTCTTTTGGTTTCTCCCACTCATCACACTGTTTGTGTTGAAGTAGAGGGGCCTGTTTAGTATCAGGTGGGTTATTGAATTTCTTTGTTTGCCTGTTTTGCTTCTCTCCAGAAGTTATTATTATTATTATTTTCTCAATCTGAGGTGCATTCCAATGCATACACACACACACACACACACACTGAAGGAGGAGGGTTTGGGGAAGAGACAGAGGGAGCTAAAATTGTGTGCCTTGTCTAGGCTACCCCACCTTGGTGGGACACAGCCTTGGTAAATGAATGAATGAATTTTCTCAATTTTAGTTTTTGCAGACAGAGATGAGAGGATCCAGAGATATTCCACTTTTTTATTTAACTTTTTTTGTTTTAATTTAATTAAACCAACAAAACCAAAAATCTTATGCAACCTAAAGACTTGTTTTGTTTGCTCCTTAAAGAGTACCCGGTACTTGAACATACATGTAACATATATACATATATGTTATCTCTGCTGACCTAATAAAGCCCATGCCAAGTAGGTCATCACTTTTCCTTAATGATGCAATAAAAACTGAAACAGTTAAAGTCCAAAACTGATTCAAACCATGCACTGTCAATTTGTGCATCAACTGGTAACACTGCAGGATTTCTGTCCTAAATATGGAGGCACTACTTAGAGTGTTTATGCAGCCCAAAAGCTGCTGATTTGTGTCATTTTTCCATTTTTTGTTTTACAGCTTAAGGTTTCCCTGGAATCCCAAGAATCCGTTTCACCCCTTCATAATCGCCTATTCCCAACGTATAAATCAGATTTTTTTTAAACACTTATAAAAGCAGGAGCAACCGAAGTGCTGAAAAAGAAATCAAATATAAAAAATAAAATCACTAAACTGTAAAATACAGTAACAATATAAGGCTGTGTTTCAATAATTAAATCCAGGACTCCACCTAATTTAACATCATCTTGTAAAGGCAAAAAAAAAAAAAAAAATAGACATATAGATTTTTTTTTTCTTTTGGGAAATAAATTCATGCTCATGGGGGTAAAGCTGGTCAATCTTAAATTGTGCCGTTTCCTTGCTGAACTCATAACAAACAGATTTTGATGTTTGGCTCTTTATTGTCGCCACACTGAGTCACCACTGGTTTGCCTTTAGTTTTACAAGCAGAAAGCAGGTCTGACCAAACTCTCTGCCTTTATCTGGACTTTGGTCAGCCATGTGGTAACACTGGAAAGTGCCTGCATGTGGTTGCAGTAACTTTTAAAAAAATTAGGATTTGTACACTTTGGTTTTAAGCAGATGACATATAACTATGCTCATAAAAATAATAAAAAAAAGGTTGGTTACAAATTTGGTTTTGACCAACTGGGGATCAAAGTGGTAGCTCCTCTTCTGTTTTAGCACAAACACCAAACATGTTTAGGTTTATAGACTTAATTGCAGATGATGTCCACATCAAAACTTAAATCCTGTGAAAACAACATTAAGGAAGATGTAAAGTACGTACATACTCAGTTAACCTTTTAGCTCCAATGTTTACATTCCTTCTCTACTGTAACTTCTCAACCGTTTACACAACTCCAGTAGATTCTGTAGTAGAGAAACACAGCCTTGCGCTGATTTGCAATCATTGTAAATCCACTGATTGTGACGCGGAGAAAAGCCGACATAAATAGCCACTGTCCTCCGAGTCCAGCTGATTCACACCAATCGCGTGAACGGTTGAAGAGTTACTGTAAATCAAATAGTGTGTGGTATTAAGGGTTACATGGTGTAAAACGGCTAAGAGGCAACAAAAAGAAACATTCACACAGAGAATAGTCTGTTAGTAATACAAATCACTTTAATACACTTCATAATAAAGTCCACTTATGTATTCAAAGTGCCAAAAATACACAGGTTATCATTTCATTTTCTCATGTCTAAATTAAGCTGTTGGAGTTAGCGTGCAGAAAAAGAAAACAATGAAGTGCATTCCATTGCATAGTTTCCTCAAAGGGAGTTAAAAAAACACTAATCGTGAAGTCTTTGATTTCTTTAGAATAATATTCTTTTTACATTTTAAACGCTGGACGAGCATCTTTAACCATCTGAGGCGTGTGCCTGTGTGGATTGCTGGTAACACTGACCAGGCTAAACAGAGGAAATTGAAACCGTCATTTTAAAACAGTTTTACATGAATGATCATTTCATTCCTTTTTCTTCTACTTAGAATACGAAGATTTTTGCTATTCATGATGCTCAAAATGATAAGGCTGAATAGAAGGGCAGTTATGATCGTTTTCTGTCAGAATAAGTGGGAATGATTTCCAATCCCTAATTACAAAAAACAGCTTACATGAAGGTTATTTAGCAACAGATTTTCATGTGGCTCCTTGGTAATTGACACACAGCGTTGTCGATGATGGAATTTACACAGATTGTAAATAAGACATCTTGAATGTTGTACCATCAAGTTTTACGTCTGACATTTTAGAAAACTATTGTTAAGAAAAGATTAAAGTCACATCATCAAGCTGTCAACTCACAAAATGATCGCTTAATCTTTTATTTTATTTTCACAGCGAGTCAACACATTGCTTTTTCATTCACAACTGCGGCTTTTCATTTGACAGGCCAGTCAATATTGGCACCAATATGCCACGCCCCCTTGGTAGCCTCAGTTTCAACCTCAACACAACATGTATTAGTACATCAAAGACTTTTTGGAACGTTTCTGCAATCATTTCAAATACTTTTCTCCAAACTATATTGGAGAATCTTCCTCCAATCCAAACTTAATCAAGACTTTGATTTATTTAAAAAAAAAAAGCCTTTTGAGATCCTTCAGCAAGCAACTGTACACGTCTCACATTCCCTCCACTTCCTTTGCGTCTGCTTTGCGGCCTGACCAGGTTGCCCGTAATTTCTAGGCCTGGCCTTAGACACCACCTGATTATTATTCCTGAGCAATGGGATACTTTAATAGCCCTCTCCACCGGCCTTGATTGGAGATGAGAGATAATAACTCCAATATTCCTATGAAAGGGGGGTGGGGAGGGTCATGGATTCGGCATTCCCGGTGAGCCCGGGAATGTTTTGTGTTTCCAAATTAAAAAGCTTTTTAAAAAGAAGTTTCTTTGTTACTTGAGGAAAAAGCAAGCATGAGCCACACAAGTCTGGATTATGATCTGTCATGGCAACATGTCTATCATAGCTTCAAACAGCACAGCAGTCACATAGAAGTCATGGCTGTGGTGATCCAATACTGTAAGCCCAGAATAACTCAAATGTGTGTCTGTCTTTTGCTCGTTGTCTTTACCAAACTGTTGGTTCAGACTGCAGTTCAGAGTCCCATGTGGCACATAGACACCTGTTGATGTTATTCCATGAAGACAGATGGCTCCCTTTCCATCTTTCTTTGGCTAAATGTCACAGTGTAGGCAACACAGATGCATTCAGTGAAAAAGAAAAAAGGTCATCCTTCTTTGTGAACATTTGACCAACAGTTTAGTCAGACGATTACAGCACAAAAAACAAGAAACGTACTTAAACTTAGGACAAACTGAAATAAAGAAAAGCAGGAGATCTAGATCTAAGCCAATGCCATGACTTCTGCCAAATGTCATGTTCACTCATGAAAGTTCAAACCAAGATTCTGGCAAAGTTTTGCTCAAGTAACTTTCCATCAAGCGACAGACTGGCGACCTGTCCAGGGCGTCACCTGCTAGGCTCCGGCAGCCCTGTCACCCCGAAGAAGACAAAAACGAGTTTAGAAAATGAACAAATTTACTTTCCATCCCAAACTTCAAACAACGATCTAAAAATAAGGAGAAAAAATCACTTGATCCTGTTTTGACAGATGTTACTGTGTGAAAAAAATCATGAACTGTTGAAAATACGGACCAGCAGATTCTTTCTTGAGAATATCTAATGGAAACAAACGTGCATGAGAAGGTGAACTAACAAGAACCTTTTTTCATGAGTACAGAGAAGTAATGGAAAGGCGGAGGAGTTTTTCTTTCTCATGCTTTCTGGTCATAGTTATGCTGCAGTGAAAACTTAGCCAGGCCATACTGGAGCAGGCTGGGGCCAAAGGGGAGAAAGCAAAGGGGCCCAGAACTACACAGACGCCAGTCCAACCACAATGAGCCACTTTAGGCCCTTGTGGTTTGGGATTAGGGGCTAGCCGCCAGTGAATAGCAGCTCTTCCTTCATCTTCTTCTGCTGCTTTGCTCCATTTCTTGCTTTTTTAAAAAAAAAAAAAGAAGAAACATTTTCTTTTTTCCACACCTCTTGACATCACGGTTTGTTTTGTGTTATTTTTTAATTCTTCTAAAACTTGTACAAGCTCTCCTCTTACCTGGCAGTATTTTAATATATATATATATATGTCTTTGAATTCTTTTTTAAATTGAGAAAGATGATGAGGAGGAGGTCATGAAGAAAGCAGGCACAGTTTTGACTTCTCTGACTTGATATTGACATTATTGCCATATTAGACTAATTTAAATTTTAAAATATTAAAAATGTTTTCCATTTCAAATGTAGGTTTATTATCTGATTCTTTATTTCCTCGTTACAACATGGCACTGCGTCGTCCAGATTTACCAAGGAGAACTTTTAACTTCCATTCTGATCATCTTTTGTAAAAATCATTTCCAGTGGTCTTTTAATTTTGATTATCCCGTGTTTTAGCCACCATTTTTTTTAAAAAACGTAGTCGTTTTCTGGAACATAGTTTCTGCAGAGCGGAAGGAGTTGGGTTGGCGCAGAGGAACCCTGTCCCCACTTGCTGTCGTCCATCTGTTTTCACTCTCCCCCACTAGCTTAGAGCCAGATTCGAGCTCAGACGAGGATAACAAAGACGAACGTGGATCTAGTCGTCTAAGGTTGCATCAGAATGGAGCAGAGCAGTGATCTTGGGGCCGCCCAGTGAATACAGAAACAATCAGAAATATATTTTTTAATCGGAATGTTCTTTATTTTTTCATTTATGTGTGTCCTTTATCATCAGAAAAAATGTTACAAAGAACATGCTAAAAACCATCTTCATCAGAGTGGGTCTTTAAGCTGTTGCATGATAGGAATATATTCAAGATTCAAGATTGTTGTTTCTCACTAGCATGACAATGCTATAATAAAAAATAGCAATAAAATAACAATCCAAGAATAACAAATAAGATGTATAAGAAATTAAGTGAAATAAATAAGATAAAAAATATAAAATAAAACAGAATAGAGTCCAGCATTCAGTATGAAAGTGACTATGTGCGTTTAACAGCAGTCTTGTTTATGGGGGGGGTTGATAGAGTCTGTGTCATGTATTGTGTCTTCGGGTTGTGTGGGGGGTTGGGGGTAATCCTTGGATCTTATTGCAGAGTGGAGTTTGTGAGAGCATGAATGCATGAGGAGGACAGTCCGTTCAGCAGCCTCACAGCTTGCGGGAAGAAGCTTTTTAGCATCCTGCTGGATCTGCAGCTCATACTCCTGAACTTCTTCCCAGATGGCATGAGGGACACCAGTCCATGAGAGGGGTGCTGGGCGTCCCTGATGATGGAGGCTGCGCTGCTCATACAGCTCCTCCAGGATCGGGAGAGGTGCACCAACAATCCTGCTTGCAGTCCTGACAATCCTACTGAGCCGTTGTTGGCCTGAACCTTGCAGCAGCCAAACCAGGATGTGAAGCTCTGTGTCAGAATGTTCTCAATGGTGCCCTTGTAGAAGGTGATGAGATGAGGTGTTGGAACTCCAGCCTTTCGGAGTCTCAGGAGGAGATGGGGGCACTTTTGTGCTTTCCTGATGACCATTGTGCAGTTGGTGGAGGAGGACAGGTCGTTAGTGAGGTGCACCCCCAGGAACTTGACGCTGTCGACCTTCTTCACAGCAGCACCGTTTATGGTTAGATGTGAGTGGGGGTGATTGCCAGAAGTCCTGAAGTCGATCACCATTCCTTTAGTTTTTTTCAACGTTGATCTGGAGGTTATGGGATTTACACCACACTGCTAGCTGCTCCACCTCCATTCTGTAAGCAGATCGTCATTGTCGCTTATGAGAGCGATCACTGTTGTGTCGTCTGCAAACTTAACAATGTGGTTGGTGCTGTATCGAGCTGCACAGTCATGCGTGAGCAGACTGAACAGCAGTGGGCCCAGGACGCACCCCTGTGGTGTGCCCATGCTCACTGAGATGGGCCTGGATGGATGGGCCATATATTGTTCTGGTTTTACGATAAAAAAATTTTTTTATTTGAATTCATGTAAATTTCATGTAATACATACATTTTTTCCACTTTCTTACAGCCGTTTGTTAATTAAAAAATTATCTTGAATCAGCAACAGTATTTAATCACATGTGCACCCTGCTGTGAAATTCTGAAATTTGGACCTGCAATCAAAACCTGTGCAGCAGGTGAGACCAGTGACTGATTTGGAAGGTCGTTATTACCGCGCTCGGTGCAATCATACGTGCAGCGGTCTGGTGGTGGTGAACTGATGCAACCATAGTCTTAAAAAGTGGCTCAGCAATACATCCTCCTATCAGTTACTGCGTTCAACTATAAAGTTGTCATCCACTCAAGTCTGGATTGCCTTATTGTCGATGTTCTGACAGCAGCTGGAGGGTAATAGCCCCCACTTGGTGCAGGTGGCAGAGTCCATCTACAGATTCAGTCTTGGCTCAGTTGCGGGGGGTAGGAGTCATGCCCCATTGGCTCTCTGCATACCTTCACTCCGCGGGGCACCTACCTGCCTTCTTTCCCCCTCCCCTCCATTTGCTGTCCTCATAAGAGAAGGGTGAAAGAATGAGGACAATGGCCCTTCTGTTGCCCTTTCTCCTCAAGATGAACGCTCACTGCCTGGATTTAAGAAAAGTGTTCCCTCTGTTTTCTCTGTCTCCTCTCTGCTCCATGGGTGAACTGTCATGTCTTTGTACCTGTGGGAACCATCAGAAGATGCTCCATGACAGTGAAGGGTGGAGACTCGGCCTTGTGTTTGGCTCCAGACACCCCACTGTTTTCTTACGCCTCTTCCTCCTCCCTTCACTCATTCCTCCCTTCTCCTCCTTTTTCCATCCAAAGCAAGACAGCTTAATAAGGAGGTGTGGGTCTGCCATCCCTTCTTCTTTTTTGGCCTGTCTCTAATTAAGTCTGTCGCCTTGGGTCGATTCTTATTGTTTGTGTCCATGTGACAGGCTGAAGACACTGCAAGTCAAAACACATCTTTCTTTGCCTTACTGACTTCACCTTCTTCCTCATCCTCCTCCTCCCATTTCTTTCTCTCTCTAAAGCTGTCGGCTCCCCCGTTTACCAAAATATCCTAAGGCACAGGTAAAGTTTCATCGTACAGAACAATGAGAGCTAAACTCAGTCGCGTTTATTCCAGCCACTGACAGACATTCTTAAACATTTCTTCTCAAAGTCACATATTTCTTGTAAATTGCCTGTTCTGGACGGAGCGTAAATCCGTCTTACTGATATGAGGATGTTAGTACACATGACAACTTTCTATATGCTTCATTATGCTTAACCCTTTTATTAATGTCAAGAACTGACAGGTTGACAGGTCTTGATAATAATGTTTTTTTGTCTGTATTGCAGCTTGGAAAGACAGATTTCAAATATGTTTCTTGTTTTTTTTTTTAAATAACTTGCTTTAGCCAGTAAACTAACGTTTTCAGAGGTGATAGTTCCACTTTGACTCATATTTATGCCTTTTTTCGATCAGGGATAAAGGATACCAAGAATAACAATACAAGGCAATTCATCCAAAAAGGAAGAAAAAAAATCTACACCTGCAAAAAAGTTAACAAGGGGTTTAGCACTCGGTCGGAATTAAAACTGTGAAAAAAAACTTTCTCCACATTTGTTTTCTCCAAGATTGTTTTAATTCGAACAAACTTGGGGTTTTGGTAGGAATATTCAAGAACTGAAAATTTTAAAATAAAAGTTAAACTTTTGTTGTTGTTGTTTGTTAACCCACATGTACCCGCACCAGCTGTAGATGTACTGAGAAGAACAAAAATGGATGCACTCTTCATTAAACGTCTCTGGTGAACCTTTAAACCTTTTAAATTCCCTATGTTAGAATTTTTTCCAATTTCATTAAGCCACGTGAGTACTGTGACCGAAGACATGTTATCTATAGTATTCATCTGAGTAAAAGTACAAAGGAAATACCAGCTAAATGTGAGACTTGTATTTTCTGTATTTGACCCAGTTCCTAAGCTGAAGTTGCACCTTTATAGTTAACCCTTGTGCTATCTTAGATGACCCCACCCTTACATTGATGTGTTCTGCCTACCATGACAAAGGTGGATAAAGGTGGAAAGATTTCATGTAATCCATGGACACCAGTGAAGATCATAAATCATTGAAGAAAAAAGGTTCAGAGCACTGTCTAGTGGGTCTAGATGACCCAACTCCTAATGTTAAAGTGCTTAGGATAGCACAAGGGTTACCCTTAGGCATCGGCTCCTATTCTCAGTCTCTGGCTTGACCTGCCAGAAGAATCGATCCCGTCATCTCCAAGAACTTCAAGCTGCTCAAGGTGTTGCATGACGCAGAACCTATAACCGCAGACAGCCATGTTCATTCAGGTGGTACTGCATCACAAAGTTTAAAACTGGAGCTTGAGAGGGAGCTGTCAGGTGGATAATTGCTGCTCACAGACACCCTTCATTGCACTCAGCAGGAATCTGATTAGTCAGCAGAAATCCTGTGATACTAAAATAGTGTTTTAAAAAGAAATGGTTAATAACTCTTACACTGTAGTTTGTAGCTACACTCCTGCATCTCTCTGTGCATTCCTGTCTTTTCTCCTTTTCAATCATTCTTTTGTGTCATTAAAGTCGGAGAATAGATTTTGCAGTGTAAATGTGAGGATTACAGTTTTGGTTAAGTTTTCCTGTGTATATTTATTCGGTTTTAGATCATTTTTGGTTGATTATTTTACCTGTTCCGCTGATATTCTGTTCTATATATTCTATATCCTTCAGTTTCTTGTTCCTTGAGTCATAGCCACACCAGGGTGAAGTTAGTAATCCCTGTTTCAGTTTCAGTTAATCCTCCAAGCAGTATTTTTAACTCCATGGTTTTAACTAACTCCTACCAGATGCTGTTTGTTTACCTTCTTGGCTTTCCACATTTCAAATTTACGTTTTTGCCTTAGATTTTCTGTCTTCCAGTCTTTTATTTTTGAGTTTCCTAGAACAATTGTCATGACTACAAAGTATTAAAAACCAACATTGTTCAATTGTTTCAAACCAACAATTAAAAAAATGGGTTTTTAGTTTTCGTAACCCTTGTGCTATCCAAGGCACTTTAACATTCGGAGTTGGGTCATCTAGACCCACTAGAGCGCTGAACCTTTTTTCTTCAATGATTTGTGATCTTCATTGGTGTCCATGGATTACATGAAATCTTTCCACCTTTATCCACCTTTGTCATGGTAGGGAGAACACGTCAAAGTAAGGGGGGGGGTCATCTAAGATAGCACAAGGGATAAAATATTCTTGTTTTTAACAAATAGATCCATGTACGTCTTTGTTTTCCTTGTCTGAGCTGGCTTTTGGCTCAAAACCGTACAGCTGGACAACGCCAAAAATGCTCGCCTTTTTGTTGCACCGCTCAGGGTGGGCGTGTTAGGGGGCTGTAGAAACAGATGGTTGACGGGAAGTGGGTGCTGTGTTACTTTACGCCAGCAGTCCCACTCATAACTCAGAGGGGAATTTCTAAATAAATCTTGCTGCTCTGCAGAAACTATGTCCTAGAAAACAACAAAGAATTTTGTGAATTTAGCTGAACACAGCACAATCAACATTAAAAGACCACTGGAAAAGCTTTTACAACAGATAAAAAGATGATCAAAGTAGAGCTTTCAATGCAATCTTTCTATTTTTTAGAGCAGAGTTTAAAAAATATGTGGTTAATTCATTTGGTTTAAGAAATTTTTATTTTATTTTTCTACATTTTAAAAAAATATATTTTTTTCATAATTATTTTCATCCATTTTGTGTAAATACAAATAGAATCTGACTTGTTTTGAAATAAAAAGACCATAAAATTTGCTGTGAATACATTAAGTGTTGTTACAGTGATGTTCAATCCCAAGAGTGTAACTGATTGTTAGCCAACAAATGAGTAGCATCATTTATATCTAGCGGTGGCTAAACCACTTTGGCATAAAAACTAGGGGTGTTAGAATCGATGAATCGATTTCTATTGATGGGATTAAATCAGATCGATCTGTCTGAGACAAAATGGAATAATACCATGAAAAAAACATTTTAAATTAGATAAATCAATTATCATATCAAATCAACATTTAGATTGAGAAATGGTAGGTTTATTTTAATGTAACTTAAAAATTACCAAGTGCATCACAGTGAACAACACACGTGATGATTGAGATTCTGTTGAGAATGTGTAGAAACACTGAATTTAGTAAAAACATGTGACCAAACAGTGTGGTAGACTGTTCTAATAAAGTTCTATTTGGATTTTGATGTGGAAAAACAACAGTGGGCTGAACTTTAGAAAGCTTAAATGGGTTTACCGCTATTTCTTGTTTACTTGTTTACACAAATTTAATTTACACTTGATTACCTTGCAGGAAATTCAAGGAATCTGGAAATTTTCACCTGCATCTACCCCGGTATATCTGAGTGACACTGGTTGAAGTTTGAGCTAAAGATGTCCAGGATCGATTTTAGGTCAATGAATCGGATTAAATCAGATCGTTCAAAATGAAAAACAAGTGAATCGAACTGGCAACCACAAATATTGAATCCAATCAATGTTAAAAAACGAATCGTTACCCTCCTAAAGAAAGCACATCAGGAACCCACTGGTTGAAGCTCCATCTAGTGGGAAAATATCACACTTTTATTTGAAACTTTGAAGTGGCTAAAATAAGAACTGATTTTTGTTCTTTATGAGTTCAACATCATTGTGTAGGAAACACTTATTGAAACTCACATTAAGGTTAGAGGGTTTTGTTTTGCAACTTTTACAAAACAACTTTTTTATATGGAAAATGAATTGAGAAAAGAAAGAAGAAAGAATGGAGATGTGAAAACAAAGAAAAAAGGTGGAGAAGGATGAGAAGAAAAGTGCAGGGGTGGAGAGGAGGGCGACGGCGCCTCACCTCCGTTGACCCGTTTTCTTTGAAGTGATTACCGGCTGGCTGGAGACTTTGAAAGTGGGACAATGAACGTCACACGCAGCGCCACATACCTTCAAGCCTGTCACATATGCAGTGAAGTCTGTCGCAGACTCACACACGAGCGTGTGGGCATTACGGGAATGTTTTTGCCGTGTAGGTTCTGTACATACCAGAGAAAGACATGTGTAATGACTACCTGCCATGTGCTTAGATCCTGGTTTGTCTGCATCTGAATTATCAGGGTCAGATTAACGGAAAAGGTGCCAAGGAATGAAGCTTTTGATTGACAGAACCAAGTTCCCAAGAGGAAACTTGAATTATTGAATTTCTGTGGGAAACACAAAGGCTTCAGGAGCAACAAGAGACTGAGAAAGACAGGTCAACTCCACTTAGACGAGCAGAAAAGTAACCTTTCAGCCAAACATTATTTCTGTAGAATGAGCTAAACTAATTGAAAAAAAAATCTGATTCGGGGTAGTTTTTACGATGGAGTTTTAGGGCCAGTTTATATTACGAGAATAAAGTAATAAATTTACGACTTTAAATCTCGTAAATGTACGAGAAAAAAGTCATATATTTATGACTTTAAATCTCGTCATTTTACTTGTTTTTGGTGGACATAAAACGCAGTCGTAAATTTTTGTAATCTTAAAGTAGGATTTCTAATTAGAGATCCCTTCCTGTAAAATGTGCCTGTAATATATATTTATATGACATTTATTAGACAAATGAATGCTTTAGGACCTAAAACTGCTGCAAGCAAACAGCAGCTTCATAACATGGAATCTGTGAAACAAACTAACCTTACTAATCCTGTCAACTCTCTGGTTAGAGCTGTCAATCAAAATTAAAATTCAGCTGGGAGGAGCCAACTGTTTAGTCTCTAGAAATATGGTCCACAACAAGAACGTTGGAGCTGAGTTTAAGGCAAGTCTTTATGGAAACATCAAATAATTCATGTTTGGGATTTAAAATAAATGATTGGATTTTTTTTTATATAAATAAAGGTTTGTTTTATTCAGCTTTAAGTTTTTACATTGAAAAAAAAGATAAAATTGCTAAATGTAAATTTTGGTTTGCTTGTTCGTCCTTTATAAGGAGTTTGTTTGTGGTTCGCCTAGCCCATTTTCTACAATCTTTTTCAAACAGTATTTTTTTTGTCGGCTCCTGATTCACAAAAAGAACAATATTCAGAAATATTTCTTCATATATGTCCTTCATCATTGTCAGAAAAATGCCACAAGAAGATGTTAAAAACACCATTTTCATTGGAGTGGGTCTTTGAGCTTATGATTGCATTTGTATATTCTACAACCCTCCAGCTGTCAAAGACTAACGGGTTTGGGGGGGTCCTGCCTGCCTTTCAGCTGGGTGGGGGGCCGAGTTTCTTCAAGCTCTGTTGAGATTATCTTGTTTATTTATTCCAAACTCTGGGTTGTAATTGAGGTCTGCGTAAACTTTTGGTTTGTTTTGAATTCTGCTTTTCTTTTTCTTTTTTCAGAATAGTAGAGCTTGCTGGATTGGACTTTAAATCTTGTTCACATCTCCTCCATGCTGCTGCTCTGATGTGCCCGCATCCCACATCAATGGGTTTCGGTAGAGTCTGGGGCATCTTGCAGGGTCAGACGCATGCAGCAGAAAACCACAGTTGATGTGGAGACTGTGGAGGTGGCACATCTGTATATATATATGTGCATGTCTGCAAGGAGTTGGGCCGTGGGGGTACCACAGCACTCTTTTTTTCTAATGATTTTGTTGTTTTTTAATGATATGTTTCTTACCGCAGCTACTGGGTGTGGCACACTTGAAAGTCACAAAGCTCACATAAGGCACTGGGTCAAAAAATGTGCAGGCGCATGCAGTCCCTCATGTCACAAAGTTCTAGCTTATTTTAGGATTCTGGGACAATTTCCTTTTTCTTTTTCTCAAAAATTATTTTTGAAATCATACACCTGCTTAACGGCCCTCTACTGTAGAAAAATACAGGTTTTATTAAAAGTTTTGACTACAGAGCTGCAGTCACTACCACTAGTGTCGCCACTGCTCAACATAGCCTTATAATATATAGCTAAATTTCATAGTGTAGTGTGTTTATTTATGTCTTTGTAATTTCCACTGATTGACTGTGTCCATAGCTGCGTTCTTCCAGGGCTGCATTCATTTGAAGGCTACTTAACATCACAGCGCCACGACAAGTGCTGTTCAAATTCAACGAGTCCTTCAAATGCGGCCAGCAAATATGGCCCTTTTTTAACCAATTTCAAGGACTGGTCTGGTGTTTTATATGTATTATGCTGTCCATATCCCAAGATGCATTGTGGCCAAACTCTGAGATTTTCTGACAGCATGGCGCACTGTGAAGCAGGACCCGGAGTTGGAGATAATTTCACCTTTTTATAATTACACCTCCAAGATTAAGTTGGGTCAAATAAGACAGGAACATTTTGAGCTCCATGTCTGGTTCACTACTCTTCTCTGTTCGGGACTTACGGTTGCTACGCGACAGGACATTTGTCAGTGCAACGGCTGGAATTATCTAAAGGCTAGACTCGTCCAAATTCACAGCCGTTAACATCCGGCCTACCCGCGTGACGAAGGACCCGGCCAACGTTGACCGGGAAGGCCGCTGCCATTAAAGAACTCGAATTTGGACACACCCAGTGATTTTTCGGTGCATCTGGATCCTGGTGTATTTAAGCTCCATGCCTTCACCTACACTCTGCCAGTTCATTGTGTTCTCTACCCTCGAGCAAGCCATGTTAAGTTGATGTTTCTGCCTGCTGATCCCAGTTCTGTTTTTAGATGTTGAGTCAAGTTCTTCTAGCTGTTTTGCCTTGGTTTGGATTTTGAATAGAATTTCATGTGCATCACCCTGGACTGGATTTTTCACGGATTCTCTGGTGCTCCCCATTCCCTATGCTGATGTCTCCAGTGTGCATCTCCACACAGGAGGCTGTTTCCTGGAGACTCCTCTGTGCATCTGACATTGTCATTGTTCCATAACCACCTGAGTTTCAATAAACTGCATTCATCTTACCCTCTATGTGCTCCTCCTTGGATTGTCTGATACCTCCTCACCGGACAGCACTGAGGCACTCATCCTGGCAGTTCAGGAACAAGCCCTGAGCACCAGAGCCATAGAGGCTCAGATCTACCACACCAGACAAGACCCAAGGTGTAGGCTGTGCAAAGAGGCGCCTGAAACAATCCAGCACATAACTGCAGGATGTAAGATGCTGGCAGGGAAAGCATACATGGAGCGCCACAATCAAGTGGCTGGAATAATATACAGGAACATGTGTGCAGAATATGGACTGGAAACCCCAAGGTCAAAATGGGAAACACCTCCGAAGGTGGTAGAGAATGAAAGGGCAAAGATCCTGTGGGACTTCCAGATCCAGACTGATAGGATGGTAATGGCGAACCAACCAGACATTGTAGTGGTGGATAAAGAACAGAGGAAAGCCGTTGTGGTGGATGTGGCAGTGCCAAGCGATGGGAACATCAGGAAGAAGGAACATGAGAAACTGGAGAAATACCAGGGACTCAGAGAAGAACTGGAGAAAGCCTGGAAAGTGAAGGTGACAGTGGTGCCTGTGGTAATTGGAGCACTCGGGGCAGTAACCCCCAAGCTGGAGGAGTGGCTACAACAGATACCTGGAAAGACCTCAGACCTCTCAGTCCAGAAAAGCTCAGTGTTTGGAACAACACTATATATAAATATGTGTGCAAAATATAAAACATTGTGAAGGCTTTGTATAATTAAGCTTTTATCTGTCGTGCAATAATAAGCATTAGTGGGTAACAATAACATTGCCATGTTTTGAATTCAACTACCATTTAGTATCACAATCCAAACTGTAACAATGCTCTTGCAAGCGTCAAAACTCAATACATAAACATCTTTTTGTGGCTTTTTGTAGTTCTGTGGAAGAATTATCATTTTCAGTAGCAGCTTAATGTTTGGACTCAAGAGAGGAATGCAAACTGCATTTCATTGTTCTCTTTTTGTTCTTCAAATTTACACTCCAAGCGTCTTTTATTTGTGACATTGTGACAGATATTTTAATCCAGCACAGTATTATAGTGTTTATCCCAGGCAGTGGTTGTGATTTTCCACCTGTGCAGATCTCTGGATTAATGCATGCTGACTTGCTCTCTGAGTACAGCTCCTGTGACACTCTGGCAGACAGACAAGGGCTTGTTTTTAGGCAAGACGTTGCAGTTTTTTTTGCTGTAAAGTTCACACTTACAAAAAAGCAAAGGTGCACCCTGCATGCTTTAGAAAACCCATTTCGATGAAAATCATATTTTTGGTGTTTTTAAGACGTTCTTGTAGCATTTATTTTATGATGGAGGACATAGAGAAAGAAAATTAAGCTTTCTGAGGATTTCTTTACCTAAATTGTTGTGAATAAGGGGCAGATGAAAAAATGCAGTTGGGAAAAGATCGTATTTGTGATGTAGAAACTACAATTTGTTGGTTACAAGCTCCCTGCTCTACCTCTCTGATGCATCCACTTGTGGACAAAGAGATTCATGTACATCTTTGATTTCCTCATCTGAGCTGGAATCTGGATTTTAAACTGTACAGCTGGCCGACGAAGTGTGCATTATCACTTTTTAACGCACACCGTGGATGCCTGAACAGTTGCTTCGGTGAAGTGAGTTAAAAAGTGATAATGCATTATTCAAAGGGCATTAACCCGCTTATACCATGGTCACTTACAAAAGAAATAAATATTAACTACTTTTTAGTCTTAATTCTTCCATTTTTTCCGATTCGGATCGATTTTTTTTTTTTTACAAAAAGCGGACTATTTGTTATGTGGTACTGCGCCTTGTCATGTAAATGTGACAAGGCGCCACACCACCGCTCCAGTCAAGATTCAGCGATATAAAGCGATATATATACAGTAGGTGCTGATCGTCCCTCTTACCACTTGTTTTTGTCCAAATGATGAAGCAAAAGGTTGTTTTTAAGAAGCCGGCACAGTGATAACAGAAGATTTGAGATAGGTCACCGGAACTTCTTTTTGGGGCGTGCGGTTATCACTGTGTGTTATCACTTTTTAATGCACACCCAGCAGCCAATCAGAATCGAGTATTCACCCGAACCATGGTATAAATCTGATATTGCCACCATTTTTGTAGCACACGATAGGTTGGAGGAATGAGGGGCTGTAAGCTAGCGGAAAAGAGTGTAAACAGATGGATGACGGTGGAAGGCGGGGTTGCTCTACAGCAGCTGCTTCCTCACTGCACCCTCATCTGTCTTCTGTTTTTTTATGCCATCCTAGGTTTTGATCACTCTCACGTCACAATTCAACCCCAAAGCAAGCACTGCCACTCATGCACATTCACACACATAACACCAAGTCTCCCCAAAGGTTGGCAGCTTAGCATGAGCAACTGAAAGAAGCTCTTTCATTCAGCATCTTTTGATGCTGGTCACTAAAGCAGAGTATTTCACTATACACAAGTCATTATGGCTTTAGCTCCACTCGGGCACATTCAGTTTACATGTTTGGTTCTGAGGACATGTCCTGGATACAGTTTAGCACTCTGCAGCTGCTGCGACTCCAAGTCCTTGAATGCAATCAGAAGGAAGCTTTGAGAGCAAACTGTTTTGCACTGTCCAAAGTAGAACCATACAGCTTAAAAATGTATGTATAGAATGCATTCAGATTCAAAAGCAACAGCAGACACAGAAAAAGTGAATGCGGAGGAGTGGAGACGGATGGATTTCCCTCTGTCCCTCCGCAGACGGTCATGACAGCTCCTTTCATCCTGGCTGAGGCCTCCGTGTTAGTGCTGGCACTGCTCTCTGCCTGCCACTTTATCATACACACAAACACACACAAAGCTCTCCTGAACTACCTCAGCCTCGCCACATGAATTCTGTTCATGCCATTCGATAAATGTGAACCTGTCGGTTTGGCCTTGAATCTGCAGTGTTTGAGGGAAAAGGAAGAGAATTGTTCCTGTTTGCAAAGTGAATTCACATTGTCCTCATTTTATTTTATACATTTTATTAGATAATGTTTTTTTTAGGCTTCAAGACCCAGAAATACTAAGCTCCAGCTTGGGTTGCCAGTTTCAAATGGTTATTTGGTAAGAATGGCATGCTCCGTTTACTAAGCTGGCTGGATCCTACCTGGCAGCCAAAACGTTGAGCTGAACACTTACCGGATCATTACTGAGAGCCGAAAAGGGCACAAGACCATCATTTTAGTATAGTAACACTTTGTTTGGACTTATTGCAAGTTTTTTTTGGGGCTTCCTGTTCATGCCTGACATCAATTACAAAACTTTATCAGTGCATCTAAAACACCCACACCCAGCTTAAAAATGCAAGTGTGAGCTTTATTTATGGATAACGATTATGGTTTGAACTGGTGCAAATCTTGGCAGGCTTGTGTTTGCTTTGGGAGGTAATGTTAAACTTTACTAAGTTGTTTTTTGATTTTCTTTCAAAGCCAGCAGCTGTGATACGTGTGTGAGGTGCTGACGTCCCAGGTTTCCAAGGATCACCTTGCCCTGTAATTACCTGGGAATCATAAGAGGACCGCCGACGCTGTCACTCCATAATCACAAGCCTCAGCCTCGCTGCCTCAGTTGTGACCTTGTCTCACTCCTCTTGTTTTGTTTCTTTTCTGTCAGAAAAATCACAGATGTTTTTTAAATTTGATGCTGTATTTTATCCTCGTCTGTCTCCATATCCGTGTCCGTTTAAATGGTTTACAACAAATGTTTTGACATGGCGCAATGCTTTCTTGTACCTATGCAAACCGAATGAAAAATAATCTGAAAGGCAAGATTTTAACCTACAATTATGCATTGGCAGTTAAATTAAAAAAAAAATTTTTTTGATCGTTTCTGATGAAAAAATATGGAAACGTTGACACAAGTGCTGTAGCACACATTTTTTTAGTGAGGATGCTTTAGGTCAAAGAACCTTGTAAAATGAGTGTGTTTTACTACATAAATCAAGAAGAGCAGCACAGAAATGAACAAATATTAAACAAATTACTCTAAACATCTGTCACTCAATTAAAAATCATCAGCTTATTTTGTATTTCAGGAGGTTTTGGACAGACTGTCCCTCCATTACAGAATGTTAGTTTCTAAGCATACAGTTCTGTTTTTTGTAGCCCTCAGAGCCTTGCGCACAAACACGCTACTTGTTAATCACCTTGTTTAGTGGGTGTTTCCATGTTTAAAAGTTCAAAAGTGCTACTTTTGGTTCAGTTTTTTAGATGCTACTCTTTACCCTGCCTGAACCCCCTTTCAAGAAAAAGACACCACCTGCATTTAACTGACAAAATAGGAGAGAGCCACCCATTGGAAAAGTACTGCAAAGTATTTCTGTTTCAGCAAGCCGATGGCCTTTTTGTTTCTTCATGTTTAGGAAAGGAATCAAGCAAGACCAAGTTTTAGTTTCTGTTAGGTTCAGAAGTTGGTCTACGTCCGAATTCCCTCCCTACTCTAATATTATTAAAAAATAAACTGTGAGATTTAAAAGAAAATCAGACAATGTGCTCATTATTTATTTGTGCAATTTTTCAACTGCAACAATGTTGTCAAAAATAAAGTAAAACCAAACAAATATGAATATTTTACAAAGACTATTTATAATTCCACTGTATTGTGATGATGAAAGCTTGGATGGTTCATGAAAAAAAATTTAAATACATTTTTTTTCACATAAAACTTCTCCAAAACGCAATTTCACCAATCTAATGAGCTTCGATGCACACTGGTTTTTCGCAAAGACTTCTTTCTAGGGCATTGGATTTTGGACTTGTAGGTTCAGACAGCTCTACAAAATGGTGAACGGCCTACATAGTGCACTAAGTAGTGAGTGTATTTGGACACAACCTTAATGATTGAGTTGCTGCAGGAGAAACCTTTAAAGAAGGCAGCCTGCAGCCAGCATCAAAAATAAGCTAACACAAAAAATGTGAAAGAAATCAGACAAACAAAAAATGTAATTAATAAAGCAGAAACTTTAAGAGTGGCAAAAATCAACCAAAACTAAAGAGCTAATAAGTTACTAAGGTGCCAGTGTTTAAAAAAAAAACGTGATAAACCGTGTGCATGGAGTAACCCTTGTGCTATCTTATATGACCCCACCTTTACATTGATGTGTTCTCCCTACCATGACAAAGGTGGATAAAGGTGGAAAGATTTCATGTAATCCATGGACACCAGTGAAGATCACAAATCTTTGGAGAAAAAAGGTTCAGAGCACTGTCTAGTGGGTCTAGATGACCCAATTCCCAATGTTAAAGTGCCTAAGGTAGCACAAGGGTTAATCAATTGTGCTCGTACTGTTGCGCAATCGTGCGCGCGCACACATTGTGCATGCCTCTGAGCAGACCAGCCGGACTCGTAGCTTCATGTTTGCAGGCAGGGGAGGAGGTTTCGGACCGCAGTCTGTCCGCCTGTGAGGCGAGAGCGGGCTGCCGGACTAAGGACAACCATGTCTCTCGATAGAATTGTATCTCCAAGCAGTGGACTGGCTTTTGGATAAACAGTCCTGAGAAACTGTCCAAACAATCATGTGAACTTGTGTTACCAGTCGGGTCCAGACCAAATAAAGGCTGATGTTATTCCAGTGTAAGTTCATCCACGGCTAAATGTTGTTAGCACTTATTAAACTAATCCCAAACCTTCTTCTGGGTCTGTTCGGCAAAGAAAAGAGGAGTGGCCGCACGGATAAAAAAAACTACAAGTGGACATGCACTGTAATAATCACAACTATAATAAAAGCCTGTTGAGAAGATCATCTTGCTCTATGTCGGAGCTTTGATTACAACGGGTCTCCAATTTATTCTTCTACTGTCATACCGTGAATTATCCAGAGCAATCACTATCATACACGTCATCGGACCAACGTACAACCAAAAAGTGTGAAGTCATCATTAGTCGCAGGCCCCCGAACACGGCCTGCGACAATCCGTGGGAACTGTTTATCAGATCTTTTTTTTTAAGCACTGGCACCTGGAGGGGTCCGTACAAAGCAGAAACAAAAAAATAAAAAGATTGTATATTTATGTACATCAATAAAAAACTTAGGAAAAAAAGTGAGGGTGTGTGTCTTTCCTTTTCACATGATTCAATATACATCTCAATACAATGAATCAATATGTGAAAAATTCAACTAACTTTGGGCCGATTCAACAACGTCCAATTTTTTGACCTAAATAGTTACAATCTAGGTAATTAATATTCTTTCTAAACTAGATAAAAAGTGCCTTTTAAAAGAGAAATTGTGCTTTTTTCCCTACTGAAATCAACCAAAACAAAACAAACATCAAAACCTGGCATTTTGATTTTTTTTCCGACAGTTTATTCATTTAAATAAAACGTGTACATTGATTTATTCAGTTAATGTTTGAAGTGCTGTGAAGAAAAAGGTTCATCATATGTTTAGTGAACACAACACACATCTGTGGTTCACCTGGAAGCAAGCCTGTGCTTGGACGTCTTTGTTTGTATCAAATCTGCATAAAAAGGCAAAGACAGTCGAGACACAGCAGTCTTCGACAGGAATTGATTACTTTGATACTCTTTTACCAATTTAATCTTAGTTGGATCTGTGGTTTTAAACCGATACTGGTATTGCTCCCAGTACCAGATTGATTTTTTGATACAAATCAGCATTTTTTACCTTTTGCAAATGAAGAAACTAATAAAATTAAATTAAAAAAGCATGTAAAGAAAGTGAAATGATTGACAGGCTTTTGAGGTTGACCTTCTGGAGGCCTTGTAAATCCTAAAATGGATCCTAAGCATCTGCCTCGCCTTCCTGCTGGAATTGTGGTGAATTTACATACTACCATGAGAAATACTGTAACAGAATTGTTTTAAGACTCAAAAGTTACCAAATGAATCCACTGAGAGCAATGTTTGAAACCATGTGTGTGTGTGATTTTTAGCTTACGACTGTAAATCTGCCAGCAGAATGTGGGATAATAAAATCCATTTCTTCTCCCTAATATTGTTGTTTCTCATTTTTAGCTCGTCTGTGTGTTTGTCAGACGTCCTCCTGTGTAAACAACATCTCCATCTCCTTTTCTGCTCCCATTTGAGCCCAGTTGAAGAAGCCATCACTGTCAGGGACCAGAGCCAACAGCCTCATGCTGTATTAGTCCGCATGTAATCAGCTAGATCATTTCCATAAACAAGTCTTTAAGAGTTTTCTGCGGCATTCGGCTGTTTGGAGCTGTAGGTTTCTCTGCTGTTCGCTGCCTGTCTGGAAGAGCCATGACCTGCTGCACTCCGTGCCGTTTAAAAAGGTAGCTGCACACCTTCAATGAGACAATTACAGCCTGAAATCTCAGGGAATTTTTACAGATTGAAGCTTAAAGCCTTCCAGTAAGGCAGGAGGCAACAAGCACAATCCATCTTTCATAAAGAAGTAAATGACAGAGGGGCACAGAATGAGAGCAACGACAACAAACAGACCAGGCCTATTTAAGACAGGAACGGTGTCAAGGCAACCAGTAGCTATCTAATTGCAATGTGCCGCCCTTTTGCGTGTAGCTACAGTTACCACTAGCAACTGCAGGGAGAGACAGACAATATTGGAGATGAGAGAGATGCTTTGAGAGGAGGTCAGAGCTGCAGAAAAGGACAGATAATTACGTTCAGAAGATGAAAGGAGATGGTGCGATGAAAATCCTCACACTTTCTGCACCTCTCAGCGTTAGGACATGCTCCGCGAGTGCAGTTATGCATTAGGCGTTTGTCTTTCTGCTACTTTAAAACCCCAGATGTCAGAAATCTAAAGCCCAGCCTACCACAGGAGGTGAAAGAAGGCAGTCAGAGCAGGCTGCGGTGCATCTGCCCCCCCTTCTTAAGTTCAGGTTTGGAGAGGATGTGGATGGAGAGGTTAGAACGAAATGACTCTCCAGGTTCCCTGCAGGGTCTGTGAGAGAAAGACAAACAGCTGGAACGGTTTTCTGCATCCTCCGGCTTCACCGCCGCTTCTTCTAAAGTCCACCTCTGTGTGAATCCATTCCAAGAGATTCTTTAACCTTTAGAGTTTTCCAGAGAACCTAGACATCCTTAATGTTCCTACATTCTTGCCCAGACCTTACCTTGATGTTTTTAAAGTCCAACTCCAACACCTTTTGACCTATCATGTGCTGTGGTCTTTTAGTTATGATGGTCTACCATGGTCTTTAGTTATGATGGGATACCATGGTCTGGGTGAATACTCGTTTCTGATTGGCTGCTGGGTGTGCGTTAAAAAGTGATAAACCACAGGATAACCGCACGGTGAAAAAAGGAGTTCCGGTCACCAAGCTTAAATGTTTTGTATGACTGCGCCGGCATCTTTAAAACAACCTTTTGCTTCATCATTTGGACAAAAACAAGAGGTAAGTGGTGGTGCTGCGCGACACGGACTATTTGTGAGAAAAGCTATCCATCAAACAAGAATTAAGGACTAAAGACGGGTTACTATTTTTTTCTTTTGTAAGTGACCGTGGTATAAGTGGGTTAATGGCCTTCGAAGTATGCATTATCACTTTTTAACACACTTCGCGAAATCAACCGTGCAGACTTCCACGGCCTGTGTTTAAAAGTGATGATGCACACTTCGTCAGCCATTAACCCTTAATGCTGCCATTTTTTGCCTAAATCTCTAGTACAGTGTTGCCCAACCCTGGTCTTTGGAGCACACTGTCCTGCATTTTTTCAATCCAATCCTGCTCAAACACACCTGCCTTTGATGACTGTCATTGTCAGGCCTCTGCAGAGCCTGATGATGAGCTGAATCAGGTGCATAAGCAGGGCAAAGTGGAAAACATCCATGACAGTGTGTCTCGAGTATCAGGGTTGGAAAACACTGTTTCTGCACAGCGGCAGGAGTTCATTTGAAATTTCCCTCTGAGTTGTGGGCGGGACCATTGGCTCTGACAGTTCTCTATTTACATGCTCTCCCACTAACTTACGGCACCTCACAACCCCAACCTCACATTACTGGTACAGTAAAAAGGGCGAGCATTATCGAAGCTATCAAGCCGTACAGTTTTGAGCCAGATGTCAGCTCAGACGAAGAAAACAAAGACGTTTGCAGTTTCTACATCACATATATAATCTTTTTCCATCAGCATGTTTTTTTCATCTGCACTTTATTCAAAGACTAAAAAAAAAGGACTACTCTGAAATGTAATTTTAAGCTTAATTTTCTTTATATAAGTCCATCATAAAAATAAAAAAAACACAATGCTAAAAAAACATTTTAAAAAAATCCACAAACAGAATTCTTAATGGAGTTGGTCTTTAATGCACGAAACACTTTTGAAAGCCTGGGAATCTTTGCTAAAAGACTGCTCCTGCCATGATCCAGCCTTGGATGAGCGATAGAAATTGGATGGGACACTTTTGAGACGTGAGGGCCTCAGGTCAAAGCTGTAACAGATGCAGGATCAACACACAACTTTGTTTAAATCTTCTTTTTGTTTTTTTTAGAGGCTTCCATCTGCAAAAATGTTAATAACTGGAGCCAAGCAGACCTTCAGATTGGGAAGGAACTGGATTATTAGGATAAATGAAGACCCTGATGATGCAAAGTCCTGTCTGAAAGAGATAAACAAAGATTCAGCAGTTACACACTTCCTCTTAAAGCCCAGCATCTAAATATTTTGTTATTCTCAAATGTGAGAGTGTCAATTTCCTGAAGTAGGTAAAACACTAATTTTTTGTTTGTATTGCTTTATAAATTACATTTACATGCAGCTCTGAACTTGCAAACAAATACCCCAATAAAAAACACCTATATATGAACACTTTGAACGCTTGAAGGGACAGAGTACAGTTTTTACTCATTTTAGAATCCTGAGAGCCACATGGTAAATTCCCACACTTTGTTCTGTTTTTTTCTACTTGGAAAAATAACTATATCTTCAGTATGTCTATGAAGACTCTCATTCATCCAGGTTGGTTCCATTGTAGTAGGTTTAGGGGATGTCATCTGTTGTGTACTCTATCCACTGCATAGAGAACTGCAAGGAACAGTATATAGGAGAAACCAAACAACCTCTACACAAGCGGCTTTACCAACATCGCATAGCCAACCCAAGTGGACCTGAATCTGCAGTGCATCTCCACCTGAAGGCCACAAACAACTCGTTCGAGGACAGTGAAGTCCGAATTCTAGCCAGAGAGAAAGGATGGTTTGAGCGAGGAGTAAAAGAAGCCATCTTTGTCAAGAAGGATAAACCTTCTCTTAATAAGAATGGTGGTCTCAGGTTTATTCTTCCATCCATCTACGGCAGTATCCATCTACGGCAGTGTTTTGAAACCTAAACAAACCAAACCAGTTCCACCTGGGTCGTTAATAGCTGAACGGGATGACCAGTTTGGGGAGGGAGTCGCTGGCTCCCCAATCCCCAGCTGAGGACAAAGGACTCTTAACGACCCGAAACCATGCAGGCTAAGTTGACAATACCATCCAGTTTCAGGTCTGACTCATCCCCCATGAGCGCATATAGACCAGCTCTTCGACCAGCTAATTCAGAATTGACAAAGCCTCTTGGATAAGAGGTGAAACGTCTTCTAACTTTAAAACCAAGTCCAGATGACATGCCCTAAACCTACTACAATATATCTTCAGTATCTCTTCTATTCCTTAATTCAATAATGTTAAAAGCTGTCATGTCTCTGAAGATGTCCTTTCTATTTGTTAAGACACTCCAGCTAGCTTACAGCCCCTCCACAACCACAAACTAACCAGGTGCAACAAAAATGGCGAGCAATGTTAGGGCTATCCAGCCGTACAGTTTTGAGGCAAATACCGGCTCAGACGATGAAAACAACCACATCAATGAATGTATTTGCAAGTGGATGAATGGGAATAGAGCTGAGCTTGTGACCCGCTGAGTGTATTTTCTATGTAACAAACACTATCTATTTCAAACTAAACCTTTTCTTCTGCTCCTGATTCACAAAAATCTGAATAATAAAAATGAACATGGTAAAAACACAATTTTCCTCTAATTGGGTCTTTAAGCTTTTTAATCAGAATTTAACCCTTGTGCTATCTTAGATGACCCCACCCTTACCTTGACGTGTTCTCCCTACCATGACAAAGGTGGATAAAGGTGGAAAGATTTCATGTAATCCATGGACACCAGTGAAGATCACAAATCATTGAAGAAAATAGGTTCAGAGCACTGTCTAGTGGGTCTAGATGACCCAACTCCCAACGTTAAAGTGCCTAGGATAGCACAAGGGTTAATGCATTAAAAGGTCCTAAGTGCATAGCAAAAACTGTTATCATTAAACTCTAAAATGACAAAGAAACATCAAATCGTTATCATGACAAGGTTGCACTGTGGAAACAACAGGGTGGCAAAAACACAGAAAAGGCGTTTCTTTTTCCAGCAAGTATAATTCCGCAACATCACAAATCTGTTGTACAGATCAACATTTCTTACTTGTTTTATCAAAAAGAATAGTTTGTAGTTATCTTGAAATTATTTGCAGTTTTTCACCACAATTATTGCAAGTTATTGAATAAATCCACATCATACTCAGGAAACTGTCAGATTACAAACTCTACGTTCAATTAGATGAATTGGCGAATAGCTGCAAACAGCCTCTTTTTTTCAATTATTTTCAGATCTCACAACTTTGCAACAATCCATTATTTCCCATTACTGTTATGATTAAGTCATATGCAATTCTTGTATTAACTCTTGTACAATTATACATATTGGCTTACTCCATCAACTATCATTTAAATCAACAATTCCATGTGGTCTGTTGGAGAACAAGAAAAGGCACAATTTATGCTAAAAGCTGTATTTAACCTTAATTGCTGTAATTGGTGTTTTTCAATGGCTAGAAATTACAGCGTTCTGTTTGAACATATTAGATTTGTGTGATATTGCACGTATTATTACCCAACACATTGTTGTGTTTTAAATATTATACCCATTATTTCTGTAAATCTCTACCTCCATCATGTTCGTCTACTTTGCATTGGAGCGTCGGCTTTTTGGACGCGGCGATAACAGAAAGGATTTGTCAATTAAAGAAGCGGAGCAGAGCTTATTGAATGAGAACTTCAGCCCTGCGGGAAAATGGGACAGTCGGATTGCATAAACATGCCCTGATGGGGCTTGGCAGGAGAGTTTCCGCCTCACATCAAAACTTAATCAACGAATAATGCCAATCCATTACCTGCTGTTATATTAGCATGTCTTGTTTTATTTATTGAGAAGATTTTAGAGGGTTTTTTGTGTTGTTTTGAGGTAATGCATTAGTAAAAATTAGACTGAAGTGTTGCTTTTAACTCCTCCCAGGTGTAAAACCAGGAGTGGTATTGCTTTGTGATGTTGCCACCTGTCAGCACTGACAACCTGCCTCTAAATCTTTCAGTTGTGTTACGGTTGTCAAAGAATGCAGAACCTCCTATTAGATCCCCCTGAGCATTTTGTGGCCATCTTGAATGGCACACCATCGCCGTTCTGCCGCTGTCTCCACGCAGTAGAGGTAAATGTGCTGAAGCCAGAGCTTTGTTACACAGAGAGGAGACACAGCGCTTTGTGAAAGCAGTGGTGGTGCTTTCGGCAGTGGAGGGGAGGTGGGGAGGAAGACGAGCTCCAGCCTGCAAGCCCCAGACGGGCTGGCTCCAGAGGGGCTGAACCCAGGCACAGAGCTGCCTTTGTCAGGGTAATTATCCTGACGCTCAGCCTTCGCTGGTGGAGCTACATGGTCGCTGGTGTGGTTAAGGCTCTAGTGCCACCTCTCACCGCTGGGGAGAGGCTGTCACTGTACCCTATTGATGCTTCATGCACATGAAGTCACAAAACATTTGCATTTTTACCAAAGTAAGACATAAATGAATCCTCAGCATCGATCATCACGCCACCAGTCTTGACGGCGCTGCGTGGCTGATAGAATCTTCCAGCTTTCAGCAGCCGCTCGGCCCCCAGCCAGGAGGGGACAGGCCCACTAGAAGATGAGGAAGGAGACAGCCCAGGTATCTGCCAGTCCTCCACGCATGTTTGTGTGTGTGTGTGTGTGTGTGTAGGAACCAAAGGATTATCCTGCAGGAGTTAAGTGAAGCCTGTCCAAAACAAGGAGCTCTACCCAGCTGTTGAAACGCCCTGCGTTGACTGCAGTCGCTGTGTCAGAAAGGTGGCAGTTTGCCAGGGGGTTAGAAGCAGGAACTCTGTAGGTTTAATGATTTAGTGTTGTTTCTGATGACAGACACGGAGCCACCTTTTTCAGACCGTCTGTCTGTTTCTGGTTGTCTTTTTCTTTGAGACGCCCATTCACCTGCTGCAGAAGGCCCCAGGTGTTTGGAGCGGAGAGGCAGGATGTGCACGGCAGAAACACAATGTTGAGAATGTAAAATGACTTTGTTTCAAGAAAAAATGTCTTATTTTCTGTATAATGTTATCAATAAAGTAAATCGTATTTTAAGATAACACGTCTCAGTTACTAGAATTTTTCTCTTAAAAGGATTCTTGGGTTAGATAGACCATCTTTCTTAGCAGATTGTTTTGCTTAAAGAAAATTTTCTAATGTATTAATCACTTTTGACTTATTTCAAAACCCATCCCCTTTGGATGAATGAAAACATTGCTAATATACTAATATTCTTACGTGACGTATTTGTTTTTTAATAGACACAGACGAATCAAAAAAGCAACTGATCATGAAATTTCAAATTCCTCTTCTTCCTTCCAAACTTTGGTCTCATTGTTTCCTCCAAGGGAATGCTGGGTACTTTTGCTCTTAAGACAAATAAACCTATTAAATCTGTTCTTGTAGGTTTTTTACATGAAGATATTTCTCTTATCTGCTCTTCCTTGTGTTTTTCCCAACCAAAAAGTAGTCTATTATAGAGTACTACAAGTATACTAAGTCTATATTAAAAGGGGGGGCAGGGTACTTGAAGTTTACTTTTAATATACTATTTGTTGTAAAGTTAAAATGATCCAATTTAGTCTGAAGAAGTATTCAGCTAGTATACTTCCTTCACTCCATGGACTATAGTAGACTTGTTATACTTATACTCAAGTGTACTAAATGAAATAAACTTTAAGTGATATATGTTTTGCTAAAGGTTTGATAGAATATCAACCTGTTAAGGAAAAGCAATGAGGGTGAAACAAAACAGATTTATTCAGTAAAAGTAAGTGCAAGACCTCCAAACCTCTGCAAGTTTACTTCTTTTACTAACCTCTTTTACATGCAGGTTGTGTGACTAGTGTGTAATTGTTGGTTCTTTTCAAGAAGTTTGCAGAATCCCTCAAACTTAACAGCAATTCACGTTGCTCCATTTCAAAATATCTTCTGTCTTTGAGTGCATAGTTACTGTTTGTCCATAACTTTTAAGCCTTTCAGACTGTAAAGTCTGAACACCTTAACCGTGTCCCGACGAGTAAAAGGGCTTTCCACATTCAGCGCCACGACAATCCTGAAATTACATCTTTAGTCAAGTTTCGTTTGAACTAAGTGTGCAAGCAGGTCTCACTCTGCTTCAGCCTCCTCTTGCAGCGACAGTAGCAAAGCTCTGAGTTTGGAAGCGAGACGGCTCCTGACCGCAGGCTCCATGGCGGTAGCAGCTAATTAGAGCGCTGCTCGGTGAGTGGGGACTGGGGTTTTGGAGCTGTGAGCAGGGAAGCGCCTCAGATGCTTGCCAGCCAGGCCGGCAGGAATGTTTTCCAATCCCTATGTACACACACGAGCACGCATGAGCATTCTTTCATGTTTCAGTCACTCTGCAAGAAAGTAAAGGAACCATTTTTACATTTGCATGCAAACCACTCCTGATGGCTGTCATCTACCAAAGCAGGTGGAGCAACATCTTCTTAAAAACTCAAGAGTCAAGTTCAACAACCTTTTTTTATGTGTTTCAATCCTGGATTTCACTGAAAATTGAAAGTTCTTTCCTCCACTATGCATTTGAAACAAAACTTTATTTTTCCAATTTAAGCACACATTTATCATCCTTCTTGCACTTATTTCAGGCAAATCTGGCAAATACGTTTTAAAGTCAGGACAGGAAATTGAATTACACGCTCAGTTTGTGCAGCAATTTTTCTTTTTTAGCTGAGCTTTACGCTGTTCTGTGAAAAGCAGAGCTTTGCTTTCTCCAATTCACATTAGTTACATTACTAATAAAGGAGAAAGGCATTTCTTCTCTCCTTTGCTCAGTGCAGGTGGTCAGTCCATCTCGGCGGGTGTCACCATGCCGCCTAATGCCGAGTTGATCAGGCTCGCTGAATAGCTCGTTTGGCCGCTGCAAAAACTAAGAAGTCAGAGTAAATCGTCAAGAGGGCAGTTGATGGTAATGACCGAGCCATCAATGATTGGGCCCATTCATGGCTGAAGTGGCTGGTGTGGGGGCCTTGCAGGCACTCCCCTCAGACAGCCTGTCACTTTCCGTGGCACACGGGGCACAGTGTGCATTGCTCTCATTACCGGCCATTGTCTGGTTCTTTGAAACGGCTCTAAGAAAAGTGGAGGAGAGAGGAAAGTAAGAAAAAAGGCAGAGATTAAATAATGGCTTGGATTGGTAGATGGTGAAGTGATAGGAGCTGGCCCCTTCTGGTGTGTTGTCGCCGTGCACGGCGCAGACTTACTGCAAGATGGTCAAGATTCAACTTGATGTGTATTTAAGGGGAACAAAGAGCGTCGAAGCCCTCTTTTAGGATTGTATGCACGTTTGCACTAGATTGCACATGGCTTCTCTTCACATCATTTATTGCAGCTGATTTCAAATCGGTGTTTTATTTAGAATCAAACACATTCAATTCCCCCAAAAGTACCTCCTGTATTTTCCCGCTGGTGGTCTCTCTGCTGACCCCAGCAGATGTGATCAAGGCCGGCTACAAGTGCACACAACAGCCGGGTGACAGCGTCTGGAAGATTTTGACAGAATATGAGAGGAAGCTGAACAATAAAAGGAGGAGTTGTAGAAAGGATTAAAGACCCTCTCAGATAAAAAAAAGGGTTTTTGTTGTTTTAAACATGTTCTTGTGGCATTTTCTGGTGATGGAGGACATATATATAAAGGATAAATTGCCTTTCTGAGTATTTCTTTTTACAAATCATTGCAATCAGGAGCAGATGCTAAAAAGCAGTTTAAAAAAAGGGCGCTTTTGTTTTGTAAAATCTACGATCGGCGGTCCGCAAGCTCCCTGCTCCATTCTGATGCATTCACCTGCAGACAAATAGATCCATGTTCGTCTCTGTTTTTCCTCATCTGAGCTGGAATCTGGCTGAATAGCGCCAGCATTGCTCGCCATTTTTGTTGCACATTAGGTTAGGGGGTGTGAGGGGCTGTGAGCTAGCAGGAGAGAATGTAAACAAATGGATGAAAGGAAATGAAGGCACCCAAAAGTCACAACCACAATTTCAAATGAACTCCGCTCTGCAGCTATTATGTTCGAGAAAACAACACAGATTTTTTTGTTTTAGCTAAAAATGACATAATCGTGATTAAAAGACACTGGAAACACTCTTAAAAATGTTGCACAATATGGTGCACTGGATTGAAAGGCACGCCGACAAGCTTTATTATTAAACTTCTGTCATATATAAGGGAGACAAAAATATCAGTTCAGTCCGTCAGACTTTACTAACTTTGTTCACTGTAACTCTAGAATCCGTTTGTAACACGTTCGCCACGTTGGAAGTGTTAGCCGCGTTAGCGTTTTACAACATCTGTAACTCCCAACCTTGTTTTCAACGAGTAAAAAAACAGACTGATACCACTAAAACAAACGTTTAGTGTGAGGATGCTAAGTCCCAGCCTTGTTAGTAACACATTAAACACCCACTGCTACATGTTAGCCGTGTTAGTGTATTCCCAATAACACCCAACCAAGCATTTAGATAGAGCGCTGTGTACCTCTCCAAATCGCCTCAACATCAGTAAACACAACCAGAATTAATCTGTGTATAAGGTTCTCTGGATTTTAAGGCGCACTGTCGTTGTTTGAATCAAATGAAAGCTTTTGAGTGCGCCTCATAGAACAGACTATTTGGTAGATCAGAAGATGATCGGAGCGGGACTTTAAGGTTCGAACAGTTGAATTAAACAAACCCTGAAAATACCACAGACCTAAATAAAATCTGGTGAGTGAACGCTGACAGACTGAAGCTCGGGATGTGACACCTTTATCCAGCTGGACTTTTCCTGCCCCATCATCAGAGCAGATAGCTCTCATTTGAGTCAGGGACCTTCTCTCAGCTTGTGGGACCGGGTTGCTTTTCACAGCTCGGAACGGGTCACTGAAGGCAACAATTCACCTTTTCCTTCTGTAAAGTTAAGAAGCTGCAGTGGAAAACAGAGCCGCCCGCTCCTTTTAATGGACAGTTGACATTGTGTTGCACATGCACACATCCCACTGCATATTACTTTTACATATAGCACCCTCTCTGCCAAAGGCTCCCAGCAGCATAAAATCAACTGCAGATCCAGTCTGTGCTCAGTGTGGTCTGGACCGGGTTCCTGTGTGCTCCTTTGTTGGCAGCCAAGCCAAAATCTCAGCGTGAAATCTGTGATGGATTTCATTTAGTTTTGCTCTCATGGAAAATTGTTAAAATGCTCCACTTTTGATTGTCTATTATGATGTTTATTTCTGTGGGGAACTAAGTTAAATTCAAGGATATTCATTGGAGATTCAATAATGCTTATAAGTCCCATCTGTTCACACTTTGCACCCCCCCCCTTCCCTTTTTTTTTTTTTACCCTCCCACCTTTTAACGTGAAGTGCTCCTGGCTTCCTCCTGCCCCCCCCTTTCTATTCGCCGCAGAAACCCGGCTGGCTTTGAGCCCACCTCAAGTCTAGCATCAGCCTGCCGGCGCCCAACCTCAACCACACTGGAGGCTACAGGTTGGCAGTGGCCACATATGCTGGCATGGAAACTACACTTGGACTCCATCTCCCACGGTTCATGAGCGCTGAGCGCGTGTAAAGGCGAGGGCCTCTTCACACACGCACCTCATCTCATTCATTGTTTTCTCAGTGTTGGGAGTCATTTATTGAAAGCTGAACGCTGTCTGGAGTCTTCCCCAAACTGCTGGTGATCTAAGTTTGATCTGATGAAATCCAGATCTGGTGCAGGAGGATTTGATTTGCAATCAGTTCATCTGGTCAGAAGATTGATTTGGAAATTCCTCTGCACTGCAAACTAACTTTACTTGAAAAGATTTTTAGACATTCAAGATATTTGACCAGGTTTGAATTGGTTAACTTTACTCCTTTCCAAGCTTTTCTCTAAATCAGCAGCAAGAATGTTTTTGTCTCACTAAGAGCTAGGATCTAGAAATAAGGAAATTATTCATGAAATGAGTCCAAATAATTTTGCTCAATTCTTTTAACACTAGAAAAACTTGATTAAAGACTCAAAAAACTCAAATTGCTGAAGGTAATAAGAAAAACTGTTATTTCTTTGTTCAATTTCAATGCTTTAATTTTCCTAGGTAAAATAAATTTGACAACACTAATTCACATTTATGTTTTAAGAATAAGTGTTAGCTTTAAATTTGATGAGGATTTTTAAGATGGGCCACCTGTACTAAGAATTATTCATTCATCTTCTAATCCGTTTTTCCCTTTCGGGGTCACAGGCTGCTGGAGCCTATCCCAGCTATTGAGATCATATTCTCATTTTGTTCACATTTAATTCTAAAATGAGTCACTTCTCCTTGTTATGCTAGTTTTGTGTCACTGTGATTTAACTACAAAAGGTAAAAAAAAAAAAACAACAAAAGAAAAAACATTTGCTTAGAACTAGCAAAAAAATACTTATTATTGGGCTGCATATTCTATTTGATGTAATTCTATCAAACACTTTGCTTGTTAGCTTATTTTTACCCTTTTTGAATGCTTGTGTGAAACTCCTTTTTTTCTACATCTGAAAAACTTACAAGATTTATGGTTAAGTAAAAATGACTTACTTGCTACATGGACAGATAATTTAACATTATTTTTTGTGATTTTCTTAAGATTCTTGTTCCTTTCCTATTTTTACGCCACCTCTTTTTGTAGTGTACTTACTCCTGCATCTTTTTTCCTTTGAAAATGCTTTAGGTAAGTGAGGTATATTTGAGAAATCCAGAGAAATATGTTTAATTCTGTGTCATTTCTTCAGAGGATCTCCTCTAACTACTTAAAACAGGGCTTTGCAACCTGAGGCTCTAGAGCCATGTGTGTCTCTTTGATCCCTCTATTGTGGCTCCTTGGCTTTAAAGAAACATGCAAATGCTTTTAGTAAATAATAGATTATTTATAAGTTTTGTCATTTATGTTTGCATTTTTTAACTGAGGTGATCTTATATTAGTAAAATAACTTGTTCTTTCTGTACAACTGCTGACTTACACTAAAATCAAGAGGTCTTGTGAGCTTTTCCACTCCTCAAACATGCCACTGAGCAAAAAAATGCTAAAGGTTTAATCCACCGTCAGATCTGTTCATAAAAGGCAAATATTATTTTTGCTGCATAATAGCGTCTAGTTGCTATTTAGAGGTGACATTCTTCAGGTTGATTAATCCACTTACATTTTTTAAATAGGTTTTTCTTTAAATTGGATTGAAGAAAAATGATGCACTAACGTTTTAATCACAGGAAAACCTACGTTTGACTTGACTTTTAACTTTCAAGTGAATCTGCTGCACCGGGAGGATCTTATTTGACACAGCGTGTATTTTATTTTGAAAGGAACTACCATTTAAATTAAAAATAAAATGTGTAATATATAGAAAATTTAAATCCCTCTTATAATTCAATAATTGTAAATATTTAAAAAGCTACATCTCGTAAATAAATGGCTTAATTGCTACAAAAACATAAATAAAGTGTGTTTTTCTAAACAGTATAGTGGGACTATGCGGGGTTTGGGTCAGTAAGGAACTGGGTCAAATGGCACTTTTAGTGTCTAAAACCGAAAGGTAATCAGTTAAACATGAATATGTTCTGAATGCATAATATTGTGTTATTAGAATGTTTACTGTTGTAAGATGTTTTTTTAAGCCTATGACACAGATGTACGTGTTTCTGAAGGAGTTTTGTAGTGGAAACGGCATTTAATAACGTTTAGATGTATGGCAGCAACGTGTGACGCTTAAGTGTGACTGTGAGCCCGTTTTATTGCGTAGATGAATGCAGCCACAACATGCAACGAGGACGTTTTTTTGGCTTCTGCTTTAATAGGAAACAGCCAAGGTAAACAGCGACACTCTGAATTACAATATAGCTCTTTTCCACAGAGTTTCTTACAGTTGTAGCTCCAGTCAGCAAAGAAATGAACTCTTGATTCCTGAAACGTGACAGTGAGGACGTCTGCAGCTGGATTTTCTTTGACGAGGTGTGCGGCATGCAGGCGACACAAAGAAGAAGCGCAACATAAGGGGGGTGTAAACAATGAATGACAGGTCTGGGACACCAGCTTGTTTTAGCGTTAGTGCAAAGCTTTGTAACAGTTCACAGATCCTTATAAGGCAATACGACTGCCACTCATTATGCTATATGCTCTCTGTTTGCTGACATTATTACATAAAGGAGGACACAAAACTAAACAGTTACTCTGCACACTTAAAGAGAACAAACGCCTTATTACGGCTTCCTGTCTACCTCTAGGAGAAACAGACACGCCTGCTGTGGTCTATGAAGCCAGCTCCATAGGTCCTTCTTCCTCGCCGTCCGCCCGGTTGGCACGGATCTCCATCAGGGTGCAAGCGAAGCGTGTCCAGTCATCCGCGTGAGCCACTGAGAGCTGCAGGGATCACAGAGAAACCCAGATGTAGTCATCTACTCCAGGAATATGAGGAGAAGCGAAAAACTGTAGTTGAGAACAGAGTATTACTGTGAAAAAATACTTTTCTCAAATAATAGTGAAAGATATTTAACTGAGTAATAAATTGACTAAAAGTTATTATTATTTTTTTTTAAATCTGCTCATAAGTTGAGTTGGAGTTGAAACCTAATGTTTGATATTTCATTTAGGGTACATGAACAAAATAAGGAAGTGGGATTTTACATTACCAAAAAACAAAAAAAACTGTAATGCACATGAAGCCCAATGATGTAAAGGAGCAGTTCTTTATCCCAAATCTAAAAAAGAAAATGTTACAGACATTAACAAAATCTTTTTTTTCTTCATAAAAGCTAAGACTAAAGTAAATATAGTTGGGTCATCTTTTACAAACCCTTGTTTAAAGAGACAAAGCCCATACTGAACATTCCCCCCCCCCCAAAAATGTTAAATATAAAAAAGAGTTTTTCGGACATCAAAATTACAGTCGTCAGGCCACGAGCTTCCTGCTCTGCTCCAGTCTGATGCATCTTCTTGTACGTCTCTGCTGGTATCTGGACCAAAGCTGTACGGCTGGATGGCTCCAATATTGCTCCACATTTATGTTGCACTGGAATGTTAGGTTGGGGATGTGAGGGGCTGTAAGCTAGCAAGTGAGATGACGGGAAGGAGGGGTGGGCTTACTCCTCGCCAACTGTCCCGCCCACAACTTAGAGGCAAAATGTCTAATGAACTACTGCTGCTCTGCAGAAACGATGTCCTTGAAAACAACACAGATTTTTAAAATGTGGCTAAAAATGGGATAATCCTAATTAAAAGACTTTTAAAATAGATCAAAAGGTGATCGGAGTGGGTCTTTAACACCTAAAAAACAAAGTGATGCTGAATTTATGATTTCCTGCATGTGTTTTTGATCTCAGAGCCTCAGCAGAACCGGGCCGTGCTACAGCAGATCCAGGATGTAGGAGTGTTCCTGTCTTTAGCTGAGCTCAGTGGGAGTCAGAGTGAAGCTGACAGAGACTGCAGCCGCAACCCCACATGTTTGGACCAGCGCACTGTGAATAATCACGGACCAACAACTCACTGCCGCCTGGCCTTAGCAGGGGGCCTCCACCAGAACCTCATCTATACGGCGCTGAAAAGCAACTTAAACATCACAGTAACAGAGTTCAGAAGGCCCCCAGAGTATTATCATAGCACTGAACCCTTTAGAGTCAAATAAAAGCAAAAGTCAATTTTGAGGTTTTCCTCCAGAGAAAAAGTCCTGAGGTTTGACTTTTTCCCAGGACTCCTCTTCTGTGCTCACATTCCGCTCCTGGTTTTGGCCACATGGGCGAGTCTGCAGTGAGTTCCCGCCTCCACCACACCAACACTGCAGTCGTAAAAGCTTTCAGCCCCGCTACGTTTTATTGATGACTCTTCCTTACCAGCGACGAGGCCACCAGCTCTGCTGAGCCTCTTTACCGTCACCGCACCACCAAGAGACGCTAAAATTAGCCAGACAGCTAGGCTAGCGCACCGTCATATGGGGATTCTAACCAGGGACGTTTAAATATGGGAGAATATGGAAGCGGAGGACGGGCGACCACATTTTACAGGAACATGAGAGACAGAGGGAAACAAATCCAATGTAGATTCATGGAAAAGCTGGCAGTTTGGTAAATAGACAGAGCCAAAGGCGGTTTTCATGTAAAAAAAAAACAAAAACAGCTTTTTTAGGACGTACAGAGATGCCAGCTGAGCAAATATATATAAAAAACCAACTGACATTCATCCAGATTTTTAAATGTGACTAAAAATAATAACAAAAACTCTGCGACTTCTTTCCTTTGATTGACTGACAACTGCAAGAACTTGTTTTCTAACATTTGAATAAAATATTTTAGAATCTGACCTAATTTTGACTGCATAGATGAAGGGAAATCTACTTTTTCCAAACAGCCTGATGATTCATTTTTACTATATACAATGAGGTACAGTACAACTATGATATAGTTAGTTGGTTTTTTTTTTGCTAGGAAACAGATCATCTCAGCTTCACAGCAGTTAAACAGAAGACAGTGGACCTTGTCTGTCAGCACTAACGATAGTAGAAGATCCAAATGCAGGAAAGAAAGACGTATGGAGAGTAACTGAAGTTTAAAAATGTTCTTAACCCATAAGAACCCAGACCCATTTCTCCTGGAAAATGAAATAATGTAGAATACACAACAAACAAAGTGAACGGCTAAACACATTTTTTTGTTGTTGCACTGATGTCACCATGGGTTCCTAGAAGTTAAATATGACAAAAGCCTTAAACACAAACTACAACGTGCTAGGAACAACAAGAAAGACTGTGTCCACAAAAGACCCACTCTAAGGAAAATCACGTTTTTGGTGTTTTTATCGTGTTTTTTTATGATTCAATTAAGACAAAAGTTTTTTTTTTCACATTGTTGTGCATCAGAAGCAAGCGAGAAAATTCCGTTAGAAACAGCTTGTAGCAATGACTTCAGAGCTACAATCGGCAGGCTGTAAACTGGTAGCTTAGAGCCCCTCAAACCCACAATCTAACATTACCGATGTAACAATAGTGACCAAATATGGAGCTATCCAGCTGTACAGTTCTGAGCCAGCTCAGACGAGAAAGATTTCCTCTAGTCTGCAAGTGGATGCATCAGAATGGAGCAGAGCAGGGTGCTTGTAGCAGGCCCAGCGTATTTTAGTTTTGTCAGATTCACCACGGTTTAGATAAAGAAATACTCAGAAATGCAACTTTAAGCTTAATTTTTTTACACGTCCTCCATCATCTGGAAAAACGCCACAAGAACAAGTTAAAATCACAATTTTCGGAGGGTCTTTAAACTAAACATTACATAAAAATGTATTGAATTAAATTTTGTAGCAAAATCAATCTTCTAATACGATGCACCCATAACACTGTAAAGCTGCGGTCCATTAAAGCCGGTGACATTCATACCTCGCCAGTGTCATAGATCCAGACTCGACCTTCTGAGTCGCCCACCGCCACTTCCTTCCCTCCAGACGACCAGCGAACCCTGTTGAGAGCAGACGCCCCTTCGATGGTCACGCTTGCAGTTGGTACCTCAAAAGTAGAAAAAAAGGTTTAGTCAGAGGGGTTTGATGCATTAGCGCACACCCAAAACTCTGCTCCTCAAAGGCTCTTTTTTTTCATATTTGTGGCTCAAACTTAAACTTATTGTATCTCCGATGTTTTTTTTTTTGATGCACAAAACAACAAAAAGATGTTGCTGAAACAAATACATTAAACAGTAGAGTTTTGAACACCAACTCTCCCTAGAAGACATTTTATGGACAATTATGCACCTGCAAATATCCTGGGGGTTCATAAATAGATGTAAACAGTGAGAAGTCCTAAAATCCTGTTCTCTTTGAAGGCATCACACATTAAAAATTGTGTTTATTATCAACACATGGAGATAATGAGCTGGAACAAAGATCCGCTTTCAAGAAGAATTAAATCTGCTCAGAAACGAGTGGAAATACCACCAGAACCATAAGTGGGGCTCACAAATGTGTATAAAGCCCTCCGATGAAGCCGTTAAAACAAACAGGAGAAATGTTGGAAATGTACAACTACAAAAGAGGCTAATAATAAAGGGAAAGGTTGGCAATTTAGGCCAGCTTGATTTACTAAAGAATGCCCACAAGATGGAAAAATATATATATTTTTAAAAGTTTTTTTTAAATTAAATGGGTGAAGTTAAGATGTGAACAGCTTTCACTGATGGACCCTAACTGAAATTCTTTTCAATGTTCCATGAAGAAAGAAGCACTAAAGCCATTTTTTAGAAGCAAATCTACCACATAAAGAGCACAAATGCGTTGGAATCTATTGTAAGTTAAAAAACAATGCCATCACATTACATACGCTCCATCAACTGGACACACACAGGGCTATTCTTTAATAATAACTATGTTTGCTGGAGCTGATGCTCTGTTTAGCGCTCATGTTGCATCTCTAAAAACTTAAAACCATCTGCAGTGTTTCCATAAACTGTTCCTGACATGTGGCAGGCGGGTCTGACACATGTCACTAGTGGAGACAGAGGCCTTGGCATACTGAGTCCTCGCACACCAAGCCTCCGTGCATTTAAAGCAGCGCTAACCACAGACTCGCTGCCATTAGCCCGCTAGCTTCCTCAGCTCTGCAAGAGTGCATCTGCACGGAGCGCCTTCAATTGCTTGTGTGTTTCTGCGTGTGTGGTGGAAATGAGAACCAGGCGCGCTGCACGTCTCCGTTAATGTTGTTATGACTGTGTGTTTTTAATATGATGGCAACAATGGAAGCCTGTTGCTATTAGACTGACTGTGTGCGAGCGTGTGCATGTGTTTGTTGCATCCGCTTGCGTGAGCGTGTGTCTGAGCAAATGTTTCCCATAAAGCACATTGTTAGCCGGGGGAAGGCCGCCAATAATGAACTCTTCATCTGTCTGAAAAAGGCTGCTGTTGAGGGAACCATGGGAAAGACGGCATCCGTGCTGCAAAACGAGAACTTGGAGGGAAAATGCATCTTTGAATTTGTTCTGAATTCTTTTACCTCTGCAGTGCGGAGAAAATGACATCAGTGAGAGGTTATTATGAGAGCGGATGTGGGGGGTTGGGGGTTGTATCTGTAAAGATTCAGACTTGTATTAAAGTGTAAGTCCCTGTGGGTGTTGTCTCCATGGTAACCGAGGGAGAAGAGGGTTGAAAGTATCCTTCCTACTTTTACCTGACTGATCAAAGATGCCAACACAGTGACAAGGTATGATGTTCATAATCCTAGAATGTGACATTTCTGTTTACACAGAGTTTTTATAAAATGAAATTATCAAGTAAAATTAAGTCACAACTATGACATTGTGCAAAACTCAGGTCTGTTTCTTTAAAAAAGGAGAAAACTTGGTTAAGTTAATAATACAACAATTATTACAGAAAGACCCTCTTCTATGCAATTCACATTTATATTATTATCCATTGTTATGTTATTATTATAACAGCTAAAACTGAGAATTTAGAAAGTAAAAAGAGAAATAATCCTTTTTCTGACTTGTAAGAAAAAAATGTATAATTTAAGAAAACATGTCATTTTTCTTACCTCACTGGCAGATTTCTTTAGCCTTTTTAATAAAAAAAATGGTCAGAATTCAAGAATGTCTTTATTTATATCTAGGGACCTGTTTTTGCAGTTTGTATACATGTTTATATATTTACAGTTGAAATACACCTTAAAGGGAAAAACAAAAAAACAACACTGCAAACCCTCTAATGAAACTGTGTTTTCTTTTCTAAGTCTGTCATATAAAAACATCCAGAACTTTACTGAAACAACTACAACTTTGTAGATCAATAAAATGATGTCAGTTGACTTTATTTCAATTTCTTTTAGAATAAGTGAAGGAGGATTCAAGCCCTGGCGGGATATGGCGAAAGGTGAACAAATATTATTCCATATTTGAAAAATAATCTCCCACTAATTCTACAGGAGAAAGCAGAAATGTGTTAGCAGGAGAAGGTTAAACTCCAGTTAGACTAAAATATTCTTTTTAACCCTTAGAGAAGGTTTTCTACTGAAGGCACTAACGGCCTACCTTATCGATATGCATTGATCTGGTGATCACAAGAGAACACTTTTTTTCTTGTGATAACGAGTCCATGAGATAGTATTTGTCGTTTGCACCAGAACACTCAATATTGGATTTCCATTGGTGATCCACTTGTAGACTCATCTGCGCCAACCTCCACCTCAGACGACAAAGGCTGATTTAGACATTGTTTATGACCAGCAACATCAACACAATCACCGCCTGAGCTACACCACGATTAAAGTAATCTGTTATAAATTGATCATTCTTCTGGTGTTCAAAATTTTCTCTGACAAACTGCTACGGATTGTAGATAGATGATCAAAATATATCTTCATCATCTTGTTATTACAACATGACAAAAAATTTTATCTCGTGATTTTATCTACTATCTTGTTATTATGAAAAATAAACTTCTTGTGATAATATAGTAGATGTCGTTATCACAAGAAATCGGGCAAAAAAGTTTTCTGTGTTTTGAGATGTCCTTTTTATTTGAAAGACCATTTTTAATCATGTTTGACATAAAGTTAAAAAAAAATGTGGTCAGCCATCAATGACCTTAAATGCACTCATCCCAAAATAAAAATGTAGCCTCAACTCTGCAAAAGTCAAGCCTTGGCCTGAACTCTCTTCTTTTTTTCATGGGACTGTGGCCTGAGGGTTGGGTCTCGCAGCTTTGCGGTCTTCAGCACATCTGTGCAGTCCTCTGATGGGACGTAGTGTGGGAGGAAGATGGGCTGAGGTGGTGGGGACCTGAGGTTGCCTGAACGTTACACAGAGGTTGTAGAAATGTTAGTGGGATCGCTGGGTGGGAGCCAGAATGAGGAGATGTCACCCAGGCTGATTTAAAGCAAGAACTGTGGGAAACGCCTACAGGGGAATCTTGAAGCTGGGGTGTGTGTGTGTGTGTGTGTGTCGCGGGAGACTTGGTTGTTTGGTTGTGCGGTTCGGGCTTAGCCCCATAAACAGACCCTGAGGATGCCAAACACACACAAACACACTGCAAAGTCAATGCAGCCAGCACAGCCTCGACATCAACATGCACACACCTCTGTGTCGTTGTTGAGGTTCCACAGGTCCAGGCGGCCCATGCCATCCACGGCGGCAAACGTGGCAGGGTGCACAGGCGACCACATGACGTCATACACATAGTCTGCATTGTCTTCAAATGAGTACAGGGGTTTGTTGTGCTGAAACAGAGAAAAATAAGTCGTGAAAAGGTACTGCGGGGAAAGACAGAGCAAAGGACGGCAGGAGATGACACACTGGAGATAGACAGAGTGAAAAGGAATGGAGAGACGGAGTGAGTTAGCTTCAGACAGAGTGGCGCTGCCTCAGCCTTGGGGCCTGTCTGGGTGCAGAGCCTAATTAAAAAGACTCGCACATTCACACAGCGCCATAAAACCACTGTGAGAGATGAAAGAGAAGGCCCCTCCACAAGGTGTACTGTAACCTTTACACAACAGCTGTCGGAGAGATGGGAGAGATAGGGAACAGGAGGAGCAGGAGGGGTGGACAAAGAACGGGAGGAAGATGCAACAGAATTAAGGATGTAGAAGAGGTCCAACTGCACGAATGCAGAAGGACGTTTATGGTTTTTGGAACCGAAGTCATAATTTGGGAAGACTGCGATCAATATCTCCTTCATCTTCAACATAAACTAGCTGATGAGGATTTATATCTACATCCTGTGCAGGATGTTGCACATTTAAATAGAAAACTTGTCAGTGCTCTCTAGTGGACAAATGGATAACTACCTTTAATGTACATGTTTTCCATTTTCTTTGAGCAAAGAATACTTCAAGCTGTTTCTATGTTTTTAGAACATAGTTTAGAACATTTTACATTGTGTTAAATTAATAGAATTTATATTTTTATGTCTCCTAAAAATGTATTTATGACAGTTTAAACAAATATTTACAGGAATAAAAACAAACTAATCTTCCTGATTTAAAATTAAACAGAGTGCTTACTCCACCTGTAATAAGTGTAACCCTGGTAACTAACAAAACAAGACATTTTACGAAAATACTTTATCACTGTTAGTTTTTATAATTTGAATATTTGGTGCACATATTTAAAATATGATCAAAAATAAATATATATATTGTGCATTAAACATGTTTGCATTTCTCGTCCCATCAAATCTTTACACAGTTCTGTTTTCAAGTCACCTGGTAAACGGAATGGCTCACGGACAAAACAGTTTATCTTATGTTTCCACATCTATCCATCCATTATCTACACCCTAACTACTATTGCAGGGTTGCTGGAGCCTATCCAAGTACTGCAGGTCAACGACGGAGTCCACCCTGGTCATTTCGCCAGTTTATCACAGGACCACACACAGACAAACAACTACACACACAATAACATCATGCACCTCTACGGGGGTTGACCCGTAAGGGTGCAGCAGAGTTTTTGGGTTGTCCCTCCTCGTGGAGGGTCGTAGTAAAGAGAGGCTGCATCTTAAGGGGAGCACAGTTGTTTCTACGGCCACCTCAAAGGACATCATGAAAATTAAACATGCAATTGTCATGCAGGTGGAAGGTCTATCCTAAAAATGTGTAAGGTCAATGGAAGTTACACGCACTTATGACATGATATGTACTCTTAGGCTACAAGGTAAGGTGCATGTGCTGGCTTCTTACTGACCGTGCGCAAATGCTGCACGCACAGGGCATGCAGGTGATACATAAGTGCCCGGAGGACATCCACAAATGCCCACACAAACTTCTCTCGGATTGTCTAATATCATAAATTCTCACAATCAAGTTGCAAGCACACCCTTATCATGTGAGTAGAAGTAACGGCCCCTTACGAAGTATTTGACTGGGTTGAAAAACTAACACTTACCGTACTTTATCCTTACATGTTGTTGGTTCACTATGACCCGTCGCCAGCAGCATGCCAGTATAAAAACGTGCACTAACATTTTCACTCTACGGCCTCAGCAGACAGTCTATGACCTCAATATTTTGTAACAGTCAAGGGGGTGGAGTAGCTCTTTTGAGACTTTAATGATGAGGTCATCCGTTTTCCCCCCACAAGACTGAGGCTCACACTCAGGGCTTGTGCAGTACCTCTTTTTCTTTTTTGATGATTGTGACACTCTGGCTGTACAGCTTCTGTTTTATATTTGTATATTTTGAAACAGTAGCCTTCCAACCGAGCCTTATAAGGTTGATGATCATTATTAATAAAGTAAAGAACACTTTTGGAGTCCCAGAATCTGCATATTCGTGCGTTTTTTTGTTTCCATTTTAGAATTTTTCTCTCTGCTGAGCTCCAGTGGTCTTTGGTGCAACCTGTGAACGTTACAATTTCATGGGGGCCACTTTTGTGCCCCAGACAGGTTTGCCCAGACAGACCATATCCACCCATAAGGGCAGTTGCGAGTAAGGCCTATAGGACCATGCAGAATCACCAATGAACCACTTCAAGCTTTAAGAATCTTTGTCCAATTCTTATCAAAATATTGTGGTTGCCAAAAAAAAGCATAAAAGGTTTTTAATCTTTTTTTATATTTGTGCATCAGTGAGGTGTGTTACAGCCCACACTGAATTATGCTAAACTGTGTTTGTTGAACTTTAACTATGCGCAGAACTGACCTCTGTGAGAAAGGTTAATAGTGGAAGGTTTCAGCTTGTGCAGAAGTTAAAGATGGAGAATAATTACGTATGATGGGCGGTACGCTTTATAGAGGATGAAAAAATTCATAATTATGTTGATGATACAGAGGACCTACATGTTCTCAGCTTACAGGTTCAAATATGACAAAGTCGGCTGAAGTGTGACCCATTATTTCAATAATATAAACACTGCTAATATCTGGGTACTTTTGTAAAGTATTTATAGTAACTTAACTCCAACGAATCCCTGCAAGTGTTTGCATGTTGTAAACCAATAATCCTTTATAACGATGGATTCCAGAAGACTAAAACCTGTTTTCCTCACAAGCAAAATGAAAAGGTCACAGAAGGTTAATCAGTTGGCTGAAGGAGCAAATGAAAGAAGGTGAGGTGCCTCTCTTGCTGATGTTTGCTCTATTTTTCTGCGGGCTTAAACCTTTTCACTCCACAGTTGTTCTTAACGCACACACTCAGAAACACAAACATACTGAGCCAATTTCAAGCTTGGATTGAACTTGTTCTCTCGCTGGTCAGATGGCAGCAGAGGTCACTTTTTTATGCATCTCGCAGTTTCTACACTCAATAAACTAGCTAAAGTCTGTTTATATTCTCATTTTGTTGTTCTGTTGTAATCATTACATGACACGGTAACTTTTACATCCCTTTTTACATATTTTATTTCAAAGAAATAAGCTTTTTGTCCCAGAATTTGTTTAAGACTAGAGTGACACATCAATTAAAAGATACAACAAAATAATTACTCCCAATGTCAACTACTTTTAGCTGTTTTTGTCTGATTTCAAAGAATGTGATTTGTGCAAATAGGTTATAAAACTAATCTCAAAATTGAGTTAAATCCAGGTGGCGCCGTACATGAAGAAACCGATCCAATTATATTTTCTGTACTGAGGAGCCTGCAGCTCGATTCAGCTGGAAAACTATTACATGGCAAAGGGTTGCACAAAAATACTGACTAAATTGGTTTGCATGGACTGTTCTAGGGTTTTCTGAAACTTTAGAAAATTCTACTGTTAGGCATCAAAACTTGTTTAAATGTTTAGATTTGTTACTGCGGCGCTGCTTTTGAATACTAAAAACCTTTATTGTTTCAACTGTTTCAACAGGAAATGAGTGTTTTGAGCAGGAGTTGATTGTGCCGATTTCATGACACTGACCTCTCATTTTTATTCGCTCAATGACGCCCCAGTACTGAGTGTTTTTAATGTCTAATGAGGAACAAGTGGCTAAATTGGGGCATCCCAAACACGGATGTAATAGTGAGACTGTGTGAAAATCAGTGATTTTTTAAACGAGATAGAGGGAAGCAAGTGGGACGCAAACAACTAAAATGACATTTTATCAGACTGAATGACATGCTTTATATTTAAACCCGGAATACCCTATAATTACAGGACATAACTTATTACATATTCTTAAAAAAGTACGATAGCCCTATTTTAGAGGTTTAAAGTAGGTTATTTTTCTAACATGGCTTCCTGCTAACTGCAGTGTCAAGACCACCCAGCTCCAATTGAACCTTTGGTGGATGAATTTGAGATTTTGGGTCCATCTTGCCATTTTATAAGCATTCGGTGGTCACATCTGGGGTTTATGGAAGCATTTCATAAACCCCACATTTAGAAGATAGTCTCCTGCAGGTTTGCACTGATTTTGCTGTTCGATGACAGCTGGAGCCCCATCAACAGCTCAACTAGCAGATTTCGTAAACGTTTGCTGGTTGCACCAACACGTATCTTCTAAATGTGCTTTTATTACTGTTATGATTTTTATTAAGGGCCTGCTCGCCCATAATTGCTTAAATCCATGCGGTCAGTGCTAGTCCGGAAATTACGGTAAATGTGTGCGAATAACATCAGCCTTTATTCTGTTCTGGACACCACTGCAAACACCAATTTATATGATGGTTTAAAGTTTCTCAGGTCTGCATAGCAGCATTTCCTCTTTCGAAGCTTCCCCGGACTAGCTTCGTCTCCGGGCTAGCGGGCGGGGTTTAGCTCCGTCCAAAGACAAAGCTAGTCTGAGGGAGAAGCTTGGAACCGTGGGCCCAGGCTGCAGGCCGCAGGCTTCCAAAGGAGGCTGTGGTCCCAAACTCCGGACCGCAGTAGGCGGAAATGCTGCTACGTAGTCCCGAGAAGATGTGTACAATCATCAGGAGTTCACAACCATCACAAAGCCCTCTCTCCTGCCGCTAACACTGCTGCACTTATCCTAGCATGTCTATGTCTCTTAGCAGCCGGACAGACGGAGATAGCAGTGATGTCATCGCCCCGCCTCCCCGCTGGAAATGCTAAGTGGAATTGAATAATGTGACATTATTTGAAGGGAGGATGTGAAAATGCAATCCCCTCTTTGCATTTTCGTTTCAACTATGAGACAGAATAAGCGGTTTTTAAGTAGAAAATGAAAAAGCATTTTGAAGTATTGATTTTTCATTTTCATTTTGAGTCAGTTATATTTTGAAAATATTCAATGTCTATTTGCCTCAGTCTCAAAAATATGGGCTGTTCATGTACAAAATCCAGTCTTTATAAGAATATCTATAAATAATGGTCTATTTTCAAACTTTTGTCATATATAAGGCGCTACAAACTATAAGACACATTAGGAGAGACAAAAGACTAAGAGATAAGTCTGTCATTCAGATTTTAGTAACACAATTCCAGAACGTGTTTTTAATATGCTACAAGTTAGCCTCAATAGGCCTACCTGTAACTCCAACAACCTTCTTTGCAACACATAAAAAAGCCGACTGAGGCCACTATAACTAACGTTACTTTGACTACGCTAACTCCCGACCTTGTTAGTAACACGTAAAAATAACTAGTTTGACAGCTTCACATTAGCCACGTTAGCTAATTCACAATAACTGTTACTCCCAACCTTGTTTGTTACACGTAAAAAAACAGATCAATAGTGCAAAAAAACAAACATTACTGTGACAATTTTAACTCCCAACTTTGTTAGTAACACATTAAAAAAGAAAGAAAAAACAGTCAGACAACACAACATGTTAACCGGGTTAGAGTATTCACAAAACCGAACTTACCGTTTTGACAGAGCACCATGTACCTCTCCAAATCGCTTTGACATCAGTAACCACAACCAGAATTAATCCATGTATAAGGCAACCTGGACAATAAGGAGCACTGTTGTGTTTTAAAGACAATTCAGGCCTTAGAATGGAAAATATGGTATAGTTGGTTATAAAGTCATTTTTAACTATGTCTTTCAACTAGTCTGATATTGTTCTAGGTCATTAACAATCACCTGCACTGACACTGACCCAGACCTTGAATTAACTTCCTCAGAGAGCAGATGTGAACCAAGTGGGCTTCATCCAATCACCCGAAGAGTTTTTAGGGTTAGGGTCAAAAGAGCAAAATCGTTGAAGTTATGCACAATCATAGACCCACTCCCAGCTGTCACGACATCTTCACACTTCTGGCTGCCCCTGAAAGGTTTGGCTAACCACAATATTTTCACCGCTAAGAGTAAAAACATTAGCAGGCTTCTGTTTGATGGCCTTCACAAGCGTTTCTGAAGGGAAACGCTTGTGAAGGCGAAAAAAAGAAAATGCAGCAAACCTGTGTTATTTTGTGTCAGGCTGTTGGAAGGGAAACCTTGAGGGTGTTTCAGACAAGTAAAGACAGCTTGCTTTAGGTGAATGTCAGGCATGTGTGGTGCATCTGTATTTACCCACACACACCCACAACCAGGTAGTTGCCTGCACCCACAAATATGGATTATGTGGGAAAAGAGACAGACACACATTCCTGCGGTGCCCCTCAAAGGAAAGGGAATTCCCAAATCCTGAAAAATAACACACTCTGCTGATGAAAATCCACAGAAATGTTTTTATATGCTTTTCAGAACTCTTTTCGCAAGAGACCTCTGGTCTGGCTGAATGCAAACATGAACAGTCATTTATTGGGTGTCTCACTGCCATATAGACACATAGGAAACCTCTGAGAGGATTTTGTATGACGCTACAGAATTGACGCAACCCAAATTATATCATTTATTAAATTTAGCAATTTTGCATTTGAATCGTTAAATACACATAAGCTGAACTTTTGTCTCGCAACCCAAAACATGTCTTTTCAGGGTTTTATTTTACTTCTCTATCCTTCATTGTGACTGAATCAGAAGCTGTTTGGGTTTCCTACCATTGAATGTTGCCAAGTAGAATTTATTACAATGATTTGAAAGGGGGAAAAAAGTCTTACTGAGTCGACAACGTCACTATAAACCACAACAAAAACAAGCGCCCACGTTTAAAGGATTTAGTATTTACACATTAGTATAACAGACATCATTTTCCAGTCAGTGCATTTAGGGTTTTTGCATATCTTAGGTTGGTGGGCTGCACGGTGGTGCAGTGGTTAGCGCTCTTGCCTCACAGCAAGAAGGCCCCCGGCTCAAGTCCCGGCTGGGGGACCTGAAAAACACAATATCAATGGGGGACCTTTCTGTGTGGAGTTTGCTTGTTCTCCCTGTGCATGCGTGGGTTCTCTCCGGGATCTCCGGCTTCCTCCCACCGTCCAAAATGCCTCATTTTGGCTCTAATTGATGGCTCTAAATTGTCCCTAGGAATGACTGTGAGAGTGAATGGATGCGTGACTGAGGATATTCTACCCTGCGACAGACTGGTGACCAGTCCAGAGCCTTGCCTTCGCCCACAAGTGGCTGGGATAGGCTCCAGCAACCCCGTGACCCCGAAAGGGAATAAACGGTAAAGAAGATGAATGAATGAATGAATGAATGAATGAATGAATGAATGAATGAATGAATGATGAATAAGTTGGTAAATATACAATCTAAAATTGATTGTTAGGCAGTGACAATTTTTTCTAAAGTTAAGACAGCTATCAATCTGTAAAAACATATGTTCACACACTTTATCAAAGTACACCACAACTCTTGTGCTTAAAGTTCCAAAGTTCTTCCACTTTACCAAGCAACTATCCCCCAACCATGGTGCTACCACCTCCATGCTTTGCAGCAGGAATTCAATTTCCTTTGACAGGTAAACCCCAAACATTCTGTTTTCTTTTGAATTAACCGGGAAAAATGTCAGAAAAAGCTCTTTGCTGTTTAATGTGCTTCATCACAGACTCTGAGGCCAATTGATGATAGTGCATGTTGCTGAATTTATAGAAAACTTAAGAGTGCTAACTGTTGAACTAAAACGTATCCATTTGATGACATCTTAAACTAAACAGAAGCAAATGAATTACAATATTCAACTGAAGCAAAACTAAAAAAAAGAAGCCGTGAGCAAAAGTTTATGCTTCAACAATGCTTTGAGACTAAAAGTTAAATTGAAATGTTTTTTTTCTTTTTTAGAACATGTTTAAAAAAATTGTATATATATGTACATGTATTTTATTGTCAGCAAATGTATGTTAGATTGTAGAAAGTGAGTATGCTTATTTCTGTAGCATTTTTCACAGATGAAATCACAATTGAAACAATAGAGGTCCTCCTGCACACACACCCTGTGTCCGAATTACCACCCTAACCCCTACATAGGACGTTCACCATTTTGTAGTGCTGTCCAAATCTACAATTCCAAAACTGAGTGCCCTGGAAATTTCACAGAAGTTTCTGCGAAAAGCCAGTGTGCACAGATGCTCACTAGATCGGCGAATATAGACCACAATGCATTGTGTTGGAACAATTTTTGCCAAAAAAATGTATTTAAATGTATGTCTTCAATAAACCATCAACATTTTTATATTTAGAAGACAGTGGACTCATAAATAATCATCACAAAATGCTAATTTTAATTAGATTTTAACTTTTTGAAATCGATGATGTTTAAAAAAAAAAAAGTAGTGAGCATGGTGTCTGAATTGTTTTTAGAATTCAGGGCACCGTATAGTGCCACACTATGTAGTTTATTTATTAGTTAGGGGTTAGGGTGAGAATTTGTACAGAGCAACAGACAGATAAGTTCTGTACCTTAGTGCTCCAGAGTTTGACCGTCCAGTCAAAAGATGATGTGATGAAGAGATGAGAAAAGTCTACGGGACCCACAGCACTGTGGCAGCTGATTCCAGTCACCGGCCCCTGATGGCCCTCAAACATGTCACAGATGCCTGCCTTACTGGAGAAGGAGGACACACATGTTATTCAGAATATCTTTGTTTACAATGAAATGTACGGTAGCCCTATTTTAGAGGGTTAAAGTAGGTTATTTTTCTAACATGGCTTCCTGCTAACTGCAGTGTCAAGATGACCCAGCTCCAATTGAACCTTTGATGTATGAATTTGAGATTTTGGGTCCATCTTGCCATTTTATACGTTTTCGGTGGTCACAGCTGGGGTTAACTGGTAAACCACTTGTTATGTTCTTCAAAGCTTAGCTGAATCCCATCTTTGACACTGAAATCTTTGCAGACAGCTTCGCTGAAGTGTTGATAGGAGAGTCTACGCAAATTAAAGTGGAAGGATAGGTTCAAATGTTTACATACTAGGTATTTCACTGTGGAGTAAAAAGTAATTTACACATTTGTTTCATGATGTTACAAGCTTACCTAGCCTCTCTCAGGCTTGACAGATGGAAATAGTGTGTTTTGATTGATTTTAGCCAACTACTAAAATGATCACATGTAATATTGCTGTTCTTAACTCTTAACAGTGAATTTCATAACACTGGCTGCCTGGAGAAGGAGGACACACATGTCATTCAGAACATCTTTGTTTACAATGATTGTTGTTCACTTCTTAACTGAACCTGTGAATTGATAATCATATTGATTGTGAGAAAAGAATGAATGGATAAATAGAATTTGAAATTTGTTTTTACCTTTTCACCTATATAGTACTTGTAAATTCACATGTAAAAAAAAAAAACAAGTGTGCTTGAGACACAAGTGATCCACCCACTAACCTCCCATGCCTGGATGCGTTGTACACAGAACCATCTTCACTTCCTACCACATAGTTGTTAACGTCTCCAGTTGGGAAGGCCATGCCGGTCACAGCCACCGGCTTGGATTTACTGTAAACCAGCTCCATGGTTTCCTACAAGCACAAGAGTTAAGGTAGTTTTATTTCATAATTTAACAAAAACAGAAATCTATGCATAGCAGCCTGACATTTACAGGGAATTGTTTAAGTCTGGAATATATAAAATACCTTTCATTGCTAACAGTTATATCACGCAAACCGGAAAAAAAATTCAGACAAGAGGGACAAAAACGTTTAGAATAATTTATTTTGACCCAATCTGAACTATATTTATTTTAATTTGTCAGGTAATCATTCCTGGTAGCAGATCCTCGTAAATATTTGGAGACAAAATCTTTGTAAAATGTAAACATAAAGATTTTTTTGGATTAAACAATTCAGAGTTAATGTTTGTCATAAGTCACTTGTCTTGCCATCTCATCTCTTTGTTTCTGTACCTGAGGCTGGGAGAGCATGTCCAGACTCCAAGAACACATCTTGCCGTCTGTAGACAGAGTGATCAAATTGTTGGCGTTTTGGGTGCCGACAACGTTCACGCAGTACACAGGATGCTAAAAAGATAGACACAAAATTATGGAAGGTTGAAGAGCTGTTGCATCCTGTCTCGATAAACCACATGCTTTTTGTTTACTGACAAATCTCACTGAAAAAAACTCTTATCAGCAGTAATAATTCTTAGACTTTCTGGAACATTTATTATTGTGTGTATAAATTCCTCTGATAATTGACCTCTGTCAGGGTCATGTAAAGTGCCAGAAATTGTACTTAGGAAAGTAAGGAAAATTAGAGCTGACACAATTCTGTTATAATGTTGTAATTCTACCCTGAACCCACTACGAGATCCTAAGTCATGAAACGCAGCAGGCTTACAAGCAGTTTGCATGCTGGAGCGCAGTTGTCTTGGAACATGTGCTGCTGTTCAAATCCACAAGAGTGTGAAGCCATTATATCATTACTGGGCAGTAATTGATTTGGCTGGTGGGCCACACAAAGACTCTATTCAGTAATCAGCACTGTGGCCAGTAAGCGGGACTGACTAGGTGGAGAGAACTCCATTACTTCATTACCTTAGACGCCTTTAACCTACATCACAGGTAGAATGCAGTGTCTGCATGATTTCTTTAGCTCAGAATATTCGGGGAAATTGGATCCTAAAATGTCTTTGTTGGTTTTTCGTTGAGGGTCAGGAAGCTCACTAAAACTAAACTGAGCTTGGTAACTGCTCCAATGAAGTTCAGACAGCAACTTCAAAGGTATTCAAACTCTTTGGTTTTGGGGTATGAGCTTTTCAATTTTTACACGAATCATAAATACACAGAAAACTAGAAGGAGCTGAATGACAATGAAACTTAAAGGGTAATAATTGGCAAAAAGAAAGAAATAAATGATCAAAGTTGTCCATAAATAAAGTCAAAACATCACGATAACTTTATAGCATTCAACCAATAAAAGTAGAATCAGAAATGAATACTGCCATGCTTGTTGACATAACCTATTAAATGAAATAGAAAAAAAGGTAACTTTTTAAACTTGCATAAAAAACCCAGCATAAGATAAAATAAGAATACCGGATTATATTGAGCTCAGCTGAAAAAAAATAGCTGTTTTCCCAAAAAAAATCATTCTGTTAAGTTCTGATACAAATGATTAATCCCAACAAGATCTTAAATATAATTGTTCTATATTTTCTAAATTAAGCACTTGACTCACAGACAGTACGATTCTGGGGGGTTAAGGCTTCCAAAAGTGGGATTGAAGGAAGAGTCCAGCCATAAGTTTATTGTTTGGGCCCCACATTTTAAATTAGACTGAAAAGTTTCTCCTTTGATTAGGTTTATTATTAGGACGTGACCCCAAGACGTATCATCAGTTACGGTATCATAATGAGGGACCTTCCATGAGGTCCGTACGCTGCTCTGTGCATCCAAATTTGTGCCACTTATTTGATCTTTTTTCTCTTCTAGTCAATTTATTTCAAAAATACTTTCATTACTTACATTTTTTGAGGATATTGTTATATCAGTTTGTGAAACATTGAATTTTCTTCCTTTTGCTAAACTCTCAATTGTGTAAATAAACACCTCAGCATTCCTTCTCTGTTTGTTTTTCACTGATGGTGTGAACCGGTCTTACAGTGTGTGCAGCAGCAGATAGGGGGGTCCTCTGGACTGGCGTTCGACGGTGACTGCGGTTGTCCCACAGGACGATCTGTCCAGAGTAAGTCCCACCCACTAACAGGTTAGGATGAAATCTGGCAAAACCAACAGAAACCACCGGGGACTAAAGAGAGAAGAGAAAAACAAGAGAATATAAGAGAAGGAAACTATTTCATACTAATCAGGGGCTGTTTTAAGGTATAAGACATTTAATAATAAAGTGTGTCAAGGTGTCAGTAATACTGCATAAAAATCAATGTAAAATTTTAAGAAAAGTGTTAGACAAGTTTGGCTTTGCGGGCCGTAGAATGAAGTCTAAGTAACTAACTGTTCTGTTCAAAAGTGGGGGAAGAATGAAGCACAATATCGATTGATGGATTGGTGTATTTTTTGCTGTAACATGGACTTTGTACATAGTCTGTTTTTCCTGAAGAGAGTTGATTCAGAATACATCCTTCAATCACAGATAAATCTGTGTTCCTATCATCACCTATGGCCATGGGCTGTTGGGGTAAGGAAATGGTTGAGATTAAAACTCCAAGTGTTAGAAAAGAGTTTCCAATATATGGTATAGGGCTTCATTTTTGAAAATAGGGTCTGAAGGTCAGAGTACAGCCTCCCCATTGAAAAGAGTAAATTAAATGGATTTGGACTCTGACACTGCCACTATAGAGACTTTATGGATATGTCAACTGTCCTTGGAGACTTGGATGAGGGTTCTCTGTTTTTTTTTTCATTTTGTATGAAATCCTGGATTATAGCTCAACTTTTAAAATAAAGTGAAGAAGAAGTTATCAATATTTCTACGTATTTTAATTTTTATTTAAGTAGTAATGTTTTGTTTTAGTGAAATGAGAAAAACGAACAGCCTTGGTGCGACTTATAACATGCCATCAAGGCATCACGATGGGTGGCAGACATGGGGACACAAAAGGAGATGAAGATGATGAGTCTGGCCACAGTAAGACTCTGCTGAGGAGACGAGAGATGGCCGACTACAGGGTGAAGAAGAAACAAAGAGAGGAATTGTACTCTTCTTTCCCCCGTTCGTTTCACATTACAGCATCAAACCCAAGCAGCCACTGAAGCGCTCACTATAGCCTCCATCATGACAAGCGAACCCTTGAACTCCTTGTCCCCCTTCAGTGCCATGTTTATTGAGTTTTGGTTCCTCTTCAGTGCTCGTCCCATAAGAGTTCCCGCGTGCAACAGTCCCTAGCCTCTCCTGACCCAGAGCCACTGAAGCATCCATGCGTCTGAGTTATGAGAAAATATTTCATGGTGTGGTGTTGTGCTTCAGAGGGGTAAGTGGTGTTATGCATTAACAAATTGAGAGGGGGAATTGTTTAAAGGCAATAGAGGGCCAAGAGGGAATCAAAATTGAAGCTCTCAAACATGAGTCACAATTAAAACAGTAAACCAACAACATACAGGGTGCATTTCGCAAAAGGATTGTTGCTTAATATAGTCGTAGATTTGTTTTGAAGAAACGCTGCTGGCAGTTTTATTTTTCCTGAAATCTCAATGCCAATCTGTGTTGAAGCAGCTTTAGGAGCGTGTTTGGAGGCCAGATTTGTCAATCATCCTGAGAATCCCACCAGAACATAAATTTACTGGATCTTGAGAGAAAACCAAGATGTAATTCCATGGTGACAAATATATCACTGCAAACAATCACAATAAGAAAAATACAAAATAATCTGCAATGACATTTTACAGAATTTCTAAAATCCTTTAAGTTCTGTCATTTCCATTTTGTCCTCCATTCCCACTGTGTCATGGGCAAAGCAGTCAAACTATTTTCCTTTTTAAAAAGTATTAAAAAAAACACTTTGTACTCTTTAATTTCTTTTTTTGTGAGATCTCAGAGGCATCAAAGGTTCCAGAGAAAAGCCTCTTGCTTCCGATTTCAAGACTCAAAATAAGCCTGACCTTGAAGATAAAAATAAAGTCAGTAATTTGCTGTCTTCTTTCTAATGTTTTTATTTTGACTGACAAAATATGAAAGAATGTTTGGGCTTAATAATCAAGATTTGATGGCATGACCAGAGACATCTAAAGCTTTACAGTCCCACTCCAATCATCTTTTGATCTATTCTAATCACGTTGCCAGTGATCTTTTAATTATGATTACGCCATTTTAGGGCAAAACCAATAAATCTCTTCTGTTGTTTTCTAGGACATAGTTTCTGCATAGCGGCAGGAGTTCATCAGAAACTTCACAATCCAATCCAATCCCATTTAAAAAAAATCTCAAAATGTCTCACTATAACAAAACCATAACATTTTAACAGTGAATTAAGCTGTAATTAATTTAGCAGGTTGCGGTTACATAACCCATCGGCTAGTGTCAAATTTCTTTTAGAAGTTACCATTCTTTGTGCAACTTTAAGTGTTGGGTGAAGTTGGACGTTATCGAGTCTCCGTCCATTATCTTTGAACTGCTTGATTTTTTTGACAACCTTAAAAATATCATACCCAAATGTAAAAAACTTGGGACTCATTTTTTCAAACAGATACTGACCTCATGTTTGAGATGCACACATACAAAAAGAGAAAGAGCGGGGTTTATGTCAGCATACCTTTAAATCTTTGGCTGATGGGAAAAGGTAGCCAGTCTTTTTGTGTCAAATGGTTCACGTCCAAATGAAGACACAAGCTACTGGTGTTAAAGTCCAAGTTGAATTGCAAGTCTTTTTACATTGTGTCATCTATGTATGAAGGTAAAAATGTGTCAAAAAGAACACACTTGTAAATTTGATTTGAGAACTTGTAATATAGAATCTGAATACTTGTGCATCAAAAATCTGCATCTGTGTGTGAAAATCTTCTGCTGTGAACTGACAAATTTCCAATTGCATGTGTTCATTTAGAGTTACAACTTCAAATCTGTGATTACAACTGCTCAAATGTGCTTCTGCGTGTGCTCGAATCTGCTGCCGCAAATCACAGGTGCGCTAGAACTGCGCTCTGACTTCTGACACATTCCTTGCGAGAAACTTGTGTCAAAAGTGATCTGTGTCCGATAATGGGACTAAGGGGGGGAGGGAGGGTAAGAGGAGGCGGAGTCAACCAATCAGGGTGCTGGATTCGGAGAACTTGGTCAAGTTAGAAAGATCTTCACATATTGGACCCAAACCTTCTGTCGATACTCAAAAGTTGAATCGGAGGGTTATGCAGCTGATCGGGGATGTGATTGCAGACCACCATTCCCTCAGTGGATGGATCAAATGAATATAAAATAAACAACTTTTAGATACTTAGTAAAGTGATAAAAGAGATTTAAACATTACTTTACAGTATAGCAAAGCATTCAAGCTGATTAACTGACCTATCCTCTAGCTTAAACCTTAAAAGCTTGAAAAAACAGCTCAAATTCTGTTGCCAGAGCAAGTTTTGCTGTATTTCTTTCAACAAAGTCAAGATTCTCAAAAAATATTATTATTCAACACACACATAGAATAGCTGATTAAAAATGACAGATAGGAACTGTTTTGCAGTTTTTATAGGAGTGAAGGGAAAAAAAGCAAAAGGTGGCAAATCTATTTTCTGTCCTTTTCTGGAAATCTATTTGATCATGTTTTGCTTTTTGATGGACAACAAGTATTGTCTATCTTGAGACAATAAACTGAGTGCCATACTTGAAAAAGCGCTGAGGCCAGATAGGCAGCTCTACAATATATCATCCCAATCTCCATGCTGTATCCCCCAATCTCTTACCGCACTCATCTGTTTTCCACTCTGCATTATCAGGACCAGATGGATCCAACTGTCTCTTCCTGCATCCAGGCTTTGCAACCCCCCCTTCCCTCCAACCACCTTTCTCCCTTTGGCTTCACTCGTTTATGACACCCCGGGTTGTCACTCTGTGGTTTCTGGCAGGAAAGAAAAGCCAGCCCAAAGTCTCCACATTTCAACAGATAAACAATGGAGTTAGAGCATAGGAAGAGGCTCTGGGAGCACAAACAGATCGTTCTTTGCACTCCTTCGAACTGCTATTATTAAATTTTCACATCTCTTGTATGTTTGTTTGCTTGGCTCACATCTTCAGTTTTATTTGTGTCTGTACAGAATGTGCAGTGTAAATCAAATACCATGCCATAAAACATTCAGTTAGTTCTTTTTCTTAACTAAAGAAATACACAACTTCAGGATTGCCATGAGGTTGACGGGCCACCTGCATTTTGATTTTATTTAAGATTTAAGTTCCCACTTAGGCCCATTAGAGTAGGAAGAAATAGATTTGGATAAATTATAGATGGATAATTACAAGTTTATTCAACAGTTTGTACCAATTATTTTAGTCTGTGTTTTGTATGCAAAACTCATGTTTTGAGAACATGTAAAATGTTGCTTTCTTACAACTGTTGGTGTAATTGTGAAAACACCTAAATAAGATATGAGTCTATGCACTTTTTAATCAACGTTTAAAATTAATAGCATTTTGACTGAACAGCAGACAATAAGCTGGAATTTGAAGTTAATCTTTTCCTTTTTGTGGTAAAACTTGCCGCTTGAGAAGTGGACAGTTAGATTGCTTCGTCAAGGTGCTGATAGGTCCAACCGTCACGACTAAAGGAGGCATGGCAGGACAAGAATCCACAAAAGTGGCAACTCTTTCCCAAAATGGACCAAGCCCAACCTATGATCTGGTTGATTACATGCACGTTTCTTTAATTATATTTTTGGCTAATGATGTCAAAAGTTCATGTCAACGAATGTATTCGTTATACTCACTTTAAAAATGTTAGCTGACATGTGAAGAGTTTACAATGCAAACAAACGACATTTTTGGGCATTTTTTTAGAGATCAAAATTACCTTTTCAAGTTAGGTACAAAATAAAGTTATTCCCAAAGTTCCAAGTTTCAAAACTTCTGGAGGTCTACGATGTAAGCAAAGTTGTTTGTTGCATTTACTAATCGGAAGTACAAAGGCTTTATCGCTAGGAGACATCCACGTGATTCCTCATGGGAGGAGAGAACCGCCATCTTGGTGAGGTCAAGCCAATTTTTGGAAAATGCCAGTTTACTGTGCGGGTTCCAACTTCCAAAATCGTAGAAATGAGTCCACAAAAGAGGAAAGCATTACATTTGACTTGAGTAAGTACTATTATGTTTTCTTTTTTTAATGCTGCAGAGAGACATCATTAATAATGCATGTTGACATGCATGATGCTGCAATGCTAATATCAGCATGCTGTATGATGTACGTATAATTTGCTGTCGACGTAAATGTAAACTTTATTTTGTTAAACCTATATACAGCATACTAGGACTAGGCTATTATTGTAATATTTATACATTTATGACTCAAGAAGCTGTACTTTTCTTGCAGGTTTCCAATGTATTCAGAATTAAGGAAAAAGTGGGCCTTAGCGATAAAAGAGCTAGCAGACAGATCAACATGGTACCAACTAGCAACCAGTCTGGCTTTGACATTTTGTGGAACCAGATTTTGATAAGACTGGCCAGACTGTTTGCTTGAAACCCGGCACCATACCCCATCTGTGCTACACCAAATTGATCACTCACATGAATTAGTAGGGTAGATATATTGTTGACTTTTTGTTTATTTATTTATTTATTTATTTATTTATTTATTTATTTATTTATTTATTTATTTATTTATTTTATTATTTATATTATTATTATATTATATTATATTATATTATTATTTAATTATTAATTATTTGTTATTATTCATTACTATTATTGACCTAATATTGATTTGTTATTATTTATTATTATTATTATTGAATTAATATTGATTTATTATTATTTCTATTATGGACTTATTGTTGGGCTTTTCTAAATAATTCAAAAACCATGTCAAAGAGGTCTAACACTTCAAAATGTCTAGAAATTATTTTTAAGAATTCTTTGCAATAAATTTTTTATTTTTAAGAAGTCCTGCAACTATGCATTTTTCATTAAAGTTTGAGCTTTTAAGGCTGACTGTTTCCCTTTTTTAACAACAACAAATGATATATATATAAAACATATTATATATAATATAGAAAGCATTGTCATGTGGGCGCCGACGACCTCGCCAAATAGGTCAACAATCGTATGTTCCATTTTCATGGCGTCCCATGAGGTGGTCATGCGAGCCTCAAGTGTTGCTCCTCTCTACAACCTTCCACAGGCAAGATGGCTAAAACACCAGCAGCTTCTACAGTATATGGGTAAACCCCCTATAGGTGCTGCAGGAGTGAGTTTTAAGGACTGTTCTCTGTTACAGTTTGTGTGCTGTAGCTGCAATTAGCTCATTCTACTGGCTCATGAAATTTTAGGATGTATAAAACTTGCATTGTGCATAGGAATAGGCAGAGGAACAGAGGAACTTTAAAGACGTTCAAAAATAATTAACCAAGTAAATGCATGCCTTTTTTAATTTAGGTGGGATTTTTGCTTCTTTTTGGTAAATTCACCTGATCCGAGTAATTACAGCTGGTAGGGCTGGATTTATGAAAAACCAGCAGGATTCTGGCCCGTAATGGTTCATAACCACAGCAATGCAGTGATAGTTAAACAAATTGTCTTGTTTGAAAAGTTGGTTTGTCAAATGAGGGCCTGAATAAAAAAATTTAATGAGAAAAAATGCATCATTTCACTCTGCGACAATTTGCCAAAAGAATTTTTGCAAGAAGCCCAGATCGTCCTTTCCAAAATGCCACAAACAACAAAACTAAAGCTGTTTCTGAATGACCTTTAATTACGCTGATAGTTCAGATGCAAACCGAGAAAAGCTTAGCGTATATACTTTTAGGGTGAAAACTTTGTTATTGCAAATGAGATCACATTGATGATATAATAAATCTGGTTCTACTCTCTGTAGTATTTTTAGAGGTCAAAACACTGCGTTTTTGTTTGTTTCTGTAGCTTTTTTCTAATTTCTATCTACAGAGTTCTACATAACTAAACAACAGAAAGTCTGACTTCAATAAAATTCCAAGTCCTTCAAAAAAAAAAAAAACCCACAGCCTTCAACAATAAAGGATCATGCTGAATCCAATCTAGACCACAAACCCCAACCCTGCAATATCAACCTGCAAAGTCATTCTTTCTCATAAACGTGCACATTCACCACAGCAGCACATATGGCTGCAACAGGCACATGCATACACAAGCCATCTACCTATCCATCTACTAGATGAAAGCGGCTTCTGTGGGCAAATCTTAAAAACCAAAATGGCTGAAGTGATGTTAAACACTGCCTTCCAACTGCAGCAGCATGTGCCAACCCAAAGTGCAATATGTGCATGTGAGGGCTGTATGCGTATGTAGTGTGTGATTACAGATCCAGAGAGGAAACATGTGGCTGCCCTCTATTAGTCTTGCTCGGGACAGAAGATTGGAGCCAAGAAGCATCAGAGTAAGTAGTAAAAGAAGAGGAGGCACCAGTCCTCGTAGTTCAGCGGGCTTCAGGAGAAGAACGTGCTTACATCCATCTTACCTGCAGCTTGCTCAAGAACTAACTCTTGGGTAGAAAGTTCTTCTCTGCTATTTCAGTATTTCTTTAGTGTTTACTTGTCAGAGTTGGCATGAAGATCAGTTTAAAACCCAGAGTTCTAGCCCAAGGTCAGCCGCTAACTTCACTGTCAACACATGATTTTGTTTCATCTCTGCTCCCAATAGCCAGACAGAACCATCAGCAAAGTATTAATAATAACCTGTAGCAAACTCTTAGAAGAAGTGGGACAGGCTCGTTTCAGAGGAAATCAACCAATCAGCATAACCTGGGCAGACACAAGAACCAATCAGAGCAGTGACAGTTAACACCACACACTCAGCAACACCCGGTTTAAAGAAACCCTTTAAAATCCCACTTCGATCATCTTTCTGTTTATTATAAAAGCATTCCCAGTGGTCTTTTAATTATGATTATGCTTTTTTCCCCCATCCAAACTCAAATAGCCCCAGTTGTTTTCTAGAACGTATTTTCTGCAGGGCGGCAATAGCTCATTAGAAACAAAATTGGAGCTATCTGGCCGTGCAGTTTTGAACCAGATGCCAGTTCAGATGAGGAAAACAAGGACGTTAATGGATCTATTTGTCAGCAACCTGAGGCGTCAGACGCGGAGCAGGGGGTTTGTGGCTTCCCATTGTAGATTCTAAGTCTCATCTACAAGCCTTTTCCAACGGCATGTTTAGTCTGCTGTACAATGATTGTTAAAAAGAAATATTCAATTGCAATTTTGAGCTTGATATTCCCCGTCCTCCATTATAAGAAAAATGCCACGAGAAAATGTTTAAAATGCCAAAAACACCTTTTTCATGAGTGGAAATATAAACTTCTATTTCTCCTGTAAGCTTTTTGTCATTTGTAAATCAGAAATCAGACATTATACCTTTAATAATACGGGAAAAGATCCCTGCAGGAAAGCAAAAAAAAAAAAAACTTTTGTTTTTCTTTATTCAGTGGTCTATGAAAGAACTTGACTAAGTAAAAATTAGATGTGAAAGCTGAATGAAACCAAATTAGCTAAAGAAATTATAGTAAGTCCTGACACAAAAACGCTAAAGTGTGACTATATGGGGACATTGCTATAATTTGTTTTCTTTTTCTTTGAAAAAAAAGTGTTTCCTCAGAAACAACAATTTCTCATCAGCCCACAACTAAAGCCACAATATTTTACTCTCATGTACATGCATCATGCAGATTTAATGTGAAAACCACATGGAAATTCTCCAGAAACATTCCAAATAAAAGGATTTTTTTTTATCTGCTTGTGCAACCACATGAATTTGAGCATGAACATAAAATATTGTGTTTACAGAGATTAGTACTTAAAAATTTCACTGGGAAATAAGTCTAACTAATAACATTTCATGTTGTGAACATTCTCAATAAAAACGCACATTTACAACATTGATTTATTTAAACAGACAGATCTATTTGTTGCTTTAAGGGGGGCATCTGTGTGCTGCGTCATAAAAACACACAAAGTCACACGTGTGGCGTTTCGTAATATGTTAATGTTACAATGTTTATGTTGTTTCTTTATCGTGCAGACTAACTAAGTCAGTCTAGAGGTTGTTACCTTTAAAATTTGTTTTTTATTTCTTCCATTTTTGCTTCTAAAGATTTTGTATAATTATTTCTTCATCTATAAGAACCGCCCTGCAACGGGCTGGCAACCTGCCCAGGGTGTACCCCCCCCCCCCCTTTGCCCAACAGTAGGTGGGGTAGGCTCTAGTAGCCACATGACCTCTAATGGAATAAAGTGGGTTAAGAAAATGGACGAATGGCTGGATCTATAAGAATCTTTAATAGACTATATACAACAACACTATTTACTAAATCATAATTCTGAAGAGATAATATTCTTTTCACTTCTCGTTTACACTGAAGTTACCCCTCATATTTTAATGACTAAACAATTTATTCCATCTTTTTTCCCATAATTTGGCACTTTACATTCTAAAATTCTAAACATAAAAAGTACACGTTTGTATATAAATATTCTAATAATATTAAAAGTTGTCCAAAATAAAATAAATTCATACTTTAGTTAAAGCACGCTCAAAATCCCTTATTTTTTCAAAAGTGTGCCTTGTAATTTGGTGCAACCAAGGATGACTTCTGTTTGTGCTTGCTGACATTGGACTATTTTTCTGTGGTACAGGGCACTCTGAAATCTGTAAAAATCTTTTAGTACAGCTATGTAAACTGGATTGTGGGGCCATTATGGCTGCCATAGTCAGGAGCCTCGTGGAGTGAGCTTCAACATAATGGACAGACAAAGTGAGTGTATCATTTTGTATTTTATGAGTTACAACTGAACAATGCTGAGAGTTTTTGTGAATTAATTGAACAACGTTTGACCCGTCTTTAGTGTTGAAATCTCAACTTGTTGCAGACAAAAAGAGGACACAGTTCTTTGGAAAGTATACATAACTTCCCACTGAGCCCTCTGACCAATCCCCTGCTGCCTCTTGGACCCTCTAAGCATTCTGGGTTGTGTAGTCATATTACATTATATTTTTGTTTTGTTTTGCACCCTACAGTCCAGTGTCCCAAAAAACTGACTGATCGCAATGTAAAGGGAGGGTAAAGTAAATGTAAAAAGGCATCAATATTCATAAAGATTTTGAGCAAAAATACAATGATAAAGGGAAAAAAAATACTTAAAAGATTTCATGTTACCTGACAATGAAATATGTATTCAGGTGTGGCTTTTTTAAATTTGATATTCCACACCAGAGCAACGCCGTCTGGTTCATGGGGGGCTTCTTCATTGTTGTTATAGGAAGCAACCAACAACTCTGGATACTGGTAACCAGAACAAAACGTACATAGACAAATATTAATAATAGAGGAATCAAAATAAAAACAAGTCTTCATTTCTTCATCAAAGCAAATAAAATATTGGAAAAAAAATGTGAGTTTACACCCTCACCTGCGGAGACCAATCAAGACAGGTGATAACACGGCGTTTGGACCAGTGCTCGTCATAGAAGACTCTGCTAAGGGACAGTCTGGAACCGCTACCCACATCTCTAAAAACAGACCCAAGGTATATCATCAATTTGGAGTGTTATATTCAAGTTGACTGAGCTCTGTTTCAATTTGTGGGTACAATTCTTTACTGAAGAGGGCAGTTAATGGATTCAAATCAGTATAAAGTAGCAAATAAAGCTTAGATAGTCCAATTTCAAAACTAAAATTACATGAGTTTTTGTCACATTTCTTCCCTATTAAAATTACACATGAAACTTTCTCTAAGAAAAACAATGCACATACAAATTTATATTTAAAAAAAACATTAAAAATACATGACTGCATTAACTTGTATGATGTTTGTTATAAGTTTTTAAAGCTGGTGAAAAGTCCTTTTATTGTTGATGTGGTTGCAAATCATTTTAAAAAGCTGCAACACAACAGTTTTAAGTTTGTATTTGTGTAAACTGAGGGGGTAAAGATTTTTGACTGCACAGAATCCTTAAAGTCCTCCTAACTACCAAGCATCCATGGGAGCTTGAGTGCATTAACATCTCAAATAAATGTGAAACTGTCAGGAAAACGTTAGCCACAAAGGTCTTCAGGGAGTAGAAACCAGATTCGAGCAGTGGGCTGGGACCTGTTTTGAGCATAAAATGTATTTACCATTGGTTTCATGCTTTCTAACTGCATTGGTGAAAAGCTGGAATGAGATTTCCACAGCATCCTAAAGCGGCTTGGCATGTCTGACTCTCATAGCTTCAGCCAACACTTTGATAACCTCCATCTGACTGACACAGGCAGTGCCTCAGATGTTAACACAATGCTCTCAAAGCTGTGATGTTTATCAGTTCACAGAGGTCTTCAACCCTCAAAGAGTGTGACTTCATTATGAAGACATACTTCTAAAAGATCCAACAAAGGATCCCAGGCCCCAAGAGTTACTCAGTAGCTATGATTCACTTTTAGCCCAGTTAAAGATGCATAATAAAGTGTGTGCTCCCATATCAAAACCACCACTTTCTTCAGACTACGGGTGGAAAAGCCAAACCTACTGTTCCTAGATTTGATCAATTTGACTTTTGTATTTTATAAAGAAGGAAAAGGGACCCAAACCATAATTTAATAGCTCACCCTTCCTTGTCCTCGAGGTTTCGGCCGCTGTAGTCAAAATAGATATCGCTGTCTTCAGCGAGGGCTCTTTCAATCACTCGGATGCTGCATTCAAAGAAACTTTGAAACTCAGATGAATGCAGGACCTGTTGTCTTTCCTCCTCTGTCAGCTCCCGCAGCACCGGAAATGAGCCTGTTAGAACAACAACTGATTAAAGAAAAACATGTCTTCATACACATTTTATCTAGAGGTGTAGGAAAATACACATTTTGTAAATTATTGTGGCAATACTGTTATTGATTTCGAATGCTGTCAAAAAGGGTTTTAATTCATTATTTATGAGCCAACATTGAATTCAGCATCTTACTTTTGTACTCCACCTAAACCTCCAACCCCTAGTTGGGACCACACCTTGCAAACCTCTTTCAGCTGACCTGCACCACACCAAAACAACAAGATCTCACAAGAACTGTCTTGTGGTAGATCCTCACTTATTAATCTCTTCTTGTAGCACAACTCAAAGACATCTATACAACTCAGTTTTAACTGAAATTGGTGTGATGGTCATTACTTTTCCAGCAGCCACGCTACCTCATAAAGTACATTGAAGCAATGTTGGAAATACATTGCACATTTTATCCTACCTAAAGATCCTAACTGGTTAAGGCGTATTTTAAACATTGTTTTTTTTAATACTGAACGTAGAGTGTTGATAAATGTTTCTATAATTTTTAACAAAAGAAAAGTACTTTCACTTTGCTTTGGGTTAAAGCAACTTGTATCTTAGATCCAGTTGAGGTGCTTAATGTTCTGATAGTTAAATGAAATGTATTTTATTCAAATGAAAGGTGTTTTGGTATTTAAAGCCAAACATCCATAGGCTCAAATATAAAACGTAAAGCTACCATTAAGGGAAAATATATTTATACATACATGGATTTCTTTTGATTATAATTGAACCTAAAAATGTTCAACGTAAGTGAAAAAGAGATTTAACCATCTTTCGTTCAGTTTGTTGTTACAACACTGATTGAAACATTTTTAACCAGCTGGGAGTTGTCCAGTGCAAGGATTTCTATCGGTAATTCTGACACATTTTGACATTTGTTATGATGAGTAACCATGACAATTGGAAAACTGTTTACATTTGGGAACAGCTACTTCAGAAAGCCAAGTCATGACTACAATGGAGCCCAGATCCAGATGAGTTGCAGAGGAAACATCAAGGCTTAAAGCCAAAAGCAAAAAACGGAATTGGGAGGAAGCTGAAACCAGTTCTTCCGCTGATTGTTTTGGAGAATGTGAGATTTTTGGCACATAAACTAAATACACCTGGAGAACAGCCAAGGACACAGCTGGACTGTCACATATGGAGTACGAATACAACAGAGAAACCACTCTGTCCAGCTTTCAGTCAATGAAAGGCATACAAACCACTGATAGAGCAGTACAGAAAGAAAGGCGGCAATTCCTCACAATAAACGGTGTAATCGTGAACATGCTATAGTTCAGAATCAACTCTGCAAATGGAATATTGATCTATAGGCAAGGCGTTTTCTTCAAATTATCTACTAAAAGAAGTCAAACATCTTACTATGGATTCACATGTACACTTTGGGAGCATCAGTGGCGTTTCTTCATATTGAATTTGCTCACAGTGTCTTCGATCGTCATTGAACTGAATTCTGGGACTTTTTGTGTTGCTTTGAAAGCAGGCTATGTTACAGAAAAGAATATTGTTCATTTTTCAAGCTTCAACTTGAAGCTCAGCCAATCAAACTGAAGTTCACCAAAGAAGGAGGTAGCCAATACAAATGTACGTATAAAGCCGACTTATTAAAAACAAAGGAAATACCAGCAACAGCTGTGTGCAATCCTTTATTTTTGTATCTGTTTACCTCGATATTGAACTCAAAAACAAAATCTGAACATAGTTAGCAAAGATATTTAATGAATAGGAGTATTTTTACAAATACCATCAGAAGATTCTTAACGGTATGGTGAGTTATGGGATTACTTATAATCTGCCAAAACTCTTCTCATAGAGTGCTGGAATTTCATAACATCAAAAAACAATAGCAGAGCTCTCTAGGAAAATATGTTTTTCCATATTTACACCAACTATTTTTTTAATTATTATTATTAGGTGACCTATGTAACAGTATATTCAATGGCAAATGGGAACTGATCGATCACATGTGCAAAGCAGACATTACTGGCAGGTCGAGAAATGTAAACCTATTTTAACCCATAAAATGTGTACATTAAAAAGATAATAATAACTATAAATTCAGATTTTCTGCCTGGTTACATGAGTTGTGAATCCTGTCTTTCAAAACTGTCCTTATTAAGTTGTTGATCAATTTTTTCCCCCTCTATTGTGACTTTATCCTTTTAATAATGCCTTTACTTTGAGAGATGAAGAAACCTTACTTAATTCAGTTTATTTCGTTTTATTTCTTTACCTGTTTCTGGGTCTTTGTGTTTAGTGTCAAGGCAACTTTTCTTAACTTTTTCACGTCAAACTTTAGCAACCCCTCCACTTTTGGTTTTTCTGATTTGCACAGTTTTCTGCGTCCTGATTGGCTGTTGACCACCATGTCACTCAATCTTTTCCTTGCCATGTCTCCTCAACAGAATGCATTCAGTTGAGGAGACATAAGTTGAGACTTAAAAAGAGAGTAGACTGTGAAAATGTTCATGTCTGAGAAAAGTGTAATGAGGAGTTCTACTATCTCAAAAACACAGATTTTACCTATTGCAGGTTATCTATGAAACGTTTCCCCGGCAAAAAACAAGAAAACACTGTATTTTAATCTTGGATTTATGATCATCTGTGATAATACAATGGAATACAATTTCTTCTAAAATTCTACAAATGTAATCACACAAAAAAGAAATAAAGTGTAGGAGGACTAGTAAACTATCTTTATTTTACATTCATCGTATGTATTTGTTATATTACAAATATATATATATATATATATATATATAGTAGAGAAATCACATATTTACAAAGTAAGGCATGCATGGATGTCACAATGTGTGCTTTTAAACGCAGCATGCGGTGCAGCTGTGAGATTCCCTTCATCTTCATGAAATGCAGAATCACATGCAGGACACAATAAACTACAAACACTTCCTAATACATCTTTTCCAGTAAAGTCCCAAAGCAAAAACTTCATAAACATGAGTTAAAACAAAGCCTCTCTGAGCAGCTTGTCTGCCTTTGAACATAATGGCAGCACAGCATGGAGTCCGGTTTTTAATGTCACCGTCCCTAAGCGCACATGTGATGTTACACACACAGACACACACATGCAGACAAACAGTACATATAGAGACCTTTACCCTGTCTCTTGACTTTGATCCCCCATCCCTTTGTATTTCTTACAAGTTGTCAGAAAAGACTAAGTGAATCGAGTGGCAAAGATCAAAGACCAGACGTCCTAATAAGCCAGGATGGAAAAGAGACAGATGGATGTGTGTGTTTATGGGAGTATATGTGCTTTAATGTGTGTGTTCACTCGATTTTGAGTTGGATCCGCGCTTAATCTGCTTAGATACAAATATTTCTATCAATCTGTATAAGTGTGTGTGTTTTTTTTGTTTTAATTTAACCTTAAACCCTTTCTTGAATAATCTACTCTTCCACATGGACCCTTGACATGCACATGAATGAGACACACGCATGCACACTTCTTCATTGCTCCTCGCTTTGAAATGTGACCAGGGGGTCAAGTGAGAGATTTTTAATCAGCGCTGACCTCCACATGCCATTGAGCTGATATGGTGACCCCAACTGTAACCTTCCCCCACCCTCCGATCTGATACACCCACTGACTGGCAGAGGGTGTCACACATGAGTGGCCATAGTTCATGACGGATTGACCATCGACATGAGAGAAGTGGTGGGAGGAAAGAAGCTCAGGGATAAAGAAAGAGAAGTTTTGTGTTTTGCAACAACTGATGGCATAGCTTTTACAGCCCATCTGCCGCAGCAAGCATTAGGACCTAATTCAGCCTGTCTTTGCATAACCAACATTGTGCCATAGATGTATGCAAAATATAATGTAATAGATAAAATAACTGTTGCAATATGATGGCAAACATATTGACTTATAAGCTCAAAGGATGCTGGATTTCTTTGTTTTCTGTGAAGTTTGCTTGCATCAATTAGTCATAGCTAATGTTTTCCCATAAATATCTGACTTTGATGGGGGTTTCTGGCAATTTATAAATTTAGATGTAGTTTTTCTCACCACAGTTGCCCAAAGGAATAGTAAAGACAGAATTGGAATTCTTTAGAAAAAATGACTAATACGAACCATTATAAAAATGTCTTTAAGATTGTTTGGTCTAATTGGAATGGCTCAGATTAGTAAAGCAATCTTAAATTGTTTTAATGATTAAATTACAACATTTGAAAAAAATAAAACTTTGTGCATGTTTTGTTGTTTTTCCTGAACTCTGCTAAACAGCCTTAGTCACATGCACTCGGACGGGGGCAGAGCCGTATGGGTTTTTGGGTGGTCCGGGGCGTAGAGTGTTGTAGAAAGGAGCGGCTGCATCCTAGGAGGTGCCCAGGTGTGTCTTGTAGTTCCTTTGAGGCTCGTACGGCCACCTTAAGGGACGTCATGAAAATGGAACGCTTAATTGTCTGGCGTGTCATTAGTGAATCATGATGTTTTCATAATGATAATATATACCATAGTCCAGGTGCATACTTGATTCTGCTGGATGTGGTTTAAAAAGTGACAATTAACAGTAATCCCAGTGAATCCACATGCCTAAAAAAGAAGTTCCGGTCACATCACTTCTGTTCTATATCATTGCGCTGGTTTCTTTAAAACAACCTTAACTTTCATTATTTGGACAAAAACAAGCGGAAAGAGATGAACTTTCTCTCAGAACTGATGCTTTACTTCACCTTTCGCGACAATTAGCATATATATCACTTTCCTTTGTCGCTGTAGTCGAAGTCGGTGTTGGCTCGGCCGGCCATGTGGCCCATTATCATGTTACCGTGACAATGCCCCGTATCACATAACAAATACTCCGCTTTTGTAAAAAAAGCAATCTAAACTGAAAAAATAATAAGAATAAAGTACTAAAAACTGCTTGAGTATTTATATCTTTTAAAAATGACCATGGTATAAACGACATAATGGCCTTCAGAGTGTGCATTTTTAGAAATTAACACTTTATGCGGTCGGCTCAGGCTACCACAGCGTACGTCAAGTAAGGGTTAATGGCAGACGAACTGTGCATTATCACTTTTTAACCTACGCCGTGGAAGCCCGAACCGTCTTCCGCGATGGCTTCCGCAAAGTGCATTAAAAAGTGATAATGCTCACTCCGTCGGCCGTTAATGCTTATACCATGGTCACTTACAAAAGAAATAAATATTAACCAGTTTTTAGTCCAATTTGGATCGCTTTTTTACGAAAAGCGGACTATTTCTTATGTGGTGCTGCGACTTGTCATGGTAACGTGACAAGGCGCTGTACCACCGCTGCAGTCAAGATTCGGCGACATAAAGCGATATATATATGCTGATTGTCACGACGGGTTAAATAAAGCATCAGTTCAAAGAGAAATTTCACCTCTTACCACTTGTTTTTGTCCAAATGATGAAGCTAAAGGTTGTTTTTAAAGAAGCGGCGCAGTGATAACAGAAGATTTGAAATAGGTGACCAGAACTTATTTTTGGGGTGTGCGGTCATCACCATGCGTCATCACTTTTTAATGCACACCCAGAAGCAATCAGAATCGAGTATTCACCCAGACCATTTCTGATAATGCACACTTTGTCGGTCATTATCCCTTACATAACTTACATGAACTTATGACATACGGGTGATGCAGTTGTAATGGTGCCATTTATGCAGCACTCCAGTCATTAGTGAGGTGCGCACACCGGCTCTTTACTGACCGTAAATACTGCATGCATTGGGTAGGCACAATATACGTAAGTAACGTATAATGTGAGTAAGTAACGTAAGTAACACAACGAGCAAGCACAAATCCCGTGAATGGCACTTATAGGTGGTCCCTTGCGTAGTCTTCCTCTTTACCCTAGCCTGTACCAAATGTGTTCGCTACGACCTGTTGCTTACAGCATGCCCATAGGAAAAATATGCATGAACATTTTTGTTCTCTGGGCTCACAAACCTTGATTTGCCATTTAGTCCACCTGCGTGACTCATGCAGGTTTTTTGTATCTAGTTGCAGGAGCAATTCTGACTGAATTAACAAAGAAAGCAAACAAAACCATTTGGAAAAATGCTGATACCAGAAAACATTAGCAAAAAAAGTATTCTATACATTTTCAGCATTTGATTTGCTTTTTTTGTAGTTCTTAATAAAAAAAATTGGCGACCACACTCTAAGTTTTTATTTTCATTTTTTTTACTTTCAGGCTGTCTTTTTACCTTCTTTAGTTTCGTTGGTTTCATCTTCATTTTGCTGGTCTGACTCTGAAGCCGGCTTTGTTTCCATCATCTCCTCATCTTCCTCTTCTTCTTCCTCCACTACAAGGGACAAAAAAATAAAAAAAAATGGAGAGAAAGAGAGAACCCTTGTGTTAATTAACAGCTGTTCCAATTTTCCTCAGCCTCCTGCTGCTAGCCTCCCTCCCATCCGTCCTACCAAAATAATCATTCCCAGACATGGACACCTGAATAATATGCATTCAGATTGGGTTTAATTTACATATGTTTTTTCTTTCGACCAAACTTAAAAACCTGATTCTTTAAATCCACTTCCAGTTGCATAGATTGACAATGCCTGTTGTGCTGGAAATAGATCATATATGAGTGGAACTACTGGCGAGGTCACAAACACACACAGCCCCAGCAGTAAGTGTGCACTTTCCTCTGTCTTTCACCTTTGACTTCATGAAAACAGATCCTGTGTGTGTTTGTGTGTAACAGGGGATTCCCCCTGCATTCACTCCAATCAGTGTCTTCAGCTTCTAAGCATTTATGTAAAAGAGTGTGCAGTGTGAGTCTGGGGTTCAAGCATGTCGGGTTGCTGTCAACACAGGCACCTGCTTGTCAGCTACTGCCCCGCCATGCCTCAGGGGTATGTGTTGGTAACCCTCGCAAACCTCTCCCCCTGAAACAGATGATGAGAGTCATGGGGCCTCTGGGAAGACCTCTTAACACCCTGACACCATGAGCAGACACCTGTGGTCTGCCAGCACACATGCTACACACACACAATCTGTCTTTCTCCTCCTCCGAAACACACACAACCGAGGCCCTCGCCCGCAGTGCCGGTGATGGCGAGAGGTTAACCAGCAGGGTCAAGCTCACAACTGCGGCTCAGTCCGCTGGGAGGAAGTGACTACATCGCATCCTCTGAAATGTCAAGTCTCCTTCTCACACAAACAGAAACGCACATAGGGTGTGTTTAACTCGGCTGGTGTATGGCCTGGGGCACCTTAAAACCACTCGCTCGCCCTTTCGACACTTGCACTCGCATAAGCTTTTGATGAACTCAGCGTATCTCTTCACAGAGCTACAATTACACACTGTGCTCACGCTAATGATTTTACCATTATCCAATGATCATTTATCCAATGAATTTCAGCTTTGCAGCACATCCTTCCCAATACATATCTGTTTTCTTCTAATTGCACTTCTTAAAAACATGCTTGATATACGACTTTAACCTTTATGCTCTGCTTTCATAACAAATCACTAAACTTAATCAAATGCATGGTGTTGGGGCCCTATCCAACTCAGTGGTTAACTGCCAGCTGTAGCGATCCAAACACCAGTAACCCACTAGAGAAGCCAGAGAGGACCAGACATGCAAACTCCCGAGCTAACTCCATCTCCAAGCTGCCAAAAGAGACATGCTGCAAGCGGAAACAACCGGGAAACTGTTTTTCCAGCTCTTTCTGTCTCCATGCCTTTATTTTTAGAAACAAAATGTCTTTCCAAAGTTGTGTTTGTAGTCATCTATCAGACATTCCCCTTTTCACTGACTCTGGCCATTAATTTGCAAAGCTAAAGAATGCACAAAAGAAAGCAGCGCTTTATTTTTCCTGACCCGACATGACTGGTCCGGTGGTTGGAATGTGTGGTGATGGGAATGGGAGGAGCGTGAGGAGTGGAGGGAGACCACAGAGAGAAGCGGTCAAACTGTCAACCCGTTGGACCGCACAAGTCTAGAGAAAAGCACCGTAATTAATGGCCTTTGGGTTACCTCACTAAGGGGAGATGATCCAATTCCCATATGAAGATGCTGCTGATGATTTTCGCCAGTGGTCATGCATCAAGTTATTCTGTCATAATCCTGCACCCAAAATATCTGTACTATTTCCAAGATTGATCCTAAGATTGAAAGTGCGTTGGTTTTTTTTTAATGTGACAAAATGTGACTGTAAACACATTAAATACTAAACATTTTTAAGTATAAAAAAGCCAACTAAAGGGGATGAAATTACTTAACACTGTGTGAGTTTTCCAGCTTCTCTTTAGGTATTTCAACACATACTTGTTTCCACCTCATTCCATTCACGGGATGCTTTCACTTTCCACCAACCGCTTAATACCTCTGCTCACTGCAGGATGACCGTTTAACAGGTATCCACCCCCTCAACACAGACAGGGGTCCACCTTGATGAAACTCTGCTTGGGGGCGCCCGTTTTGGCCAGCTTCACGCCCCGGGTAATGATATCCTCGGTAGCCCCAGTTGCTGCATCTGGCTGCTTCAATCTTCCCCCTTTGCTGCTTTCTGGCGCTGACCAGGTCCAGTCAATTCAGAGCAGCACAGCAGGTATGCAGGTGCAGCACAGAGATTTATAGAGCACACGAAAAATGTGTAAAAGTGTAAATGCAGAAAGAGCTGTGCGCCGCACACAACTGCAGCTGTGTCAAACTGTGACAACAGATAAATACAGACATAAACCAAATTTTGTGTTTTTGCACGAGCAGCTGAAATGTGAGCCCTAGAATGTCATGAAAATCTGTGAACTAGTGTGACTTGACATCGGTGCTGTCACCCTTTTCCTGATCCCATCTATCACGAGCTGAAAGCTCAATAATAAGCATGAATGCCGGAAAGATTCAGAGAGATCCAGCAGCTCAAACCACATCAAAGGGACTGTGGGACACAGAAGGTCACACTTTATTGTGATTGCAAATGTCCTGTGGGGTCAGATTTCAGCATCTAATTTCAGGCAACTACCATGAATGCTGCAGGTTAAAAAAAGAAGGAAAATTTAAGAAACGCCCCCACAGCAAAAGTCCTAGCTATTTTGGAACAAACATATTTATTTTACATATTTAACTAACATATTTATCAAACCACCGGTTAGAACAAACTTTAAACTCCACTGCATCTCCACAAAAGGGGTGCAGTTATGGAATAATCAAAAATTGTGATATAATTAATTAATATGAAGACGCTAATAAAACACTTTGACAGCTATAGATATATATACTTTGGATATACTGTATGTATGTGTATATTAATAATGTACAAATATGCTATTTTGCTGTCCTTTTTATCATATCGATTGTGTTCTGTGTTCGTATTACTCTGTGTTTAGATCTAAAGGCCTCTATCTATGTTTAGTTTGGGCTGAAAAAGACAGGGGGTGTTGGACTTGAGAAGCTTTTAGCTTCATTCAAAGCCCTTTTTCGAACTTTGAACATTCTTACTATTTCTGTGATGTGACTATTTGTGGGATATCTTGCATTGTTATTTTTGGTTCAAACAAACAAACACATAAATAAATAAATAAATAAAATCTTATAAACCTAAAAATCATTTCTAAAAATAGCAGATTATTATGTTTGTTTGTTTTTTATTACTACAGGTACATAAACTGTTTCAAAACACACTTTTTTTTAACTCATACAGACCAACCTAAAAGGTAGATGAGTACTTTTTCTAATTTTAAGAGAAATATTTGAAATTGTAGGTTTTTTAAAATAAATTCAGTAGATCTTCTTTTGCCCTTTTGAATGGGTTACATAAAGAAAAACCTATGTTAGTAATTATGAACTCATACATTTTTAGTTTACGTCCTTTTTCGTAAAAAAGTAATAAAGTAACTTACTCCTCTGATTGGTACTTGAATTGTTAAATACATATAGGGCTAATGTTAGCCAACAATCACACTATCACTGATCTGATTTATGAAATAAAGCAAAGTGATATTTAGGGATGCCAAGGTTTGTACACTTTTTAGAAAAGGTTTTCCATTACCTTTCACATAATTTCCAAAACCAAGAATAAACACATTTTATACTATTGTACTCAGTGCCGCTTAATCAAACAAGACACATACTGATACGTTCCAGTTTGTCTGTCTTGTTGTTAATATTGCAGCCACCATATCATGGCCAGGTATAAAGGGAACTGGTGTAAAGCATGGAAGCTTACTGCATTTAATAATTTAAAAAAAAAAACCTTGTTACCTTCATTCTAATTTTTTTCAGGATTTTCGTTCTTATAATTTTAAGAACTCACTGATTCTTGATTGTCAGGACAAAAGACCTTCAGAAAATCTGACACTGTTAAAAAAATATTTTGATTTTCATTATATTCATTGTTTTATACATTTTTAACCGTCATCTTCTATTTGATATAAATGTTTTTACAGTTATAAAGACTTAATGTTTTTCAATGCTGTGACTATTGTGATCAAATCAAGGACAAGAGAAATAACACAGGGCGTCTAACAACTAGTCATACATTTGAGCAAATACAGTATATCTTTAAAAAAGTAAATATCTATCATTACCAGTCTTCACAATTCATTTAGATCGAACATAGTAAGCCAATATATTTAAAAAAATATATATTTCTATCCATAACAATACATTTTTTAGGAGGGACATGTTTTATCCTGATTCTTAAAAATGAGTGAACCACAAAAGCAAAGAACTAAAAACTAAAGTCATCTGCTCATGAAAACTGTAAAAGGAGCTCCAATTGGAAGTTGAAAAGCCACAAGGTGTCCATGTCATAGACATGATCAGAAGATTGTAGGTTTAATTCCCGCCTTGTCTGACCATATGTGGAAGTGTCCTTGGGCAAGACACTGAACCCCACCTTGCCTCTGGTGGAAGGTTGGCGTCAGTGTTCAGCAGCGGAGCAGCCATCAGTGTGAGAATGTGTGTGTGAATAGCACTGTGACTGTAAAGTGCTCTCTGCCTTTTAGGAAGGTAGAAAAGCGCTATACAAATTTTGGCATTTATCATGATCCATTTTGTTTATGTGCTCGTCAAGATATCACCAGTCTGTTTCGCTCTTCCTACTGACACTAAACCCAACCCCAACCCAATATCTCTCTCCTTTTCCCTCCTCTTCATTTCCATCCAGTCCAACAAAAAACAAATATAATTAATATAAAAAAAAGTTTAGTCTAAGCTACAAGAAGGGTTTATTCAAATATACACCTTGTGTGTCAGGAGATTCATAACCCCTTATGTAACAGTAAAATATGTCCAACATAGGATCTCTTCAGCTCTCATCTGTTTGCTCAACTGTTGGACAGGACAAGAAAACATAAATAAATAAAAGAAAAAGAACTCATTAAAGCTCAATTTCCTGGTATTTCGAAGCATTTCCCAATAGCAAGCTGAAAGCGGCAACTCAAACTGCATTTACGGCAACATAAATTCCCATCACCGATAGCGTGAGATGGAACTTCTGCCACAATTTCTAATTTGAATCTCATGTTAAACTAATACATTTTTAATGTTTAACGCATCCAAAATATTTAAAATTGCATTACTTTGCCAAAACTTTACAGACAATTTCGCTTTTTACAAACTTTTTAAGGACCTAGAAATTGCAATTTCCATTTCCAAAACTTTTCCAGGTTTTTCATGACCGTACGAACCCTGGGATGCTAACTAACTGCTGAGACTTTTTTGCTCAAGCATTTGCATTACTTCACTGCTTATAGCTCCAACATGGAGGAATAGAGAATAACAGCATATTTAGATCACCGTCACCTGCTATATGAAATCACAATAGTATGGCGTGTCAGGCATGCATTGGATTTTAGTGAGGAACAAAGCATCAACAAACCTTTTTTTTTTTTCTGAACCCAATCCACAAGAAGTACGAGTCTGCAGTAATGTGTTAGTGCATGCTTGGAGTGATTGGCATAGTTATCAAAGAGACGTGGGTGTTTGTGGGGTGGGGTGTTGGGGATGATAATAGGCCCCAGGTTTGTCATCAGTTAATTTATGGGGGAAGATCGGAAAACTTCTGTCGGAAGTCTGGAGGTGACTACTTAACTGTCACACCCCATCCAGCGCTTGCAGAAGTCATATTTTTTAAAAACACCAATAAGAAAAAAAAATAGACTTGAGAGAGAAGAGTTGACAGATGTAGGGTAAGGGACTTGAAAGCAAAATGTTTTAGGATTTTAAGGCATCCCACGCACTGGGAATAACCCCAAAACATGATGTAGACATTCGCGTGGAGACACACGCTCAAAGTTTGCAGAGGCTCTGGAGTACCGCCAGTTAAAAAGACCACAATATAAGCTCTTTGTGCTGAAGAAGGAGGAGCCCAGACAGACATGAAAGGCTTCTCTAATGTGGCCCTAGCACGACACACACTCACACACATTTATATACACGTGTCAACAAAATTGTAGGTCCTCTAAAGTTAATGAAAGAAAAACCCGCCATGATCACTGAAATAATGTAAAAATGACAAAAGTAATAAGAAATAAAAGGCTTGTTAAATTTACCGTCAGACCTTATTTAAAATTTACAATTATGACAGTTTTAGGGCCACTAACACAAAAGGAAAATTCTGAGATTTAAATAAAGTTTTTATAGAAAAAAATTGTATATTAAAGAGATTAAAGTCGAAGTGAGCATACAATGCAACAAGAGAACGCAGCACAGCAGAGCAGACCAAGTAAACTCAGTTCAACAGGTGAGCGGAATGTTTATGGATAACGTTTCAAATGTTTGGAAGCACCTTAGTTTGATGTTTTATTCATTGATGGGTGGCTTGCAGGATCTCTGCAGCCAGTTGATGAAGATGTCGGTATCCCTGCAGATGTCCACTTCAATGCTTTCTTCCTCCACCAAAGACAAGATCACTAAGCCTGTGTGACGCTTCCATCAGAGGAGGCGCACTTTTTGGCATTTGCAACGTTCTAAGGCGAATATAATATATAATAACAGACTATTTCATTCATCTTTGCTGTTTTATGTTGAAACGAGATGTTTCAACTGGAGAAGGGGGTGTATGTAACCCTTTTTTCCTTCCTCTTTGGTGTTCTGTGTGCGAATGACAGGTTCATGACGTAAGGTTACAAATGGACTTCTGGGTATGTAAATGAAAAGGAAAATAAAGTCCTCTACACCCAAACGTGTCTCTGAGCTCCTTATTTTACATATGAAACTCTGCTTTACCAACACCTAACCCCGGAATGCCGGCTCCACTGACAACAATTTGATTTTGAGTCTCCAAAAGGCTCAGGAACAAGCCCTGAGCACCAGAGCCATAGAGGCTCAGATCTACCACACCAGACAAGACCCAAGGAGTAGGCTGTGCAAAGAGGCGCCTGAAACAATCCAGCTCATAACTGCAGGGTGTAAGATGCTGGCAGGGAAAGCATACATGGAGCGCCACTAGCAAGTGGCTGGAATAATATACAGGAACATGTGTGCAGAATATGGACTGGAAACCCCAAGGTCAAAATGGGAAATGCCTCCGAAGGTGGTAGAGAATGAGAGGGCAAAGATCCTGTGGGACTTCCAGATCCAGACTGATAGGATGGTAATGGCGAACCAACCAGACATTGTAGTGGTGGATAAAAAACAGAGGAAAGCCGTTGTGGTGGATGTGGCAGTGCCAAGCAATGGGAACATCCGGAAGAAGGAACATGAGAAACTGGAGAAATACCAGGGACTCAGAGAAGAACTGGAGAAAGCCTGGAAAGTGAAGGTGACAGTGGTGCCTGTGGTAATTGGAGCACTCGGGGCAGTAACCCCCAAGCTGGAGGAGTGGCCACAACAGATACCTGGAAAGACCTAAGTCCAGAAAAGAGTAGTTCTAGGAACAGCTAAGATACTGCACAGGACCCTAAAGCAACAATTCCTCTGGTAGAGGACCCGAGCTTGGGTGAAAAACCATCCGCAGAGAGTGAGAGTTTTTTTTTTAGGTATATTTATGGCCAATAGCCAATGCAATCTGTTAAAGCACAATACCAGCAAACTATAACATAATTGTGGTCTACCAGGCTAATTTAAGGTTGCAATAGTTTGTTATTTTTCAGATGCAGATTGGCTGATTCCTTGTTCAAACTCAGATGTGCAGCATATATGACAAAAACTCCTTCTTGTAGTCAGTTTCTATAGTTTCATTTTCTTTGTTGAAAAGTTCCTCTTTAAAATAATCTATTCAAAAATTCCTATTGGACGTGTTAAGATACCACTAAAACTCCAAACAGTTTGTGCACTTTCATCTAATTTAGTGTCGTCAACTTTGTTTAGGTATTAGTAAAAGAAAAAAATTCTAAATGCATAAAACATCCAACTTTATTAGAACTTCAAACCCAGTTTGCTAATTTGACAGAGTCCCCTCCCTCCTTTCCATTTGTTCTAATAAAAAATAATGTTAAACTTCATCATGGTTCATCAAGTCATGATTGTCACAGCAGGAGTAAAAATATTCCCCACACAACAGCACATTAGCAGCAGGACCTAATGTAAAACTGCTAAAGCTAAAACCACAGCATGATTTAGATTAAATCATTTCTTTACCACACTTCCCCACACACATCAAATATTGAAGGTTTGTGTGTGTGTGTGTGTGTGTGTGTGTGAGTGATGTGAAGGAGACATAGGTCTGTGGAAAACTTTGAGTGCTGTGGACTCATAGAGTTTCTTTCTGTGGTTTTTTCACTCATGATGCTCAGGCTGCCCCTTAAAAGTAGGGTCTGCCAACCAGACCATGCCTTGATCGGAGCCCAACCGCAGCTCCTTGATTGAAGCCAAAGACTTTCAACTTTCCAAACTCCTAAAAAACAGCAAAAAAGAAAAATAAAACAATGGGGGAGGGAACAAGAATAAGATGGACCTAAAAGTTACTTTAGTAACTACTTTTTTAAGCACTGTGTGCCATTGAAGGACCATTAACGATTACGGCCTGTACTTACCAACCTGATGACAATATAGTTCTATTATTAAATAAGGGGTTAAAAGTTGAATTTTTCGAGTCTTTATTCCCAGATGTGCAACTCATTTATCTATGAAGCAACAACAGCACCGCCATCCAGTCTTGTTCCATTTTTTCAATGAATTTAAAGCTGAAAAAGCAGCTTATGTTGAAGATTAATTGTGTGATAATTATGTTACTATTATTCAATTTCACTTCATACTGAAACCTCGTCAAACCTCTGTCACCTTTGCTTGTTGGACTGGGGGAGGTTAAATACTACATGCGTCAAGAGTGCCCCCTTCTGGAGAAATATAAAAGCACAGGAGTGCTCCAGACCATCTCCAGTTTTTACACTTGATCTAAAATTGACTGTTAGATTGTAAAATGTGATAATAGTATAAAAATATAATATTTAAGTTAGTTTGGATCAAATTACAAAAAAAGGTGGTAGCCCAATTTGTTAGTCATTGGCAAAAATAAACACTTTTGTAGACCCATCATTCTTTAAATTTGATATAATATTAGCGGATTTTGCTTTCAATACAATGCCATATGAAAGAAAATTAACAAAATGTCTAAGTGGTGGAGGGGCGGGTTGTTGGAACAAACTACAACCTTTCAAATGGAAACCTCTGGAGGGTTGAAAGGATCTTGGAGAGCAGGAGAGACCACCCAGGCAAATGTTAAAGGCCCAGCATTATTTTACACGTGGATCAAAAAATGCAGCACGGGGCGGGGTGGGGCAGGGATTCCAAAAAGTCAAGTTCAACGAAATACCTACCAAAGAAGAATAAAAGGGATGGGTTGAAAGAACAGGAGGAAACCTGAAACTGTATTTTTGCTCATCTTAAGAACTCTTTCTTTTTTCAATTTTACTGAAGGGAGACAAAGTCAGAGCGAGATGAAGAGCGGGTTTAGATGCCCTGCGTGGTGGTCATGGGAGAAAATTGCAATCAGATGTGACTGACTTGGGAAAGCTAACACACACTGAAACAGATTTTTTTTTCAATGTTATTCTGTGTTTTTCTGGGCTTGAAGAACTAGACCATTTGACAAAAATTGCTTTGGACTGTGTATCAATTTTACTGTGAAACAGGTGTAAAGGCTCGAGCTTTTGAGAGCAATAGAACATGAAACTAAGCTTTAGAAGGTTTAAAAAAAAGAGAAGTAGAAGAGGATGAGTTGTGTTTGGAGGAAAAACAGTAACAGTGATTGAAATAGCAGAACCTCATGTCCGTGTGCATGTCAAGCAGAAATCCAACAGTGCTAGTGTCAAAAACGTTTTCAGAAGAATGAAAATAAGCCAACATAAAAACAGTTCTTATAATAAACATCCAACACAAAAAACTCTAAATACATTTATGTCAGGTTCTTGTAGGGATTCTGGATTGGACAAACACTCACACACACAGACAACAACCCGATCTGTTTTGACTCTTCTGGTCGTCTGGCTGAAACAATATATGAGACGAGTGCTTCCATATGTGGGTGCTTATACACAAATTCACACCTTCACAGATGCAAAAAGGAGCGCATGAGTGTTGAGCTTTACCAAATACAGATTTTCTCCAAAACTTAGATTAGATTAGATTAGCTATATTGTCATTGTGCATAGTACAATGAGATTTAAGCATCGCCATCGATGCAAGAACAGCAAGGAAGGGAAAAATAATAAAAAAAACATCGTAACACAATAAAATCAAACAAACAGTATATACAAATGTGCAAATATAAACTGTAAACTGTAATGAAGAGTGACAAAATAATTGTGCAAAATTGCGTATGAAAACTGTGTGTGAACATGTCAAAAGAGGTGGTATTGAGGTAGAGAGTTGACACTGTGGACAGAGAAGTAAACAGGAATATGGATTTTATCTGTGCATTTGGGAATTGAGGATTGTTATTGCTTTTGGAAAGAAGCTGTTTTTTAGTCTTTTAGTCTTTAGTCAAAACAAACTTAAAACAACAGAATTTATTATCCTGTACTGCAGAAAATGTCACTGAGTGACAGAAAACTCATTGTTTAACACCTGCCAATAACTGAGGGGCATAAGACTGGAATACTAACCAAAACATGTCAAATGAACTTCTTTAATTACACTTTGTCAAATCCTGAGTTTATGGATCTTAAGGCAGATTCTACTAAAAAGCCCTAAAAAGTGCATCTTTCAGCAGCTGAAGATAAGAGCATAGATTTCATATGAGAACTGGACGGAGTCAGTGGGAGGTCTCCTATAGCAAACGGCTAACTTCAAAACAAAGTCAACTCAGACGCCATTTTTTCTCAATACTGATGCTGCCATGTTGGAGCCAGATGTCATCAGTGAGCAGTGATTGGTCTAAGTTGGGATGAGTCAACATTTCTACTGCAACCACTCTCGCCAATCAGGAGTGAGCTTGTTGAAAGGCCACACCCCTATCACCTGAAAGCAAGACTGGGAGAGCGTGTTATTAAAACATTTCAAACGTTCGACGTAAGACCGCGTTGGAGGCACTTGATTGGTCAGTTTATAACGTGAAGGAAAAATATGAAAAAAACAATTAGGATTATCAAGAACAGGTTATGACAGGTATCAGAGCAAGAAAGGTTTTTCTGACAGACAGCATGACTGAGTAATAACTTTATTTTTTCAGTGGGTCCTTACTGTTTGGAAGACCACAGGGAAGGGGGCCGCTCAGTCCAGATCCTAACAATTTGGCTGGGTTTGGTCATAGTTATTAACTGAGGATTTTGCCGTACAAAGAAAGTTAGCTTTAGCATTATTGAGTATTGCTAATAAAGTATTGAAGAAATATAGATTTATCAAAAAGAACTGCAACCTCTTTAAAATACAGGATCAGTAACAAGTTGACAAATGATGTCGGGAAAACACCAGTGGTTACGCAGTTAATCCACAAATATGTTGTCAGTGGTCACCAATTAGTTAATTTAAAGTTTGTTTTTTAATTGCTTCCATAAGGGATAATGTGAGACTTGTGTATTTCAGTGTGTCAGAGTGCACCTCTCTATGAGTGTGTGTCTGTTTACTTTAGTGCACAGAAGCATGTTTACCAGTCTGAAAGCAGTGTGTCTTTTCAGTTTAGAGCCAGCACACAAAGCTTAGCATTAAACGCCATTAACAGTCAACTAAATGTGAAAAACTACAGCCAATATACCAAAGCAGCAACACTGATGCCATACTGAGAGTGAAAACTAATGAGGCAGAAAATACTGCAGAGGCAGGAAAGAGAGGCTCAGACACACAACGTCAACTCTCAACCTCCTGAACTTTTCACCCCAAACAGGGGTTTTCCAATGTGGTATAATCAAATTATACATAATTGCACAAAAAGATTTACCTCTGAAGCATTCATGTCAATTGACTGCAGACAAGCATTGCGTACTAGAACAACTTCTAAGCTCCTCTGTTGATTCGAAGAAGCCACTCATTTCTGCTCAGCTTTTTGTAGTCTTTAGTTCTTGGTTTCTCATATTTACTTTTGCCGTCCAAGTTTCACAGATTTATTTCACAGACTTTCTAGAGGAAAACTAATTTAAATCAAAAGTCAATATTGCAGCTATAGACTGTATAGAATATATATAACAAGAGTTATCAGCAGAACTGAAAAACAAAAAAGCTGAGTCAAAGAACCAGCACTTAACAGAGTTTATGCCAAAGCAGTGGATCTAAAAGAATAGAACTGGCCCAGTTCTCTTTCTGTTCAATGCTGCTGTTACATTTTAGTTCAAAGATGCTATAATATAAAAAAAATTCCTCTCCCTATTTCAAAATAACAATGAAACTATAAGAATAAGCTACAATTGTGCTCATAAGTTTACATACCCTGAAAGAAACAATTAATTCTGGGCTATTTTCAGAGAATATGAATGATAACACAAAATGTTTGGAATAAGCCATTTATTGTTAAACAACAGTGTTGATTCTTTGACATAAACTTTACAAAGGGCAAAAATCAAAAGTTTACATCCATCCCTCTTCTTCCTCTATCTGGGACTGGGTCATGGGGGCAGCAGTCTAAGCAGAGATGCCCAGTCTTCCTTCGCCCCAGCCACTTCCTCCAGCTCCTCTGGGGGGACCCAGAGGCATTCCCAGGGTCTTCCCTGGGGCCTCCACCCAGTGGTAAATGCCCGGAACACCTCCCCAGGGAGGCGTCCAGACGGCATTCGGACAAGATGCCTGAGCCACCTCAACCGGCTCCTCTCGATGTGGAGTAGAAGCGGTTCTACTCCGAGCTCTCCAAGCTCCTTTCAGCCGCTTGTATTTGGGACCTCATGACCCGGAGCCCATGGCCATAGGTGAGTATTGGATTGAAGACTGACTGGTAAATTAACCACAACGGACCGATAAAGCGACTGCATAACTACAGATGCCGCTCTGATCCGCCTGTCAATCTCACGCTCCGGTCTTCCCTTACTCGTGAACAAGACCCCAGGATATTTAAACTCCTCCACCTGGGGCAAGAACACTCCACCCACCGAGAGATGGCAAACTACCTTTCAGTTTACATTACCCAGTTTTTACAGTATATGTCCTCCATCATGAGAAAAATGCTAGAAGAACATGCTAAGAAGACCAAAAATTAAATTGTCACTATAGTGGGTCTTTAATTTTTCTCTAAAATCAAAATTCAGAGACCAATATTTTCTACAACTATACTAGTAGATCATATGAAACAAAATCAGAGGAAATGTGAATTATGTTATTATTATCTAATTTATGGGTTGAATTAAAAATGCTGTTTGCTTTTCTGCAATGTTTTGTACTAAACACACATTCATTATCCTATACTGAGCTGAACATGCTTAATTGAAAGAATTAGGATGTTACATAAGTATACCAGTGCCAGAGAAGAATAAGGAGAAATTCTCTACTAAAAGGTCATCTAAAGCTGCATTTACTTCACATAAACTATACGGAGAAGCAGAACTCCTGAGTCATCCATTTGTGTCATTGTCCCATCCTATCTACACTGTGTGTGACCGCACTCTTCTGTAACCAGATTCAGATGTTTTCTCCCTGCTTTTTCAAACAAACCCTTTACTACCAACAGCACATCCATTCATTGCAGCTAAAGCATCAATAAAAAGCTGGAGCCAATGTTGACTGGCCCTAATCAGATTGCCTATCACAATGGGAACCTGGAACAAGCAGATCAGTGAGCATCCAATGGAGAAACAAAAACGCAGATGAACTGCAACAGGTCACAATCACAAGACAACAAATGTGTCCCGGAAATGAAAAGCCTCATCATTAACTCAATTTAACAAGTCACAAACATTAAAACACAACTGCTTGTGTGAGAACACAAACAGTTGTGTACGTCGAACCAAGGCTTCGACGTACACACTCCATAATCAGCGTGTTCATCTCACAGACACGGGCATGACAGCTACAACTGAGCGTGACGACAGATAGGAAAGTCTTTTAGGTCATGAGTTCATGAACCCACAGGAAAATAAAAAAGGCAGTTCTTAAGAAAATGTCTTTATCATACAAAAATAGTCACATATCATTGTTGCCCCGCTCTCAACTCAGTGGTGAATTTTCTAATCTTCTGCTTTGCAGAAACTATGTCCTAGAAAACAAAACAGTTTTTTTCATTTAATTAAAACACTGAAATAAAGATGATCGGAGTGGTCCTTAATGCAAAATTGGAACATAATTAACTCTTGACTTTTAAACAGCCAATTCCAAAATATAAAATATAGCATTACGTAAATTATTAGGGACCAACTATCATAAAGTATTACTGCTTCTGGTTTCAGCTTAACAAGTTTTAACACAAAGACAAGGGTTATTGGTTTATTTAAACCACAAAGCAACAAAAGAAGAAGAGTATATGGTATTTGGCTGGATAAAGAAGACTATAAACCTGAAAAAAGAGACTAAACACAAACAGAAGGACATAAATTCAAATAAGCAGAAAAAAAAAGGGCGGAAACGTTTCTAAGAGTGGATAGGCTCAACAGCACCGCGACTAAAGATTCAGCAAAAAATGGATGGATGGATGATGGATGGATGGATGGATGGATGGATGGATGGATGGATGGATGGATGGATGGATGGATGGATGAATGATTGGATGGATGGATGGACGGATGGATCAGCTGGATGGGATGGACCTATGGATGGATGGATGGATGGATGGATGGATGGATGAATGGACGATGAGCCCGATGGATAGATGCAGCAAATGATGGACGGAGCAGGATGTCTGGACAGATGGATCAATGGATGGATGGATGGACCACGATGGATTGGATGCAGCAAGCTGATGGGCGGGCGGATGGATGGATGGACGGATGGATCAATGGATGGATGGATGGATGGATGGATGGATGGACGGATGGATGGATGCACCAATGGATGGATGGATGGACCAATGGATGGATGGATGGACCGATGGAGGGATGCACCAATGGATGGATGGATGGATGGATGGATGGATGGATGGATGGATGGATGGATGGATGGATGGATGGATGGATGGATCAATGGATGGATGGATGGATGGATGGATGGATGGATGGATGGATGGATGGATGGATAGATGGGTGGATGGATGGATGGGCGGATGGATCAATGGATGGATGGATGGATGGATGGATGGATGGATGGAGCGGATGGATGGATGGATGGATGGATGGATGGACCGATGGATGGATGGATGGACCCGATGGAGGGATGCACCAATGGATGGATGGATGGGCCGATGGAGGATGCGCAATGGATGGATGGATGGATGGATGGATGGATGGATAGCTGCAATGGATGGATGGATGGAGGATTGGATGGACCGATGGAGGATGCACCAATGGATGGATGGATGGAGGATGGATGGATGGATGGATGGACGGATGGATGGAGGGATGGATGGACCGATGGAGGGATGCACCAATGGATGGATGGATGGATGATGGATGGACGGACGGACGGATGGATGGATGGATGGGCGGACGGATGGATGGATGGATGTGGATGGATGGATGGATGGATGGATGGATGGATGGATGGATGGATGGATGGATGGATGGATGGATGGATGGATGGATGGATGGATGGATGGATGGATGGATGCAGCAATGGATGGACGGACGGATGGATGGATGGACGGATGGATGGATGGATAGACGGACGGATTGGCCGGATAGATGGATGCACCAATGGATGGATGGATGGATGGACCGGATGGATGCACCAATGGATGGATGGAATGACCGGATGGGTAGGACCGATGGATGGAGGGTGGGTGGATGGATGGATGGATGGACCGATGGATGGATGGACCGATGGATGGATGCACCAATGGATGGATGGAGGATGGATGGATGGATGGATGGACGGATGGATAGTTGAATGGAAATTTCAGACAAAATTTTCCATTATATAATTTAATTTAGAAGTTTTCGAAATGCTGACTGTTGCCACACAAAAGATCCCAGCTTTCTCAGCTTGTTCACAAACAAGTGGTAGGTGAAAAACAAAACCAGCGGGTAGCTGCAACCAGAAAATGAGAACCTGTCTTGCAAGATGGAGTCGATAATCAACAAAAGGAACTGGCCTGAACAAACACGCAACTTCAAATGCTGGCAGGTGCAACCATCTGACTCTGTCTGCTTTCTGCAGACACACAAGCTTTGTGGTAGCCTGCGAAGGAAGGGTCTCCTGAGGCCGAGGTCACCTCCTATTAGACCACCACAGTTCTGCTCTGGTTTCCAGATGTGCTCACACTTGCACCCACACACACACACCTACACACACACACACAAACACACACAAACCCACCTGCACACACAAACGTCCTGAACATGCTCTTGGAGGCAGAAAACAAAAACAAACCTAAACGGAGCCACGTATAGCCTTGCTGCAGGCGCTAACCAGTCACAGCGTGCATATTTATTTACTCGTGTGGAGTGTGCACAGACCGTCTGACCTCTGGAAAGCGCATTGTTAGTCTTGTCATGTACATTTTGCAGCATCTAGTTGTTGGTTTGTTAGGTCACCAAACAAGTGAACAACTGTGACCAAGACCAATCACATTTGGGCTAAATGCTAGCACATATATGTGTTTGTGTGTCTGACAACCCACAATGCACTTGATGAATACATGATCTATTCCTGGGTATTTTGAGGAAATGGGGGAGTTGAAGCAGGTCGTTTGGAGGCAGATCAGAAAAGACGTGTGTGTGTGCGTCGTGGTTGCGGGTGGTGGAAGGAGGCAGAGGAATCCACACCAGACCATCTATTATAATGACACGAAGCAGGACGTACAACCCCTTTCACAGTCACATGGCTGCCAGCTGTCTTGGCAGCTAATGGAGCGGAAGATAAAGCAAGTAATCGTGTGAGTGTGTGCTTGGATGTTTGGATGGACGCTGTGTAAGTGGAGAATTATTCCTCCTTACATTCTAACATGTGAAGAAGACAATTCTGAATCAAGGGTTTGCATTTGCCATGAGCAAAGCATTAAAGCTCAATTACATGGAACAATTCCAGCTGTCCTTCATCCAAGTATTCATTTACTTCCAGTAAAGAAATCCTCAAATCTATATGTTCTAAACCACCAATGGTTCTAATCCAGGAATAAAGCTCAGCTCCAGTTTGGCAAAACTACACACAACCCATCCTTCCATTTTCTCAACCCGCACTATCTTTTTAGGGTCATGGGGTTGCTGGAGCCTATTCTGGCTACTGTTGGACGAAGGCAGGACACCCTGGACAGGTTGCTAGTCTGTCGCCATTAGTCCCACACAACTGAACAACAGTTTAGAGAAACCGGTTAACCTTTGAGGCATGTTTCTGGACTGTGGGAGGAAGTGCCAGTAGAAAACCCACACATGCACGGAAGAGATGCAAGCTCCACACAGAAAGGTCCCATCTGGGGTTCAAACCACAGCCTTATCGCTGTGAGGCGAGAGCGCTAACCACTACACCACCGTGCAGCCCCAGCTACACATGGTGCATAAAATCAGTGAATTAGCATAAATGCTATTTCTTGTACCTCTGCTTACATTTTTTTATTTAACCTTAGCACAATTACTAAAGAAACCGACCCCCTTTGTTTGTTTAAAGCGCCAGTTAAATAAAAATCATGTCTTTTTGGCTCCTATCCGATTCAGAGTCAATTGATTTTGAGAATCTGCTGCCGAGTCCCGATCTGATACTTTTGTAATGCATTTGAAAAAACAAACTAATCTAGGTTGTTCCCTATTTTTATTTTGTTTACCTTATTTTATCTTTGAACACTCAAACATTGAACACTTCTGTGAAGTAGCTTGAACAAAAAAGTGCAATTATTAATAACTATAAAAATAGTTAACTAGTAAAAAATGTGCAAATTTAACCATAAAACTGAACTACGGTAAATAAATGCAGCAACTTGACTTAAAATATCTATCGGGCATGTAAACAAATAAACGAAATAAAGGTTCAAGAGTGTCATAAAGCATAGTCAGCTTTTTAAAACTCTTAATTCTTACTATCGTTCTCTGGCCTAAAGTCTAAAAGAATATTGTACTTGATCAAAGTTTCTCCATGTTTGAGGGATGAAATAATATCGACCTCATCATTGCAAATGCAGCAATAACAGCCCAGTAGATCATAAACGTGTCTGAATTCACTTCAGTGTAACCATGTAAACTTGTACCTTCAGACAGGTGAGTGTTGACTGGTGTTTGTGTCTCCTTGCAGTAAAAAACCATCTCTTTGGGGGGGAAGTCCACCAGTGTGATTTTAGAAGCTCCCAACCTCTGCATTCTGCGCCTAGAAGTGACAGAAGAGCCACTCATTACCATGTTTGTCTTATTCAAAGGAGAGAAAAAAAGATTTTCAAATGCAGTAAAAACCATTTGTACTATTTACTTAAAGTCAGATATCCTGAATGAAACATCCAATGACAAATCAGATAATCTGCAGGTTTGGGAACAAAAGGAGAAGGCTGTACCCGAGCTCAGAATCAGCCTGCAGCTGCAGCACAGAGGGGTCTGTGTCCCACTGCAGTGTCCTGATGTCACCAGCAGGGGGGGCAAGAGAGGACATGCATGTTTACAAGCATGATAACAAACTTGTTACAAACACACAAAGAGTGGAACACCTCTGAGCACAAAAACATGTTATCACAAGAATGCAGACACACAAACACACTCACTTGTAGCTCAATCATCTAAAAAAAATTTCAATCTTTCATTTTTACAGACTTTTATGCTTAAGGGACACTTCAATTTGATTGCATCTCAACACATTTTGTTTTTTCATATTTCACACATTTATGATGTGTATCTAACGAATCCTGACTTAAGGAAAGCCTTTTTTTATTTCTATTTATTGTACATATATATGGTAAACTAATGTGCTTGTTTCCAAAACAAAATTGAGGTTATAAATCTTTAACGGTAATTTACAAAAACTCTAAAACCCAAATGATTTTCATGTTTTCAACTGAGAATAATAACTGCATTTTACAACTACATTTCAACTAAAACAAAACTTTAATACATTTAAAGTCCCACTCCAATTACTTTATGAAGCTGTTATAAAAGAATTATGATTAAAATTCAAAATTCTGTATGTGTAGTTTTCTAGGTAGTAAGTATTTGGGCTTTACATGGTGGGGAATTAAAGTCTGACATGGCACCTGTTAGGGCTGCAGGATATGAGCAAAACTTGGGATACGCGATATTAGTGATCAATATTACGATAACGATATAATTCTCGGTATATAAACAAATAGCAAAACAACCAAAAACATCATTACCATTTCATTGCAACAGGTTAAAAATTATAATCCAAATGACCCTCGTTGACGTAGGGGGAAAACATCTGACATGAAAGGGCTCATCTGATTGGTCAACAACATGAAAGGGTCCGTCCAATTGGTTCAAATGCATAAATGGATTTATTTGATTTATTAAGTGTTTCAAGCTGCATAGGGTTGTTTTAGCACATTTAAGGTTACCATTTATTGCAATTGTTGCTGACTTTTGCGACATGGATATTGCACTGCTTGATATTGCGAAAACAATAAATTTGCGGTATATTGTTCAGGCCTAGCACCAGTCGACAAGAGCCATGTCAGAGACAAAGGGATGTTTATCACACAAACACGTGGCGCACAGGTGAGAATGCCGAGTCATTTCTGTCAGGAGGGCTGTTGGACAGTAACACAGGTGACACTTTAAGCAGCACTGTCCACAGCCTGTGACAGCTGAAATGACCTCTGTGACCCAGCTCATGCGGGGGGGGGGGGGGGGGGGGGTCTTTCAAGCTGCCGTCAACCGGAGGCTTCAGGGCTTCAGACAACAGCAGAGATGAAAATAGATGGGGGCATCGGGACTGTTTCAATGGAGGAAACACCTCCAGGAGACCCCCTCTACAAGGAGAGGTAAAAGAGGGGCTTCCCAAGTTTGATGTGAAAATGCTTACCTTGAGCTCTCTGCTTGGGACTTGTTTTTAGAGAAACCTGACCTATGAGGGGACACACACACACACACAGACACGCAACTACAAATGGAGAAGCTCAAAAGGGCAAGATGTAATCCAAGGTGGATTTGATGGCCGGGTGTTTTAATCCAAGCATAAACTGTTATTTGTAAAATACTATAGGTAAAAAGAAAAAGAGAAGCTTCTGCTTCAAACTCGGTTGACTTTGTCATGTTCTTCAGCCACAATTCCACCTCTGGCCACACCAGAAGAACGAGGCTAATGATCCCTGAAGGCACCACTCACACGTCAACCTCACAAGAAACAAGCAGGAAGCTTTTGATGACCACTCTTTGCCTTCTAGAATTCACCTCAGAACCCACCACATGGGTCCACAAGGATGACATTACCATGCTGCAGCAGCTGACGTTTCGTACAATACATTTACATACACAATATAAATATTAGATTTCTAGTTTTTATGCAGGACAGCGGCTAATAAAAGGCAAGACAGAGGTCATCAAAATGTTGATGATATAAATACATGACAATTTCACTTCATTCATGATCTGAGGTGGTAAATGATCCATCCTTACCTAAACCTGTTTTTCCAGAAATTAAAGAAAAAAATAGAAGTCACAGTCAGGAGCCAGTTTTTCTTTCCATAATGTTGAGCCTTATTTGCCCCCAGTTAGTTTGATAATACCCCTAATATTTTGCTTCCAATCACTTTATTTTTTCTTAGCTAAATTCAAAAATATGACATTTTTAGCTTCCAAAAACAAGTGATCAAAACTCCAGCAAGGCGACAGGAATTCCTTGAAGTTGTGGTTAAGTGTTTGAATTCGACCGACCTTCCTGCTGCGCCTCCATCAGCTGAGTCCTGGCTTCCTGTCTCACTGGGCGTGCTCACTGATTTGCAGGGTGAAATAGGAGTCGGGACTAAAAGACAAAAAATTAAAAAAAAAGTATCTTCACTTAAAAAGAGCATTTAAAAGCCGAGGTAAAACTTGTAGTAACATTTTAAAGTATATCAAAACGTAAAACTAAAGCAAATTTAAGACCCACATGATAAAAAAAGAAAAACCTGTGTTTTGGGTGTTTTTAACATGTTCTGGAGTACATACAGTATATAAAGAAATTTAAGCTCAAAATTGCAGTTCTGAGTATTTCTTTATTCAAAACTGCTGTGAATCAGGAGCAGATGAAAAAAAGCAGTTTGAAAGAGAGCTTATTGGAGACAGAAAAACTAAAGGCGAGCCACAAATTCACGGCAATGGGGAGGGGAAGGGGGGCGGCATAGCTCCTAACCAACGGTCCAGCCAACAACTCACAGGTGAATGTTTGATGACCTATTGCCGCTCTGCAGAAACTATATCCTAGAAGAAAACCAAAGGCTTTTGGATTTTTGGCGCAAAATAATCATAATTATAATCGGAGTTGGACTTGGGTTTTTTTTTTTAAATATGGTAAAAGCCATAAACTTCTATAGCGATTTTGTACTTCTACACACATTTGCACACTTAAGGCAGCTCCGCTGGCTTACATGGTGCAAACCTCGACCACCAGGAGCAAGAGGGGGTTCCGTGTCTTCCCCAAGGATACCCAACACAAGCCAGGAACCAAAACCTTCAGTCAGAGGTCAGCCGCTCTCCTTATGAACCACGGCCACAGCTATATTTTAAATAAATTGAGCTATTACGGAACAAATGTAACTGTAACCCTGTTAAAAATGTGTGCTGTGCTGCTAATGCAATGTCAAAATGTTAGAGAGCGCCTGTTTTTTCAGAATTTAACAGTGAAAGGAAGCATTGTATGGTAAGGCCACAGGATTGTGATATTTTTAATCAAAGTGAAGGTGATTTCTTTTCTTTTTTGGCATGAGACTACATCATGGTACCTAGTGGAGGTTCTGGAGAGATGCCAATACTCTGTAGCAGAGCCTCCGTCTCCCTGCGCTTGCGATCCAAGTCGGAATCTTCAGGGGTCACTTCTGTTTTTTGCTGGCTCTCTATCTGTGAAAAATAAATACCAAAAAATAATTTTATTGACACTCCCAAACAAACTCAGCCTTATCAGTGTCACAGCTAGAATGCAACAAGTTATTCACACAAAGGTCAAACATTGCAGAGACACACTCGACTGTTGGGGTGAGACTCACTTTTTTCCTTACCTCTTTCTTCTTCCTCTCCTCCTCCTTTCTCTTTTTTTCCTCCCTAATCTGGGCCAGGCGTTGTTTCTTGCGCTCAAGCTCAGCCTTTAGGTCACTTTTGTCTGACATGTTGTGCTGGAAAACTTTGATCGAGAGCCCACTGTCACAGTATGTCCTGCATTAAAAAGCCAAAAGGGTTATTGGCTTGTCCTTTAGGCCAAACTAAGTGTTATCCATCTCTATGTACGCCAAAAACCACTATTTTAGCAGTTTTTAAAAAAGTCATAACCCAAAAAACATGCAGCCAATCTAAAAAGACTTTTTAATGGTAAATATAGACCAGGGGTCTGCAACCTGTAACACTAAAAGAGCCAAAAACTCAGCGAGAGCCACTTGACCTTTTAGAAAAAGACACTGTGTATTTATGTGTCGCCACTTATATATAAAACTTTTAAATCTTTCCAATAATTAAATCGTAAAAGTGGTATGTTTTTACTACTCTAACTTCTAAACAAGTTCCTTTCAAACTAAAGGAATAGGATAGAATTAAAAATACAAGAAAAGTATGTCAATTATGGCATCATAATGACAAAAACTAGACACTGTTGTGCAGCATACCTGTAGTTAGAATATATGTCTAATTTAACTAACTCATTTAAAATAAATTCAAATTATTTCCATTTTCCTTTAAAGCCAAATAGCTGCAATGAAGGGATAAAAAGATCTGCTTAGGTTGCATACCCCTGATATAGACTGTAGTTAGGGTAAAAATGGGTAATACATGTCTTTATTCAACATGATTATATACAAAGTGCAAAATAATGTTGTAATGTACATTTAAAACTGTTTTAAAACATGTTAAGGTCTAATTTTCTGTGCTAATGTGTAGCTATCATAATAAAAAAAATTGTAAAAATATGGTTGTTTTTCTCATTTTTAAAAGGTTAGGAATAAAGGAAAATCTCAAGAAGATGCAGCTACAAACAGCAAATGAAATATATCACAGGACAGAATTAAAGAATTTTGACAGGATAATGCAATCACAGCTAGCTAATTATTCCAACCAATGTGACGGCGTTTGGACTCTAAGGCAATTCCAAAGAACATTTTTCTGACAAAAGCTTAAACATTATGATTGTACTACTAACGCAAAAAAAAAAAAACTGCACGTAACAAGACTGTCTTCACTTATACCTTAGCTACCTCGTAATGCTAATGTGTCACCGAGAAAGATGCTGTCTCACTGCTGGAACCCGAGATTAATCCTCTGACGTTGCATTAAAGCACACTTCATCGAGGTCGTTTCTTTCACGAGCGAATTGCTCCTTTGAGCTATCAGTGTTAGCTAGGGTTAAAGCAGGGCTTGTCATAAAATGACGGTGGAGCTTAAAGCAGGTGCAGCCCACGCCGAAGCATCCCTGGAAGAAGCTGGAGGATGACACCGAGGACAAGGGGGAGGAAATTCCTCCTTTTTGATGACACTTTTCGTGATGGTCAATGTCGCCATCTTGAGGCTGTTCAGAGAAATCGGAGCATCAAAGAAATATAGCCTTCAACAAATACATTTCAGTCTAGTTAAATATAGTGCATCTTTATTTGTCTAACATATAGTATAAAATTGTTAGTTTGTGGTTTTAACTGAAATTGAAAGTATTATCAATTAATGAGGGTAAACACTGCTGTAAATGTGTTCATGTAATTTACAAGGTTGCATGACAGCATCATTTCTGATTTTTGTACATGTCATCTGTCAATCAGTTCCGTTACTATGACATCAGGGACCAGCTGTGATTGGCGGAAAGTTCGATGAGCTGTTCTAGCAGGTGCCTGCCTAGAATTGTTGTTATCGCCTACACTACATAATTGCGCTTTTGAATTTGTTCATGTGTATTTTTCTTTGAATATAAGTACTATATTATTATTATTATCACTTATGGTTACATGCTATTTGAGCTAATAATAAAGGGAAAAGCATATACGATAAAGATATTCTTTAGGTAGTAGTCTGACGAACAACTGGAGGTCCCAAAGCATTTACTAAATTGAAGAAAAAAGTCATTCAGACATTAAATTTCATGACCTTAAGCTTTGATGTATTTTGTCCATGATTTCCTCAGTAGGGGATGCTGCTAACAAAGGGAGTCAGGAGTTGTTTTGTACAGCAAAAACGTTTAGGTCCACCCCATCCAGCAAACCCCGCCCACAATGAAAGATATGTAAAAGCTGATTGGCTACCTTCAACTTCTCTTGTTTTTTCATTTGTTTGTTTTTTCTCCTACACGATAACATACCAGTATTTTTGTAAGTTGAATTAAAACGGGCCACGAGCATTTCCAGAGATGAGAGAAAGTGCTCGGGAAAAGTAATCAGAATGGCGAGCCAAAGCTCCCGCGCGACGCCGAGCTGCAGCCGGGCCTGCTAACGCGTCTTGAGTGGATGGTTGTGCTGGAGGGGAGAAAGGACAGGCTGTCCCTGCTTCAATGACAGTTGTTGTTGGGCTCCGCTGACGGGAATAACAATGAAGTTTGCTCAGTTTTGGCGGTCGAAAGGCTCCTTTTCCGGCATACTAAAGCAGGTGGAGAGGTTTTCTAAATTCTCCCCTTCTCCTTTATCTATGAAGCAGTTCATTGACTTTGGTAAGTGTGCTCACGTGACGTTACCTCTGCATGCATGCAGTCACATTTGTGTCAATAAATTCACAAAACACATGACATGATGAGAAGACATTTATATCATATATACTATATGTCAAACTGAGGAGACGGTTAGTTGGAAGTGTATCCAAAGAGCCCAGAACAACCTCCAAAGACATAAAGGTGAACTCCTAGATCAAAGTAGTACATCAGTGTCAGATCGCACCATTCGTCGTTGTTTGAGCCAGAGTGGACGTCATGGGAGACGACCAAGGAGGACACCACTGCTGAAAGGAAATCATAAAAATCCAGACTGGAATTTGCAAAAATGCATGTTGACAAACCACAAAGCTTCTGGGAAAATGTCCTTTGGACAGATGAGACAAAACTGGAGCTTTTTGGTAAGGCACAACAGTTTGCTCATGAAGAGTGGGCCAAAATACCTGTGGACAGGTGCAGAAGGCTCATTGACAAATACAGAAACCGTTTCATTGCAGTGATTGCCTCAAAGGTTGTGCACAAAATATAAAGTTATGGGTACCATCATTTTTGTCCAGCCCTATTTCATTAGTTTGTTTTTTAAATAATTCTGTTAATCAACAACTCAAAAGTAATGGCTGATTTTGATTATTTAATTTTCAATGAAATTTAATTTATTGTTACTTGTGAACGTTTCAAGTCATTTCAGTGAGCATTGTGGACTTTCTTTCTTTAACTGATGGGTACCAGCTTTTTAATAGATTTGTTGTAATGTTCCTCACTTTCTCAATGGCTTCTTCCTTTCCCTCTTTGCTTTCACTCAGGCTCGACCAATGCCTGTGAAAAGACCTCCTTTGTGTTCCTGCGACAGGAGCTTCCTGTCAGACTGGCCAACATCATGAAGGAAATTGATTACCTCCCAGACAAGCTGCTCAGCACTCCATCTGTGAAGCTCCTCAACAGCTGGTAGGCTTTCTACATGTGATGTATTCATTAAAAAACACGTGTTGTTACAACCCGTAACACCATAAAGTGACATTTCTTCCTCACGTTTTTATGGTGACCTCCACACCCACCACTGTGGCTTCAAACTCGTAACCTTTCAGTGTCAGGGTGGACACTCTACCACAGGGCCGTCGACCTTGTAAAGGTTATAAAACTTGAGCTTAAACCATTAAACACTTATTTTTCTAGCAAGCTTGTTGTAATTACTGCAGTCCTCGGTTTAAAACCAAACCGTATGGTACACCATTGAACCAAGTCGTGGGCATAGTGAATTGGTGCATCCCTCCTGCAAATGTTTGAAAATGTACATGATGAACGCATGGATTTATTATTTATTATATTATTATACTACTCCACACTGCAGAAACAGATCCCTCAGAAACAGGTCAAGAATTCTTAAAGTAATAAAAAGTATTTAAATAAGCAAAAAAAGATTGCCAGTTGGGGAAAATGTTTCTTTTATTTTAAGAAAAATACTGTAAGACATGTTTTCTTAAGCTAAGATTATTTTGCTATAAAACTTCCTTGATTAGAATACTGGTATATGTTTTCTTGTAAGACAGAAAATAGGATATTTTTCTTGAAACAAGAGTCCTTTATACTTTCTAACATGAACTCTCAACCATGTGGCGTCCTTTCTAGTTAGCTTATTTTGCCTGTTTTCTTCTATTCAGACCATAGATTTTTACTGTAACAGCCCAGATGCTGCAGCAGTCTCCTTCATTGTGTTAAGATTACAGTGTTATAGGTAAAGTATCAGTCAGTATCTCTGTTTTTCATTTGGATCTGCTGCCACTCAGACTCATGTTGAAGGAGGCAGCTACAACACAAGTGTGTTGAATTCTGTCATGTAGAACTCCTTCAGTTGTAAACATGTTATAATGTACAACAGAAGTGATCTGGATCAAATTGGAGAAAAACTGTCTTGGTTTGATTTTTACCTCAGGATTCTTTGTGCAGCGCCTTGAGACAACTTTGGTTTTCAGCTGAAGTAACTATTTATTTTGAGTTTTTTTTGTCTTGCTCTTTGGTTTTTTAATTTGGAAAATGTTTTTTTTTTTTTATGTGAAGCACTTTGAGCTACATTTGTTGGGAAAGAGTTGTATAAATAAAGTTTTGATTTGATAGATAACAGTTAAACAACACCATTGTTTTTGTTTGTTTTAACTTGAAGAACATTGTGAAGACTGCACATTTTTTTAAAGTTTAAAGAAATGAAGGTACATATTATTTGACAGATTTTAAAGCAGCACCGTGGGGTGGACATCAATGGAGTTTTGATTTTAAAATGTGTATCAAACACTGAAGATCAGCCTCCGTTTACATGGTTTCCACACCTGGGGGGTATTCCAGAAAGCACGTTTAAACCACCCTGACTTTAACCCTGAACTCTGGCTGAAGTCCGCCTGAACTTGCTTACTCTGGGTATGTCGGTTCCTAAAGACCGGATATTAGTTTGAGTTACGCTTGACTTGGTAACCCTGGGTTAATGCACGTGCACGGCAGGTACATAAAGGCATTTACGGAGTCACCACGGAAACGTATGGAGAAAAAACGAGAGCGCTATACTTCAGTGAGACGGAGTCTGAGATTTAAATGACGGCGTATGAAGATTATACGTCCATTAAAAAAGTATCACAGCTGCATCATCAGCAAAAGAAAGAGTTTCTGCTTGGAGAAAAAGAACAGACAGAGTAAACGCATGAGTTTCTGATCTTATTTCCAATTACATTGTGATGCATATATATACAATTTATAAAACTCAAATGAATGAATGAGTTACATTTATTTAACCTAATTTCTTATGTCTATCCAACTCAATAGTTGTTTATACAACTCAAATTTACATATTTATCTAACTAAATGTCATATCACTCCAATTCAAGTAAAGTTTTTCCATGTTAATTTATTGTACTTCTTGAACTCTCATATGTTTAAGTTGGAGGCTGCAGATATTCTCATTTTTATAAAATTAAAATAAATGATACAGAGTGGATTTACAAGATATACCTTGCGTTTAGTTTTCATGACTGACTGTAACTTCAGTTCTTATATCACATCATTAGTGGTGCTAAATAACCTCATCATCCTCCTCTTCCTCCCTCTCACTGAGGGTGCAGAAAGAATCAAACATAACAGGGTAAAATAACTCAGCAATATACAGTAAAACAGCTACAACTAAATGTATTTATACAAAAACCTACATTTGTACCCAAATCCGTACAGACAGGCAAAGGGAATGGTATCCCACAATTCCTTGCGCTGCCGATCTAACAGCAGCACCAAAGTTTTACCTACTTAATTTAATTAATTTGAATGAAATTAAAATAAATTTCTGATAACTATGTGTTATTTTTAAGTTGACTGAACTAAAAAAAAGTTTCATCTTAACTGAAGCAAATAATTAAGTTAGATCAAAGTAAAAAAGTTTATCTTTAAACATCCATATGTGGTCTTATCACCCTCTCATGGTGGAAAAAGTATTATCTGAGCTTCTTCATCCACTAAATCATCTCCAAATGGACACATCATGCTGCTTCACCTCTCTGAAAACAAACTAAGCTTCAACTAAACCTGCTCCATGTTCAGAACATGAGTTGCTATGGGAACTAAGCATACCCTGAAACATACCTCTGTTTTTGGAACCGAACGCTGAGGTTATCCGCTTCCTTAGCCTCAAACTTACCGCGGTAACTCAAACTTTATTTATTTATATAGCGCCTTTCATTTCAGTTAAAAACACAAAGCGCTTAACATAAAAGCAGATAAAACAGTCATAAAAAATGAAAATTGTTAAAAACACAAAGCAAAGGACAATCACACAAAGATGGGACCCTCTCCCTTCTCTCTGCCCTCCTACAAATTCTCTAACATAACCTGCTTTCTGGAATACCCCCCTGTATACTCTCACTTGTAAATTGTCAACACAATAAAACACACTGAGGTGGAGTTTACAGTAGATTCTCCTTTCTTCCCCAGTAATCTACCTCTATTTTTTACTGTTTACATAACAGATACTTTCACTACAGTTTAAAATTCTCCTGCATGACTGAGGAGCTCAGCAGTGTTTTTTGTTTTTTTGTTTTACCTGAAATGGAAAGTTGCGTATCTGGGTGCTGTTTATATCTCAGCAGCAGCAGAACAATAAAGTGCATAACATGTTTCCTGGTGTTCAAAACAAACAGCACAATAAATCATAAAATGGATCGTTATCCTGATATCAAGCTGTGCAAGACGCATATCGTAATAGTCGGCAAAAATTGCAATAAATGGTTTCCTTAAATGTGCTAAATCAATCTTTTGGCAGCTTGAAGAATTTAGCGAATCAAATAAATCCTTTTATGCATTTGACCAATCAGATGGAGCCCTTTTATGTTATATGCTCACCTTCTATGTAGACGAGGGTCTATTGGAGTTTAATTTAGGTTGCGTTGACTCTCATTTCAATTAAACTGTTGGAGTGAAATGGAAATGATGTGTTTAGATGTTCTACTATTTGTATATGTGTCAAAAGGTATATTGTCATCACAATATTGATCACTAATATCGCAAATTGCAAGCTTTCCTTATATTGTGCAGCACTAATCAAAAAGAAAAGTGATTCTATGTAAGCTGCTTCTGAAGGAGACAGAGCAGTATTTGCAGAGCTTTCCAACTCTCTGTCTGGTCTGAGGTAAAAAAAAGAAAGAAATAGATTTAGGGGTTACAGGAGGACGTTCTATGTTAAGAGATTGCGAAATAACCTTTAAAGTCAGTCTGAGGGAGCACAGATCGAAGCGTCTTTTGCTTAGAGGACAAAGCCGGACCGGGAGCCACCTATGACCCAGATACTGAGCCGTCCTAAAGCAAACTTTAATATCACCAACAGCTATTGATGTAAAAGATCATCACCAAGCCCTGAATGGCAGCATGGTTTTCTTTCATCCCACAGTGTTTTTTTTGTCTGTGATTTATATATTTTTTTGATATTTTGTACTCTCTATGAATAAACAGTATATAACCTTGTGTTGTGTCCATCAGGTACTCACGGAGTTTGATGGAGCTTGTTGATTTTCTAGAAAAGGATCCAGATGACAAGGATGTCTTGAAAAAGTAAGACATTTACACATTTATTCTATTGATCATAGTTTTTTTTTCCTGTTACCAGTCAGGTAAGTAAACACTACTTTCTTGGTCAATAGCAGGGGTGGGCAAACGTTTTGCCACAAAGGGTTCTAAGTTTTGACAGAAGGGCCAGACCAGGAGCAGATTAGTGGCGTGTTTTGGTAATTCTCTTCACACGAGAAAGAAAACATGCTTTAATTTTTGACTGAAATTAAATGTAAATAAATTTAGAAACAGAACATTTTGGAGTTTTTGTTTCAAAACGGTGGCTTCTGTTCTCATTTTGCACCAATGTCTTGATGTCCCTCGGGGAACAATGCAAAATAGGGGAATGCATGTGGTGTTGGAATGATCAGAAACATGACTGTCCGACTCGGCAAACACACATGAACGTAAAAAAAAAAAAAAAAATCTTTCAACACCACACAAATGGAGAGTACTTTGGTACATTTATTTGTAGTACACCATCTCTGGGGACACACCAGACAGTAAAACAGTATTAATAACAGATTATCAATATCAATCAATCAATCAAACTTGATTTATAAAATAGCTCTTCTGATGCAATTGTGCAGCTCGAAGCGCTTTCACATTTAAAACAGAAAACACAATATTACAGTAAAAACCCAATCCACCCTTCCCACTCCCCTCTGTTAAAACATATGACCCATGGCCCCCACGTACAATGAATAATGACTATGTAATTGTATAAATAAATAAACAATAAAGAAACAAACAAACAAGTGAGGCCCTGCTCTGCTGTGAGGAAACAGTATTTGGGAATCCTTTCATACCAGGAGCCAGCTTTATGGTGTCAATATATACTGTCTAAAGAATTGCGCAGCAAAACAGTAAAACCGCGCATCAAAACCTCAAATCTGAGAATCAAAATGCATAAATTGAGAACTAAAACCTATAATTTGTTTTGATGCGCAATACTTTAGGCACTAACTTGACACTGTACAGCTTGGCCATTGGAGCATCGCCACAGCGCCCACCTAGACTGGGACACCAACGGGGTCCACTTCACAGCCGTGAAGCTGCAAAGTTAAACTCTAGCTGCCCCAGCAAGGGAGACAACTGCAGCAACAACCACCGACCAAGCCGGCAAGCCCTGGAGGAAAAGATCCCCACAAGAAACACTGGGGCTAAAATTATGATAAGATACTAAAATTAAAGACATAAGATGTTTATAAAAACATAACATTGAGAATAAGATGCATAAAATGAAAATAAATACATAAAATAGCCTATCCTAAAACCAATAGAATAAATTAGCAGGTAAAATCAACTAAAAGCCAAATTAAAAAGTTGGGTCTTGAGCCTCTTCTTAAAAACCTCTACAGTCTCTGCAGCCCTGAGGCTCTCCGGAAGGCCGTTCCACAGGCGAGGACCGTAATGGCAGAACGAAGCCTCACCATAAGTTTTGGTCCTCACCTTAGGAACAGCTAAGAGGGCCGCACCGGAGGACCTCAGGGTCCGCGAGGTCTCATAATTTAAAAGAATATCATTTAAATAGGAAGGCCCAAGACCATAAAAACATTTATAAACCATTAAAAGAATTTGAAAATATGATTTGTTCCAGTTTGGCGGTTCCGAATAAATAGTTTGATGCGCCGTAGTTATCCCACTCCTGTTCAATAGGGTTTTGGAGGAAATTTGCATTAATAATGTCAGAAATAACATTACCGCTGAAGCACATATTCATGTTCGGGATGCAACTAAATAAAATAAAAAAGTTTTATCACAAATTATCAGTTGTAAAAACACCAATTTACTGATTTTGATCAGACTCACGAGTACAGAAGGAGTTCAGCTGCTTTGGAAACAGTTGTGGTCATCTCTTTATGTCTACTCCACCTTTTACACACACAAGTTCAAGATCAACAGTTTTTTAATGTTCAAAGGTTATTTTGTAGTTTTATAAAACATCCTTTATCGTCACTTTCATCCAGAGCAGCTTCTGTAACCTGAAACTCCTTTTATTCCTCCTTTGTGCTTCCTGGCTTTGAATGAAAATACTAATACTTGAAATAATTCATAGGTTTTTGTTTTTTAGTTTTTTAATTAAGTTAAGTTTAATTCGTTTTTATCTATACAATTTTTGTATTGTGTTTGAATATTTAAAAAAATGGATTCTACACCAATGCCGTGATGTTTATAATTGATAGTAAAAGGATGACGGTGCACCAAAGTCAGATTCATGGGACCATGTTTAACTTTCTTACCCTTTTCATTTTAGTAAATCTGTTGCAGTAGGAGGATCATATTTTGAAAAGAGCTATTATGTGCTGCTGTCAAAAGTAAAGGAGGTTAAAATGGTTATACACAGAAAAATATAACTTTGTTATAATTCAGTAAATACTAAAAATAGAATACTTAATTTTATATATGACTGGCCATAAAATCATAAATAACATGTATTTTCTGAATGGTGAAGAGGGACCTGGCGGCTCTGTCTGGGTTATATGGTCCATAAGAAACAGGCTCTTGTAGTTTTAAAGGTTGCCGACCCCTGCTCTAGGAAAACAGTTCAATCAGTAGGAAGTGGAATTCATCACAGTTTTGAATCCTCACTGAAAAATCAGTTTCACTAACGATCAATAAAGTTGATGCATTTTCTTCAAAACCTGCTGGAAATTTCAAATGAATAATAAAAGCTGTTTTATTTAGAACCCTGAGACTTGGTGCAGCTAAAGCTCATTTGCTTTCATCACCAATATCATGGTGTTCCCTGAAGTGTTTATGCATGCTTTCTGCTGTCTCCATCAGCTTCACAAAGACTCTGGTAAACATCCGGAACCGGCACAACAACGTGGTACCCACCATGGCTCAGGGTGTCCTGGAGTACAAGGATGCTTTTGGCGTGGACCCCGTCACGAACCAGAACGTCCAGTACTTCCTGGACCGCTTCTACATGAGCCGCATCTCCACACGCATGCTCATGAACCAGCACAGTCAGTATAGCACTCTGTCATTGACTGTGAGTTAATCATCTCAGCTGCTAACACTCACAGTAAGTCAGTAAGCAACAGAATCCATAACTAGTATTTCTGCACATCTGCTAGCATTGTGAGTACTCTATCACATGCATGCATTCTTCTTTTTTATTTAGTGATTGTTCTGCACAAACCAAAACAACCCATGTGATAAAATCACACATAAGTTAGTTTATCTCATTACAAATTTTATGAGAATTTTTGTATAAATGGAAACCAAAACTAAATCTTCCTGTGTTTTATGTGCCACTAAGACAATTTAGATGATGCATTTATTTTGAAGTCCCACTCCAAAGTATTCCCAGTGGTCTTTTAATGATGATTATGCTGTTTTTAGCCCAATTCTCCTCTGCGGTAACGCCAGATGCAGGTCACCCTCACTGCGGAGGGATACGGAGCTCTCTGCCGCGAGGGTTTACCGTTCAAAAAATCTATTTTGACCTGCTCTATCCCTCCAAATGCTCCCACAACTGGAGGGATAGGGAGAAGCTGGAGAGTTAGGGAAAGAATTCAGATTCGGCCTTGGTTTATGTGTGTTGGGGTATATTTTTTTATTACGTTTTACAGCAATACACTTTTTTTGGGCTATAGTGGTTTCATTTGAACCAATAAAAAAAAAATGTTTCTTGTGTCGTAAGTTATGTTAGTCCTTCTGTAACCTCACGGTTGGGTTAAAAACAACCCACTTATGTATTCTTTAGAGCATTAGATAATTCTCTCTGAGTTGTCGGCGTGACTGTTGGTGTGGAGCAACCCCTTCCGCACTTCCCATCACCCATCCGTTTACTCGCTCTCCCAATAGCTTAAAGGCCCTCATACCCTGAAACTAACATTATGGGTGCAACAAAAGTGGCGAGAGGGACCTTGCTGCAGACAAGATGGCGCCGGACCTCTTCAGCCGGCAGCAGAAATCATACAACTTACCCTAACCCTAACCCAAAAGTGTCCAGATCTGTAGAAATGAACTGTCATCAAAGCTGAAGACAGGAAAAAATCCTAACTTCCTAACTGTTGTAAGGGTCACCAGTTAAAAGAAATTTTTTTTGATTGATATGGCGATACTTCCAGTTCCAGAAGAGGACTTCCAGTCCTGGACATTGATTGTCCTCTTGAAAAGCAATATTGGAGCTTTTAAGCGTTACTGTTTGAGCCAGATACCTGCTCGGGCGAAGAAAACAAAGATGTACATGGATCCAGTCGTATACAATCTTTTTCGTCAATGCAATTTTAAGCCTAATTTTCTTCATGCATATCCTCCAACATCAAAAGTGTTGGAGGGGCCCTCAATGGGTAGGTTTTAACATCTACCCAGGGACTGCAGATGAAAAATAGCCCTTTGGCTAACTCTGGCATATTGACAGAAGTGTTTATTCATATGCGCTGTCCCTAAATTAAATAAATAAATAAAAATGAAACAGAAAAATGCCACAAAAATACATTAAAAACACACAAAAAAGTTTTTTCATTGGAGTTGGTCTTTACATTATTTTATTTTGGGTTCATGCAGCGTTGATCTTTGACGGCAGCGTGAACCCGGCACATCCCAAACACATCGGCAGCATTGACCCCAGCTGTGATGTCGTCGAGGTCGTAAAAGGTAAAAAATCATAGTCCAACACTTCATGTTCACGCCGACTCATATACAGTAGTGTTATCCACATGTTTGCACTAAAAATTGATGATGTAATCTTCTAGAATTAGATGATAGAATCAATGAAATGTTATCTTGACTTGTGCCGTCTGAACAGCTATAGCTTTGATCGTCAGAAGTTAGAAAACAGGATCCCTTGTGGTTAACTTTCCTAATAATGCTGAACTTGAAGCATATTATGTATTTTTTCTCTTTACAGATGCCTTTGAGACTTCAAAAATGCTGTGTGAACAGTATTACCTGACCTCTCCTGACATGGAGATAACAGAAGTCAACTGTAAGTCCTTCACTTGTTCTGGTTTTCTGTTTATCTGGATATTTCCTGCTGAAGATGCATTTGTGAGACGATAGTTGTTCTGGTTGGCAGCCTGTCTGCTTCCTGTCTGCTGACTCATGAAAACTCCTGCATCAGCACTGGACATTCCTCTACAAGTTACTGATTAGAGAAAGCCAAAACCGTAACAGCTGGATTTTTCTGGACAGAACATGTTTTTAGTAGATGAGGGCTGAATAGTGGATTTAACCGTCGTAATGTTGGAAATCGTTTTTTACCTATAATAGTTTTATCATTTTGAACATTTTTAAGCAAGTATTAAGTCTTCATTTTGAGATTTTCTCAATCAACTTTGCAAACTGGGTCATACTGGGATGTGAGGAAAAAACGTCTAGACAACAATACACCCCCCCCTTTTTTCCCCTCAACAAACGCCAGGCCTTTGCACCCGGACTTTGCCTGACACTAAATGTTTTCAGAGCATTCCTATGGGCTGCTCTGTGCATGCAGAAGTCAGAGGAACCATGACAAATGGAAGACGCTGTTATTCTAGGGTGATTATAAAGAGAGTATAATATTAAATGCATACATACTTGAGGATATTGTGACAGGCCTTACGCATTTGTCTCCTGGATCAGCAGATATTGTTGAAGGCCGAACCTACAAAGCAAGTGTTAGGAAAGTGTTTTACAGTGAATCACTCTAATAACCCATAAAGATGATTAACATGTGTTGAAGACAGTCTGTCTACGGCCTATGCCTCGTCACAATTGGCCCTACGGGTGGATAAAGGCGGTCTGTAGGTAAAAAATACACAAACCTGTATGGGTGACTTGGACAAAATATCAAAGCTGTAGACTCCTCTGTGAGCCCATGGAGCAAAAAGGTTCATGCACCTGTTTTTCTACGGGCATGGTGCGATTGGCAGGCTTTGCATCAACTTACTCATTCATTCATTCATTCATTCATTCATTCATTTATTAATTCATTTAAAAAGCACCTACCACCACCAGCCAAGGAGGCCCATAGTGCTGTACCCAGGGAGAACAAAACATTGCACAATCATAAAACATAAAAGAATAAAAAGCACAAAACTTTTCGTTTTATACTGCAAATTTGGCATAATAGCAAATTACATTACTTTATACGATACATTTAGCGCTACTACCATAATGGTATGTTCCATTTTCATGACGTCCTTGGAGGTGGCAGCACGAGCCTAAAGGGAAGTGGAACCACACCTGCGCTCCCCTTAAGATGCAGCCTCTCTATGACCCTCCACGAGTTCAGACAACCCAACACCCATACGGGTCAACCCTCTATATGGGTGCATGTGACAAAGGATTGACAAAGCTTGTGAAGCATCTGTTAGATCTGAATCTAGAGGCCGTGTCACAAAGCCTCTAGGTACGTTTGCCGCTTTTTTCACGTATAAAATTTCAGTCTTTCATGATACATGTCTGATATCCGTAACTCATAAGAGCTTCTTGCATTCACCGATGTGAGCAGATGTCCGTCGAGCGTTTTGGCCGACAGGTCTTTACGTGAATTCAGTTTTGAGCTGTTCAAAGGTTTTGGTCAGTTGAGATTTATGCAGTTTATGCAAAACTTTCATATCCCACATATGGCGCACGTGTCACGATAAAATGATGTAATTGACGCACAAATCACTCATGAATTGCATATGAACATCACTGACGGTAATGTTTTACGTAGATTTACGTGTTCTTTGCGTGGTTTATTCGTACTTCTTCTGTGGTTTTAACGTGGTTCCTTCGTGAAACATCTGTGAAAATGTCAAAACCTAAAAACCACAACTTGCATCCCTTTTTCCCCGTATATTCAGGTGTGACCAATTTTCATCCGTGCAACATGCCCAAAATGTTCGTAGTTGCTGTGTGACTCTGCCTTAAGTTATGAAACATTTAGAGAAACTGACAGTCAAACATCTCTATCCTTAATAACTTCCTGCTTCCACCTTAAAGGTTTTTCCTGATCACCCCCTTTTTTTCAGTCAGTAGTTGTTAGGAGCTTGTTCCTAGAGAAGCAGATGACTTTTATGGGGTGTTGATGTCGTAATCTGCATGTTGAGGATGTTTGACGCCGTGTGACTAGTGGACGAGATCTGGATAGAAAGTTATGTTTTTTATTTCACTGTTACATCACAAACATTTCTTTAAAACTATCTCCGTGTTGGAAACGTTTTACAGCTAAAAACCCGGACCAACCTCTCCACATTGTGTATGTGCCATCCCACCTCTACCATATGCTATTTGAACTGTTCAAGGTAAAAACAAAAATTTAAAAAGCTCAAAAAGTTTGTACCGTGTCTTCAGCCATATCATGACCTTTGTTCTTCATCAGAATGCAATGAGAGCCACAGTGGAGACCCATGAGACGAGCCCAACACTGCCGCCCATTAAAGTGCGCGTTTCACTGGGGAGTGAGGACCTCACTATTAAGGTGAGAGTTGGCATGAATGATGTGAATCACCTCAGAGCTGCTTTTAATTTTGGTGTGTTAAAGACAAAAAATGTTTGAATCAGTCAGGGAAGGAGTAACAAACCCCTGTACCTCAGTATACATGATAACTAGAACCAAAACCTTTATTTTCAGATGTCTGACAAAGGAGGAGGGGTGCCCCTCAGGAAAATTGAGCGCCTCTTCAGCTACATGTACTCTACAGCTCCCAGTCCCGTCCACATGGACAACTCGCGCAACGCTCCTCTGGTGAGACTGAACTTCTGGCATTTGTCTGATGATGGAGGACATACAGTAAAAATGCATAAAAAAGCTCAAAATTGCATTTCTGCATACTTCTTTATTCAAAATAATGTGAATTAGGAGCAGATGAATAAAAGCTTATTTTGTGACAGAAAATACACTGGGGGAGCCATAAGCTCTTATTCCAACCACGACCATGTACGCCTTTGGGAAGGGGAACGGGGGTGGGTGGGTTGCGCCACATACAACAGTCCCACCATCATCACCATTTCGAATTAACTACTTCCGCAGAAACTGTGTCCAAGACAATGACAGGAATTTAGAGTTTGCCTAAAAATCATCATTGAACAACCACTTTAAAAAAACTTTGTTTTCAAATTGATTGGAGTGGGTGTTTAATGTTAAGCTACATTTAAATTTGACCTGTTACCTCATTTTTGGTCTTTGTAAGTGAAAATAGACAACCAAGCAACTCTGTGTGGACTAAACAGAGGCTTAAATGCCTAAGCGTGCTTACAAGTCAACCTTTACACAATGGAATGAAGCCAGCAGATTTCTGCTAGCTTAAATTGTAAGCACAGGAGACGTGCTGAATATAAAACTCTCAGGATCCAGTTCATAGCCAAACAGGCTGATCGGTGACCCTCTCATTTCCACACTTTCCTCTTCTTCCTTCAGGCTGGGTTTGGGTACGGTCTGCCCATCTCCCGCCTGTACGCCAAGTATTTCCAGGGAGACCTGCAGCTCTACTCCATGGAGGGCTATGGCACCTCAGCTGTCATATACTTGAAGGTGAGAAGCGCCTGTTCTCGTACACAAACTGTCACAACAAAGGTGAACTTTATTGGGAGCAACATATTACAGACAATGTGCGAATCACTGTATTTTATGGCGCAGTTAGACATGAATGCACCAGGTTTTATTCAAGGAGTGGGCAGCTTAATTAACCAGAAACCATATCTATATCTCTATATATATCTATATATATCTATATATATCTAAATATATATATATATATATATATATATATAGAGTGATTTCTTTCCTCTGTCCTAATGTAAGTTTAGGCCCTGTCATCAGAATCAGTGGAGAGGCTTCCTGTTTTCAATAAGTCAGCGTTACGGCATTACCAGACCAGCATGGAGGCTGATGACTGGTGCATGCCCAGCAAGGACCCAAAGAAACTCGGCAAGAATGAGATGACGCAGTGATGAAGGACTGAGAATTTGAAGTAGACATAGAATCACCTAAAATGTTTTAGAAACAACAAAAGCTGTTAAACATGAATATGGTGTTCATAACAGACAAAAAGACGTAACCTGAACTAAAGTTAATTTCAAAGCAGCTTTAATGAAGATACAATGTTGTTTGTATTGATGTGCTGCGACTAAAACGGAACCTAGGCAAGTATTAAGTTCTTTTGAAAAAAAAAAAAAAACTTTTAGTAGATTTTTTTTAGGGTTTGCTCTTTCAAGACGTATTTCAGGACTTGAAAAATGTTTTGTTTTTTTCTAAATTCTTGAATTTTGGGTTTGGACTCATTGTGTTTCAAAACTTTTGCAAGACCTTTTTTAAAGGACTATATCATGCAAAATCGTTTTTGAGCTTTTAATACAATAAAATGTTTATTCCTCATGATAAACAACCCCAAAGCTGTACTTTGATCCATACATGCATTTCTCTCTCTAAAAACTTGCTCTAAGAGCACCAATTATTGATTAAAACATGGTTCTTTAGTGTGCCAAAGGTTAAATATTATCAAATATATGGTTATAGTTTACTCTGAAAGGCTTAAGAATAGCATGAAATAAGTCCTTTAAGCATAAGTCCATCATGTCATGCACCTGAAAGTGACAATATCCTTTAAAAAGTTAAAAAGTTTAACTTGTTTATTTTTTTTTTTGTTTGCTCTTCAAGATCTTGGGCATTAAAAAAAGAAACAGACATTTTGGGGAAATTGATTTTTGACTTTTTTTCAAATAAGGCCTTGAGTTAGAATGTGTTTAACCTCAATGGGGGCACATTTGATGACTCCAAGTTAAATACAAAGGAGGCAAAGTCTGTTTTGCCTCCACATCTAAAAAACCAGAACCACACTACATTTTTAAAACTTCCATTGATGTTGAATGATATATACAAAGCCTCTGAGCAAAATGTAACAAAAACCAGATGTTTTTTTTTCTGGGGGAAACCGTCTTCCAGGTGTTTGTTCCTTGGTTTGTGTGCAATTGAAAACTGTGGCTCTTTTTAAAATAAAAGCATTTTAAAAGTGTGGAGCAATGACATTCTCACTGAAGAAACCCTGGAACAAATTTAGTTTTGAAACATTTGATGTTTGTATTTTTCAAAGGAACAGCTTTTAAATGGTATTTGAATATCCGCACAAATAAAAGCTTTTGAAAGAACAAAACTTTTTCTGTTAAATGCTTGTCATCACACCATACCCACGACCACCTGACTACATTAGGGTTGCGTTCACAAACTGCATTTATCTTATTGATAGGTTGTGGCACGTGTAGTAAACGTCCTCGATGCACAATGTACAAAGACTTGTTTTTACTGTCTGTATTTGTCATTGCTCATGTGTATTTGTATCAGTTGCCTTGAACTCACAGTGGAAGACACCTGTTGTTCACTCAAGCGAGCTCTTTAGCATCACTTGTGCCAAGTGCCCTGAGTTTGCTGGGGTAAAGACCAGTGAATGTTGGCAATAAAAATCAGATGTTATCTCTGCATGTCTAGTTTTTTCCAGCTTTCTAAATGTCCTTTGTGTTTGGGTTTGTAAGCACTAAATAATGTAATGTAAGGCAAAAAGCACAATCATGCAGACTGAATTTGTTCCACAGTGTTAGGTGTCCATTACAAAAGAAGTAGTTCACTTAGAGTACTATACAGTTTATACTAAAACAATAATAATAATTGATACTTTATTTATCCCACAATGGGGAAATTCTTCTCTGCATTTTGACCCATTCCCCGGGGGGATCGATTCACTAACTTTGTTGTTGGACGACCAGCTCTACCGCTAAACTGTCACCCAAAGTGAGGAAGTATACTTGAGATTTACTTTATATATGCTAAATATATATTTAAACTTAAAATGTACCAGTTAAGTCCGAAAAAATATTCAATTCCTACACTACTTATACATAGTCTATAGACTGGCTGTTTCAAGTGTACTACATTCGCTAAGTGGCCTTTCATCCTCAAGCCCCATAATGGGTCAAGATAACCTTTTCTTTCTCATCAGTCGCATATCGCAAGCGAAAGATGGACATGTTACTTCCATTAATGAATGGTTCATTATTTTACGTGTCATATGTGTAAGGCAAAATATTACGCTTTGTAAGACCAAAGAGTTCGAGATAAGTCCATCAGTCAACCAGTCAGACTGAGGCATTGGCGCCTTCAATACCTGTAACTCCCAAACTTCATATTTTGGATACCTCAAAAATCCGGACTGATACACTTAAACAAAACATCATTGTGACTAATAACCCAACCTTGTTAGTAACATGTAAAAAAAACACAGTCCAACACTGCTACACGTTAGTCGCATTAGCGTATTTACAATATCTAACCACAATAAGCAATAACTAGAATTAATACATCAATTACTATAAGGATTATATAAGGCAGACTGCAGTTTTATTTTCTTTTTTTATTAAGTCTTTAAGTTTGCCTTAAGTGTGGAAAACACTATATCAATTAGAAATAAAAAGAAAAAAATTTCACCAGTCTTACTTTAAAATGTAAACGACAGGCTTTTGGTTGTACCGTCTATAGAAAAAAAGAAATGACTGAGCTCCACAGGTTTATTTTAAGTTTGACCCTTTAGTTATCCAGACAATGTCCTACATCCACATGCCTGGTTTATATTTAGAACTACAACACACTCTTTTTACATTGTTCTTTGTTCTGAGTTTACAAATGTTTTTAGGTAAAAATTGGAACTTTTCTACAATCTTTTCTCAAATAGTTCTTGATTTTTGCCCCTTTTGTTAGCTGGATGGTTGACTTTTCATTGAACCGCTCTCTGCAGGACAGAAACGGCTCACAACTCGCTGGTGTTGACATTGCAAGTTTATCTCATAGGCTGAGACTTGTTTGCTTTCAAGCTGTCAAGATTGAAACTTAACTCGGCCAGTTTGTTCAGGCTCTGCAGATTAAAATTAGAACAAAGATTAAAAGTCAAAGACACGCCTGTCTCAGAGAAGTTAAAAAGTCTCTAAAATCAAACATTCAGCTAGGAAACGGCTGTTTTCTGCACATTTAGAATGTTTTCTTCAAGAATTGATGGTTTTGGACCCAATCAGGAGATCAAGTTTGGTGTCAGAAACTTCAATTCAATCAGCTTTTATTTATATAGCCCAATATTACAACACATTTGTCTCAACGGCTTCACTAATTGTACAAAGTATTAAATATGTTGTAAAATGCAATAGTTGATTGCTAAACCAAGCTGGGCATCTATTACTTCTTGGTAAAGAAAAACTCCTAACAAACCTGATTCCAGGAAAAAAGACAAACCCAGGGGTACCCACATGAAGGAGGGATGCTCGCAGGACGGACAGGTGATGTACCAGGACTCTTAGAGAAGAATTAACTTATTTTACTACTACATTTTTAAATAGTCCAGCAGATGGGTTTCATCCAGATGGAATTGGGGCATGGCTGGCGCAAGACGAGCCAGAGGCAGGATCCACAACCAAGAGTATGGGAGCAGAGATGAGCCATAAATGAGGTACACGGTCAGGGACAGGAGCACAGACAAGCCAACTGGAATCTGGAATCACTCGCGCTCCACCAGGAAAGAGGGACCAAACAGAAGCACGGTGAACTAAATTATAATTAAATGTTTAAGAATAGAGGAGAGAAAGAGATGAGAACAGAGGACAGAACCCAAGTGCACCATACTTTCCCCAGCTTCAAACTTCTAGCAGCCTACTAACAACTAATTGTTATTGTTATTGAATTGAATTCAAACATGTTAATAGAATGTTGCATGCACTATGGCACCTATAGCAACTGGTATTAATAATAGCAATAATAGAAAATTTACATTTTTATTATATCAATATTAATACAATATAGTATTAATCTAAGCAGGGGAAATGGCCTCCCTAGCCCTGTTTATGAAACCGTCTTCCCTCTGCTTAGATCCACAGAGAAACCTGTATAATGGATGTATTAAAAATTGTTATTATTCCCCAAAACTTCATTACAGTAGGTGAGGTTGGGGAGCAGGTTGCTGCAAATGTTCTCTGGATTACTTATTCTGGCAACAAGTTCGTCGTGAGGAATGTTTTAACTCAACCAATGCAGAAATCCGAGTCACACCCTTTCATGAGCTGGGAGTTTAGTCCATAAACAGGGGCTTGTGGCTAAAGGTCGCCTACAACTGTACTTTTAAAAATTCTAGGAACCACGAACCGTCCTGCATGAACACAACATAAACCCATAGGGAAACAAAAAAGGTGACAAAGCATGATAAGAATAAACTGAAAATCTGACAAAAAGTCATAGAAATATAGACAGTTGTAGATGATTATTAAATGAATGAACCTGAGGAATGGACAGGGACAATCCAAAACAAAACCATCAAAATACAATTGAAACGCTAAACTAGAGTGGCACAAATCATCACAGTTTCAGACTTGGAGTTACTGCAAATGCAATAGCCACATGTAAAATGTTTCAGTAACATTTGAGATGCAGTGATAATGGGAAAGTTTTGATTTCTTGAACAAGTCATTATCTAAAAATTAAATGTTACAGGATGATTAAACCAGATCTTCTCAGAAGACAAAAACGATTCTGCTTCTTTTAGTTAACATTATGATAAAGGACAAGATTAAATGTTTTATATCAAAAGGAACTGACCTGTCCAGGTTGTATTCTTGCCTTGCCCAATATTGTTAGGATAGGCCTTGAAAGCAAACTCCAGGACCCCAAAACACATAAAATGTACAATGATCAGCACTGCAACAACTGAAGTAAAAAGAACCTTGTTTCAAGAGCAATTGTCTTAATTTATGTCTTGAAAGAAAAACAATCTTAAGAAAGTTTTTCAATACCAAAGTAATCTAACAGAACAATATTTGTGAGACTTTTTCTTAAATCCACCTTTGTAAGACCATTTTTCTAACCCCACTGGCTATTTTATGTGTGTGTGTGCGCAGGTGTAGTTAATGAATAATATTTGCCAATAAGTCAAAACATTTTGACTTATTTCTTAGGATCATTTTTTCCCGTGAGGACAAGCATATGGTGAAATGAAGTGAACTGGAAAAGTCGGTACTTGTTCTGGAGTGGTTGTCAAGTGTGTGTGTGTGTGTGTGTTTTTTTTTTTTGTCCTGTCCAACAGCTGGGCAGGCAGATGAGAACTGAGGTTTCAAAGACACATTTACTAACAGAAGATAATCTTCAGACAAACCAAAGGTATGTTCGAATAAACCCCTTGTAATTGAGTCAAACTTTATTAATTTCAATCATGTTTGTAAATCTATGGTGGTTAATCCACTGAAAAGGAAAGAAGGGAAGAAGAGAGAGGGATGTTAGAGAGAGAGGGGTGGGGGTGGGGGCAGGAACAACTGCCCCCCGGGCGATCACATCCGCCACCCAGGCCAGGGCCAGCAGGACCGCCCGAGGCCCCAGAGCCAGAGAGCAAGGAGGCATGGGAGGAAAGAGCCGCCCCAGCCGCGCTGGGAGAGCCCAACTCAGGGCCCCACCCCAGAAGGGTGCCCACAGCTCCAGACGAGCACCCCATCACCATCCAGGAGTTCTGGGCATCCCCCAACCCCAGGTACGACAGACCTCCCTCTAGACTTCGTGACCCTCGCACTCCAGGCAGCCACCCACCTCGCCCACGGTTGGTCCTGGAGGAGCAAGGCAGGGGGTGCACCTGCAAAGTTGTAAACATAGTTGGAAATTTGGCGGGGCCCAGCGCTCAGGGGCAAGGACCAGAACCCCCACCCCCCAGGGACATGGACACCCCCGGCTCAGGTGTAATGTGAACCCCCTCCCAGCGCGGAGAGACCACCACCGGGCCCAGGAAACCGGCACCCAGGGTACACGGCCGCCGTTGCCAAGGGCCCCGTACCCCCCACCAGGGAGGGGAAAGGGGACAGATGGTCCTAGGTCCCACTTTCCTTGCAAAATGTGTGTGCGTGTATGTGTGTTTGTGAGGGTGCATGTGTGTGTGTGTTTATGTTGGAATGTATATTTTGAGGGGGTAGGGGTGTGTGTACTAAGGGGGGTGCAGTTAAAATTGGTGGGTAAGGCACTGAGGGGACATCTCCTGATTACTCACAGTGATGTCCCCTCACCCTCCCCACCAAGGGGCCCTAAATGTCTTAGGTGCGGTTAAAATTGGCGGGTAGGGTGCTAGGAGGACATCTGCTGCTTGCTGGCAGTGATGTCCAAGCACCCCCCCTACTTAGGGGCCCTACATGTATAAGGTGCAAATAAAACCGAAATAGGGGGGACCCATTCCTTACGGCAACCATGGGAGGGGGACCACTGCCAAGTAGCTCCCCCCCAAGGCGCATCGCAGGCCAAATCCCCCACCCCCTCACCCTTATATGAGGTTCTATGAGAAAGGGGTAAGTTGGGGACAGCTGGTAGACTGTCCCCCGGTGGTCAAACAGCCAGAAAGCCCACAGGACAGGGCCAACAAGCCCCCCCCCCCCCCCCACCCCATACCCCGGGTGTATGTGTTTTATAAAAATAGACACATCACTTCGGATGTTGCCCTGATTCCAAACACAAAAGCAAACCTCTACATTTGCTGTTCACGCTGCAGCTAAAGGCTTTTAAACTCTGTCTGTTAAGGCCCCTGGGATGTGTGGCTGAGTTCCTGGTGCCTGCCCTTTTTCTCCTCCTGCACAGGTGCAGGTATTTTGTAATCAGAGGAGGGAAATAATAGATTAGGAGCTCTGCGGACCGTGCTGTCCCCTTGGTCCTCCTACTGTGCTGATTTTAGCTGCGCCGCTGCTCCGGGTCAGCAGACGTCTCACTCCCTTGCATTCACTCTTGTGTTTGGCTTATGTTTGTTTGCTACATTTACAGCATACACTTCCAGTCCCAGACACTTATGCAACACCACACCTTCATATTTCAGGTTACTTTGTTGTTTATTGTTTGTTTTGCTTTTTCAATACATGGTGAGTGATAAAACTGGTTTCGTCTTCTTTGTTATGGTGAAGAGCCAGTCATAACACTCTGTCAGTAGAGGATTCTCTCGGGCTCTAAGAGTAAGTATTTCTTCATGGGAGTTGGCAGAGGAAGCTGTGGGACTCCTCTTTGACAACACCCACCCAGACTCCTCCTGATGGTGCATCTGGTGAGGTGAAGCAGACTTCGAGGAGTGTTGGTGCAAACGGCAAACAGCGAGTCATAGAAATCTCTGTGTTGCTAAACAAAACAAAACAAGAAAAATCAATTTTCATAGTTCAAGAAGACACACTCACCGGCCACTTTATGAAGCACACCTGTCCAACTGCTTGTTAACAGAAATTTTTAGCCAGCCAATCATATGGCAGCAACTCAATGCATTTACGATCTGATCAAACCAAGCATCAGGATGGGGAAGAACCACATTGTGGAAGAAAGGTGACTGACATGACTTTAAATGTGGCATGGTTGTTGGTGCCAGAAAATCTGGTCTGAGTGTTTCAAAAACTATTCATCTTTTTCACCCACAATCATCTCTAGGGCTGATAGAGAATGGTCTGAATTTCCCACTGGCTCACTAGAATGGGACAATAGAAGAGTAGAAAAATGTTGTCTTTTCTGAGTAGTCTCCATTTCTTCTCCAACAATGGGATGGTAGGGTCAGAATTTGGCATCAGCAACATGAAAGGATGGATCCATCCTGCATTGTATCAGCAGTTCAGGCTGGTGGTGGTACAATGGTGTGGGGGAGTTTTTCTTGGCACACTTTGGGCCCTTTTTACGAACTGAGCGTTACTACAACACCCCACTTAATTGTTGCTAACCATGTCCATCCCTTTACCATTACAGTGTACCCATCTTCTGATGGCTACGTCCACCAGGATAATGTCATAAACTTCAGTAATCTCAGACAGGTTTTTAGAACATGTGGTGGAACGGGAGATTGGCATCATGGACGTGCAAACAATAAATCTGCAGCAACTGTGCGATCCTGTCATGTCAATATGAGCCAACATCTCTGAAGAATGTTTCCAGTACCTTGTTGAATCGAAGCCAAGGGGGTCCAACCAGGTACCAGCAAGGTGTACCTAACACAGTGGCCGGTGAGTGTATTTTGCCACTTGGGGCTAACTGACTTGAAGTGCATATTTTTTAAGATTACCTGGTAGCACTCATCGGGAAGAGCAGCTCTCCACTTCTTTGTAGGCTTTAAGTGTTCATAGGAGTTCACAACGATTTCTACAACTCTGGGATAACCGTGACAGGACTGCAACAACTGCTAGGAACATTTCAGAAAATATTAGATTTGCAAAAACATTTGTAAAGTTCTTCACACAGTGCATTCTTCTGGACCTTGTGGAATTGTGGTGGGTAGATGCGAGCTGCGTTGTAGTTGAGCAGCAGCTGATAGCAGAGCTCAGGAATGGCCAACGGCCGGAGATCCGTCACTTTGAGGAGGTATTGAATGGGAGCACATCCATTGATGTCCATGGCTCTCGGGTCCGCTCCTGCCTCCAACAGCATCTGCATCAGGACGTGATCACAGTTCCAGGCGGCCTTGTGAAGAGCTGTTTTGTGGTCCTCCTCCTTCATGTTAGGATCTGCATCAAAAAGCAAGTTTTCAACAGAATACAGAAATTGACATTTTGAGTCTTCATAAAATATTTTTCATCATGAAAGCAAGAAATTGATCCGCAACCTCTAACCAGCGTGGTGGTCCAGTAGAAGACGACATACAATGTGGTGATCTTGGCTGTAGGTTTGTTCCTTTGAATCGAAGGACCAAAAGACTGCCGTCATCAGAGGTGTCTCTTGGAGGATGTTGACAGCATTTACAGAAGCTCCGTGGGCCAAAAACAAAGCCACCAGTTCTGGAACACCGAATCTCGCTGCTGTGTGTAAAGGGGTGTCCTCCTCATTATTGTTACTTGTCATGTTTATTTTTGCACCTGCACAAAAGAAAGAAAAGATTAATTTATCATGGATATTTTGTCATTTTCATTGTAATCGTAGGGTCACAGTGAAAGATAATAAAGAAAATCAAGGCTTGAACTGTTTCACATTTCTATGAGGGAAATGAGTATTTGAACCCTCTTTCTGGAAAGACTAAGTACTTTGTGGCAAAACCCTTATTTGCAGCACAGAGGTCAGACGTTTTTGTACTGTGGTTAATGATCAGGTTTCTTGATATATCAAGAGGAATTTGGTTTGGCTCCACTCTTCTTCATAAATTACTTCTAAATCATTCAGATTTTATGCCTGTCATTTGGCAACTCTGAGTTTCAGCTCACTCTGTAGGTTTTCTATAGGACTGAGGTCCAGAGAATGGCTGGGTCACTCCATGACTTCGATATGCTTAAAGAAGCCTTGTTTTGGGTCATTATCCATCCACCACCCATTTTAACCCTTGTGCTATACCATGACCCCACCCTTCCATTGACGTGTTCTTCCTACCATGACAAAGGTGGATACAGGTGAAGAGGATTTCATGTAATCCACGGAGACCAGTGAAGATCACAAATCATTGAAGAAAAAGGTTCAGCGCACTGTCTAGTGGGTCTAGATGACCCAACTCCCAATGTTAATGTGCCTAGGATAGCACAATAGTTACGACTCTTGGTGGAGGGAAGGAGATTCTCACTCAGGATCTGATGGTACATGGCTCCATTCACCCTCTCATCCACACAGGAGGTAGCCCTGTGCAGAAAAAAGCATCCCCAAACCATAATGTTTCCACCTCCATGTTTGACAGTGGAAATGGTGTTCTTGGGGTCATGGGCAGCATTTTGCTACCTCCAAACATGAGTTGATGTCAAAAAGCTCAATTTTGGTCTCATCTGACACTTTCTCCCAGTCACTCTCTAAATCATGAAGATGTTCACTGGCACACTTTAATGTGCCTTCTCAACCCTTGTGCTAGGCACTTTAATGTTGGGAGTTGGGTCATCTAGACCCACTAGACAGTGCGCTGAACCATTTTTCTTCAATGAGTTGTGATCTTCACTGGTCTCCATGGATTACATGAAATCTTTCCACCTTTATCCACCTTTGTCATGGTAGGGAGAACACGTCAATGTAAGGGTGGGGTCATCTAAGATAGCACAAGGGTTATGCAGGGCTACTTTGCGAACCCTGCAATATGTCAAGGCATTGTGGCGTAAAGTATTCCCAATTGTTTTCTTGGTGACTGTAGTTCCAGCTGCTTCGAGATCATCGACTAACTCCTTCCGTGTCGTCTTAAGCCAATTTCTCTTAGTTCTCATGATCATGGAAACCCCACCAGGTCAGATCTCGTTTGGAGCCCTAGACCTAAAGGGGGATTGATGGTCATGTTCTTGTATTTAAACACAATTGCACCAACATTTGTTACTTTATAGTCTGGTTGATGGACAGATTCTGTAGACAGATGTCTTTTCTACAGATGATTAGTTCAAACAGGTGTCTACAATTCAGGTCGACTGTGAGAGTTTAACTGCTCTGTGTAAAACCAGAACTCATTATGGTTACGAAGGGATCAAACACTTATTTCCCTTAGTTGAAGATATTTTCCTCTGTGCAAATAAATGTTTATAAATTCTTTCATTTCGGTCAAGCCTACAAAAATGGCAAGGGATCAAATACTTATTTCTTCCATTGTATACATCCTCACCTTTGAGGATGAGCTGTTTGGCGCAATCCACAGACTCCCTAGCGATGCAGTAGTGCAGAGGCGCATGGCCGCTAAGAGACAGACAGTTGACCTTTGCCCCATGAGCCAAAAGCAGGGCCACACAGTCGCTGTTGGAGACTTCGCAGGCTACATGCAGCGGCGTTTTCCCATTCGGCATCCGATTTATCGCTGCACCTTTCTGGAGGAGCACCAGAGCTGTTTCCACTGCATTGTACATCACGCACACATGGATCGCCATCGCCCAGGATTTCTCCAGCTTATAGCCTGGAAGCCAGTATCCTGACAAGCGCAGATGCATTTAGACGATACTTTTTCAACAACAGCAAAAAATTAATAAATGCAGCTTTTTTAAAATTATAATAATGTTTCATAAGCCAGAATAAAATTTCTGAAGGTTTACTACCACTTAGAGGTTTGCCCAGCTTTGGACTGCTTAGAAAAGAACTTGAAATGAATAGTAGTGCAAAATTACTCTTTTCTTTCCTTCTCACCTTGTTTATATGAGGCCAGCACCATGCTGGGATCATCCACTTCCAGCACAGTATCAATGTCTAGATTGCCAGTGTGCAGAATCTTCAGGACCTCTTCTGCATTGTTGGCCTTTACGGCCTGAACGAAATGTTCCTTCAGCTGCTTCACAGCCAGATTTCGGGAGCTCAATTCCTCCATGAATTCATAGCCGGTCGGGTCTTGCATTGATTCTAAGGCTGTCCGCAGAGCATGGAGGAGGTTAGAAATGAATACACAGATAAATGAGATAAACGAATAAAGCATTTCTTGCATTGCAAGATCTCCATTGGCCTAACCCTTTGAGTAGTGTAAAGGGGAGGACGAAAATAAGGAAGAGGGGTGGAGGTGTCATTAGGGTGTCAACTGAGGATGAATATAGATCAGTGTGCAACTAGATTGAATATAAATAGAAGACATGGGGGGGGCAGCAAACTGTGCCAAGTCTGAGCCAGCTGTTCCTCTGAGAGATCCAAGGTCAAATATTCAAACAGCTTTAGAATAACTCTTAAAAGCTGCAGGGAGTTAACCCAATATAACATTTTAATCATATTTAATACATGATTTTCCTAGACCCCTATCTCATTAGCATGACCAGAACTTTCTTTCAAAACCCATTGGATAATTTGGTCATTCTTTTTCCACACTGTAGTTCATTATCATTCCACTAGGAGCACTGAAGAGGCTATTCCTGCTCATTTCAAAATGGCTGCCTCCATAAAATCTCAGACTTTTTGCAGAAAAAAAGAAAAAAACACATTTCCAAAACTTTACGATTATACCAAGTCATTTATTCTCATTCATTTTTTTTTATAACTGACTACTTGCTGCATTGATAGAATATAAAACTTGTTAATAAATTATTTATAATACAGTTACACATTGTTAAAAAATATATACCGGTATATATGAATCAAATTGAGACACTTGAATGAAATTATGGTGTTTTTTTTTTCCTGAACACTCATGTCAATATTTTTGCATCTTAAAGTTAAAAAAAATTCTAAAAACTAAACTTTGTAAGTAAGCTTCTGCAAATATCCCAAACACAAGTTTTCTTTTTTTAAATCATAGTTGCTTTCCTCACAACAGTTACAGCAGCACTTCCCATAAAAACCTTAAGCTTGTTTTTAAATATTTGTTGTCTAAATATTAAAATGTATGACAACAGAAAAAAAAGGTTTAAACCCGCTGAGCTAAAGGTTTAACTATAAACATCTGGGCATACTTCAGATCTTTGTTTGGATGCAGTCATTTTTTTCAGGTCTTGCTTCAGATTTTTGTTAAACAATCGCTCAATATTAATCATCTAAGCTTAAATTTTAATAGATGACATGCAGCTAATAACATGTGAAAACTTTATATTATTGATGGAGTTTGTAGCAAATACATATTTATGATTTTAGAACATTTGTCACTGTTTATAACAGATAAACACGTTTTTTTGTATCAAAGTAAACAAGTCTTTATTGTCCACGTAACTAAAATAGCAGCCATGAAGGCACAACAGAGGCTGTTTGTCCGGGAATGAAATGAAATGAAAATTGGGACCATCCTCTGTTAAAACGGTCTATTAAGATGACACAGGGGTCCCTTTACATCAACAGAGGGGGTCATCATTTCATTCAAGTGGATCTACTCAGATATCCAAAGTTAAAGTTGTGCCAGCAATCATTACTGCCAATAAGATTAGGCCTTGCAGGTTGTTTTTAATATTTTTCATTCTAACGTTGTTGTGAGCAAAAAATTACCAAATTACCCAATGTACCATAACTTTATCTCATTATAAAACCATATTACACACTTTTGGTAAAAGTAATAAAAAGTTCTTAATCTAAAAAACACAGATGTTTTCGGTCAATTGTTTGATGTAGTGGCTTTACAGGGTTAAAATACTGTGAATTAATGCAAGAAACAGAAACCAACTGGACAGTGACTGCACATTTTATTCAGTGACAGGTGGCTGACCTTTAAAATATTTCTGATTGCGAAAAAGACAGCAAGGCAGAATGACAGAAGGAGGAAGAGGAGGAGTTAGAAAAGCTTTTGAAAAGTGAAAGCATGGCTAGAAGTTGGTGGCATTTAGCATTCGCTCTATTTACACAAAAATCTGACTTTGTTTCCACATGACTCGAATGGTGTGCCTTTGTCAGATGCTCACACACACACTTACACACACACACACACACACTGGCAAGCATAAGGGAAGTAGGATACAACACCTAAAGAAAAACAGTGGAATCTCTATTAGTCTCTGCAAACACCCGATAAAAAACAAGGCTTTTGGAGGGTTCGTACAGCATATTGCTCTGTGTTTACATACAAAAGAGTGCAGTCCTCTGACTGTGACGGGTTATTCACAGGGAGTTACAAAATATTTCAGAAGAACACATCTGGAGCAGTTTATTGGAGTTACATGGAAGCAGTGCAAGGATTGAAACTATATGGAAAAAACATGTGATGGGGCAAAAGTTCTCTCTAAACTAACATTACATCCTTCATAACATCCACATGAATTAATAATTGAAAGGATTATATTGTTTTTTGGCAAATAAAAGTAGGACTAAAGTTATTGATAAATTATTAAAGTCAATAAAACTCTTAATTTCAATAAGTTACGATAAACAATTGTCAGTTGCTTTGAAAAATATAGTAAAAATGACATATTTCTGATCAGGTACACTTGTTTTGCTGCATGGTATTTATTGAGAAGTAAACTGTAGTTGTTTACTTACCAGCAGCTTAACAGCAGGGCTTCTTAAGACAAATGAGGACTTACAAAAAGTAACCCCATTTCTGTGACGGTGACAGGTATTTCTACACAAATTATAAACCGATCAGATCATAAATATGGGTTGTGCACCTCTCACTTATACTAAGAACTCTTAAGCAAAAAAAAAGTATTTAAAACAGTAAAAAAAAAAAAAGGTAATTAGAATAATTAAAGTCTTAAATTAAGCAATAAAACAATTAAATTAAAGTACTCTGCATTAATAGTGAGCGTTTTCCATTATTAAACGATCTGGTACAATAACATTTTTTACACTATTGCCTCTCTATCATCCCACAAAAGCTGTCTTTCAGCGAAAAAAAAAAAAAAACAAATTACACCTAAATCGCTAAATTTGTGTTTCAATGCACAGAACACTCAGAAGCAGGCAGAGCTCAGGTTTGTACAACTCCATTTCCTAAAGGCAGCAGCAGGGTTTACTTTTCTTTATAAAACGATCTCTATAGCAGGTTACAAGTTAAGCAAAAGCAACATCATTGATTATAAGAAGAGGATGTTGAATTTTAGGAGCTTTTCTTTCTTCGTTGTTGTTTTGCATTATTGGTTAGACAAGATAGAAATGACATAGTACCTGAAAATCCCCACGAGACCCAGTCCAGTAAATGCAGAATCCCTATTAATACTGTAGGAGGAGCTTCATCCTGCACGGCCCGCTGCTGTGGTCACATTTACAGGATTTTTGCACTCCCAGTCTTCTCACTGAGTCCCAGAGATGTTTCCTTCAGGGATGAAACTAAGCAGCATGAGGACACCTAGTGGTGGGAGATGAAAACTGCCCCCTGATCTGCACCACACAGGGCTGACCTATCCTTGTAGTGTTAAAGCAATAGGTCAGCGCTTCATCTGTATGTACAAACACCTACTGACATGGCACGTCATCTTAAATCATTTGTATTTATCCCTGGAGATTTTCCCGTCCACTGCTGCTGAGGATGCTAACAGAAATGTCTCTGACGATGATATGGAAAAAAGGATGAGCTTTTCCTAGATTTTATCTGGATATGAGAATAAATAAACTCAATTTACAGCTATAAACAGCAAAATAAATAAATCACAAAATTCCGAGGCGGTTAAAAACACAGGGGGCGTAACATGAGGCCAGATGACGGGCAGCATTCTATTGTCCAAAGTCTTAATTTGGTATAACTTGCTGGGTCAACAGGATATTCACAACTTCTGACTGTCGCAGGTGCAGCTCCACCAGCAGGAGAGCCTCAAGGTTCATTCCCGGGACCTGCTGTCTTTTTCTTCAGAAAGATGCTACTAGGTTTGGTGCTACAGAAAAGGGAGAGGATTCTCCTCACTCTGTCGCATTTCCTTTTTCACCATCTTTCTGTTGCTGCTCCAGCTCTTTCTTCCGTTGCTTCTCACGCTGCTTCTCCATTTTCTCCTGGTTCCTTCTGGCTTTCTCCATGAGAACTTTAAGATCTTTGATCTTTTTCTTTATGACCGTACGATCCTGGGAGGAAGACACTCCAAGGGCCTAAAAAAAGCCAAAATACATGTATGTGTTCAAATAAAACTGACTTTGAATATTCATCTGTAGTAATTAGTATTTACTCATTAATTAGTAATGAGTATCCGAATACTTGGATATTTAAATCCCCAGGTAACTTAATTATCAGTCCTAAATGCAAAATAATATTAGATTTTATGTGTATAAACTAAATAAATGGAATGCGCTACTGTCACCGGAAGTAAATAGACTTCAAAATAAAGTGTCAGTGAAACTTCTCATTTTCAAAATAAAACTATTGAGGGATTTTCATAGGTGAAGAAAAATGAGACTAGAATTCCGTTTTCTAAACAACGGACCTTCAAATTTAATAAACAATTTGAGTAAAAAACATATAATGACTATGAATGTAAGAATATTACAAAAATCTTGTGACCAATTATTTGACGTCATGTGACTATCTGTTAACATGAAGCTGTACCAGAACCTGTAAAATGTTCATTTAAAGTTTTGGGGAGTTTTTTGGTTTTTCGACTAAGGATTTAAAAATGTCCGTTCATAAAACGTGTCTGTTGGAAACACTGTTGTCAGTTCAGATGAAAGGACTGTGAGTGTTTTCTATGGCCGCAGACAACAACCTACCTTGCTTTTTTTTGCCTGTTTTCTCACAATAACGACATTTACTATCTTGTTATCACAAGAAGCATTTTTTCAACTTCATAACAAGATAGTAAATGTTTGTTAGGAATGATTAGAAACAGAATAGTTAGACACTCCCTTTTGCATTTTATTAAACTAACTTTTACCTTTTATTACATTAATGGCTTAACCTCGATTTACTATGTATTATCATCTCAAAATTATATTACACTCCAGACAGAGCACAACCAAGACTATTGTCTCGCAACATTCCTTTAACATCCTCCCTTTTTCATCTTTGTGTGTTCTGGTGTATGCGTTCTGGCAAATGTCTGCAAGAGATCTGACACTTTAGGTGCTCTGACCTTCGAGCATCTAGCCTGCAACAGTCTGTGGGTGTGTTTTTCACACCATGATCCATCGGATGATCTTCTGAATATGCAAATGCAAGGTATATATGCCAGGCCTTTTGCTGAACCCCGTTGTTCAGACTTTGAATGCACTTTGTTCATCTGTCTGTAACCCTGCGTACAAATCTGTGGTCTTTGTGCGGAGTAAACCTACAAAAGATAAGTAACTGTCTCTGAGTCGTTATTCATTATTTCTGTGTGCAAGAAGCTGACGGGGTTACGAACTAATACAAATACAGTCCTTTCTAGAAAATCCAGTTTCTTCACAATGTTGTTATCACAAACTGACAAATTTTGTTATTCTGAGGCAACGATACTTTTTTCATTTTTCTACAATCCGAAGAAAAACAAAGGAGTCTGCCAGGGAAAATGTCGAACGCTGAAAGAACTGATAACTATAACTGATTACTTTAATGGTGGTCTAACTGGAGTTTATGCAGATGTTGTCGATCACAAACAACGTCCAATTCAGTCACTGTCATTTGAGGTGGTTAGCCCGGCTGCAGCTGCGCAGGCGGCTGCAGTTCAGAGATCCTGTGGTTGTTGTCAGTTTGATTGGTGACCAGAGGAGAGGTTACACGATGATGCAAGAGAGGTGCAAGACGGAAGAACTGCGAGCCACGCGGGACCTTGTCTGTGATTAACGAGAGAAAAACCTCTTTTCTCGTGATAAAAAGAAAGTAGGTGTTGTTCTCAGGAGAAAAACTGTGGAAACATTTTTAGGATTCGTTGTATCATCAAATGAATCAACAGTAAAGTTTATGTTTTGTTTACTGCTGACCAGGAAGTTGACTTTGGAGGGGGGACAGTGTTCAACGTGATAAATACCATAAAATGAGTTTTTATCTGTTATGTTTTGTTGATTCCTATCTTTTCTAAATAAAGGTATGAATGAGGGTAATTAAATACATATTATTTTAATTTTCGTGCATCTGTTTAAAAGACACACATATAGCAACCATATGATCTGCGAATCGCCACCTAAGTAAGGATCGACAGCCCTATTCATCATCAATGTGTTGAGTCAAAGTACCTTAAGCTCCGAGCTATCCAGCTGCAGAAGCTGTTCTCCGTCCACATTTTTGGCAGTGAATTCTGGAACCAAATGCTCTAAGCTGAGGCCCGTGAGCCAGCGGGCCACCTCCTGTGAAGTCCAGTCTGAAATGCTGCGGTTCTGCCACTGAGGCTGCTTTGAAAACTGCAGCTCGTCTAAGAGCTGAACATTATAAAGCAGATAAGGAGAGAAAAAAGACAATGAAGCCGTCTACAAACATGGCAGATCTACATGCAGTTTATGAAAGATGTTGCAGAAAAATGAGATGGAAGTGCATTCCAGCTTACAAAGAGACAGATGTCCAGCAGCCCTGAGGCAGAAAATACAAAATGATGGAAAGCAATTGATACTAAAATCCCCCAAACTGCTGAGAAAAACAGAACGTATTTTGGGGATTTGCTATTATTTTTTATAGTGTTTACTTTTTTGTTCATAAATTGTGTTTCCATAAAGAGTTTTGTGTTTTTGAATGCTTGCATGTTGTGCATCAGGGCTACCACATGTTCTTCCTGTCAAAAAAGCACAAACAATCTTTTTAAATCATAACCATGGTGTGCAGCAATGAGACCCAGACAAACAACTCATGCTGACAAACACGAAAACACACACAGTCTCACCTCGTCATCTATCATATCCAGACTCTGAACGGAGCAGCATAGAAAACAGCAGAGAAGGACCGGGTTGGTGACAGCAGAAAGGAAAAGGCTTTTCTAAATTTACATTTGAGGTCAGCAAAATCTGTTCCAAGGCCAATAGGTGCTGTTTTTACTAAAAAATAAAAAATGTATTGTGTTTTTTATTTTATTTTACAAAGTTTTAACCCTAAAATTCAAAAGAAACTGTTGTTTTCCTGTGATTTATTTCTATTTATTTATTTTGAACTGATAAAAAAAAATCACAATCAGATATATAACAATAATATTCAAAGTTTCAAAAAAAGTCTTTTCAATTCAGTTCAAACTTAAAATTAAACAAAATGTTTCTAGAGAATTAAAAGAAACCAGAAATTATGGTAAAAAGTAAAACAAAAATCAATATTAATGAATTCTGCTGAGTCCCTTAAATCTAGTTATTAAATCAGCTTTTATAACTGCTTTGAATTTTTTTATGGATTGTCATTTTTTTAATGTCTTCCCTGCAACTATTCCATGTCTGAACTCTTCCTGTGGAGATAATGTGAAGCAGGAGTTTTCAAACTTCAAACTTTACCTCTTTTTTTATCTTAGTTTTCAGATGACTCATGTTTTTCATAATTTAATATAATATAAAGATTAATTTTGTTAAACAGTAATAAATGGAACCAGATCCATTTACCAGGTAACAAAAGGTTGCCTACAACAAAAACTATTCAGTCTCTATTCATTTTGATGTCAAAACAGACAGAAATATTGATTTACAGCCAGGCTCAAAAAACATTTTCATCTTCTTTGTTTAGTTTTAATATTCATTCCAACTATATTGCTGTTGAATTTAGAATTTCATTCGTCAAACACAAGCATTTTTGCCTTTTTATAAATGTATTTCAAACCCAAAATGAAAATAACCAGAAGAGTTTTAAAAAGACAGATAAAAAAGGGGACAGGATGCCTGAACAGGAGCGGGTGGATCCCACCCATTTTCACAACAACTTATGTTCTGCATATTTCTATTTACTATCACTATCATTGACTATTATTACTATTTTTTTTAAAAACATTCACATTACCTTCTGTATAGCACCTATGCATAGATGACATTTGCTCCTTTGTTTTACGTATTTTCCCAAAAAAATTTTTTCCAAAGATCAAGGCTTGAAGATGTTATATTCCGGCCGAGTTTGTGACCAGATAAAAAACTGAACTTTATCCCTCATAAAAATCCTGACCTTTTGGAGTTTGGACTTGAATGGAGCCAACGTCTGTGAATTTAATGTGCCTGTTTTATTACTTTTACAAAAGTGTTGGTGCACATTTAATGAAGTTGTATTCTTTTCAATTATTATTATCATTACAGTTTTTCTACAGACTTTTAAATATACAATTTTTGAATATGACATTTTTCAAAAGCTGCAAGGAAATCAGACAAAAAAGAGAAAGGAAGCTGAATGCATCACCAAAAGATTGGCCCACCCTCTAATTTCATTTTGCCTTCTCGGTCCTCAGTAAGACAGATACGGACACAACTACACAACGCCTAAACTGAGCATTATTGGATCCACCAAAACTGTTTTGTGGTTTGAGTACCTCGTCAGAGGAGAGCTGCAGGCCGCGTGACCTCCTGGCCTCACTGAGCAAACCGCTGATCTCCACCGAGCTGCTGCTGCTGCTCGCGCTCACATCATCGCTCAAACTTGGCGCCTGAAAAATCAAAGCCAAACAGGAGCCAGCTGGCTTTGAGACAAACTCGACTTTATTAGTAGGAGTGCTTATTGACGGTTCTGTGATGATTTATCGATCAAAATCAGTGTGATCCTGCTTTTTTCTACCATGCAATGTGGTGATAATGTTGAATCAAAATCGCTCATTCAAACCCCAGCTACCTAAAACACTCAAGATGTTAGACTGCCTATAAAAGGGAGCTGATGATCAAGAGGGACAAAACTGGAGGATGTCCAAACCAGGCTGTCTTAAAAAGTGTGAGACGCTGCAGACATAAAGATAAGTACACAAGCCTGAGTCATCAGTAGATGAAGGCTGTTGTTTTTTCATGGTTAGCACTCAATGATTCACAAAGTAAGTGAGATTTTAAAGCCTTATGGTACTACAATAGCCTTTTAGCTTATTAATTTCTCACCTAAAAGCTTCAGATTACTAGTGTGCATACCTTCCTTGTTGATTTTTCTTCAGCTAAGCTTATCCTCAGAGACAGAAACAGACTTAACGGGACTTTCCAAAATAATCTTTTTAGTCCTTTAGTAACCACATCTGATATTACTCTCAATTAAAAACTGTGTTCAGGCAAATTCTTGCACCAAAGTAGAATCTTTCATCCTAGTGATGCACATACCGCATTTGGGACAAGAGATATTTACAATTATATTCATCTAATCATTATAATCACTTTTAATTAGGCAATTACAGCGCCGTGTAATAATGATGCATTTCTGTGAATGTGGCAAGACAATTTCCAGTCAAAGTAGTCGTTATTTACGTTGCAGAGTGCAAGCTAATTTTCTCTTTTTACTGATTATGTTAAATAAAATAAAAAGTGAAGAGAATACAATACCACATAATATGAATAGGAGAAGAACTGAGGCCACATTAGTGAGTTCTGATGAAGGAAGTACAGTGCTTTCTTCACAAATGAAACGCCATCTCCATCATATAAGAGATGTTTCAATGTATTGACTATTTTCACAGCTTTACACCACAAATCTGGTACCTTTGCTTTGAGCTTCCGTGGACTTTTCTCCGCTGATGGCTCTGCGGAGCTGCGAGAGAGAAAAGTGAAATCGATGCTACCAATCACTGCATGACTCACAAAAACACACTTAAAGGTCCAGCAATCATAGCGGTAGGTACAAGAAATCTATACCTGCTTGAAAAACAGATTCTACACTTTACAGTTCCTTAATGGGGCTAGAGGAGCAAGTCTATCAGAAAACACCCGAGAAAGGCCGTTTTTATCATCAGGGAACCAGTCAGAAGAAAACAATCTGCATCAAAAATGCATCCAGTCACCATGACAACATGCAACCCTCCCCACAAAAGGGCCCCGACCACATGCTTGAATCAGAAAACTTTATGATAAATGCACAAAACCAAAGGGAACTAATTCATTACATGACAAAGATGTGGGAGTTATTTTACCTGTTTGCAGATCTGGAGTCCTTGTCTTTGGTTTTCCTGAGGGAGGAGCTAAAGGAAAAGAGAAAATGTTTAGTAAACTAGAGAAGCTTCGAATTGCACCACCCAAAAATCTTTAGTGCTTTGGCACCAATCAGTAGTCTGCCGGTCTCCTCCATAAACATTTAAATAGCATGGCAGGTTTTCTTTTGGTAAACTTTTCAACAAAAACATTTTTTTTAAGTTTTGCCCAGAAATCTTGTTTTGCAGTTATTTAAATTTTGTATGTATTTCATTTGTTTTATGGTGCTGCTACTACAACTGAATTTACCTACAGGGATTAATAAAAGTTGATCTTGAATCTTGAAATAAATATACATTTTGGTCCATTTAAAATTTAAACCAAAATATATTTCAAAAATGATTAAATTAAAAATGTTTGAGTGCTTCTTCAGCACTCCACTTATTATTGATTTTGAAACTGGATCACATCATAATTTGTGGAATACTGTAATAATCTTCTCTGAAGACAGCTGTTGGTACATATCATTATTTCACAATATTTTAATTAGAAGGTGCCACCCCTAATAAAATATGATTTACATGTAAAGAATAATAGGGATGGGATTATATCAGTTTTTTTTTGACAAACTAAACAATTCATGGATTCAATGTGTCATGTACTGCATATATATGAACAAATGTGTATTTTTATGAGTAATTATGATGGCATAATGTGTATGTGAATGTATATATGAATCATTTCTGGATTTTTTTTCTATTAAGCTTCAGCTTTGCCAGATATCTGGTATTTACTAGATATATAAGCTGTTATTGTCTATCATTATTATTAATGCTAGAGTGGATTTTTGGCCACTATTTTTCTCCTCCTTGGTAAAATGAGCCTTTCATCAGTGAACTTTCACTACCTCAACCTCAACCAATAAAGGGCTTCATTTTCCAAAACATTAAATGACAGAGATCCATTTAAAGAAGAAAAAGGGGAAAATAGTATGTTTTTGAAAACTTACTCTGGTTCCAGCCCCTGTTTGTGAGAGGGGTTTAACATGACTGAAGTCTGGAAACCTGTTAATAGAAAAAAAACATGAATAAATTAACATTACTCTTATTTGCGACAAAATAAAACATTCATCCTATTAATTGAAACATTGGTTTGAAACTGAGGTTTTCTCAAGTATGTCAATCTAATACAATGAGCTCAATAGCTGCGTTTACATGGGCAAAAGTAATCGGAAAGAATGCCTGATCGGAAGAAAAATGCGTCATGTAAACACGCCGTTCGGAATACTCTGCCCTGATCAGACTCGTTCGGATCAAAATTTCTTTCCGATCGAGGTAGGTGGGTTATACCGATCGTTTATCCGATCGTTGTGCATGTAAACGGCTCATTCCGATCGTGTGTCACTACTGCTCTTGTTTCCGTCATGCATAGACTCTCCAGAGAAAGCTTTGGAGCGCATACGGGACCGACCAGCTGCTCTGCGGACGCCCCGTGCAAAGCGCCGCTCCGTCTCTCCCCCCTGGCTCTTCGCCTCTTTTTAACCCCTCACGAGGGGGATGCCGGGGAGGAGCGTTTCGTGCCCCGTGACCGAGCAACCGAGCTCTGCGTCCGGGTTCGGGTGCAGGTGGACCGAGTGAACCGTGTCTCAGAGTCTGAGCAGAGCAGCCGGATTTATGAATGTGTGTTTGAGGGGAGGCGAGGATTCTTTGTTACGTGTGCGTTTTGTTGTTTGTTATGTGTGGGAGACTTGGATGGACTGTGATCCGTCCCGTCGCTCCGGGTTAGCGGCTTCCAGCTTCAGGAGAGCCGCGTCCGAGCAGAGCTCGGACCGCCAGCTCACACAGCGGCATTGGGGCGGTGTGTGAGCTTAAAACAGAAATGCCCCTTAGTGCTAAGAAACCGTTCAAACAATGACGTGGATCTGTGTTTCCAGTTGTGTCCCTAAAAGATAAAGGCTGAGGTTATTCCCACATATTTATGTGCAGCCAAGATGCAGATTGCAGCGTTTCCCGCATGGATTAAATTTTATGTTCATAGATAGGCTAAATGTTGTTAGCCCGTGTTAGCCTCTCCTTCCAGCTCTGTTCTTCTACAAAAAAAAAGCCACTGACAAAACGGATTAAAAATAAAATGATGAGCGAACAGGCGCTTCATAATATTCATAACATTAATAAAAGCATGTTTGGAAGATCGTCTCATATATTACCGAGCTGCTGCATAAACGTATGTGGCAGCTGTTTGTTTACAACGGCACTCATGTCCTCTTCCTGGATTTTTTAACACTACTGCGCATGCCCAAAAGATTTATTATGACCGAGAGTGTGACCATGTAAACGTTTGTTCTAATCGGAAAAAGGATTTCTGATCCCATGTGCACGGGTGAAGTTTAACCCGACCATCGATCCGATCAAGATATTCCACCCATGTAACCGGGGCTATTTACTTTACTCCAAATAAACTCCAGAATATAATCTAATTCAGTCCAGATGATTCTATTTTGATTTTAATCTTTTAATCTATTGCAAAAGTCAAAATCTTAACAGCTGTGTCATTTTCTAGGACATATTTTCTGCAGGAGTTCTTTAGAAATGTGCCTCTATACTGTGACTGTTGCCACGGAGCAACCCTACCCCTCTTCCCGTCACCCATAACAGAGCTATCTGTTTACAAGGTCTCCTGCTAGCCTACAGCCCTTCATATCCCCAAAATAAGATTACAAAACAAAAATTGTTAGCAACGTTGTAGCTATCCAGTCGTACAGTTTAGATCCAGATTCCAGCTCAGACCAGGAAAACAAAAACGTTCATGGATCTATTTGTCTACAAGTGGATGCATCAGAATGGAGCAGAGCAGGGAACTTGTTGCAGGTTTGCTACACACAAATAATCTCTTTTTCAAACTACATATTTTGGTCTGCTGCTGATTCACAACAATTTGAATAAAGAAATATTCAGAAATGCAATTTTGAGCTTGATTTTCTTATGATGTCAAGAAAATGCCTGAAGAACATTTTTAAAACACCATTTTCATTGAAGTGGGTCTTTTAAGACAGTTTTATGACTTAATTTACATAATAGCCTTTAACAAGTTTTCAGTGTACAGAAAAGGTAAACATCAAAAGATGGTCTTTTGGTGGACACAAATGACCAACTAACAGCGAGACACACACCCAGGCCTGATCAACCTGTGGTGGGCCCACCTTAGCAGAGGGTGTATTGGGATAAATGGCCGAAACACCCTAAGATGTTTAGGTACACAACTGATGATGTGTCTCGCAGGCGAAGACCAAGAGCTTTTGAAGTTAAAGTGGTAAATGTAATGACTGTAACACCCAGTCCTTTCTAGAACATTAATGAGTCTAAAGGAGAGTGTGTTAACCCTCACAGCCATTATAAAGCACCAACCATGCAGTGTTTTTTGTGGGGAGCCCTCTGCACTGCCAGGCGGTCTGCAGCCTGCTGCTCCTGCATCAATGTGACTCCCTTTGTAGCCCTGAAGACAGACAGACAGAGAATATAAATATATATATATAGATTTCAGTAACAAAAATGTAGCAGAGGAAACAATGTTAACACAATAAGAGATGGGGAATATGAGGAATAAAGACAGTCTGATTGAAAGAAGTAAAGCCGCAGACTAATCTGACACAAGTCCACTGACATACTTTAGCTTCTTCTAATTCCTCGGCCTCTTTTCAGCTGGAGTCACCACACCGCCTTCTTCCTGTCTGTTTTCCTGCCAGCTCTGATCCCCACTTCCTCTAATCTGAGCCCAGTCTGGTCGAGTTAAGTGACAGTATTAACCAGATTTAAGCCTTTCATCAAGAAAAAGTCCCTGCTTGTAATTATCACACAGAGAGGGACAATGAGTTCTGAAAGCACTCAAAGCGGTAAACCAGCACACAGCGCCAAAGATCCAAGATCTCAAGAGCAGGCACAATACAAACCTCTCCTTCTGTGGAACTGCAGCCCCTTTTGCTTGGTGAGTGTGGAGAGCCCCCCTGCAGATCTATGGCCACACAAACAGAAAATGGTTATGCTTCCCCACTGCAGTGGGAGCCTTCAGCAAAAACACACAAACATGAACGCTTTCATTTTAAATGTCCTCTTCTAGGCTGCTTCAAAAACCAAACTCTAACAAGATCCCCTCCGTTAAATAGTGAATCTTCAGCCCATATATAGCAGACATATCCTGCTATCTTATTGAAATACTAAATCATGCAAAAACACAATTTTTTATCAGCAAAACTCTCCTCCCACATGTTTTTATCATCTGTTTATTTCATTCAGGCACAGACTGTAGTCATTTATTACGTTTTATACGGTCTACTCTGAACATCAAAAATAAGACTGCAGAGCTTCGGGGGGGGGGGGTCATTTTAGGTAAACAAAATCAGACAGACGCCATCAAAATACTTTTTGTTTCACATTTTATCTGCAAAATGATGCAAGAATCTCAAAAAGGATATTTGGTTTCAAGCTGCTTTAAGGGGACCGAAGCATAAACTAGATTTGAGATCTGCATGCAACTGCCTGAATTACAGTCTGTTGGGACAATTCTTCCTAAAGACCACTGCAATAAAAACAGTGTTTTTAACATATTCGTGTGGCATTTTTCTAAAGATATATATATATATATATAAAGAAAATGTTGTTAAAAATTGCATTTCTGAGTATTTCTTTATTCAAATGGTAATGAATCCCGAGCAGAAAAAATGCAGTTTGAGATTGTATGTGATGTGAGCTGGTATCTGGCTAAAAGCTGTACGGCTGAATAGCTCGCTGTTAATGTAAGGGTGGGGGTGTGAGGGGCTGTAAGCTAGTGGGACAGCATGTAAACAAATGGGTGATGGGAAGTGGGGGCGGGCATGCAGTCCAGCCTGAAACTTGAAGGCAAATTTCTAATGAAGAAACTACACACAGGTTTTTTTTTTATATTAACTAAAAGCGTCATAATCATAATTAAAAGACCACTGGGAACGCTGAGAACTGCGTCCCAAACAGAACAGGACCCAGACCTGTGGCTTGTGTTGCACCTCTGCTGGGGCTGTGCTGCTGAGTCCGCAGCCTCTCAGAACTGTTGCTGTTGTTGTTGTTGACCTGGATCCCATTCTGTTTCATCAGCTGCATCAGCTCCGACTCCAGTGCTGCAATCTGTAGAGAGGAACCAATCAATGCTGAAGTGGTGGAAGCATTTACCTCTCAAAGCAGCACTGTTCTGCAGTGACATCAGACCACAAGTTTTCTGCAGGACTAGCAGAGCCAGTGCCTATACAACAACGCAAATCATATTTGTGTAGTAGCTGAATTTCTAATGAAGCATAACAAGAAGCACAGGTTAGTGGTTTGTCTGAGAAAGACGAGAGAGAAATAGGAAACAAGAGGAGGAGCCTGTGTGGGAATGATGTCACTGCTTTTATAGTCTATATCCTCATTAGTATCCTCTCTAACTGTTATGTTGTAAAGAAATAAAGTCCAAAATAACCATTGCCAAGATAAACAGAGGAAGCGACCTTGCTTTAGAAACTTGTAAGTGCCCTCTAACCATCTGTTCATCATGTTAGACAAACTCTAAATTCCTATTTCATCGATGACTGCGTGACATTGCACTTTAGATTCTTTTCTTTGATTTGAACATTATAAGGCATCAAATGCTTCCAGAGAAAAGTGTGGACAGATGATCAAAGATGCTTTACCCTCACTTGAAGTCCCTGGATTTCAGCCAGATGAGCTTTTTCCGCCTCCTCCAGCCGCCTCCTTTCTGCGTCCTCTTTCTGGATGAACTCCACCTCCCTGGATTACAGAGGGGCACAGCAGGGTGGAGATGTGATGTGATGAGAAAATGAGATACATTTAGAACATGCACCGCCTTGCGGGAGAGGCTACAGTGTGATCAGCACGTTTCATCCTGACTGTTTTGCTCACAGTGAAAAGCAAACACCCAAAGTCTGTTTGAATACAAATGCAGCTTTTTTTCCTCCTTCATCAGTGCAGTCCCCGCCTCTCCTCTGTGGCGCCGGACTCAGCTACTGATAAGTATGGAGGGTTAGTTTGCTCACTTTGGTTTAATTTACCCCGCAGGGGCAGAGCCAATTATATGCTGTCAGGCTGGAAGTGAACGGCAGCGGTTGCGAAGGGAATGACCAAAAGAATCACATCACAGAAAAAGCAGAGATCTGCACTGCGTTACTCTACAAATATAGAGCCGATGCTTAGAATGAAATACAATTTGAACGTTGTTTAAATCCAAACAGGTTGGATGTTTTCCCTTCTTGCATGGTTTCCTGCGTGACAGTCCTACACCCAGCCGACAAAGCTATCCAGCCGCTCATATCGACTCTCCACAAAAAACAATCAGCAGCAAAGTCGTCAAAAGTAAGCAAGATGGCACCATTATCAAAAATTAACAAACGCCGTGGAAGCCTGAACTGTCCAACAATCTGATGATGTACACTTCGAAGACCGTTAACCCACTTATAACATGGTCACTTACAAAAGAAAGAAATATTCAGTTTTTAGTACTTTATTCTTGCTATTTGTTCGGTTTAGATAGCTTTTTTCACCAAAAGCGGACTCCCGCTTGTTTTTGTCCAGATGATGAAGCAAAAGTTTGTTTTAAAGAATCCAGCCCTAGTGATATACTTCTTTTTTTTAGGCGTGCATTATCCCTGTGGATTATCACTTTTTAATCAGTACCCAGCAGCCAATCAGAATCGAGAATTCACCCGGACTATAGTATAAAAAATGTCATTTGCTGGAAAGGTTTAAAGTACAAGAAACCTAAGCCAGAACAAATATGCTGAGGATCTACCTCTTCACAGGACGTTTTTTAAATGTTGACCTTTTTACACTGGCGCTTTTAGCTGCAGTGTTTACATTCTTTTGACTACCGTTAATCTTCAACTTTTGATGCAAGTACTGTCATCTCAGTGGATTCTGAAGCGGAGAAAAGCAGTCTTGCGCTGATGTGCAACACTTTACAGTAGTAAAGTGTTTATGCAATCATTGTAAATCAGCTGATTCTGTTTTAGGAGAAATTCAGCCGCTGACATATGCTGCAGGCATGGGGTGAGCAGGTGATACGTAAGGATGACAGGACAAAACTTCAATCTGATTCTCTAATTTCCTAAACAGTCAGGCTGCCTGCACTTGAACAGTACTACAATGTTCAGTGAACAGGGTCACATCACTGAGCATCACCCGCTTCACCCTATGTGTTGTATACGTGTTCACTACAACCTGACGCATAAATGTTTTTGCTCTACGGGCAACCTGCGGGCCCCCCACATACCAGTACAGGTTTGACCATTTTTCAGACAGAGAAGGTAGTTGTGACTAAGGCATGATCTCAAAACTACAGATATGCTTGGTGATCTTCACCCTCACAGAAAGTTCTCCAAATCTTTAAAGTCCCACTCCAGTCATCTTTTTTATCTATTTTTAAAGCGTTTCCAGTGATCTTTTCATTATGGTTATGGCATTTTTATCCACAATTAAAAAACTGTCATTCTCTAGGGCAGTGGTTCCCAAACTGGGGGGCCCGCTCCCTAGGGGGGGGCACGGGGGTATTGCAGGGGGGCGCGGTGGAGTTTAGAAACAAAGGATTTGTATGTTTATGTCAGTGTGGGGGGGCTCAAAAATATTCTAATCTTCAGAAAGGGGGGCCCTGCAAAAAAAGTTTGGGAACCACTGCTCTAGGGCACAGTTTCTACAGAGCAGCATTAGTTCTTTAGAAATACGCCTCTGAGTTGTGGGCAGAACTGCTGGAGTAGAATCAAGCCTCCTCTTACAGCCCCTCACAACCCCACGCTTCCATCGGCGGTACAACAAAAATGGCGACCAATACTGGAGCTATCCAGCCGTACATTTCCCATCCAAATGCCAGCTAAGACTAGAAAACAAAGATGTACTGTATGGATCTATTTGTCTGCTATTGGGTCAGAATGGAGGGAGCAGGGAGACTTTGACTCGCTTGTTTTAGTTCCTGCTCTAAAAAAGAGCTTTTTCAAACGGCTTTAATCTTAAATTATTTTGTATATGTCCTCCATCATGAGAAAAATGCTACACAAACATGTTAAAAACACCTAAAGCACCTTTTTCATTCTTTGAATTGCAAAAAAATGCCAGTTTTTAAGATTTATCTGGCAGCAAAGCTAACCAATCCATTCAAAACAACCCATGTATCAGAGCTCAAATCTAGAGAATAAACATCTTAAAGAGGTTGCTGACTCACTTCTGCTGGAAGTCTTTGATGAGTTTCTTTGCTTTGTTGTACTTCTTCTCCAGGGTCTGGTACTGGGCCTGGGCCTCCTTCAAGTGCTCGTTCACAGTGTGGCAGAGCGTCTGCGCCTCAATCCAGTAGCTCTCCAACTTCAGCATCCTCTCCTTGTTCTCCTCAATGCTGGCCTTCAACTGGCTCTTCTCCTTCTCCCAGCGCTGCTTCTCCCTCTCCACTGATGCAAGCTGGAACAGGGTTTTAATATGCAAACACAGAATAAGATCGCTTTTAGAAACATTATTTTTTCTCACATTAAAGGATAGGTTCTAGGTTTTATTGTCCATTACATAAAAGTCTCTGTTTTTAAATCTTGACTTTTTTTTTTCTTAAAAAGTGGTGTTTTGTCTAATCCTGTAATGGACAGCTATAGATTCAGTCATATCTGCATCAATCTTAGAAATGTATCAAATTAGGCCGTTAACATTTGATGAAGCGCCTGCATTATGTATTTCAGACATGCAGCCTATCTCAGCATAAATGCACATGTGCATTAAGGCTACAGTAAGTTAGACATGAGAAATCTTTTGAGCAGGAGGATATTTTTTTTCAATAAAAGTATGAAATACTTTATACTTTATTTCAGATTTTTTGTTTAATCCCCAAACTATTTTTAAAGATAGGAAAATCTCTGCCGCTACCCAAACTTCAGCCGTCGAGGTGGACAGGCCTTCTGCTCCGCGATGGTTCTGATCTCTTACCTTGCTCTTGAGCTTCTGGATCTCAGCCTCGGTCACTGTGTGTTTGATCTGGAGCTGTTGAGAGCAGAGGCGGGGGAAAGTGAAACCAGAAGAGAGGGCGGCCCGATCATCAAACGCATGGCTGCACAGCCTCTCTGCTGTCGATACGGCGTGAGTGACAAAGGCAACCGACCCCGTCCTGCCCTTGACAACATCCTAACTCTCACACTGACATTTACCCACATGGGGGAAAACTACATTAAAGACAGAGCAGTTTTTATAGTTTTTAAGTGAGAGTCAGAATATATTTCCCCTATTTTCCAGTCTAGTGGGAGAAATATACAGATCCAGCATGGAAAAATAAGACTCATGACAAGTGATGCCAGAAAGAAAAAGGTTTGCATTTATCCCCGGCTAAGAAAAAGAGTCATTTAACTTATTTTTTGCTTTCAAGTAGATGATAAATTAGGTTTAGCAGATTAGATTAAATTAGTAATTTTGGAGCAAAAGTGGTTTGAAGCATAATTCTAATTATTTAAATCATAGAAGAAGTTTGAATTTCAAGTAGCTCGTGCTTTTCTTTTATTGGTGTTAAACTTTGGAATTCACAACAGAGAGGTTTGAAAAGATAAATACATATTGATGAACATGTATTCTTCAGTTTAAAAAATGTTTAGACAGATTAGTCTATAATAAAGGTTATTCATGTATGTTACTTTTTTTTTGTACTTCACTGTCTATTTTTCTTTATTCTTTCTCTTTATTGTGTGGGTAGGGAATAATATCATCTCAAGATATGTCTTCATGTATATTTAAATACACATATATATACTGTATAGACATAAAATAAGAATTCATGAAGTTGTAAGATTGAAAATGTATTAGAATTGTTGATGCTTCATGAAAGATAAAAAGAAAGAAAGATGTCTGAATCTGTGGAAAAAATGAAAACCTGAAGTCAGACTAAACAGAGAAAGACAATAGATGTGAAGGAGTAAATGTGTTTGCCTGCCCTAAAACAAGGGATTACATTTTTACTGGATAAAGGCTGCAGCGCCTGCAGGAAAAGCCGTCACTTAATCAAGTTGCACAGTGAGGAGCTCTGCAGGCACAAAGTGCAACACGGACCAGTACGACCAGCCGCTCAGCAATTTAAACATCAGAACTGAGGCTAATGTCTGAGCGTTTGTGCTTTACAGGAATTTGATTTGTGGGCAAGATAATTTCATTTTATTTTTGCTAATACAGAAAGAATAATACAATAATACAAAGAAGTACCGGTATTTTTTTTTATTCAGAGCTAATTAAGGGAAAACTCAGGAAAAACAGATGGAAGTGCAGACTGATTCAACTACACGGCAGATAGGAGTAAAGAGTTCAAAGCCTTGCTTAAACTCTGCATCTAATCATCCAGAATAAGCATTAAGGACAGTGAAAAGCTCCTACATCTTTAAAAAAGAGCAACATTTAGCAGTAATGTTGGAGCTTATTCTGTTTGCATCACTTGTACCAAAAATCAAGTTCAACCAAAAGTGTTGAACTTGTTCTCATGAAGCTCACAGACTTCATTCTTCTGGTCAAAGCACAATTATACCTCTAGGATATTCACAAAGAAGAACACCAACAAGCATCTGAGCTTACCTCTCTGAACTTCTGGTAGAGTTTTGTGGCGTCTAACTCAGACGGGGACAGGATGTCTTCGGTTTCTGGTAAGTCAAACACCTCGATGTTCTTCTCTGCGCTGGCAGTTGTTGCTCCCGTCTCCTCGTCATCTGTGGCGTACTCTCCTGTCTGCTTCAGTCAGAATCATAGGTCAGAACCAGCAAATGTGCAAATGGGAGGGTTATGCATTATACATTAGTGTTAGAAAAGTTAATTAATACTTTATTTTTCATGATGTGGAAAGTAGTTTTTTTACACAAAATGGCAGTTTTGTCTTTTTTCAGCCTTTTGTTTCTTAGAAAATGAGCATAAACACACTGTTTCTAAATCCATTATTCCCCCTTTTTTCAGCCAAGCCTGTTTCCATGAGCTCAGTGAAGTCCAGAAACTAGATATGACAATAATAAAAAATAAAAGCATACGTGTCACAATCATCATCTATGCTCGCACAGACTTTTTTTTAGCATTTCAAAAGTACCAACACATTTCAGGAATTATTAGCTAATGATTCAAATGTTTAGCTAAAATCCAAATATCTGTGCTTGTTAATGTCTTATGACTAGTTTATTAAGGACTCTTATTATAAAGCGTTACCTTTATTTATATATTTTGAATTATTCTGTAAACATAAAATCTAGTAGGAGGGCTTTTTTATCTCTATATTTAGCGGTTGTCCCTTTGAATACAACATAATCCACTCTAAAATAAAGAAAAACATCATACTGATAATAATAATTAGAAGAAGAAGAAGAAGAAGAAGCATAGAAGTATGTTTACTATTACAAACTCAAGGTCCATTTGCTACAATACAGACAAAACAAATAAAAGGATAAAATAATTTTAAAAATCACATGCATGACAGTAAAACAATAATAATAATAATAACAGTTATGAGTAAAATCTCTCATTTCCAAATAAGACAATAAAAAAGCTTCACCTCTTCAAACCTACTACTATGATTTTAAGATGATAGTTAAATCTAGTATATTTATTTTTCCTCAAAACAATCTGAAATATGATTTTACACATTAAACGCATTGGCCTTTAAAAGAAAACCCCCTACATGGAGCAGAAGCAAAGTGCTGTTTGTCACCTCTTACTTCCTTTTCCATTTCTCCTTAAATCGAGTCCACATCCTGCTGCCCCACCAGGCCCCATTCTGCTTATCAAGCACCACCAGCGCCCCATCTTCACCCTGAGCACCTCTTCTTTCACTCTCTTTTATCCAAGTGTTCCATTTTAATATTACATGTCGCTTAAGATTTCAAAAAGCCCACTTAGTTGCCAAAACTTTGTTGAAAAGAAATGGATTTGACAGCCTGGTGAGGCGAAAGGAGCCAAACACCTTTTAGTAAAAATAGATCCAACAGGATTTATGCTGACAAATGTGAATATCCTGGTTTTCTTCTAATCTACTGTAACTTCTCAGTTCAAGTGGTTTGTTTCAAAATAAAAGCCTGTAAATTCAGAAAGACAAGGATTGGAAAATAATCTATGTAAACTTCAAATTCAAAATATCACAAACCAAATGATATTATCATAGAACATGACTTTTAAAATCCTGCACCTTTTCTTTACCATTAAGCACCGAAACTGTTTGGATTTCGTACAACAGAATTCAACAATTCCATTCCATTCTACTCTATTCGCATCAATCTATTCCTTTATGGGAAAATCAGGGACATGCATTTCCTGACTTCATCTCTGATGCACATTCCCATCTCTGGTTCCATCTCCACTCTTATTATGTTGGCCTACATCCTCATTGCTCTGCCTGAATTCCCTTTCATCCATCTCTCCCATAACACTGCTTGGACCTGATTTGTTTGCATGGGTGGCCAACACACATGGTCCCCTTTTCATAATAGGCCTGCTTGTTGCCATGGTATCGCTCTCCTACTTTGAGGTCTATCCTACTTTGAGGTCTCATTAAGGGAGGAGTTACAGATCAACGTGGTAGTAAAGCACCAATTTCAGCGACAACATAGATCATAGTGAAAGGAAAGGAGAATTTTAGGAGGAATGATGTTCCTTTTAGAGGAGTCTCAGCGTGTGACCGTCTGCACCATGAATGTCTGATTGTCAAAGGAGGGAGTTTCACTTTGAGTGTGTTTGAGTTTAGATGTTTAGGAAAAAAAGGATTGTTGTTGTTTTAAAGTTGGATTTTATTGACTTAACGGCACATTTAGAGGCTTTATAAACCATTAAGTTCATACAATTTAATTTTTTCCTTTTTCAGGTTTAGTTTTTTTTATATATTAACGGTTTTATCAATGAAATCCTGCTAATGAACTTTATTGAAACGTCGCTTTAAATGAAGACAAGAGAAAAAAAATGAAAACTTGATAACTTATGCCTCACATCAATTTAATCTAATGCAAGACAGACAATATTTTATTCAAAAGTGTTTTGGTAAACCCAAATTATTACTCTCAGGTGAAATGTTTTAATTAACTTTTACTACATTTTTATTCAAATTATTTTTAAAAATCACATTACTTCCTGGGCTTTATTAAATGTTGAAATATTTCTTTACAATAAAACAATATTTACTACACTGTATGAATCCTTTATAAACATAACTAAAAGTAACAATATGATAAAATGGCACCATTAATTCTACGTACAGCATATTTTATTCCCCACTGCCTTTATCTTTGGATCCATTCTAAAAGTGTTCCCAGTGGTCAAGTTTAGCCTAATTTTAAAAAAGGTACGGTGTTGTTTTCTAGGACATAGTTTGGGCAGAGCGGCAGCAGTGTGGGTGGAACCATTGCCATGGAGTAAGGCTGCCCCCATTTCCCATTATCCATCTGTTTACGCATTCTCTCACTAGCTAACAGCCCCTCACAACCCCAACTTAACATTAGAGGTGCACCAAAAATGGCGAGCAATGTTGGAGCCATCCAGCTGTACAGTTTTCAGTCAGACGCCAGCTCAGATGAGGAAAACAAAGACATTCATGGATCTATGCGTCTGCCAGTGGGTGTATCAGAATGGAGCGGAGCAGGAAGCTTGTGGCCCTCCCAGCATAATTTTTACATCACAAAGAAGCTTTTTTTCCAAACAGCACTTTTGCATCTGCTCCTGATTCACAACGGTTTGAATAAAGCAATATTCAGAAATGCACATTAGAGATTAATTTTCTTTTATGTGTCCTTTTGCTACAAGAACATGTTAAAAACACCAAAACAAACCAATTTTATGGGAGTGTGTCTTTAAATATTGACTTATTTAGGCTTTAACAGGGCTTTTTATCAGCTCCCCATGTGCTTGAGTTTGACTATAGACAGATGGGCGTGAATGTGTTTTCTCCAATTCACAGTCAAGCAGCCAGATGAGCCCGACCGATGCCTTTTGTTAGGTGAGAAAGTCCTCTTCCCTCCTGGGATTTTCTGTCACATCAAGCCGTGAGAAATAACAAAGAGCCACAATGAAGACTCTATGGAATATTTATGAAGATATTAATATGGATGAACTCTTTTCACTGTCCCGTGCAGCTTTTTATGCTTTTGTCAGAGTTTATCCTCTCAGCGTTTCTCAGGGAATTCAAACGTGCTTCAGTGCTTTACAGTCAGATCCGAGGTCTATTTTTAAAGGAAGGTAATAGTTAGCAGTGATTTATTGAGTCACTATTTGCACTACCCTGTTGATTGAAATTAAAAACCAGGGATCCGAAATTATTACAAAAAAATAATAAACAAGTGAATAAGGATTTATTTTTAGTTTTCTGCCAATGACAAGCACTTTGTTAAGACATTTTTTAGGGATTTACTAAGACCTGAGGATGCATAATTCCTTCATGAAGACGTGCAGAAAACCCTTTCAGTTCACTAGCTAACAGAAGGAAAAACACCTTCTTGGGAGCACAAACAAAAACAAAGCGAATGGAAGCCTGAATGAGGCTAAATCCAACTAAATGACATTTTCCAGTCCATGCAAATGACTGCAAAGCTGTGTCTCAGCACAGTGTGGAGATAGCATGTGTTGCAGGGCATTGAAGCGGTGCTTGTTGGATTAAACCCGCTGTAAGTAAAGCAGCACAGTCAGAGAAGGAAATGCTGAGTGATCAGCTTTTACGGCATCCTCTTAGTGTGGCTGTGAGAGATAGCGTTTGTATTAGCCCGCTTGTCACTCAGTTTTATGGAGTTAACTTCCAGTCAGCTGTCATAAGAGAAGTGCTGATTTACATTAATCAGCAAAAACTGTTTGTTTTTTTCGCCCCTCCATAAGAAATGTGACAGAAGATGAAGGTGCATTTAGGACTGCAGCGCTGGGCGCTTATTATTACCTCGTCATCGTCAGCATCATATTGGGCGTACTGTTGCTCCAGCAGCTCCCTCTGTCTTCTCTCCTGCTCCAGGGTCTGCTGGATGAGCGTGGCCACCTCACTCTGCTGACCTGGACGCTCTCGGCCTATCACGAACCTGCAACAAGGATTCTTCCTTAACAAGGAAACGTCATCTGAAAAAATGCATCATGAGAGGCTGTTAATGGATTATTTCAACCAAACTAAAATGCTAAAATAAAAAGGGATTTGGTTTGCATCATAACACGATCAGCACAAATAAAAAGTGGAAAAGCTTTTAGAGCACTTAGTAATTCAAAGTAGACTTTAAAAAAAAAGATATAAATGTAGAAATAAATCCATGTTGATGTAATGTTTTATTAAAAACAAAGTTTGCCCAAATTATCTTTAGGCTGCTCGGATAATTTGAACGTCTGATATTAAGAGGACAATAGTGCACAAAGACAGCCACCAAACACAGAGTCACAGAGGTTTACAGCCACACAGTAATCAAAGTGATATTTGCTGACGTATCACAGCAGGGCTGGGAGACTGCACATGCATCATAATGAGGAAAGGTCAGGCAGGCTGCCATCAGCCTGGCAGAGGACAAGACCGAGAAAACCACAAGCTGGGCCTTCAAGCGACTGATCATTCATTACTGGAGTTACACTAGGTCACATTTATGAATAGGACAGGACATAAGGTGATTAGTTTTCATTAAGAGTTACATTTGACCTGGAATTAGTCATAACTGTATGTTTTACTGAGAACTTTACCCTAACGGGATCTTTTTGTAAGATAAATGCCAATAATCACATATTTAAAAGACGTTAAGATGATAGACTAGAACAATTTCAAATTTACTATCTATATGATTTTTTTTTAATGTGACACTTCATTGAGACTACATGGGAGTTGGACTGAGGGACTTCTCCACCCTCTTGTTCCAAACAGGAAGTACCCGCTAGCTCCAAGTAGCCAAAATCCCATAGACTTCTATATAGAAATAAACAGCCGTCAATCAGATGGCTGGTCAGAATAACCATTCCTGATCTGATTTTTAAACATGTTCTTGCAAATCCTCTTTTTTTCACAATATTTTTCAGTAGTTTAAGTTATAAACTGACCAGTCAGATGCCTTAATAGGTGGTTTCCCGTCGAACGTTCAAAAGGTTTAATTGACAGACTTCGCGTTGCCTGCTTTCAAATGGCAGGGGCTTGGCTTTCATACAAACTCACTCCTGATTGGTTAGAGTGGTTGCCATTGAAATGTTGACTCAGAGCGATTTGGACCACTGCTTACTAACGATTTCGAGCTCCAACATGGCGGTGTCCATATCCCAAAAAAATGGCAACAGAAATTGACTTCATTTGGTTGGAACCAGTAAACCATTTTTAGAGGGGTGATATCACTTTTTCCAGTTCTCAGACACAGTCAATGGTGGAATTAATTGTTCTTTTAAGAAACTTTGTAATATATATATACAGAAATAGAAGATAAAGAAAACCAGGCTTATAGGAAATTTGTTCATCAGAGCCCCAGCTCTGTTCATCAGAAATACCGGTAGTCCTGTTTTCTATATTTCTTTGCTCCACAATGAGAGGAGGACAAAGAAAAAAGAATGAAAAAGGCATTAAGATACAAGCTAATTGAGTGAATTTATTTTTCGCTGAGCTCTTTCATGTATTTATATAGGCTAAGAAGAAAAATGGCTTTTGCAACAGCAGAGAGCAGTACTTGATCCACATGTGAAGGAACAACTGAGGGGCACCTCACAGAGGGAGAGTTAAAAAAACAAACAGAGGATGGAGAGGGTAAGTGAGGTGCTTCACCAGAACAAGCCTATGGACAGACAGCAAGGAGGTCTGAGGAGTTGCTGACCTGGAAACAGACTTTCTTCTCACGCAACAGGAGACTGTTTCAAACCAAGACAGCCACATGGGGGGCTGGATCAGCGAAACTGCCGAAGCCTTCAGCCCTGATTTATGCCACTGGCTCCAACTAGAGCAGACATGGTTCTAACATAGTACGCAAAACTGTGACAAGATGAAATCCTGCAATTCTGAGAGATTAGTGACATAAACTTCTAATGCAAGGATGCAGAAAATGATCCTGCATTCACAGATTGCCTGTCTTTGACGTTGAGTAGCACCAAGCTGACAGGGCTTTGAGGGTGGGAGCAGATGCGTCTGCTTAACCATGTGCAGTCATGTTTTAAAGTTATACAAAGACAGCATCCTTCACCTAAACTTAAAGTTCAAGTTGGATTCAATTAGATGCACCAAAAGACAATTTCTCTGTTTTATCTGACATTTTGTAACCTTTAAAGTCCCACTCCAATCATCTTTTGATCTACCGTAAAAGCATTTCCAGTGTTTCTTTTTTGTTATTTGAATAAAGAAATACTCAGAAAAGCAATTTTGAGTTTCTTTTTCTTTAAATATGTCCGCCATGATCAGAAAAATGTCACAAGAACAGGTTAAAAAAACACCAAAAACACAATTTTCATTTCAGTGGGTTTTTTAACAAGCAGGGGCTGACTATGACAGTCTCATAGTTACTGTAGTGTTTACTATGGAGGGACATAAATCTCTCCATAGTAATCTTTTGTAAGTCATCAAGCTCACAACTGCTTGAGGAGGTAGCATCAAGTTAGTGTTTAAAGACTTTAATAAATGTGAGGTAAAAAGCTGCATTTTGGTTAAGATGACTCAAGCAGAAATAACTGATGCATTTGAAGGGGAATATCTTTGCTCGGGGCTAAATCACATCTAGTCCCCTTGTAGATGACTCAAGCTAGAGCTGCAGTCCTTCCTGAAAAAAACATGTTACTTGGTACAAGGGTTGCTGCATTTTATTATTATCTTTTTCTTTTTTTACAAACTCTCATTATGTTCAGTGTGGCTACATGAACAAACACTGGAAACTCAGAGTTCTTCGTTGTATATTTTTTATTAAATAACTTTCTAACATTATTAGATTTTGTTTTTTGGTTGGAAAAGTTAGAATCTTCATGATAAAACATCAACAGTGGCTCAGGTGGTTGAGCGGGTCGTCCAATGATCGAAAGGGTCGGCGGTTCGATCCCCGCCCCCACCAGCCAAATGTTGTTGTGTCCTTGGGCAAGACACTTCACCCTCCTTGCCTCCAGTGTGGCCTCCACTGGTGTGTGAATGTGCATGGATGATCTCGGTGATGGTCAGAGGGGTTGTAGACGCGAAATGGCAGCCATGCCTCTGTCAGTCTGCCCCAGGGCAGCTGTGGCTACAACCGTAGCTTACCATAACCAAGTATGAATGAGGATGGAATGAAAAATGGACATAATGTAAACGCTTTGAGCGTCTGGAAAAGCGCAGATAAATCCAATCCATTATTATTAACAGTTGCAGCAACGTCCTCACAGCTGGGGCTCAACACCAATCGAGCCATGACCAAGGTCCTTACGATGAACGTAGCAAACAATGCTCCAATCTGGGTGGACGGTGAGGCGCTGGAAGAGGTAGAAAACCTCCCCTTTCTCAAGCTAGGAGGAACTGACGCAGACATAAAAGTATGCATTGGTAAGGAAATAGCTACATTCTATAAGCTACATAATATATTGGGAGCAGCAGTTCTGACTCTCAAGGTCAAGACTAGGATCTTTTACACCATGGTAAAACCTATACTACTCTATGGTGCTAAGACATGGAGGACTACTGTTAAGCGATGAAGAAACTCCAGACCTTCATCAACACCTGTCTCAGAAGAATCCTGGGGGGGGGGGCGCGCTGGCCCAACAATATCAGCAACCAAGAGTTAAGGGAGAGGATGGAGCAGCAAACAGTTGAAGAAGACGTCTCCAAAAGACGATAGCGATGGATTGGCCACACCCTAAGAAAACCTGCATCCAGCACCACAAGGCAGGGGCTGACATGGAATCCCCAAGGAAAAAGAAAAAGGGGGAGACCTAGGAACAAGCGGCGCAGACAGCTGGAAGCAGAGGTGAAGTGCATGGGTGAAAACATGGAGGCAGCTGGCTCTTGAATCTGCATCATGGTGTTCACACTGGACAAGCCGGGAGGGGCTTCTTCTTCTTTTTTTTGCTACTCTTTTTCATGTCCTCCACCTACAGTTGGAAGAGCTTGGTGCGAAAAGTTGAAGCAGTGCAAATCTTGCAAATCTTGCTCCAGGCCTTTTCTTTTACAGCTCTATTCTGATATGTGAAAGACTTGATGTCATATCATTGCGGCCGGGCACAAACCGCAGTAAATAATTTCTCCTTCATGATCAGTTTTCAAACGGTTGGCACTTGCTTAAATATTGTGGACGCCACCATACGGCACTACCAAATCCGAGTCCCTGTTTGGTCAAAGTTGAACCAGGTGTGTTAGTCTGAATGAGGAAGTGTGCACGTGTGAACGGTAGTTATTTTGTGTCCATTTTGACATGTTTATATGTGAAAATAGTTTGAACCAACAGGTATGTTTCTAACATTTGAGTGTGTGTGGATAGGCCGTGCCCCTTTTGGATTTATTATACATCTACACCTAACAGTGATAATTATAAACGGCCAGCAAATTGTTGCATTATGATGCTTTTTAATTTTACCCCCCCCTTCTATAATCACCCTCTCTCTAACATCGCTCTCTCTTCCCTCCTTTTAACTTCCGTACAGTCCAACAAAAAACAGTTACAAATACAGTTAATATAAAAATGTAGTCTAAATTACAAAAGGGATTTATTCAAATAAACACCTTGTGTGCCAGAAGATTTATAACCTCCTGTTGTGAAAGTGAAATATGTCCAACACAAGAGGCCTTCAGCTCTCGTCTGTTTGCTCAGCTGTTGGACAGCTTCAATGTTCAATGTTCAACCTTCAGTGGCCATGTTTTTTGTACGTAGAGACCAAAAACCGTCCCGAAACTTGCGTTGCTATGCGTGAATGCGAGGGTTTTGAAACCCCAAATATGCATTTATGACCATTTACATAAACTTTTTATTGGAAGTGACCTCTGGAACGCGGGTTTGTCGAGGCCAGTCTGAGCGTAGCTTTAGAGTAAAATCCATGGATATCACAAAAACATCTTTAGGATAGGTCTACCTGTTAATTTTTTTGTAATTACTTTATAAACAGTTTCTGAATTTATTAGAGTGGTGATGGGAGCCTACTGATTAAAAGCCTGGATGGTTAGCAGCTGAAAGTCATGGTTAAATATAGCTAAAACTGCAAATCTGGGACAGCTGGCCATAAACCTCTGGTGATCAGACAGAGTGGAGGAAGGATTTACCGAAGAGGAGGAGGTGCTGTGAGTGATGGAAGGAGACTGACAGAGTGAAAATGATGAGAGGGAGGGGGGGCATGAGCAGTCAGAGTCACCACCACCTACTAAACCATTCCAAAAAAGTGACACCAACGTGCAGCCCATCATTAACTCCACACTTCATGGACTTCTATAATTAATCTCTTTAAACCAGTTAAATATGCAGGCAGGTGACACATGGTAACCGTTCAAGGCCGCGTCTCATACGCTCACATCCTGGGGTGGAAACCTTCCCCTGTCAATATTGGCTTAGCAAACAGCATTGGTCACACCTGCAGACTGTGGTGACATTGTTCTACATGCCTATAACTGCCAGCTATCTTCCAACAAGGCATTTCTACTCAAACATTTATCTTTCCACTCCTACGGAAATAAAACGGAGAGATAACTCCGTAATCAATGTGTCCGCATGATTTAATAAAACCATAAAAGGAGACAAAGGGGGAAGTACAAGGAGTTTGAACCAACATAGATCTGACCCAAACAAAAATGGAAAAGGTGTAGATGAGAATGAGAAATGAGGGAGGAAAAAATAAAACTAAACAGAAAAGGAGTAAAAAAATAAATAAAAAATTGGAGGCTGGGATAGTGAGAGGCTGCCAAGGACAGTTAAAGCTGTACTGCCGCACTTTGAGTGTGACAGCATGCGAGCGTGTACTGTCTGCTTCCAAACGCTTGGAGCCAACAGAAGCTGCTCAGCTATCAAACACCCAAGGAATCTGTCCGCTTGTCACACTATCATGGGCTCAATGGGCTGCTTTCAACCACTTTTGCATCCTGGCAGCAGCAGCACCACTTCATGACAGTTTTCTTAAAATTCGGGGATTTAGCCTTTTTTAGAAAGACAGAGGGGTAACATTTTTGGGGTTTTCTTAAAAACCAGAACTAAAAAATAGACATTACTGTAAATCAGTGATTGTGCGATGTTAAGTTTCTTTGAAAATGTAATTAGTTTTTATTTTTTAAATGTAATGTACGTTATTTTGGAGGCAATTTTTGACCAAATCAGCAAAGAATTTTGGAACACCAGTTTTTGCTGAAAGGGAAAAAACTCAACAGGTTTTCATCCTTTTCGTAATGTCTGAGTGTCTATATTATCACAGGCATGCAGTTTATGTCAAACAGGTGGAACACCCAGACCATCTTATGCAGAAATGACTGAATCCCTTTTGGGGTCACGGAGCTGCTGGAGCCTATCCCAGTCTGTCACAGGGGCACACTCACATTTACGCCTAGGGACAATTTAGAGGCACAAATCAACTTATGAAGCACGTTTTTGGACTGCAGGAGAAATACAGAGTGCCTAGGGCAAAAACAAAGCATGCACGGGGACAACATGCAAACTCCACATAGAAAAAACCCAGCCAGTGTCTTCTCAATGTGCGACAAGAGGGCTAACCACTACACCACTGCGCAGCCTGGAACACCTAGACAAACTTGTTTGGAAGTATCGGATGCTCCTCAGAGATCCATCACTGACAATATATACAGCAAAGATTCAGACATGTATATGACATCAAGCAGGTACATAAAGGAGCCATCGGTCTTATTTGAACCCTAAAAAGGACATTTAAAAACTGCAAAAGAATAAACATTTTGAACTCGTCACTTTTAGAGAACAGTAAAACATTAAATGAAGATATCTTGGTCACCTAAAAAGGCAGTTTTCTGACTCTGAATAGTCTTTCGTTTTTAAATATAAAAGGAAAAAAGTCAAAAACTTAAAATTGTTCTAGTACAGCTTAAGCACATCAAGAACGCTGTCCTGACTAGTGCCAGGAAGTACCATCACATCAGTCCTGTGCTCAGGTCTCTGTACCGGCTTCCTGTAGCTCAAAGAATAGACTTTAAAGCAGCTCTGCTTGTTTTCAAGTCTCTCCATGGCTGCGCACCAAAGTACATCTCTGACATGTTAGCGACATATGAACCATCTCGGACTCTGAGGACCTCAGGGACCGGCCTCCTGCGGGCGCCCAGAGTCAGGACTAAACAAGGGGAATCAGCGTTTCAGCTGTGTTAAGGTTCAAATCTAGACTCAAAACATTTCTGTTTAGCCATGTATATAACTGCAGTGTATTTTCTTTTCTCTTTCCTTTCTTTTAAAGCAAATTTATAATGGTTATTTATGTTATGCACTGTTATGTATTGTACTTCTAAGGCATTTATCTATTTTGTGAAGCACTTTGAATTACTTTGTGTACAAATTGTGCTATACAAATAAACTTGCCTAAACTTACTTTAAATAACTGGTAAACGGGTAGTTTGCTCATGTATAACTGAAAAAAACCTGAATTAGAAATTTAAGGCATAAACCTATGAATAATCTAGTTGCTTGAAAGAGTGATTTGAGGAGGAAAAGGATTATGATTTTGTGTTTCTGAATTATTTAAAAAAATGAGATGTTCAGAATCTACTTCCTGTGCAGACGTTTTTCTCACCGAACCACTCCTGATGTGTTTCTGAGGACAGACGCAGCAAAGCTCTGGGTCACTCCCACCAAACTGGTTCCATCCACCTCCACAATCTGGTCGTTCACCATGATCCTAAACACCAACGAAAAACAAAAAAAAACAAGCATCATTCAACATCTGATGCAACAAAGTGACAAAGTAGTTCGCATGTGAGCTTGGATCTGGAAATCTTATAAATTAAAGTGCGCGGGGGGGGGGGGGGGGGCAGGTTACAAAATAGAGAAACAAATATGCCACAATTACACTGATGCATCACCAAAACTTCATGGAGTAACATGGGATGTGATGCAAATTCAAATAATTTTCTGAATTACTGCAGACTGTTGTTTCTTTCTGTCACAAATGTCCCTGATGTTAGCTCCAGACCGCTGCCCAACCAAGAAACAGAGCAGACAAGACTCAAAGCGAACCAAGGAGAAGCTCATGAGGACAAGGTGGTGAGCTTTTGCCTCCGGGCCGCAGCCCAGGCGGGGCTTCTCCTGTGATCTGGAAATGATGGGAGGTCACATGAGTTTCCGGCCTAAAATTGAACCGCAGATGAAAAATGTATTCACCACTGAAGCGCAAGCTGTGTAAAAGAAACATTCTTTATGAATATTTATAGTTAAAACTGAGAGAGAAACATCAAAACTCAGAGCCATTTTAAGTGAAATGTAAATTACTCTTTCATAACACGAAAAATGAAAAAGTTTTTGTTTATTTCAGTTTGAATTAAAGAAGATGTTAGTCTGAAAACTTTTTTTCATGTTCTAGCACTTCATACAGTATGTAAACAAAATTCTAAAGCTTGAGGACATGTCTTTTTGTTTATTATTGTCACATTGTTATAAAATCAGCCAATTAAGATTTACGACAATAAAAAAATAAAGTGGATCAAAAATCTCTGAAGCCAGTGACTGCCACACCTGGATTAGCAATAAAGAAATAACAGCAAGTCATTCTATTTATCACAATAACAATTTTTACTCTGATACCTTTCTTCTAACATGTTCTTGCTAATCCAGTTTTTTTCATGGTATTTTTTTTAAGAGCCAGTTGTTTAAGTTATAAACTGACCAATCAGATGCCTTACTAGAAGTGTGGCACTTGCTCACCCACACATTCAAAACGTTTGATTGACAGATTTTGTCCAGCCTGCTTTTAGTAGTATGGGTGTGGACTTTCAACAAGCTCACTCCTGATTGGTTATAGTGGTTGCCATAGAGGCATTGGCAGTTTTCATCCTGCCATAAACGAGTTAAACGTGGCTAGAAAAACATTAAACCTGGACCCATTCTTTCTAAATTATGATACTGTGTAATTTTTCTTCACATTAGTTTTTTATTATTATTATTTCTCTGGTTTTCAACTATTTTAATACATAGTGAAGCCTTTTTTACGTAGTTTTGTGTATTATTTATTATTTTTAGCAATATGTTTTTTTTAAGGTATGAATCTTGCACTGACCAGGAGGAGCTTTTAATTTTTATATCCGTGTAACAATGACATAAAAAGACCTATCTATCAACCCAACTTGGACAAATTACTGCTTACTGACAATGTCTGGTTTCAACATGGCTCCATCCGTTTTGCAAATATATGTCGACTGAATTGACTTAATTTTATTGGAGATGAAAGTAAGTCCTTCTCTATAGGTGACATCACACTTGCTCGGTCCAGTTCTTATGTACAGTCAATGGGTCCAACCAGGTTATGCATCTTTCTCAATGAAAGCTGAACCATTGCAAAAGAACAAAAAAAACAAATCTCACACATTCCCATCACTTTATGAACACTATAAACACAGCCAAAGCAGACTACGCCATCCATCTCCTTGCTAGGAAGTGAGAGAGTTAGCAGACCATTAAGCCCAACTCAGGCAGCAGAAGTAATGGCATGAGGAAAATACACATGACCCCTCCTCTGTCTGTGGAGAGCATGAGCTTTTAGAGGTGAATTAATGCGCAAAAGTTCTCAAGCAAATAAGGCAGGCAAGACCACAGATGTACATCACTAACTTTATGGGTGCAGACATGAAATTGAGGCTGAAAGGCTTTACAGAGATACTAAATTAGAGACTAAATGCCCAAAAAAAACAAGATAAAATGTATAGTTTATATTATTTTTGATGGTGTAGTTGCCAGACTAAGATTAGGTAACTTTGGGGCTAAAAACTTACTAAAGTTGAAAAAGGACATTCAATTACAGCTAGGCTTTTCAATGCATGCAGACTTCTTTTGTGCCAGAGATGTCATGAAAACGCTGATGTTCTTCCACATGTCCAGGTTCCTGTGCTCCTGACAGTGAAAGGCAGCCCCCTGTGGGACCCGTGGCTTTGGAACTTTGACAGCTGATCGACTGCCCACATATTATCCGTTCTGACTTTATCCGTTGCCCCCTTGAGAAATGCATTTTACGTCCTACCTTTCTCCAAATACATTGTAAACAGTTGGATTTAGAAGAGTAAAATTAGGTTCAACTTAAAAGATTTCAAACCTTGTTTTTAGAAAAAATTTTCCAAAGGTTTGAAGTCATTTCAACTTCTCTTTGCTCTACGCCTCTCCAAGCTTTTCTCTAAATCAGACAGTCCAGAATTTTCTAGTCCCATAAGGACGACAGATCTAGAAATAAAGAAATCATTACTAAAGTGAGTCCCTTTGACTCCATTCTTGTGACAATAGAAAAACTTGAATTAGGACTCCAAAAACTAAAATGACACTGGCATTTTGGGTTACATTTTAAGAATGTTATTTTAAAGTTCAGTAAATGTAAGGCTGCCAAAAATTGCCATAGCTTTGGAAACAAATATATTGATTTATGTTCTGAGAATAAGTGTTAATTTTCGATTTTATGAGGATTTATTATGATGGACCAACTTGTACTAAGATCATATTCCCTTTTTAAGCAAAATTTTGTTCTAAAATGAGTCATCTTTTTCAAAGAATACAAACCACTTGCTTAGAACCTACTGTATAACATTCTATTTGAAGTAATTCTATCCAACTGCTATCCTCTCTGTCGTATTTTTCCCTTTTTGAATGCTTGTGTGGAAATCCTTGCTTTAACTCATCTTTCTTCTCCTTTATTAGAGGAATAAGTTCATCCCAGAAGAAAACACACTGAACGTGCATGAGGCCTGCCGAATCTTTAAAACGCTCACCGCTGTCCTACTGTAGTAAATGGAGCTGCCTATCAGTGTTTAACTGGGTTTATGGGAAACCCGAACCACACAAACAAACACCTAGTGGCCGCAAGCGTGCGGTTAAAGGGGGCAGAGACCACAGCTTTCCTGCTGAGAAGCTGTCACATCTTCCAACTGAAGCCCAGCGCTTACTCTGTACCGCTCACACTCCCTACTCCACCCACACAAAAGGAAGCACAGGGAATGGAAAAGTCCTGCACTCACACTCTGACATGGATCACTTTAAAACTCCAATTTGATGTCAGAAGACATAGAGACACACGTGCAGTCCAGTGTTTGCCCTTTTGTCTCATCCAACCCCACTGGTGTTAAATCTGTCAGGACACACATGCTGTGTGTTTGTGTGTGTGTGTGTGTGTGTGTGTGTGTGTGTGTGTGTGTGTACAGGCCACATGAAAAGCAGGCAGGCAGAAAAAAAAGGACATTTTTACCTGAAGGAGAACGTTTTATTGCACTTTTTTTCCTGTGTATACGACATTTGCTAAGAAAGCAGCTCTCACCTGGCGTCTCTCTCCGCAGCCCCTCCCTCAATGACAGTCTTGACAAATATGCCAAGCTTCTCCAAGCCTGCGTCAGCACCCACACCCATGCCAATGATGCTGATCCCAAGGCCTTCTTCATCTAAAAACACAGAATACAGGAAGTTAGAGGACATGGGGGCTGTCACTTTTGCCCCCTTTTGATCCGTTTTGACCGCAATTACTGCAAATCAGAACAAAAGAAAATTCAAGAAAATGCAGCTGCATGCTAACATGATGTATTTATTTCATGGGAAGAGGAAATATCCTCCTTTAAGATATGAGATGGCCTTCACGTAAATAGAAAATATCCTGGATAGGATCTTCTCATTTTCCATTCTGCTCTGCATTAATTATTCACAAACTGCTGGAATTACATAACAGCAAGCGGCAGGAGGAATTCTATCTATTTTAGGTGCTTGGCAATTTTGATTTGCAACATGGGAAATATCTCAACAGCACAAGAAGAGTAAGAAGCCCTATAAACGCCAGCATACTGGGAAATCAAGACAAACTGCTCTTTTCCATGCTTTATCAGAGAACTGAATATAAAAAAAAGAAAGAAATGAACAAAACAACTGTGATACCAAGAGGAAAGCCTTTCATCATAAGGAGAGCGATTTCCTGAGTGGGTGATTCTGCCTCATGGGTGTAACTGATATGACAGCACCACCTAATCTATTTAGGTTTTCTTTCTTTCCCACCTTTCTCCAATTCCACGGGGAAGAGCTCCAGTTTCTCCACCCTCTTCTCCAGCTCGTACTCGGCAGACGAGGCCACCGGATCCACCTCCTCATTCCGGCGGTCGTAATCCTCATTGGAGTAAGTGTTGAACACCTGGATTAAAAAGAAAATTCAAGGAGGACCAGCAGTTAGGACTTTAGATTCTTACCAAAGACTTACAAAGTTGAAATATCTAGATACAGATGCTAGAAAATAAAAGCCAAATTAAAAAAAAAAATTAAATAGGATGGCTTCATTATACATTAACCCTTTCTTGAAGTCCCACTGCAATAAAATTTTTGTTTTTTTGTGTTTTTAACATGTTCTTGTAGTATTTACTTATGATGGAGGACATTTATAAAGGAAATTAAGATTAAAATTGCATGTCTGAGTATTTCTTCACTCAAATTGCTGTGAATCAGACGAAAAATACAGTTTGAAGAAAAGCTTATTTTTGGCGTAGAAACTACAATCGGCTGGCCAAAAGGTCCTCTCACAAATAGATCCGTGCATGTCTTTGTTTTTTTTTCCTCGTCTGAGCTTAAAATCTGCCTCAAAACGGTACAGCTGGATGGCTCCTACACTGCTCGCCATTTGTTGTAATGCCAAACTGGGGTTGTGGGGAGGGTTTAAGGCAGTGGAAGGGCATGTAAATAGTTGGATGACGGAAAGTGTGGACTTTGCTCCAACAGTCCCACCCACAACTCAGAGGGGAATTTATGATGAACTCCAGTTAGTCTGCAGAAACTATGTCTTAGAAAACGACAGAATGTTTTGATTTTGTCTAAATATGGCATAATCATGATTAAAAGACCGCTGGGGACACTTTGAAAATAGATCAAAAGAGGATCAGAGAGGGACTTCAAAGAATTGTGCAAAGGCAAATGGCAAAAACCTTTATTTCTACAGCTTTAATCGACAGAACAAAATTAGAAACACTGCGGTAGAAATATATGCATAATAGCAAAGCAACAACTACTACCACAAATCCACCCGATGGCCAACAACAAGCTCCAGAAGAAAGATGCACAAGGAGATTGAGGACAGGGAGGTCTGTTCTCCTCCCTGCAAGGGTCAGCTGTCAGTTCACATATCGTCCTAGCCCAGCTCCCTCTCTCTACTCTCTGCACAGAGCAGAGCGTGCAAGAGTGTAAAAAGCTGCAACTAGACTGACTTGAATGTATGGCTCCTTGTTGCATAAAAACATGTTGTTCAGCAAATGAGCACAAAACAGTATGCAAAGCATTTATGAAGGCATGTCTTTGCTGTCAGCTCATTTCAGGGATATAATGCTTTATAAAGAAAAGTTTAATCTGTTTTCAAATGCTTTGTTTCACTGGTGGCTGTAAATTTGATGTCTGAGCAGGATGCAAGAAAATGGTTTTAGACTGATAAAACTGGGTCTTAAGAAAGTAAAAAAAAGACCCTTGTTTCAAGAAAAAATGTCTTATTTTCTGTATTGCAAGAAAAATGGTCCTATTTAGAAAGTTTTTCAGTAGCAAAATAATCTTAGTTTGAGAAAACATGCATTAGTGAGAAGAATTTGTTGTCCTAAAAAACTAGTTCTTGGTAATAGCATTCTTCTTCCTGAGGTAAGAATTGTTTGCAGTGCACATGAGGACATGTGTCCTCTGTGCACGAGATGCCTGTTTATGAGCTCTCCAGCACACAGTGTTTGCAGATTTTTGCATTATGGACAAAAACAGGCTTCTGTTTTTAGTACTTTAGCTTGCAGGTTCACTGGAAAAAATTGGCATTTCTGGGTAATACTGAACACACAGAGACAGCATTAAAATGCATCATTGCTTTAAATAAAACACTTTCAGCACCTTTTCTACATTACAATAACACCACACGGTGTAAGGAAGGAAAAATTCCAATCAGAAGAAAGGCACTCAGGACTTTTACCCTAATGCCTTTATTTATGTCAACTCCATCAGACACCCCTAAAGGAAAGGAATTCTATAATTAAAATAGCCCTGCATGAATCTACAAGTTCTGATTTATGTTGTAACTGAATTTACTCTGACATGCAATATAATGGGACATACTTAAAGCTTAATTTCCTTTGTAAATGTCCTCCATTCTCAGAAAAATGCAACAAGAACATGTTAAAAAACACCCCAAACACCATGTTCATCTATTGAAAAACGCATATGTTTTTTTTCTTTGGCCTAAAAACGACAGAATCATCAGAATTAAAAGACCACTGGGAACTCTTAAGGATTAATTTCACACTTTTTTGAGAGCACATCTTTTTCTAACTTTATCTTTTATTGAGAAATAAAAAATCCTTAAACAAATTACAGACAAAATGATTTAGATCTAATGATTATTTTTTTTTGCGTAACAACAAAAGCTGAAGAAATCTTTTATAACCCCCCCCCCCCCGCAAACATACAACAGACAGGGTTTTTAATTTCATAATCTAATTTATGAAAAAATGTTTTTTGAAACAGATGGAGGAAAATCAATAGATTGTGAATTTACAGCTTCTTGTTTTGTTTTGAAGAAAACATAAAACACAGTTATACCCAAAAATATTCAGCTAACCCCTTACTAAAACACACAGACACACACACACACACACACACACACACACAAACACACAGACACACACACACACACAGACACACACACACACACACACACAAACACAGGCTGAGAAATGCTAACACCAGCAAGTGTGTTGACCTGAACGCCCTGGATCCAATCCTGCCATTGACAGTCAGAGCCTTTCTAATGGCCTCAGTGTGTGTCTGTGTGCAATCTGTGGCTCGTCATCTGAGAAAGGTCATGGATGAGGATAGACCACTGGAGCAAGCAAAGAAGAGACAGGAAGTGCAGTGATGGGCAAAAGAGGCAACGCCATAAAACTAAAATATAAATTCACTGAGAAGGAAAGAAGAAAGATGGGAGGAAAAGTGATAAGAAATTTAAAAAAAAGTTTGGGTCAGTCAACTTTTGTTTGACAGCTAAAGAATTGAGAAAGACAGGAAAAATCTTGTTAACGTATAAAAAGAATTCGAACCAAATGTACCTATAGAGCATTTTTTACTGCACATACTGTTTTGGAGATTAGAGAATGAAGGCAAAGGAAAACAGAAAATGATTCTGCAAAACTGCTTCCCCTTGACGGCATGAGGATGCTGATGCTGCTGCAAGCTGCTTTATTGCTAAAGGAAGTGAAAATTGGAGATAAGTACTAGTCTGATGGGAGTTCAGCAGACTGTTACATCATTATCAAAATGCATGTATGATTATTTCCATAGGCTGTTAAATTACCTTTAAGCATTAAACCATATGTGTGACTGCTTTCCCTAATGCAGCAATTCATCTTTTTCACGTGATCTGCAGTCTGCCAGCCAGCATAGCCAAGCTGACACTCTTGACATCTCCTAGACGACACAGGAATGGATGGAAGAGACTAAACAAAACCTGACAGTTTGAAGCATATCGATTTGTTCACACACAATATTCGATAAAAACTCCTGGAGACAGTCGTTAAAGTCAGAGCATCCCACGGTTACCTGTTAACAACTCTGTGAAACCATGAGTATGAAAATCTACACACTTTTTGCTACAGCGGATGTGCTGTGAGGCTTGTCATAATGCTCAATTCAGTTTTACTGGAGAACTTTTCCACAATGAGGAAGTCTGCAACCCCATGTGGAGCGTCTTTTCAGATTATTAAAAAAGAAAATCTTCTGAGATTTCATCCAAAACACATCCATTTAAATGGAAATATATTCATCTGCGCTTGCTGCAGTTTCTATGCAGCAGTACTTGGAATTTAAAAGCAGTGTACAGTATCTTCACTGTGGAAATGCCAACTTTAAAAAAGGCTTTTTTGAATCTGTACAAGTGCTTCTTGTTTAGTAAAAATGAAATCATGTACTCCCTAAATCATGACTGATAAAGTTTAAATGAAAACACCTTTTAAGTTTTTTTCAGCAGGTGCAGAACACCCCTCCTCGCTTACAAATCTCTAGTCTTAATGCAACAAACTGACCAACTCTCTACACAGACAAAAACACATCATGTCTGTTTGTGAAACGCCACTATGTCTGCCAGCTTTGGAGCTCCACTGTATATGAGCACTGGACTGAATGGGGGTGACATCACCCATAGAAAATAACTGACTTCTGGTCAAAGTCAATTCCCTTACCATTTTTTTGGGAAAACAGACGTCGCCATGTTGATGTCAGATATAGTCAGATATCGCCAGTAAGCAGTCATTTTTCCGAGTTGGTCAATTTTTCTATGGCAACCACTCTCACCAATCGGAAGTGAGCTTCTTGGAAGGCCACACCCCTACCAGTCTAAAGTGGGCTTGGGAGAATCTGTCAATCAAATGTTTGGAACATTCAGTGTGGGATTGCGTACATTTATTGGGGCACCTGATTCTTTCATTTATAACTTGAATAACTTCCAATACAAATAAAATTCAATTTAAAAAAATTGGATTAGTAAGAACATGTTATAAAGGTATCATATCAATAATGGTTATTCTGACAAATAGAATGACTAAGTGTCCGCTGTTTATGTCTCAATGGAAGTCTGTGGGAATTTGGCTCTTGGAGCCATCAGGCACTTCCTGTGTTTGAACGCGAGAGGGGTGGGGAAGTCACTCAGTCCAGGTCTCATATACAGTCAATGGCTCCAACAAACAGATTCAGTGGCAGTGGTTTCCTTGGTTTCAATCACAGCTGAGGTACATCAATTCATTTTTTAAAAAGTGCCTGAGTGTACACACAGATATGCAAGTAGGACAGAAGGCAGAAAATCCAGAGTAAAAAACAGAATACTGCTTTGATAGGGGAGCTCACAACCTTTGGATGGAAAGGGAGAAATATTTCTATCCATTAACCAACCCTACATGCACCAGCAGCTCAGTCATCTAACTGATGGACAGATTAACTCTGGAAAGATTCTAAAGTGGGGAAAAAGAGGTAAAGGCTAAACATAAAGGAAAACAGAGAAATGAGTGCCAGTAATATAGGTAAAATATATATAGAAAACAATATAAAAAGTTAAAAAATCTTTCGTATTAATCATAAGATTCAAACTGCTGTAGATGGTGTGGGTATAGTCAAATGAAAACTGGAGTGGCTTGGAGTTAAAGCCCTGAGTCATTTTGTCTAAACAGCCTTGATGATATTATACTGGGGCCTTTGCCTTCCAGACGGCGGGCTTTGCCCAGTGCCACAGGCGGTCCACTTTAGTGTACTTTCTTATTTTGGTGTCAGTCCAGCAGAGCCTGCAGCAAATTAACTGCCACCTGGCACAGAGGCATAAGCAGACCTCTGTTATTTTTTGTTTGTTTTTTTCCTGCTGCAACACCTGAACACATTTGCATTTTGACACCTCTACCTTTGGCCACCCACACACATAACAGCAGGCTGGCGAGCTGAGAGGTGATGAAGAAAAGTGTCCAGATTCTGTCAAGAGGAAGTGTTTTCTGATGATAGCACCAACAAAGATTGACAGGCTTTATGAAGAGAAAAAAAAATCTCCACTGCTGTTATAAGAGCAGGAAAATACAGTCAGACTCGACTTTTTTCTTGACACAAATCATCCCAAATGTGAATGTGACACTGACAGGCAATGCAGAGTGGAAGAACGCTGCATGGAGAGCAGAAACAGACCTCCCACGCAGATAGACATTTCCTTTGAGAAACCTTTCTAAAAATGGTTTTCTGGAAGTCTAGCCATCGTCTCCTTGAAGCCTTAGTCACATGCACCCATACACAGTTGACCCTTACGGGTGCTGCAGGTTTTTGGGATGTCCAGGCAGGTGGAGGGTTGTAGAGAGGAACGGCTTCACCTTAGTGGGAGCACAGCTGTGTCCATCAGTTTCCTTGAGGCTCATACAACCACCTCAAGGGAAGTCATGAAAATGGAATGTACCATTGCCATGGATGTGGTAAGTGTATCATGAAGTATTTGTAAAGATAATGTAAGTTACACAACTTTTAAGGTACCAGTGATGGTGTTGTACGTTGTTGGTAAGGTGCTAGTACTGGCTCCACACATGGAGTGTGTAGGTGATACGCAAGTGCCTGTAGAACACCTGTAGGATGTCCACACAAACTACACTCTGATTGTCTAGTTTCCTAAATTCTAACAGTTAGGCTCCACGCAAGGAGCACAGGCATCAGCACTAACAGGCCCCTAGTGCAGTGGGCAGGGTTTGTTGGAGGTTAAAACAGCAGACTGTATACTCTATTTAAAATACAGATACAGCTGTAATCACTGACGTTGCTTCTAACTTCCCATCATGATGTTTCTACTTAAACTGTTCACGAATGTACGATTGTTTTGTTTTTGTCTTGGTACCGGTATGTACTGTATGTTGGATGTTTTGAGTTAATGTCAATTTTTATATTTATTGTGTTTTTAACATTTTGTTAAGTGATTTTATTATGTTTTACTTTTGAATCTGTACAGTGTCCTTAAGTGTTTTGAAAGGCGCTTTTAAATAAAATGCATTATTATTAATATTATCATTACCAGTTCTGCAGAGCAGGAACCTGCTGAAAACCAGTTTTTAAACTGAGACAGGCCTGATAATTTTTCATCTTTTCCTGTTCAATGAATGAATGAATGAATGAATGGATGAATGAATACAAAAATCCAAAGACAAATCTGTATGACACCCTTGCATCTCCCCTACATCACCTTTGCTTACTCTTACAGTTTACATTAAGTGTTCAATACGACGTTTCATATACAGGGTGTCCATAGGAAAAAAGGTTGATGAACATTTCCGTCCTTAAGCAAGCACTCTACGACTGATATTTCCTGCATGACAGCTGCGTACCTTGTACATGCTTGCCCATTTTTCTCCCGCAGACAGCCGGTTTCCACCCATAAGGGCAGTTGTGACTAAGACCTACATGCAGAGATGGGCAACCCCAGGCCTCGAGGGCTGGCGTGTCTGCATGATTTCCAGATACCCAAGTCATACTCATGACTGATTACCTGGATCAGGTGTGTCCAGCCAATTAGAGCCTGCCAGAGCAGGGTATGTTGGAATACATGTAGAAATGCGCCTCTCGAGGCCTGGAGTTACTTATCCTTGAACCAGTGGATGCTCATCTCATCCACAGCAACTTTTGTGCCACATTACTACTGAAAGTCATGACTCCCATATCAACCAAGCTACTGGAGAAACTGTCTGACACAGATTAAAACAAAGAGTGTGAGACTATTTTAAATCAAACAGCAAATTATCATAAACGGCGAGTGGGAGGTTGGAATACAAAGTAGAACAACAACCGGTGCTAGTTGCAGCACATGGCCACTTACTACACTATTCACTTATTAGGATGCAAAATAATGACTTCTACTAGAGGAACGCACAACTTTTGGTGTTTACTATTGATACTGTTTGCTGAACTGTCTTTAAGATTTGGCTGGATGGTGAGTCTGCCTTGACAAATGAGGACATGAGGATGTTGCAGCAGTCGGAAACCGGCGGCGGAAGCTTTGGAAACGCTCATGTGACTTTTAGTCTGTTCTGTTTTCCACCCGTCATAGCAAGCAACTTGTAAATGTGAATAGCACGAGAACAGATTGGGTAAGTGAGTGGGCGCGGGGTGATACTTCATGACACAGACTGCTATGTGGCAACTGACCACCCTCAAAAACCACAAGGCACGGCTCGCCTTTCCCAGAGCATTAAAAATGCATGCTGCAGGGAGGATTGGGTAGCACGAAACAAGCCAAACAAAAATACATCTGCATTCATTATTAAACGAATAAGATACTAATACGCACAGTTTTCAAAGCTGAACCGGTCAGAGATGAATGGAGCAGAAAATGAATGGGAATCTTTAAATTAGTACTGAAAATAATCTGTTGCTTAAAGATGTTTGTGATAGATCGTGGCCATGCTCACACAGAAGGCACCACTGACGAGGAAAACACAGATGTTTGAACTCCATATTTGTTCACTTCAATTACATTTCTTTAGACTACAGACAAAAGCAAGCACACCACACCTCTTTTCAACGAGGGAGACTAACGCTGTCCACAACTTAAAATGACCAAAAATGCATAATGTTGATATAAAATTCTTCGACCATGTATGTTTTTAAATATTCCAACTCCTTTGATGCCCTTTTTTCCACTTCACACATATATTTAATGTGAGGTGCAGAAAAGGGCTACTTTCTGAGTCACTATGGCTGTGTATAAACTAATAGGGTCAGTCCATAAAAGTTCAACAAGTAGCCTCTGCAAGACCTCTGACTCTGCTGAAGGTTTTTGCATGGTGACTATAGCATATGTAACACATTTTTGAAAAACACAAGGAAGAATAAAATTGGTCAACTTTTAGGGATTTCAATTTCTGTTAGTTTAAAAGTTTTTGCAAATTGTCTTTTGGCCCTAAGCTTACCCAACAGGTTTTATTTTTTAGCTGTTATCCATGTGTAGTTATAAATTAAATCATAAATGCAACGTAACGATGGATGTTTTCATTTGAAACTGAATTTTTAGAGCTATGTTAAACAGATTTGCATCAATCCATGCATTTTCTGAACCTGAAGAATCCCTCTCAGGGTCACAGAGCTGCTGGAGCTCTGGAGGTGTAGCTAACCTGATGGAAGCTGTGCCTAAAATGTTTGGTAAAATTTTTGATGAATTGATTCAAACAATTATCTAGATTTAAAATTAAAATGTATCACAATATATAGTGGGCTACACACTAGTGGGCTACATGCTGGTGGAGACATGGTTAGCACTCACAGCGGGAAGGTGCTGGTTGGAATCCTGGGTGGGACCTTTCGGTGTGCATTTCCTCTACTGTGGACTTTATACATTTTAGGCCAATTGATGTCTCTCAGGTGTGTGCATGTGTGGTTGTCTGTCTCTGTGTGGCCCTGCAATAGACTAGTGAACCATTCAAGGTGTACTCCACCTTCACTCAACAGTAGCCAGGATAGGCTCCAGCAACTTCATAAAGGACTTGGGGGGTTTGGAAAATGGATGGATTAATAGATTATGTTTGGCATTCTGCAGCTAAAGTGAAATTATTAGAAATATTATTTGAGCTGCAGTTGTTCTAGGTATTTTTTTGCTGACTCATTGTACAAAAAAGTAACATTTACATTTTAAAACTGGTTCTGCCAGAAAAAAAATCTTCCTCCTAGACTAAACATATGACTATGCTAATAGTTTTGCAGCTATCAATAATTTTTGCAAATACATTTTTCACTTGTGGATTTTTTTGGAACAATTGAGAGCAAAGACGGATAAAGGTTCCCAGATGTTTTGAAGACCGTCGCCCAAAAAAAGACAAACAGCTGAAAAGACGGCGGATTCTCTGTAAGAAGGCAGACTTTCTGGCGTCGGGCCATCTCATTTGCTTGTGCTTCACAGTTCTGTGTAAGGTTGTGCTCCAGATGAAGACGCTTTGGAGTCCCACATGTTTACAAGTTGATCTAAGCACACAACAAAATGTCATTTGCAGAAAGAAGAGTCAGGCCAGCCTTGCCCCCACCCCCACCCAGTGAATTAAGGACAAATAAATAAGCTCCCAATCCTCTGGAGAAATAACCATCTCCTGATGCCTAACAAGGAAACTTGGTAGCTTTTTAGCTCTAACCACTTTATTATCCTTCTTCCTGCATAATTAAAATTAGTCACCATAATTTAAGGACCAAAATAACATTCCCTCTTTCTGTAACCAGCATTGGCCCATCTACCGACGTTACCACAAGAAGAGCGACACACATCTATATCATATTGATTATGGCTGTGAGCTCAGATCCATTCAATTCAGCATTCCACTAATGGTTCAGAGATTTCTAATGCACACAACCTGCATCTCTATGATGCAGTAACGGACGGCATGCGGGGCGGTGAGGCGGATTACAGGCAGCCAGTCACAAACCATTTAACTGCTGGAGCAACAGTCACAGCTGCTCCGGTTTTTCAAGACAGCGAAGCGTCCCGAGTGATGCCAACGCCGTTCGTCTACAGTCTGCAGATAAAAAATGTGATTTATGTGGAGGGGTGGAAGACAAGACCACTACTACCAACAAGCTAAAAGGATATTAGAATCCAAGCGCTGTCGAGATTAGATCGTCCAAAACTAAAGAAAAGACTAGGGCTGCCCGGTATGAGGAAAACTCTATATAAGTAATCAATAATGCAATGGCGATATAACTTGTGATACATGAAAAACAAGGGAGCAAAACAATCAAAAACATGATTTCCATTTCACTGCAACAATTTAATTTGAATAAGAGTCAACATAACTTAAATCATACTCCAAATAACCCTCGTCTACATGAGGCAAACATCTAACATAAAAGAGGTCCATCCGATTGTTCAAATGCATAAAGGGATTCATATGACTTGTTAAATACTTCAAACTGCCATAAAATTATTTAAGCACATTTAAGGAAACCAATTATCGTGTTTATTTTCCATCTTTTGCAATATGCATTTTGCATAGCTTGATATTCCAATAACGTTAAATTTGCGGTTTATTGTGCAGGCCTAGCAAAGACCAAAACAACATGAATGCTGGCAGAGATCTGTGGCTTTCTAAGTCACATTAAAGATATAACATTTGTTACACACCTTTGAAAAAAGGCAAGTCAGAAGAAAAACCGGTTGTCTTTTTCTCTACTGGTAATGGCTCCAATTAAAATTTGTGTCTTTGGTGTTTCCAACAGGTTCTTGTTGCATTTTCCTTATAAAGGAAGACATGTATAAAGAAAATTAACCTCAAAATTGCATTTCAGAGTATTTCTTCAATCAAATCATTGTGAATCAGGAGCAGACAAAAAAAACGGCAGTTGGAAAAAAGTTGTAGGTGTGATGTAGAAACTACCGTTCATCCTGATTCATCCACCTGTAGACGATAAATGCACGTTTTCCTCGTCTGAGCTGGAATTTGGATCAAATCTGTGCGGCTGGATAGCTCAAATATTGCTCACTCGTTTTGTTGCAACGAAAATGTTATTTTGGGGGCGTGAGGGGCTAGCAGGAGAGCACGTAAGCAGATGGATGATGGGAAGTGACAGAAATCTAATGAACTACAGCTGCTCTAGATCAAGTGGGACTATAAGAGTTTATGAACAAGGATTTAAATTTTTGCTTTTTTCTTAAAAGATATGGGTTTTTTAAATAATAATAATAACTTAAAAAAAATCTTAAAAGATATGTTGTTTTTTTTTACTTTCTGCAAAAAACAGCAGTTGCACTGAACTCTGGTCTGGCTTCTCTGTGGGTCAGCCGCTCCTGGCACCCAGACGTCCTCAGTGTCTGATAGCTCAAAGCCGTCACTTCAGTAATTCTCTTCCAGCCAAGAAGACAACCCCGCAAGCCTGTATTTACCGCAGTCAAACAAACTTTGACCAGCATGTTACAAGTATTCTGATACTCAGCAGGACCACTGTTGTTATGAGGGGAGTGCTGATAGATGTCTGGATCAAATTCTTAATGTCTATTACAGTTTTTCTTAAAGCAGGGATGAAGCTCTTGCATTAAACTCACCAACTAATTGCTAAAATATGTTGTTTTGGAAAAAAGGCTGAAACTTTCAAAGACAGGTGCTTCTTTTGCACATAATCTCTAAAACATCTCAAGCAGGACACACAAAGCGGTTGAGAGCAATGGCCATGTTTATACCTGCCAGTTCTCATTATTCACAAAATAAATTACGATAATTTCTGAATTTATTTGGGGTTCAAAGCTACCAGCCTGTGAGGATTTGTTTTTCTTTGCCATTTGACAAGACAAATAAAAGGCCAAACTCAAAAGTTTCATAAACAAGTTGTGCAATAAAACAGTAAAGAGCGCTATTATTTTGAAACCTTCTCTCGTCTCCCCCCACAGGGGTCAAGCTGGACTCGTGCTGATCTGAGGGCTTTGTGTCTTTCACTATATAGACAAACAAAAGACAGAACCCCGTTTGTTCCTGGCTGGCTGAGAGGAGAACAGGCTCTGATGAAGAGGTGGGAGGGAAGCATGTCTAATTGGGCGTGAGCTTGTGTGTAACGTTGGGGGCAGCTTGCCTCCTGAATATTCCATATGATGAATGAGCGGCGGTCCTTTTCATAGAGAACAGAAGCCTTGAAACAGCAGGCACTAGAAAGGAACACACAGTCCCATCTTAATGGAGCAACAAGCGCTGTACTGTTCTTCTGCCATGCAGTAAACAGAACATTTCATTCGCTTAAAAGAATTGGCATTTGTTAAAACTTTAAAATACATACTTGGAGTTGGTTGTAATTGTTTAACACAATTTCTTATTAAAAATGTATATAAAGATGCTCTTAAATTGTTCTTTTTTTCTTTCTTTTACTTTTTACCAATCATCTTTTTATCTTAAAATAGATCAAAAGACGTATTTTAATTCTGATTAGGGCAAAATCAAAAAGCCTGTATCATTTTGTAGGATATATTTTTTGGAGAGCGACTGGAGTTGATCAGAAATTTGCCTCTGAGTTGTGTGGGCGGTACTGTTGGCACCCAGCAACACCGTCCCCCCTTCACCTCCCCGTTGCTGAGAGATCTCTGTTTAAGCAGAGCGGAGAGATTGTGGCCCACCCAGGGTGAGTACAGTAAAGAAAATGTATTTATATAGCACTTTTCACAAACAGAAGTCACAAGGTGCTTCACAGGTTAAAAAAATATATATAAATATATATACTGTATGGATGTATATATATATATATAACATACAAACATAAAAGACAAAAAGCAAAAACCACATAAAACAATCATCCCAGGCCCAAATAAAAACAGTTGTTGTTAAATTTCTTTAAAGTCTTTAGTTGACTTAGCACATAGATAAGCTCTTTTTCAAGTATTATCTGCTTCTGATATTTGATCTGAATGAAGAAATACTCCGAAATGCAAGTTTAAGATTAATGTTCTTTACACTCGTCTTCCATCATTCAGAAACATGTTAAGAATACTAAAAACACAATTTTAATTGGAGTGACTCCTTAAGCAGGTCTGAGTTTATTAATCTTGTTTGGAGCTTTTCTAAAAACAAGTTTCTGTTATTGCTTGCAAACTTTTTTTCTTAAGAACAAATAATTAGAGCTGAATTTGTAAATACACACATAAATACATATATACATATATATATACATATATATATATACTGTTATATATATATATATATATATATATAGGCAGTTTTTGTATGTAAATCTATTTTTTATCTTTTTATCATATTTATATATATATATGTATATATATGATAAAAAATATACAAAATAGATTTACATACAAAAACTGCCTCATTTTTAATCAAATCCTGGATCAATTTTATTTTTAAAGGGAATGCGTGTACTTTTTAGGTATATTTAGCTTTTTTTGTTTTTAATCTGAGATTTAATATTTTTAATCTTTTTATTTGAAGGTTTACCCTTATTCAATTTATGAGAAAAAATGTTTTAATTACCTAACAAAATTGGTTAAAATATAAAAAATGGAGAACTATATAATTATTTAATTGGGAATCAGAAATGACTTCAAATTGTCAACACTTGTATCAAAATGAAATTGATTCAGTCGCTTGGTATTGGTGCCCAGCCCTACAAACATTTAATTTACCATAACAAACATTTACATAAGAAAATGTTGATAAGTTCAAAGCAAAGCACAGTTCGTTCTTCATCGCTAACCTTCCTTAGTCACCTTTTCTGCTAATGTTGTGCTCAATTCAGCATCAAAATACTGCAAAGCAGAAGCAACCTCTACCACTGCATTTGAATGCCAGTAAAAAGCTCCATTAGCTCCTCTGTAATCGTGCTGAGTAACAACACAATTGCACAAATGAACTGCAGACTTTCTGCATCCTAAAGATCCCATTTGAGATTCTGTGAAGAATGGGCCAGTGTAGAACATCGTCAAAAACAGGATCCCAGTTTAAAAAAAAGTCTGCTGGCCAAACACGAACACAGCGACTTGTGTGAAAAGTGTGTGGGCGCCAAGGCAGCATGACTAACACATGCACAGATGCGATGCTCACTGACATGTCAAGCTCCCAGAGAGACAAGCTTCATTTTCTGACATACTAAACCCAAAACACATTAAATGGAAAACTGAAATAAGACCATGATGGAGGTCACATTAATTTATCAGGGTAACGAGGCCTTACAGACATGCACGGTACAACTTTAGCAGTTCATTGGCCTCTATTTACTGTACACTACTCTTTCAGGACTGGGTTTGAGTTTTTAGTTTTCAGATTTCTACCAAAAGCATCTTACTGTGATGGGAGCGGTGCTGAAGCGAATCTTCCTCTTCGGAGGGACGTCTTCTTTGCTTTCTTGCGGCAGACCGGGGATCTCTGTCAGATCTGAGCCGGGATCATAGACTATATCATCCTCCTCATCGTCATCACCGTACAGTTCATCTTCAGGGTCTGTGCAGCTCTCCCCCCAGCCCTGATAGCAGGCGTCCCCATCTGCATTGAAAATCACTCTCTCGTTCCCAGCGTATTCCTCCTCAGGTTCTTCCCTCTGGTTCTTAGGAGATTTGGGTGGCCTGTCCTCCTTTGAATCCGCAGAAGCTGTGGTGTCCAGCAGCTCCCCAGCAGCATTTTCAGATGTTTTATCGGTAATCACAGCACCATGTGAAGGTTTTGAGGCTTTGAGGACCTTTTGGTCATCTGAATGCTTTGAGTCTGAAGGTTTAACCTCTTCTTCATAAGACCCATTGATCTGGCTTTCACCAATAGTAGTCCCAGGCAAATGTTGCTTGTTTTTCTTCAGGAGCTCGATGTCTTGGGGGACTTCTGTTTTGGATTCCAGACTGTCTGGTCCAGGACTAGGGCTCAGAAGGTCCTCAGAGGATGAGGACATGGGAAACTTTCCTTCCAGCTTGTTTCGGCAGGTTCCATGAACGGGAGACTGTCGTGACTCATCCTCACTGAGGTCGCCCCCGTGGCGATTGGATCCGTCTGGTGAGTAAAGAGCTCGTCTGCTGACTCCTCTGTAAGGAGCTCCCTGGTTGTGGTGGTCAGCATTTTCAAAGACGGCACTCAGCTGACTGACAGTTGGCGAAGACGCTTCAGTTCTGGAGCAAAGGGAGTCCAAGGAGTCTGTGCTGCCTCGGTTGGACCTCGCTCCTCGCCAGTCGTCAAGGTGCTCATGGGAGCCCCTCTTGTCCCGTCCGTAGGGAAAGACTGGTGACTGGGACTGATCTCGGGACTGCTGCTCAAATAGCCTCCTGGTTTCTGAGAACTTCGCCCCGGCACCTCCAATCCTCTCCGCTGACGCAGAATGCTGGAGCTTTATCACTGACCCATCAGCTTTGTTGATGAAGTTGGTGGGTTTCATCAGCTTCTGAGGTGAGGAATCGTCCCGACCCCTGGCTTTAGCTGTAGCGTTCTCCGAGCCCATTTGCATGAACATGTCCTTAATGCGGCTGACATGGGCGCCATACTGACGACCCCTCGGCTGTTTCCCTCGCTCAAGGTCTTTGGGCTTTGAGTCTCCATCGATCCGAGGCTGGTCAAAGGCTTTCTTCAGCGCCTGGAACTCAGCACGGTAGGCATTACGGTGAGGAGAGGCACTCCGGAGGCTGGTCCTCTCTCCCGAGGCTTCCATCTTCAGCATGGTGACGTCTTTGGATTCGGGGGGGATGTCAGCATCGCGGTGACCTCATTAAATAGGTGGAGTGAGGACTTACTCCAGTCTTCCAGTTCCAGTCATGCCTGCAAGAAAGAAATATATGTAAATAAACGTATGCAGTCCTGCTCTGGTCTCCCAGAACCTTTTTAATCAAAATAATGGATTGGAAGCTTAAAAAGAGATCGATTTTCTTATTAAAAACACTCTTCTGAGGCCAATTTCTTGAAAAGCTAGATGAAACCCTGCAGAGCACTATCCATTTGTATTGGAAAAGCTCTTTTTGAGGATTAAAATTTAAAACATTTACAGAATAAATCATTCAATAAATATCTTTTTCATTTTTCTGCTTTTAACATGATCTGCAAATCCTTATTTATAGAGAAACCTACAGAATAGGCATCTGCTAATACTTAACCTCCCACTCCCATCATCTTTTGATCTATTTTGATATATTTCCCAGTGGTCTTTAATTAGGTTTATGCCGTTTTAGGCATATTTTCGCTTTCTAGGACTATGTTTCTGCAGAGTAGCAGTAGTTGATTAGAAATTCACCTGAGTTGTGGGAGGGACTGTTGGTATGGCGTAATTTCACCCCTACTTCCCATCATCCATTTGTTTACACTCTAGTTTACAGCCCCTCACATCCCCAATCAAACATTACTGGTGCAACACAAGTGTTGTCTGTGCAGCTGCTTTTTTATCGTCCACTCCTGAGTCACAACGATTAGAATAACGCAGTTCTCAGAAATGCAATTTTAAGCTTGGTGAATGCAAAATCCATCCTCCATTACAATTATCAGAAAGAAATCCAAAGAAGATGTTCAAAACACCAAAAACATGATTTTCACGAGTTGTTTTGAAGCCGCAGCTCCGGAGGGATGGATGCAGGTGCAACAGCAGCACGAACCCGAAATATCCTGGTTCAGAATTCATGTTTCATCAGATCTGGTCTGGTAATCACTATAGTTCAATCAGGAACTCTCGGAACAAACTGGTTTTGGGTCGTGAGGACAATAAAGGAATGCACATTATTTTAAAAAAAGAGCAAACATCTGACTCAGCTGGATGAGACAAACAAGCGCGCATCAGCCCCGCCGCGCAGGACATGACAGCTCCGCCTGGAACCCTTTCACTTCTTCATTCCTGTTTGCTTCATAAAGCTGCTCTCCAGAGGGCTTCGAGCGATCAAGTTCACTGTTTTTACCATCATGTGTTCACGAAAACAAAAGACTTACAGTCATGGCTCCAGCTTCGTTAAACCGCGTTGTAAAAAGAAGAAATAAAAAATAAAAAAAGAACCGTATTATTCCACTGCAGATCTGGATCGTTGTCTGTAGAAAACACTTCCAGAAATAACATTTCTTTCTCCAGCGCGGGGATAGTCCTGGACTGAATCGCCACTACAGACGGGTTTGAACCCACTCGAGCCGCGTCAACGCCATTGCAGGCAGTGGGTGATGCCGCCCGCCGCACAATGGGGGTGTCGGTGCGGTTTGGCAGCTCATCCCCCCCGCCTAAGAGCTGCGCCGCAGCGGCGTTTGCGGGACGCCGGGGTCCCGTGTGCGTCTGCGGCTGGTGAAGTGGACCGAGTTGCTGCTGCAATGGCCGATGTTTTTGCGCGAACAAGCGTCATGTGACAGGTGCCACAACCTGAACTGCGGCAATGGTTCAGTCCGATAATCTGCTGCGCGGAAGGGGCTCCAGCGAGCTGCATAAATACCAACACACACAGGAACTTCCCTGCCTGCCTGTTGGTGGGGATGTGGGGGCTTTGGAGGGGAACCCGGGGTCAGGGGCCACACTGATGCTCTGAGGGTCCTCAAAGAAGGACTTCTCTGAGAGGCATCTGGGAATTTAATGACAAAAAAAATGTTTTGGGTGTTTTTAACTTGTTCTTATCTGATGATGGAGGGCATACATGAAGAAGATTACGCTCAAAATTGCATTTTAAAGAATTTATTTAAATCCTTGTGAATCAGGAGCAGACGAAAAACTGTTGTTGAAAAAAGAGCTTATTTGTGACATAGAAAATACACTGACTACTATACCATGGATGTCTTGGTCAGACCTCATGCGGCTGGATAGCTCCAATATTGCTTCTTGCCATTTTTGTTGCACCAGTAATGTTAGGTTAGGGGTGTGAGGGGTTGTAAGAGAGAGTGTAAACAGGGAGCTCTCAGGGAGAAGGGAAGGGTGGGTGGGGTTGCTCTGTGCCAACAGTCTAACTCAGGTGAATTTCTAATGAACTACTTCAGAAACTGTATAAGTCCTAGAAAACGACGTATGATTTTATTTGTATTTTATTTTATTTTATTTACAATTACAAGAGGGGTTTGTTCAAATATACACCTTTTGTATCAGAAGATTCATACCCCCATGTAGTAAAATATGTCCAACACAAGAGGCCTTCAGCTCTCATCTGTTTGCTCAGCAGTTGGACAGGATAAGTAAAAAAAAAAAAAGGATTTTTGATTTTAGCTTAAATCAAAAATTAACATGAATTTCCTGCCAGTGTGTGTTTGGCTGGAAAATAATAATGAATAAACCAGTGGGAACGATTTTTTAATAGAGCAAAAGGTGATCGGAATGGGTCTTTAAAAACCAGTGCTGCACAATCAAAGGGCTATATTGATGAATTGACATTTTTATAAAGTACAACTTTCTACTCTATATTATTAAATTTTTGCTGCAAGATCTTGAAACTTGTAAGTGGACCACTAACACTTATGTTTTGACCAAGAATGTTGCAGATTTTTCTTATTGTATTCTCATTATTATCACACATTTCAATTCACTAACAAATAGATATCAATGATAACATTCATTTTAAAAAGGGCTGCACTGTGGTGTAGCAGTTGGCGTTCTCTTCTGATGCAACATTCACACCTGGCATGTGGTTCATGTTAAGAAATGCTCTAAATGTGCGTTTTTGAAAGCACGTTTAGCATATGGTGTTCACATTGGACAACCAGGGAGGGACTTCTTCTTTTTCTGTTTACTAGCGCACATTCAGCTCTTGGTTTAATCTTTCACAGCTCTACTGTGATATATTAAAAAAGACGCGGTGTCATAGAATTCCAGCCAAGCACAAACCACAGATATTCATTTCTCCTTTATGATCAATTTTTTAACCGTTTTGGTACTCCTGCAAATTTAAAGGGAAACCAACCATACGTCACTAAATCCGTATCCCTGATGGATCAAAGTTCAACTGGCTTAACTTTCAACGCCTTTTGTACATGAACCACAAAAAAGTTGTAGAAACTTGCGTGTCGACATGTAGACGCAAGAATTAAGATCCTTGGAGTCACGAAATGCATGTACAGTATACATGTGTGTGAATGTAGAGTTACATTTATTCATTCCACCCTTGGCAACAGTTTTATAAGCAATGTGGAAACTTCTGGAGCCCCTAGGGGGCCAGTGGGTAAAAGGAAAAAAAAATCTGATAAACTACGGCACGGTTTAGCATTCCGTAAAAGCTTTATGAACATAAAACCTTGTTTTAATGTTTGGGATCACACTATTAATTTTTTATAAATGTAGAATCTTGAAAATCTAACTTTAAATATTTTTAACAAAAGATTTCTCTGAGTTCTGTCTTATGACAGAGTATCGCCGTGTTCCACTGGTTAAAAGAAAAATTGGACAAAAACAAACAACAACAAGACAGCATTCATGTGATGAGTTCAAGAAAAAGAAAGCTTTGTAACACCCAAACGCATGATTATGATCCTAAATAGCTTTGACTTGTTAAAGCACTTTATTGTATTACAGGGTTCAGAATAGTTGCTTTAAAACTGTAGGAATGAATGAAAGCAAACTGAATTTTGAAATTAATTTTTAATCAGTACTTTGTCTTTTCCACATTTAACTTTTCATAGTTTAATTTTTTTTTTTTAACTTGTTCTGTCCAACAGCTTAGCAAACAGATTAGAGCTGAAGGCTTTTTGTGTTGGACAGGTTTTACTATCACAAAAAGAGGTTATATAGCTTCGAGAAACTAGAGTGTAGCTTTGTATAAATCCCTTTTTGTTGTATTAGTTTTTATTTATTTGTTACATTTAGTGTGTTAGTTTACATTTTTAAGGAAAACTCAAAAGAAAGTTCGAGAAACTGCAAACCTTTCTCTCTCTCTTTCATCTAGTTTTGAAATATATTGTTTTTATGATAAGATTTTGCGATTATGTAATAAACATTCAGGTTTTCCCTTCAAATAACAGGGGAATGAGCTGTTTTTTTTTTTTAAACATTTTTAACACTTTTTAAATGACCAAAATATTAAAAAGAAAGTACAGGAAATGTAAATGTACAGAGTCTAGTGATGTGTGAGTACCGAGATCTAGAAAGGAAATTTTAAAAACAGTAAATGAAACTAATAATTAAGATTAAACACATTTAGCTGCTTGTTTAAAAAAAACGCAAGGCTTTCCTTTTGGTTCGTTCTCCTGTTTTACACAAACGTAGTGATTATTCTAAAACACTCACTCCAACTACAGGTTATGCAAGAGGTTGCTACGCAACCTAAAAATAATCTTATGAGTTTGAGAGGGAGCGCAAGAGCAGAAAACAGATATGAACTGCAGAGCACGGAAACACGGCCAGCAATTAAATGAAAATTCTGCAAGCGTTGGAAGCGTTGAGTCAGAGTTGTTACATCTACCAGATTTGAGGGTTTTTCTGCAAGATCAAGGAGCTGTAAATTAGCCCCCATTGAGGGGGGAGCGCCGGTCAATTTAAGAGTCCCGAAGCCTTTCAGAAGATCTGAGTGGGAGCCAAGGGGGCCAAAACGCAACCATCTGTCTGCACAGAGTGACTCTGCAGGAGGCTTGGACAGATTGAAGGAGAATCCCCTAACGTGCTTTTGAGTTCTTACAGCTGTTCAAATAGTCAAAATCTTAAAACTTCATCTGAGTAAAACAGAAGGAGGATTTCCCAAAGCCTTTGTGGCATGAAAAGGACATTTCTACAAGATCTCAAACAGACTCATTGTGTGGGGCTGACTTATGTTACTTAACCATCGATGATCCAACAGAAACATCATAGTTTGAAATGGGTTATTTGATGAGAAGACCTTAAAACTTACCGTGTTTATCATGAATGTAAACCACACAGTTGTTATGTGCCCTTGTCATCTGGTGAATTCCATTCATTTAATGAATTGATGTTATTTTTTATCATAAAAAACTGGGTTTAAATAACTAAAATAAAGTTTTTTTTATTCTTTATTTCTATTTATCATCTATATCATTGATATAGATGAAATGGAATTGGTTTATTTTGTGCAGTGAAAGAAAAAATACTAAAGAAGACAAACAAAACATAAATATATCAAAATTTTGATTATTAATGATGACTTAAATATAAAACATTAAAGTTAAAACAATATAATTCACATCCACATGTAAGTGCAAATGATGCCATTATAATTTCTATTAATCATTGACACATTTTACTCATTCTTTTTACATACTTATCATAGTTCTATACATAACTTATATTTAGAGTTATTTATACTTTGTAAGTCCAGGTGCTGATCATTTATCAAATCCAGAAGTAATAAAATATCAAATAACACAGGAAATTGGTCAGACTCACTTAAGAAATGCTTTTATTAAAGTAAATAAATTGATTTTAACAAAGCACCATAACACCAACAGTTATAGCTGGCCTGTTTGTTTTTAGGAGGGATAAGATCAAGTACTTAATTTGGGGACTTTTAGCAGTGACCGCACTTTGCTGTACTTGTTTTTGGTTCAAATAACGCAATTGCTTCCTTTTTTAGCCTGACAACCACCTTTTTCCATCCAGATGTTCAGCCAATGAGAGGCGGCGCTGCTGAATCCAGAGGAGGACGGAGGCGGAGGCAGGAATGCAGCAGGATGCTCAGTATTAGACTGCTTTGAAAATATTCTTTCTCATATTAAATGCACGAGGACAATCTCCACCATGACTGCTGCGGCTGTCGCGGTTTGGCTCGGAACGGGTACGTATCGATTTACGTTGCAAATCAATGGCTGTTTCGGTCGATCAGGTACCCAGGCTAGCTTGTTAGCTAGCTTGTTAGCTAGCTAGCTAGCTTGTTGCTCGTTTTTTCCAAAAGCCCGAGAGGAGGAGAAGAGGAAAAATGGCGGCCATAACAAACAGTCATAGGATGAAAAAACAAAACGGACTCAGTCCGTCACTGGTTTACCAACAGTTTTATTAACAGGTGTGACATATTTTAGGTTTTAATTCGTTTGGTTGGTTCAAAAATATAAAAGGTGGGTTTGATTCATCCATAAAAACACGTCTTTTTTGACTTGCTAAACAAATAGTTTGCCTACAAATGAAAAGTAAATACATAATAAAAAAATTAACAAAAACGAATAGAGAGACCCCCCCCCCCATGTGGTCAATTAATTTAGGGAAAGCATCCTAATAGAACCTTTCAAAAATGCAGAGGAGCCATATAGAACAGTTCCAGGATGGAATTCATATTTGTTTAAAAATAAATAGTGGTACATTAAGGAGACCATTGCCAACCTTTGAAACAAAAGTACTAGGAAACTGCAGTGTCAAGTTTGGACTTCGATTCAAAAAACAGGGATGCAACTATTCACCTCCCCACAATTTTCTTTGATTTGATTTGATTTGAAATGGTTTATTTTAAGCAATCAAATAAGAATACACAAAAGCAATACAATCATCAGTTATACATTCATACAACGACGTATCAAACTTAGGATAATTAGACATATTAATAAATATTGCTTAAAAGGGAGTGGAAGGAAGCGAACTTATATAATCCCACCCCTGTTCTACAGTAACCATTTTATTACATGATTTATCAATATCCGGTTCCTGGCTTTTATCAGACAGTATTGAGAATCCTTAGGTATCAATAAAGCACACGACAAAGATGAATTACTTTGATAGTTGTATAGCCGCAGTGAGCCCCACACGTCCGTGCTGTAACCCGGAACCGGAATTCAAATTTCAAAGCCTAATTTTTTAGGTCACTGTTTTCTTTTGGTTTGACATATGATTTGAATGTTACAAAACTACAACAACAAAACTGAAGAAAAATTATTTCAGTTGACTCATAGTAAGCCTGGTGTAATGTTATAAAAACAAAATTGAATCTAGCACAACACATGTCTGACACTTTCAGCATAAACATGTAAACATGAGCAGTAGGATTCGGTTCAGTGAGATAACGAAGAGGTTGGTTTTAAACGGAGAATTGTGGCATCGCTAGTATAAAACCTCTGGGGACTATATGTACCTGTAAAGACTCGAGAACAGGACTGATCTGGTTAAAACGAGCTCCTAGTTCTGGTTTAAAATTTGGAGTGATGTGAATGAGCTAGTATAGATATGTGTCCAAATTCAAGGCATGCGTCATTCAATGGCTGCGGCCTTCCCGGTCAACGTTGGCCGGGTCCTTGGTCAGGCGGGTAGGCCGGATGTTAACGGCTGTGAATTTGGACGAGTCTAGCCTTTAGATAATTCCAGCCGTTGCATCGGCGAATGTCTTGTTGCCTAGCAACCGTGAGTCCCGTACAGAGAGGAGTAGTGAACCAGACATGGAGCTCAAAATGTTCCTGGCTTATTTGACCCCACTTTTAATCTTGGAGGTGCAATTATAAAAAAGTGAAATTATCTCCAACTCCGGGTCCTGCTTCATAGTGTGCCATGCTGTCGGAAAATCTCAGAGTTTGGCCGCAATGCATCTTGGGATATGGACAGCTAAGAAGGATACACCAGAGCAGTCCTTGAAATCGGGAAAAGAAGGACGTATTCGTTGGTCGCATTTGAAGGACTCTGTGAATTTGGACAGCACTTTTTCGTGGCGCTGTGACGTAAGTAGCCTTCAAATGCAGCCCTGGAAGAATGCAGCCCTCCAATTTGGACACAGCCATAGAAAGGCATAATTTTGCATTGCATAATTCTATTTGGACCATTGACTGTAAAAATGAAAGCTCACTCCTGATTGGAGACAGTAGTGGCCATGGAAACGTTGATTTAGACCGACTCGGACCAATCACTGCTTATTCACGTCGTCTGGCTCCAGATGTTATCGCGGAGGAACGGTGACTGAATGGACTTCATTTTGTTGGAACTGGAAGTAAGCTGTTTTCTGTGGGTGATGTCACACTCGCTTGGTCCAGTTCTCAAATACAGGCAATGATCTGAACATAAAATCTCTAAATCTCATGTTTTAGAAAAATTGTTCATTTGTAGCTCTAAAATAAGCGCTGAAATTTAGATTTGAGTCTGTTTTGGCACCAAGATTTTAACTTGACTTTTAACCCGCTTCCTATATAATGTAACATAATAAATATGGTGCAGATGTATATATAACTAACCTTGCTGTACAAAAGTGTTATCTTGGTGACTTTGATTACAGACTTCATGATTCAATCTTCTAAGTGATGATAGGTCTATCGATTTTTTTTCTAAATTATTATGCCTTGTGTTAAGTATTTTCAGTTGCATATCTAAATATCTGCAACTGTGTGTTAGCCTCTACAGACAAAAATAGTTCAAGTTGATGTTACTTTTGTGGTTCTGGCACCATGAAAGAAGATTCATGCTATTCTGGTGTCACAAAATATTTGGAGGACTTGCTGATTTTCTAAGTACTTAGATCTGTTTTCCCTGTTTCTAGAGATACAATTAACATTTTTATTAGAAACTAGCAGGAATAAAAAAGTTTTATGTTAATTAAATATATGTAAATGATCTTTCTTTACACTTAAGGCAGCTTCAATATGATAACAGGTCTTTTTGAAGACGTATTTGATGAGGGAAAATGACAAACCTTAAAACTGGAAATGAGTTATGCATTGTTGGAGAAGTTGTTGAAAGACACCCTTGTTTCATGCATGCTACTATTCATTGACCCAATAGTTTACATTGTGCGTGCCTATGATGCAACACGGAGTGCTTTACATGAGAGAAATGCCCGTTTGGAGCCACCCTTGGCCTTGAGGATGAAATCCGTCTTTTTCAAAGATGGTGAGTGTGTTGCCTGGTCTCTTCTGCCATAACACTGACAAACTCAGGTGATTCCCTATTAATACCAGTATTGTTGTTGTGTGTAATATGCCTTTCTTAGTCTTAAAACACTTCCTTTAGCTGTTCTATCTTGTGAAGCTAATTGTAGTCTAAAACTAACTGTAGATCTAATCCTACCTGGTAGAGGAGGGAGTGTTTTCTCTGTTTAACAATAGAAAAGCTATTAGAACAAATAAAAAGCGGCATTCTTACCTTCTACGGAGTGCTGGTAGGACTGTAGGGTTTTTCCAATGTCCATCATTGTCCCTGGACACTGTGGTGTGATCGCTGCAGCACCAGCCGCTTTCACTTCCACGTTTGAGCTCAAAATAAACGAGGCTCCAACTCATCGCAGGCACAACACCAAAGCCATCGTCACAAACAGTGGCGATCCTTGTTGTCTGCTTCCCCGCTGAGCACCAAAAAGCACATGCACTCCTCCTGACCCGCACAGCATGTGCGTATGGAGCTGCCTCCACAGAACCAAAGAATACTTTTTTCACGTCTCTGCCTCAGCCTGTTGAAGGCCTCCGTTAGATAAAGCATTAGGCTGGTTCTTTCCCTGCTACCAACCGTGTATTTCACCCATTAAGACCTGATGCCATATATGGCCATACCTGCATACCCTTGTGGAGGCTACCTCAGATCTTAATGGGTTATGCGGCATTGCTCCAACCAGTCCAAGGTCAGTCCAGAAATGCATCAAATCTGGTTAGTTATTTCCACCACTTCCAGTTTCCCTTTGTACTGTGTTAATCTTGTGCTGTGTGCAATGGCTTCAGGAACGGTAGGATTCTGCACAACATTCTTGAACGTATCTGTTATTATGTGAACCCAGTTGTTCGGAAAGTGTTTCTTCTGTTCTCTTCTGTCATTTGACCCAGAGCTGTATCCAGGAGACTAGTGTGCAGTGGACAGTTGAGCATTAACCTTTAATGGGTGATGTATTGTGTGTACGCGGAGGACGCTAAAAGCTGGTCATCTCGAGAAGGCTTGGCTGAGACTTGAATAAGCAGATTGAATGCTCCTGGCAGATCCTCAGTGAGACTTAGTCACTGATCACTGTTGAATAAACAGGCGGAGAGAAAAAAGTTCAACCTGGAATTTAGTTTTCCAGGAGGGTTTGACCTAAATTATTGATGTTGAGTAAAAGATTAAATATTGAATCTCCCTTCAAGATCCCAATAGCTAATTTTTTACAATTTTCTTTACCTTATTCTAATGACTCCTGAGCAAAAAGGGGCAGCCACTGTTTCACCTTGAAGTGTTCGGAAAAGGTCCTTTGTGTGCTGACCCAGTGGGTCAGATAACACATGCTTTAGTGTGCATCCACAATACAGAGGAACTGAGATCCTGTTGTAAAACAGTTCTGCTGAAACTAAATGAGTTTTTTTCTTTGTTTCTTTTTTTTTTTACTAATCCTGACGTTGGGGCTATGGAGAGCTCTGGAGTGGATTAGTCGTGCCCAGGTGGCTTCATGAAAAGACGTGAATATTTTCAACCATTTATGGCGTCCACTAAAGGATATTGATCTGATCTCTCTGTTATTAAGCCCTTGGGGAAATCAGTCACGCCGTGGTCACCTTCTCTGTTAGGAGCCAAATCCCTAATCATACACATGAGCCTTTTTTATGAATGCAGTTGAGCATAGAAAGAATAATCTTTAATCTAGGCTGTCTTTGAAAAAAGGATGCCTTTACACACCCACTGAAAATTGTGATCTTTGTGGGGTTTTTTTCAAACTTTATTTGTTTTATGCAGAAATTGTACAAAATCTCCATCAAATCACAGATACCAGCTGAAATAAAGGTGCTTTTGCACATGTGATCTTTGTGTTTTTAATATGTTCTTGTGGGGGTTTTTTATGATGGAGGACATAAATAAAGACAGTTTATTAATTTTATATTCAAATCATTGTGAATCAGGTGCAGATGAAATGGTATTTGAAAAAGAATTTAATTGTGACATAGAAAATACAGTGGTTGGGCCACAAGCTCCATTCTGATGCATCCACTTGTAGACAAATAGATCCATGTTTTCCTCGTCTGAGCTGGCGTCTGACTCAAAACTGTACAACAGGATAGCTGAGATATTGTTCGCCATTTTTGTTGCAGCGGTAATGTTAGGTTAGGGTTGTGAGGAGCTGTAAGCTAGAGGGAGAGCGTATAAACAGATGGGTAATGGGAAGGGGAGGGCTCTGCACCACTTGTCCCACCCACTACTCAGAGGTGAGCTTTTACTGAACAACTGTTGCTCTGGGGAAACTAAGGCTACATTCACACTGCAGGGCTTAATGCTCAATTCTGATTTTTTTTTAAAATGCAATTATTTTTTGCAAGGCCGTTCACATTTCCAATTAAATGCAAACTTTTGTGATCTCCAGTGTGACCGTGAAATGACCCAGAAGTTACCTGCATGAGCAAAAGAGTACTCAACGGTGAACGACGTCCCTCGTTGTTTGTGGAAGTCGCTAACGTTAACAATGGATGTCAACAACAGTGTTGTCAACAGCGGAGCTCTTTTTGCATTATTAAATTCATTTTCAAAAAGGAGCCAGCACAATAACAATCAACGATCATTTTAAGAAGGCATTGGAGCCAGGATCGTCTGTACACACTGTTGTGGAATGGGGATGTGTATGTGCTGGGGCGACACGCGTGTGTGTGTAAGAGAGAGGAGAGAGCGCGTGCAGCGCAGGAGGGAGTGAGGGGGGCAGTGGAAGTGTGTTGGGGTGCGCATTCATGTTGTGTGTTTCAGAGGAAGGAGAACGATAATAAAAGAAGGTCTCCAAGGAATTGTGGGATACCATTCCCTTAGCCTGTCTGGACGGATTTGGGTTTAAGTGTGGGTTTTTGACCAAATGTGCAGATGCAGCCATATTACTTTTTTGATGGACGTGTAATCTTCGTACGCCGTCATTAAAACCTCAGACTCCATCTCACTGAAGTATAGCGCTTTCTTTTTTCCTCCACGCGTTTCCATGGTGACTCCGGAAATCGGCGATCTATTGAGAATGCCTTTATGTACTTGCAGTGCACGCGCATTAACCCAGGGTTACCAAGTCGAGCGTAATTACGCTAACTCATATCCGGTCTTTTGGAACCCACATACCCAGAGTAAGGAAGTTCAGGCGAACGTCAGCCAGAGTTTAGGGTTAAAGTCAGGGTAGTTTAAACGTGCCTTCTGGAATACCCCCCCCCCAGGTGTCACTGTAGTTCAGATGCATATATTTTGTGGATTTTCTCTTCTAAGCTCTCATCTTCTGTCCTTCTAGCCCTTCGTCCTCCTCCTCCTCCTCCTCTGCTAGCGGCCTCCCATGGTTATTAGAAATTGAGTTCACTCCCACTGTGAAAGAGAGAAGGGGGGAGGTAGATGAGTGAAAAATGCAGCATGATAAAGCAACAAGATTAAGGCTGCGTGTGAAAGAGGAAGCAACAGAGGGGGGAGCAGTAAGGAAGGGGATAATATGTACATTTTCCCCCTCCGACCCCTCTCCCCCACAGCCTTGCCATGTGTAAGCATTTGTTCTTGATTATCAACTGTAAACCAGAGTGGAGCAAAAATAAAAAGTGGAGGTTGAGAGGCCATCTTTGTCTTCAATACAAAGCTAATAAGTGGTGTTTTCCCCTTACACTTCTCTGTTTGAAATGTCCTTAAGCTTTGACTGTAGTGCTTAGAAACAAAAGTGACTAATCTAAAAAGCTTGCTTTCCTTATAATACTGATGGTGGGGTGTTAATGGGTTAAAAACAGACCTTCAAATGTCAAATGTGCTTAGGCTCTGTTCTTGTAAATTTGTGCTCTTAGTGGTAACCATCTTATCGAGGTCCCATGGAGACCGAAATGTGTACCCGTCCGCTGGAGTGCTGTTTGTCCATGTTCTGGAGCGGGAGCACTTTAAAGGAGAGTTTCCACCATACCCCAAATCAGGTACCCCACCTTCGTCTTCACTCTTTATCCAGTCTAATGCAGCAAAAAAAAGGTTCTTTATAAGCTGCACCAAAATATGCTCAGATTTAAGCTTTTTTCTTTTGCACTTTACGAATGTTTTTTAATATGTTTCTAAATCCTGAGATTAAATTGAAAAAAAAAAAACCACTGTTTTATGTGCAGGCGATGCTAGCAATGACCCCATCACTTTCAACACCAACCTGATGGGGTACCCGGACAGGCCGGGGTGGCTGCGCTACATCCAAAGAACTCCATACGGGGATGGCGTTCTCTACGGTTCTCCCACCCCAGAGCACGTTGGCCGGCCTACTGTCATAGAGGTGATGCCTCATCCTTTGCATTGGGGTTTTTGTGCGGACATCAGTTACGTCCGAATTCCCTCACTTCTCACTACTTAGTGGACTCTGTAGGGCATTTGCCATTTTTTCAGGGTGTCCAAATCTACAATTCCAAAATCCAGTGCCCTGTCAATATCTCTGCGAAAAACTATTGTAGATCAAAGCTCACTGGACTGGCAAATATAGACCACAAGCGTTGGATTTAAATTTGAACTAAAAAATTTGTTTTTAAATAATTATACAGTTTTTCTCTATCAGAACAGTGGATTTATAAATACCATATTTCTGGGGTACAAGTTGTTTTTTTAGGGGTGTAACTTATTAATGGTAAATGACGTATACTTGCATAACACTTTGCTACCTTCATCAAAGGCCCAAGGCGCTTTACTGTCCCAGTCCCATGCACACATACATTCACACACCGATGGCGGCTCCTCTTACGAACACTGGCGCCAACCTATAACCACCAGAGGCAAGGTGGGGTTCAGTGTCTTGCTTAAGGACACTTTGGCGAATGGGTGGGCAAGGCGGGAATTGAGCCTTTCATCTTTAGATCAGAGGTCGACCGCCCTACCTCTGCGTCACGGCCACCCCATATACACTCAGGTGCGACTCATTTGTGCTTTAAAAAGAAATAGCAGCAACTGCTAGAGGGCACTATATCTATACATGGAAATGTATTTGCTACTGCAGAACAAGTCTGTCTTTGGCCGGGGTTCCCGTTGTTCCAAAGTGACACAGGATGAAGAATTCAATGAACTGAGTGATTTATAGAGTTTAGTTGACTTGTTAGCATGTTCTGTATGATTACCTGAATATTGTTTAGATGTTGCACTAATATACTAGACTCCTTCTATGTTTCATGAAGCTAAATAGAAATCAATGTGCTCAGGTAGTGAAGCGTGCAGACATTCCACCTAGAATTGTTATCTATTTAGTTATTATGATTTGCCTTTCAAGATGAAATGTCTGTTGGTGTTCGAAAAAGGTAAAAAAGTGTCCAAGTTGGTTAAAAACCAGGGGACTAGACACTTCTACACTGTGGTATTGTTATGGGTTATAGCAATAGTGTAGGAAAAAGTATCTGTGACAAAGATGCGTGAATTTATTGGGCCTGGCCAGATTTGTTTGTTTGGAGTTATAAAGTTGTTTTGTTGTTTACATTTCTTACCAAATGAATTTATGTGTCCACCGTGGCTCTTTATGGTTCCTCAGCCAAGTACAGACGCTCTGTCTTGCATCTAGCTCTGTTCACAGTATGTTTCCATATAAGCTCCACTGATCTGAGCTTAAACTTTCACCCTTGTGTGTTACAGATTACTGCTTATAACAGGCGCACGTTCGAGACCGCACGGCACAACTTGGTCATAAACATCATGGCAACAGAAGGTAAGAGATGTCGGCATGACAGCTTCCAGCCATCCGAGAGCAGGTTTCCTGAGTAAAACGTCAAGGAACATATCATACTTAAAAGGTTTAAGCAGCTTTTCTTAAGGGAAAATTTAGCCATGATTATTTATTAAGAAACACAAATTATTAATTCATTAAAAACCCAGAGGATTATTTATATTATTGCGTTTTTGACTGAAAAGATGACACAGGAAGGACTTCATTTCAATTTCAGCTGATCTAATCATATAATCTTCACGATCTACTGGAGTTCCTCAGAATTTCTTTGTTTTTAGAAAAAAGGGAAATTCCATTTCACAACTTCTGCAAACACACGGTTGGAGTAGGAACAAAGAGACAGAAAGCTTCAGAGAAAAGTGGAAAACTGGATGATGGCTGAACAAGACTTATTTCCTTATGAACCACTCACATACAAATACTCTCACTTGCATATATACTCACTGTCACGTACACATAAATATACTCACTGTTATGCATACATTCTCACTTATAGATAAAATAAGTATATATGTATGTACGAGAAAGTATTTATGAAAGCATGTCTCGTAATTCAAAATAAAAGTCAGTGCCAGAAATGCTTTTGCATTTTCACAGTAAAGCTGCGTTCATTGACTCAAAAATAAAATGAAAAATCAATCCAGCAAACCGCTTTTTCTTTTTCTACTTCAACACCGCTCATTCTGTCACTTAATTAAAATGATAATGAAAATGGTATTTAACATTTCATTTTCAAACAGTTCTCTGGTAAATGTGTAGCAAAACTCATTTAGAAATGTATAATTTGACAATTAAAATGGATCAACAGAAATGCGTTTTCATTTTCAAAATGAAGTTGCATCAAATAACTCAAAAATCAAATGACAAATCCATCTTCTAAAATGCTTTTTCACTTTCTTTTTCAAAACTGCGATGTAATTTAAGCGATAATGTAAAGAGGGGATTGCAAAAATCCAACACTGGTGGTTGGGGAGGATATACAACTCTGAGTTCAGAACTGTGAACTATGTCCAAATATCTAGTGGATTTGGATCTAATTCAGACACACACACTACTTTTTTTTAAAAAACTCTTAATATGTCGTCACCCATTTTCCAAAGTAAAACACCCATAAACATCAACATTTTACAAAGTCTATTTTTGACTCCATTGTGTTCTGATAATGACAGCTTGATTAACTTCTAAAAATACATTTAAATTATATATCTTTTCAAATGGCAAATTGTTCAGACACAATGCATTGTGGTCTGCATTCCCCTACCTATTAAGCGTCAATGTGCAGTTCTGGGAAACTTTCAGAGCTCTGAATTTTGGAATTGTAGGTTCAGACAAAATGGTGAACGCCCTATAATACTCTCTTTAGTGAACAGTCATAGAAATTTGCTGGGAAAAAAAGCCAAATTCCCATTGAAGGCAGCACCATTTATTATTGATGATTGACCTGTATTTATCAAGCAGTGAATGAGGCCCAAAGGTCTGTTCCACTGTAGCTCACATTTTCTCAGTTTGAGGCGAAAAGCCAGAAGTCGCAATGTTTCCATTCAGATATCTTCAGATGTGTGGAGGCGGAGACACTTGCAGATGTTTTATTTGGCGCGACGTCTCTCCTTCAGCTCCTTGAGCTCTTGATGTGTTTGCACAGATTATGTAACAGCATCCTGATTCTGTGGGAGTTGTTGTGTCAGCGTGCTGTCTCATTGTTGGTTTCTCTGTGTTGGATGAATGTCTCTGCTCTCACATTGTTTCCCAACATATTCAAATAAAGAACAATGTGAAAGGAGGACAAATGTGTTACGTTTGAAAAAACGCGTTACAAACAAAATTAAGCTCATTTGACAAAAATTGAATCCACAGGCAGTTGACCGGACTCTAAAAGTTGTCACTCGTCATCTTGAAGCAGAGAGATGCAAATCATTCTGTTGTGTTCGCACTTGAAGGATTTGGGCTTTTATTTTAGCACGGTTAGTTTATGTTTCAAACATTTTTAGCCTTTTGTGTCAACGGTAAAAAAAAAAAATGTGTTTCTGAAGTCCAACATTTTTCTGGTTCATGCATTTCTATTGAAAGTTTCACTCCGATCATCTTTTGATCTATTGTCAAAGCGTTCCCAGTGTCTTTTAATTAGGATTATGCCCTGTTTAGCCAAACGGACATGGTTCCTGCAGAGCAGCAGGAGTTCATCAGAAATTCGCTTCTCAGTTGTGGGCGGGACTGTTGACGCAGAGCAACCCCGCCCCCCTTCCCTTTTTGTCAAACAGGCTTTATTCAAACAACATTTTGAATCATTTCAACTCAGAAATGCAATTTTAATCTCAATTATCTCCATTGTGAGAGAAATGCCACAAGAACAGACTAGAACTAGTGCTTAGACTAGTTTGGCTAACTGTGAAGCCATGTGGTCCAGAAGAACTACCTAACATCAAACAGCAGAAACACCAGCAAAATACGAGATCAAACTTGTTCTTCTAGTCATTTTAATCCATTTTCTTTACGGTTTATTTGGATGTTTCTGTTCAGCACGTCAACCGTTCCTTGTTTTCCAGAGTTCCCGCTGCCTTACCAAGCTGAGTTCTACATCAAGAACATGAACGTGGAGGAGATGCTGGCCAGCGAGGTGCTTGGCGACTTCCTGGGTGCAGTGAAGAACGTATGGCAGCCTGAGCGGCTCAACGCCATCAACATCACTTCAGCCCTGGACCGTGGCGGCCGCGTGCCCCTTCCCATCAACAACTTGAAGGAAGGGTAAGCATCTGTACCCATCTTCTAGTACCTCAAAGGTCTTTTCCCTCCAAAGTGAAGACACGAGGCTTCTCTGTTGTCTGCTCTTCATCGTCACCTTCTTTGTCCAGCGTTTACGTGATGGTTGGCGCCGATGTTCCCTTCTCGTCGTGCCTGAGGGAGGTGGAAAGCCCACATAACCAGCTGCGCTGCAGTCAGGAGATGGAACCCGCCATCAGCTGCGATAAGAAATTCAGAGCTCAGTTTCACATCGACTGGTGTAAAATCTCCCTGGTGAGGACGCGCAGAAAGGCTGTCGCATTCCGTTTGTTTTATTTTACTTACTAAATCCTCCTTTACTCGTTTTTTTTAAGGTTGACATCAACAAAGTAGTCCCAGTTTACATTACCCGCCCTGACCCCGGTACAGGGATCCTGCCTGACTTTGGGGAGTACAACCCGCCATCTGAGTCCCTGAAAAGCAGGGACTACTTTTCTGACTTCCTTGTCACCATGGCGATTCCCTCAGCTGTGGCTTTAGTCCTCTTCTTTATCCTTGGCCACATTATGTGCTGCAGGCGGGAAGGGGTGTAAGTTTGCTTGGATATATCTTTTTCTGCTTTTATTGTAGCTTTAATGACAGCAGCTGCTAGTGAAGTAGGCGAGGAGTCAAAACGACAGAGAAGGGCCCTTTCTTTTAGAAGCAGCTAAAATCCCCAAATTTCCATCCGAACTGCAGCTTATCATGATCATGAAGGATGAGAACCATTTCTAAGCAGTTCCATGTTTTATGTTGTCATGACATCCATTCATCGTTTACAGGCTGGGAGAACACGCCCCCTTTTCCACTCACCTTTACGCGACAACCCATTCACCTGTGTGTGTACATGTTGCTTTCTGTATTAATATTAGTATTTAATTCATCCATTTTGTTTTGTTTCTAGGGAAAAAAGAAACATGCAAACATCAGAGTAAGTGTTTTACCTCTCCTGTGTTTGGTTTTGGCTGCTCCCTCCCCCCTCTCGTTTGATTTTTGGTCACCTTTTGTCGTCATAGATGGCTGTTTCATACCCGTTCATGATCATATTTCTGCCATTTCATCCAGTGGGCTGCTCAAAATATCAGCAACTAGCTGTAGAAAAATAATAACAAAAAAGACCTTAAGCCAGACAAATGAAAGAAAACCCAAGAACAGATCAGGTTACATGTCAGATTTGTCTTGCATGCACAATCTGAGTGCAGATCTCCTCAGATAATCGAACTTGTAAAGCTTTGAGGAAGGTGGGGAAATGAAAAAAACAAACAAAAACCAACCTTCTCCATCCTTCAGCATCCAGTTGGTTCATCACAGTGCCATCCAGAAGTCCACAAAGGAGCTGCGGAGCATGTCCAAGAACCGTGAGATCTCCTGGCCTCTCTCCACCCTGCCCGTCTTCAACCCGGTCAGCGGCGAGGTGGTGCCCCCCATCCACCCGGACAACTACGAGACCACCAGCATGCCCTTGATGCAGACGCAGTCGTGAGTGAAGGGCTTTGGGGGGATCGACCATTCGTGGTCCCAATCATAACCACATGTTCATTCATTTTGAACTGAAAAGGAAGTAAAGAGTAAAAAAAACAAAACTGCCAGGATTTCCGCTGCAGCTCCTGATTTCAGCTCAGAGGTTTCAGGTCGCCAACGGAAGAAGTTAGTGGCATAAAAACCTATTTTAACAAGTTTACCAAAATCCTTTTTTCATTTTTGGTTTCAGGAACTTGCAAAACCAGATAACCATACCACAGCCACGACCATCAGGTAAGGCTTCAGGTTAATCTATCCTGCATGGCCAAAATGCAACTCGATGAACCAGGAAACGTCTTGAAAGCATGAGGATTTGGACGCTGTGACTGCTGCATGTTTGTCTTTCTGTTCTTGTCCTCTTTAACCTGTCAAGCATGTGTGCAGGTTGACTTTTTGTTCTGTCCAAACAAGCAATCAAACGCTTTTTCTAGACCACTTCATCACAGCCACTGCTGGACCAAAGGGCTTCCTAATGGAGACCCTTTAAAATACAGGAGGTTGAAAAAGTACAAATCAAATCTCAACACATACGACTAAAATGTGCATCAGTACTGTAACATAAAAGCCATTTTTTAAGTTTTAAATCTATAATCAGAAAATTGTTAGTAATTATTGTAGTAGTTCAGGTTGTTATTATCAATTACTTTACAGCATATAAGGAAGCAAGACAGTAAATATTGTTGGTGCTTTGTTACGCACTGTAAAATCTAAAATATAAATATATCAAACATATTAAACACATGGAAATGGCAAATGAGGGACACTGGGACTTCAAGGAACAGAGAAAAAAGTAGGTTTTTAATTTTTTTAGACAATAGATCCATTAATTTACTTTAATGAATTACTTAACAGTAGAATGAAAAATGAATAGAAGCCAAGAGAATCCAAAATGAATGTAAATTAGAACAGAGTTGCTATTCCTCAATTGCACTTGTCCTGTGGGACATTCAGACCATCTTTTCTTAAAAACAACTTTGTACATTTTGATGTTAAATGTCAAGAGGATAATGAAAGAGGCTGAGAGAAATTGAAAAAAAGAGAAAAAAGCTGTCATAAAAAAAAAACTAGTGAACTAAAAGCAAATAACGTCCTTGACATTTTGCTGTTGCAATCAAAAAGATTCAACCTCTTTAGCAAACTTGATTCATTTTAAAAGCTATTAAACTTCCATGTAATTAAAATAAAGACAGCTAGATTAGGCACACATGTTGCTCTCTACATGTTTATGTATTTGGGTCTCTTATGTGCGTGTGAGGTTTTGTTGCATGTTAGAAATACTGCTAAAAGTCCAGGGTTCCGTTTTAAACTAGCATGGTGGTAATACCACAGCCCCAATTTAAACAGGGTAAGCCTTGTAAGGGGTATTTTCTGTGTCTTTAATGTGTTTAATCGAAGTTTTCAACATAATAGCAAGAAAATGTTCTATAGATTTAACAGTAAAAATAGTGAAATCAATCAAAGATTGTTTGCAAGTCCTTCTTTGTAAGACTTGCAGGCTTTTCACATTCAGCCTCCTTCTGATCAATAAAATAATTAGACTGAAGGATGATCCAGAGTTTCCTCAATAAAGAAAGAAGGTGAGGCACTCGGTGCTTCTTCTTCCACACCAGTTAGCAACATTCCTGCACAAACGCCGGCATGAGACGTGCCCCCCCAGCAACCGTGTCTGTCAGCTGCATGACGCTCTAACCGACTGCTTTCTGTTCACTGCTAACCAAGGAGATAACTATGTCATGTCCACCTTTCGGCGGCTGGAGGTAGGTCTGCAAATGCATTTTTATATCATTTTTCCAGACTGATTGAGGCCCTTTTTTATTTACATTTCTTTTAGGTAAATGGTATTCCTGAGGAGAGGAAGGTGGCTGAAGCACTAAATCTATGACCAAAAACCCGACTGTCAGAGTTGCTTTCCCACGTTCTCAGTGTCTGCATGTCTCACCAGGAAGACTTTTATGATCTAGAAATACGTTTCGAGTCTTAAAAGGAACCCAGAAGAATTAGAGATTTTCAGAAGACATCTATACTTGTAAAATAATTTGATTTATATGTTCATTTCTGCAAAACAAACACATCAGAATAAAAAGTGAGTTTTGTGATGTTAATGTTGCAAACAAAATAAAAGCTTTTTAAAAACATCTACTTTTTTTGTCGTAAATCAAGCAAAGAAACCACATTTTCAGATTCTGTTTTACTTGAGGTACAATAGAATAAAGGCATTTATAAATATGGGTACATTTCACACTGTAAGACATCACCAAAAAAATTATTTTACAAGTTTAGTTTTCCAACACTTATAAATACCCGTCACTTTTAGATGATCAGATCATTTAAGACCCGAGACAACAAAAAGCAGGCCAGGAACCTAAACATAACAGAAAGAAGTCCTTGTTTGTACCGACAGGATGGGATTCACAACTCGCAGGTTTGAATGTTTCAGTCTGTAACCCAAAAAAAATAAAATACCTGCGGATCCAGTAACAAAAGTTTTTTTTTTTTTTACTTTTATAAAAACAAAGTCACATCAAAATCATATTTGGTACCTCTATTTGTTTTTTCTTTACAACCCAAGGACAAAAATAACACAAAGCTCTGATTTATCACCACTTTTCTTTTTTTTTTCCCGCACAAATGAACCAAATCTCCAATAAAAATGTGTCAAAGTGCTTTAAGTATTTACAACTTTAGAATCAAAGTGGAAGGAGAAAATAATAAAAGTGCTCTTTGTTTAAACATACACAGGTGAAGAAACACAGACAACAAAATAATGTTTTATAGATCAAACCAACAGTAATGTGTCTTCCTAGCTCAGTCAGTGCATTAGCAGGTTTTTTTTAATGTCACTGTGGCCCTGATGTGTCCAAACGTGGACGAGTGGAAACTCAAGACGCTTCTTCTACATGTAAGGGGCGTCACGTCTGTTGAGAAGAATTCCTCCTGGATCAACCGCTCAGTCTCAAGTTATGATTGTTGAAAGGAGAAACCGCTGCTTCTATAGTGGTGTTTTTGGAGCCAGTGCTGAGGCGGGGTTTTCATTTAAACTTAAAAAAATAAAAATACTGTACAACACAAACCTGTAACTAAATCGTACCAATAACCATACATCGAGGAAACTCAGCCACTATGGCGACAGTCGGCTAAAACGCTCAACCATGTCTGTGGTAAGGATGGGTACAAAATTACCTTTTTGGAGTACTTTCTTCACAAACAGCAGTCGTAGGCGCAAAGTACAAAAACCCCCCTCCCCTATAAAATATATGTTTAATTTAAATCATTAAATACTGTACATGTCACACAAGCTACAGCAGATGACCACATTCTTTCTGTGAGGCTTACCTTTTTAAAAAGGACGCAGCACTTGCAGCCATTGCACTTTGCTATTTGTTTTGAAGTCATTGGTTCCTATTTCACACAATAGTACTGATGAGAAGACAGCAGATTCAGGCAGCTGCTGAAAAAGAGCAGATGTCTGAATATGTTGGTTATGGCGTTTAGCTGCTGCTGCGAGGTGGACGGAGAGAAATCCTCGCCAGACAGGAGTCAACAGGAATGCCACATGACTGAAGTCAGAAAAAAACAACAACAACAACAACAACAAAAAAGCCTTGGTCCGGGCTGACAGAAATGTCTTGAAACAAGACGGCCTCTTCCTCAGAAGTAGTCATGTAAACAGTTCAGAGTATTTTTGTTTTCCTTTCTCGTCATGTAGATTTCCCTCCTTTAAGGCTTTTCCTAAATTCTTTTTCAATTTCAGTGTTAGTGTTTCACCAAAGTCCCCAAAAAAATCTTCAAACAGAATCAGAGAACTTAAGAGAGAATATCAATCCCCTAAACCTCAGAGCAGAGTCCGGCCTGCATCTGTACCTCACGTTCAGTGCGGGCGGGGCCATGGCGAGGTGTTGATCAGGCTCCAGGTGTGAGCTGGTTCCCTCTGGTCAGCAGCAATGCAGTCAGACTGAGGAGACCTAGGAACCCCAGCCTCCTAAGCAGGGCCATGCCGTCTTTAGGGATGACCACCTGGGCCAGGTCGTTGGTGATGAGGGACACCTCATGAGCTACACAGACAAAGATGAAGGTGCTGACTATGATGTTGAGTGAAGGGTTTCCTGGGATGAGAACCAAAACCCCCTTAGTGTCAGCCGCCAGCCAGATGTGATATTGGCAGATAAAAAGCTGGAAACAAGAAAACAAATGAAGTTAGAACTGGAATTAATATTTTGACTTTCCCTTGAATGTCACTCTTCACATCTGTAGTTTTGCACATTTGCTTGTTTTAGGTTTTTCTTATTTTTTAGTGTTTTCATTACTACTCCACAGTTCAGTCGGTTTTACCTCTAAGGAGATCTTTCCAAACCAAGCAAAGAAGGAACTGTACACAGAGCGGGCGTAGCCGGGAATGTTCCTGATGAGAATGAAGGCCAATATCTGCAACACAAAAGACACAACAAGGTTTCTTAAAGGACTACTCCAATGAAAATGTGTGTTTGGCATTTTAACACCCATTTTTCTGGTGCTGGATGACAGAAATTAAGGAAAATTAAGCTTAAGATTGTATATCTGATGAAAAAAAGATTGGATTTGTGACGTAGACAAAAAGCTGGGCAGGGCTTCCTGCTCCGCTCCATTCTGATGAATCCACTTGAACACGAATAGATCCGTCTTTGATTCCCTCATCTGAGCTGGAACCTGGATCAAAACCTTACGGCCGGAAAGCTCCAATGGTGCTCAGCCAATAAAGTTAGGTTGGCAGTGTGAGGGGCTGTAAGCCACCGGGAATGTGTAAACAGAGAGCTCTCAGTAACTGCAAAGGGTTGAATTGATGGCGCCAACAACTCAAAGGTGAATTTCTAACGAACTCCTGCCGCCTTGCAGAAATTAGGTCCTAGAAAACGACACAAGTTTTTTCATTTGACCTAAAAGCAGCATAATCCCAATGAAAAAAAAGCACTGGGAACACTTTTAAAATAGATCAAAAGATGATCGGAGTGGGGTGAGATCTGCATCATTCAACTCTGTTGCCTATTTCTTTTATTATAAAATATAACAGTTGTTTGCTCCAACAGGTTTTCTCTAAATGTGACCAAAAAATTGAAGAAAACTGTAAAGATGTAAAGAACAGAGAACGTTTTGCAGAAAACTAAACATGGAAAGATGGATGATGCTCAGACTCATGAGGACAGAATAAAATTGTACCTGGACTACAGAAATGTAAGGATGCATCTCATTGCACTCAGTTTTGGTCTTGCAGTTGCTCGCCCATATTGAGTAGGTCTAGAATGATGATGACAAGAAAAGTGAAGTTAACATAAAACACTGAAAAGTTGTAGACATAGCAGAGTTTTCCATAATCTTGCAACACATATCTACAGAACTCTAAAATGTTCTGAGAAACATAATCTGGATATCTTACAACGAAGGAGAAAATGGAGAGGGAGAGGAGCAGGTTGGAGATCTTGGGAGGGAGGAGCGGCTCTCCTTTGCTCTCTGACAGAACCTGACACTTCTGCAGCAGCAGGTAGATGAAGGCAAACAGCATGCCGTGAATCACTGCCTGAAGAGCAAACGTGTCCAGTTAAAACACCAGAAACCAGGGCAGGGCGTTAGCTGTGGGGTGAGACCTACAAATCTGTCCAATTTCCATCGGAACCACCACTCGTGGACACTCCCATCCAGCTCAAAGAGCTCGGAGACCGGCCACACGGAGAAAACGCTCTCAAAAAATTCCTGCAGTCAAGGAAGAAGACAGAGTTAAGAAATGTAAAAGAAAATGGAAGCATTTAACCATTTATATCCTATTTCATTTCTGAGGCCCCTAGCTCATTAGCATGATCAAAACGTCCCATAAAAAGCCATTGTTGATAACTTTATCCATGTTTTCTGCCCTGTAGTTCTTCATCCTTCCACTAGGGGCAGTAGAAGGACTTTTCCTGCTCATTTCAAAATGGCTGCTTCTATGACATTTCCAAATCATTTTTGCTGGCAAAAGTTTAGCTAACCTTCACGTCTTTATGGTGAGAATACCTCATACTTATTAGTCGTTCTTTTTGTTTTGAAAGAATACAACAGTTTTAGGGCCACCATGAAACAAAAAAAAAAAGTCCTGCCCCCCCCCCCCCACCCCTTTTTCTTAATGTTGCATTTAGCTTTTAAAAAGACAATTCAAAGAAAGCGGATGGACATCGCACTGATCAAGAAACTCACTGAATCGGCTTTGCTTTTTTGTAAATGTAACTTTATATTTTTTAAATAAAGTTACAATTTTTTTTAAAGCATGACTTTTTTTCTTTGAAATTTAGGATTTCGTAAATTGTCTCAATTTATTTTCCTATTCGTATTTACATTTTTTCATATTTTGCAATATTATTATTGCAAAAATTTGTCACAATTTATAACTTTTTTCCATCATTTATTGACTTTATACGCAGGACTCTAAATGAACTTAAAGGTGGTAAGTTTGAGCCCCGTCAGAGAAGCTGAACAATACGTCACCTGCCAAAGGGAAACTGTTTTCTACCTGCTGAATTAATTTAGCAATTGACAGGTTTTAATTTAAAGGCCCTGTTTGTGTGTGTGTTATATATTTTTTTTAATTCTCCTTTCATGGTGGGCCTAACACTCAATCTCAATAATAAGGCATTTTCCCCCTGAACACTCGTGTCAATATTGTTGAATCTTAAACTAACATTGTTTTGAGCAGAAACTTACCAAAACCCTCACTGTATCATAATTGATGCTATCGATATCTCATCAAAATGATACTGCTATTTCTTTGTGGATTTTGTCAAAAGGGTTAAACATCTTCTTTCCAAAAATTTGAATTGTCTGTCAATTCTTTGATGGAGTGGGCTTTACAGGGTTAATGTTGCCTTCCTGAATTACAAGCCATTTAAAAGTCAATAATATAGTTGCTTTGTAACTGATTTAGTACAGTTTCAAATCACCCACCTGTGAGAAAGAAAAAAGACAGATAAAGACCAGGAGACCGAGCAGCTTGGCCAGAACTGCGAGGTGCCACATCCTATTACCTGTGCAGAGAGAGTTTGGTCTTCTCAGTCCATCAGAAAGAACTGTGAAGCACCGAATCATTTGCCGTTTGAAACCTACTGTTGGCTTTCTTTTGAAGGATCTGAGGCCACACTGCCATTGTGCCGTAGATGATGACGAACCAGAAGGTCACCAGGGGAACAAAGTAATAGAACTGATACGGCCTGTCCATCACAACACACAGCACCAACACCAGGAAGTTCAGACGGAACAACACCTGTGAAGGTACAAGACAACTCCACTGTTCAATGACCACCTGAAGAGGAAGCTCTGAAACAAAACACTCAAACACGACTGGCTGTAAACTTACTTGGCACACTCTGTTGAGCCCAAAGTCTCCTTTCAACCAGAAGAAGGAAAAATGTCCATAGCCTGTCTGAAACAGGTAAGCTGCCACCAGCACCCGCACATGCATGTACACTGGAATGAACTGACAGACAGACACGATTGGTCAGCTTCTCAGATGTTTGCAGCAGGAAGGTCAGTGTGGAGGCAAGTTCCCAGACTCACAGCGCTGGCTCCAGATATGTGATAGATGAGGATGACCAGCTGCATCCAGCCCTTCCACTCATCCGTCTGCTCTCTGTTCAGCAGTTTGGTCTGTGAGGACATTTAGAGATCATTGAGGTCTTTTTAGTCACTAGGTGTGTTTACATACAAAGACATTTTGCACATTTCTGCTTGTGTTTGCAGTTGCAGCAACATGCATGCAGATGAAATATGACAAAAAAAAGAAAAGAAACAAGGTCTTTGTTCTGCTCCAACTCACCTCCTTACTGTTCTCGCTGTAGAATATTCCCAGCACAAAGATGTAGATGAGAGGAATGAAGAAAGCTGAATGTGTGTAGAACTTGTGTTCTTTCATGAACACATCTGCTCGGTCACAGAGGTAAAAGTAGCCCATTATGATTCCCATCCTGCAGAGGGCCTGAAAGGGCGCCTTCTGCCCCAGAGGGACGGCGGCGCTTGCTGGCTTCTTCTCCTCCAGGCTCTCCACGTCGGTGGGCACGGGCCGGCGATGGCGGTTGTTGCCGAGGAAGTGGAGGACAGCAAAGACCACAGCTGAGCCCAGGAAGAAGCAGGCTGTCAGTTTTTGGAGGAGATTCAGCGGCGGTAATGTCTGGCAGCAGGAGCCGTCAATGGGTCTCAGCAGCTTGTTGCACGCAGAGTTCATGAGCAGCATGGCTCCCTGAGGGGAGACGGACAACGTGAGATCCACCCAACAGTACAGACTCAACATCTAATACAATTTTCTCCCAATCGCCCTTCTCATAACCTGAGATGAAATCCGTCTTACCACTTTCCTGGTGCTTTCAGGCAAGTGCAAGCCATCCTCTGATTGGGTGATGGTGTCTAACGCAGCCTGCCGGGAGGCTGCCACCAGCTTGACTCCAGATCTACCAACATGCTTGCTGCCATTGAGCACGCTCATTGCCACCTCATTGTAAAGCTCCAGCTGTTGATTGGTGATCATCTTCCTGTTCTCACTCAACGCCTCCTCGTTGACCGGATCTGCAGGATTGACAAACGTGAAGAACGCAGATAAAATAAGGTTTGGTTGAAAAGGTGAGCATTTTTCTGAGACACTGTGTCGTCAGAAAAAATACTCAAGATTCAAATAAAACCTGATAAACCGGTTGACACGGAGCTGTTTGGCCCATGTCAGGATTGGCAGTGGTGTAAAAGCTCACCTGAATTGTGGTGCAAGCAAACAACTGAACTTTGATGTGCGTACCCTGCTGTGCTTCACATGGACTCTCTTCAGCAGACAAAAACACCATCGTAAACCAAAGCCAGTGTGAGGCGTGAGTGCTGTGCATTTTAATCAAGAGGTACAAAAACAGCCTTCATTTTAAACTCCAGTATAGGCTTAAATCAGATAGGTGTTGGGAAACATCTCTGTAAAGAAAATGGTGTGGTAAGGAATTTTTCCTGAAAGACCCGCTCTGATGAAAACCATGGGTTTTGGTGTTTTCTTAACATGTTTTTGTCACACTTTTTGATGATGGAGGACATAAATTCATAAAACTAAGCTTAAAACTGCACGTCGGAGTATTTCTGTACTCAAAGTGTTGGAAATCAGAGCAGACGGAAAAATTGCTGCTTGAAAAAGAGATTTTTTTTGTCAGAAAATACGCTGGGCGGGTCACAAGCTCCCTGCTCCGCTCCATTCTGATGCATCCACTTTTAGACAAATAGATCCATGTACGTCTTTGTTTCCCTCGTTTGAGCTGACACCCTGTTCAAAACTGTGCGGCTGGATAGCTGAGATATTGCTTGCCATTTTTGTTGCATCAGTAGGTAGGGGGTGGTGAGGGGCTGTAAGCTAGCAGGAGAGAGCGTGTAAAAGACCTCTTGGCAAAAGGGAGGGGGTGGGATTGTTCCACACCAACGATCTCATCCAGGACTATTCTCCGGAAACTATGTCCTAGAAAACAACACTTTTTAAAATTGAGTCTAAAAATGGCATAATAATAATGAAAAGACCACAGGGGAACGCTTTTACAATAGATGAAAAGAAGATCGGAGTGAGACTTTAAAAGTTTCAGGTGTCTTTGTCTGCTCTCAAAGGCAAACCGCTCAGACAAATTTAAGAAGATTTAAACTGGTCCAATGTTCTCGTCACTTGGCAAAATGCTTAAATGATATCTTTAACATGGACATAGCAGGTGCCATCACCTTGCAGAATCCAGTAGACTTCGCCATGCTCAGCCAGCCTCTCCAGATGCACAGCAATGGCTGTCAGATTGACTTTATACTGCTGCAAGGTCTCACTGCTGCCACCATGCAGCTTGATGGACCACTGTTGGAAACGGATAAACAGGGAAGATTAGGACTGACGTAATCTAGCAAACACCTTGCACTTGTCCAGCACCAAAATGAGCTGACACCGCAGAGCAAACGGCTTACGGTAGCAGCTCCCAGGATGACCACGTCTGGCTTTGCTGAACCTTCCTGCAACACACAGGAGAAGATTTCCCTGTTCTTTAGGCTTACCAATTACAAGATGCTTTCACACTAAATATGACTCTAGACTCACCTGTATCCAGGAAACCAAGCGTTCCTTCATTGAGTTATTTGCCTCTGGATACCACAGAAAGTCCTAGACAAAAAAGGTTTTGTTTCAACTCCACCAGAGTATATATTTTGTAGAGTAAGACATGGAATGGAACGGTAAAGTCAGAGATAACTCACCACTTTAACCGATGACTTCGCCTCCTCAAAGGAAATGTCTTCATGCTTCCAAAATGACATGTAGAAACAGAGAAAAGCAGTTCATGCACTGAACCAGCAAAACACAGCAATGGAGAGGACAATAAGAAAACCCACCTCAACCAAACATTACAATTAATATCATTTTTATAGAGTGATTTGGAAACGGCTCATAAACCATCCATTAAACCTGAACAGAGTCCTTAAAATCTACATTTTTTGTTTTCAAAGCACATCTGATGTTTTGTAGGTTGAAGCTTTGAAGGGGATTTTGTTAAACCAGGTTGGAAAATATATAAGCAGATGTACAAAAATGAAAGATAGGTTGACTTTCAAAAACATTTCTACCTTGTTTCCATCTTCTCTTCTATCTGGTTCAATCACTTTGACAAAGGAGTAAAACAGCTGTCTGATCCGTGAGTCACCGACAAAGGCCACTCGTTTCTCTGCAAGGCATGTTTTGGCTTCACTGAAAAACAAAAGAACAATTCTTCAATTAATGAAGAACAACAGATTATAATGCCTGTCTACTTAAGGTAAAAAATGTGATTACATCAATTTATAGATTTTCTATTATGTAATCAGGTGTAGCTGACCAATCCAAGTGAGATCTATTATGTTGGAAAAGGTTTAAAAACTTATTTAAACAGGAAAATCAAGTTTAATCTTTCATAAGCGCAAAAATATTTTACACAAAGTCTACTGAGTTTTGAATCAAGTTTCCATTTTTTTCTCAAAATATACAAATGATAACTCCACTAATGATGGGAATACAGATGTAAAATATGGTTTCTTAAGCTAAACTAAACTAGAGTAAACCTTGACTATCTATCAAGTAACATGACCCTGAACATGAAGCAGTGTGACTCACGTGCTTTTGTATTTGTGCATCATACAGCCATAAGGCTGCCATACATTCTCTCCCAAGTACCGTCCTGTGGACAGCAGCCATTCACACGAGTCTCCGCCTGGAGGGAGACACACAGAGGCAAACTGTAGGTCCAAACAAAAGACTGACTCACGTTTCTGAGCAAAACGTCAAAAACCCTTTCTCCAGTCGATCAATGCCAAAGACGTCTTCAATGCACAGTACTGACTGAGACCAAAACTAAAACCATCAGCGGTTTAGCTAAAGCTTAACGGTTGGCTTTTTATCTGTGTCCATCATGAATGGAGCCATCTGCAACTGGCTGGCGTTTGTGCAGGCTGGTAGCAACTGGGCTGTCAGAAGCTCTGCTTACCAAACAAAGAAGATCCTCTGTGTATATCTATGTCTCTCATGCTTATCGCGTTCTTTGTTGGTTGCTGCTAATGTTGCTACTTTTAGGTGGAGCATTGTTGTCCATAAAATGTTTCAACAGTATTTATGCACTTGAAGGGTGAAAAACAACATAAAAAACACACAGAAATCTAAACATTTGAGACCAAAATCCAAATCCATATATATATATATATATATATATATAAAAGGCTAATCTCTCTCTCTCTCTCTCTCTCTCTCTCTCTCTCTCTCTCTATATATATATATATTTTTTTTTTTTTTGAGAGATTAGCCTTTTGGCATCAAAAGACATTTTAGTCCCTTGCTAAAACAAATGCTGTTATTCATCTTTCAGCGGTCAAGCTTTTCCTGTATTTTATCCGGGTCCGGGCTGGGGACCGGCACAGGGACACCCAGACTTGTGGCTACTTAGTTAATGGTCTTATCAAAGGACCCACACTGGATTCAGCTCATCACGACTTGATAAAACAATCTTTTCTCAGTTAATCAGACTATTCAAATGATACCTTTCTTAAAATTGCTTATAAAACACTGTCTGAATCAAAGAGTTATATAATATATAATATATTATTCTCTGATTTGGGCACATCATTATTATTATGCTCAAGTCTAATTGTCTGGATGCACACAGACACAGCTGCTAACTTTGCCTAGCAACACAAGGCAAAACAACAAGCCACGAGAGCTTTTATGATTACACAACACTAAAGCAAAAGTTTATTATATCTTACAATCAATAATATGTATGACAGACATCATTGCTGGAGGTTCAGTTTAACCAGACATCTCTGCCACCGAGTAATAAAGCATTTATTGTGCTAGCATGTAAACACAGCTATTATTAGCAGGGTTAGCTAGGTTCCGCTAGCCATACGTGCCGAGCCAGACATGGCTGTCTGCATTCCCCCTGCCTAGTTTACCTGGCTGTTATTGATATACAACTTTAACCCCAGACTATAACATTTCTATGCATTGCATTTTAGGAGGGCCAAGTACAAAAACAATAAAGTCAGTAGGAGCCAAAAAAAAAAAAAAAACACGGCGTGCTAGCAACCTTTTTAGCTTGTGTAGCAACGTCAACCCTCAGCTGATAACGGAAGAACACTCACCATCATAATGCCGCAAAGCTCCGTGAAACACCAGCAGCAAAACAACGAGCACAAACGATATCAGTTTGGCATTTTTTATGGTGAAATGTTGGTTTATTTCGCGTTTGCCCAGGCTATAGGCCAGGATCGCCATCTTTGCTGCTCCATGACAACAGGCAGTTGTGTGGTCCGGCTGCGGCGCACCTTCTGTCTGCTGCGCTTCGAGCGACGCCTCCTCTGCTGCCCCCATCGCCCCAAACTTGCAGGAGGGTGGAGGGATACATCAATGAATAATAATGAAAATTTAACTGACTGCACACCTGAATTACTCACCCTAAAAACTTAGTTTTAAAAGTCGACAGTGGCATTCAAAAATATCTCGGTTTGAGAGCGCCGGTCTCTTCATAAACCCAAGGTTGTTCAGTAATTATGATGAAGCAACCTAGGCAAAGTGCACAGTACCTTGTAAACGCAGGTGGAGCATAAAAACTAAGCAGATCACTGCTTAACCTGCCAAACAAGAACTGCAAATATTGATCACACAAGTTCCTGAACACAGAAAATTGGAAGTAACAATTTTTCTGATGATGGGGGGCATTTATTAGGACGATTAAGATTAAAACTGTATTTCTGAGTATTCAAATAGTTGATAATCAGGAGCAGACCAAAAAAAATCTGTTGGGAAAAGCTTGTAGGTGTGACGTAGGAGCTACAATCGGCAGGTCAAAAGCTCCCTGCTCCGCTCCATTCTGATCATCCACTTGTAGACAAATAGATCCATGAACGTCTTTGTTTTCCTCGTCCGAGCTCCCATCTGCCTCAAAACTATACAGCTCCAATAATGCTCGCTGGTATTGTGTGTCGAAGCTAGCGGGAGTATGTAAACAGATGGATAATGGGAAGTAGAAGCGGGCTTACTCCGCACTAACAGTCCCACCCACAACTCAGAGGGGAATTTCTGAGGAACTATTGGTTTTGGGCTATTGGTGTGTTCTGAACGTAAAAGTACATGGTCCTGATCGAGTCTGTTTTATGTGGTCCGGACTGAGTCTTGAACCTTTCAACTGGACATTACTGTGTCAAACCAAAGCTTGTAAACAAAAGCATGTGACCCAAGATCTCTTCAGTCATTGGCCAGGAATCACAAGGGCGGGGAAAATCAATGAGAGAAAGAGTAATGGAAGTCCTGTGCTTTGCAGTCCTTGTCGGGATGGTTCACTTATTCAAACTTTATTGTTTGCTGACCAACTTTGAACGTCTGTATCAATGTCAAGTACAACCCTTTGTACTCGCTATCGTAAGCTGGAGGCATGCTGCAGGGCGGTTACTGAGGGGCCAACGGCTAAGAGAGTATGCTGATAAGTGTTCATGTCATATAGATTGTTGGGATAACAGTGAGAAGCGATGTGTGTCACGTTAAAAGTACCGGTAGTTATAATGAGCCTGCGTTCATCCGACCACATTTCAATGAGTTGCTGTGTCTCAGTGTTGCTCCATGTTTGTCTACAACGTATGATTGCTACCTTCCTACTGTGCATCCCATAATGCCCGGCTACGTTGGACATTTGGTCCGGTTTTTCCACTATGAGCATGGAGCCTATTCAGACTGAGGACACTGAAAAGGCAACCGAAGTTCAGTCCAATTGGAAACAAATCGAGACCACCTCAAAGGATGGGTCAGAGAGCGGTTTTTGGTCCCGGGCCAGGGTTCACTTGGATGTATTCAGACTGAAAATTTGTTCTGGATTATCAAGGGAAACAAACTTTGGTTCACCTAGATGAACTAATGTGTCTAGTCTGAATACACCCTTGAAGTCTCATGATTTTAAACAAGTCTCTGTCACAGCTCAAAGTAATATTGCTGCAGAGGGGTACTTCTGTAACGTCTTTTTTGTGTGTTTTCTGTCAGTGTCTGACAAGTATGCTGCAAAACCACATTTGTTTCTTTCTCCACTGACATAACAGGTTTAGAAGTACGGTTGAAAAGAGCACGGTGAACTAAATTATTTGGATCAACCAAATATTTGTAATATTTCAGTCATAAAATGCCTGCTAGTTTTTCGTGTTTTACAAACTTTCTCAGTCATTGCTTTCTTTTATGCGTTCTTGTGCGTTGAGAATGACTCTGATTGCTTTTGATCTGCAGTCTGATGTCTTGTTTTCTGCCATTCTGTTGTGAAAAATGATGATGACATTTCAAATGTGTTTTCTATTTTGGTAACAAACTCAAAATTCACATAAATTTGATTTCATTTGTTCGCACACAAATTAATACATTTTTTTAACTTGCTGTTGATGACTGTTTGATTTGTTCTGATCTTTCATCTTGAATCATTTTTTCACTGCACCATGAGATTCTCTTCATAAAGGTAAATGCTTAACCCTTGTTCTATCCTAGGCACTGTAACATTGGGAGTTGGGTCATCTAGACCCACTAGACAGTGCTCTGAACCTTTTTTCTTCAATGATTTGTGATCTTCACTGGTGTCCATGGATTACATGAAATCTTTCCACCTTTATCCACCTTTGTCATGGTATGGAGAACACGTCAAAGTAAGGGGGGGGGGGTCATCTAAGATAGCACAAGGGGTAATTGCATGTCTGCAATGTTGATCGTACATATTGGTGAACAACCCTCATCTTTATTCTGTGTGGGATTTTTTTGTATTTGCTGTTGCAGTCAAGGACTGTCCAACATTCAGTTAGGTGTGTTTGATGCCAACAGAAGATCTGAATTTGTCTATTCCATGTCTTTATTTGGGCTCTGTAAAGAGCTATCTGCTGAAAACAAAAGGGAATCTGCATATCTGTTCAAATGAGTGATCATCTGGGATTATCTACAATAAGTTTGTAATTGCCTTCCTCTTTCCAACTAAACCTTATTAATTTAACCCTTGTGCTATCCTAGGCACTTTAACATTGGGAGTTGGGTCATCTAGACCCACTAGACAGTGCTCTGAACCTTTTTTCTTCAATGATTTGTGATCTTCACTGGTGTCCATGGATTACATGAAATCTTTCCACCTTCATCCACCTTTGTCATGGTAGGGAGAACATGTCAATGTAAGGGTGGGGTCATTCTAAGATAGCACAAGGGTTTAATAGAAAAATAAGGTATTCATTAATATATGTATTTTGTTTTTACATATTTAATGACCTTAGACTCCCCTGGTGGAAATTTTAAAATCTTAAATGCCACTGTATGAATGTTGACCTGGTTAGTTGACCTAATTAGAAAATTAACACAATAAATCTAACATTAAAAAAATACTACAGAACCATTTAAAATATTTTTCTCAATTCCAAATGCTTGAAAAGTCAAACCTTAAATATTACAAGAAGGAATAACCATGAAGTTAAAAAAGAAATTAGCAATGCCATGATCCTCTACATCAAACTTATCTCTAAGTCCCCAAACAAGAGTATTTGCATTTAAGCAACAACACCATCCAGTGACCAACCAAGGTGTTGCAGCAAACACCAACAACAGCTGAAACTCCAGCACCATGATCTATATATAAAATGGTACATGGGATATACTTATGTAGCGCTTTCTACCCTCTTTTGAAGGCCCAAAGTGCTTTACAGTCACAGTCTCATTCACCCATTCACACACACATTCACACACTGGTGGAAACTCCACTGCCGACCACTGGCCCCAACCTCCCACCAGAGGCAAGGTGGGGTTCAGTGTCTTGCCCAAGGACACTTTGACACATTGGCGTGCAAGGCAGGAATCGAACCTGCAATATTACGATCATGGGTCGACCGCCCTACTGCTGCCCCACAGCCGCCCCTAATATAGCAATATAGCAAAAAGAACAAATGAAGCTAGCTGAAAAGAAGCCTAATCTCCATGGGAAGTGTAACGACCATAATCATGCATCACTGAAAATTATCCCTTGACCCAAACCACAGAAATTTATTTGGATGCAAAAGCTGTATTATGCAAGAAAAAGCAACGTGACAGGATGCATATTTACAAAAATCAATGCACGTTAGTAATCACACATTGGCATGGTCAGTGTAAACAGGAATTACCTTTACATGGAATTTAATGCATGGTTGAAAGGCGAAACCAGTGGGGAACAAAATTTGAAATATGGCTGTGCCTCCACAATAGGAAGATGTAAAATTTAGTGATGACATTTAAATCATCAGCTAAAGTAAAGCCAGTGAAAAGAAAATGACAGTGACACACCTTCAGCAGTGTCATCAAAACATGAACGCGCTTAAGTCACTTTGTAGTGGGTTTTGGAACATTGGACATGCTTTATTTCAGAACTTTTCACAATTTATTTAAACATCTCACATATACAAAATAGGTACAATAGACTTTGGGGAGTCATTGTTTCAGAGAGAGAAGAGGCCGCCGAAAACCATTTAGAACTCTGTGAAATTATGTGCTGTCAGTATGAACATTGGAAGTGGGACTGGAGGACGGTAAAAGCATGATGGGGGGAAGAAAACAAGCTAGAAAAAGAAAAAAAAAACAACAAAAACAAACAGACATCAACTTTTGAAACATTCCACCTGCTTAAAACGAGGGAGTATCAGCGGGATACAAGCAGGACTCCTCAAAGGTCAATACAAAATAATACAGCAAAAAAAGTGGTTCGTTCCACAGCTGCATAATAGCACCATAGATCCCTGCTTCAAGTAACTGAGCACCTTCTGAAATGGGACAAAACTTGAAGCATCAAAAGTCTTAACATCTCTGTTGTGGACCCAGCTCTCACCAATAGTATTTTCTTTACGCACAGGCATGAGGTAGTTCAAACCTTTTTTTCTTGGAAATTGTGGTTTTAAACCTCCTCTCTGGAAGATATACAAAGACCACAACGTGATGCACACTTCAGCATTTTTATTACACTTGTTTTATTTTTTACAAAAGGATGACATAATGTCCCACAACAAGGTGTTTTCCCGCGTCCCTTTGGGTGGCTGTATTAATTTGAATTGCACAAACGCTCCTTTCAGTCCGTTCAGTCCTCGCCGATAGTTGCCTATTTTTAGCAAGTGGATGTGCAGACGGAAATAAGCATTTAAAAAAAAAAAACACAAAAAGAAGGGCAGAGATTTGGGGATTTCTTTTTTCGTTCTTTCTCTCTTTTTTTTTCTTTTGCTGTTAATTTATCACAAGTCTATTCATTTGAAACAGACTGGGCCAATGTCCAAACCAAACTCCTGGTCGGCTTCACCAATGTCCAAAGGTGCAATGTCGAGGATGGGGAGGCGAGATGGTTTATTTGTTCTGTACTCAATAACTGTCTTGCTCCATTCACCAGTGTGTCTCTGCAAGAAAAAAAAAGTATGTAAAAAAAAAGTGAAATAAAACCGATTTATTCAAATCCACACAGAACTAAAATAACACACAGTGAAAAGATACTCACAGTGCAGCCGTCCTCCAGCACGGAGAAGATGAAGCGGCTGTTGCCGTCAGCTCTGAGCTCCACGTCGTTGGAACCTTGGAGCAACACAGCCTTCTTCAGGCTGCCGCTTTCACCATCCATGTAGGCAATGCTGTTCTTGCAGTGGTAGGTGATGTTCTGACTGGCCTGATTGGAAAGCAGGCGCATGAAAGCCAGCTGGGTGGCCATGCTCTGGGGGCTCAGGGTCTCGTCATTGTAGGCAAACTACAGGAGGGAAAGAACAGCCGTCAGTTCTGTGGAATGAGTGCTTGCTTGGGGGATGCCAAAGAAGCTTTCCCCTCTCACCTCAGTACCACCGTTGATGGTCTCTCCAAACCAGACATGTTTCTTGTTCTCTGTGCTTCTGTACCAGTTCTTGCGGGCGATGCTCTCAGGGTGGGAATAGATGCAGGTCTCGCGGGTGGTGAAGTCGCAGAAGACCTTGATGGCATCATTTATGCAGCCCTGGTTGGGGTCGATCCAGTAGAATCCTGAACATCAGGAGAAAAACTAAACTTAGACTTGTTTTATTGTTTTAAAAAAAAAAACTTCACACTAAATTCATTTTATTTGTTGTAAGTATCTCAGACACAAAAAAACCTCACCGCTGCTCCATTCAGGATGGCCGAGCTTGATGTCACGGCAGGTGCGGGCTGGATTCTTCCTTGATCCCTCAGGGGTAAGCAGGTTCTCGATTTGGGTGTTGAGTGACTTGATGGTGGCATCAACCTCGTAATCCTTGGCTCTCAAAGTGGGCTGATCAGCTCTGTACTCATCGTATCCGCCAGAGACATCGTATCCACCTCCAGCAGGGCCAGGTGGTCCAGGGAGACCAGGAGCTCCAGCAGGACCCTAAAGAGGACAAGAGAATGATTCTGTATGCAGATACAGGTTCAAACTGTAAAAAAAAATTCTGAAAAGCAGAAAATGGTGTTGAACCTACAGCTGGTCCACTGAATCCAGGAGGTCCACGAGCACCAGGAGCACCAATAGTACCATGGGCACCAGCTCTGCCATCTTTGCCAGGAGGTCCATGTGGTCCAGCAGGTCCCTGAGGAAGAGATCATCCCAATACATTAATAAGTCTGTCAACAATGGGTTTTCCCACACATTCATGGATCCCAAGAATGCCATATTCTCCTAAATCAACTGCAGACAAAAAGAACATTTCTTATATTCAGCATCCTGAATTTATTTTTCTATGAAAGTGTTGTTGTGAGGAAAGAGAAGAATGCATGACAACTTAGTGACATGTAGACTTAAATGAGAAGCTTAAATAAATGAGAGGAATCAGCAGCCTGAAGGAGTGGCACACCACCTCATATAATTATAGACAACAAATATCTTGTACTTTTCAGTAGGGGAAAAAAGTTATGTTCACTTTTAATTTTTGTGCAGTTTGTACTTTTTTTTCCTTCAAACTTTCTTTTTTGTCTCTTTTGGATTCCACTTACTCTGGGTCCAGAAACTCCATTTGGTCCAGCAGGTCCAGAGTCACCAGCAGGTCCCTGTGGGTGAGAAAACACACTTGAAGTTCTCTGCCAGCAGCGCAAACTTTGGTTTTGGTTTGTTTTTAAATGGGAATTTTGGACACTTACAGATGGTCCAGGCATTCCCTGGAGACCAGGATGTCCACGCAGACCCTTCATGCCTCTCTCACCCTTGTCTCCAGCAACTCCCTTCTCACCACGAGGTCCAGCAGGTCCCTACAACAGAACAAAGACAAAACTGCCATGAATACTGCTGTTTTCACTCGTTAAACGCAGAGAAAATATTTTTACACTTAAGCCTTTTAATAGTACTTACAGCACCGCCTCTGGCTCCAGCAATACCAGCAGGTCCAACGGGACCAGCTGGGCCCTAGGGACAAAGGAGAATAAAAGTATGGATGAGCTCTATAGGTTATGCATAGATGCTGCAAATTATGTTACATGAAAATTAAAAAAAGAAAAATTACAGCCTCTCCACGGCCTCCAGGTCTGCCAGGGGCTCCAGTGGGTCCAGCAGGTCCAGGGGCGCCGCCAAGTCCCATTGAGCCAGCAGGTCCAGGCTCTCCACGGTCTCCCTAAGCATTGTGGGTCAGAGAAGACCTTGTTTTATGGGTTTGTTCTGCAAATTAACATGTTGGAAAATGAACAGGCTTTACCTTGAATCCAGCAGCACCAGGACGACCAGGGGGTCCATCGTTACCAGGGTTACCCTGCAGATAGCAGAAGGTTTTGAAGTTTACACAAAAAATAAAAAAGTACAATATTTTTAGTTTTAGGCCGCACAGTTTGCATTGCAGGTGCATTTTGTACTTTTAATACTAACACTTTAATTCAAAGCAAATAGATGCATCAAATTTGGTAAAACAATAAACAAAAAATCAGTGATTAAGACAAGATTATTCACAGATAGCCACAAAACCAAAACCATCTTTAGAGCAAACATGGTGTTTGTGGAAATGTGTTTGTTCCCTAAAGCTGCAACGCTAATGTGTTTATAGTAGGTCAACAAAAAACGTTATTCACTCAAATCTAAAAAACCAAACTTTGTAAGAGACGCTGGCTTTAACAGCACTGTCTCCAGTGGGAAACAAAACGATTGATACGTTTTCTGTTAACATGTTTTCTATTATAGTTTCTCACTACAGTAAATGAAGTAATGTGTACTATGGTATATGTGTACAAATATAAATCTAAAATGCATCTGACATGAATGCGGTTAAAAAAAGATTTTTCAAAGAGGGACAAAGATTCGGGAAAAACTGTGTATCAAACCTGTGATAGATACAAATTATAGAGTTAATTTAAAGTTTAAGAAATATGATTGGCTTAAAATCTAAGTGTTATTCATGTTGAAAACTGCTTTGAGGTTTCACATGGGCTATTTAAATGAACACATTTAATATTCAGGTAGTTATTGCTCTGCACTTCTTCAATGGACACGTTTAAACTTACATCACGTCCTGCTTCTCCCTGAGGTCCGTTCATACCAGGCATACCAATGTTGCCAGGAGGACCACGAGGTCCTGCAGCACCGGGAGGTCCAGCTCTTCCTGGCTCTCCCTGTGGAGTGATAGAGAAAATGAGTGAATTTGACCTTCTCCCAACCAAATCCTACAGTGGTTGTGTTTAGGAGCTGCCATTTCTCTTTTTTTTGGCTTTGTCTGTTGTCATGGTGATGACAAAGTCTTTTACAGCAGCTACCGAATAAAACAACAGTTTTAAAGTTGAATGATTTTCCCCTGATGACTAATTGCACTTTAATTTTTTCCTGGTTTAAGTTTTTACATACCACAGCACCAGCAGCACCAGGTGTTCCACGGTCTCCTCTAGCACCAGATAGACCAACGAATCCCTGAAGTCCAAGAGGACCAGTGGTTCCAGGAGGGCCAGGAGCTCCCTGAAGAAATGCCCAAACACTCATGTTATTTAATGCGAAGGTTTGCTGTTTAAAGGAAAAGAATCAATCAAATGTCAGTCATCTGTTATCTCATATCACGCACAGCGGGACCGGGCTCTCCGGGGGATCCTTTTTCTCCAGATACACCAGGTGGTCCTACCATTCCTTGCTCACCAGATGGACCAGCAGGACCAGGGTCACCACGAAGACCACGAGGGCCATCCTTGCCAGCTGGACCAGCAAGGCCTGGTGGTCCGACTATACCCTAAAAACAGAGGAGCAGAACAAGTTTGTTAAAGTACTCATGAGTGTTAATGAATTACTGCACATTCAAAATAGGTACTCACCGCCTGACCAGGAGCACCAACTCTACCAGCAGCACCAGGGAAGCCAGTGAGACCCTGAGAAGAAACGCAAATAGTTCTTTCAGAGGTCATAAATATTATCTGGTAAACTGACACTCATAGTAGAATAAAAATAAAAAGTCATATGAACAAATATGCCGATAAAAAACGGAAACATTCTGCCTTTTTAATGGGATATGACTTAAAGACTTCAGATGTGTTGGAGTGCATGTGTGAGGGCTGAAGTGGGCTTAAGGTAAATGATGCTTGAAATCAACAAAGAGTGCGTTTTTGTGTGCATACTTACAACAGGACCGGTGTCTCCACGAGCACCAGGGGCTCCAGCGGGGCCAGAAGGACCCTAGATCCCCAGAAAATACAAAAAAAATCAAAAACTCTAACTTAAACAGTCTCTATCATGCAAAATCAACTCTTTGAGCTATTAAGTGTATTATAATGTTTATTCATCACAAAAAACAACCCCAAAGTGGTATTTTGATTAATTTGATTCATTCATCTCTGAAAAACCTGCTTTCTGAACGACAGCCCATCCCAATCCCTGAAAACAAGAGGGTCCTCACATTGTGACGTAACAAATCAAGTAACAACCTCTTCCAGGAAGAGTCTGTGCTGCCAGCACCCCCCCAGGCTAACACATACACCCACTTTCTCTGGGGAGCTAGCGGTGATCGGGAAAAAGATTTTCTAAGGCTCCACAATATGGACATCCATCTTTGCAAAAGTTTGGATGTTGCTTGTTTTCAAGAGCAAAATGTAGACACGCTGCAGAGGCCGGCTCTAGGATGACGTCATGAGCTGGGCAGCGGAGCTTTATCCGTATAGATGGATATAGCTTACTCTGAAAGGCTTAGGAATAGCATGGTAGAGGCCCTTTAACCCTTGTGCTATCTTAGATGACCCCACCCTTACATTGACGTGTTCTCCCTACCATGACAAAGGTGGATAAAGGTTGAAAGATTTCATGTAATCCATGGATACCAGTGAAGATCACAAATCATTGAAGAAAAAAGGTTCCGCGCACTGTCTAGTGGGTCTAGATGACCCAACTCCCAATGTTAAAGTGCTTAGGATAGCACAAGGGTTAAGGTGTATTAACATCAATCTGTGAGTTTAGCCATGTAAAACAGGTAACACAGCTGTCTTGTTTTGATGTCTTTTCAAAACATCCCTGTTCTCATGCGATTATATCAAATTGTTTGGACTTACAGAAGGTCCAGATTGTCCAGCAGGTCCAGAAGGGCCAGAGGGGCCCGTTTCTCCCTTTCCTCCAGAAGGTCCACGCTCTCCTCTTGCTCCAGGCTGACCATCAGCACCCTAAGGAGACGACCAAGCATTTCTTTGTAGCATATATCAAGGTTAAAATGTATATTTGGATATTTTTACTATAATGTGGATGTACTTCAACAGGGCCTTACAGGGGGTCCGGCAAATCCGGGAGGTCCAGCAGGTCCGACCTCACCACGCTCTCCCTATGGGCACCAACGAGCCAGTTACAAAAAGTGCTTTGACGACCCAAAAGTACCACCTTTGATTTAACACTGTTCTAATGGACGTGGTTTAAAAATGAGAATAACAAAAAAACTCCAGCAGTTACTTACAGATGGTCCACGTGGTCCCGCAGGGCCAGCAGGTCCAAAAGAACCACTCTCACCCTGCAGAAGAATTTAGTGTCTTAGTTTAGATTCAGCCATGTAACGATTGAGTAGTTAAAATCCAAGTTGAGCATTCCCAATCACCAAGCATGCTTAACTTCTGTCTATTTTTTCATAATTAATTAAAAAAATATTGTTACATTTCAGTGTGTTTGTTTAATTTGACTTAATTTAAATATTTTGACATTCGATGTTAAGCTGTAGACAAGAAAGAATAGTTCCTAAAATGGCCATTAGATGGCAGTGTTGAGACTTAAGCGTTATAGATTTGAGTCTACCACTGGAGAAAGTGTCATTTTTCTTCCAAACAAGCGTTAACGATCTGATGACATTTTTTTGTAGCTTTAGGTCATATTTAAATATTGTTCCTGTGAGTTACTTTAGTCGAAAATAGTCCACAGATTTACCTTATCACCATTGGCTCCATTTGGTCCAGGAGGTCCAGCGGGTCCAGGCATACCCTATTTGAGGACAAGAGACAAAATTATAACACTAAATTTTAAATTTATTGAACTTTTATAAATATTTTTGAAGACATTCTGAATAACATTTCAAGCTGAACAGGGAAGTAGAACCTACGCGAGATCCATCTCTGCCAGAATTTCCATCAGGGCCTTTGTGTCCAGGTTCTCCCTGTATAATGAAGGAAAAACTCATTTTATGGACAGTGACAAAAAAGAAGTAGTGCACAACAACGCCCATCCAATAATCTGATGATCTCAACGTTACCTTTTCTCCTTTAGGTCCAGGGGTACCAGCTGCTCCACGCTCACCTGGCATGCCTCCAGCTCCCTGGTGTCCCTGAGCACCAGCAGCTCCGGCAGCACCAGGCTCTCCCTGAAAACAGGCCAAGCAATGTTGTTTAACTTTTGTTCCTTTCAACATAGTGTTCACTAAAATGGGTTTCCTTAGTCACCTTGCCACCATCAGCTCCAGGGGCTCCAGCAGGGCCACGAGGTCCTATTGGTCCCTGAGGGCCAGTAGCTCCTGGACTGCCATTGGTGCCACGCTCTCCCTGAAGGGTCACCCATTTATTTAGTACTCATTTTTAAATAGTTTTAAATGCTAATCAAAGCATTCTTTTTGAAAAAAAAAGTTAGTTCTAAATACACTAAATAAAAAAATGGTATTGCTTTATTGATTAAAAAACACATCTTTGTTTATATCTGAGGCAATGGAGTTAAATGATAAAACATAGACAGGTAATCTCACCTTGGCACCAGCAGGTCCAGCAACTCCCTGATCTCCTGGGATACCCTACAGACACAAGAAGAGTGTGTTTGAAATTTATGTTTGGACCATTTTCATTCCCTTCCACAAATTCTGTAGTTCAGTCGTGTAAAACATACTCTTTCTCCAGGCTTGCCTGCCTCTCCAGCTGGTCCAGCAGGTCCAGGCAGACCCTGAAAAGGTCAAGTAACAGACATCAGAAGGAAAAAGATCCGTTTTGGGAAGTTCAAGAATCAATCCAGAGAATTAAAATCAGCATTTTTGTGTTTTTGAGTCAGTAAGAAATGACATTTTTTAAAACTCTTAAGTTACGTTTTGCTGCAAATCTTCTGGAAAACCATTAAAAATGTCTTGTTGTTATTGAAGTAAGTAAGACATCCAAACCTGGAAACCAGCAGCTCCAGCGGGTCCCTGTTCTCCCTTCTCACCAGGGGCACCCTGCACAGAGAATCCAAGATTAGTTTTGATTTTGCTTCATGACTTTTGATAAGAAATACAAGTAAAGTCAATAACTCACAACAGCTCCAACGGGACCAGCAGCTCCATTGTTGCCATCAGGTCCAGGAGGTCCCTAAAGATGACAATAGAAGCATCTGATGAACTGATATGGTCTTCAGTTTAAAATGTTCATGCATTTACAGCATTTATAGTCTTCCAGCTTTGAGTTTGGATTTCTCGTCTTCATGAAAATTTTACTCACTCTCAGTCCAGTAGGACCGGTGGATCCCCTCTCTCCAGGTTTGCCAGGCTCTCCCTGATGTCAGACAGATGGAGCACAGGTTGTGTCAAATTAAAAACGGAGTTCGTCTTGAACTGGAAACCTTTGTGGTCTCTCTTGAGATTCACTCACAGATGGTCCCTTGGGTCCAGTGAAACCAGAGTTTCCAGGCTGGCCTCTTGGTCCAGATGGGCCTGGAGGTCCAGGGCGGCCATCTTGTCCAGAAGGACCCTTAAGGGATAAGCAAAACAAAATCATTTAATCAAATTCTGTTACAGGTATTTCGAAGTTAGGCAGGAGACATGCATGGATGAGCCTTTTATGTAAAATGAGGTTCACTTACAGCAGCTCCCTCCTTTCCTGGAGGACCAGAGCTTCCAGGGCTTCCTGGGAGACCCTGAAGAAAACAAACTGGTTAGCTGTTAAGATGATTGATCATTTCTGAAAAATAAAGCTGGTCAATCCATTTCTAATACTACTTTGTTTCTGTTTCAGTCTGCAGAGTAGCCTGTTGTTACAGCTTTCAATAAACTGTCAGTTTATGTGAGCGTCTGTGACTCCTGGAGCAAAATTAGATCCACCACCAAGTAAAGACTCACCCTGAGACCAGCTGGGCCAGGCTCACCAGCACGACCAGCATCTCCAGGGGGCCCACGTGGTCCAGCAGAACCAGTGGAACCACGAGCGCCAGGCATACCCTTAGATGAGGGAAGGGAGAGATCAACATGACAGAGTTTCTCTATTCCACAAAGTCTTGCATGTCCTTGGATGTCATACTCACAATGGGGCCAGTTCTTCCTTCAGATCCAGGCAGACCACGGCTTCCAGGAGCCCCCTAAACGAGACAACCAATCCCAGTGACCTCCTGCTGCATAATATCACAGAACTATAATACCAAGAGAATATTGCTCACTCTTGCTCCACGGTTGCCAGCAGGTCCAGTGGCACCAATCTCACCAGTTGGTCCTCTCTTGCCTTCCTCCCCTTGAGGTCCTGGGGCTCCCTGAGGTCCAGCGTTACCCTGAGTACGGGGACAGAGGAGTTGAGGGTCATCATTGTTTTTTTCTGATTCTAAATGGTTAATTTAAAACAAATAAGGAACATACAGGCTCTCCTTTGGGACCAGTGTCTCCCTTAGTACCCTGAGGACCAGGATCTCCCTGCAATAAATAAAGAAGGCCTTTATCAGAAGAGCAAACATACACATCATTGTTTCTGATGACTTATTTTGTAGGACTTACAGCGAGGCCTCTTGGTCCAGCAGCACCCTGAGGTCCCTGAGGTCCAGGTCCTCCTCTTGCACCAGCAAAGCCAGGAGCTCCACCAGGGCCGGGGTTACCCTTAACAACAAGTGAGACACAAGTTCAGCTTATTTAATCTTTCATGCTGCCTGAACTCCATGTAGAAGGAGCAGACGGCTTTGAATTCACATCTGTCACATTGCTAATCTGTGGATTTTTGTGGGTCACCAAGGCCAACTGTGGTTCTGGACACAGCAAATGGAACAAACTTATCACCAAGCCGCTATGAGGTCATGTATGAAGGGATTACATGTTTGTTGCAACTTCAGGACAATTGAAATTTTTGATACTTGAAGTTGAGTCACTGCATCTTCTTGAAGCATTTTGCCACTTGGGTGAGTCCAAAATGTTTCAGGAAGAGAAGACAAAAAGTCCAGATGTTCTGACTTATCGTCAAGACACTGACACTTGGAGGAAAGAGAATTTTAGATTAGAATCTTAAGCTAGCTTGTTGTGTTTTTGGTAAATGGGGTCTAATGTTTTAACTACCGACCTCTTACCATTGTGATGACACTCAAAAAACAAGTGTAAAAGAGTGTCTGGTGTGCAAAAACATTTTCATAATGTGTGATCCCATCATCAAATGTTTATTGTTATCACAGCAGATACTTACAGCAGCTCCCTTAGCTCCATTCAAGCCATTGGCACCAGGGTTACCCTGTAAAGAAGCACCAGAGGTCAGTATATATAATTCAAAGTTTCTCATCTTTATCAAGTGTTGCTGTTTTACTATTTTTACGGCTGTATAAGAATGCAATAAAGATAAATTACTAATAAAACCTGTCTGGGGTTGGGGTATCTAGTGTTTATTTGCAAGTATATCAAATAAAACTAAACCAAAGACATCAAATCAGTAGAACACAAACTGAGCAGAACAGCTGCATTTTCCTATACTTACAGGGGGGCCGACAGGTCCAACAGCACCATTAGTTCCAGGCTCTCCTCTGTTGCCCTGAGGTCCAGATGGGCCAGTTGCACCAATAGGTCCAACCTCTCCCTGTTAATAAACGAAACACGCCAACCATCACTCCTAGGAATTCTTAATACCTGTTTGAATTGGTGCTGGCCTAAAGGGGCATGCGACAGGAAGTGACATAGCACCCACCTTAGGGCCAGGACCACCAGGGAACCCTGGAGGACCGGCAGCACCCATGGGACCCTATTTTTTTAAGAGAAAAAAAATGTGTCAAGGTAAATGTAAAAAAAAGTCAAAGTATTCTGCACTTTTTAAAACCGTGAACTCACAGCGGGACCAGCAGGTCCAACATTGCCGTCAGCACCACGAGCACCAGCAGGCCCAGCAGGACCGGGACGACCCCTCTCACCAGCCAGACCGCGTTGTCCCTGAAGAAGAGATGTTTGATGCTCTCTTAGGCTCTTTTCATCACATCCTGTGCTCACATGAGGTGATCATTCTGTTGTGTATTTTAAGAAACGTACAGCCAAGCCGGGACTTCCAGCAGCTCCGTGGGCACCAGGTTCACCCTAGAAGACAGACGGAAATGAATGAAATAACGATGCAGGGGGAGTCAAATAAACTAAGATAGCAGGCTTCCAGCAGAAATAACCTTACTTTAGCACCAGCAGCACCAGGTTCTCCTTTACGGCCATCCAGACCAGTGTAACCCTAAAACACAAAATCACAGTGATGCTGGAGGATATGTATAGACCATCATATCACAAAAAAATAGAAAGTAAAGGTTAAAAGCATCTCAACAATCTAGGGAATGAGAAAAAATGATGATGCATCTGCTTTTTAACTTCTAGTAACGATGCATCTGTAACAGACCTGTGTTCAGAATCTCCAGTGAGGACACGTTTTTAGTCTTTAGTGTGGTTTTATAGGAAGCTTTTTCTCCCTGCAATCCAGTAATTTTCAAGAAACTAAAAACTTCAAAGGCTGAAGGTTAACTCTGTAATCAAACAGAATGCTGTTCTTGGTAACACAGCAGGACTGGGTCTGCTCTGCGGTCTGTTTGGGAGCATGCTGGTGGACTTTGGGAGGTTCATGCCAACAAGAGCAACATATGGACACTCACTCTGTGTCCCTTCATTCCTGGAAGTCCAGGGGTTCCGGGGAATCCACGAGCTCCCTAAAAACGAGTTACAGAGGTGCGTTAGCTGTCGGCCGTTTTGTACCACAATCCCTTGCTCTGATGAGGATGCCCTACCTGGGGGCCAGGGGCTCCTCTGTCTCCAGGCTTGCCAGGTCTGCCATTGTTACCCTACAAGACAACACAGATGACCTTTGAGCACCAACATGCAGAATCCAACAGGAGCTGTTAATAATTCAGAGAAAAGGGTTAAAAAATAGATCAAATCCTTACATCATCTCCAGCTTTGCCAGGGGGTCCAGGGGGGCCGCGGGGCCCAACAGCACCCTGAGAAGGAGACATAAAGTTTTAAAGTCTAACCGGTTCAGGATGGCAATGTCTGAGAATTACTTTGAAGATAAACTCACAGCTTGTCCGGGCTCTCCAGGCTCACCAGCGTGTCCTGTGTGTCCCTGAGGCCCCTGAGATGTGGAAACATTGCATTTTTAATCAAAATGTATATTTTTAAAGTCTACTTTGATGCAGGTTTGTTATAACTTACAGGGGGTCCAGGAAGTCCTGGGGGTCCTCTGGGACCAGCCAAGCCCTGAAAAGGAGAAATACCGTACAATTATCCAAATAAGTCAAATCAAAGACTTGCTATTGTCAGAATGCTGAAACAAACAGAAATGTCAGATATTGGACTTATGAAACAGAATGCAATGTGATTTAAAATCCCAAATATCCTTGTTTAAAATGTTGATATGAGGAGTTTTTGGTTTCTGAAAGTGGGCCATTTTAAGTTATCGCGCAGGGAGGCAGAGGACGGTCCTCACCATGGGTCCAGGGCCGGGATCAGGGGCTTTTGCACCATCGTACTGAGCAGCAAAGTTCTGTTGGAAAGACAAGAGTAAGCTTGTAGTTAATACGACTCTTAGACAAGAATGGAAAAGCTGCAAGTTACTGTAAAGCTTCCAAAAGGCATTTTTTAGCAGCAATGCTAACAGCTCATGAGAAGATGTGCAGCTTTTGAAAGAAAAAATGTAGTTTTTTGTTCAGGATTTGTGGATTTTGCACCGGTTATTCTCTGTTTGGCAAACTATGGGAGGTTTCTGTAGCAGTAAAGCCGGCAGACTTCAATGCATAAAACATTTGGTGCCTAATTAGCCTGATTTGTATTTATTCAAATTTACGAAATCTTAGCCAAGATGTTTGCTTTACATGACACAGGCCTAAAAAACAACAACAACCAGCCAGACATTTTTGACCCACTGTGACACTAAAAACTCTTTTCAGACTTACTCCTCCGAGTCCAGAAGGTCCAGGGGGTCCAGGGGGGCCAGGAGGGCCAGGGAATCCGGGTTTGCCGTCTTTTCCGTCTGGGCCTGGAGGACCCTTAAAAACATGCAGGATAATTGAAATAACCTTGCTTGAAACTGTTTTTCAGCATGAGAACCCTGAAGGCATCTTCACTAAAATTTCACATTTTTTGTTGATGATGTTTTTTTTTTTTGTACTAAGAAGCTAAAAGGAAACAAATTGTTTCCAAAAATAAAAGGGACTACAAGTCATATCTGCAGCTCACCGCTCCTCCAGAGGACGGGTCAACTGTGCAGAACACATTTCACTCACTTATGTATAGCGACAGCTAATAAGACTTCAACTTTAACGTTAACTTTAATTATGTGGGACCAACAACCACATTTAGCCTTAGACGAATGAAATATGTGCAGGCCCTGCAGCGATGTGCATCTCTTCTGCACGTATTACGCGAGGCCAACTTCAATTTCCATCCGTTTCTGTGCTTGGTCCCACATAAATAAGACTGAACAACATCAACCTTCCCTGGAGTACTTTATCATCATGAGTAATGTAAACAAGGGGGCGGAGCCTAGTGGGGTTAATGGGTCAGTTGACGTCAGCAAAACAGAGGTTTTGTTGAATCCTCATAACTGAACATTTTCTGACACGTGCTTTCAGATCAAAGGTAGTTCAGCTTACCCTGTCACCTCGAGGTCCTTTGTCTCCTCTGGGGCCCTGCAGCACATAACACACACACGGTCACACCACAACACACAGCAGATGGCTTGTTTTATTGCTTTGCATCTCAATCTGTTGCTCGGGCAGAACAGTTTGACTCAATCAGGCGACTTTATAATCGGGTAGCCTCACTGACTTTTGGAGATGAATTCACAGTTTCTAATAAAAAACAGAGAAAACACCTGAGATAACAGGTGTCAAACAGCACACATAAAGCATTACAGTGTGCTGAGGTTTCAAAAAGATCCATTTATGTTTGGTTTATGCAGCAAATTGCTAATTCTACTGAGGTTATCACTATTCTTTTTCTTCTGTGACCAACTTTGTTATATATGTACATATATCTCAAAAATGAGCAGGATGTGCGTTTGTACACATCAACATCTGCACAGATGTGCCAGAAAACAACAATGGTACCATTCCAGACTAAAGACTCTGGAGATGAGTAACGTCCTCGCATGACACAAGACACTAAATGGGGTATTTTAATGATGCTGCCGATAGAACTGCAAAAAGTTCCCTTCAATCTCAGTTAAAAGCAGAGTGTTTCAAGCTAAATGTATTAGATGTTTTGTTGGTGTCTGTCTGTGTTTTTCCAAGTGATCAAATCCTTTTTAAATTGACTGGTCTGAAAACAGATCTTTGACCGTATCTTTTCAAACGACGGAGCAAAGAGAGATTCCAAACTGACCCAGAACCAGCTGTTCAGGCAAACCCGCCTGCTCTCCCTCTCTGCTGTCCTCAGAAAGGATCCTTTGTGCCAGGGCCCACGGGGGCCTCTGCATCAAGGTTTTAGCTTTCAGACTCCAGCCAATAGGACCCTCACCTATGTGTGCACAGGAAGGGTGAAACTTTGCATGAAATAACTCAGTTCTGACTTAAAAATCCCTGAATGAAACACTCTGCCCTGACTGAGATTGCGGCGACGGGTCATCAGCGACCAAGAATCCTCTTCCTGAGATGTTTTGGAGGAAAATACGGCTTCTAAAAATGGTAAAACTGCTCTTTTTAAAATTGTTTAAATAGTTGCATGCATGTGTACTGACCGTCACTGCAGCATTGTGGAGATGAAGAAGAGGAGGCAGAGGAGAGAAGGGGGGAGAGAAAGAAATAACTTATTATATTTAATAATCACATTTGGGATAAAAGCTCGAAAAAAGTAACACATTTTTAATCTATTTATAATTTAATTTCTCATCTGAAAGTTGTGTTTTTCCCCCTTTTCTTAGTGTTTAGAAAGCACATGATGTCTGAATGTATTGTCGTGGCACTCAGCAGAAGTCAGACTGAAAGTATTTTTTATCTAATAAGTTAAAACAAACTGGAGTAAAGTAAACATTCCAGCTATCACAATGAATTCACGTTGCAGCGATTTTGGAAAATATATCCATAACTGAAGTAATCCATAATATTTGAGCAAACTCAGAGAAACAAAACCCTCCCACTCTGTTCATTTCCTAAAATTCATTTTCTGTCCAACATGTCTCAGCCCAGCTTGAAGTGTTGCTCAGGGCCGTGTCTATTCTGCACTGTAACTTTGGTCAGAGAGCTTCAGTGGATCTCAGCTGCAGCATTCCTAATCTTAAGTCTCCATCTACTAACAGGCCTCAACAGGTACCGTATGCCCCTGGGACTAGAATAGTCTGCATCTACAAACAAGAACCGGATCATCTGTGATCACATTTCACTTTGGGGAAAATGGAAACATTTGTGACTATGTTGGTTTTTATTGTTTGTTTCTGCAGTAATTCTATTGTCTGGTTTCCACAGATGATAAACTTTATCTGGACTGTTGCAGACAATCTGTCCTGGATGACTCTGGACTCACAGCTGGGACCTCTCCATGAACTCTCACTTGTTGCTTGTCATCTAGTCCACAAGGTGGCGCACTTTCATCTCTGACTGTCCTGTCATTTAATGTTAAAGATTACATTTATCTTTAACTAAATCTTAATGTCGTGGATTTCAATTTAGGTTAATTTTAATTTTATACTGAAGGTTAAAAGTGAAGAAAGCCACAAAAATGCAATTTAGGAAGATTTAAATGTTTAAATAGATTGTTTTCTTATTTGTTGATATATTTATAGTATTGAAGGCGAGAATGAACACTGGATATTGTAAGACAGCTAAAAACGTAAAGAATAACGTGAAAAAGTTACATTGGTACCAAGTTGATGTTCGCACTCATGGCCACTAGGGGGCGACATCACAGTTTCCTATGATAAAACTCCATTCTTTGGAAGTTTGGATGGAACAATGCGTCCAACGCCCCACAAAACTTTTAAAAAATCTTCGTTCTTTGAGAATATCCCAATCTGCCTTAAATGGAAACTACCCAGCATGCATTAATAACCGTGAAATGGATCAACGTCTCACTGAGAGCGTTTTCCTTCCCCAGCAGCTTCTCTCTTGGCATCTATTCATATCGTGGTTGTATCCTTTGAAAAAAGTGAATAATCCTCTGCATGAACTTAGTCCACTGAGTTTTATTGAGAGGCGCTAAAAGCCTTCTTCATGGTGATCATCACTGAAGTCCAAAGAGCCAAAATCCTCAAGCTGTGGGATTCGCAAAAAAAGAAAAATCCATCAGAGAAAAAAGACATTTGGACTTACATTGACATGATGTTAGGTATGAAGTTACTGCAAGCAGCAACAGAATCCGGGTATCCACAAAGCTGAGCATGTCTATACAGACATGCAGACTCCTTGTGCCGCTGAGCCCCTGTATCTAAACCACCTTCAAGCAGGCATACAGTTGTGGTGACACGAGTAACTCCAAACTTTGCCGAAACCTGCTGCCGTGATGCTGGAACAATAAAGATCTATCAGGCCTATTTATACGGCAGGAGGGTCCCTGGTCTGCGTGTCAAAAGTCAGCCCACCGACCAATGGGAGAAGAGAAACCCAATCTGACTCCCATCCCTCTGCAGATCGGAGGCAGTCATGTGGTTCTGCGTCTCCCTGCCTTCTCTCCACCAGGACGCGTTTGGCAAAGCTTTTGGCGATGATGACGAGTGCAGCGTTTTAATTAGATCCATTCTTTTTGAGGACGTGGACAGCGTCGAGCTTTAAAAGGAAGATGAAGGCCTACTTTTTTCTCTGTGCGCTACCGTCAGTCTGGATGGAGTGCCATGGCTGAGTCGTGCGTAAAGTGTACTGCACTTTTTGCGCACTACGGTGGGCTTTATTGCGAACAGAGAGGATATCATCTTTTTTTTCGGTCCACGTGGGAATTTACGGAAAGCTTCTACATAATGGGCCGTTTAAAGTTTAGCGTGCTTTAGTGGACTTACAAAGAAAACAAAACAATGCGCAAAACTTCACCGGAAAAGACGTGCGATATTCCATTGCACTGAAAGACGTTTCAGGGAATTTTTCTCCACTTTTGGGTTGCGTGCGCCTATCTAGAAATCCATTTCACACAACTCAAATGATATTTATTTTGGTTTTGCACCCCAAAAAATAAAATAAAATAGAAAATTCAATAACACCTTTCATTTATTTCTCCCACCACTTTACTTTATAATTCCCCAAATCTGTGAACGTCTAAACAGTCAGAAAAATCCACCCAAAGCAAAGTAAAAGTCCTCCAGTGGAATGCAGGGCTTTTGCACAAGAACTGCAGACAGTCAAAAGGCAGGTGTGTAGTCACTTCGTCTCTCCCTGCCTGAGCTGCTCCTGCCTGTCCACAGGACCAGACATGTCTCCCACTCTACATTCAGAGTGGGCCTCATACTTAATTCATCTTGTATCACAGAGAAGAGCATTAAATGTAGCCCCAGGGTCCAACTTTGAATGCAAGGATATATACTTAAAGATTTGATCCAGGTGGACAAAAATAGAATCAACATGTGATTTAGATTTCACATTGTTTGGTGCATCCGTCCATCTTCCAAACCCTTTAAATCCCTTTTGGGGTCATGGGGTTGCTGGGGCCTATCCCAGCGACTGTTGGATGACGGTGGGGTACTTTTTGGTGCAGAGTTGTGTAAAAATTATCCCATCCTTATGGAGGAAAAAGGACTACATTTTTTATCTATTTTTATTAGAGGAGCCAGGCTAGACACAGAAAAGTAGTTACATCCAAGTTCTGTTCTCGGGGAAATCCATCCTCAGGTCTTCCTTTTGCTTTAACCAACGTATTTTACCCCCTCTCTGTCCCCCTCATAAAAGAAAAGAAAAAGACACCGGTGCTGGACACTCCCAACAATTTCACCTCAGCTGGGCTGATCAAAGTGGTACAGAGAGAGGGGAAACGATGGTGGAAGATGGAAAATTATTGGTGTCACACAGACTATTTGAGCTCCTGCTTAGAGCTGGAGGTGAAGCAGCTGCAGGAGCAGATAGGGTGGTGTAGAAGATCAAAGATGGCTGCCAAGATCCTCCCCATCTTTTTCATGATGAAAAGCCATGAGGGAGATTTAACACTTCTATGTTAATTAGTAGTACAAGTAGAGTAGAATATCATCAAAAAGTTGTTTTCAGTCAACCTCTCATTACCTAATTGGTGAGATAATCAATTTATCCATCAAATTGAAGTCATTTGCTGGTGCTGATTTTTAAGATCAACAGAGCACAAGGAGAGCGATTTTATGGTGATATCGTTTTTTTTTGTCAAAGTTGGCCTATGCCCTAAGTACAAATAAACACCACATTATAGGCAGCAAAACCTACCTGACCCAAACCCCACAGGGAATTTGTTGTGTACAGTAGAGAGAGATGTGAACCATTAAGGCTGTTATCAAAGCTAAGTTAACCCTTGTGCTATCTTAGGCACTTTACCATTGGGAGTTGGGTCATCTAGACCCACTAGACAGTGCTCTGAACCTTTTTTCTTCAATGATTTGTGATCTTCACTGGTGTCCATGGATTACATGAAATCTTTCCACCTTTATCCACCTTTGTCATGGTGGGGAGAACACGTCAATATAAGGGTGGGGTCATCTAAGATAGCACAAGGGTTGAAACATGCGTACAAAGTTAAACTAGATCAAAATTTGACCAATCAGGGACTGGTATTTGGTAGTGACCAATTGATGTCGTTCCTTTTATTTCACGTGAGTGCCAATCGCTTGAATCGTTTGAATGATACGACGCCAAGTCTTTTATTTATTGGAATAGAGCTGAGAAAGAAAAAGCCTGGCAAAGATTCGTGAGATTCACACAGCCTCCACATTTTACCAAGACTCTAACAAAGGTATATATGCTCTTCAAAACAGTAGAAAAAGTAAAAAGAAAAAGTGTGGTCAGAGTGTGAACACCATGGGCTACATGCACGTTCAAGAACCCGCGTTTAGTGAGTTTTGAACCAACATCATTACCCAGTCTTGGCGTAGCTAAACAGTGATGAAGTCTAACAATCTGTAGGAAAACAACTTTATTCTTTTCTTTTCTTTTTGATAGATTCATTCAGACTTTTCAGAGACACGAACTTGGACTTGAAATGATTCTAATCTGGATGATCAATAGTAAAAGTTTTAATTTTTTCTTGCTAACTGAATTATCCTGTATCTCTGCTGTGTGTTATTTATTACCTGTAACTTGTAGATTTCCAGAAGCTTGACCAGAAGTTTGCACAACAATCATCACAGAGTCATTACCAGTTTTGGTTTTGTCTAAATGTAACTATTGCAACACCTTTCTTTTGAAAAAGCTGCAGACAGTTCTCAGAAAAAAGACAGGCTGCATCTTTTAACAGGCATCGGCTTTAGTGTGTATTTTCTCCTTTCTGACTGTGCTTGGCATGCAGAGGCACTGAAGCAAGGGATTTTGAGAGCTCATTTACTCAAGTGCCTGAAATTATACATCACCTCAGTCCCGTTTGTGACGTGTCTCTGTGTATTTAACCCCCCTCCCTTTGTTCTGTATTTCCCTCTATTTCAAAGATTGTTTTAATGCAATTTCAACATTGTCTCAATCAATTGTTAGAGAAAGATGTTTTTTTGAGAGTTCAACAAGAAGAAGAAGGAACTATTCAGCTTATATTCAGTCATTGGTCCAAGTAGTAAGTGGATCTTACATTCTGAAAAGAAGAAAATGTGTATGTTTTAATTGCCTAACTTATTATTTTACTATCTTTTCATCTAAATCTGAAAGAATTTCAAAGCTGAAAGAAGTTAGTTGTCTTCAAAAATCACTTTTTAGATGAGAAAGAAATGGAAGATCCCAAAGAAAATAAAGGCATAAAGCATGGAATCAAAGCAGGGCGCCTCCCTTTGGCTGGACCCATCCCACAGTCAGATTCGCTTCTGTCCACACTGACTCACAGTCTAGTCAGCAGGCATAATAAACGTGACAGAAATATCCCCAAACAATGTCACCAGAGTGCACAGCAGGCAGTTAATTATAACATAGAGCTAGGCTATGGTTTGAGAGAAAAAGGACAGCCAGTCTAACAGAGAAGCAAGTTTCTGTCGACATTAGATCCTTTTTACTTTTCAGAACTCCCTTTGAATGAATTTGAGGTGTTGGGTAGAGGAACTGACACAGTATCTGCCGTGTCTGCAAGAAACCGAGGAACCTGTCAAGACAAAAAAATCCACAAACTGTAAGAGCACAAAGAAACGGAAAAAATATGGAGAAGGACATTTTCATGAACTGAAGGAAATGGCTGCACGGTGGAGCAGTGGTTTGTGCTCTTGCCTCACAGGTTCAATTCCCGGTTGGGATCTTTCTCCGGTTACTAGCTTTAGCGTAGCATGCTTTATGGGTTGTTGGTGTCTCTAAATTGTCCCTAAGTGTGCATGTAAGTGTGTGCATGTCCCTGCTACAGACTGGAAACCTGTTTAGGGTGCACCCCTCCTTCAGCCAACAGAAGCTGGGATAGGCCCCAGCAACCCCATGACCCAGAAAGGGATTCAGCAGGATCTGAACATGAATGGGTGGATGGATGGATGGATGGATGGATGGATGGATGGATGGATGGATGGATGGATGGATGGATGGATGGAGGGAGGGAGGGAGGGATGGATGGGTGGATGGATGGAAGGATGAGAGGGAGGGAGGGGAGGGGGGAGGGATGGATGGATCGGGAGGAGAAGGGGATGGATGTAGGTGGATGGAGGAGGATGGATGGGGATGGAGGTGGATGGAGGTGGATGGATGAATGGATGGGGATGGAGGGTGGATGGATGGAGGGATGGAGGGAGGAGGGATGGAGGGAGGGAGGGGTGGATGGATGAATGGATGGATGGATCGATGGATGGAGGGATGGAGGGAGAGAAGGGTGGAGGGATGGGAGTGGATGGATGGATGGATGGATGGATGGATGGATGGAGGGAGGGGTGGATGGATGGATGGAGGGGTGGATGGATGGATGGATGGATGGAGGGATGGATGGATGGAGGGATGGATGGAGAGATGGATCAAGGGATGGATGGAGGAGTGAGGAGGGAGGATGAATGGATGGATGGATGGGAGGAGAGAGGAGGGGATGAATGGATGGATGGATGGATTGATGGATGGTTGGATGGATGTGGATGGATGGATGGATGGATGGATGGATGGATGGAGGAGGGGAGAGAGGGAGAGGGATGGAGGGAGAGAAGGTGGATGGAAGAATGGATGGATGGATGGATGGATGGATGGGGATGGATGGATGGATGGATGGATGGATGGATGGATGGATGGATGGAGTGAGGGATGGAGGGAGGGAAGGGTGGATGGAAGAATGGATGGATGGATGGATGGATGAATGGATGGATGGATGGAGGGATGAATGAGGGAGGGAGGGAGGGAGGGATGGAGGGAGGGAGGGAATGTCCGGTCACATAAAAGCCCTGTCAGATTGGAGCAGGCTTGAACATCTTTTATGAACTATGGGATGTTTAGATTCCAAAATAACTGACTAAACTGAAAGGAAGCTCAGTAACACCAAATATATAATGTTGAGACATTTGCACACAGTTAAAGAGAATGTCATGCAGTGTTTTGTCATCTCAAAGTTACTTTAATTGAAAGAAAATTTGAAATTAATCTCAGAATTTGCACAGATTAATATTAAACAGATAACTAGATGGATAGAAAACTTTTAATCCAATTTCAAACAGAAACAAAGACATTTTCATGTCTATTATTTTCTTAAACCGGCGCCATGAAGACAGGAGAAAAATCTTATTGGAAACACCAGGACAGTGCTGCGAAACATAGCAGCAGATCTACAAACAACAAACAGAAGAGCAAAAGCATAAAATGTTCTTAACGGAAACCTATGAGAAGACTTTAGAAAACCTTACATCTGTTAAAACAAGCAAACATTAAACATTATAATGTCATCATAAAGAACATGGTCAGGGTTTGTTAACAATGATGAGACATATAAACCATTGAACTGTTGGGGATTAAATGATGTTGAATCTTTGGGAACAAATAGTTTTCTAAATACAACAAAGAAAAAAAGGAAAAAATCAAATACTCTTTTTTTATTCATCATTTAAATGGTCAAGTATTTTAAAAACTTTAAAAGTTAAAGCTTTGAAATGTTTTTTATCTTTCTCCATGTTTTACAGATTATTATTCTAAAATAATTTTGAATTCTGTTAGCTATGCATGTTTGTGTTGGCCCGTCACTACAGATGCTGCTTTGCAACGATGTGAATCTTGATTAGTTGCATGACCACACAGATCCCATATCATTATCACATTAATCTGTAACCCTCATAAACAGCAGAAAAGGATGTGAAAATGCTAAAGTGGCTGTGAACGGGTCTAAGCAGTCACCTCTGACAGAAAGTGGGTGGTTTGGAATCAGCTGTGATTGGAAGAAAAGGCAAAGGAGCTTCACTGCATTCGTGCTCTTCAAAGGGTTAAACTCAGCCGTGGTGTGTTGAGGATAGAGATCCTTTCCACATTACAACACACATGAGGAACACATTGAAGGGAGTTCAGCTGTCTGGACCCCCCCCCCCCCCCATCTCTCTCTCTCTGAGGCTGGTTTACTGCAGCTGTATATCATTACACATCTGGGGAAATTCACAGTGAAAACATGTGATGAAGATCCAAACTGCCTCGACTTCAGTGGAAAGCAAGGTTTAGAATAAGAATTCACAAAAGAAACATATTTTGCATGAAAATGTTTTTATTTTTTTTTTAAAGGTGGGGGCAAAGAAATCTTGGGTGTAAAATCCAGCGGAGAGTGCTTAGACTTCAGGAGAAAAAGTCATGGTGAAGATGCAGAACAGTGAAACTGTTGCTGCTCCTCCCACCATCCTTCTTCACAAGCTCCACCTCTGAGGTCCTCTGGTTTCTTCAGCTTTGAATGTGTCATGTCGGATTTCAGGAGGAGGAAACCTGCAGTGTTTTCGTTTCCAGCATGGAAAGTGTTCTCTCTTTGTGAACTCAGATCTAGAATCCTGAATTCAATTTCTCTCTGATTTAAGCCCTTTCTTCATTTACTGGTTACGTAAAGACCCACTCTGGGATCATCTTTTGATCTATTTTAACCCTTGTGCTATCTTAGATGACCCCACCCTTACATTGACGTGTTCTCACTACCATGAAAAAGGTGGATAAAGGTGGAAAGATTTCATGTAATCCATGGACACCAGTGAAGATCACAAATCATTGAACAAAAAAGGTTCAGAGCACTGTCTAGTGGGTCTAGATGACCCAACTACCAACGTTAAAGTGCCTAGGATAGCACAAGGGTTAAAAGTGTTCCCAGCAGTGTTTTAATTATGATTATGCAGTTATAAGAAAAAAACAACAACAACAACAAAAAACAACCTGTGTTATAATTTAGGACATAGATTATGCAGAGCAGCAGGATTCCATTAGAATTTCCCCTGTTAGTTTTGGATGAGACTGTGGGTGCAGAGTAAGCCTAACCCCTTCCCATCGTTCATCTGTTTACATGCTCTCCTGCAAGCCCCTTACAACCCTAACCCAGCATTACAGGTGTAACAAAAACGGTGAGTAATTTCACAGCGTTCCAGCCGTACAGTATTGATCCAGATGCCAGCTCAGACGAGGAAAACAAAGACATTCGTGGATCTATTTGTCTGCAAGTGGATGCATCAGAATGAAGCGGCTGTGCCATTGTAGTTTCAACATCACAGCCGCAAACTTTTCCACATGGCTTTTTTTCCCCTTTGGTCCTGATTCACAACAATTAAAATAATCAGAAATGCAAATTTAAGTTGTCTTAATATGTGTTCTCTCACCAGAAAAAGGCAAATAGAATATGTTAATAACGCCAAAAACACAATTTTCACCGCAGTGGGGGCCTTTATCATGCAAAACTAACTTTTTTGTTCCCTCCTCACAAAAGAAACCCCACAGTGGTATTTTGATCCATTCACACATTTCTGAGTAATCCTCTAAAAACCAGCCCCTCCCAATCTAACAAAACCAAGTGGGTTCTCACATTGTGACGTAGATAAGTAAAGAACAGCCCCTTCCAGGAAGGTTGGAAAAAAACGCCAGAAAATTACTTATATTTAATAAAACATTTGTTCTTTTGTGAGCCTAAGGTAAAATATAATCATATACATTTACTATAAAAGTCTTAAGAAAAGCATGATATGGGCCCAATACAATGACAAGAAATGTATCAACAGCTCTACACTTCAACTAAAAGATTTTCCAGATGATAATAGGATTCAAACTCAAAGAAGAAGTTTTCCAGTTTCATATCAGCAAAATATGAAATTATATTAAAAAACAAATATACTTTTTGTAGCAATATTTGGCATTTATTTGTTAAAATTCTGGTGTTACAATGTTGTCAAAGCCAACAACACAAATCAAATCTATTGACAAAAAAACATTATTAAACTGCAGAGAGATGGTTAACAAATGTGTGAAAATACCAACTTTCAGTTAAACTGAAGAAAATAGTGAAGCATTCTTCACAGGATGATTTTATATTGGATAAAGGGAAAGATAAACATTGAAAAGTTCTTTTGGAGAAAATTTGGAATAATATTGTTGATAAATGGTTGGAAAAAGACAATAATAGTTGGTCTCAAGCACATTTACTAAAGAAAGGCAAACATGAGGATACTGTTCATAAAACACTATAAACAAACATCATAGAGTCAGTGTTTTTTTATTTAGGTAAACATGTTATAGCTCATGATTTAGAAGAGCAAGTTGTGTTCCAGGAACTGCTGTCTAACAGTTTCATTTTTTTGCAATAGCTAAGTCCACTGACAGAATTTCCCTATACATATTTTGTTTTCTATGTAAAAACCTTTCCTTCCAGATTATATTCTAGTTTTTTGAGCTCCGCAACATTATCTCTCCTCCTCTTCCTCCTCCTCCTCCTGTGTTTCTCTTTTCCTCTATCATCTTCTCTTCTTTTTTCCTCTCTGCTGCACAGCCTGTCTGGATCCAAATGTTAGGGCTTGCTGTCCAGAGAAAACACTTCAGAACTGCAGAAAAAAAACAGGAAAATTCAAGGGTGGGAGCACTAGCGTGCCCAGTAAATGAACTTAGAAGCTCTATATTATGAACTTGAAATGAATTTATAAAACCTTTCTTAAAGCGAGGTTCAAAGTAAAAGCACTTTACAACTTAAAGCGATTTTCCATCTCTGCATTTAATCTCATTCCTTATGCAAATATTATGCAATTACGATGAAAGTTAGCAAAATAATCCCAGAATGACCTTCTGCTTTCTCCTCTTGTTTTAGTGCAGAAAGACCAGGTCAAGTCATTAGGAAACTGTTGAGACTTGAGTTATAGCGCATACATTGCCATAAATAGATTTAGCCTAGTGCCTCAGTGTAATATTTGCAAGCCTGTGTTGTTATAGTGGGTTTGGACTAATAAATGTACTTCATTAAAAGTATTAAGTGCACTAATTGAGTAGCATGTGTCGTTATGGAGGTAAGCCCTATTGGGCTCCTGCTGACACCCTAAGCACATGCAGGAAGTTTGTGTGGAAGTCAGCGACTAACCAAGTATGTTTATTACAGCTCTCGCAGACGACAGGGCTTCTCAGTGTCTTGTGGTTTTTGCAAAGTCCTGAGCAGAGCAGCTCATGAGAAGAAGAGAAAGACTCAACAAACGATGCAAACGACAAAAGATGGCATTTATTTAGGTAATTTTCCTCCAAGTGGCAAATTTGCTCTATCTGTAGTAAGTAAAAGCACTGGAAGCTTAGACAATTCAATGAAGGAAGATGTGACTTTTTATCAAGAGGATTTGTGTTTATTATGACTGCTCGGCTCAGGAGTTCAGCTCCTTTCATAGCTGTAAAACAGCAAGTTTCCTCTTAGTTTATCAGATTTTTTAAAAACTAGATAAATACCAGGAAATAATGGTAAATAAATCATTGCATTTCCTCATAGATGATCTTGACAGCTAAAGCCTACGTCACAACTGCCCTTACGGGTGGATATAGGTTGTCTGTGGGTGAAAATGGCCAAAGCTTTATAGGGCATAAAGGAGACCCAAATCTCAAGGTTGTAGATCAGTCAGTGAGCCTGAGAAGCAAAAATGTCCAGAGACATTTTTTTCGCACAAGTCAACGAGTCGAAGCGAACATTTAACCCTTGTGCTATTTTATATGACCCCACCCTTACATTGACGTTTTCTCCCTACCATGACAAAGGTGGATAAAGGTGGAAAGATTTCATGTAATCCATGGACACCAGTAAAGATCACAAATCATTGAAGAAAAAAGGTTCAGAGCAATGTCTAGTGGGTCTAGATGACCCAACTCCCAATGGTAAAGTGCCTAGGATAGCACAAGGGTTAACATATAATGCTAAATAAGGGTTAAGAAAGTGAGATTCAAGCGTGTCGTATGGATTTTACGTATTTTCACTATCTTTTAGTGCTATTCAAGTGATAAGTGTGTAACCTGATTGTAAGGAATGAGCAAACTTGACAATCAGAGTGTTGAGTCAAATTAAGCCGCAGGCTCCACTCCTGGTGGTGCCCTTCCATCAATTCCTTTAAGTTTCAGCTTTGCAACCATACTCCCCCCGGAACCCAAAGACTTTGGTTTCCCGGACGCTGCCCGGCGGGTCATGGGAATAACTGTAGTTTGAATACGGAGCCCGTTTTTTAGGAGCTTTTCCTTACCGAGAAGGAAGGTCTACGGGCAGAAAGGCCAAATTCAGCTTAGTCTGTTTAGTTTAGTTTAGCCATTACCTATTAAATTCTATAACTCTATGTTCTTAATGATTTCATGTTCTTATACAATTACCGGTATGAAGCCCACTGAGACGACTATTGTTGTTATATTGGGCTATATAAATAAAATTGAATTGAATTGAATCAGTTTGTGTGCACATCCATAAGGGCGTCCTGTGGGCAGTAAGGCGCTAGTCTGCCACAGCTGTTAAACTCCAGGCCTCGAGGGCCGGTGTCCCACATGTTTTCCAACTAATCTCCCATTGTAGCTTTTCATTGGAAAAACACACCTGATCCAGGTAATCAGCAGCAGATGAGGCAGGATTCCTGAAAAACCAATACAATGCCCGCCCTCAAAGCCCGGAACCTGACATTGCTGCAGTACGGGCAGCATAATAACGACTATTGGAGTGTACTCCATACGACAGCATCACCCGTACGTCATACTTGTGTGTAACTTACATTATCCATACAAATACTCTACTATACTTACCACGCGCGGAGCAATGGTACGTTCCATTTTCATGCAGTTCCCTTGAGGTCTTAAGCCTCAAGGGAACTGCAGAACACACCTGCCTCTTCTTAAGATGCAGCCGCTCCTCTCTACAACCCTCTACGGGCCCAGCCAACCCATAAACCCACAGAACCCGTACAAGTCAACTCCCATCCATATGGGGGCCTGTGGCTATAGCCTGAAGTTAGGAGACTAAAAATTAAATTAAACAGGACACAGCAAAAACTGGATGACAACCTGATGTTAATGTCAAAGTTTGCCAAATTAAAAGCTAAACCTTAAAGGAAATTTCTAAAGTAAAAACTGTGCTTAATGCTAATGTAGCAGACTGCATTCATAAATGTAATACTGATGATTTACACTAAAAAAAACGGTCAAAGTTCCAAAAAAAATATCATAAGAACATTACATAATGCTAAAAAAAATGAAACGATGTTCACCTTTCGGCACATCCCGTCATGGGTCACCATGATAAATCAGCTTTCACTTTTATCCCTTCCTGACACAGCCCTGTGTTTTATCCAGGCTGGGGACCAGCACAGGGGGACCCAGACTTCGGCCCCCTTGTGGCTACCTAGGTGGGTCATAGCGCCCCCTGGGAAACGTTTCCCATGCGCCAGTCCTGCATGAAGCCTACTGCCGTCCTTAAAAAGTAATAAAACATTTTGTTTAGTACAAGTGTCATTAGCTTCAAGTTTAAACCACCACTACATAGTATAGCTGTGGTTCTGAGTATCTTAAAATGAGTTCTTAAATCTCCATAAGATATTTGTTTTTTGTAGGGATTTAAATTTATTTTTAGAGAGCAGAAAAAGTAAAAAAACCAGCCAAAATCTGAGCAGAAGCAGGATTCTCCTGATCCCAGGAAAGCTAAAACAACTAAAAGTATACTGAACATTCCATATGTTTGACCGTTCGTTGGTTTGCAGAGGACTTTCTGTCATCAGAATGTCTGATTTCCTGGGTCAAACTGCTAACTTCTGTTCGGTTGTGTGAGTCAACACGTGAAGGCAGCAAAAAGTGTGTTGCTGTATCGCCAGCAATAAAAAGCTTTTACCAGCATCTGGAAATCATTGCATCTTAAAGGAGCCTTGCAACAGGCCTTCAATGGGGGGTTGTCTTTCCCACATTACACTCATTAGTAAAGTCTGCCCCCCTGTTGAGCTAAACGCTGACCTGATGACATCATCACGTGGTGTGAGAATAGATTGTCGGATTTATTATGTTATGGCCACTTTTCTTTGTCCACCATTTCATTTCAATGTCATCTGAGGTCTTTTGTCCTAAAACAATGGGTTTTAATTGGAGAATATCATTAAAATGTTTCTTTTTTTGCTGCTTCCTGTCAGCCATCAAGTGCAATGAACATATAGATGGCTTTAACAGTAGCTCGTGTAGTTTTGGTTTTGGGACATCTTCTTAATTTGGATATCAGAGTGGGGTTATGTTGTTGGGATGTTGAAAACCAGACGTAGCAGGATCTTCTCCGCTGGTTACATTCAGAGGTCTGGCGGATGATGGAAGAAATTCCATTTGGGAATCACAGATGTTTTTTTCCAGCGCCTTTTGTCCCGCCTCCCCCACGCTTCCAACTTTAATGGAAAATCACCATCATGGGTTTGTGGGTCTGCTCGCCCAGACAGACACAATCACAGAGCAACACTTTCAAATCAAAGTGTGTTTTGTATCACCGGGAGCAAACAGAATCATCATCTGCAGGCGACAGCAAAACTCAAATGATAGAATCACAGACGAGGACATGGACCAGACGTGGAGAGGGAGACACGAAGAGAAAGAGGGAGGTCTGAGGTGAAAAAGGGGGTAGTAGGGGAAGAGGAGGAGGTTTAAGGCTGGAGCAGGCAGCCATGACATAGCTGAGGCATGAGTGCATGCCTGCTGGCTGACGTCCACTATGAAAGAACTGCATCTGGTTGCTGCCTGCTTCTTGACTTTTCTGCCTCAGTTTTTATCTCTGTCTTTTAGACCGATCCACTTCTTCATTCCGTTTTGCACCTTCCTTTTTAACTTTCCTTTCACGTTTTTTAATCACACATTCAAAAGACAATTTACCTGTTTGTCTGATTAGGAGATAATGCAGCGGATTGAAACTTCTGAAAAAAGTAAAGACATATAGATTTTATCTGACAACCAACCAATCATGTTTCAGCTTAGGTTGTTGTCCTCTTCCTAAATCGTAGTGTTCAGTGTCAAGTTCTCTCTCTATAGGTTAAAGTTAAGTTAAAGCGTGTTAATGAAACAGGTTTAAGTTTTCCCTTTCCTGCTCCCAGACTCCTTCCATTTGGTCCATTAGGACCAACTTTCCTGACAAATGTTAAAAGGATTTGGAAACGTCTTTTAAAAATTACCACTCTTTGTTTTTTTAGCTGTACTGTATGAACAGATACAGAAGTTGGTAAAAAAAATAAAAAGTCATTGAAAGTTGGAAAAGCTGGTGTTATTGCATATTCTTGTGTGATGTTTGAAGTTTAGGAATTTAGAAAATAAAATTAGTCAAATGTTATTATTCTAACTAAAAAAGGTTGATCACATTTTTTTTTCATGTGTCACAAAGACCTGTACAGGTTTTACCCCCCTTCGTCCAGCCGTAGATAGGTTGGCTCCAGCAGATTGTTGACCCTGAATAGGGATAAAGCAGATACTGAAGATGGATGGATGGATGGATGGATGGATGGATGGATGGATGGATGGATGGATGGATGGATGGAACAACTCAAACAAATGAGAGTAAAGGTAAGCTTATCCTTAAATGTAATGTAATAGCAGCTGATTTCAAAGCATTCAAATTGGATTTGTACATTTTTGTGACCCTTATCAAATATTTTATGCCATGAATTTTGTTTTGATGCTTTGATCCCTTCATTACAAAGAAAAAGTTTTGTTTTTGTATGGAATACAGCCACCATGAGCAAAATCCAAGCAATTGCTGTTTCTAATTACAAGTTTTTATAAGCATTTTGCACTTTATTGTTGGTTCAAACATTCAAATCTAAAACTTTATTGAGACAAAAACATTTAAATGTGCAACAATGAGGCCAAAATGAGGCTTTAAATCCTTTTTTGTGGAGTAAGTTTAACAAAATAAACAGCCGTAATTAGGATTCACCCAGCTTATTGTTTTTATAATGTAGGCAAATAAATTATTGTTTCATCAAATCTGAAATATTTTTGTAAATCTAGTGTTGCTATCTATTGTAAAACTCCAAAGAATAAACCAATATAAATAGATTTTGATGTTTTCATTCATTTGTCTTGGCAAAAGTAAAATTTTGTTTTAAGGAACACCAACATTTGCTTTAATGATATTTTAATATCATTAATATTTTAATATAATTTTAACATCATTATTATTTTAATGATATTTTCCATTGTGACTTCTGCAGCCATTTAGCATCACTTTGATGACAATGAGGTAAAAGTTCTGGGTGATCCATGTGGTCCAAATACCTCTGTCATTCCAGGGTTTACTCAGGAAAACCGGACGTGCACAGGCTTGTTTTTCTTTCTCGCTTTCTCACCAAAACATACACACCCTTTTATTTCCCTATTTGCCAATTATTCTTTTTTTTTTATTTTTTATTAGTAATTTTAATATTATGCAAAACCCAAAATAAAAACATCAGTCTAGTTTTTTATGCATGAAGCAAACCCTCCAAAAAGCAAAGATTGAGACTTGGATTATAATTTCAGTATTTATTGCCTTGTTTACATATTCTAACTTTGCATTGCTCCACTGTTATTTACTGATATATTGATTATTGATGGCAGGAAACGATTTTTTTAAAACTCAAAATCAAGTAGCAATTAAAAATTTCCACCTTTTAACCATTCAATAGGCTAGTCTTCTATTGGAAACAAGTCCTTCACAGAATGCAGCAGAGCAGCGTTGGTTTATTTTAATGTACGGCAGGATTAAAGAGAGGATGAAAGATGTGTGAACATGTCTTCCACCTCTGTGGCCAGGTCCTTGTGTTTTCTTAGCCTGAGTGGGACAGGATGACCACACTGAGCAGGAAACAGCGGCGTTTCCTCCAACAGCTCCCCTGAGCTCTGCTGTGTTAACACACACATACACAGCCTACATACACACACTGAAACCCACACAGATATAGCCGCAACGCAGCAGATTATTGCAAACACCTGTCATTTTTCATGTGGTGCATGTTCTCACTAAGTGGATTCTGTGCTACAAGGAAGTAAAGCATACTCACAATGTTTTCATAAGATGCCTAAAATATAGAAGTTGAACCACCATAATGACATTAATGTAAGCAACATGTACTACAAGGTACTTTTCAGCACTTCTATTTATAATATGGTATATATTATTTTTGCTTTTAAACAGAATAAAATCGAATGCCTTTATTGTCATGTCCATCCACTAAAATCTTTTGAACCTCCAGAATCCTTTTCAGGGTTGTGGGGTTGCTGGAGCCTATCCCAGCAATTCTGGGGTGAAAGCAGGATACATCCTGTTGCAGGGCTTCCTGTCAGGTTTGGGGGGGCTGGAGAGCAGGTAGGACCCAGACGCAGAGGCAGGAGGCACACGGTTCCAAGGCAAGGTGTTTAATCACAAACAAAAAGTGCTGCAGAGCAGGATAACAAAAATAAAACTAAAACTAAATTTACTCTGAGCAAAACATGAAACATGGCATGAAGGGAGTCAGGGACGAAGAAACTTTAAAGACGTTAGTGACGTTAATGGACCAGCACAAGAGGAAGGGAGAGACGAGACTTAAATACAGACAGGGCAGACAAGACACAGGTGAACAAGATCAGGACAGATAGGGACAAGGAAGTAAAACTCAGGAACATGACAAAACAGAACACCTTTCAAAATAAAACAGGAAACAGAACCAAACATGACAGAACAAGAAATATAGCAAAAACCAAGACAAAAGAAACCCAAACCATGACACTTCCACACTCACTTCCATTGTAAGGTGAGAGCAGTAACCACTGCTCCACTGTTCAGTCTTCATTATATTTAATATTATGAAATTAAAAATGTAGAGTTCACAGAGGAGCTTCACTTTGGGTTTGCAAAAAGGTTTTTGACAAAATTCTTACATTTTTTGTTAAATTTAAATAATAATAATTATAGATACTTTATTTATCCCACAAAGGGGAAATTCTTCTCTGCATTTTGACCCATCCCCTGTGGGGAGCAGTGGGCTGCAGGCTGGCTGTGCTGGGGGGTGGGGCTAGCTGGGGAGAGTGGGGATCAATCTGCCAACCCTCCGGTTGTTTCACAACCTGCTCTACCGCCTTAGCTAAACTGCCGCCCAAGCATGACACATGCCCCCATGCATGTTACATGACATTTTTGACATGTTTATTTCACATGATGGAGGGACATACATAATGAAAATTAATTATAAATTTATGTTTCTGAGTATTGCCTCAATCAAATCATTAATCAGGAGTAAATAAAAGAATGCCGTTTTGAAAAGCTTGTAGCAGTGACGTACACTAGGTACTACAGTTGGTGAGCCATAAGCTCCCTGCTCTGCTCCAGTCTGATGCATTCACTTGCAGACAAATAGATCCGTGGACATCTTTGTTTTCCTCGTCTGAGCTGGAATCTGGATCTAAACTGTACAACTGGAGAGCTCAAATATTGATCATCATTTTTGTTGCACCAGTGGTAGGTTGAGACAGAGAGGGGTTGTAAGTGGGAGAGCATGTAAACAAAGGGATGACAGGAAGGAAGACAGTCCCCTCCCACAACTCAGAGGTCTATTGCTGATGAACTACTGTCGGTCTGCAGAAACTATGTCCACGAAAAAGTTTTTAGATCTGGGCTCAAATTACTAACAATTAAAAAAACCACCGGCGAACGATTTTACAACAGATCAGAAGATGATCAGAGTAGGACTTTAAATGTTTGTTTTTTATCTAGGATTCATTTCTATTTAGGGTTTGGGTATTCAGTCCTTAATCTGGCTGCCCATCCTCTCCTCTCCTCCTCCTCCTCTCATCGGTCCACATCCACGTAAGTGGCCCCTCCCTGTATGACAGTAATGACACTGGAAAGAAAGAAAAAATGTCTTTCCCATTGTGAGTCAGTGTACTTTTCTGTGAATTGTTTTTTTTTTAAAGTAAACTTTCAATTAAACTTTTAAAAAATCAGCAGTAATCAGTTGAAACCTGTGTGTATATATTAGGTGAGGGATTTTGTTACTAAAAACAAAACTCAAAGTTCTGAATTTTTTTTCAGAAAACTGAATTAAAAGCTAAAAATACTGAGCGGGATTTGTGAAATGATCCCCATGACCCTTTAAGTTTGACAATGGGATGCAGAGGTCCTTCTCCGCGTTGATGACGTGGCTGAGCAAAGCTCCCAGCTTTCTGCTGCTCAAGTCTGCATCTCTGATCTACATAAAAATAAGGAGAGAAAAAAAAATGATAATGACAAGCTCTCTCAGCCTGAGTCTTCCTCTGCCTTCGTCTGCCTATGATGGAGGGCTGTTAACGTTTAGGGAGGGGCGTCTGCTTCGGAATAACATGGCATTACCCTAAAAAAAACAATTCAGAGGCTTCATTTTCTCTTTTTCAGCCCACCTCATTTTGTAAACCTGCTTCCTTCTTTCTGTTCTGTTCTTCTGAAGCCTTCAGTTTGTTGAACAGAATTGTTTCAAACAGATCATAAGATTCTTCTTCCACCTAAAATTCGTGGGTGCATTCTCAGTCCTATTCTTCTCTTTTTTTTCTTCTTCCTAACCAGATGTGTTTCTCTTCTGGGTCTCCCTCTGTGCCGGCCCCCATGATTCATTTTCCACAGACACAGGTCCAAAGTTTTCCCTTCCCCCCGCTCCTATTTTTCCCCATTTCTTTGCTCCTCTGCTGAGCTGTTTCAGCAGCAGCAGGTTGTCGGCATTGTGACCAGCCGACTTGTGTTTGTGTACGATTCCTGCAGTTTGATGCATCACCACTGATTCCCTCTTGGAGGAACGGGCTCATGGGTACTGGTTCAAAGGGTCACTAGACAACACCTTTTGGGGGAGCACACCTGCAGACAGAGGATAGAGACAGCGCTGAAGACGGAGTGATAAAACTGGTGGATGGCTTTTCTTTAAGTCACATTACTTTCACTGGAGGGTGTGGAAATGAGGAGGAGAGGGTGAAACCTGCATTTACAGTCACTCCTCCTTCCTCATCCAGACCTCTCCTTCATTCCCACCCGTCCCCCATGCCCCAACAGACAATCCCCGTCCCTCCTAACTTGTCTCTATCTGCAGCTTCCTGAGTCGTTTGCGTCTGAAATCTGATTGGTTCTGCAGCTGTCATCAGGCTAATGCATTTCTGTCTGCCAGACTTAAAGCAGAGGAAGAAAGTGGCTAAAAAGAAAACAAAGATTATCCTGCAACTCAAACCTCTCCTATAGATGGAAATAACACTCACAATTGAGTTTGCATCACCTTTTTCCCTTTGGAAATACATGAATGAATACAATGTTAAATGCAGACAATCAGAAAACAGGCATTTTTGAGATTCTTGAAAAGTACTGTCTGGGGAATAGAACCACTCACTGTATATGAAACTGGACTGAGTAACCCCTCCTCCATTGCATTCCAAACAGGAAGTTTGGAATGCAATATAGACGTCTAGAGAGAGATAAACAGCTATTCCTCTGTCACTCTATTTGTCAGAATTATCCATCTTGATATTAAATATTTATTAACATGTTCTTGCTAATCTTAATTCTTTTTTATTTTTATTTTTTTTATTTTTTTTAACTTGTCCTGTCCAACAGCTGGGCAGGCAGATGAGAACTGAAGGCCTCTTGTGTGGACATATTTTACTTTAACAACAGGGGTTATGAATCTTCTGTCAAACCAGGGGTATGTCTGAATAAACCCCTTTTGTAATCGAGGCCAAACTTTATTCATTCAAATCATATTTAAAAATCTTTGTGTTGGACCGGACGGAAAAGAAAAGGAGGGGAGAAGAGAGAGGGATGTTAGAGAGGGGGGGATAGGAGGGTGATCATAGGAGGGGGGGTAAAACCATGAAGCGGCTTAGAGCAACAAGCTGCTGGGTGTTTATCATTATGGTAAGGTTCAGATGTAATGACAAATCTCAAAGGAGCTGGGCCTGTCCACACACACTAATCCCACTGCTAATCTTAATTCTTTCTTTAATATTTTTTTTCTTCAGTGCAAGTTATTCAAATTTTAAACTGACCAATCAGATGCTTCGATATAGTCTTTGGTGCCTGCTGGGTCTGATTCTGACAGTCTGTCAGATTGACAGATTTTTTGTAGTTTTGTAGCTCCAAAAAGCTCACTCCTGATTGGCCAGAATGGCTGCCATGGAAACTTTGACCCAGACCAATTTGGACCGTTCATTGCTTACGGATGACATTCGGCTCCAACATGGCAGCGTCCATATCGCGAAAAAAACGGCAACTTTATTGACTTAATTTGGTTGGAACCGACGTAACACTCACTCGGTCCAGCTCTCATACACATGTAGAACCCAAACTGGAGTCATTTTCCTGGACTCTCAACATGTTTACCATCTGCCATCATGGCCTCAGATCAACCCTCCCCACAGCATGACACTTCCATCGCTGTGCTATAAGTCTAGTTTTCTCAAACACAATTACAATTTTTCAGACAAATTCTTTAGTTCTTACACTTTGGTGGAAAAACACAGACATAATTTTTTACTCCGTTACTTTTTACTAGTTAAACCATTTTATCACGGATGAATTTGCATTAAACCCTTGTGCTATCTTAGATGACCCCTCCCTTACATTGACGTGTTCTCCCTACCATGACAAAGGTGGATAAAGGTGGAAAGATTTCATGTAATCCATGGACACCAGTGAAGATCATAAATCATTGAAGAAAAAAGGTTCAGAGCACTGTCTAGTGGGTCTAGATGACCCCACTCCCAATGTTAAAGTGCCTAGGATAGCACAAGGCTTTCAGATGAAGGTATTCATGAATATCCGTTTATTTGAGCTACAATAAATGTAAATAATAATAATAACTGTTACAATGTTAATGTTGCATTTCATCATCAATTGTGTCAAGCATGTTTTGGGAAAAGCAAACAAAAAATCATCTACATTATGACATTTTTAATAATGCTTTTTAGAGGATGAGTGACATCTTTACTGCAGAAGAGGAAACTAAAAGAAAAATAGGAACTTCAGTAGTTCTTTAGAAAATGATTTTAGTTTTTTTTTGTTGCAGAGGTTTCCATGTACGAGCTCAACTTTGACAGTAAAGCGGTTGTAATAATACCTTCAAACTCCATTGTATGTTACAGTTTACCTGGTTTTTAACAGCATGTGCTGTTTCTCCTTGTTGATGGGGTTCTCCTTCAATTTCTACTACCGGTATGTCATGAGCAATTTTGACCAAAAAGAGTTGAAATCCTCTAAAACCTGGCTCAAAAGTCATCCAAAACGTTTTGTGTAAACTTTCAGGTTTGTGTCTTTTTGATTTATTCTTTGAACAAAGTTAAAGATGGAATTCCAGATTTTTCCCTTGTACAAGATTTGCTGTTTTCCTAAAACACTTTACACCCAGACGATTGTGGGATAAATTAATGATTTTTGGAAAGAGAAAAATGTAAAAACGGACGGGATTGTATGCAGACAAGAGGGCACAGTGTGTAATTTCTGGATTTGTTTGTGGGGGAAATGCTACATATCTGGAACCACATAGATAGTGAAAACTAAATAGCTCTTAGGGATCAACTGCAAACAGCAGTTAAAGCAGTTTGATGGTTAATAACTGTTTAGTTATAACACACTTATGAGAGGCTGTGCAGAGCGTTCAGCCGGTCCTCATCCTAGGATGAACCCAGACTCCCATCATCCCATCCAATGTCTACTTCAGAGGAAACCTCCTGCCACGTTGTCTCTCTGTCCTTTTCTCCTCCCTCACATCTTCGTCAGCCTCTCCTCTTCCTCATTCTCTCGTTTTTCACAGAGATTTTTTTTCTGTGGGCCTTCTGTTCTTTTTTAAGTTTGTCCTGTCTTGGCCGACTCTCTTACTCTTACTGTAGGATTTGGTCGATGTCTGGAAGAGGGAAGCTGAGTCCACTCAACTTGCTTCCTAAATGCCACCTTGGTGACCACACAGCGGCGCATGAAGGGTGTTGGGATGGTTCAGCTGCTCTAATTCAGGCACAGGCTGTCTTTACAGAGCACTACTCTCTCATTTCATCAAAACTCTTACTCGGACACACTGGACAGGGATCAGGCTATAGATTCCAATCAGGTTTTTCAATTATTTCAGATAAAAACAATGTTGTTTTTTTAACTCACAAGAGCAGAAACGTTTGAATTCCAGTTGGAACTTTGCTGTGTGAAGTCAACATAATAAAAAAAGCAGTCTTCTTTCTGTTTAACATCTAGACTAACGATCCACTGTTGTCAAAAAATGCATGCAGAGAAAAAGATGTAGATGTGTGTGATTGTTTTTTAGAATTGCGGCTTCCACCTGAATACAGCTGGAAACCCTTTAAACTGTGACATAAAGAGGTTTATAGGATTATTATAGGATGACATTCTCAATCAAATTCTCTTTTTAAATTGTCATCTTTCAAACTTGATAACATTATAAAATAGTGGGATACAAAGCTTTTTCCAAGTATCATTTTCCTTTTTTGGGCTTGTAATCAAATGTCTTTTCTAGTTCTGACTGTGTGCAAAAGTGCAATAATAACTGCCCTAAAAACCTCAATAAATGTGCAAGGTCTATTTTTAATCATCATAAACAATAAAGACAAAAGAGACATGCAGGTTTTCCCCACAAGAAATTCCACTTAAGTTCACTTTCACTCAGATATATTGGAAAATAAATATGGAAAATAAAATTAACTGCATCCCTAAATGCAATGGTTTCATTGCCTTTAGGGCCTTTTATTTGTCACTGAAAGATATGTAGATAAGACTATTTAGTTTTTTTTGTTGATAAAACTTAATAACCGTTTCTGTTGCAGCTAAAGGTGTAGTACTCCCGGTCAGATCAACATCTTCTCAGAATGACCTATTCTGTACTTGTAGTCTAGTGAAACAGTAGGGCAGTCATTTTATCTGCTGATTATTCTTCACAGCATTGAAGTCCATTTATACATGCGCAGCATTTTACTTCAGCTCCCTCTGGCAACAACGTGAGAGGCGTCTGAACACCTCCCACAATCCTTTTGAGGGCCTGCCCCGACCATCTGCTGAAATGAAGAGGGAGGAGAACAGAGTTAACGACTTCTTCAAAACTAAATAAAGACAACACAGAAGTGAAAAAAAGGTTTGTGGATTATTTCTATTATTTTTCTTTTGAGTTTGTGCTCTTTTTTTGTAAAAAGTCTTCATACGAAGGCATCCCAAAACTTTCTTAAAATGAAAACCTTTTTTGCAGACTTAATCATGGTTCTTCTCTGCTTTGGCTCTTTATGTTGTGGTGAAACACATTGTTTCCACTGACATAAACTGGAAGCCTTCCTTTAACCCTGGCATGGAAACAGCACTTCTCTCTGCTGCAGCATCGATGGGAGAGCAGCGTCCTCTACTGGCCAAAGGGCTCATGAACTAACCAGACAAACAAATAACTGCCCCTGGGCTGGGCTTTTTCAGTTTTCAAGAGCCATGTAGGTATTTTCTTTTTCCAACTACCAGCTTAGTACTCCAAACGTACAACATTTCCAGCATGAATCATTGCACAGCAGCAATTATAAAGTAAAACATCGGAAGACGTGAAAAACCCTCAGAAATTTCCACCAGAGGGTTCCACTGCATTAAAAACAAGGTCAAGTTTCTGTCAGTGCACAAAGGAACATCGCTATGAGAAATTTAGTATAGATACCGTGAGAGTTTCTAGGTCTAATATAGTGCTTTCAAGCTCCATAACATTTTCTCCCAAAAGAATCACCCTTTGAAGTTAGATTCTTAAAGGCAAAAAAAATGTATTGCAAGTCTAACAATCTCTTACATGGATCAGATAAAACACAAAGATAAAAAAAAATACAATAAACAAATTGGATTGATCAGATTAAACACCTTTGACGGAGGCGGCCGTGATGCCGTGGTATGGCAGTCCACTTCTGATTGGAAGATTGCAGGTTCGATTCCCTTGCCCGCCCACGTGTCGAAGTGTCCTTGGGCAGGACACTAAACCCCACCTTGCCTCTGGTGGGACCAGTGTTCAGCAGCGGAGCCACCATCGGTGTGTGTGAATGTTTGTGTGTGTGTGAGAATGGGTGAAGAATGGGCCTGTGATTGTAAAACACTTTGGGCCATCGAGGAAGGTAGAAAAGCACTAAATAAGTATACGCCATTTACCTCTGTGAAAGTACATGAAAATGTGTTGGTCTGGTAAAAAATATCATTTATTACTAACCATCTTTGTTTGACCAAAAGTAAAGGAGCAAACCAATAGAACATAAAAATACAACATTTTAACAGGTACCACAACTAGTAATAAAACGCAATATGTTAATTTAAACTGTGGCAAGATCTTTCAACATGTCTGATTACATGTTGAAAGATCTGATTTATTTAAAGCATTAAAAAAATGGAATACTAAATGCAAAACACAGATATATCAAACCCATTTCACAGGTAAAATAATACATAATTTGGAAAATAAAGGGAATTAATAATAATTTAGACTGATGCCATCTTCTTGACGGTGTAAATGCTCATCACCATAAACAGACATTTCTGAAATAATGCATGCAGTACACACTTTACATTAATGTATTACAATCATCAATTAAAGTCTAGTTTGATTTGTTGCCTGAAAGGGAGTGGGAAAAGGCAAACTTGAACTTTTGAGATCACTCAAAATATAACCAAAGTACTATAAATGTAATTGAATTACACTGATTAATTGGACAGAATTCTTAGACAGACCATGAGATATCCATTATCGCTGTACAAACTGTGCATAGCGAACACACTTTTCAAATGTGTTCCTTGATAAGAACATAAACTATGTGGCTGCATGTAGCTTAAGAGGCTCCTATAAAAAGCCTTTCTCTCCTGTTTTCATTTTAGTATTAGTGCAAAGAAGAGTCATAATTATGTGAATGTATAGAACATTAGATCCACCACAACGTGACCGTGAAGCTTCAATGAAAAAAAGGTTGGAATTTTGCATGCCAGGTTAAATTCTATGAACTAATACAATTACAAACTTTTACGCAAGTTTGGCAAATAATTAAACTATAGTTAGGGTCACAATAATCTGAGATGAATAAAGAAATGATAAATTGCTTTATAATTTAAAGCAGAGCAGAGAGAGGAGGCTTGAGAGCCCATTTTGGTACAGAATGAGAAGATTTAAATTGTCTGCAGAAATGAGCAGACATCCTGTCTGATAATTGTTGGTTTTACCTATTTTAATCCATTGGTAGTTTGACAATGTACATGTGTACATGTCAACTTTATTGTCTTTAAAAAACAATTAAATAAACAAAAAAATATATTAAATACAATAAAATACATTTTAAACAACTTTTTTTTAACTTCTCCAGTCCATAGCTGGGCAAACAGATTAGAGCTGAAGGCCTTTTGTGTTGGACAAATTTTACTGTTAGAGGGTTAGGAGTCTTCGGACACACGAGGTGTATATTTGTATACACTTCTTCTGTATTGTGAGCTATACTTATTTGTATTTATTATATTTGTATACAAAAAGGGTTGTAATTAGAGGAGCATTTTGGAGGACAGCTTCCAGACTCATATCCCCCACATACACCCCAACTCTGCTGTCCAGGCAGATAACAACCTCCTTTATATATTTAGTTTTGAAATCATCTGACCTCACAGCATTACAGGGACATATTACCTGAATCAGAACAACCTGACTCTCCTGCTGATCAGGTCACTGATGATTTCATGCTGTGGTTCGACTCACATTCAATTTCTTCCTCGTCCGAATGACCACAGTCCATGCAATGTCTTTGGTGAGAGTCATTTTCAGATTTTTCTGTCAAGCTCCAATGTTCATACGAAGTACATTAAGGTTTTATAGACGTTGTGAGTGGCCTGACTTTCAGGATTATCACTTTTTAGTTTCATTTTTGGTTTAGTTCATTTTGGACAAACTGACTGAAATGTAAAAGCAAAAATTTTAAACTCAGTCAGAAATGTTTTTTCAAATATGCATTTTGATAATTCAAATAGTGTAACCAACAAATGGTTTTAGAGTATTTGCTTTTTATATTCTTATAGCTTCAAAGGTCACCTGTTCTGATGGGAATTCTTCCACCCAAGCATGCAGATTGTCAAAAAGTGAGGTAGTTAAATAGCAGAAAGTGTTTCCTTCATTAACATTTTTGCACTATTATTACATGTTTTTGTACCTTTACAGTGTCTTTTAAATCTCTTTTATTCTGTTTGGTTTTCTAAAGAACACACAATATTTTTATAAAAGTAAAATCTCTGAGGTCTTTCTGAAAACTGATCAAGCAGGTTTATTTGTTTATGTTTTCTCAATGTCGAATAAATACGAATAAAGAGGAAGATGGAAAAAAGAAACACTCCAAACCAGATGGTATTTGGATTCAAATCTTGAAGGATTTTTACTGTCAATTCGTCACAAATTGAAATGAAATTTGTATTCCTGGTAAGCCAATTACAACTCAATAATAATATGATAATAATTTAAGCTTTATTTATACTTTATTTATCCCATGATGGGGAAATTTGTTTGTCTGCAGCAGCAAGTGACATTCAGCAGCAAAGTGACATTCAGTACAGTTCAACAGCGTAAAAAATCAGACAAACATCTGTAACTTACACAACAGAAATAAAACAAATGATAATTAAAATAAAAATACACACCAAACAATCTTTGTAGGAACCAGAACGATGGAAACAACAACAGCAACCACAAATGAAAATACACTGTGTGTGGGTACACAGTGTGTCACTGTAACACGGTGTTGTAAAGTCTGATAGCTGTGGGGAGGAATGACCTGCGGTAGCTCCTTCTTGCACTGTGGGTGTAACTGTGTTGTGCTGAAGGAGCTGGTCAGCGCCTCTACAGTTTGCTCCAGGGGGTGGGAGGGGTTATTATTATTCATGATGGATGTTAGCTTAGCCAACATCCTCCTGTCTGCCTATACAATTAAAAATAGAATATTCTGATAGAAAACCCCACAGTACGAATATGAATGCTATGAAAAATGATATAGAATGATATGTTGGTCCATAGGGGTCCATGGAGTGGCTGTGGTGTAGAGGTTAACCTCTGATGGGTTAATGGGACTGAAAAGCACTTTGGGACTTGTAAGAAGGTAGTAAAGTGCTATATACATGCAGTATATCCTATTTACTATAGGTTTCAGATAAAAAGGGGAGGGAAAAGGGGCAGGCATACAGGGGGTCAACCTGAGTCAAGCAGTCTTACATCTCCCTCAGTCTGATGGTCCCTTTTGCTTTGCCTTCAGGATGCAGGAGGCCTGATTCCTGCATCTTACAGTGTAGACGTCTGGTGGTCTGTAGGCTGCTTCCCACAATCCTCTGTGCAGCTCCAACCACCCTCTGCAGAGGGTGCAGGACCACCACGCACCTATAAAATTGGCTGAACACCTCTACAGTTTCTTCCATTTCCAAGGGGGCATCATGAACTTAACGTGGTGATTTGATGTGGCAACCCCTGAGGGGATGTACCAAAAGGTGAGCAACCAACGGTATACAGTTTGCTGGTTCAAAAAGTTTTAATGGAATAACAAACACGCTTTTCTGAAATCAATGTCCATGTTAGCCTACATCTCAGCCATTGTGGTCCCGGTTAGCTCTTATGTTCCTGCCTGTTTTCTACTAGTAAAACCACCAAAATAAAAGTCTGCTTGAGCTCTGATTCATTTGTTATCCATTCACAAAGTGCTGAGTTAACGTGTTTGAGCTTTTCGCTAAAAGTCTTTTTCTGTGTTTCTGTGTGTCATTTGTGTGTCTGGATTAAAAAAAAAAGAAAGAAGTTTGGGCTGCATAGATTAAATTGTAGCACCAGACAAACACACAGGAAATTAGCTTGAAACCCTGTCAGGACTTCACAGTCCAGTTCAAGGGAGGAGTCCAGCACAGACCAGCAGCTAGAGGCAGATGGACCGAGCAGGACGCGCAGATAAATATGCACATGATAATTGGCTCGGTTATCAAAAACGTGCCCTTGAGGAGAAAGAAAATGTTTTTGGAGCTGTGACAGTTCATCTGAAGGGCCAGATAACGAGCAGCTTGGAGGGTTTGACTAATTAACAAAAGGGAAACGGCAGTAGAGAGGCCACCGTGTCCTCTTCACAGCCCTCCAGGATGTGCTCAACTTAATGGAAGAAATAGACTGTTGTGTTCTTCTGTCCTTTAGATGGGTAAAATCAAGGTCAAAGGATTTGTCCATCAATGAAACAAACTTAAATTAAATCTAAACCAGTCACTTTTCATGGTCCAGGTTAGGAATATATGCATCTAAATTTACTATAAAAAACTAGGGAGGACATTCTAATATTCATACATACCATTCACTGTGAGGAAATTGAGCCAACATTTCATTAACATATTGTGGTTTCATGGAACAAACAAGTCTAAAATGATTAGTAATGGATGGACATGAAAAATCTCTCAGCCTGAGGTTTACAAACATTTTAAAAACACGCTACAAAACAGATTATTAACACGCCACATGGACAGGTCGATGTTTGATCAAACCAAATTTCTGCATTATCTTTCTCGTCATGACCCCACTTTGTTCATGCATCATCTTGATTTAATAAAAATGAATTTAGAAAGTTGTTTATGAAAGCAGGTTGTTATGCGCAGGCTGTTTCTAGAAACATGGCTCAGTGCACAGCACAGTTGGGTATCAAAAACCCAAAAAAACCTGGTAGAAGTTTAAAAGAAATGGTGTTGTTTTACATCTGAATGTAATGCCAATCAGAGTGGAAATGTGTGAGTCATTCATAAATGCTGCAGCATTTATAGAGCAGAATTCCACATTCATGTATCAAAATAAAGGTCATCTCAGATGGCTGTAAGGTTTGGTTCACTGTACATATGTGGCTGTAATCTGGCTGTGCACCAAAGATTAGTAACTCAGCTAATGCCCAATGCAAACAAATAACCTCACAAGTTGTCAATAAAATATAAGTTTGACAAAAAATCAGTCTGACATCTTTTGAACCAGGGTTCAGATTTGTAAAACTAAATCTGTAAACGTGAATCAGAAGATTATGTCGAACAGAAAATCTGCTCTGTGCCGGTATGCAACACTTTAAATTAATAATGTGTTGCATATCGGTGAAAAGCATGTCAGAAATCTGATCAAAATGATGTTAAAAGGTTGTTCTAATCTGCTGAACAACATAGTCTGTGTACATAATTGGAGTTACATGTATGGATTTTTTTGTTATTAGCATTTACATCAATGTTCCCACATTTGAGTTGGCTTTCTTGCTTTCTTAATTTAAGTAACTTCTGCTGCAGCACAAGGATCTTATTTGACACAGTGTGTTTTATTTTGAAAGAAACTTGAACTGCTGTCAAAAGTATAAAAAAAAACAATAAAAATAGAAATAGAAACATAAAAAACAAACACAATGCTGTTCTTATTTTAGTAATCGTAATACCAAAAAGCTACATTTAATAAATAAATGGCTGAAAAATAACTAAAATATATTTTTCTACACAGTGAAGTGGAACTTTGTGGCTCTCACTGGGTTCTGTTCATTGAGAAACTGACTTAAAAGGCTTATTTTAGTGTGAAAGGTTGCAGATCCCACTGTCAGCTTGGAGGAACTCATGTTCCTCAGAAAAAAGCCTTGTAATCTCCTTAAATGTAAATTTCATTTTTTTTTCTGTCGTCACATATATTTGATATTGTTCTAATAACATTTTTATTTTCCGTTTGTGTTGTTATCCTGTCTTTTACTTCAAAGCGCGGCCTTTGTGCTCATTTGAATTACAATCCCCTAAAAGAAACCGAAGTCAGAGGTTTAAGATTACACAAAGAGGCTTTGATGTAAATGTGTTGAAGGGGCTTTGCCTGAGCTCTTCAACTCTCCCTTCTGCCAGGACGCTCCAATCTAACACCACCGCCATCCTCGCCGGGACTTGTGCAACCACAACTCAGACGTGCCACTCACCGCTACTTAAGCATCAAGCTCCCCTGTGACCGTGACCTTCGGTCTGGAGATCTCAAAAAGAAGCAGCACAAAGAAACCTTCCTTTTCATAGGGCACGAGGTAGTATAAGTTTCAACAATAAACTCTAGAGACAGACAATAACTATCTTAAATGTGTTACCCAATTATTTTCCCCTTTCTTTATGTGAAATTTGGTATTTTCAGCAACATTTCTTTCGTTTTATTGCAGCAGAGTCCAGACGTTGTTTTCTGGGAGTAGAGGTTTTACAGACAAGCATCTGTGGGAGAGGACTGCATCTGCCTCTCCCCACACCGAGCACTTACTTGTGAGGGTTTTGTTTCCTCTGAGTGTTCTTCCATCTGCCTGGATGAGCCTGTTTCCATACAAGCAGAAGAAACCCTCAAAAGCAAACCAAAAAGCAGAGTATCAGCTGCAGCATAACGATGAAAGATGATAGCCTTTAGATCAAATAACAGCCCTGAAAAAGAGTTCCTGCACTTCAAAAATCCACCACCCTCAAACAAACTGATGCAGCATTAGATTTCATGGTGTTTTCTTTTCTTTTAGTCGTTCTTTCAGATACATTTTCCATGTCTGTGAGTGCAAAAGTATCTCTGTGACACTGTAGGCCAGCTGGAAGTTAGTTTTTTCAATCAACTGCATTACACAGTGACCCAGATAACTCTACATGATCCAAACCAAGGAATGTCAACGTGATTGCTCATTTTTGTAGTTTTGTTTTTGATGCTGTAACTTCTTGCAATTAAATGCAAAATTGGAAAGAGTAAAGAAAAATATCCTCAATTTTTGTGTGTGCAAGGAAACAGTAACAGTTAAATCAAACATTCATGTATTATATTCTTTTTATTAATTTATCTATATATATTTTTTTACCAAGTAAACAAAACCCAGAAACATTGAAAATTAAGGACCTTAGCCGACTGTATTTTCATCCCAGAATCAAAACCTTCTATCAGGAAATATTCAACTTAACCAAAATATTCCCTTTTTCTATATTTTAATGTTAAACTGCCACAACTATTACCTTGGCTGCCTATTTTTTCATCGGTTTTTGAAGTGGAGTTTAAGGGAAAGCTGGGAAAGTTCTTTGAACTTTTTTTTTTAAATTTCTTTCATTTAAATTTTATTTGTTTGTCTTGAATTTGAAAATATTAATCCGATCTGCCCCATGTTTTTCATTTTTGAAAAGAAAATCTAGTTAATTTACTGGAAAAAATCAAACCTTTTTTGTTATTGCTATTATCATATCCTAAATAAAAGATGCAAGGAGACATCACAAATAGCAAAATAAAAAAAGAGAGAATACACATTTTTAATTTTGTTCCAGAGTTTATTTATCTGCTGTAAACTTCACTTGATGAAGTGGCTCTGAATGTTTGATCACAGCTAAAAATACAGAAAACAAATGAAATGAGACATTAGTACATTATCATTGTTGACCAAATATATGACCTTTTAGTTTGTGACTGTTTGGATTCTATTCATTTTTTTATTTCATTTTATAATCCAATTTTCATAAATACAGCATTTTAGACAATAAATGTTAAAACATCAAAATCAGTTCTTAACATTTAATGACTGACTTCCTACTTTGACAGTGTATTTAATCTTAAGACAAAATTCAAATGGTTTTACTGCGTTCTTGTTAAAAGATGAGCAAATTAAGAGGTGTCAGTTCCTTGTTTCCACTATAGTGAATTGAGACATGCTCTGTATTCTTGCCGGCAGCCTGTTTTTCTTGTCTTACACAAATAAGAATCAGAGAGATTTGATGCCAGTCACTCTTATTTTGTCCATCCGTCTTGATGTAAAGGCCTTAAATTACTCCGGCTGACATCAAAGATGGAAACTCCTAGAGAAAACTGCTCCTTCACAGAGATGCTGATGCTTGGGATAACTAGGTGGCACTGTTGTTCTGCTTTTGCTCTCACTGCTGCCTAAATCCTCCTGTAAAGTCATTTACTGTTAATTTCATCATTCCTCTTAAAAATGTTTATGAGAAGACATCTATAATAACTTTATCGATTTCACAGGGCAGCAAACTGTATTTTATTTAGTTTTATTTTATTTATTTACGGTACGGTTCCATAATTTCACTTTATTCATACTGGCCTTTCTTCTTAAACAGGTCAGCACTAATACCTGAGCTGGGTTTCATAATCTGATTATAGTTTGAATAGGTAAAGTACAATTTCCACGGTGGAAAGTGGGTCAGGATGTTGAAGAATTATGAAAGCAGTATAGGAGCTCCTCTGCTCCTCCTACACTTTCTATCCTTAAGCACACTGATATTTTTCTTTTCTTACAGGATGAGGATGAAACCTTCGATAACAAGAGCTGCACTTCTTCATTCAGATATCCGGGTAAAAGGTTCAACTATAAGACAAAAAGAAAGAACAAAAATAGAGTTTCTGACTGAGACCCGTCTACTCAGAGCAATCAGCATGCAACATTTGAAGATGCTCTCCTCATATTTAATATTGAAATCAAAATAAGATTATGTAAATTGTTTATGAAAAAGTGAGAGTCTCATGAGAGTAAAGTTCCGCAGCATTTACTGCAGTCCTTACCCATAAACTGGTGTATAATTACATCAGGTGTGTACTTACACACATACACCGGAGTTAGACAAGAACATTTCTACACATGCGGGCAGAGCAGGAATCAATACTTTTTGATCAGAGTCTAACCCAGGGGAACTACGGCCCGGGGGCCACATGCGACCCTTCAAACTACCGTTTTGAATATGACTCACCAAACTGGGAAAGTTGAATTGTTAGTAAATGCTATTGTTTTATCTTCCCTATAACTCCGGTGTACAAAGAATAAACTGGCATTGTAGGTGCAGAAGGTTTTTCTATATTCATGTGGTGTTGAAAGATTTGTTGTTTTTCTGATGTGTTTTCCGATTCGGACAGTCATTTTTCCTGATTATTCCAACAGCACAGGAATGCAGCGTTTCACCAAATTTGCATATTTCTCTGAGGGACATCAGCCCATCAGTGCAATTGACACTAAATTATGAAATAAAAAATCCAAAATGTTCTTTTTAAAAAGATGTATCTTAATTTTTAAGATACATCTTTTTGGCCCAGATTCCATAGTATTTCTTTCTCTTATAAGGTGAATTACCAAAACACCCTCATCTGGTCCTGGTCTGGCCCCTCTGTCAAATTTTAGAACCCATTGTGGGTCACGAGTCAAAAGGTTTGCCTACCTCTGGTGTAACCTCTCAACCTTGAGTGCGCTGAACTGTGGTGCAGCGGTAGGGTGGTCAACCCATGATCATAAGATTGCAGGTTCAATTCCCATGAGTGGAAGTGTCCTTGGGCAAGACACTGAACCCCACCAAAGTGCTTTGTCCTTGTAGGAAAAAAGGCGCTATATAAGTATACACCATTTACCTTCACCCCCCTTTTTATTTAAATTTTTTATTTTTTGTATTTTGTGAGTTTGGAATGAAACCAACAAGTAAATATTTTTCTCTCATGTGATTTTGTCATGCGACTTATTTTAGTAAATGTTATTTGTCATTTTTGGAGATTCTGGTAACTTCATGTAAATTTTAATCAAGCACATTTTAATCATTCTTTTTTTTTCATCTTCTTCCATTTTGTCCCTTTCAGGGTCACAGGGCTGCCGGAGCCTATCCCAACTACTTATGGGCGGAGGCGGGGGACACCCTGGACAGGTCGCCAATCTGTCTCGGGGCCACAATCACACACCCATTCACTCTCACATTCACACTAGGGAAAATTTAGATTAACCAGTTAACCTAGCATGTAGCATGTAGCATGTTTTTGGATGGTGGGAGGAAGCCGGAGACCCCGGAGAAAACCCACGCATGCACGGGGAGAACATGCAAACTCCACACAGAAAGGAACTAATATTACTGGTGCAACAAAAATGGCGACTATTATCAAAGCTATCCTGTCGTACAGTTTTGAGCTAGATGCCAGCTCATATACGAGGAAAACAGGCAAAATGGATCTTTTTGTCTGTAAGCGGATTTATCAGAATGGAGCAGAGCAGGAAGCATACTGGTTTTTACACAATCAAAACGATCTTTTTTAAATTACCTTTTTTCGTCTGCTCCTGATTCACAGTGATTTGAATAGAAAACAGTCAGAAATGCAATTTTAATCTTAATTTTCTTCATATTTGTCCTCGATTATCAGGAGAAACAAAAGGCCATGAGAACATGTTGAAACACTAACAACACAATTTCTATTGTAGTCTTTAACCCTTGTGCTATCCTAGGCACTTTAACATTGGGAGTTGGGTCATCTAGACCCACTAGACAGTGGACTGAACCTTTTTTCTTTAAATATTTGTGATCTTCACTGGTGACCATGGATTACATGAAATCCTCTTCACCTTTATCCACCTTTGTCATGGTAGGAATAACACGTCAATGTAAGGGTGGGGTCGTCTAAGATAGCACAAGGGTTGAAAGGAAATTATTCAAGGATCATTTAGATGAAAATGGTGAGTATGAGCACACACCTGCTGGGCTGGTTCATCTTTCCATGAAAGCAGTGACCCTGCTTTGCTCTTCAAATAAAGGACTAAATGCACTCACAGACTTATCACTCATGTAAGTGCGGCAAACACTGACACGGTTTTCAGCAGAAGCCCATAGCTTTTGCAACTTTTATTAGTATTGTGATCCTTTAAATATACTGATAATTATTTTCAAAGGACTCACGTAATCCCCCCCCCCCCCTCGGAGTTTAGGTCTTCTAATCTCTATCCCAGCTGTTAGCAGAAGAGTCTGTTGTGAATGTATCCGTGTGGCAGAAGCATCAAAAAAGCAGGAATTAAAGGGAGACAAAGGAGAAGTTTCTTCTGTGTGATCAACACGCTCAATCCGCTTCCAGCTGGGTTATGACTCACTCAGCTAAATTATGTCTTCCCGCCTTAAAATCTTTTCTCTTTCAAGTGATAATGTATTAAAAGCCAATTAGTGCTGCTACAATTACTAGAAAAGCCTTTCTGTTATTGTTTCTCTCTACAATAGCGTGAATTGTTCTGTGACCTTGAAGACAAGAGCTGTTTGGATGGGCTTCTCCAAGCTGACAACACGTTTTCTTTTCATCAGACAACAAATTAAGTCACTTCCTTTTATTGGGTTTTCTGCAATTTGTAAATTAGTCTTTTACCTGACCCTGATCTTTTCTTGTAAACAATTAAAGCTGAGTTTCGAGGCTCAACCTCTGTCAGGCAATCACACGAAATTGTGTAAACAGTGAACACAATACAAGAGCCTGAGAAAACCAATCTGTGCTATTAATGCCACTCTGAGGCTGTGCAGCTGTGCGCAGAATGCCCAGCAAATCTAACCAACACAGTGGCCACTGTGGGAACAGGCGTGTGCTGCAACCAGCCAGTTGTTAATGTCATACTTTATGAACGTGCGTCTGCATTATGACAAACAAAAGCTGCTGGGAGGAAGACGGTGCATGCTCGACAGTGCCTGAAAACACAAAGGAACTGTGAGGAAGAATGTGGTGAGGAGCTTCAAAAAAGTAAAGGAAAAAAAAAAGAGTCCAGCCAGCAGCAAAAATGGAAAAATCTTTGACAAATGGAGCAATTATTAGCAGCATTTTCCAACTGAGCCTGAATGACTGCAGTGCTGTTTAACAACTCTGTGGCTGGGAATAAACAAATCTACATTTTTATAAGATTTTTCCACTACTACTACTATACTACTGTGTAAACTTGAACTTTATAACCTGACTTCCAATCCTTGGACATCAGCTTTGCTATGTCTGTCTTTGGGTGTTTGCACATCAGAAGGGTTTCCCAAAACAGATGGAGATATGCAAACATCCCAAGAATAACATTCACTCCAATACAGTAAAAGACGCAGTTTGCTAACATACTGTAGAAAAAGACATGCAGTGAACAGAAGCTTCAGCAAAAAGGAAATCAGCTTTTATTACAAAATTTGACTTTCTGAAAAATATTTATGATTGGTTGTTTTACAATTTTTGTGTATATCTGCTTTTATTTTGTGCATTGGATTTATTTTACTGCTGTTAGTTGTGGAAATAACTTTTTTTTGGTTGTTTTAAAGGGTAAAGCTATGACTCAACTGACTTATTTGTAAAACCTTAATCCTGGACATAGTTTTGTAGTTAAAAAGTAAGAATTGAAACCTTACTTGCTGAAAATCGAGATGGAACATATTTTTTTTAATTAAGTTAAGCTTTCTTAAAGAGTGAGAGAACCACAAACTACACCAACCACCCCCTTTTTTAGGCACACCTGTCCAACTGTTCATCAACGCAGATTTCTAACCAGTTGATCCCATCGCATCTCAATGCATTTAGACATGAAAACATGGTCAAGATGATCTGCTGCAGTACAACTGAGCATCAGAATAGGGAAGAAAGGTGATTTTGAACGTAGCGTGGTTGTTGGTGCCAGATGGACTGGTCTCAGTATCTTAGGATGTATTCAGACTAGACTCATTTGGTTCCCTTAAAATGAACCAGAGTTCATTTTCCCCGATAATTCAGAACAAATCTTCCGTCTGAATACATCCAAGCGGACCCTGGTCCTGGAACCAAACGAACTGTATACTGTATAAACAGAGTAGTTTTTCATTTTACAGAGTAGAATGATGTAAACAGAGTAGGAATGTATGGCCGTGGACAAATTTAAAGCAACGGTTGTCGTTTTATCAAACAGAAAAAAGGTTCCAACTGTTTATTTGATAGAATATTAATTTTAACAAAGCTCAAAATGCTTCTTACATGCTTTTCTGTGTCTAGTTGTGTGGCGCGTGCCTGGCGCTGCTGTGACGTCATCCTAAAAGCGACCTTGTCGTTCCTTACCAGAATTCTCTAAAAACAATGCCATAACACCACAGTGATGAGACACAGCAACCCATTGAAATGGGTCGGATGAATGCAGGCTGATCAAAACAATTTTGAATGTGATACACATCGCTTCTCACTGTTTTCCCGACAATCTTCATGTCATAAAAAATTATCAGCGTACCTTCATAGCCATCGCCTACCAGTAATATGAGGTTCCATTTGTGCCAAAAATATCAAAATGTGTTTTTGCGTCCACTGTCATGTCTTTGGTCCATTGTCTATGTCTATTGATCGTGTTTTTGCGTCCACTGTCTATGCTTTGGGCTCATTGTCTATGTCTGTTGAACGAGTTCATTTGACATTGGTTCATGTGTATGTACTACTAAGCAATATCTGCTGCATGTCCATGATTCTATTCTATTCGTATAACAAAGACAAATGCAAAGTTTTACACATAACGCATGAACCAATGTTCAATGAATTCGGTCAGTAGACATAGACAATGGACCAAAGACATAGAAAGTGGACACAAAAACAGATTTTTGGCACAAACGGAACCTCATACAGTAACCACCTAGCAGACCAAAAAAAGAAAAAAAGAGTAAAAAGTGTTGAGCCTGACGTTGATACAGGCGTTGAAAGTAGAGAGTGAAATAAAAAAAGTTTGAATGAACTATCGTGACAAGGATTGCAAAGCGCAAGACTTTAATAATTTCTCCTTCTAGTTGCTTTGCCACACCCTCGTAATTCCTGGCCAATGACTGAAGAGATCTTTGTCACATTGTTTTGTTTACAAGCTTTAGTCCGGAAAAGGAAAGTCCGCTTGACTTCAAGTGCTGATAAACTCTGAAAGTGACCTTTATATCAGGACTTGATCTTTCTAACTTTCCATTTAAAGGGACTTCACAATTCTACTTGACTGCACTTCTGACAAGTGGAATGCATCAGTATTTATTTCCTGCATAAGCTAAACTTTAAAAACTTTTAAAAAATAAAACTCTTGAAAGTGAAACTTTGCTGTAACACTAAGAAACATCTTGCAAAAGTAACATGAAAACCCTTGGAAAATGTATTTTTTTTCAGACAAGTGTGCCATAATAAAACCAGAAACGTAAATTCATGTTCAAAAGCTAGCAAATGTCATAAAAAAAGCATAAATTAGCAAATACATATGAACAAGGAGCATGCATATGCAGATGAACATAGGAACAAGCACATGTAGAGGTGCAAATGCAGATGATATGCAAAAATGCATGTATGTGCAGGTGTTATGGAAAAGTTGTATGCATATGTACAAATATGTACATGTGCAGATGAACATAGGAGCATGCATGTGCATATAAACATAGGTAGGAGCATGCATATGCAGGTAAACATAGGAGCATGCATGTGCAGATGAACATAGGAGCATGCATGTACACATGAACATAGAAACATGCATGTGCAGGTAAACATAGGAGCATGCATGTGCACATGAACATAGAAGCATGTATGTGCAGATGAACATAGGAGCATGCGTGTGCAGATAAACATAGGGGCATGTCTGTGAGATGAACATAGGAGCATATATGTGAGATGAACATAGGAGCATGCATGCAAATGCGGATGAACATAGGAGCACGCATGTGCAGATAAACATAGGAGCATGCATGTGCAGATGAACATAGGAGCATGTATGTGAGATGAACATAGGAGCATGTATGTGAGATGAACATAGGAGCATGCATGCAAATGCGGATGAACATAGGAGCATGTATGTGCAGATAAACATAGGAGCATGCATGTGCAGATAAACATAGGAGCATGGATGTGCAGATGAACATAGGAGCATGCATGTGCAGATAAACATAGGAGCATGTCTGTGCAAATAAACATAGGAGCATGCATGTGCAGATAAACATAGGAGCATGCATGTGCAGATGAACATAGGAGCATGCATGTGCAGATGAACATAGGAGCATGCATGTGCAGATGAACATAGAAGCATGTATGTGCAGGTAAACATAGGAGCATGCATGTGTAGATGCTATGTGCAGATACATCAATGCAGATGTAATCGAAGATGCATGCATGTGAAGATACATGCACATGCAGATGAATATAGGATAATGCATGTAAAGATGTAATACAAAGATCCACACATGCAGATGTTTTGCATGCATGTGCAGATGTGGTATGTTGCATGTCCGTTTCTACTGGTTCTTTTTGACAGGACTTTGTTGAAAGGATCCCTTGATTTGGTTGAAAAAATTTTGGAAAAATGTCACTATATAAAACGGTGGAAATTAAAAAAAAAAAAATTAACAAACTACATGACAACTTGGAAAATCTTGTAATAAATAAACTGTAAAAATCTTTATTTAAAGCACGATTTAGATTAACATTTTAGAAAATAATTTTTTGAGATATGAAACTTGTACGTTTGTAGAATTACTTGTTTTCATATCATGGTCTTTTTTTTCTGTTCAACTCTGCATTCTCAAGGCGGCTATATGAGCCTCAAGGGAACAAGATATCTGCTCTCCCTTTCAGATGCAGCCGCTCCCCTCTACAGCCCTTCATGGGCCCAAAAACCCAAAAGCCTGCAGCACCGTAGAGGTGAACTCGTGTACGAATGCATACGGATATGTACTATGTAATAATTAAGGCTTATGCCTTAATCATTAAAACAAAGCTAGAAAGCCAATATTGTATCATCAAATGCCTTCACTGAATTATTTTTATAGTGACGTAAATGTTAACTTTAAATGCAGTTTACTAAGCCACAAGTTCATGCTTTGAAGTTGAAAGTCTGCGGTGATACAGTCCATGAAGATTGTATTGGTGGTGCCAGGTGATGTCAGTTGCACACTGTAGTAAAGGTTGGATTGGATTTAAAAAAAAAGAAAACCCTCCAACCATAAATATGTGGGATTTATATATGGACTTACAAAACCGGAATATCCTTACATCCAAAGCATAAGTGTGGAACAGCAAGGGCTCAATGGGCTGACAGCTTTCTTTAGTTTGACTAATAGTCTAGTTCATTAGGAGAGACGGGAATCCCCTGAGGGGGCAGACCAGCATGGGAGAGCTTTGAAGTAAAAATGGGAGATTTTATAAAACTGAGTTTGAAAAAGTGCCTGACCTTTTCTTTTCATTTTCATCATCAGATTTTAGACTCACTTGTGTTGTATTTGCACGAGTGGCAGCTTAGTGAAAGAAATCAGATGGTACAAAAATAACCATGCATGAAATGAAATTTTGTATACCAATCTGTAAATGTTGTGCACAGGTAATGTCTGAAACAAAATGTATGGTAGAATGTGAATTACTTAATTTAGTAGTCTTTAAAATAATAAAAAATCAGAAACTAATGATGCCTAACCTCTTCCTCACTGGGACTGTGCATCTTTTGTACATAGATTTGGATTTCTAGCTAAAGCTTTAGCAGATTTTGGGAAAGCCAGGCAAATCTTTAAACCAAATCATCCAGTGACTTTGAAAGCAATCTTTTCTGATGAAGAGCCCTTGGGCAATTTTCATTCTGGAAGAAGCACTTTTATAAAGTAAATGAAAAAAAAGACATGAATGTAGTAATAACTAAGATGAATTTAGCATAGATTTACGGTGACCTCCAGCAAAGGACACATGTCTTCCAGGAACATGTCAGCTATGTTCATCTTTGACATGAATGACATTCTGCTTTTGAGGTTAGATTTAGTTTAGATGAAAACATTAGGGGAAAACAGAAACAGCTTCTCTATGAACGAAATCCTCAGTTTTATAGTCCCCCTCCGATTATTTTCTGATTTATTGTAAAAGCGCTCTCAGAGTTTTTAATTATGAAGATCATGTTTTTAGCCAAAACCAAAATAAAACTGTTGTTTTCTAGGATGTAGTTTCTGCGAGAGTTCTGCAGAGATCATCAAAAGTTATCCTCTGAGTTGTGGGCGGGGACTGTGAGCTCCGAGAAAGCCTGTGCTCATTTCCAATCATGCCCTTGTTTACACTCTCTCCTAACATTGGCGGTGCAACAAAAAAAGATAAGCAATACCTCAATATTGATTGTCTTTTTCTTGCACTGGTATTGTAGGCTTGTGGTTGTTAGAGGCTGTAAACTAGCGGGAAATTGTGTAAACAAAGGGATCATGATCATGTGATATCAGTGGAGAGTTACTTCCGTGTCAAATGTCTCCGCTCACAACTCAGAGGCAAACGTTTTATAAACTTCAATACCGCTTTGCAGAAAATCTATCTTTAAAAAACGAAAGAGGCTTTCTGACTAAAAACTGCATAATCATAATTTAAAAACCACTGGGAATGATGAAACAATAGATCAAAATATAGTTGGAGTGAAACTTTAAGGAGACTTGTAACTGGTTAAAAAAAATAGGTGTTGTGTAAAGAGCAGATAAGATGAGCTGTTTAAAATATATAAATACAACCAAAAATACAATTTGCCAAAATTGCCATATAAGCCCTTTATATCCCAGAATTTTAAAATACGTTTTTAAATGAATACATAACGTGTGTTATCTTCATTTTCATTTGTCTCTTTACCCTAGACCAAGAAAGTAAAGTAAGCCTTTAAGATAGTAAACTGGGGAGAAAATAGCAGTTCTTGCTAAGGTCAGCATTTAACTGGTGTATACAAAACATTAAGCAGTCGTCTCCTCTGAGAAAATTAAGAAGCACAACTGCATCTATAAAATGCTTTCTTCTCCTATCAGCTTGCACTTTCCTTTGTCCTCGTTTGTTATCTTAGTCATCCTTTCTCTGGGCTCTGGAAAAAATATGCTAATTTGGGTGAATGATACATTATGAAGCATCAGTGGAGTTCAGCTCAGATAAAGCAGAGCAAGTTTCATTTTCAGCTCATTATTATCCTGCCTCACCAAGTGCCACACAGACTCATTTCCCGTAGTTCCTCATGAGTCACGGGGACAAATCCTCGGTTGAATGGAAGTTATTTGCTTCATGTCATGCTTTTTGGCCTGTGACCTACTGCAAAAATGTGCACGTTTTTAATGAAATTTTTCCCATAACTTACAGTTGATCATGAAAATTGGACAGACCTGTTGTTTTGTAGAATTTTTTTTATATACATTGGGTTTTCCCAACAGACTGTATGTGAGAACTGGACAGAGTGAGTGTGACTTCCTTCCGGCTCCAGCCAAATGAAGCTGATTCAGTCACCATTTTTTCACAACACGGTGCTGCCATGTTGGAGCCAGATGACATTGGTAAGCGGTGACTGGTTTGAGTCAGTCTGACTAATTAATTTCCATGGCAACCACTCTTGCCAATCAGGAGTCAGCTTGTTGGGAGTCCACAGCCCTACCACAAAATCTGTCAATCAAACATTTGACGGGAGACCACATACTTTTATTGCGGCATCTGATTGGCCAGTTTATAACTGTATTGTTTTTCCTCTTGCTTGGGTACCCCCAGAGGTCAGTGAACTTCTCACTGAGATATGTTCTCTCCACAAAACCGGCAGTTTTTGTTAAAAAGAGTGGTCATGACCTTACTGATCGCATCGCAGAGTTTTTCAACCGTGCTAGCAAACCGTGGCACGGAAGGTGTTGCAGTCTGTTCTGCAGTAAAGGGAGTCTGATCCAAGAACCAATGCAGGACCCAGCGACAGTCCTAATGATGGAGCATACTGTCTCTGGGTGGAGCCTGAGGCCCAAGTGACTGTTTTGTGATGTGAAATACAGCTACATGACATTTTCAGGTGTTTTGCATTTATGGACGTATTTTCTGTAAAATGTAAGCAATGTAGGGTTTGCTGTATTTTAAATCCTTTGTTGGAGAGTCATTAAAAACTTAAAATGACAGTTTCTGCATTTGTAAAATTACAAGATTGGGTCTTTAAAGTTAAAATGTTGTTTAATCTGTTAGATTATGTGTAGCAACCCCAGTTTATACACATCACAAACATTTAACCAGATTAAATCCAAAGTGATGAAGCATTTTAACTTAGATAAAATGAATCACATGATAATTGCAGTGACATTTCAGAGATTCACAGATAAATAATTTAACAGGAATAACAATGGATATTGGGTTAGTTTTTCATTTAATTTTGAAGTGTAAAATTTTCTACCAGCAATAAAAATCCTATTCTTTTTGCCTCTTACCCTGTTCACAGATAATTCCTTCAGCGATTGGCCAGGTTGTGAGTGCACTGTACCCTGCAGGTCGTTCTGGCACGTCCAACAGCTGACACTTGTAGACAACAAACTTTTCCTTCCCCTATCAACCTAAATTCCCCTTAATAAACTCAGATCCATCCTCTGCGAACAACATGCTCCAAAGGCTATTGTTGCTATGTAATTTTATGGTTTCACACATACTAACAGCTTAAATATCAATGATTTGATGTAATGCACAGTGAATTCCAATTTAGCATCTATAGAACCTTGTAGACGTGTAAAGTCTAAAACAAACAAGCAAACAAACCTACTGTAAGAGCTGATGTCTTGATCCACAGAAGGTCCTCAAGAGACTTCTCATAAAGGACAGAAAGTTGACTAAACTTTACAAACAAGCCTGTAACTGTACAAGAAAATCTCATGCGCGCATAGCAGTGACACAAAAGCATGGATGCTTGGTGAAGATTGAAAATAGTTCTTCAATTGAGTGTTTGAGTTGGGCGTTCACTACTCCTCTGCTTCACAGAAATAGTTTCATCCAGGGAAACTGAAGTATGCAGTTATGCATGCAGTACGTCGCAGGCATCAGAGGTCTTAATTTTAACCGAGAAATGTGTCACACAGTGCTGACTCCATTAGAAACTGTGCTGTTCTGCCAAGGCAGAGCGCACAGACGTGTTTGCACAGTCTGTTGAGACTTGGGAAGGATTCATTATGCTCGACAGCAGAAGTTAAAATGTGCCCATTCATCATTCATTTTCTTAACCGCTTTTCCCTTTCGGGGTCACGGGCTGCCGGAGCCTATCCCGGCCACTTGTGGGCGAAGGCAGGGACAACCTGGACAGGTCGCCAGTCTGTCGCAGGGTAGAATGTCCACAAACACACACCCATTCACTCTCACACTCACACTCACACCTAGGGACAATTTAGAGTTCCCAATTAACCTATGAAGCATGTTTTTGGACGGTGGGAGGAAGCCGGAGAGAACCCACGCATGCACAGGGAGAACATGCAAACTCCACACAGAAAGACCGCGAACTAGCTGCTGTGAAAGAAAAAACGATTTAAGATAAGAAAAATATGAACAAAACAGCATTTTTTGGATGGTTTACCTTAAAGTCTGTTTGTTTGAGTAGTTTTTTGATTCATTTTTGTCTAAGATTGTTCTTTTCTTTAGACTTTTGATTTTATCATTTGGCTTGCATGCGGTTTACTTTGGAGACCTTCTTGCTGTTCTGTCTTGCTGCTGCTTGTTAGTTTTTTTTGGTCAAGTCTTGTCTGGTATTTTTGCCTGGTTTATATGGTCTGATCTAGTCTCTTTGGTATAATCTTTTGTCAGGTCTCATCTCATCTGGTATTTTTGTCCACTATCTATGGACTGATCCAATCATTATGGTCCCGTCTTAATGTCTGGTCCTTATTTGGAAAGGTATGGTTTTTCTCATCTGTCTGGTCTTAAAGGTCTGGTCTTTTGTCTGTTCTGGACTGGTCCCACCTTTTTATCTGGTGTAGTGTGGTATGGTCTTTTTATCTGGTCTGTGTCGTCTAGTTTAGTCTCCATGGTCTGTTCCCATTCACCCATTCTTTTGTCTGGTCTTCATGGTCTGTAAAGTCCATACTTTTTATTTGGTATGATTTGGACAGGTCTTTTTGTAATGTCTTTTCTGGTCTTTATGGTCCAGTCTTTTGCTTGGTCTGATCTTGTCAGTTATTTTTGTCTGGTCTGAATGGTCTGGTTTAGTCCCTACTGTCCGGTTTTTGTCCTGTCTGATCTGGTCTGGTTTAGTCCCTTTGGTCTGGTCTTTTGTCTATCCCTTGTGCTATTCTAGGCACTCTAACATTGTGAGTTGGGTCATATAGACCCCACAAGACAGTGTGCTGAACCTTTTTTCTTCATGATTTGTGATCCTTACTGGTATCCATGGATTACATGAAATCCTCTTCACCTTTATCCACCTTTGTCATGGTATGGATAACACATCAATGTAAGGGTGGGGCATAGGGTAGCACAAGGGCTAGTCTGATATGGTCAGGTATTTTTGCCTGGTCTTCACGGTCTATCAGGTATTTTTGTTTAGTATAGATCATCTGGTCTGGTTTATATATTCCGTTCATTTTTTTGGGTCTGATTTAGACAGATCTTTTTGGCAGGGCTGTCTTGTCTAGTCTTTATGGTCTGGTCTTTTGTCGGGGCTGTGCTGTTCTGCCTTTTTTTCTGGTCAGGTCCAGTCGTTTTGTCTTGTCTTTTCCGGTCCATTTTTTATGTCTGAACTGAATGGTCTAGTTTAGTTTGTATTTTCAAGTCCTTGGCTGGTCTCTACTTTTTATCTGTTTATATCTATGTTTATATCTTTTATCTGTTTATATTGTATTTTGTTTATTTGTCAGGTGCAGCCCTGTTTCTACATTAGTTATACAAAAACATTATGCCAACAGATCTACTTTGTTCTCACTAAACAAAGAAGTACTTTGTTAGGTGCAAAACAACTAAATTCTTCCTATTAAACTCTCATCAATGTCTCCTATAAAGTCCCAGGATTATTACACAGATACAGATTAAACTGCTTGATTAGCAAGTGGAGCTCTACAGAAAACTCTTGACACAATTAATTGATTTTAGAACTGGAGGATATACTACAAATTAGCAAATTCTAATCGTCCAAGAGCTAATTTAAACGTTTATAGAGTTTCTCAGGGGATGAAAATTACACTCAGAGGTGCTCAAAGATTGTGCACGTTGATCAATAGCAACTTTCAAACAAATACATGCCTTTTCTTACTCTAAAGGCCCTTCCGAAGAAACATTCATCTTCTCAGATCCACAAAGGTGGCCAGGATGCTAGCACACACTTCAATCAATTCATTATTTTGTTTTGACTCCTTTGTCAAGGTCATCCAAACGGTTGATGCTTTTCAGACTGACATAAAAAAAGATGACTGTCACGACCCTGAAAAACATTATTGCACATCCTAGCTTAAACGTATATTCATCTAGAACATATCGGCCAGAACAAATTAACGTCATGAAAATCATTTGAATCTCTCAAATCAGATCAGCTGCCTCTAATAGTGACACAAAGGTGGGTAAATGACAGAGGTTGAGGGCAAAAGAAAGGAAATGACTGCTAAACAGCACCTCTTGGATTCTGGAAATACTGAGAAGTCATTTTCCCCCCAGACGTTGCAAATGGATTTAACTGTCTGCCCTGCTTTTCAACCTGCAAAGAAAATTTGTCTTTATTGTCCTCTGATTGCATTTCAAAAATGTTTAAAGGAAACAATCCGTCTGCATCTGGAAAAAGCATTGAAGCAATCCTGTCCTGATAATCCCATGTTCTGCTACCACAGGAAGATATCCTCAAAGGTTTTTGCAACTCCTGCATCCATTGTGTCTCAAAGATGATTACAGGATATAAAGTGGATATGTGGCTTTGCTGTTAATCTGATTTATTTCTTAATTTCATTTTTGTAATGATAGGGTTCAATTGTAAATGAAATGTTGCTCCACAGTTTGCTTGATTTGTCTTCATTTGTTGTTATTTTGGGGTTTAAGGGGCTCATTTGTTTGGGTTTAGTAAGGAAGGAGAGACGGCAGTAATTAATCTTTTTTCTTTGCATCTTGAAAGTAATTTTAAATCTAGCAGATTCACTACATGAGCGCAAAAGTCCTGAAAAAAATCATCCTGAAAGAATTTCTAAATTTCAGTATTTGAGCAAAACCAAGAACTACTTAAAAATATGATTATTTACTCAAATGTAAACAAAGGAAACAATGCTTGGGAAGAACTCTATAACTGTTGCCTGATCAAATCTCTACTTTCTCTATTGGCTTTTCCCCATCAGGGGTTGCCACAGCGAACAAGTTGCATGGTAAACTTGGCAATGTTTTATGCCAGATGCCCTTCCTGATGCAACCCTCTCAAAGCAACTGGGCTTGGGACCGGCAGAGAAGTAGTGAAAGGAACAGGGAGCAGCCTGGATTTGAACCCTAGTTTTATGAATGGAAGGCGCCGCAAACCAGCACGAGCTAAACAGGTTCCCCTGTTGCCTGATCAAATGATTCTCTCTAATTTCTGATTTGAATGAGGTAGGTACAATAACCGTTCGGCCTGGAACTTCCGTTCGGGGTCCTGGGACTGATGCTGACGTCACATTATGTGATTGGCTGTCCAATGGTCCCATGACGTATCAGATAGTGATTGGTCTGGACAAATTAGGATACCACCATAGAAGAAGATATTATGAAGTCTGTTGTAAACAAACAGAGCTGTGACATAGAGCGAGATTGTCTTCTAAACGTGCCTTTATTATTGTCATGATTATTATTGAATGCATGTTCGCTTATAGTTTTTTAATCCTTGCGCCCAGTGCTCTACTTTGGCAGAACGGACCCGGAAGAACAACATTTAGCCGTACTAACAATGTTTTCAGCCACGGCTGAACTTATACTGGAATAACAAGCGGATTGAGGCAACATGTCTTTATAAAAATTACAAAGAATATTATCAGACACAATTTATGAGGGAAAATAACTTTAGGTTACAAAAGGGAATGTGAAATGAAAATTTGTAGAGTCTGTCATAGTTCGTAGGCAAGACAGACCCAGTTGCTGAAACTCAGAATGATCACACAGTTAAGTGGATTGGTAAATTGTTTTTAATCTCAACGGAGAGAACAGGACTTTTGGCTGGTTGACGATCCGGACAGGAGCAAGGCTCGTGACGTGGCTGGAGGTGGCAGTGCGGCTGAACGGATCCATCATCTTCCAGGACAACAGGTGAGTAATAGGCGACTTCCACACGGGTGACCTTCGTGATAGTGAATCCTGAGACGGGAAAATATACAGTTAGTTCGAGGCAAGGCAAGGCAAGGCAAGGGCAAGCAAAGCATAGACAGACTAGACCAGGCGTGGTCACCATAAGGGGTAACGAACTGGCGTTGAATACTGGAGCAGGGTTGATGAGTTGGATTGGTCACAGCTGGTGGAGTCAGGAGCAGAACAGAGAGGGCTAGGGAGGAGAACTGACAGAGGCACCATGACAGAGCCGACACTTAGTTGTTTGTCCTAGTGGGGCTGCCGTAGTGTGACGTTCCCTTTAGTCAAAAGGACCTCAAATGGATTTTCCAGGCCAAACGGTTATGGTACCTACACCGGATGGTGATGAATTTATTGATGTATCAGTCTGGTTTGCTTCTCATCCATGTTTCTTCTGTGATTCCAGACTTTTTTGTGGAATGTATTTTTTAGACTGAAAGAAAGTATTTTTATCTGAATTCTGTAACATTTAGTGAACAAAGATTTACCTTTTCTGGCTTTTCTGCATCCAACTGCAGACATACCACTGCAGCTCACAGTACACATCTGATAAACCAATTAGGGTCAGACCCTGCATGTGCAGCGGGGTTCGAACACACTGACAACTGATCCATACAGAGAGACATGCTAAGGGCCATATTGTTAATTTCAGAACTTGCTTTAGCTTCATTTTGTTGAGGTCAATCTTCTCCTGAATAAAAGACCAGCTCTGGACCAGCTCTACACCCTCTCTAGGGTGCTGGAGGGATTGTGAGAGTTTGCACATCCAGTCCAGATGTGCTTTGTGGATTTGGAGAAGGGGCTGGACAGCGTCCTTTGTGGTTTTCCGTGGACATTGCTCTAGGACCATGGGGTACTGGGAACCTTACTGATGGCCGTCCAGTCATACAGAGAAGGTGGCAGTAAGTTGGACCTGTTCCTGATGCATGTTGGACTCCATCAGCGCTGCTATCTATCACCGGTTCTGTTAATAATGTTTATGGACAGGATATCTGGGTGGCAGTTTAACTCAGGCAGTGGAGCAGCTCGTTCAACAACCAAAGGGGTGGTGGATCACTCCCTCCTCTCCCAAGCCAGCTGTTGCTCCCTGAGCATGGCTAGTCTGCAGCTCACTGCTCCCCCAGAGGATGGGTCAAAATGCAGAGAAGGATTTCCCCATTGTGGGATAAATAATTATTGGGTCAATTATTGACAATTATTATTGGGTCAATATCACCATAAGGTGCCTTTGAGACATCCCAATATCCCACCAAAAAATATGGGATTTCACATTTATTGTGTTAGGTGGATGCCGTGCTGTCAGAAATGCATGTTGGTCAAGCTCCCACACTTTTTATAAATTAACTGCAAGCAGACAATGCACGCACAAACAGTAAAAAATGTCAACCCTGTCATGGACGATTTCAGAGTAGATTAAATACATTCTAATTAGATCATAGATATAAAATTCATATTTTCAGAAAGCTACTTAGTCCCTTTGTCAGAACTGTGTATTAGCTAATAAGAAAAGTATTTAGATAGTAATGAAATTGGGGCAAACAATGTTGTTACCATAAAAAATCCAGATGGCAACAGGGTCATGTCTTCTGGAGAAGATATGTGGTTCTTGTTCACCAGGGATGTAGAGCACTCCAGTGTGCAGACTGGCCTGCTTACGTGAACCTCCAAAATGCACAGATTGTATTTCTTCACTGTACTTGCTCGAGTAATTTTCTCTAAAATCTATATGCAAGAGGGAGTTATTGTGCTTCAAGCTGCTCCTGAGCTTCCTGTAGGCATCACACTGCCATTTAATGTTGAAAACATGGCGCCTAAAATGGAGTAGCCTCTCCTGGAAATCTGTGGCGAACTCATACTCTGTAGTTGTTGTCACTTACTATCCAAAAGGGTCTGAGACGGCAAAAGGGGGGTCTGAAATGTGGCCAATATGGTCAGAGACAAATCTCATATGAAATTTCTTCAATCGGTTAGCAACCTTTACTGTTATAAACTGTTATTTTTATTCAATTCAATTCAAGTATGCTATATTAATTCCACAAGGGGAAATTTAATTAATAAAATGTCAGTAGGAGCTGTTGTAATATGTAACATTATTAGTTTGTTGCCATAAACTATCAAAATGTCTTTCCTGTCATGAACCATGTCCACCCTGTCAAAGAAGGTTTTCTGACAGGGTGGACAATGACAGGGTGGACGTTTTTGGTTAATGTTAACATTTATTGAGCACATTGTGGATCTTCACTTAGCAACATCATTCAGTTAGCAAGCAGACTGTGTACTGTTTAACTTATACATTTTAAATTTAGGAAAGGCTTTTATATTAAATGATATTTCACCATGACAGGGTGGACATGTTAAGCTTGACAACATCTGACTACACACCTAATATGATAAAAAATTACTAAACAAAAGTGTAAATATTTACTCTGCAACTAGCCACTGTTTCAGTCTCCAGTGAAGAAAGACAAAATGCTGGTTGTGATGTGTACCAATCTTTTTTTAATTTGGCATAATTTAACCATTTATTACACACCCTGAAGTTAGCAGAACAGCGTGTGGGACATACCAAAATCGCATGCATCCAAAGAAAGAAAATTGCATAAACTAAAGAAATCACAATTTAAGAACCAAATTATCTGACTGATTTGTGTTTAAGTCTTGGGTCACTTATGATAAGAAGTTAGAGTTTAGCTATTCTGCTCCATTTAGTTTATGAAAGAGTAATAGTCATGGGGACACCAAAGGCACTTTATAGTGATAATGACCCTATTATTATATCTAGGCACAGCTGGGGGATGGAGGGGGTTTGGTTTGGGGACCACAGGATTTCCTCTCTCCTTCTCTGGATTGGAGCAGCCTCCGCTGTTATGTGGTCGCTGTAATTAAGTCACTGTACCGGTCCGTTGTGGTGAAGAGAGAGCTGAATCTGAAAGTGAAGCTCTTAATTTACTGCTCAATTTCGTTCCAATACTCACCTAGATCACAAGCTCTGGGTCATGACTGAAAGAACGAGGTCCCGAGTACAAGCAGCCAAATTGAGCTTCCTACATGGGGGGCCGGGCGCTTTCTTAACCCTTGTGCTATCCTAGGCACTTTAACATTGGGTCATCTAGACCCCTAGACAGTGCTCTGAACCTTTTTTCTTCAGTGATTTGTGATCTTCACTGGTGTCCATGGATTACATGAAATCTTTCCACCTTTATCCACCTTTGTCATGGTAGGGAGAACACGTCAATGTAACGGTGGGGTCATTTAAGATAGCACAAGGGTTAAAGATAGGGTGAGAAGCTCGGTCACCTGCAGAGAGCTCGGAGTAGAACCGCTGCTCCTCCACATTGTGAGGAGCCAGTTGACGTGGCTCAGGCATCTGGTCCAGATGCCATGGTCACCTCCTTTGGGAGGTGTTCCTTGCATGTCCCACTAGGCAACAAAAATGGCGAGCAATACTGGAGCTATCCAGTTTTGATCCAGATGCTAGATCAGACAAGGAAAACAAAGACATACATGGTAAATGGCGTATACTTATATAGCACTTTCTACCTTCTTTTGAAGGCCCAAACTGCTTTACAGTCATATTCACCCATGCACACGGACATTCACACACTGATGGCAGCTCCGCTGCCAAACACTGGCCCCAACCTCCCACCAGAGGCAAGGTGGTGTTCAGTGTCTTGCCGAAGGACACTTCGACACATGGGCGTGCAAGGCGGGAATCAAACCTGCAATCTTACGATCATGGGTCGACCGCCCTTCCGCTGCACCACGGCCGCCCGTGAATCCTGTGAATTCAGTCGACAACAAGTGGATCCATCAGAACTCAGCAGGGAGGTAGGGGCCAGTATTTTTGTCTGCTCCTGATTAACAACAATTGGAATAAAGAAACACTCAGAAACGCAATTTTAAGCCTAAATATCTTAATTAATGTTCCCCATCTTACAACAAATGCCACAAGAACATGTTAAAACACTAAAATCACATTCTTCATCTGAGTGGGGTTTTAAATGGGGATTCTCTTGAACAATTTTCAAATAAAAGATGAGAAAAAGAACAACATTTTCTTTCTGCAGGCACAGTGACTTTATTCTGATTATAAAACAGACAATGCAAATAAAGAAAAGTATTAAAGAAATAGCAACAGCATTATTGCAGCTACAAACATGGTGTTTTAAGAGTGACATAATACTTAAATCCTGTCTCATGTGCGATGCTTGGGTCTCGTAATTTATAATTAAAAGAAGAAAGAAACAAAATAGCAAAAATCGGTATTATTTATTCAGTAACAATGTAATTTTAGAAACTACAAAAACAATAAAAATAATAATATTAATTTGTCAAATGATTATATTATTCAATATACCTTTTCAAAATGTGGAATAATATTTGGGTATTTAGTACCGAAAGGGATAAACGTACACTAATTTGGGAATCATTTTGATTTTTTTTTTTTTTTTTTTAGCTTTTACATTATTACATAGGATTTGTCCTTCTCGGCCACCGTATGATGTCGTGGCGTTTCCCTGTGTGTAGAGACTAGACCTCAGATTCTTTTTAAACTTTTCATTTATTAATTCTTCTATTCTTCGGAATATACTGTGGACATTTTCGGCTTCAGTGAGTAAGGATGAGACGCGCTGGTTTGGGTAAGAAACGAGTCTAAAACTGGGAAGTTTCAGTTCGCTAGCTAGCTAACATGGTAGCTAGCGTTAGCTAATGTTGTTTTCACTGGTGGATGGATGCAACACTCGGAGACGTAGTTACATTTTTAATAAGGCTCTTGGCTTTATTCTCAGCATTTAATATTGTTTTTCTTGTCTTTTGTAGGTGAAGGAGGCTCCGGGAATTATGTGGCAAGTGGCTACAGTGTTTATGAGGAGGAAAATGATCATTTACAGGAGGGACTGAGAGCTAAAGTCAGCGCCTTGAAAAGTGTAAGACCAGCTGCGACACAAAACTGTGCCTTCGTCTGTCACTGTTCACAAGCTATTTTACAAGTTTTACTTATCTAACAATCAATTCCTGTCTCTTGTCATTCCCAGCTGACTATTGATATTGGAACAGAGGTTAAATACCAGAATAAAATGTTGGAAGATATGGTGGGTTTCTCTTTGTATTTAAATGGCAAAGACGTAACTTTACAGCTACTCAAGTTAAAGTCCTCTCTCCTATGAAAAATGATTTTAACATGTTCTTGTAGCAGCTTTTTCATGATGTATGGCATGTATAAAGAAACGAGGATTAAACTTGTGTTTCTGACTATTCAAATTGTTTTAAATCAGGAGCAGACAAAAAAAATTAAAGCTTGAAAAAGACTTTGTGCTGTTGAAAATTGATTCTGGCTAAAACAGCATAATCATAATTAAAAGACAGAGGGGGGACGCTTTTACAATAGCTCAAAGAGTGGGACTTTAATAGTACCGACTTAGTAAACATTTTCTTGGATTTGAATCGGTTCCTGATCCCCCCTCATCTCTTCACAGGACTCGGACTTTGATTCTACAGGCGGACTGTTGGGAGCCACCATTGGCAGAGTAAAGCAGCTGTCCAGAGGGAGCCAGACCAAACTGCTCTGCTACATGCTGCTCTTCTGCCTTTTTGTCTTCTTTGTCCTCTACTGGTTCATCAAGCTGAGGTGATAAGAGCATCTTGTTGGACTTTGCCCCTTAGTTCCACGTCTTCATTCCCGTTCACTAGCAGCTCTGACCTAAAAAAACATTTGTTTAATTGGTTAGGTGGGGATTTTTTTTCTTTCGAGCATCATTTTGTTTCCTGATGTCCCCTAAATGAGCCATGAAAGGGCTTGATATAGAAAATAGACAAGAAATAGACTTTAAAAGTGTTCATCTTTAATGAGGCAAATGACCCAGGAAAGCACCTTGTATACACTTTGTATACCTAACACATTAGTATTTGTGTTGCACAGCTACAGCTCAGTTATAATGATTAAACAAACAGGATCCACAGTCCAAGATACAACTGCAGCCACAGTCTGTGCAAAAGTTGAAAATAAACCAGCTGCTGATGAGTTATGTTTTGGTAAATGAGGTTTTGGTTAAAGTGGTTTGAGCTGTGGAATAATTCAACACAATTTGGTGTACTTATGTCAAGGAGGGAGTTGATATGGACAGGTTTGAAAACAAGTAATTACAACTCATGTTGATGAGTTTTGGACAGCCAAATGAATTAAAGGCTGCCGATAGTCCTAAAAACCTAAAATCACAACTAAACAATACAGTCTTAAATGCTGCCAGAGCAAAGTTTCCATAATAAAACACAATTTCAACATTGTTTTTTTGCTATTTTAATTCTTCTGCCACAGATTTACAAACTATGAGCATAAACATTTGTTATACAAAATTGTCAATCTTATTTCAACTGTTCAGTCCCATAAATGTGGACACACACAGTGCAGCACTTAAGGAACACGTCTGTATTACATCACCTGACATTGTAAATCACCACAGAGACCTTCATTCTTGAGTAAAAATGTAAATAAACAGATTTTATGGTATCCTTTTTGTTTCCATGCTGGATGTGTTCAAAGTGTTTTACATAACTTCATCAATAAAAGAAGCAAACAATTACAAGAGATTTCCAAACTAATGTTTTTTTTTTTTTTAGAAATATCTGAACAGGTCAGGATGGTTTAAAATTGCACTCATGTATTAATTATAATCGTCTGTGGCATCGAGCAGGAATCTGCTGCAAATGACATCACTTCCGGGGTAAAGTGTCCATGAACTTGCAGATTATTCCCAGCATCACCTCATCAGCCCCGGCGCCGATGGACAATAACCTGGAATCCCTGGAGCAGAGAGAAAAAAAAAACTGTAATTAACTGTCACTCAGGTGCTCATAAGTCCAGTCTTTGCATGAAAGTTCAACTTCAACTCTCTAGTCTGTCAAACTTTAAATTAAACTGCAATTCTTAAGACTTGCAGTAAAAATAAACATTTTAATGTAAATTGTCAGATGGCTGGTGTTTCAGTCCAAGAGGCTTTTATTTTTAGACCTGACAATGATTTCCATGTAAATAAATGAAAAATTTTTATAGGTCTAAAATGTCAAATTCTTGAGTTGTAACTCTTGTGCTATCCTAGGCACTTTAACATTGGGAGTTGGGTCATCTAGACCCACTAGACAGTGCTCTGAATCTTTTTTCTTCAATGATTTGTGATCTTCACTGGTGTCCATGGATTACATGAAATCTTTCCACCTTTATCCACCTTTGTCATGGTAGGGAGAACACGTCAATGTAAGGGGGGGGGTCATCTAAGATAGCACAGGGGTTAAAACATGCGAGACCTGAGTTTAAACCCCATCTTTGGTACCACTTGATGCTATAATGGCTTCAAAAGTAGAACTAGTAAGTTAACACATTCCATCATTTCCCCATTAGGTTATTGTAACCATAGAAACACTCAATACATTAGCATAATTTACCCTCAGATATCAGAGTATTTGTAATGTTCCTAAATGTTAGAGCCACAGAGTGAATTTATGGTTTAATCTTTACCCTTTTGTAAAATAAACACATCGAAACCGGATGGATTTTTTTCAAGTAATCAAAATCTCACCTGTAAAATCTGCTAACCATCACATCACTGGTGAAGCCCATGCCTCCCCAGTACTGAAGACAGCTGTCACTCAGTTCTCTGGCCAGGCGGCCCCCCTTTAATTTGGCCATGGATGCCAGTTTTGTCACGTCGTTCCCTTTAATGTACAACGCTGCAGGAAAAAAACAAGAGAAGCCGACAAAGGAAAGTGAAACAGTAGCTGGAGATGCTTAAAGGTCTGCAGAGGGGATTCCTGTTGTTGTCCCATTCAGACACAGCTCATCAAGCTGAGATGGTTCCCTCACAGAGGGACTTCTGTTGGCCGTGTGCTTATCCACCTGTGCCAAACAGATGCAAAGCCTTTGATTTATGCAGAAACTGCTCTCAAACTGTTACCAGATGGATGTATTCATTCAAACCTGCCGGCTACCGATGATTACCTGTGCACGCTCCAGAACGCAACACCCGAATATTCAATAATGAACACCGCAGCATTTGTGACGGAGCATTCGAAAAATCCTACCACTGAAATATTATTTTATTGTAGACCAAATGTTCTGATTTCTCCAAAAAATAAAGGTCATTTGTTTGGAATTCAGAACATTCTTGCAGAGCTGAGTCAACTATGGGTTTTGTGTGACTGACCAGGTCATGCAGACGGCTATCATTTTTCTGCAATGCTGCACGTTCAGGTCAAGGAATAAATCACATTCTGGAGATAAGGTTAGTCTGAGATATTCTCCAAAAAATCTTACAGTTTGAGGCAGATCAGTACAGACTAGAGCAGGGGTTGGGAACCTTTTTGGCCAAGAGAGCCATAAACGCCACATATTTTTAAATGTAATTTCGAAAGAGCCATACAATAATGTAGTGTCCCTTTACCACACTGAGGCACGGAGACTTAACTTCTTTTTAGGGTTCTTTATTCTGGTTACTGCAGACCGCAACAAACGCCGTACAATTAATTCAGCAACTCCTGAATCTCTCCAGCGAGACGAGAGCGCTTCTACCAAATTTATATTCCCCCCTCCCGCTCCAGCCCTCCCATTTCCTTATTCGGCCCATAGCTGAACCCCATTGGTCCAAACTCCCTAACAACAGGCTGAGCGACAGAACTGATGGCCAATCAGATCTCTGCTTGATGCGTTCAATGAACTCCGGAACTTATAACGCATTCCAACAGCCAAGTTAAACTCAGTCCACGACAATATGTTTAAAACTAAATATACAAGTGAATGAGTGCATTTGATGTAATTTCAACATTTTTAAAGGACAATAAGTCTGTGGATTCTTTTCAATAACATAGTTATGCTGTTGCTAATAAATGATGAGTATTTCTTAGCATTAATGTGACTTCTGGTGCTGCGTGGTGGTTTTTAAATGTGCTGAGTTTCAGCTTCATGCAGGCGTTGAGACTTCCATCCCTTAAACGTGATGGTAGGTTGGTCTGAATGTTCTTTAGATGTGAGAAAAACTGCTCACACATGCATACGTAGAGCCAAACATATACTCACACGCTGCAGCATCTGAGGGGCAGCGTGTTTTAAGTTATGACAATATGTGCGCGATTCACTACCCCCCCCTTCCTGCTCACACATCCCGTCCTTTCAACTGCGCGCTCTTTCTCAGGGACGGGAGCGTGCAGTTGCGGCACGGCAATTCACAGGTTTCAGGCTGGTACAAACTGTGATATAATAGATAATAGTAAACTTATAGCGCTGGCACACATTTTTCTCTCCAAGCACCGCTACTACTGTGCGCCTCTCTGTCATTGCATCGCGCCCAAGAGAGACTGGTCTGAAGAAAAAAAGATTTTATAATTAAAGATTTGTCCGCGAGCCATATGTGACCATCAAAAGAGCCATAGGTTCCCGACCCCTGGACTAGAGTAAAAAGCTAAAAGGAAAAAAAAAACGGAATCATTATTTATATTAGTGAATTTTTGTGTTTGTCCAGGAGAAAGTTTAAAATCCTGTTAAATTAGAGGATCCTCTGACTATAAACAAAGACTAGTCCCTCTTACGTAACATTTTTAGAAGATTTTAAAATTTAAGGTTCAATCCAAAAAAAGAAAAACACCACAATGAGGTCATTTTATGAGTTTTGATTCTTAGAAGTAATCTTGAGGAATTTAGGAGGGAAATGTGTGCAGCAGAAGCTTTTTCTCTTATTATAAAACAGGAAAACCCTTTGTTGTGAAAACTAAAGATCAGGAAATCTGTTCAAACAACTGATTCAGGTGGAAAATGTCAGATCCGAAACTCCTATAATTTAGGAAGATATTATTCTAGTTTAGAAAAATATCAAATATAATATTTAGGGGGGGGGGGGGAGTGGTGAATATTTGATTAAACGAGAAATAAAAGGTGAAGAAAATGTGACCAGACATAGTTTCACTCACACTAACAAGCTTCTCCCTCACTACTGGTACTTTTGTCCTGAAAATCCAATGACTCTACCTGTTGCCCGATGCAGGAGGGAGCGAAGCAGCTCCACCTCGGTTTGCAGCTCAGCCAGCCGGAAGTGAACGGTCTGGTGGTAAAGGACGGGGAGCTTGAAGATCTTCCTCTGCCGTGTGTACTGGATGGTCTCCTGGATGATATTTTCCATAGTGGTCACAACTAAAAGAGGAGAAGTCCAAAATGTAAATAATAGAGACATATTATTCATTTGTATTCCTAATAAACGTCATATGTTTTTATTTTTTATTAATTAAATCAATGAATTAGTTAAAGTGTTGCATTCGTTTATGCAGCTTTCAGTTCATTTTATCCTTACGGGAACATTTCTTCACGTTTAAATTATATTTACTTCCCATCTGGACTTTCCGGTCAATGCTTGCTTTAGGAGGTTAACAACCTTCCTCAGGACTAGTTAAACAAATACATCCTAAATATAATACATGTATTTATATGTTTTTTAAGAATCTGTTTGCTCCACAAATTTAAAAACAGGTCACTTTTACTGAGGTCTGAGTGCTTATCAGACTGGAACCAATTTTTAAGGACTCCCAGACCAAAGAGAAAATAAAATGATGGGGAAAGAACAGAAGAGGATTCCATCTGATGAGCAAACACGATTGACTTTAGCAAGAAGACTCCTCTCACTGTTGGCCACCGCCCAGAGCCTCTCTTCCTGGAACTGCAGCATCTGATAGGTGAAGCCCATGCCTTCTTCTCCGATGACGTTCTTGCAGGGCACATGGACATCATCAAAAAACACTTCAGCTGTATCTGATGACCACATTCCCATTTTATCAATCTTACGGGCAATGTGGACCCCTATTTTGGGAAAGACAAGAAACAGAGTGAACACCTTCTGAATAAAAAAAGAAAAGTGAAAGTGATTTTAAACAACCCGAAACACAGTCATTCAAATTTAAGAGCCGTGTTTTTTTATTCATGTTTTTCACTTCCATCCATTAGCATTGCAAAAAAAATGAATATTAAAATGACAGTTACGTCTGGCAGTTAGTTACCTGGCAGATTCATGGGCAAACAGATGAGAGATTTGTTCTTATGAGGGGGCCCATCACTGGTGTTTGCAAGCAAACACATCCAGTCAGCCTGAGTACCGTTGGTGGTCCACATTTTCCCCCCGTTAATCACATACTCGTCTCCTTTCCTCACAGCCTTGGTCTTGATGCCTGAATCGCAGAAGAGCAGGTGTGCAGAAGATTCATTTTAAGCAGGTGTGGGTATAGTATAATCTATTTAATATTAACAAGGTCTACAGGTTCTCCATTGGTTTGAACCCTTTTAAAATGTTTATTGATGACAGGTGCTTAGAGCCCAAACCATCATTCCACTTAATTTTAATATTTGGCCCCTTTTCTGCTTGTGGATGTTCATTTGGCCCCACTGTCAGGGACCAAAGCCGGCTATAAACCTGATAGGTTCAAACAGTGTGTTTCACGCATCATTCCTAATGGATTTTTTTAAACAGATAGTGGTGATTATTAGCAAAAACAAAATAAAATATCAAAAGGGATTGGCCAAAAATCATTTAGAAAACCCGGAGGAGACAAAAGCCAGGACTGTCCTAGTTAAAGAATAGAAGAAGATGGAGGAGCAAAAACACTGTTTAAAAATATAGTATATCTTCCAACAGTGATATAGAGGTTGATGCTGAAAGGGAATCGAAGCGTTCGCTTATCATAACATAATAGAATGTTCTCATCATTTCAATAAATCCTGAAATGTTCATCCGGTGTTTTTCTCTCCATTTCTTGACCGCATTTCTCTGCAAAATGAACCCATTAGCCATTCTCTCTGTGAAAGAATGAAAGCCGGTTTCCAAAAGACGCCTGTCTCTAACAAAAATGCCAAACCGGCTGCCAAATTATTGGAATAAAAGCCGGGGCTCCTACTGGAAGATATATGGTAGATATTTCAGCCACATGCTATTCACAAGAAGGATAACTAAACCAAATTACATTTTATCTTAAAAAGTGTCACATTTAAGTCTCACTCCACTCATCAGCTAGTTTAAAAGTCTGTAAGTTGTGATGATGCTGTTTTTATTCAAAACAATAAAAACCTGAGTTGTTTTCTACAGTAGTTTCATAGAGCGGCAGTAGTTCTAATTTGCCTCTAAGTTGTGTGTGGCACTGTTGGCGCAGAGCAACCCCGCCCCCCTTTCCTTCCCTGCTGCTGAGAGCTTGGAACAGGGAGTTTGTGGCCCGCCCAGCGTATTTTCTATGTTCCAAATACGCTCTTTATCAAACAACACTCTTAAGAGGCCCCTGATTCACAACAAATTGAATAGAAAAAACCCCAGAAATACAATTTTATGCTTATTTTTCTTTATATTTGTACTTCATCATCAGAAAAATGTCTCAAGAACATGTCAAAAAACGCCATTTTTGGCCCAGAGTGGGTCTTTAATTAAGCACCAACACAATAACAGAAACGCCGTGGAGACACCAGAGCTCCAGTGTCGACATGCTTTGACCTACCATAACTCTTTAGCCGTTTATACAACTAACACAATTCCGTTGGATTCACGATAATTGCGTGAAAGGTTAAAGAGCGTGTTTTTTTATGTGTCGTCAGTGACGTCTACACTGTTAAAGGCTTATAGCAGAAACTCATGTAAAGAAGACAAGTTTAAAAAAATGTGTATGTGCCCTTATCCTAAAAAAATGACACAGAAAAAGGTTAGAAGATGGTCAATGATAGGAAAACGGCGAAGAACAAGACCTACTTGAGACATCAGAGCCAGCTCCCACCTCACTGACCCCAAGACAAGCCACTTTGTCCCCCATGACTGACGGAAGGAGGAACTCTTTCTTGAGCTCATCGGAGCCAAACCTATGTCCAAAAATGCATAGAAATGATCAACCACAACACGACAACTACACAAATATATTGTTCAATATCTTAACTTTTACTGCTTCTAGTCAGGATATCATTGGCTGGTAAATATTTTGTCCCATTTTGTTTGATAACTTTGGCAATCCACGGCCACAGTTACAGGACTGCCATGTTTGAAGCAATGACAATCCCAGGACAGATAGGGAGGCTCCCATGACACCACTCGCCCTCCTCTGCAGTTTTCTTTATTCATAAACCTCGTTAAAGGCCATTTTAGATGTCTTAATTAAGCTCTAGAGGGTCCAGCTGTCTATTGCAGTGAATTCTGCCTCGTGTCAAAGCAGCTTTCAAGCAGGAGAACATCAGAAATCCAAGCCACAGCCCTACATTGATGAGACAAATTATTTCTAAATAAATTCACTGTTTAAAGCGGCAGATGGGGAATTAAAAAGTGCAATGATATTAATAATAAAATCCTTCACATATTCAGTGGTTATGTGTCCGTTTTGTCAATTTCACATCAAAGCGCGTTCACAACTGGGACAAAGAGGCCGTCTCCCTCTGGAGCTCTGCCATCGCTCTGTGGCACCCCGATGTTTTAAACTCAACACGCCATTGTTTGAACAGATGAAACTTGGGGCCTTCTAACATCTGGAAATGATACCCAAAGAGGAAACACAGCTGTATACGTCTACAACTATTTGCAGTTTATGAGATGACCAAAAGCAAATCTTAAAGGCCATAATGAATCTTGTTTTAAAGACTTTTTTTCAGAATAAATAAATAAATAAAATAAACAAACCCAGATAAAACATAACAATTTTAAATTCTCTTACGTTTTTTTTAAATATTTGTTACATAACTTTAGCTTTCAATATATTATCAGGATTATTCCACAATCAAAATGAACTCTCGCTGTTTCACTCTGCTGTTCTGCATACAGAGTAACTGTATGTGTTCTGCATTCTGATTGGCTGTGTCCTATTATCAATCAATCTCCTCTGTGCGGCGTCTCCTGTACAGAATGTTTGTCAAATTTACGCACATCCTTCTTTATGAGCAGACGTGTTTTTTCTATGGAATAACACTGGACTTATTTTTTCATGAGGGTTTAAATTTTGAGAGTTTAAATGAGAGAAAAGAGGTAAAGCGTTCATGTCCTTCTGAGAAAAGCGTATTAAGTGAGAAGTAAAAAACATCTATAATTCTACTTTGTGGATTTCTCCTGTTTCAGGTTATTTTAGTACAGAACTCCTGCGACAAACAAGGGTCCACTGTCCTCCTGTATAGCTTTGTCTCACATTATAAGTTTTTATATTCATAATTATCAATGAAAACATTTGCTTTTGTTGTCAGTATAATCTTAGTAAATAAGAAGGCTTGGATTTTTATGATGGTTTATAATTTGAAATGAAAGTGAGTGAACATGTAATAACTGGTTTTTACAATGACAAAATCCTCGACAGTTGGTGCCAACAATACAGTAAAGCCACACATAAGACCTGTAGATGTAGATGATAATACAGACTCTACCGGGCTAATGCGGGAGTAGTCATGTCGGTTTGGACGCCGATCGCCATGGGGATGCCTCCACAGCGTATGTTACCCAGTTCGTCCGCCATGGCAACACTGTAGCTGAAGTCAAGTCCCAAGCCTCCATACTCTGCACAAGAACAAGAAAAAGTCAAAGCTATATTAGTAAATTCCTTTCCCATAAAGCAAATAGCGTCATTGTAACCACCCATCCTCTCCTCCACTTCATTCTCTTTTGTTATCTCTGTGATAACATCTTGGCAGGATATTCTGAAGTGATCTACTGGCACTGATGCAGGCAGATTAATGACTGCTATGTCATCCTTAATTGCAACATCTGTAATTGTGTGTTAAAAGCACTGCTGGGAAACCAGAAGTGTCAGATCTGTGTTATCTCATCCAATATGTATCATCAAGAATATCTGCCTATATTAAACTATTTTTTTTTAGATTTGATATAATCTGTTGCATATGAATGTCAAACTAATGGATGTCTCCTTCCTCCACTGTTGGTGCAGGAACGCTTACAGACCTCAGGTCCTTAATGGATTTGTGGAGCACATGTTTACAGATGAAGGTTAACCTCCTTTTTAGCACGTTGTCATTACCTGGACTACCTGTCCATTTTTAATAAGAACAAGACTTTGAGTCTGCTATTCTTTTCTTTTAGATCCATAAAAAACAAACGCTTTCATGATCCATTTTCTATCAGTTTGGTGTAAGAAAGATGTAAATAAAAACAGGACAGAAACAAAATGATTCCTGAAAAGGTTTCTGAGTGGAAGCTTTTTGCTGGACTCGTGTATGGAAGAACTAGTGGACCATGGAGGCCATCAATGGAAAAGAAAAGCACTGAAAAAAGCAAAAGTCTTTGCAGTTTACTAAACTAACACATCCACATTGAATGAGATTTACATGCTATTAAGAGAGATATCACCAAAAATGTCACTGTCTTGAAATTTTCAATCAGGTTCAAGTTCATAGTTCTATAGTAAAACTATCCATTAAGTAGAATATATGGGAGCTGGTTTACAATATTCCCAGTTTACAACTAAAACATACCTTACACTACTGAATCAAATCATAGGAGAATCGCATCTCTACTGCATTCCAGTATGCCTCCATTAAATGTGTCAGACACACAAATTGGGTTAAATTTAAGAAGAATTTATTATATGTATTGTTTTACTACATTCCACCATAGTATAAGACAACAGAAAGCTTTTTCTTATTGCTACTTGCTCATTAGCAAATAATGTTTAGCCGTTCGTATATCAAACCGAAACAAAACCGTGACCCCAAAAACCCAACTGCATTGTGGGGAAAGCGAATCGTTGCATCCCTGCTTGGTATGGAGAAACATCTAAATGGCATGTTCCGGACAGATTTCATGAATGTACCATCTTACTTTGAAAGGCTGGCAGGAGAAAGCGCCTTCTGACAAAAGGAGGATTGCAGAAATTAAACAGGACTTCTGGTGTAAGATCTGGTGTAAGGTGTAACATCTTCACTTTTAAGTTGAAAGAAAATAGCAAATCACTTTATTTTTCCGTCCTAATAGAAGCTTTTAGAAAGCTCCGTAAAAAGGCAATACTATCATCATTTTAGGATAGACATCTCAAATGTCAATTGTGAATTACATTCAAAAACGTGCTTTTCCTGCTTGCTCTTAAACACAAAATATCGCCACCTCAATACTGTCATGCTCTGATTCCTGAGTTCCAACCTAAAATGACAGATCTTGTCTTCCCCAACACAGAAAATCTAACCAGTTCATCTCTGACTGCGAGTTCCTGTCTGAGGCAACAAGAAATCATCTTTTCCTCATCTGCAGCTGTCATCGAGACTCAAGCGGGAAACCTGGACGGCACCATCTGATTACTGCTCAATCAAATGTCGGCTGACAGTTCTTCATTTTGGATAAATGTCTTGATAACATCCAGCCAGTCGAAAGTAACAAGGCTGGGCATGTGTGACCGCTCAGCGCTAAAATGTCCTGTGATTAAACACGGCCTGCCAGCAGCTGAATAATGGATGCGCTGGCTGACTGACAATGAATAATTATGAGAGAATTGACCATTTTCAAGTCTCCAACCCTGGCAAAGCGGTCTAATATCAATTGTCAGACTGCTTATATATTGAATATTGAAAAGCAAAGTCTGGCAGGACGTCAAAGCCGGAATAAAAAAAAGTACGATACGAAAGACAGAATTGCAGTGGGAAGAGTTAAAAATGTAATGTTTCCATAAGAGGAAACAGGTGCAGCCTGTGCAGTGATAAGTGTGGAGTCTGGCAAACCCAGCAGGGGCTCATGTGAACAAAAGGAAGCACCGAGGTTTATCCTACTTGAAACAAAACAGCAGGCTGGCTGCTTGAAAAAGCAAGCAGAGAGAAATAAAACTGTCACACGTTTCACCCAAACACACAGAGGTTTGTTCAGAGCTGCAGATGTTCTCCTCCATATATTTGGGTGGAGCAGCATATATGGTGCAGACTAAAACACACAGATTTGGAGCATATGGCGGCGAGGTCCAAAATAAAAACCACAAAATTCACTTTTTTATAGTTTTTAATACAGGGTTGCCCACACCTTGAGAGCTACCATTCTGACTTGTTGATATAACAGCTAATAATCTGAGTTTAAAAAACGCCTCTGGTTTGTTTTTTTGGTTTTGACGCGCCGCGTCAAAAACTATACGACCAATGAGAATGGCGCTTTTGCACACATGTCTGGAGCTTCTGAAGTTACAGTAAAACACAACTTGGGGGCGCTCAAACACAAAACTGCCTTTCTGAGCACACATACCAGCGAAGAAGATAGACGCCGAGTAGCGTCTACACTGCCGCGAAGAAATTATGACGGACATTCTAAAATATCCCCGAAAACGCTCATGATACACTTTCAGCTCTTGTACCAGTCGATAAAACTCCCCATGTTCTTCTCTTCTCGTAACTATGGGATGTACCCAAAATCAGCCTCTTTCATCATTCAACAGAACAATAACTTCTTCATCGCTGGAACTTGAGCTAGAGCTACTGGTACTGGAAATATTCATGTTTTCTTTGTTTGATTCTGACAAGCGCGTAAATACTTGCTCTCTTCTTCTGAGTGAAAAGGGACTTTAAGAAGCGTAAAGTTGCGCAGCGCTACCTTGTGTACAGGAGTATTTCTGTTTTACATTGAGCTCCATCTAATGTCAGGGAATGAAATTGCATGTCCGCTCGGCTCATTGTCAGCGAAAATCGCCTGGGTGTGAACACAAAAAACGTGGCGAAAAACGGCTGGCGAATATTCGGTGTGTAAGGCGCACTTCAAAGTAATACTTGTTATTCCGCCAGCAAGGGGCGCCTCACGAGCCGCTGCACCTATTTACACTTTTTTCCAGCCGTGGGCTTTCTTTTTTTCTTCATTATTAATTCTTTTACTTTTTATTTTTACAAAAACGAAAAAGTATTTTCACGACTTTAAGGCGCACTTAAAAGTCATACATGTTCTTCCGCCAGCAGGTGGCGCCCTATGAGCCGCTGCGACTAATTGGTAGTTGTGGGTCGTAAAAGAAGATGTTTTGAGGAAGGGAGAGAGACGTAAAGACCAAGTGGAACCTAACTGCATTGCAACTATCTACGTTTTAAACCATTGTGCTCTTTCTACCTCATTACCCTCAGCCATTTCAGTTTTGCTTGTGTTTCCTGAAATAAGTGGCCTAGCGGTTAAGGCACTGGGTGCAAATAATTTCTTGCGGTCACACGCACGCACGCACGCACGCGCGCGCGCACGCACGCACGCACGCACGCACGCACGCACACACACGCGCACGCGCACACACACACACACACACACACACACACAGACCACAGCCAAAGACAACATAGAACATTTCAAATTCAAATATCCTCTTTTTAAGCCATACAGACAGCTGGTTGTCATGGCCTAGTGCAGGGGTCGGCAACCTTTTTTGCTCAAAGAGCCATTTGGGACCGCCCCTAATAAAAAAGAAAGCACCAAGATTATATATATTATGCATGTATATATTATTCAAGGGTGCTCATTACGTCGATCTTCAAGGACATGAGTGTAGATCGCGGGCCAGAAAAGATTTAAAAAAAAAAGTACTTCTTAAAGATTCACCAGCCAATCAAAATCCTCACTGAGAAGTACGGGCTGAAGTTCTGGTCTGATCGCTGCATGGAGCGATGTGTTAGTGTGTTTGTCAATGCATGGTAGACACTGAGAATGTAGAGAGATCAGGTTTATTATTTTGAAGAGTTCTACTTGGTAATCATGTTTCCATGTTTGAGTTCATAAAATCATCCCAGAGAAAGTCTCTGCTTCAACTCCCGCAGGGAAAGCTGCGTCTGAATCTGACACCCGTGTTTGCATCTCTCTGACAGAGTTTGAAGCCAAAGCCCCTCCTCTGCCTCTCTACCTGCTTTTCCTCTCTACCTGTTCACCTGTTCACATCCTCTGCAGCTGTTTCCCCCGCGCTCCTCAGTGTATTCTACACAGAGAGCGCAAAATACGGTCATAGCAGGATGACACCGATAGTCGGGGCGCTCCAGCGCAGCACAAGGATGAAAGAGCCGGACGCAGATTATAGCGGGGATAGAGCGGGTTAAGAAAATGAATGGAAGAAGGCGGCCCGCTGAAGAAATATTCAATATTGTACACATTTTATTATTAGTCTGAACTATCTTTTATTTAGAAAAATATTTTATTTTGCTAAATCAGTCCAGTACGAAAAAAAACATAAACAAAGGCTGTGTGGGCGGTTTTTGGCTGGGTCTGGCGGTTTTCAGATGACTTTTGGGCTGGAAAACTGTGACTCTATCTGGCAACACTGGCGCGAACTCTCAGTCTGTCATCAGAGAGTTGGTCTCTGCCCCGCGGCACGTCAAGTTCACGGTAGAAGATCGGAGTGTTTATTGAAGCCGCCCCGCGTGTCTCCTGCTATCAGCTCTGCAGGTCTCGCCCGATAAATACGAGCTCATCAAGGAAGCTGTTTCGTACCAGCAGCGCCTTTGAAATGCCATGAAAAATGAACAAACTAAAATAAAATTTAATTATTATAAAATACTCATTATTTTCCAAAGTCACAGGGCGCCACAACAGAAGGATGAAAGAGCCACATGTGGCTCCGGAGCCATGGGTTGCCGACCCCTGGCCTAGTGGTATAGGTCGAGGGCCGGAAAGAAGAATGGTAAGTAGTAATAGTATCAAAACTGGCGGGCAACCAGTTAATTTTTCATTTTTTCTTCAAACTTTCTCTTTTTTACTCTTTTCCACAATTACACTATTTTATGGCTGTGGGCTTGCTTTTTTTCTTCATTATCTTCAGTATTTTCACGACTATAAGGCGCACTTCAAAGTCATGCATTTTGACATGTAAACTGTTAAAATCATTAAAGAAAACAATTAGATAAGTTTCACTGAAAGTGTATTATTATACATATTATATAAAACAAAAAAGTACAGCCTGTCAAAAGGAAAAAAAGTACAAGCTGCCTGGATGTGTGGTTTAGGAAGGGGACAAGGTCATTTTTATGGACTAATCTGCAGAGAGCTCCCTGTCGGAGCTGAAGGAAACCGGCAGTGGGCCAAGGGTCATCATGGTCCTCTCCCTGGAAAAACGTCCTGCTTTTTTATTTAACAGTAAATGCTAAGAGGAGAGTGTTCAGCTTAGTCTAAAAGCAGCATAGGCAGGGGTAAATATCTCTGTGTTTTCTCTTCTCTTAGTGATCATAATCAATAATTAAAAAAGAAATAACTCTAAAACCTAGTCTTGCATTTTGAATCAAATGTGTTAAAAGGTTCATTAATACCCTAGGATTGATAGGCGGCTAGGTAGCTCGGTTGGTAAGGTGAAGGAAACCAGGGTTCGATTCCCCGGGAGGAATGAGGTCACAACCCAACGCATGTGTACGTGCTACCTTAACACTACTGCCTACCTGCACGCTATCTGCATGAATGTGCATGAATGGTCCTGGTGATGGTCAGAGGGACCATAGGCATGAACTGGCAGCCACACCTCCACCATCACCAAGTATGAATGAAGAGTGAATAAATAATGGACACATTGTAAGCGCTTTGGGCATGTGGAAAAGCGCTGATAAATCCAATCCATTATTATTATAAAAAAAGATTTACAAGTTACTATGGCAAGCCACCGGCTCCCTGATTACAGTAAATCAGTCATAAAAATACATTGCCCTAGTGGTCTTTGAGGAACTACAACATTTGCTACTTCCGTTTTTTTTCTGTTTTTTTTTTTTTAAATTTGCTTTGTTTTTCAAGCAAAACTTTCAACCAGTCATGCCAATAACCTAAACCAGCCAGTTCTTTTGCTTATTTTACTTCTGATATATATTTCTACATGATAGCACACGTTCTGTTAGCTGATAAAACACTATATAAGCCCCCAGTCTACTGCTGGGCTGATCCAAGTCTCTAATCTTGTCAAGTAATGCCTAATGCCTGTGTACTCAGCACTTTTCAGTTCCCTCACCCTCCCTTTTCTCTGACCTACAGATTTGTGGTGCAGTCCTCTGCGGAGCCTTTACATGACACCTTGTGTACATGTTTCATTTTCTGCATCACATTTCAGAGCCTGCAGCACAGTTTTTTTTACCAATATAGATGAGATCATCTGCTGAAAGTCCATTTCTTTTCTCACAAGCTTTTAGTCATACACAGAAAGTATGGCAATAGAAAAATGTAGAGTACTTTTCTGTGCTTTGTAATAACCTTCCATCAGTTGAGTCGGTACCAGAGCTGGTACACATGTGGTCATAAGATATCTAGTTAGACTGGATGGGACTGGGTATCAAATAATGAAGAAATTTGTTCACAAAGTGATTTACAATTTGATGCAATTAGATTAAGTAATAATTCATTTTCAAAACTCCGTTGGAAAACCAACTTTGATTGAATATAAAAACAGTTTTTGTATGACTAATGAGTTCACTGGGAAAAGGGAAACTACAAATTCCTACTTTGAAAACAAAGACAAAGACAAAAAATGTTTTAATTTTAAAAAGGTAAAATAAATGTTCATTGAAAAGAAAATGTATTCATTGATTTAAGGAAGGGATTGCACGTTTTCCAAGTCAACATTCATTTGAAAAAAATTTTTTCAATTAAACCAAGCCTTATTATGAGACAATGGAGGCCCCTTCAATACATCTGGAAAATAAACCAACAGCAAATAGTTTATTCTTTACCAACTGGCTTGTTGACTCCAAGGAAGCCAGCGTTTCCCAAGATCTTGAAGATCTTGTGGGCTGGAAATATCCCATCTGCTTCCCACTGGTCCACATAAGGGTTGATCTCCTGGTCGATGATCTACAGGACAAAATTAAATTAGTTGGAACTAATCTTAGAAAATCTTAGGCATGAATGGGTGTTCTGTGTTGTTTCTTATCATTTTTTCTTTAAACATTTATAACAAAAAACTGAACTTTGCTAGCTTGTTTATTACAAACAGAAATGCAATAACTTTTTTTCTGCAGACTCCTGGCCAGTTTCAAACAGCACTGGATTTAAGAAGTAGCTTTGTCATAAATCCTGCTCTGTACATTGCTTTGTTTTCTCAAAAACACTACAAATTCTGAGTTTACCCTTTAGATTATGCTTATTTCAAACATAATGTCTTCTATAGTGTTACCTTTTGCCCATTTATTATCTGCCCTACAGAAAACTAAGTGGGTCTGTTTCTTACGTTTTATAGCTTAGAGTATAATGAAAGTCCTTGGAAACATTCTAGATTAGAGTGCAGAAAGAAAAAAAAAAGCTTGAAACTGAAATTCAAACTTATACTTTCCTCTGGGACAGCAGCCAATCCATCAGCTATCAACAAAGGCTCGGTTACAGCTGCCACAAAAGATAAGATTGCAATAATACATTCTCCTGGAGTGAATAAAAGACTAAGAGCAGCAGTGCCAAAAGAACAAAATTCATTATTCTGAAGCTACTTTCCCACTAAAAATAGTCATCTAGTTTGGTTTGCATTCACACACAGCTTTCTTAGAAGCGAATCAAATTCTGAAGCAGATCAAACTGCCTGGAATAATCCCGCATCGGTAGTTCCATATGGCGCTCACCAGGGGGAAATAGTGCCAGACCAAGATGGGCAAAAAAAAAAAAAACTTCTGGCTTCTGGTTATGCCCTTGTAGTGAGGGCTTTTTTTCTTACTCTGACAGACAGTCTTTTGGACATTTAACTACTTTTGAATTGGAGCAACTTCTTCCATTTTGCACTGTGTGCAGTTTATTTCTCACCTCCTAGTATCCAGCCTTAATGGCGTGTACTCCCTTTGCTTCACTTCCCCTCTTTGGTTTACTTTAAAGTTGAATGGGTAACAAATAATCAATTTCTGTTCCTACGATCCAACCAGATTGATCCTTATGAGACAAGTAGTTAGTAGTAGTTTATCCAATCAAATCAACTTAAAGTCTAAAAAATTGGTTTCAAAATGAGATCAATCGATAATCGATATCAATTGATACCCACCATTTGCATTGAAGAATGGTAAATTATGATATAAATCGAGTCGTTAAAAGAAACAGTTACACCTGTAGTAACCTGTTGGTTGCTAACTGGGCTGGTCAGTAGATACATACTGCTTAATTTAAAACTTTTTACCAGTGGAAACATGTATTTTATTTTTTTTATTTATATATTTCATTTCACTTCTTAAAGTATTGTAGTTAACAATAAATACTTAGTATTACTCAGTGGCACCCTGGTTGAAGTTTTGGCTAAAGATGTCCCGGATCCATTTTAGGTCAGTGAATCTGATCATTCAATATCTACTATGAATCATATCAACAACCACAATTTATGATATGAATTGAATCGTTGTTAAAATGAATCGTTACACCCCCACTTCAAAGAGAAGCAAGATCCTAGCTAGTTCATATGTTTGATCCGCACCACATTTCAGGTGAGATTTCACGCTTGTTAAAGGCTGCTGTGAATCCGACCTGCCAATGTAAATCCACCTTAAAGGAAAATGGTGCCAACGGAAGATGATCTGTGACTGATTACATAGTGATTTTTGCCAAAAGAACACACTTTGTGTTGATCTAATAAACATAAATGACTAAAACTGCTCTGGTATGTCTCTCAAGCCCACATTTATGTTGCATCTCTGTCTCCTGTGTACAGCGCTGGGATGAGTCATGAAAACATGTGCGATGAGTACAAAGTGGGTTAAAACCTGATTCCGAAATAAATGTCGGAATAAGTTAACCTTGATTGTGACTCATGTCGAGCACATGGAAATGGTCCACAGCTGGACAAGCACTTGTGAATTGACAGTCTATTAGGAGTCAATGCCAGTAGAGATTTTTCAAATAGAACAGGCTATTCATCCCATTGCTTTGGTTACAATTCATGTAAGATTTTGTCAGCAATACTATTGAACACACAGGATGCCAATTGTTGCCACAACGTGATTTTGAGAAAGAAACAGAAATATATTTTCATTGTATAGTATCTGTAAAATGTACCTTTAAAATAAACCTAATATTAACATTGAATTGTTGAATTAAAATCTAAATGGGTTCTATGTTTATCTGCACAGAAATAAACGGATAACTTTTTAGCCAATAGAAATACAATGCCATATATTTCAACTAATTAAAAAAGCATAAGTAGAGAAAAGATTTTAAAGATTTTCTTTAACATTCAGAGATGTGGTCAACTTTTCTACTGCCAAAGCAAATGGATCCAAGCTTGCCAAGAGTTTTAGAACAAGGAGTTAAAAAGAAAAGTGAAAAACATCACGATTCACAGAGGACAGGATGTCATCTTTCCACATTCCAAAACAGAAAAGAGGCACTGTTCCATGCTTAGCAACGCTAAGCATGGAACAAAATCAAGGCTCATGCACCAAAATGGGATTCCAAAACAAACAGTAAAAAAACGAAGCGAGTACTAACTGCCCTTAATCTACAATGTGTACTCAAAGTTCAAATCGTAAGGAGGAAAAAGGGAGGAAAGATTAATTGTTGGAAAAAAATCATCGTGGAATAATCCACGTCCTTAAAAAATGTTATTTTGCACTGCTTGTGTAACGTACCAGAACAGTTTCATAGAACTGAGAGTGCGTGTGCTGAACCAAAATAAAAAAAAACCACTGCACTGCTGAGTAATTTAAAATGTCAAATCCTCAACTTCGATGCCTAAACTTGAACAACAAACTCTAGATTTTTCATCAAGACTAGGGTTCTCTCCTAAATACAGCTGATTTGAAATACAATGACCTGTAAATACTGATAGGTGTGGCTGCAAAATGTTAAGACTTACTTATGATTAAGCCTCAATTAGATCTAATAAAATAAATATTCATGTGCAACGATAAACTATATTTAAAGTTACAAAATACAATGAATATATTTGAAATATTGAAAGCTTGTAATTTCTTTTCAAAAATTCTGAATTATTAGCTTTTATTCAATCAGTCATTTTATGACACTTCATTGAAACGTGGCAATGATGCAGCACTGTAAGACCACAGGAATCCATCAGGTATTTCATTCAACTCAAATTTTCAAAAGATGCTTTTAAACATTCATAATTCTAAAGTCTGCAACTCATTTGTGACAACAACCCACTGACGTCTCATACTACATTCTGCACCATCAGACCACCTTCCATCCTCCACCACTTACATTGAACCACTCCCAAAAAGGTCAGGTAAAAGGCACGCCTGTAAAGTCCCCCATGACAATTTTTTAACAAAAACATTTCCAGTGGTGTTTTAATTATGAAGGTGTTCACTAAAATCCCACAACCTAAATGTCTTAAAAAAAACATATTTCATGTCGATCTGAAGCCTCGGTTGCAAAAATCTCCTCTACATGGCCATTGGTGCTGAGCTGAGTAGCCCTGCCCTTGATCCCCCCGTTTGTGCAAGCTGTGTCTTGCATAAATAAAGAGCTTTACACAGGTGGGGGCACAAATGACATCAACTGACAGTCTTTATTCTCAACGCCGTTCATGGTAGAGGCGGGCAGTGTCAATGTTAAATCGATGGTACAGGCGCATTCTGGGGTCCTGCGGTGTGGCGCGATTTGGTATCTGAACCGTCTGAGCCAAATCGCCAAATAGTTCCCGTCCCGGCTACTGGTTCCTGGCAAGCCGGCAAAGATAAATCCAATCCATTATTGTTATGTGATCTAGTTTTTCAATAATGTGATCAATAAAAATCTCAGGTCACACCAGAGAACCTAGCAATTTCAGGTATTCAAAACAAAAATTGCAGTGATTTAAAAAGGTGAGTAGCTGACTAAAAGGTAGCCGCAAATGATGATGAAAGCAGATAATAGGAATGAGTGCCAATTTTTTGTTAAGAATGCTCAGGCAAGAAAGAAAATTGAAAAACATGGTCCAGCTGAAGACAATTTCCTTTGGTTGCACAGCAGCATGGACTCATGGGGTGTTGCTTTGATTAGAAAACAATTAGAATCAATTAAAGCAGGTCCCTAAAAGCCCTGTGGCCCAGATGTAGCCAGCTGCACTGTGGTGCAAGCCATCCATTGTGGTCCTATATTGTTAACATGCTGATTGTGAGAAGATGCACTGTCCCACAAACTTGGTGTGTATTAAAAGATCCTTCCTATACATACAGATAAAACAGCACTGAAGATGCTGTCAGCAGGACTGGACACACTGCAGGGAAACATGCTGCTTCACGAGCGGGAGACAGCTGTTTGCTTCATTTACTGAGGACAGTATGAGCGCCTTTATTATGGAAATGCACTCTTTTGATTTCAGCATTAATCAAAAGGAGGGACTGGTTGAAGAGTAAGCTCGATGACAGTCAACTCCATTTATGGTCAGAGGATTCAAATATTTTCAGAACAAACATGTTTATATTCTTTTCCTTTTTACAAACAGAAATGGGTTCAGGGGAGAAACACTGTCAGCTCTTAATAATAGAACAACCAGTGCATTATTAAGAGCAGGGAGGGGTGGCAGGGATCATACATTTGGTGACATTTGTGTTTTTGACAACACAAAGAGAAGATTTAAAAAAAAATAATAAAGAGAGAAAAAAATTAAGTGGCTGGGAATGCTGTCTGGGGGTCTGGAATATTGAGTTTATATTACAATAAATACTGCATTTGCCTTTTTTACGGCAATCAAATAGTTCATAAAAGTTTATAAGCAAATTTCACCAAAGCGAGGAAGAAAAGAAGATATGAAAAGACAGATTGAGACTTTGGTGAAGAAAAAAAACATCTTTGTGAGACTTAAACCAAAGTCTAACCTTTCCTTGATAATTTTGTTAACCATATTTAAGCTTTGGGGTAAAATCCTAAAATCACCACTTATGGTTTCTAAATGTCAAACATTTTATTTTCATTAAATGGAGTATACTTATATAGGGCTTTTCTACCTTCTTCAAATGTCCAAAGAGCTTTACAGTCACATTCACCCAGTCACACACACATTCACACACTGGTGGCGGCTCCACTGCCGAACACAGGCGCCAACCTCCCACCAGAGGCAAAGTGGGGTTCAGTGTCTTGCCCAAGGACACTTCGACACATGGGCATGCAAGGCGGGAATTGAACCTGCAATATTACGGTCATGGGTCAACCGCCCTACCACTGCACCACGGCGCCAGTAACTCATAGTATTACTTTTTGGGCTGGACCAAAGAGAGGTAAAGTAGGGAGGGGGGGCATGGCTAAAAAGGAAGATGGGAAAATAAAGTAACACAAAAGAGGAAGGGAGGGGGAAAAGGAAACTTCAGCAAAAAGTTCCATGAAGTTTATCATTATTTTCTTTTCATTTGCAAGTACTTCCCAGTGGAGGAAGAAGTGTGCACAAACACACATTTCTACAAATTCAAACACGCATACAGACACAACACACAATACTACTGACTGCACAATTCAAAACAGACCCACAAATGCAAAATCCAAGAACAGATTGCCTTACACACACAATAACTATGCCCACCTGTAAAACATATCAATCATATACTTCATGCATGTAAATATCTGTGTGCAGGAGGGATAAGAGGAGTGTGTGTTTCCTAAACTCTAAAATGTATGATCTAGGTAAGACAATAATAGGCAGGCGTCCAGACACTCCTGCACCAGGAGGGGGTAGTGTCAGTTCCCCTCAGAACACTGTGCAGTCGGGAGCTGCCCAGGCAGCCTGAAACCCGGCAGCTTCACCAGAGGTGGAGAGTCCACCTCTACAGCTCCTACAGCGGGGCAAAAAAAGTATTTAGTCAGCCACCAATTGCACAAGTTCTTGCACTTAGAAAGATGACAGAGGCCAGTAATTTTCATCATAGGTATACTTAAACTATACCTCAACTAAATGAAAAAAGAAAATCCAGAAAATAACTGTCTGATTTTTAAAGAATTTATTTGTAAATTATAGTGGAAAATAAGAATTTGGTCAATAACAACAGTTCAACTCAATACTTTGTTATATACCCTTTGTTGGCAATGACAGCAGTCAAACATTTTCTGCAAGTCTTCACAAGGTTTTCACAAACTGTTGCTAGTATTTTGGTCCATTCCTCCATGCAGATCTCCTCTAGAGCAGTAATGTTGAGATCGGGTTGAGATCTGGAGACTGGCTAGGTCACTCCAGGACCTTGAAATGCTTCTTACAAAGCCACTCCTTCATTACCCAGGCGGAATGTTTAGGATCATTGTCATGCTGAAAGACCCAACCATGTTTCATTTCAAATTCAATTTTCTTTATTTCAAACAAAAAATGGAAATAAACACGAGTTTAAAATAGACAGATAAACAAGACAGTGTGCTTGAAAAGGAGTGGGTTGAAAAGAAATCTTCTATGATCCCACCCCTTTTTACAACCCCCAATGTTGTGCGTATTTCTATCTACAGTTTTTTTTAAACATTCACATTACCTTCTGTATGCAACTATGCAGAAGTGACATTTGCTTATTTGTTTTTATCGATCATATCTAGCCTTGTAAAGTTCCATCAGTGACATCTTTTAGGTGTTTTTGAAAACATGTGTACTTTTTGTTTTGTTTCAAACCTTCATCTAACCCAGTGCTTCTCAATTGTTTTTTGCCAGGCCCCCCTTTAGAAGAAGGAAATATTTCTGCATTTTCTCCCCCCATTTAGTCTCTCAATAGTTGAGGTATACCTATGATGAAAATTATAGGCCTCTCTCATCTTTTTAAGAACAATAGGTGGCTGACTAAATACTTTCTAGCCCCAATCAAGCACCAAAGAGTAAAAGGGCACTGGATGCTACAAGCTTCACCCAAAGTCTGACGTGGTCAGGGTCCAGCCCCATCTACCTGAAAGTCCCCCCCCCCAGCCCCAGCTAAAGGGGCTGCACCACCCAGGTGTCCAGAATATTCCCTACCATCATTCCCACACACAAACTAGGGGTACCCAGAAGGCATCCACATAACACCCCAGGCAGTTCTCCAGCCCACCTTGCAAAAACTCCAATACACACCAGAGGGAAGGGTTGAAAATACGCACAAGAGAGGTAATCAGGCTCCCTTTGTCGTGGGGACCATGGAAAAGGGTAGAGAAGTTTAGCACATGAGGGTGAGGATCAGAACCAGACCCACAAAGGGCCACAACTTTCTTAAGGTCACATAAATCTGTTATACATGCCTTATACAGGTGTTACCTCCCCTTTAGGCAGCAGCAAATCGACAGCATTAATAGCATAAAGTGACCCTGTTAAACAGTGATGTGAGATTCAATCCATCCATATTCTAAACATGTTATATTTCCATTTGAGATCGCAGGATCGCTGGAGCCAATCCAGCACCAGGGACAATTTACATTAACCAATTAACCCAAAGTCCTTGGAGATAACCCAGTCATGCACGGGAAGAACATGCAACATCCACAGCTTTGTTTCCTTAAATGCTCATAAGATATGTGTCATCCCTGCAGATTGCCATTTTTATGTTGTCCTTAGAGGCAACTCCTCCAGCCAGATGCAGGGGATGTAAGGAAAGATTTAGTGTGGTCATCAGGAACTACACACTCTTTAGATCGATGCAGTGCATCAGGGCCTTAACAGCTTCTATTGATTGCTTTCCAAGGAAAACCAGACCAATGTTGACCCTGAATGCACCCCTCTTTGTTAAGTGTTAGCCACCCTGAACTGCACAGAAGAGATTCACATGAACTGATCAAGAAGGCTGTGAACACCTGGGAACATAGCCGCTTGTGCCACAACACCTACAGACAAATAGTGTAATTATTACTTTTTGTAAGAACACCAGTATAACTTAATGAAGACAGACATTGTTTTCTGATGATTCATTCATTCATTCATTCATTCATTCATCATCTTCTTGACTATTTATTCCCTTTCGGGGTCACGGGGTTGCTGGAGCCTATCCCGGCCACTTGGGCGTAGGCAAGGGATACCCTGGACTGGTCGCCAGTCTGTCGCAGGGTAGAATATCTTCAACCACACATCCATTCATTCTCACACTCACACCTATGGACAATTTAGAGTTGCCAATTAACCTATGAAGCATGTTTTTGGACGGTGGGAGGAAGCCAGAGATCCCGCAGAAAACCCACACATGCACGGGGAGAACATGCAAACTCCACACAGAAAGGTCCCCCATTGATGTAGTTTATCATGTCCCCCAGCCGGGACTTGAACCGGGGGCCTTCTTGCTGTGAGGCAAGAGCGCTAACCACTGCGCCACCGTACAGCAGTTTTCTGATGATATATAGTGATAAAATATTGCACACTGTACCAACAAAGTCTTCCCACTTTGAGTCCCATGCAAGAAGTATGTTCTTTATACATTTATATGCCTTTCTTAACCCTTCAACACCAGAGAATTTGCCGGCAACACCTAAATAACAAATTGAACTACCGTAACTCGTCAACCCGTCACGATTCAAACCGATTTTAATGCGTTAAAAAGCGGCTTTACACTGATATGCAAAGTGTTGCATAATGGGGCAAAGCTGCATTTCTTTGCTTCCAAAACTGCTACAATAACAATGCTTGTGTAAACAGTTAAAGAGTTACGATAGTCCAAAGAATGCCAACTCTGGAGCTGAAGTTCTGGTGTTACAGAGTTAAAAAACAAAAGTTAGTTTGAAAAAATGAGCCTTTATGCTATACAGCTGCTTCAAGCGGAACATAATTTCTAGAGTTTGTAAGGCCTTTTGTACTTTGAACAATATTTGGATCCTACATCTGCTCCCTTGCTCAGTGTTTTTTTTTTTTTTAATTAATCTCTTTTTTGGGGAAAGGTCTAGGTTTGGGGTGGTGCAGGAAATCCCAGGCTAAAACAAAGCACTCTTTTAATGTTTGGCATGAGTTTGTTTAATTGTTATAGACGTGTTGATCTGTCACAGAAACTGGCTGTGTGAGAATGTCAAACCAAAGGAATCGAGCAAACACTGGACGGTCCATCCTTGAGCGGTAACGGAGGGATTTCCTTTGGCCCTGTTAAAAACCATTTATAAACACACTGTTGTGCTTTCAATGTGCCTCACAGACTGAGGTTTCCTTTGGGCGCTGCGGACGCATTGTTTAACATTTCCTTTATAGGTACTCATGCTTCCCAATGTTCATTGCCATTTATTTTTATCATCTTGGTATTCTTAAAAAAAGCTCATTAAACAAAAGATTTCCTCCATTTTTACTGAAATATTTTTGCTTCATACCTTTCTTTCTTGGGGTCCCGCAGCATTTGTTTCATTTGCTTCCTAAATGAGTCAGTGTGATTACTAGAAAAAGACCAAATCGCTTCGCTATCCCTACAGCTTCTCATTTATCCCGACATTTATCCCTCCAAGCAGAAAAATATGGAAGAAAAAAGCTGTGTCCAAATTCCTTCCCAACTCACTACATAGCGCACTTTATAGAGCATTCGCCATTTTGTAGTGCTGTCCGAATCTAAAATTCCAAAATTAAACTAGAAATTTCCCAGAAGTCTGTGAAAAACCAGTGTGCATTGATGCTCACTAGATTGGCGAAGATAGACCACAATGCATTGTGTCAGAACAATTTTTGCCCAAAAATTTTTATTTGAATGTATTTTTTAATAAACCATCAACGTGGATTCATAAATTATCTACGCAAAACGCTCAAATCAATTAGATTTTAACTTTGTGAAATTACTGACATTGTAATCGTTACATAAAAACAAAAAAAGTAGTGAGAAATCCGGATTTGGCCCAAGTCTAACTTGATTCTAGAGTCAGAAAAGACGCAACCACAAAAAGGAGGATAAATTTGAGATTGTTCTTAATCCAAAGAAAGCAGCCTAATCTCCTCAAACAAAAGCAGTGGTGTGAAACAGTGTTTGCAACTATCCTGATTTCATTTTTTGACTGCATATTTCAACTTGCAATATTTCAGTTCAAACCCAATTAAATATTAAAAATGGTAATATGTATGGAATTAATCTAAACCTACTGGGCTCTATGTGGAATACGTGATTGCCCTCTAAAGCCGATTGGACCAACAGAGCTGTGGAGGGACAAAACTGAGTTGAGTTTTTCTGAACTTTTTACTTAGCAGTGACTTTATTGTTTACCTGCTATTTGTGAAACAGCTAAAAAAGAAAACAACCAACAACAGCACATCAGCCAGAGTCAGCACATCTGGACCATTTAAGGTTCTTATCAACATTCTGAATGACAAAAACGTACGCAAAGATAAGAGCACAAAGGTTATATAGCCAGACGTTTATTAACCACGGTCTAATGGCTTCAAGGAAATAACTTATTTCACTAAAAAACAAAAACCCAACTTTAGATAGATGTGTCTATTTTGTCTAAGCTATTTTAAACATTGTTCTTTCACAAAAAAAATTTAAAAATACATTTAAACTCAAACCAGTTACTCAGACACTGCAGCCAAAGCAGATTCCCTTTGACTGGAGATCACTCAGAGAAGAGCATTTGAAGGATGACGTCATTTGTTTACACTGGAACGAGCGCGTGGTGGATCTTGCTGGACAGAAAGTGTTTTCTTGAGTGAGTGGGAGGAATGAGACAGGTGTGGCGTTGAACACAGCAAGCACAGATTTGGGGAGTCACGAAAACAAACCGGCTGCTGCGTTTGTTACTTTTAACCGCGTTTGCTTTATTAGCTCCTCCATCGTGTGCGTTAACTTTAGTGTTATATGCCACCAAATGCCCTGTGACCTCTCACCTACATTCGATGAAGTTCACGTGAAGCTAATTTGAAAGCAGAACACTGGTGCTATCTCAAAATATAGCTTTTTCTAATTCAACTCTCACTTAGAGTGACATAAACTTGTTAATTTGAGCCAGTTTTAACATCTGAGTGTCGGCGGTCCTGCATACCTTTCTCAAGGCCTCCTTTAACGCAAAGTGCTCTGGTGTGTAGATTAGGTGGTCGTCCGCGGTCTCTGAGGGACTGGATTTAGATGAGACATTTTCAGATACCGAGCGGACGCTAACAAACCGAGAGAGCTGGGATAAATGACGAAGGCGGAACAGCAGCTTTAACCTCCGGGATCCTTCACGCAGCGCCATCTCTGATGACAGCAGTGCGCATGCGCGTGTCTCTCTGCGCAGCAAGAGGGCTTCTTGGATTTTAACCTTAAACTTGGAGATAATAAAAGCCCGTAGTTTAGTGAACAGTGGATTTCACCCACTGGGAAAATAAAAAAAATAGTATCGAGATATTTAAAAATATATTTCATGGGCGCTAACGATGTACATTTAGTTTTAGGAAGAACAACAACGTTCCAAAATTAAGATCAATGCATTTAACTTTTACCATAAAAAGCCATCTTACTGAGGTGCAATAGACATTTTTCTATTTCGTTTTTTTATGTCTCTTTTCTTTCTATTTTTGTAAAATCTGTACCATTTAGTTTGGATATCAACAAAAATATCAACATTTTGGCACATATTTACAAATTTAGTGGTAATCTTCAGAATAATCCAGTGTAAAAAAATATTTCTAATTTTCGTCCTGAAATAAAATGAATCAAGTATGAGAAAAAATATCAAGACACAAAAACATGAATGAAAATGAGCTCTAGAAATAGAAAGAAATTATAGACCTTCATCAATCCCTGTTATAAAGACAGTGTTAGTCATAAACTATCAAAAAAGAATCATACAAAAATAGTAACATCATTTCACATAACACTTCAAATTGTAAATATTGTAATAAGTCCATAGGCATACTTTATTTTGACAATGAAACTTTTTAAAATTAAACACAATAATATTTTTCCTAAAGTAGTGATATTTGTTTCATAATTTGATTTATTTTGTCAAGATTTGCTATAAAAATGAACAAATCAGGAAAATGTTGTTGGTTCATGCAATCTCATTTACTTTATGAATCTTATAAAACAGCATCAGAAAAGACTAAATGAGAAGTTTTGAAGGGAAAAATGCAAAATAATCGTACAAAAGCACCCAGTGTTTTTACTATATTGCTTAGAAGTATAATTTTATTTAAACTGAGTATGCCAGCTGCTGGATTTCATTGTGTTTCTTCTACAACATTGTTTAAAAGCTCTGAAAGAATCACAGAGACAAGATGAGTTGTAAACATGCACATTTAATGACAGTTGCTTCAGTGTGTGAGGAAAGACAGGGGTCCACTCGCTCAGGCTATGTACATCACACAAGAGGGAAGCGTTATCTTACCAAATCAAACCGTTATTTATAATACTCTTCTGAAGAATTTAATTATAAGGCTAAAAACCTGTAGAGAAAATGGGGATCATTTACATGGGAGCATGTGCAGTTTCATAAATTGTATCCAATCTAGTCATCTCCTTGCAAATCCATTTATGAAGAGGAGAGAGAATGTCCTTGGGTGCTAATCTGAGATAGGAGAAGCCCAGGTCCGTTCTAGCAGATGACACAGCCACCTTTCTCTTTGAAGGGGTTCTTCTCCTCTGAAATGCCTTTCACAAGGGTGTCCTCTTCCACTCTTTCCTGAATGTATTCCTTCATTTCCTCACAGCATTTAGATGTCTAAAGATGATGGGATAGATGCAATAAAAGTTCATGCAAAGTCATTTTTCAATCACATTCTTGATATGTAGTTTTGAAAATGAAACATTTCCACCATTCATGTTAAAAAATAAAAAGCAAAAGAAAAACCAAAAACTTACCAACCACCTTTCAAGTTTAACTTCCAGTTTGAGTTGGTTTACTTCCATTAAAGCCTTGTCCTTGTCTGTGAGGTCGTCGACATTGATGACCGGCATCCTCTGTCAAAAGAGTTCACTCTTAAGAGAAAATATTCTTTGCATTTTTCTAAAGATTTCAAAGTACCTTAAATTTCACTCAAATAAAAAATGGACTTACGGTTAGTTACCGTTAGCGGTCCTTCACTAATGAAATCTTGCCGAAGAATCCCAGTCCTTTCCCTTCAATCCGGGTTATAAAGTAATCCAAACAAACTGATTCTAATCTGGTAATCAGATTAATTCGGGGTACTCTGAATGATCATACCATTATCCCAAGCATGCTATCGAGGGACAGAATGAAGATGTGTGTTTGTTCTGGGTTTCTTTAAGGTTCAAACAAATCAAAAAGCCTTACATGGATTCTAAAGACCCAAACTGGATTAGTGCAATTTTGATTACACGTGTCTCCTGTCATGAACCATGGGTTCAAGCTTTGTGCTTCGCATTTCCTTACAGGTCATTCTAATAATACGGTTAATCTGTATTTAGCTTCCACCTGTCAAGGTGAAGGTGTATCATTTGTCTAAACATGACTGCATGGCACTTTTCCAGTGACATCCATTCCACTGGTTTAAACTGAAGAGATTTATGAGATGTTTCAATGAGTTTGGCAAATAATTTTGACAACCTTCATGACCAGAGGTTGAGTATGGCTCAAAATCACACTTGAGCAAGAGGAGCGTTGCCTGAAATAAAAGTCAAAATAATTATCCATCCATCCATCTTCCTCCGCTTATCCAGGACCGGGTCATGGGGGCAGCAGTCTAAGCAGAGATGCCCAGACTTCCTTCGCCCCAGCCACTTCCTCCAGCTCCTCTGGGGGGACCCCGAGGCGTTCCCACGCCCGCCGACAGACATAGTCTCTCCAGCGTGTCCTGGGTCTTCGCCGGGGCCTCCGCCCAGTGGGACATGCCCGGAACACCTCTCCAGGGAGGCGTCCAGACGGCATCCGGACTAGATGGGTGAGCCACCTCAACTGGCTCCTTTCGATTTGGAGGAGAAGCGGTTCTACTCCAAGCTCTCCGTGGGTGACCGAGCTTCTCACCCTGTCTCTAAGGGAGCGCCCAGCCACCCTGCGGAGGAAGCTCATTTCAGCCGCTTGTATTCGGGACCTCGTTCTTTCGATCATGACCCAGAGCTCAGGACCAAAGGTGAGTATTGGAACGTTCCAACACTCAAAATAATTAATTTTTACGAATTAATCAGTCAAGCCTACATAAATATTATTAATAATGAATTCACATTTGAGTAAACAAAGTAAAAAAATGAAGAAGAAAACAACATTTAGAAATGAGGGTTTTTCTCTCAACATCAGATTTTTTGTCTTAACCAATGCAATAAATAAACAAATTTGGTCATTTCAAATATTTTATTTGATATTTGAATAAACTGACGAGCCCTGACCATCTTTTTTATTGCAACATTAGGGGATTTCACTGACTTGCAGCAAACAATTAGACAAACAAAAAGTAAAGCAAATAGACACTGCTGAAAGAGTTGCTTAAGTAAATATAAGCCACTATAGTCATCAGTTTAAATCAAATACCTAAAAGACGTTGTAATCCTGGCATTTCTAACATGATAAATCGTAATTTTGCCAGTAAAAAAAACAAAAGACTATTTAAAAAACAGACATAAAGTATGTCTCCAGTAGATCTCTGTGTCCTCTTCATCACCTCCATCTCCAAATTCATTGGAAGCAGAACAAATGAAGTCACCCCCCCCACCAACATCAACACAAACACAACTATCTTCCAAAAATTACAACATAAACATGACTTTTAATGTCACTGCAGGGTGGATCAGATCAAGTAAGGAGGTTCCTCGTTTAGTGGAAGTGAGTCACTGCATCCCCGCCCCTCAATGTGGCGATACCGCTGCTATAAAGCTGAAAGTGTGTGCAGGAACAGAGGGATAGGGCTCGCGGGGACTAACACGCGCAACTATGGAGTTTGGGATGTTGACGCTTTTTGCACTATTCTCCTCGTTACCCGGCGGACTGTCTTTGGTATCCAGAGGTAGCAGTTTAACACCACTTTTCGTTGGTTTACAATGTTAAACCCCCCAAGAAGAACGGGTTATTTTCTACGTGTTGACCGAGCACGAGTTACTTTGGTGCGCGTTCATGTATTACTTCTCACATCCCCGTGTCTGTTTTTGACTGCAGGCGCGTGCCTTCTTCACGTGGACGAAGGACCCTGCAGAGGACAAATCGAACGCTATTTCTACAACACGATCACGCAGAAGTGCGAGGTTTTCTACTATGGAGGCTGTCATGGCAACGCAAACAACTTCATGAGTTTCCAAAAGTGCCAGAAAACATGTTTTAGGATCCCAAGTGAGTGTTACTTGCTGAAATGCGATGATCATATTGATATTCAACGTTACAATCCAAAACTGCTGGATTCATTTAGCCAGCCCCACTTTGGGGTGCAGGGAGAAAATCGGGGTGTGCCAAGAGTTTGGGGTGACACATCCCTCTGAGACTCTAAAATGAACATAAAAACATCACATCAGTTCATATGTGCATATATCTGTCTTCTCATCTGATCTATTTAAAGTTGTATGTTGAATCCTGAAGCTACCCTCTGCATTTACCAGGCTTGGGACAGGCACAAACAATATACTGGTTTGTTCCCCTGTTTAGGCTGCATTCATATTTTTTTCTTTTCTTGTCTATTTGTCAATCTGTCACTTCTAATGTTTTTTTCTCTTTAATTTTTTGTTTGTTTTTTAACCTAGTTTTATTATTTTTATTTCTTTAGTTAATTGTGAACTTTAATTGGCCATAACATTCTGCACTTAGTTGGACGTGTTCCTCCCTTGTATATATCCTGACTTGGTTCATATGCATTTTATTTTTTTAAACATTTTCTTTCATGTTTCTCCACAGAGGTTCCTCAAATCTGTAGGTTCCCCAAGGAGGAGGGTCACTGCCGGGCCCTCTTTCCCAGCTACTTCTTCAACATGAGCACCATGCAGTGTGAACCCTTTTCTTACGGAGGCTGCGGGGGAAACTCCAACCGCTTCAGAGATCTTACATCTTGCATGGATTTCTGCAGTCCACAAAAATGTCAGTTGGAAACCCAGATCCCACTTTTTCTGAAAGTTTTACCTGCAGCATGCTAACCCTGCTTTTTGTGGGTTCCACAGCTGTTCCCATACTCTGTCTGGATCCTCTGGACAAAGGAAAGTGTTCAGCCTCCATAAGGCGGTTCTACTACAACAAAGCAACCAAGACGTGTGAGGAGTTTGCATACTCAGGCTGTGGAGGGAGCAGCAACAACTTTGTGTCGCGTGAAAGCTGCGAGGACGTTTGTCTTAAAGGTATAAACGCCAAAAGGAGCGATTTTTATATTTCAAAAAAACTTTTAAACTGACAAGAACTTATTCAGTGGTTCCAATTTAGCCAAAAGGAATAAAGAGCAGACAACAGTGTAGTACGATTTCTCTATCAGGGTGGAAAGTCATCCAGTAATGATGTTATGACTAAAAGAGGAGTCTGTCTCTGGGAGGAACTGTTTGCTTTACTCTGAAGTTTAACCTTCACTTAAAGTTCAACTTCAGCTAATCTGTTGTTACACTATTTCCTTTCAGGAGCCAAAAAGCACACTGGACTCAAAGGGAGGGATCGTCTCATGAAACGGAATAAAAAGACTCGCTTCATGGCCTTGCGTGGATAGATTGACGTGACAGTGACGAGTTCTCACTCCTTCACGGCATGTGACTGAAGAATTGAATTAGTGCTGAAATGTTGACAAGGTCGTTTATGACTGTACTGATGCCTTACTTTTCATTAAAAGGGAGATTTTTTTGTGCATTTTGAGGGTTGCTAGTTCCTGCTAATGTAATGTTTTCACTTTTGTTTTTATTCATATTTTGTAAAAAAACAAACAAAAAAAAAACTTTTTTCACAATAAAACAATTCAGCTTTTCCTGTGATTTGTAATGCTCTAATGAGTATAGCATGACAAAGACTGCAAAGTGTGTGCATTGAAACATCAGTTATCTTATTTTTCCTTTAAAAAAGAAAAAGAAAAGCTGGTCTGGTCTCTTTCCCTTTATCTCATTCGCTTTCACCTTATCTCCAGGCAGCTCTTTGTTCCCTTCTAAGGCTTTTGGCTCCCTTCCTTATCAGTTAATGCTCTCCAGCCTATTTCAGCGTAGCCTTCAACTTACATAGAAGTGATCCTAAAAGAGCATAAGGTAACCTCAGCTTCATCTAAAATTAATCTTTGGTCAAAAGGGAGGAAGATTCAGATTTTGAAAAACAAAGTGTTTATCAAGACTTTTCATAAATAATTTCTCATAATATTTGAGAAAAAATTGAATTTATTACAAATACAATCCAGAAAAAACACGCCTCTTAGAAATAAGTAAAAAATTCTTGCCCCGCTGGAAGATTTTTTTTAAATAGACACACCTTTTTTTTACAAAGAATTCTTATTTTAATAAAAAAAAAAGTTTTCTTAAACTGAAATTATTGTTCTGTTGAAAAAAAATCTTAATGAAGCAAAAAAGGAAGCTATTTTTTCTTGAAAAAAGGATGTTTTTACTTTCTCAAGATTCAATTTTTGCAATGAAAGCTGAATAGAGCCACAGATGCCATCTCAACATCAAGACTACAACAAGAATTTGGCAGTTTATAGTAGTTTTGTTGGTCAAATACTTCTGTCAGATGGCTCATGAAAAGCTCTCAGCGTCGTAACACTGCTAAAGCTGAACAAAGGTTCCATCGCTCAGAATAGAACTGAAGTGCTGTGGGATTTTGCAGACAATAAATATTTATGGCTGATATCAAAGGAAACCACTCACCCACTGGGTCTGGCTAAAAATAGAAGGAAAAGGAAAAGTGCTTCTGGTTGGGCCTTCAAGGAATAGAGTTAAACCAACTCTTTGACAACAGAATGAATGAGGCTGTCATGTTCTTAGTGTGTTTACATCCCAGCTTCTCTGAGGCCACATGGTCTGGAAGTCTCACAGATGAACAGGCAGGAAATTTTTGGTTTGGCTGCTTTTAACAAAGATTATTTTGCCATTGAACTACTTTCTTGATGAGAAAAACGTAAAAAAAAAAATCTTTAAACAAGGGTCTTTTACTTTCTTTAAGATTTAGCTTTTACTGTGTTGCATGTTGACAACCGATTTTTACCCACCAGCAAAGCTTGTATTTAGGAAATATGACCAAAAACCAAATGGAAACATCACAAATGGTTGCCTAAAATAAGAAATTTTGCCTAAGATTTTGCCTAAGAAAGCAAAACAAGAAATAATTGCTGTTGTTCCATTTTACAATTTAAATCTGCGTGCAGTAATGGTTTGATGGGTAGCTAATTACAACATTTTAATTCCTTACCTCCAGCTTAGTGGCTCCTGCAGGTTAGACTGAGTCGAGTTTCTATTTCATCTCTATTGCAAAAGATTTGCAGTTAGTGAAGGAATCCACAGTTTTAATAGCTGCACAATATCACAGAACTTAACACTTAAATGCCTTTTTTGTTAACACAATTGAGCTTCAATTTGAGTCTTGTTTAAAAATAGATTATTGTATGATAATTGTGCAAGTGTGAGGTAAATGCGGGGTAGATAGCTCAACCGCCCTCTGGTGGTAGGATTAAATACAACATCATTAGGAACCTTGAAAGGGATCTGACTTGGATTTCTGCTTGGAACATGAAAAAACTCATGCATGAAATTGCCAGATAGATAGGTATGCTGTGCCATTTCATTTCCCTATAGCACGTTTCATTGCAAAAGTATGTAATCAACACATTTCTGTTATCTCTTTGGGCACAAACCCTAATCACATTTGTTTTCTCTTTGATAAATCCTTTTTGATAAATTCTTGTGATGTTATCTGCAAGCAGATCCAAGGCGTTTAAAGATTTGGGCAGCTTTGTTTTTTCTCATAAATACTCCCTTTCCAATAACGGTATTAGGGTTAAATTGACATTGGGCATATTTGCCTTTGCCTTCTGCCAGATTCATGAGAACCAGAGTTTCCTTTTCTGTTTACAAATATAGTGTCCAATAATTAAAAGTTTAATTTTTCCCGGAATTTAGGGTCATTTACGTTAAATATCAAATAAGTCAACATGAATATGAAAAAAAGTGTTTTATTCTTTGAAAACAAAAGGTTCTTGGCCATTTTTTTCTGAGCCATTTGAAGGAAAAAAGAAGAAAAAAAAAACCTTCAGCAGATGTGACCACAGGAGCTGAACACGTACCTCTATTTTCAGATTTATTTCTTCACTGTCAGTCTGTTTAAAATACAGGGAAAAAGCTGTCAGCCGCACCGACATGGCATCACAGTTTCCCCCACATTCATCACCTTATGTTCCACGAAGTGCAAAGTCTCTTACTCGCTGGCATTAGCAGATGGATGCCATTGGGATGCAGATTTAGGTGATTCCACTGTTTAAAAAAAGCTTATATAAGAAAAATGATCATTTGTGGCAATTTGCATTTAATTATTTAGCTAAGTCAAATGTTTTAGGTGTTTGTGAGAGCTTTCGCAGCTGAAATCCACCGTCTGGTTTCCAGTGAAATGCCAGCAGAAAGCGATGGGGGAGAGTTGTGTGTGGACGTTTAAAAAAAAGGCAAACACTGTTCTCCTGCTGTTCTCCCTGCTGTGTGTGGGCTGTGCTGCACAAAATGAATTTTTGAGAGGAATTTCTACCTTTCAGAAAAAGGGTCTGAGACCTATCTCAGGCAAAAAATAACAGAAAAAATAAACGAATATTTCACCGGATTACAGTTTTGTATGCAAGCCCTTACAGTAACAGCTGGGCTTTTGTTGGTGGAGAATAGCATCTCTTTTGCAGCAGATGACTCAGGGGCTCTAAATAACTTAGACTCTTCCACTCTACAGCAAATGTGTCACAATCTGTTTCCATCAAGGGTCAGGAAGATTAAAAATGATTTTAGCCGGAAGGAGAAAATACAGTTGCCCATTTCCCCCCCCAAGTCAAGTCAAGTGATGATTTGTCCCTTTTCCTGGCAGAGCTGAAAAGAACTGAAAAAGGAAGGAAAAAACAGAAATGATTTTAATCTGAGCAGGTGGCTCTTTTCCCTCTTTGCCTGTGTGCTTCAATTACCAACTTCCCGAAGGTCAAAGACTTTAAAGTGGGCTTAGTTGCTGGAGTTCTCTGCAGACTCAGCAACTAAACGCATGAGCGTGACTACATTTTCTGCCTAATAATTCCTTTTTTTTATATTAAGCACAGCTGACAAACTGGAGACTCAAAAGAGAGACCAAGAGTAGAGAAGTAAGTATTGTTATTAAGCAGAGTTTGTCATTTCTTATACAAAACGGTATATAAAAAAGACCAATTTTAGGTGGTATGATTTAGAAAAAAAAATGTATGTTTAAAAATTGGTGGTAATGAAACTGACGAAAATGATTTTGCTTGGATGTGAGGCCATCAAAAGCAGATACAGTTAATAAAAATTGTGATTAAGTCAGATCACCACTGCAGGAGACAGACAGAGTAAACCACCATGTTAACTTTTAAAGTTAAAATGCAAATCACAACTAAAGCACCAAGATGGGAGAAAATGGAAAGAAGCACATGGAGTTTTAAGTCAGACTTTAGGGGGTAAATCAAAGTCAGTCTCCTTCATCAAATTCCTGACTTTAGAAATCTGAATTCAAACCTGAACTGATTAAAATGAAGATATTTTACAGTGTTAGCAGGATCCTAGTGTCAATAGCTGACCTGACAGCAAAACCAAATCCATTAGAAACTCCTAAATGTGGTTTTTATTCCACTTGGGGGCACTAGAAACAAGCTGCAAAGTTTTTAATTCTGTTACTTGTAAGGTTTAAAGATTCCAATAAATTACTTAAAAACATAAAACTGCAATAACTTTGGATTATTAACAGTCTTTTGTTTATTGCAAACAGGTAAAATACAAATCCACTGCAGTCATTCTGCTTCAAATTTAGAATTTAGATTTTTTTAATTATTTATTTATAATAAAAAACTGCAAAGCATATTTTATGCCATATGCTTTATCAAGCGGGAAGCTCAGTTTAGCTCAAAGTATTCTTCCGCTAAAGCATTCCTTTGGTCACAAAATCTTTAATAGAGTAGACAGACTTTAACAAGTCCAACCAAAGATTTCAGCTTCCCATTCTTTTTTTTTTTGCAGCTTCTGAGGCTTAAAAGTGGGTTCCCTCATGCACAATGCAATGTAAGGATGTTGCCTTTATTTTTAAATGAAGCATAGACTCTGGCACCGAGTCCACAGGGTCTTTATTTTCACATCATTATCCTCTAGGTTCAGAGCACGGTGGGTCCTGTGAAAAAGGCGTCTCTCCAGCTCCATTTTCCCTCATTCATTCTTCACCATCCATCATCAGCACAGCTGACGGGATTCTCTGCTGGGTGAGCTTTCTTCGTGGAAGTGTCCACTAACCGCAGCTCAGTCGCCAGCCCACCATCCATGTGAATCAGGGAAAGAGGGCATTCTGCCAGGACAGATTTCTTGTACAGTGCTGAGTTTTTAGTGCACTTTGGGGGGAAAAAGCAGGAGGACATTTCAGAGGAAGCAAAATGTGCTTCCTCTACACCAATAATTTCAAGTTAGGGTCAGGAATGGCTGCAGCAAACCTACATGAAAGTGCAAGCAAGCAAATAACATGTGGCAGACAAGGAGAAGATTATTAACATTCCCAAGTAGATTGTGTTTGTCCACTCCTCTCCTCTAGGTGCCTGTCCTGTCTTCACTGCAAGTTTGAACACCTCTTGTTTTTTGGCAGATGGCATGGCTTTGGACACGAGAGCTCATGATGACAAAATGTGTTTTAAAGATGCAACGCGAAGCCCGCCGAAACATTGCGGGTGTGTCTTTGTCTGTGTGAACATGGGCGAGATGAAGAGCGATGACTGTCAAATCCAGAGTGACAGAGAATCGGGGAGAAACAGCTGTTTGTGTTGGAATTAAGAATGAAAAAACAAAGTTACAGAATAAAAGACAACAACAGGAGCTTCCTGTGGAGCTGGTTCCACAGAGGACTTCTGTTTCTAGCATCCCGCTTGCTAAAAGTCCAACCATGACGCCAAAAACAAAGTTAGAAAGGCTTTGAAAGGGAAGGTCAAATTTTTAGGAATACTCATTAAAATACACCTACAGATCCATAGTAATAACCCCTTGATGCCTGAATTTATTTCCAACCAAAGAAATCACTTGTGTTTTTGCTTTCAAGTAGCTGGTAAATTTGGAGCAGAAATGACTTGATGGATATTTGCATCAATAAGCATTAAAGGGTTAAAAAATCAATTCTGTTGGGTTGGTTGATTGGTGTCCATCAGTTCGGTGCAACCCTCTACTAACAGGAGTTATTAATTTGGTTGCCTAACAAAAAGACTTTCCTTAACATTGACCACAAACACCAAAGGACTATGGGATTTTTTTCCTAAAAGGAGCGAGATGAAACGATTAAATTAAAGCATTGCTATTGATATTCATTTGATTCTATGAAAAAAAAAATCAACAACCATGCCTGAATACTGATTACAAAGTGCAAAAATTGCCAATGTTCTGCAATTTTTCATTTTGTATTCTATACCTCCTTCATTCTCCTGGGGTTTCAAAAAAATCTGCTGGAGTTTATCCCAACTATTATGAGGAGGAAGCCAGAAAACTGAAGACATCACACAGTAGAAGCCCAGCATGCATCTGAAGCAGAGCAGCGCAGCATCCAATCACCAATGGGAACATTTGCACATATGATACCAAAACTGCCAGCAAAGTTGAAGATTCATCAAGGAATAAAATAATCCAATTAAAGAAAAGACAAAAATCAGACAGAAAATGACCTGTAACATAACAGCCTCATTGCTTTACCCATGATAAGGCACATTTTTTAAATTTGAATCCAAATTAGACAAGAAAATAAACAGATTATATGATAATCATTTATATATATTTTAGAATCGTCTTAAAATGTTCATATTTTCACTTAGAGCGTGATAACTAACTGGTACAGCAAAAAGTGAAATTGCTTGTGCTGCTTGAATGTTCTTAATAAAAGACAAAATATAACCTGCAGATAACACAAAACATCAACTATAATTTCATAAGGAACAAATGTGAATCCTCATTTATATGTAAAGTGTTTTCAAAATAGGAACACTGTATCCAGACAACCACCCAATCCGCTGTGAAGAGGTTTCTCACCCTTGTGTGTGCGTGTGTGTGTGTCAGCCAGCCCCCACCTCCCTGAACACGCACACACACGCACAAGGCAGAGGTTAGTCGAGGAGGGGCTCCACACTCCGCTGCCTGGACCGCGTAAACCGGAGTCTGCCCGATGATCTTGGATTACGCGCAGTCAACTGTCAGAGCGCGCACTGGCTGCAGCTCCCTGCCGCGCATCAACTTCTTCCAGACCCGTTTAAAATCTTTAAAAAAGATGGAAACGTGCGCGAACTCGCCTCTGTAGTTGTTCTTTTTAATTACTGTTTCTGTGGCTTTATTTTACCTGGATGCAAAAGGAAAAGTTTGTGTCGACGCTGCGTTAAATAGGAGCGCAGGAGCTGAAGGACTCTTTCTCCTCCTCGTCTATCTAACCCTTTAAAGAAGCTGCATCCTCTCAAATCTGTAAGTCGTGGTCTTTACTTCTTCTTTTATCCTCTCTAACTTTTCGTTGTTTCAGAATCTTGCACAGAAAACGTGACCAGATCATTATGCAAATAGGTGAAGATTTGGGATTTGCAAGTCAAAACTCCCCATTTTGGCATCTTAAATGTCGCCACTGGGGAAAAGAAACCTGCAGGGATTTGTTCAGGCAGTTGATGCAAAAAGAGCTGATTAGATTTGTTTCCATAAATGTATATTTTAAAATATATTATTTGTTATCATTATTTGCAAAAAAAAATGTATTTGAAAACATTTAGAGATGATCAAATTATTGATACTTATTTGCTTCTGTGGCTCTGTAAATGATTGAATATCTAATTTCCAGGGCTATAAATGATGATTTATGGCAACAACTATAATCAGTAATGTTGGCTTCTTCTGAAAAAATCCTGATTGACAGGGGATATAATTGAGATTAATGCCCAGAAATACCACAAAGTCTGCTATGCTGGAGCCCCTTTTCCCCTCCAAATTAAAGCTAATTTAATTGGGGAAATGTTAACATTTAGGCACAAACTGTGCAGACATGAGAATTTGTCTCCATCGACACAGCAGGCGAAGATCAGGATATTTTTGACCTAAATGACCTAAAGGAAAATGGAAAAAGTGGCAAATACACTTCATAGTCTAAATGCTGACTTCATGCATGTCACACAGGTCAGATTAAGCTTCCTCTGTACACTGGACTGTTGATCTTAAGCCTTTTTTTTACAAAATAAATACTAAGATGTCTTTTTTTTTTTTGGGTTAAACCACATTTCTGGAGCTCCATGTTAATTTTCAAAGAAAACTCATAGATGGAGGAAAAAAAGAAATTCCTTCACGGATCCATCAGCCACAATCTGGAAACAAATCAATTCAAAAATGTATCTAAATGTTGACCTTTTTCCGTCTCCAAGCAATAGCAGAATTGAACTATGAAAGATTTCTGCAGCTATGTTGGGATTCTTCTTTCGGGGATTCCTTTTGGGTTTATATAACCGTGTTTGGAGTAATAGCCCATGTCATCGGGGGCTTTTATTAGAGGCTTAAGTGGCATCAGCGAGCTAATATGCCTGCAAGCAGCAGCAGCTCCCCCCTGTACATATAGAACTCTGATATATACACATTCCACGCAATGAAGAGGAGGACAAGAATAGCAACAAACATAATCGAGCTGTCAGAGGAGGCAAGAGATTCAGAAACAGCCCACGATGAGAGAGGGAGCTGGGAGGGAGGGGATCTGAGCAGGAAGGCAGGCCCACATATGTAAGGTGACTGGGTCTGCTTGCAACGTGTCGAGCTGCTTCCAGAGTCTCCGAGATTAATTTATCATTAATTGCAAGTGGTGTGATTGGCTAGGGGTCGATCTGTCAAGGAGCAGAACCGAGTGGCTATTCATGGTCAGAAGCGAGAGGTCTATCAGAGGGAGTCCTCTAAAACGCCAAAAAATCCGCCAGATGTGGGTTTGAACTTGCAGAGATGAGGAACAGATGTTTCATAATCATATGCAAAAGATAGATCAATAGCATTGCAAGCTCTTGGAGAATTTATTTCTTACTCATTTGTGAATTTGTGGCATTTGGGTCAGCCATCGTGGGAAAACGCTGTGTGTTTGCGGCCGTACATATTATGCACGCCGTTCCTGCTTCCTCCCATGTCCATATTACCTACACATACAAATGCTTGGCAATAAAAATGAAAGGCGTCTCTCGGGGAAGTTATTACACCTCCACTGCCTGTTTTCATCCCTCTGTATTAACCCAAGTTCATTTTCATGTTCCTGAGAATGCTGTGGATGTCACTCGGCACAGACAGGAGTCTGCTCAATTTACATAGCAGGGCCTTTTATAATGCTTTATTACCAAATCACAGCATGGAAAAAAAATCATGATTAACATCAGTCAGGAATTGTTCATTTTCAGAAAAATCCTCTCCCCCCAAGGCAGTTGAAAGACATTTTTTCTGTCGTGCAATTAATTTCTCCTATTGGTAGTTTTCAAACGTTTGAAGTGGGGGGGCCAGTCTCTTGATTCAAGCTACTAAAAGGTCACCCAGCGTCCCATGTTAGCAGCCCATGCATCAGGCTGAGACAGATCCAAGGGTGTGGTTTAACCTTTCTCTCTGCATAGTAAGTGTGACGGGGTGACAAATATGTCCAGCAGCAGCACACAGCTGGATCTGAGGGAAGCGACAGTCTTCATTTCACAAGGATCGTACATAGTCAACTTAAAGACCCACTCCGGTCATCTTTTGATCTATTGTAGAAGCGTTCCCAGTTGTTTTTTTAATTATGATCATGCCGTTTTTAGCCAGAATCAAAAAACTTCTGTCGTTTTCTAGAACATAGTTTCTGCAGAGCGGCAGTAGTTTGTTAGAAATTCTGCATTTGGACAGAGCAACCCTGCCCCACTCCCCATCACCCATAACTAAGAGCTCTCGTTTTACACACTCTACCTCTAGCTTACAGCCTCTCAACACCCTAACTTAACATTATCGGTGCAACAAAAATGGTAAACAATGTTGGAGCTCTCCAGCCGTACAGTTTGGAGCCAGATGCCAGATCGGATGAGGAAAACAAAGATGTACATGGATCTATTTGTTTGCTAGTGGATGTATCAGAATGGAGCGGGGCAGGGAACTTGTGGAAAAGTATTTTCTACGTCAGAAAGACGATCTTTTTCTAACTGCATTTTTTCGTCTGCTCCTGATTCATAACAATTTGAATAAAGAAATACTCAGAAATCCCATTTTAAGCTTAATAATCTACATATATGCTTTCCATCATCAGGACAATGCCACAAGAACATTTTAGAAAAAAACAAAAAAACAATTTTCACCAGAGTGGGTCTTTGACTGAAACTAATGTTTTGTAATGGGTGCAGCCCAACTGCAGCTGCTCTGTGCAACTTTAAACATTTTTTACGTCACTCTACCTAATCGTTATTCCGCACAGATAAAAAAATAAAAGCCACATTTATGCGTTTCACTCATCTCCGACCTGTAAAGCAGTCCGTGAAGAATCGGCTGAATGAACACGTGAAGCATTGAAATAACAAACTGGACACCACAAGAAACAAAAGAAAAATAATTCGACACAGCTTTGCTGTTGCTTGATTTGCTATCGAAAGATTCTAGAGAAGAAGTTTTGACAAGCAGGAAGAGACAAGGCTTTGTGTTTGTGGGAAGATCACATTGACCCCTGATTATTCTGTTTTTCATTTAAATTGAAGCCCAGATGGTCTGGATGCTGCAAGTGCACAGTGGGTGGTCAATCACACTTCTCCAATTTATTGAATGTGGAGCGGTGGATTTAGAGTTGCTTTCTATCACACATTTACCTTCAGATACAAAGAAGAAAAAAAAGACTTCACAGGCTTGATGGCATAATTAGTAATTTGTCAGAATAAAGGAAATTAACCTTTCCTGGGCCTGATATAACTTAAAGATGTTAATCTCAACTGAATGGTGATCAAAGCTTCTGTTCAGGTGTCAAATTGAGCTTCTAAACTTCCACAACTGAACAAGAAGAAAGCTGAAAATCCTGCTAAAGGCTCAGAACTTCTTCTTTGCTGCCCTGATGGGAGGAAATGTGCTTCTAGCAGCACTTCACAATTACTTTAGCTGTTAGTATGAACATTTAGAAACCCCAGAGTCAGAGTTAAAGCACACAGGTGATCAGTCAGTTCTTTTCACAGTAAATGATAGTTACATATGAGTTTCCTGTGTTCAAGCAACTCGTTTTAATATTATTTTTTGCATACCATATTTAGCTGAATATCTCCTCCTTCTGTGCCTGTTTGTTTTCTTTTGCTAGTGTCATAGCTGTGTCCTTTCACACTTTGCTTCTTTATTGTATGTCAGTGACTGGCACTCCGGCCTGCATTGACTTGTTCGGTTTAATTTCGCCCTGCTCTGCTTTCCCTTGTCCTCATTTATGACCTTTTTACTCTTCATCCTCACCGCTGACTGTGTCTTGTCTTTTTCCCATTCTTCTTCTCCGTTCTGCTTCCCTAGTTTCATCCAAATCCTTTCACCTTTTCGTTTCTGCATGTGAATGAAAAACACCCCCCCCAGAAGAGCTCAGTGTCAACCAGCTGTCATTAAAGGAAACTTGCAATCACACATTATAGGGTGTCTGACAAATGACAAAATGTCGAAAAAGTTTTCATTAAATACATGAGTGTTTCCAGTTAGAAACTAAAACCCAACCACAATGTTTGAGGCGTTAAAAATAATTTTAAAGTCATGCAGGTTTTAGCTTATTTTTTCTTCTTCTTCTCCAGTTTTGACAATTTAAAAAACAGAATTAGGATGCAAAATCTTTGTTGTTTCACATGTTAAATTGGTAATGTGCTCTTGGAAAGAAAAAAATCAGACATCAATTCAAAATATAAAATAGAGAAGAACTTATATCTCCAAGTCTTCTAAGCTTTCCTCACTTTTACTGCTTTGACAACATGCAGACTGGATTTATTTGCTTCAGTGTGCAGGTAAACAATATCTTTAAATGTGCAGATGGCTACCGTTTGATGATAAATGAATGCAACCAGATAAAGAAAAAACTGCAATTAATTTTGTCATATAGTTCTGGCTTTAGCTAGACTGGTTTTATTTAAAAAGTGCTTACTTAATTCAAAACCTGGTACAAAAGGTAATTTGTTACCAAAACAGTAGAAAGTACATAAAATGGTTCCATTTTTTTTTTTTTTAGCAAAAGCTCTCTTTTACCCACTGTCAATGACCATAAAGCACCTCAAGAAATGTAGTTTTAGGGTCACCATGAAACCAAAGAGATTAGATAATATTATAAGAATAAAGTAATGAAATTTGAGAAAAAAGTCATTAAAATATGAGAAAACAGTTGTAAAATAACAAGCAAAAGTCAAAGTTTAATGAAAAAAAGTTGTAAAATTATGGCTAATATTATTCACAGATACTAAAGTGTGACCAAGCACAATAACTGATGGAAATTCACGTTGGCCCCAAGTGATACGTGCAGCCGAAATGTACTTTGCTGCATTTCCCAAACTTAGTTGACCTTTACCCTAACCTTAGCCTTTCCCTAATTACGTGCAAATAATCTTTATTTAAAATTATTGCAATAAGTCAACATTTTTACAAGAATAAAATTGTAAATTTTGGATCCAAAGTTGTAATTTCACAAGGAAAAAGTTTGGCTTTTTTAAAAATAAAGTTATAAATTCCTGAAAATAAAGTTGTACATTTATAAAAAAGTGAAGAAGATTCAGTGAGATTCTTGAACAGTGTGACGTCCATCTGCTGTCCGTTTATTGTCTGCAACCTAAATTACACAAGGATTGTTCGAGTGTCTTTGTTGAAACATTTGAAAAGCCAAATATAACATTTTTTTTAAAAAGGATGACTTTTTCCTTGTAAAGTTACGACTTTACAAGTTTCAACTTCTTTTACAGAATCGTACAACTTCATTCTCGTAAAAAGTTGAATCTCTTTCTCATAAATGTATAACTTTATTCTTGTAAAAACTTCCCTTTTTTCTCATATCTGTACGACTATAATCTTGTAAAATGTTGACTTTTTTTTTATAATTGTACGACTTTATTCCCTCAAAACTTTGACTTTTTCCTTTTGTCATGGTGGCCGTAATACTCTGTCGTATTTCTGACAATAGTAATAAAAAAATCAGCATATTTATGCGACCCATGAGTTTGCCAACATGAAAATGTGTCTAATTATTCAAACATTCAGTGGTATAACAAATTCTCAGCTGCTGCAGATTCTGAATTTATGTGCAGCCTGCAGTTTATCTCCGGGTTAATCTTTTGATTCATGCAGAAAGTGGTTTGGAGGTTTTGCCCAAAAGAGCTGGTTTCTTCGTCTTCTTGACTCCCTTTCTTGGACCCAAAGGGCATCATTTTCCTCTAATTTGACTAGGCATAAAAATATATGTTTACAAGCTGTGGATCATGTGCCTCAACCAGAAAAAGTTGTATTTTTTTTTTTTCATCTTTGATTTAGGCTCAATTGCTCCTTTAATCGTGTCTGTTTATAATAAGATAAGACAGATGAGTTTACTGGGAGACATTTTTGTAAATGAAAAAGGTAAAAAAAGGTGGAATAAGCTGGTCAGATGTTGGGGGAAAAGAAGTCAACAAAAACAGACAGTTAAACATCTGGCCCAAGAATTTAGAGGATAAATAATTGTCTGTCCACTAAGACATTTCTGCCAAAAGTCCGTCTAGAAGTCCTTCAGCATCTCAATTCATGCTCATGGGAACTGAAACTAAAAAGACAATTATTGATCTGGTAATGCTTTTTTTTTTAATCTCCAAGGAAAACTCTGTCTTTTCTGTGGCAGGCTGGTAAATCCGACTCATTATGATATCCCCAGACTATCAAACCATTTAATAGTTTCCTGAGCTGTTGGGCCATTTTTCCTCCTCATTTTCTGCCTGTAAAAGTGGCCATAATCACCCCCTATCTAGGTTTTTTTTTTGTGATTAATCATGGTAATAAGAGAATGCCATTACATAGACTTCAGAGGTCATGGTTGCCATATTTTTCCTCCGTTGTGAAGCATCCCCAAGGCTGCGCTAAAATCTGAAGAGGAGTTTAAAGCTCTTTGCTTTATAGATGCATCGCAGTATTACTGTTCATTTCAGTGCAATATCTGAGCTCATGAGGAGTGTTTGCACATGCTCTCTGCATCACACCTGTGCGGCATCAAATACCCCCTTTTTCCGCCTTCGCTGTGATCTTTTGTACCATCATTCCCCCCTTCTCCCTTCCATCTTCCTCAGCTTTGGTGCTGAGAGTAACACGTCTCCCTGAATATGTCCTCCTGTTAATTGAATTTACCTTGTGATGTTAACTCCTCGTTTTCCTTCCCTGTTTTCTGTCATTGCTTCATTAGTGTCCCGCTCTTTTAATTGGTTTCCATTTTTACCCCCGGGGTCAGAGCACTGAAGGACTGGCGGAAAGTTTGATTATATTTCTTGCTGCTGTGTTTGCGCAGGGCTGTGCAGATCTCTATCACTCTGCCCATCTCCTTCCTTGCTCTGTTTACAGCTTGTAGCACCCAAACACAACATGCTCCCTGACCCAGCGGAGAATGCCGTCTGCCTCCAGAAAAATCCCTGTCAAAGTATCTTCAGTCTCAATTCACTGCAGGAAAATGCTGTGATTGTTTTTCTTATCTGTTCTTCCTTATCCACAAGCAAGGAAAAAGTCAGGGATGCTACTCTTGAAAGCTCCTTTCATTTATTATTATTGATTTTATTTTATTTGGACATAATTCAACTCAAGTAGACTAAATAACCAGGTAAAGAAAGCTGACTGTTTTGGGATGTGCTCGATGATAATGGTGTTTTTGCTGTTTTTAACAAATACTTGTGGCATTGTTCTGATGATGGAGGACATATATTAAGCTTAATACTTTCTTTATTCAAATCATTGTAAATCAGGAACAGAGGGATAAATGTCATTTGAAAAAGAGCTTATTTGTGATGTAGAAAATACAAAGCTACCTGCTTCGAGCTCTCAGGAATGGTGAAGGGAAGGGGGGCGGGCTAACTCTTCACCAACAGATCTGCCCTCAGAGGCAAATTCTTAATGAATTCCTTCCACTTTGCAGAAGCGATGTCCTAGAAAACAACTATGAGTTTTTGACTTTCATTAAAAATGACAATCATAATTAAGAGATCACCGGGGACGTTTTGTAAATGGATTAAAAATGACCGTGACTCTAAGCTTGTAGCAGTTACAGTATCAACAGAACAGACAATACTTCAACAAATGCAGCCGGACAGAACATTTGAGAGGTTGACCAGAATGAAACCCGAATGCACAAAACTTTACAATTGATAAAAGATCACAAACTTTACTTCTACAGAAAACCAAGAATCTGCAGTAAACAAATCAAGCAATTTTCTGATCCTGTCTTCTACTAGTATTCACGGAAAAGATTCTTGATTGTAGTTTGATTCTAGATAAAATAAAAAATATGGCCTCTCAAAACTTCACAACAGCAGAAAACACATTTATTTTCACCTTTTTGGATAGATTTAATACCTATCCTGACTAACACCAATGCACATTTGTGCTCTGAAGAAGACATTTGTAAACCTGAATATCTCCCAAGATCTGCATATGACTGAACGACATCCTAATGGAATCTACAGAGGACATTTGGGGCTTTTCAGTTATACCAAATGTAGATGGGTGAGGCTCTGGGAATTGCGTTGTAGTTTTTTTGGTGGATTTAAAAACATTCACTGGAAAACTTTTTTTTCTCTGGTGGTCAGGAGGATAGAACACCTTAACTGAGGGTACATTTTTAAAAACCTCTTTATCTTGTTTTTACATTTTACATTAGGCTTTTCTTGACCTCCATATTTGCCCATTTTAGTGCGAATAGAAAGATCTGAAAAAAACGTTATTATTACATCTACATATGCAGCTCTGCAGTCTTGTTTTATTTATTTATTTTTTCAAATGTGACCTCATTGAAAAGGGAAACAAACATTTTCCATCTGTAAAACACTTTTGCAAAGGAGCAAAAATATTAGAAATATCCATCAAGCAAAAAGTTCATTACATTTTGTAATTTGTTTGTATTTCAAAGCTAAAATAGACAGTCTTTAAACACTTGGGTTATTTCTTCAACCTGTTTCTTGGATTTTTCATGTTGGGATATATTTTTGGAGCATTTCCAAGGATTTTATTCTTTTTCCCTGAACAAACTCTGGGGAAAAAAGTTAGTACCTTTTTAAACTTGGATTTAGGCTAAAAACAACCGGACTTTAGTTATTTTAAAGTTTTTATTGTGTGCTATGAATGCAGTCATTCAAAGTAGACACCTTAACTTGGCTGACACTGAGTCATTTCTTCAGTTGTTGAGTTGGCAGCCATTCAGTGGATTTCATTTCCATGATAATAAAGATTCTCTGGGTTAAGCGACATGTTGGAAACACTTTGTAGCAACATGTCTTCATGCTAAAACGTGATTTGGATGGTGTTAATGGATTAACGTGACGCTGACTGTAATAGTAACAGGACAGAACACCGGGCGCATCGTTCATCCACTTATTAGCTAATAGTGGGGCAATTTGCTATGTACTTTGCTGGCCATGCACGTATAGGGCTGGAAATGGTTGCCATCAGCATGGCCCAGATAATGGTAATGGCATCAGACAGATTGGAAATGGGAGACAGAGAGACTCTCTTCACCTCTGCAAATGTATTGGAGGTTTTGTGTTTGTGTGTGTTTGTACATGTGGAAGGGGCACGGAGCCAGCAGCGCACAGCCCTCCATATCCATCCCAACCGTGCAATGTACAAAAAGATACTTTCAGCTGCAGCGGATAATGAACGTGCCCTGTCGCTTTGAATTTCAAAGTGCACTAAGAACAAAAATCCAAAAACAAAGTGCAAAACAAAAGTTAAATAATTAACTTAAGTTGTATTTGGAGTAGAGTTGAATTTGTTTAGGCAGACACACTGGGAACTCCAGCTGAATGACAATGTAGGAGACTACCTGTGCTGTTGTTTCCTTTTTGAGACTTACCTTGAAGAAACTCTGATCTCAAAGCTCCTTGAAAGAGTTTTCTAACTGAGATCCCCAGAAAAGGCTGCAAGGAAGACATTTGCATGCACTCTCACCACTTTAATTAATATATGAATCTGTGAAATTGAGTTTCTGCATGTATTTTACCAGTTTTTTAATAAAAATTAAATGCATTTTAATATTTGAAGCTTCATGGAGGCTTCATGCTGTGCTGTGGCCTGTGATGCATGAAATCGAAAGACTAAATGATCAGGTTTGAGTAAAAACTTTTATTTATTGTTTTTTTTGTTGTTGAAAAAGCACATGACAGATGTGACTTTTCAGAAAAAAACATCACTGACAATCTAATCAATATTACATATATTCTTTCAGTTTGATTTGTATTCAAGAAGTCACAACTTTTGTTTAAACTAAATTTATGAATGAATGAATAAATGAATGAATGAAGCTTTATTTATGTATTACTTTACAACTCCTTTCGGAGTACTTAAGTGCCTCAGAATAGATCGGAAAAAGTTTAAAATTAGGCAAATTAAGAACAAAATTTTAAAAAGCACAAAATTACAAAAAGCAGTCAGCAATAAAATAAATAAGAATGCAACAAAACAAAGGTGAGAAAATAAAATGCCACCGACTTCTGAGAATTGAAAGCCCATCTAAAAATGTAAGTTTTTAATTGACGTTTAAAGCTGTTAAGGTCAGATATCGTGGGCAGTTCTGCAAGAATGTTATTCCATAACTGAGGGCCGGCAATGGAACCCCCCCCCCCCCCAGTGTTTCTGTCGTGACCTGGGCACATTAAGCAGATATTGATTAGAAGACCTTAAAACTCTAGAATGGCTGCAGACAGTTAAAAGCTCAGTTAAGTAAATTGGTGCGAGACCATGAAGAGTTTTAAAAACAAACAGTAAAGTTTGAACTGAATTCTGAAATTAACAGGCAGCCAATGAAGTGAACTGAGTACTGGAGTGATGTTTTTCTCGTCTGGATGTTCCAGTTAACAGCCGTGCTGCTGCATTCTGAACTAACTGGAGACGGCTCAGTGTTCGCTGCGTGACACCGAAGTACAGAGAGTCACAATAATCTATGCGGGAGGTAATTATGGCCTGGATGGCTGTTTCAAGATCCCTGCGGCTCAGGGAAGGTTTAGCTTTAGGTAAAAGGAGCAACAACAGCTGTCAAAGATAACCTCCAGATTTCTAACAGCAGTAGAGTCAGCTGTGGAGGTGTCACCCGAAAGCAATTGTCTCCGTTTTGACTCGATCAAATACAGAAAATTCTGGCTTTATGTCTTCAATGCACTCCTTTAAAATGTTTTTTGAGCTTTTTTTTTCTAAAACTGAAGGGCAGATTTATCTGCAGATCATCGCATAACAATGAAAAGAGACATCATGCCATGCAATGACAGAACCAAGAGGCAGCAGATATAAAGAAAAAAAGAGCAGGACCAAGGATAGAACCTTGAGGAACCCCACAGGACAGAGAAGCCACAGATGAGGAGGCCTCACCACGCCTGACTGAAAAACTTCTCCTAGTCAAACAGGACTTATACCAGTCAAGTGTGGTGCCACAAATGCCGACGTGATGCTGTAGTTGAGACAGGCAGACCATGTGGTCCACCATGTCAAAAGCTGCTGTCAAGTCCAATAGCAACAGAGCAACAGGCTGTTTGGCATCAACGTACATGGCAATGCCATTGTGGACCTTAAGCAGGGCAGACTCTGTGCTGTGCTGAGATCTAAAAACATGACTGAAACTTCTCAAAAATAAAATTGTGTTCTAAAAAGGACAGCAAATGCCTAAAAACAACTTTTTCTAATAACAAAAAAACAGGAAACAGCTCTAAAATTAGATCAAAATGAGGTGTCAAGGTGAGAGTTTTTAAGAAGAGGCTAAACCACAGAATGTTTTAAAGCAGATGGAACAAGTCCAGAGCTTAAGGACGCAGCAATAAAATTCAAAAGTCCAGGCGCTACAATATCACAAGCTTCCTTTAGAATTTTTGGAGGAATCACATCAAGACAGCAGTTTGTGGGTTTGAATGAAATCAACTCAAAAGGACCAAACACATCAGAAACAACTAAAAAGTCTCTGTTAACAACTGAGTTATGGTCTGTCTGACAGAATTCACTTTATCAATAAAGAAAGTACGAAAATTCTCCCAGGAAGCCGTGGAGGTGTATGTCATGGCTGAGGGCTGCAGATTTACAAGTTGGTGGTGGTAAAGTTGAAAAAACACTTTGACACAGTTCTGATCTTCGGCTAAAGAATCTTGTAAAATCTCAAGGGAGACCTGCAATTTGTCTTTCTTCCAAGTCCTCTGAGCCTGTCAGGTGCGAGTGTTTCTGTTTAACTAGCAATCAGCTCTTGGTTTGGACGGACGCTTTTGAAGTGGGGCAATAGAGTTCAGGATCTCCGAGCAGGTGGAATAAAACGAAGACAGCAGGAGGGGGCAAACCATGCCACTCAGAGCAAACGAGAACTCTCTTGCTGTTGAAGATGCCAGCAGATACCAGCAGAACAGAACCGATGGTTTGGTTATTGAGGAGGGGGCTTGGATTTCTGAAGTTATGAGGAAATGATCTAAGATAGCTGTCTCAGATATTTCTATCTGTGGGATTGCGAGCCCAAGAGATGAAGCCAGGTTAATTGTGCGCCCCTGAATGTGTGTGGGCTTTTCCTCGGACTGAGTTAAATTAAAAGTTTCCAAAAGCCACTTAAAGTCATTTGTCCATTGTTCTGCTGGGCAGCCCGTTTGCATATTGAAGTCCCCACATATTAAAAACGGACCATAACTTGGTAGACATTCTGCTAAAAACTCCTGAATGAAGTCCTTATTTTATCATGGAGGTCAATAAATGACAGCACAGAGAACTGGTTCCTCTAAAGATAATAGAAATAACTGCAGTTCAAAAGAGGAGTATGTGTTTGTGGAAGGAAGGTGACAACTCAAACTTGAATTGAAAACAGACGCCAGACCCCCACTTCAACCACGGGAGATGAAGAACAAACAGCCAGGGGGGAGGAGCTCAGGTTTAATCCACCTTAAAATGGTCGTTCAGGATAAAAGCCTTGTTAGTAACAGATCTAGAGTTCAGCAGGGACGTACAAACAGGAGCTCGATCAGAATGTTGAAAAGCACAACTGACCAGACAGAGGTTTTCCAGAAAGAAATTTATGACTTTCTTTATCTTTTAAGTGGAAATGTCATCTTTTGTCTAAAATATATTCTGTTTATTTTGTTAAATCTAAATTTGAGTTTTTTGGTGCACATCTGACTTTTGTCAGATAAATCACATCCAAAAACATTTAGCAAGTGTACGTTCTGTCAGTGCCAGAGATTTCCCAGAGCAGACTGACGACTAGGAAGCCTGCGATGAATCTTCTGTCTGGCAGATTGAACACAGTTTTGTACATTCATTGCATTTGCCACTTATTCTACCGTTATGTTACTGCCTCACAGCACCATCTGCTCTCCTCTTAATATGTTTCAGACAACTCATGCAATGAATCCATAATGGGGTTTTTTAGGTCTTATTGTAATTGTTTAGCTTTTTTCCATGTTTGTTGAGTTTTTATTTGTTTCGCATAAGTCTGTACACTGCATTCAAAAAGATTTCTTGCTAATTGGGACTTCCGGTTCCGGGTTACACGGCAGGACGCATGGCGTGCCTCTCTGCGAATACAACTATCTTCAAATTACTTAAAAGGTTGATTTTTCTCCAAAAAAGAGAGCTGACCATGCCCCCGAAGAAACCCCAGGAATATGAAGACCTCAAAAAAACTCTTGACATTATTCAAGAAACGCTGAAAAGTTTTATGGATCAAGTGTCGGCTAAGCTAACGCCACTTTGGGATATGATGGAAGAGTTCCGAAGATTTCGGGCTCAAAACGAGCAGCGAGAAAACCAGGTCGAGATTCTGGAGAAAAGACTGGACGATGTGGAACAGCAAGTAAGGATGAATAATGTCATTCTCACTGGAGTACCAATCAAGCCTCGAGCTAGCACTGCTAATGCTAGCGCTAGCGTAGCTAGCAGTGCCAATACGGAGATCGGTGCTGTGTCTTTGGAGCAGCAAATACATTCATTTCTCACATCTAAAGGGATTTCCCTGGATCTCAATACCATCGAGACCTGCCACCTGCTCCCCAGGAGAAAGGAGACGGATAAACCAGCGATCCTCATCAGGTTTGTGAATCACAAACACAAGCTAGCTCTGATGAATCTACGCAAAAATCTCAGAGGTTCTGCTGTTTATCTGAACGACCATCTGACCAGGAGGAATGCTGAAATCTCAAAACATGCACGGCTTCTCAGGAAGCGTAAGCAGATTGAGAACACTTGGGTTAAAGGCTGCAGGATTTATGTCAAACCGCTCGGTCCAGAGGACCGGACCAAGGTTCTGGTGGTCAACACCATGAAGGACTTTGAGAAGTGTTTGATCACGGTCGTCTGAAACAACATGGAGTAATAAACCAATGAGCCAAATAATTTCAAGAAATATGACACGTGGATTCATCACTTTCTCTGTATGTCTGACGTAACCTGAATAACAGCAGAGAGTTCTGACCTGCAGACAACTTGACCTCAACTTTCACCGCAGCTGATATCAGCTGAAGAAGGATATGGACCTGAATCTAATGTCTGCAGACATAACATCGAAGAGAACTATAAACTGTTTTGAACCCAGGAGATCAGCTGTTATCAGTAAAAGAAGAAATACTAACCTTGGACAATCGACAGTTATGGACCCTTTTTACTCTTCCCCTACAGCATTTCTTTATTATAAAAAAAAAAAAAATATTAAAAAACTTATTGAAAATTGTTAAATTGATTGACTTTTAATGATATTACTTCACTTTCTCCAAAACTTGATAAATTGATTCAAAAATCTTTCCTAATGTAGCATAACTTTGCACATGTTTTTAACTTTTGATACTTGATGAAATTTTTGCTATGAAAATTCCTGAAACAGTGTTGTCTGCTTTACTGATATAGTATTATGTTTTATTCATATGAATGGCTTTGCTAGCGTAGATATAAGTAACATAATCTGCATATATTTCAGATGATTGATCTGCATTTGCCATGTTGATTTCTAAAATAGTTATTTTTGACGTAATACTTAAGTAATTCATCTTTGTCATGTGCTTTATCGATATCTTATGATTTTTAATTCTGTCTGATAAAAACTGGGAACCGGATATTGATAAATCATGTAATAAAATGGTTACAGTATAATTGGGGTGGGATTATATAAGTTCGCTTCCTCCCACTCCCTTTCAAGCAATATTTATTAATATGTCTAATTATCCTAAGTTTGATTAGTTACTGTATGAATGTATAACTGATGTTTATATTGCTGTTGTGTATTATTTCTACTTAATTGCTTGAAATAAATCATTTCAAATCAAATCACTGTAACAATTTTTTATATTTATTTTAAATTAAAACTAAAACATGACAAAATGGAAACTCCTTTTCAAACAGGGAACTTCTCTGCTTCTCACTTTCAAGGACGTTTTCTTAAGCGTTTTTTCCCCACTTTTTTTTTCCACAGCTGTTGTGTTTAAAATATACTGAACGTAACTTGAAAAGGCACCTAACTTTGTAAAAAGTCTCACAGAAAAAAAGCAGATCAGTTCATGAGGTCAAGGGAACAGCAGATATCATCAAAGACAGGATTCTTGGTGGTACAAAACGAGAAAAAGTAAAAAAAAAAAACTGCAACACGGAAAAAAGCATAGTGACCCATTTAAGTCTCTTATGGAAAAAGAGTGATACATCTGGAACATGTTTGAGAGATGACTGTTCTCTTAAACTGAGCAAATGTGTGAAAAGGGCTTAAAAGAGAAGAGAACAAGAACTTGATCTGAACGTGGTCCAAAGATTCATCTGTTTGTTAGAGCTCTCTGACATAGTGATATAAAAAATGTTAAAGGATTCTCAGCCTTTAAGAAGCAAGAATCCTTAGGCCATGGTGCAGAGGTAAAGCAGTTGACCCCTGATCTGAATCTCAGAGGTTCAATTCCCACCTTGCCCACGCATGTGTGAAGTCTCATTGGCCGAGACACTGAACACCACATTACTCCTGGTGGTTATAGGTTGGTACCAGTGTTTGGCAGCAGAGCCCCCATCAGTGTGTGAATTGATGAATGGGAGTGTGACTTTAATTGTAGTTTGGTAGAAAAAAGAGTGATCAGTCTTGCCTCTTGTCTAAGTCATAGCGTGAAGAACATACCATTCAATTTAACAGTAAAACATGGTGGTGGGAGCTTCATGCTGTGGGGTTTTTTTTCTCAGCAGCAGGAACTTAAGAAAAAGCCTTGTTTGAATGCACCCAGGCAGGGTTTGACCCGTTCGGGGGCTGTGGGTTTTTGGGTTGTCCGGGCCTGTGGAGGCTTGTAGAGGAGTGGCCACATCTTAAGGCAGTGTTTTTCAACCTAGTCTGAGCCACGGCACACTTTAACCTTAAAAAAAATCACGCGGCACACCAGGATCCAAAAATTAAAAAAAACAAAAAAAAACGGAGAAACTCATAGTCTGTATTGATCTACAGCCCCTACACAATCTCACATGCATTTTTTAGATAATTGTTGCAGAAAAAGCTTGAAACTGCAGCTGTTTTTTTCTAAAAGATGCAATAAAAGTTAAGTTAGAAGATGTAAAAACAGTTTGATTTGTGTTCGTTGATTTCAAGACGTTTAACAACAGATCTCCTTGAGCGCTGTCACTCTCACAACCCAATGCATCATGGGAGATGTAGTGCATTAAACGGCCGGCGGAGATCGCGTCTCTGAGCTTCATTGTTTTGTTCACTTGTTCCACGGTCTGACATCGGATTCTGTGGAAAGCTGCACCGATAAAGACGAGCTTTAGCTGTTATTTTTGTTAGAACTGAGCGACTTTACGAGCTAAATCGGGACAAGGAAGTGAAGACTTGAACCACTTCTGATTGGTCAGACTGATGACATGTGATTAAGCTCCCCAAGAATGATTGGTGGAGACAGTTAAAGGGGCGGGACTTTTCCTAAATACAGCTGGAGTTGCAGCTGAATCGCGGTACGTCATTCTTATCAAAATGTCTTTAATAAAATAAAATAAACGCAAAGAAAAAGTATTTTGCGATCTTTTATATTCCTAACTCCTCAGTGTTTTATCAGGGCCTGTTTGGATGAACAGAGAGCTGATTTCCTGGAGATGGGAAATGTTTAATTTTTCAGTTAATGAGGACAATTTCCCACGGCACACTTGACCATCTCCCACGGCACACTAGTGTGCCGTGGCACACTAGTGTGCCGTGGCACACTGGTTGAAAAACACTGTCTTAAGGGGAGCCCAGCTGTGTTTTACAGTTCCTTTTAGGCACATGCAGCATCCTCAAGAGACATGAAAATGGAATGTACGACTGTTGTGCGAGTCGTAAGTGAAGTATTCGTTAGGTTAGTTTATGTTACTCGCACTTATGACTTACAGGGTATGCACGTGATATGTAAGTGCGGGTAGGATGCCCAAACTCGGCTCTGATTGTTTCATTTCCTAATTTTAGGTTGCACACAGGGAGCGGAACAACTTTCGTTTGTTTGACATTCATCATTACGGGTTTCTGGGGGCAGATTACTGTCAAAACACGAACAAAGTTAAACAAAAGTAGCATTATGCTGAAATGAAACAAAAGAAGATTTTAATGTTTTCTGAATATGACGCAAAGTAAAAAATGACTTTCTTTATGCAAAGGTTGAAAGACCGACAATTTAAGTAAATTTGTTTCAACTCCAAAACCTTGCCAGCTTCACTCTCCCGATGAAACCTTTATTTATGCCAGCCATTATAAATGGCGTATGCTTTTCTACCTTCTTCAAAGGCCCAAAGTGCTTTACAGTCACTGTACCACTCACACATTGATGGCACAAACCTCAGTGTCTTGGCCAAGGACACTTCGACACATGATTGGAATCGAACCTGCAATCTTCCAATCAGAGGTCAACCGCCCTACAGCTGAACCACGGCTGCATCCTAGGAATTCTGTATTGGAATTTACCGGTATTAAAATGAATAAAAAACAGTAATTAAAGTTTGGTTGCAGCTTTCCATAAATGATTGTTTTTGCCACAGACAGTATTTGAAGAAGAAGCCAACTGAGCTTTTAAAGCAGCTTGTGTAAACAACTGTCCAGATTGCAGCCAGTCTCAGTTCAGGCCGTCTTTTTTTGAGCTGTTACTGAAAAGATGCTAATATTTTCTGGATGGTAAGAAGCAACAGTTTGATATCAGGTCTAACAGCAGTCCTATGACTATCCTCACTCAGCCTTACAGTAATATGTGTTTGAGACCTCTTTTAAGATGTGATGAACATTTAACCACAAAGGAGGAAAAAATCTCTACAGCAAAGAAACCTGCGTGTAATGTAGCTCAAAAGGGGGAAACAACTCTGATGATATGAGTTGGATCTTGGAGAGAATCTAATTTTGCAGTAAACAGAAATATGTGCATCTGAAGCATGTAAATATTCACACCTGGAAAAAGAGTGTAATGCAGGGCAGGTGGACCCTTTCTATTCTTGTTACATTTAATATTTGGAGACTTAAAAATCAACCCAACAGTCTCTGTATATGATGTGGAAACCTTAAGGTTCTTTGCAGTAAATTTCGTCCAGGTTTTACCTATAACAGATGAGTTCTTATCATTAAATTTGTAGAGTTTCTGTCACTCAGCACATGCTAGAAAACACACATCTTCCATATTCAGGTGTAAAATTAGATGAAGTTAGTGAAGCATGAAGATAGTCTGTGGATCTGAAAGTGAAGATTCTCTCCAGATAGTCGTACCTTGACCGCTCATAAACGATTAGTAAACCTCTCTGATCTCCAGCTGAACATTTATCTTAAGCTAAAAATAAATTGTGTCCATGTATGACTGATGTACAATATTTCCTTCTTCATCTTTTGGATGTTGTTTGTGTGATTTGTTTTGGTCTCAGTGTTTTAAAATCTTTTTGCTCCCCATACAACTTATTGCAAATTAGTCACCATAGATACAAATATAACCACTATATGACGTAGCACAATTGCCAACAGAGCAATCCTAGTTTTTTATAATTGTGACACTTAAGCTGAGGCATTTTAGATGCTTTGTGTGTGTGTGCTTTTTTATTGTATTTAAAGAACATACTTGACATTTCCTGACATTTTTTATTTTTTTCTCACATCATTCAAAGCAATAGGAATAAGGCCATGGACATTTAATTTCCATGAATCTTTCATGGACCGAAATAACAGCACTGTGAATCAAAGCTGAGCTGAAATCTTTGTTTCATCCTCGATGTGGTAATCACAGCTGCCACATGGATATTTGTTCCAGTATAACAGTATAAAACCCACTAAAGGTAATTTTTTTTAAGGCTCTATTATTAAAAACAGGATATTTTACTTTTTTTCAATCATCTTTTGTAAGAAAACTCAGCCATAAATGTTTTAGCTATGGATTTTTACTATAAATTTTTCTAGAGGGGTATTAGTACCTAAATGTGACACTAGTGCTCAAGGCTTGGAGATGTGACGTTTATGTCAGAATTGCTCAAAAAAACAAATTAAAATAGTCTTCCTCTGGTCCATTACAACTCAGTACATGTCAGCCCTGTTTCCACTGAGCAGTACGGTCCGATCAAGACCAGTCGGGTATTTTATTCTAGTGTTACCATAGTAGAAATGAATCCATCAAGCTGGACTGAATCGTTCCATTCTTGTATCCACGTTGGTCCACAGAAAAATGGAACAGACAGGTTAAGGCGGAGCTACTATTGAAACCCGTTGATTGGCTGAAGGTCATTGCGACAAAAGAAAGCACCCAGAAAAGCGGCTGTATTTCTCTTGTCTGCCCGCAAGTTGCTCTCAAACAATGTTAAATGCTTTGAATATACCAAAGCCAAACACAAAAGAATGAGATGACCTCCACATGCACCAAGACGGTCCATCTTTGAGTAGAAACACTTACCTGAATTGCCTGGACCATTCTAAATTCGGTCAGACCGGACTGATTAGTGGAAACAAGGCTGTAGTGTCAGGACTTTTGAAAGAAGATGCACATGCAGAAGTCTGACACAGGAATTAAAGAACAAAACAAAAATTTTGGCCAAATAGTCTAAAGAACAAGAGATGCTGACAAATCAGGTGATAAGTTTAGTGGCAAATAAACTGAACAGACTTGAATTCAAACAAACCAAACTAAAAAAAACAACACACAAACCATTACTTCTTCTTATCATTGACTTGTGATGCAACGACTCACTTTCCCCACAATCTTTTGGGTCACAGTTTTATTTCGGTTTAATAGATGATTTGTGTACAGTGTTCCCCCGCTTTTTATTATTCGCAGTTCCACGTATTCGCAGACTTTTTTTCAGTAGTGTCCTTGATCAGACTGTTTCCGATTAAGGACGCACAGATTTTTTGTAAGAAAAAGAAATATATATATATATATATATAAAATGTTATTCATCCTTTGATGACCAGCGATTTGTAGATCCTTACGCTGTCGACTGAGTCGGCAATGATGAGCACCCGTGGTCTGGACTAAATAATACTTATATTGACCATCCAATGAGTACATTTACATATTGGAAACCAATAAACGACACTGACTTAATAACAGCAGCCCCTGAACAAAGCTGAACATTGATGAAAACGTTGTTGAAACTTTAGATTACATTTCTGTTTATTTCAGTAGAGTACGTTCCTCTGGGAACTAGGCATTAACAACTAACTTAAGACTAATGTTGCAGCCTTTGCTGCTTTTGTTTCTAAGTACATTTCTGTGAAAATGTGCGAGGCTATGGAGCAATGGGTACAACTACAAGACTGTTTTTCTTTGGCAGGAAGAAAAAATTGAATGTCAGGGTTAGAAACCAAGTTAGGATTAATGTTCAGCCAACCACATCCAGTAGCTGATCACATTATTCTTTTTTTTTTTTTTCCATTTCTCAGCTCTGTGTAATACGACCATCGGCAGGTTGTAATAGCAATTCATGGACACAGTTTCATTTTACGTTCATTTTGCTTTTACCAGTATTTTTCCTGAAGGAATTCTTCAATGTTTCCCTGTAACCAAAGGTACCCCAGATGAGATGAATTTGTCCTTTTCTGTTACACTGAACTCGCCGTTCGGGTTTCACCATCTGTCCTCAGCAGTTTGGAAAATGAGACAAACAAATGTCACCGACTAGGATGAAGTGTGAGATATATGTGCAATGGTAAATCGAGAGGAAATGAAAAGGGTACAGAAAGGAAAGTTTGGCTAATGAAAAGGTCCCTGATCCCTTCGAAATACCCTTCCCTTCAGTGGCAGATGTGCACAATCACCCAAAGCTGTTCGTGCTGCTGTGGACAAACTGATAAAATGACAAGCAAACAAATAAAAAAAATATAAAAAAAGGAAGATGCCCATTTCAGCGGAGCTGCATCCTCATTTGGGAGAACAAAGCTTGCATTCATTATAAACTTTTTGCTTGTCAGAATCAGTAGAAGACGGTGTTATTCAACAGATTACATAACCATTTGGAAACTCAATAAAGAAATCTGAGTGGCCTCTGTTATTATTGAAAATCTTGACAGCTTTATTGATAGCGTGTAGTGCAGGTAGATGGTAACGCAGTTCTGCCCCAGAAAACCAGGACGTGATGTAAAACCTGGCCTTTGAGCAAGCTCCATGAGGGCATGAGCCCTTGAGATGTAATGGCATTAGTGGGAATTAATCTCCTCTATGTAAATCAGCCGAAGCAATCTTCATGGCACCGTTGTTTCTTTGTTTGGATCAATGTTTGCATGACTTAAAATGTTTAATATCTGATTATTACATTTATGAAATACGTTGACTTGACTGGTGGATTTGCTACTTTGTTATGAAAGGTGGACATTTCTTTATAAAAATAGTTCTTTTAGAAAATAAACAATTTTAGGTCTTGAAGCAATTATAGAAATAGAAAAATGTAATTTTGCTGTAATTACTAAACAATGAGAATTCTGTTTTTACACAGGCACTTCATTCAGGTAGTGTGAGTTGGTTACCTGAAAGTGAACATTTGTCAGAATGGCACATGTGCGGAGAGCACACCATCAAGTACATCCTGTTGACATCTGCTATGACAATTGTTGTTTGTCATTTAATGAATTTGTGAATATTTTTTTTAAACATGAAGAGTTTAAAAAAGAGCTGAAAGAAACTTGTGTTGGACATATTTTACTTTTAAAACGGGGGGTTAGGAATCTTCTGACACACGAAGTGCATATTTGTATAAACCCCCTATTGTAATTTACTGTAGGCTAAACTTTACTTATTTTTATATTGATCATATTTGTAAACGTTTTTGTTGAACTAGATGGAAAAAAGAAGTGGAGGGAAAACGTGAGAGGGATGTTAGAGAGGGGCGGGGTAAGGGTAGAATCATAAAGGAAAAAGCAACAAGTTGCTGGAAGTGTATAATCATTACTGTCAGGTGTAAGTGTTGGTCTAAAAGGGATGGGGCCTGTCCACACACATATACACACACTCAAATGTTACAAACATACCTGTTGGTTCCAAAACTCTCCACATATAAACATGTCAACATGTACACAATACACCTACAGTTGATACGCACATACTTATGCATACAAACTAACACAGGTAAAGCATTTCATTCTGTCACACAAACTTTTTGTGCAAAGGTGAGCTGACACCTGTACTCGAGTGAGTGTTTACGTTCTGAGGGGGGGGGCTCAGAGCATTCCCCCACGCCAACCCCAGGCAAAATGTGATTATTGTGCGTATTAAATGAAAGCGTTTTTGCAGTTTGATTTTTAGTGATATTAAGCTCAGTGAAGAAAGGGTGTGTGTGGGGGCTGGGAAGGGGCTGTTCTCGCTGGTCCATGCCAGCTCGTGAGAACCCGCTCATTTCGTGGGTTGGGAGGGGCTGGAGCTCAGAGCACAGGCTTTTAGAGGAAAACACAGAAATCCCTGAAGAGGTCAAAATTCCACTTTGAGGTTTCTTTAGTGAGGAGTGAACATTATAATACACTTAAAAGCTCAAAAAAAAATTGCTCAAAAAGCTGATTTTGCATTATATGGGCCCTTTAATAAACAATTAAAAACGTTGAGTTTTTGTTTCTTTTTAATGAGAACAACACTTTCCTGCTGCTGATTCAGCAGTGAGATGGCTGCAGATCGCAAGTTCCGGGATTAGAAAAAATAATAAAAAAAATTTAACAATCAATCACACAGTAACACAAAACAAACAACCCTTAGGCTAATAAATGGTTACATTGATGTGATCTAGTCATGACATCTCATTCTCGTATTCATGCTACAACAACAATTTTGAAACAAAGTAATTGTTTTTGATTTTAATGAATCACTGCTGATCAAAAGTGTTCAATAGTTTTGAAGATCCTGAAGCTACAGTCACCAAACTTTCTCACACAACTATCACATTATTGTGATAGTTAAACAAGGCTTTTAGTTCTAAAGGATCTAACACTACAGTTTCCAAACTTTCTCATCTGGCTAATGATCACCTATTCTTACTAATTAATTGTTAACAGGTTTTTTCTCAATAATAGCTGCAATATTTTAACTTGATTGTTGAAGCTACTTCACAGAGGTGCTTTGTTAATAATAAAATAAGGTTAAATGAAAAAAAAAAGAAAAAACAGGGACCTTTCTGTGTCTGTTTATTACAATTTTTTCATTTTTAAAATTGGTTTACACAAGTAAGATATTAAGCACTAAGCAATACATTTTTCTGTTTGCTCTGAGACTTAAGATTACATTTGTTGGTTGGTTTTGGTTTCACCGGAAACATTTGTGCTAAGATGAACACAGTGACTCACTCTTCCCAGGTTCCTGTTCTGCCCCATCCATTAAACCGTTAGCCCTTTGACTTATGTGCCAAATAGATGTCAAATAAAATAAAGGGAAACTATGTCAAAATGAACAATGGGTTAGCTTGTGCAACTGAAACCTTGGGAAGACAGTTAAAAGCAGGTAAAATTGCTCTCAGCGCTCCCCTATTAATATGTGTAGATAATTCCTTATTTCTCCCCCTGTGCTCATTCCATTTCTCCCTCGCCTTACAGAGGAAGGGTGTAGGATGTCATAGCATTAGAGATCAGGTATAAATCAACTGTTTACATTGGGCCTGGGAGTCTGCTTATTAGGGAAGGCTCATTTTGAACAGCTGGATCATTACACCCCACAGTGTTTACTCGCTTAATCAAAACTAACCATGTTCTTGCTACTTATGTGGAAAATAACGAGCAAGTTCCACTAACATAACAGATAATGCATTCAGATTAGGTAAACTGTGAATGTTCTTCTGTCTGGATAAAAATTTTAGCAGTGTGCAGTGTTGACCCTAACTGACATAGCTGAACTCTTGAAATATGTCACTGAAAAAAAGAAGGTTCAATTAGTTTAGTTTAGCAATTAATTCACCAATCTAATAGATTTACAGTTACAGGGGGGCAAAAATGTATTTTTCAGTCACAGATTCTGCAAGTTGCTGCTCTTACAGTTTTTCTCCATTGGTTTGGCTCATTTCTTGAAACAGAAATTATATTCTCAAAACAACATGGAAAAACTTACAAAACACTCTGCAATTATTCACAACAGAATGGCATTTCTCATTAGTTTCATCAAAATGCAAATGTCTTAGTACATGTCTCAATGTCTCAGTACATCTTTCAAATGATTAAGTACAGGTAGCCTTCATTTAGCACAGATTCCAAGTGAATAGATCTTGTTGATCTAAACTGATTGTTGACTCTCAGTCTAATGGTTGTTCACTCCAAAATGAGTCAGCATCATGTCATTGTGTAAGTCATCACATGCACAATAGTCTGTTCAATTGTCAAAATCAGTCAAGAACATAATACCATGAATACAATATATGAATCCCTTGGAACATTTGATACATTTATTACAGCAATTGACAGTCCGGTGAAACTAGAACTTGACTAACGAAGGAGGATGTCCCAGGCCAGTGAGGGGACAATATAACTATGTGTGCTGCCATATCTGAGAATGGTGTGGCCACTCACATCACCAGTCTTGGCCCATACAATACACAGAAGCTCCTCATCTTCTTGGACCGCCTTCATTTTGATGTGATCCCTGAAACTGAGAGAGATCTTGTAGGGCCTCACCTACCACTATATGTTATTGTATGGGACAATGTGAATTTCCACCATGGCCCCGCTCATCAGGGCCTGGTTCACTACTCATCCAAGGATGGTCATAGTGTTCCTACCACCTTACTCTCCTTTTCTCAATCCTATTGAGGAGTTTTTCTCCGCTTGGAGGTAGAGAGTGTCTGAGCATCGACCTCAAGATCAGAAGTCCCTGCTCCGTGCAATGGATGCTGCGTGTGAGGATATTACAGGAGATCAGTGTAGGGNTATTGTATGGGACAATGTGAATTTCCACCATGGCCCCGCTCATCAGGGCCTGGTTCACTACTCATCCAAGGATGGTCATAGTGTTCCTACCACCTTACTCTCCTTTTCTCAATCCTATTGAGGAGTTTTTCTCCGCTTGGAGGTGGAGAGTGTATGAGCATCGACCTCAAGATCAGAGGTCCCTGCTCCGTGCAATGGATGCTGCGTGTGAGGATGTTACAGGAGATCAGTGTAGGGGATGGTTGCCACATACACGCCGTTCTTTCCCTCGTTGCATCCCAAGGGAGAAAATACGCTGTGATGTGGACGAGAATCTGTGGCCAGACAGACAACAGCGTGAGGACGGCCAGGAGAGGGAGGGTGAGGACAGCGACCAGTGAAGAACTTTTAGTTGTGAAACTCAAGAATTATTTACAGCTCTGTAGGCTGCAGATCATTTTCATTGTTCATTTCATCTAATCATTCTGACTTGCAGTGCCTACACAATGTGAAAGGGACCAATATTTTGGGGGCACTGACTGTTTAGATGAGAAGGAAATTTAGTTTTGACACAGGAGTGAATTGCTTTGGGAGAGATATAATCTTTTGCAGGTGAACCATGGTGTTGTGCCGAACCATCCTCATTATTTTGAGAAAGGTACCAACAGTGTTGAGAACATCTGGTCTGATCAAGAAATGAGCCAAGGCAATTGAGAAGGATCTTTGCCTTTTTGGTGTCACTGACTCTTTACATGGGAAAGGAATTTAGTTTTGAAGCACGAGTGAACAGTTTTGGGAGATATATTAGGTTTTGCAAGTGAGTTTTTGTGTTGTGCTAAACTGTAATACTGTTTTGCCAAATGATCTTAGAGTTTTGAGAATGTAATTTCTGTTTCAAGAAATGAGCCAAACCAATGGAGAAAAACTGTAAAAGGATGAAAGGTCTGTGATTTCCATCATACAAGCACTTTAACTGTGAGAGAAAGAATGCAAAAAAAAGTCCAGAGAATCAGATTGTATGATTTATAAAGAATTTATTTGTATAATGTAGCAGAAAACAAGTATTTAGCTCCTACAAGCAAAAATAATTCTGTCCCTCAAAGACTTGGTTCTTCTGCTTACAAAAGCCCTTTTTATCCCCCACTGGTCACCTTACGCCCTGCGACAGGATGGGGACCTGTTTAGGGTGTACCCGGATGGATGGATGGATATGTATAAAAGATACCAGTCTACACTCTTAAACCGCCAGACTGCAACCTCTCCCCAATGAGAAAAACCAAAGAGCTGTCAAAGAACACCAGGGACAGAATTGCAGACCTGAGCAAGACTGGAATGCAACAATCTACAATAACCAAGCAGGTTGGTGAGAAAAATATCAACTGTCGGAGCAAGTATTAGAAAATGGAAGAAACACAAGAACACTGACAATTCCCTCCACCTGGTGCTCAATGCAAGATCTCACCTGGTGGGGAATGAATGATCTGAACAGCAGTGAATGAACAGCCCAGAACCACACAGGAGAGCTACTAATGACCCGGAGAGAGCTGGGACTACAGTAACAAAAATTACTATAGTTACATACTGTATGACATCATCATGGATTGAAATTCTGCAGTCCAAAGATCCTCCTTCTAAAACCAGCACATGTCCGTGCGGGTCAGGCCCACCTAGAATGTCATATGATCAGATGAGACCAAAATGAAACTCTTTGGTATAATCACCACTTGACATGTTTGGAGGAGGAAGAATCCTGAGCTGCATCCCAAGAACACTTTAATCTCACTGTGAAGCATGGAGGTGGACACATCATGCATTTGGGATGCTTTTCTACAAAGGAGACAGGACGGCTGCTCTTTATTAGGGAAAGGATGATTGGGGAAATACATGTTGAGATATTAGGGTAAAACCTTCTTTCCATTCGGTGAGAACACTGAGGGTGAACCATGGCTGGATCTTTCACCATATCCATGATCCCAAACACAAGGAAGTGCATGAAAAAGCATTTCATGGTTCTGGAATGAGGAATCTGTGGAGAGAGATAAAAGGCTGTGTTGTCCAGCAACAGCCCCAAAACAGCACAGCTCTTGAGAAGATCTCCATGGAAGAATGGACCAAAATAGCAGCCACAGTGTGTATGAACCTGATGGTGATCTCCTGAAAATGTTTGATCTCTGTCGTTGACAACCAGGGTTGCATTAAAAAGTTTAAATTGTTTTTTGTTGTTGACCAAATACTAACAGTATTTTCTGTACTATTAACATAATTTAAGGACTCCTCAGTGTGATTATCTCTCTCATAGTTAGTGTTACTGTGACAAACACTACAGACCAAACTCAACTTTAAGTGGGATGATTTGCAGAATCTGTGACTGACAAATACTTTGCTGCTCTACTGTGTTAGGGTACTGGAAAAAGCGTCTCAACTGCACTGAAGTCGTGTCTGCGGTTGCAGATTTTGCAGTTGAATTCTGCAGTTAATGAAGCTTTTCCCATATATGTTTTTTTTGTGATAATCATAAACTGAGGTCAAAATTGTACATCTTTAGTTTGATTTTTGCCTTCAAAGTTTTCTCTCATGATTTTAAATCTCTTTTTTTTTAAATCTCAGCTGGACTCTAGGTTGGCTTCCTCACTGTACATATTTAAATGAGATATATTTAAGTCAAATAAAGAGAAATCCTTTCTGGATGTGCTGCATTTAAAATTATATTTAAAAAAATCTTAGTTCTGATTAAAAATTAAATCCCTCATTATGATTACTTTACCTATTACACAACATTTTGTTTGAAAGAACAAAAAAAATCTAAATTTCAATAAAAGCAAGAGGATCTTTTTGTCCATAAAAGGAAATTCTTCAAGTGGAATACATAGGTAAAATATATCTATATTTGTTACCATAGTGGTAAGCTGTAAAATGCATGAAATGATTCGCTATTTGATGAATTATTTGGATCTGACCTGAAAATCAGACAAAAAGCTTTAAAAAAAAAGCAAAAAATTGAGGGAAATGGAACAGGAAGGAAGGAAGCACTTTTAGAGGGGAGGCTGGGGAGAAAGAAAGGGAGTGCATCTACAAGGGGGTATGAACTGAGAACAGGAAGGAGTGGATGAGAAAGATATAGGAAAAGAGTGAAAGAAAAACAGATTAAAGGAATAAAAGAGATTTGTCATTAAAAATAGACCAGAGAGGAAGCTAGAACACAGAGAAAAGGGGAAATTGGTTGTGGAGAAAAATAAAGCCTATAGAAAAGCAGTACTTTTAAAACCTAATCTTCTTGTTTTTTGTAATAAAAAATGTTTATTGAATCATTTAATCATGTCTTTTCCTGTTTTGGTTTCAAATTTTACTGCACATTTACTTAACACATGTCAGTTCACAATTATCTTTTAAAACTGACCTTATAGAAAAGAGTCCATTAACTGGCACACCGAAAGCGATCCGCACGGCAGAACAGTGGGCGTGGTCTGGCAGCAGCACAATTTGAGCGGTGTGGCTTGATTTGAGAATATAAAAGCTCAGAGAGTTTCACAATGTACAGCCAGCCCACCCGATGTGAGAAAGCACATCTGAAGGCTGCAATAAACTATAAATAGGCTTAAATGTTGAGGAAAATTGATTTTTTTTCAACAAGAGAAATTAGAAATTTCACACAGTAACAATTGTAAATCAATAAAGACACTCTAATCTTTAATTAGCTTTTTAAAATATTTTTGTCATAAATTTGCACCTGTCCATTTACTGAACCATTTATTTGAATCATGTAATATTAATGTAGCTTGAGCAAGCACTTTTCAGATCTGTAAGCTTCACAAAGACCTGTCACATCCTCCATCCTTTATCAGAACCAATCAGTTGTGTTGCCACACCAATGAAGACATTAAGATAAGAAAAGGAGAGACAGATGGTCATGTCTTCTGCTGCTGAAGGATGGAGGAAAGAATGGGAAGAGTGGAGGGGAATGCCAGAAAGTGCGGATGAGCAGTAGAACAGGACAACATATTAGCAGTCTACATGAAGTTGATACATTTTAGATTGTGTGTTAATGCTTGAAAAACACACATAGTACATGCCAGGTAATCCACTATTAGAGATTAGGATAAAAAAGCAGAGATAATTAGAGAAATATGAAAAAGTCTATCTTAATTGGATTGTTTGACAAAGTGTTCTTGGTGTGTCCAGAGATTTGCTTTGCTGAAAGGGTAGCATGTGATCAATTAGCAGTGGACAATTTGATTTCTCACATAAACAGAGTTTTATTTTTCCAGATTGAGAATAAAAGCCTTTCTTGCGCAGGTTTACCAGTTTTTAGTTTCAGAAATAGACACACAAACGTATCTACCAAGAATGGCCACACTTTTTGTGCCAGCTGCATATAATTATAATACATAATGTGTTTCAACCTCATGATATGGACTTCTACTGTATATTTTAGTGTTAAGAAGTCATTATCATTAATGTGTTTCACTAAGATTACTTTGAAAAGCCCTACTTAGTTTTGTATCTGGCATGCTCATTATTCCTTTTATACAAAGTCACATGGTCAAAAGCTCACCCAGAGGTGATTAGCTGAATATTAAAGTGCCTTAAATGATTCTATTCACTGAATTAAATGTGCTTTTTTAAATAAAAAGTTTTTGTCCTCCTAAAAGTCATGCAGGGGTCCTTTATGCTTTACTCTTCTCTTACCCGGTTGCTCTGAATTGCACTTTTTGTTGTTGTTTTCAAAGCAGTAGTGTTTATCCCCATGACTTTCACAGAGCCTATCAGCATGCTGGACCTACAGAAGAATCCAGGCTCATAAATCTACTTACATTCAAAAATTCCACGCTGGTTTAAGTGAATGTTAAAGCAGTATATTGTTGTGTTTGCAGAGATGTTGGTTTTTTTTTATTGCTAAATGTTGGGTTGAGCTGAGCTGGTTGGTTTAATGATTGGGTTCTTCATGCACTAATGACTGTTGAGACCAGACCAGATTGAAGGGAAATAAAATATAATAATAATAATAATAATAATAATAATAATAATAATAATAATAATAATAATAATAATAATAAAGGATACCCAGAAGCTAGAGTTCTTGGGTATATTAACTGCTCATTTCTCCTTGGTTACGTGGAGAGATAGCCCTTCAGCACTAGTTGATTAAAAACCACTCCAACAGTTTCTGTCTGCCGCCTTTCTCATAAAACTTTCCATTTTTATTCCATTGGTTTGGTTTTCTGTCTCATCAAAGTGTCACAAACTGAAGCTCAAATGCTGCAGTGTTTTGCATTTTAGATGAATGATTACTTTTCTCCAGAGAAACTGTAATCCCGAACTGAAACGCTCAAATGTTTGTTCAGTCAGTCACATTCATGGTACACAATTTATTTTTCCTGATGGGTTTAACGCGTTTCTTCTACTTTGTGTTTCTCCAGAGATTTCCCGTTGAGTGGAAAACATGAGGCCAGCTTGGATCATTTTGTTACTTCTGCTGGTAAGCTCTCACTTTTTAATTTACAGAGTGTACTACAAGATAAAGTTCTGACAGTCCTCACTTTATAAAGTGTGTACATTCGATACAGTGCAAACTGGATAAACGAGTAGTATGTGATCCATATTTGTCATCAAGAATGTCAATCTTTAATTGCTTTTCCCTGCTTGTTTATTTTTTAATTAGATGTGCTTGTTGGAATAATCAGAGAGATAAATGAACCAGGTGTTCACGTCTGTCTTTGCCACGTGGATTTTAACAAAGACGGTGTTCTCAATGCTGTGCTGTTTTAGTTGGTTCAATTATGCATCGTAAATCGTTTGCAGTTGAGAAATATGGTGGCCCTGAAGTGCAAATCACGCCAACAAATCACTCAATGCAAAAACTTATTAAAGATCACAATGACAATTTTAAAAAAGCAAAACAAATAATAAAAGACACATTACATTTTAGAAATCAACACACAATTCCACAAACCACAACACAATTCCAAAAGAAAAAAATTAAAATAAAAGTAAAGCGATTTCAGAATTCAAAATGAAATGTTAAAAAAATGAAACCAGAAATTTCTGGGTAAATTTAGGAAATGTATGTTTTCTGAAATCTTTTTTTTTTTTTACAGAAAAACAAAAAAGACATTTATTAAAAATAAAACATGATCCAATAATTGATATCCTACAAAACCATCCTTTTCTGGTTTCTTATTGTTTAGTTTTTTAATATTTCATTTTGTTTTCTGGAAATGTTTTCTTGCTTTCTAAAACTTTCCATATTTATTTTGTTTATTTTTTTTTTTAAATTATGTCTTGGTTTCTGGAATTTTGCTTTGATTTTTAAATGTAATGTTTTTTCAGTATTTGTTCTGCTTTTTTAATTGTCATTGTGATCTTTAATATGTTTTTGCGTTGAGTGATTTGTTCATGTGATTTGCACTTCATGGCCATTGTAAGAAGGGCTACCATTAGCATCAAAATTGTAGAAGTCAAAATGAGAAATGTGTATCCTAACACCACGAGCAGCAGGATTAATGACAAAAAAATAACAAAAAATGATTATCATGTTTGCAAAAAAGGTTTTTGTTCTTTATCATCTGACAAGAAAATAACCAGTGTAGGGGCTATGATCATTGATCCTGCATGAATGTGGATTAATTTCGCCATTACTCGCATTGCCGGAAGACTGATTGTTTTTAAATCCCATTTAATATATGGATCCAGACTTAAAACTGAGCCCATGAATCAAGTCAGGCTGCTGGAAAATGTTGCAGGTGTCTGCAGAGAGGCTCCCTAAAGACCAAAGGCTATACTGCAAAAACAAGCCCCTTAGAAATAAGTAGATCCGTCAGTAAAGAACATTTTGTTTTAATTTTAAAAATAGTTTTAAATTGGTGTTAGTCTAGATGCTGATTTAGTTTTCTAGTGCTCAGGCATGAGTGTGGTGCATAGGTGCATGAACAACAAAAGTCAAAATGTGCTTCAGTTAAGAGTTAAACACTTTGCAGCCTGAACTGCCTTCATTTTTACTAAGATTTCAATGGATGATGAAGTGTTTCTGAGGAAATTTTGTTTCCATTTAATCTGCAGAGCATTTAGGAGGTCAAGTACCAATGTGGGATAAAAAAACCTCCCTCACACTTTCCATTCCAGGTATCTCCAAAGGTGTTCAGTGAAGCTTACGAGATTTTGTGTCAGTCAGTCAAGTTCAATAAAGAGAAGTCTTTGAAATATTTGTCAAAACTCGACTGCTGAAAAAGGATTGTATACCTTAACGCTTTAACACCTGAGCTGTCGCCGGCGACACCTAAATATCTCACAATCTTTTACAAGATCAGTGATTACAAGATCGTACAGAGAAAAGAAGCTTTTAAGCTGTTATGCATGACAGTGCAACAAAATCAGTTCATTGCATAAGCTTTTCATTTTTTTAAGTGTTGCAAATCAGCGCAAAGCTACGGTGGCCGACAGGGCTAATACTACGTAAAAAAGAAACAACGCAACGGCATTACCCGAAGCACAACAAAATTACCCGCAACACAACGAGATAACCGCAGCAACAGCATAAACCACAGCACAAACTATTCGGTGCTCCTGAGAGCTACGATATTTGGACAAGATTAGGGTGTTTTCTTACTAGATAACCTAATTAAAAATATACGTTTGTCTAAAAATATAAATATACCCAGCTCTCCACATAATGACATCTACATCTAACGCTCTTTAAAGTGTTAAATTTACGAGAGAAAAAACTTTTTTTATCACATAAATTTATGACTTAAAATCTCGTAAATTTACGAGAAAAAGGTCATAGATAAACGAGGAAAAAACAGCAAAGTTTTTAGTTTATCTGAGCCTAGCTTGAAGATGAAATATGTGGAGCCTTTTGTGAAGCTTTGTTTCCAAATAGGTTTAAAAAACAAAGAGATTCTGAACCTTTTGGCGACTCAAAATCCGATTATTGTCAGTGGAGCCGGCTTTGCGGGGTTCGGTGGCGGTAAAGTGGAGTTTCATATGTAAAATAAGGAGCTCAGGGACACGTTTGGGTGTAGAGGACTGCTGCAGCCTTTATTCTCCTTTTTATTCACATAACCTGAAGTTCATTTGGCTCCTTACATCATGAACCTGTCATCTTAACACCAATGCGGAAGTAAACAGTGTTGCATACGCCCCCTCCTCCAGATGAAACGTCCCGTTTCAACATAAAACAGTAAAGATGGAGGAAAATATTATATTATATTTGCATTATAACGTTGAAAATGCCAAAAAATAAAAAGTGCTGCTCTTCAGACGGAAGCGTCACACAAACGAAGAGATCTGGTCTTTAATGGAGGAAGAAAGGATTGAAGTGGAAAGCTGCAGGGATACCAAAGACTTCATCAAGGGGCTGCAGAGATTCTGAAAACCAACCATCAAGAAATAAAACATTGATAAATCATGAATCAAACAAATGACCTTCCAAACATTTGGAACGTTATCAATAAACATTCAGTTTACCTGTTCAATTGAGTTTAGTCGGTCTACTCTGCTGCTGCGCGGCGTTCACCTGCTGCTCTGCATGCTTACCTCCACTCTCAGTTTTTTCTCATACATTTACGGTCTAAAATTTCTTAATTTCCCTTTCTTTTGGTGGCCCTAAAACTCTGTCATACCATTGTCATTGAAACAAGATTTTTTGTTTTCCGCCGGTAGGGAAAAAAAGTCCTCATTTCCGTTGTGCTGCGGTCTATGCTGTTGCTGCGGTTATGTCGTTGTGCTACGGGTAATGCCTTTGCGTTGTTTCTTTTGTATGTAGTGTGAGCCCTGTCGGCCACCGTACAAAGCTGCTTTTCTCCTCTACAATTTACCGAAAATATGTTAATTGTGTTAAGGGGTTACAGTTGTCAAAAGAATGTCAACTCTGGTCAAGCTCTGGTGTTAAAAGTGTTCAATAGAAACAGTCAATTTTTTGCCCTGACAACAGCCCGTACCATAATCCAACCTCCACCAAACTTCACAATTGGCACCATGCAGTCAAAGAAATGTGCTCCCAACAGCAGCCAAATTCGTTTTCCAGCCGTCTGTCCGCCAAATACAAACTGTCCTCATGAGGATGATTAAGACCGGGGATCATGTTTGTGCAGCTTTTTGGCTCCTTGTTCAGGAAATGTTTTGCATTATTTTTCCAGTTTCAACAACTTAGCTTGATTTGGAATAAACTGCTTTTGTCACAATTTAAATAGACTTGGAAAGCAACTGGACTGAGGGTGGGTGAAATTTCATGAGTTTGATTTGGCTTTGCGTTGCTTTCTTTGCATCAGCAGAAATGAGGAGTACGCTCTCAGCCCAGTGTGGGCAACTTTTACCTTTTGGTCGCACCTGCAGCATCGCCGACCAGCTGCTCGATTGGTCCAGACACAGACATCTCAGAATGTTCTGGTTGATTTATTGCGCAAAGGGCAATAGCAAATGTTTCTAGCAAAAAAACCAAGATGACATTTTCAGTCTGTAAGGAAGTTACATCAATGCAGCAATATGTAAGAGTCAGACTATCGGGAGATCCTTCCTTCACAAATTGACAGAAGTGGTTGTGATGTTACAGTTCAGCGTGCACACCATGCACCGCAGCGGTTGATGACCCCATGTTGTGACTGTACACAGTTTTCCATGTTCTGGCTGAGCTCATGTTGTTTCTAAATGCTTTAAGGTCAATGCCTCCTTTTAAGAGTTGTGGAACCCTGAGCAGGCTTGTTAGAACAAGCTGTCATCTTGTTATTGGGGCTTTCTGTTGTTATTAGACGGCAAAAATTGAATTCCAAGATAAAGATGTGTCTCGTTTTTTTTCTATCTTCTGTCAAATGGTAAATGGCGTATACTTATATAGCGCTTTTTCTACCAACAAGGCCCAAAGTGCTTTACAGTCAAAGACCCATTCACCCAGTCACACACACATTCACACATACAATGCAAAGCAGAACAGCAGAATAAAAAGAAATAATAAAAAACGAATTTTTATTACTTTTGTCTCCTAATCACTGTTCTTCCTGTTGCAGTTCTTCATTCAATCACTCAGTGTGGCTTTCCAGACAAATGTTTATGCCTGCTACACATGCAGCATGCTTCTCTGTCTTGTGTTTCTGTGTCTGTATCGCTGCTTGACCCTGTCATGTAAAATCAAGAAGAATTAGTGCATGAGATACACGAGGAGGAGGCTTCGGCTCCACAAGCTCAGAGGAAAAGCGACTTTCTTTCCCTCCAGCTCACATGTTGATCTTGGTGGTGGCCTGGTGGTCGTATGTATGACGTCATTTACTTCGATGCTTGGAGTGACATCATATGTACGGCTGCTAAACTGCTACATGGGACATCAGCATTCAGGCTAAAGTCGTGCTTTATGTTTTGTCTGTCGCACACTGTTATAAAACAGGTAAGATTTACTTGGGTTGATGCAAAGAGGCAAGAAAATGTGGATTTCCCTACAATTCTGATGAGACTTGTGGACCCAATTTGGTTAGAAATTACTTAAAATGTCTTAAATGATTTATTAAATCTTACTGAAAGAGCTAAACACCACAAGATTCTTATTTATCCTCATCCTTCACTGAGCAGCATGATCAGAATTAGTATTTCACGCAGCAGTCTTTCATTTAAATGCTTTATCCAAATACAAACAATAGAGCTTAGATAAGATTCATTTGCAGAAAACCAAATCTCCTACTCACTGTAATGAGGTATTTGCATGGAGGATGACTTGCATCTAAAAGGCGAGTAAAATCATGAGCAGATCAGCTTTGAAGATCTAAAACCTTCTCGCACAAAGAAGATGCACTTTAGGGCATAAAAAATTCAGACATTTTATGCTCACATTACCACAGACATAATGAAATGGCTATGAAGTCCTACATTATGACCAACCAGATGAGCTGTGATCCTCTAATCTGCACTCATTAATGCGTGAGCATATTTGCCAAGTTGAGCATGAGCTGAGTGCGTTTGTTTTCCTTCTCCTCTCGACTCTGATGCCCTCTTTTCTTCTCCACAGCACAGGGTGGAGGCAGGCACCAAGCCAATGTCAGGCCCATCACTCAGTCCTGAAGTGAGCACTATCAGGGGACATAGAGAGCAGGCGCTGAGCCGTGGTCGTTACAAATGTCTCGAGCTGTCCAAGAAAAACCACCCAGAAAACCAAACTGGTGAGATGCTTCTGGGGGCTGAATCAAACCTCTGAGGGAGTGTCCCAAGTGTGGAAACACAGCAATATTGTCACGAGCTGCTGACAGTGGTAGAACTTCCAACCATTTTCCAAGAACATGTGACCTGAGAGTGTTTTTTTGGGTAGACGCTGTAACTGTAGAAATGATTGTCTTCAGGCAACACACGTCTGAAGACACAGATGAAGTGGGTTGCTAATTATAGTCGTTAAACATTCCTCTTTTTTTCCTCTCTCGAGGTATCTTCTGTGCTCATATGTGGGATGGTTTGCTGTGCTGGGATGAGACACCAGCTGGGACGGCTATTACACAAAACTGTCCAGATCACACTGACCTGAATGCAACTGGTAAGACAGTTTTGCACTTTTCATTAGAGTAGAACAACCAGCTGGCTGAACTAAGACCTGCAGGAGATTGGTTTCTGGATAACTCGTTGTTTTTTCTTTTCCATCCCTGGGAAATGATTCAAACTTGTATCTGTGTGTGTGAGACCAGAGGAGAAAGTTTGCTTAAGATGTGGCCCTCTCCAGTCTCAGTCCCTTAGTATTTACTGTTGTTGAGCTAGCTGACATTTAAAGTTTACAGACTGGATCAGCTCTTTAGCTCCAATCGTCTGCCTCTGATTGTTTACATATTTTACCAGATCCAACTTTTAGATTTTATAGCAACTTTTTACGAACCAGTATGACTCTTACCAGGAACTTGTAACTTGCATTATTTAAAGCAGAATCTCTGTTTATAACTCCGCAGTCTTAAACAAAGTTGCTCCATTGTCTGGGTGAATACTCTATTCTGATTGGCTGTAGGGTGATTATCAACACCTAAAAAAGAAGTTCCGGTCACATAGCCTTAATGTTCTTTAAACTGTGCTGGCCTAAACAGCAGTTTGAACAGCAAAAACCTGGAATAAAGGTGGACAGACGTCAGTCCACAGTTTATCTCAACAGCAAGACAGTAGAAAAGTTTTCTGTCCTTCACTATGATGGACATGCCAGTTTCTCTGTCAAATATTATCATCGTTTATTGCCTGTAATTTGAAATAATTCGCTGTAGGTCTTTCTGTCTTGCTAATTATAGCTCGATAAAGATTCAATTGGTGTTTATAAATGATTTTATTGATAAGTAATGAAGGAGATTGTTTGCATGTTGATTCACCTTTTAATAACCAGAGGTATAATGGATGTTTCTTACAATCAAAGCAATCTAGGAAAATACTTGATGACTTTGTTTCTTTGAAACAACATTTTTATTCATCGTCTGGACAAAAATAGGCGCTTAGAAGTGACGTTTAATATACAGTAAATACCACTTTTCTCCGCTGGTTGGGGCAGAGCAAGCTGCAGGTTACCATGACAACGTGTCCCACCATGTATCTAATATTCGGCTTCTTGTGAAGAACAATTTAAATGTAAACAAATAAAAACAAGATTGAAGTACTAACACATGATTTCATAATCATTTCCTTTGTAAGTGACCATGGTATAAGTCGAATAATGCCAGACAACTATTAGAAATGAATGGACTTTGCAGAAGCAACCGTCAGACGTGAACAGGTCATCCATTACTTTCTTATAAAGGACATCTCGTCGGGTTTATCCGTTACTTATGTTTTGGGTTATCTGACAAACAACATTGTTAGACCTTTGGTCTGATGCATGAAGTAACTGTTTCTGTCCTTCAGTTTTGGTTGGGAGCTGAGTGTTCAGTTCAGACTTTGTCAATGTAAAGGTTTTTACCTGGAGATGTTATGTTAAGAGTGGTTCGTGTCTACACATCTTTACACATGGAGGACTATAATTCTGCCTTTGGGTCTCAATACTTTGGCGTTTACACAAGCTACAATCTGCTGCCTATTGACAAAGCCATCATTCAAACCAATTCCACTGGGAGATGAAAGAGCCTTTCAGTTACAGGTCTGCATGGTTCCCACCTTAAGACCTTAAAGGCCTCTGTTTCTTTTTTCCAAACACTCCAGTCTGCACACCTTTTTTTCCTTTTTTCTTTTTGTGAAACACGCCAGCTCCAGGAAATGTGCAGCAGGTAGAGCAGGGATACAACCTCAACAACTGTGTCTGAAAACCCTGGGGTCAGGACCATTTCAGAGATTTCAAATATGTTAGTTTGGTTTATCTTCCCAGCTGTCGAATTCCTGTTAAGTGAGGGTTTCACCTCAGCACAGTTCTCAATTATTTCTATCGTTACAGTTTATACTAGAGCTTTTGTTTGTACTTCTTATGCAATACATTAGACTTTATGACTTTCTTAGCACGTATTTTTAGACACAGGTTTTATGTGCACTAACACAGTTTGACCAACTAGAATTATGGTGCATCATTTCAGTCAGATAAACATACTTTTTTATGTAAGAACAGACTTGACTTCTTTACAAAGACCATTTATTACAACAAAAAGTACTGAAAATTGATTAAAAAACAAATGATTTGACAAAGGAATATTTGTGAACTGAATATTGCTTTGTGAACTTTGTGAACTGGAGTGAGAGCAATCACCTGTGCTGAAGTACCAGCAAGACCAAATAGACGGTGATTGACTTCTGAAGATGAAGAACGGTGCTCCACACACAGGTGAAAGTCCAGGGAAGTGACATTGACATGGTCGCCAGTTACAAGTACCTGTGTGTTTACCTCAACAACAAACTGGACTCGTCCCACAACACTGATGACCTGACCTGTAGTGTGCAGACATCTGTCTTTTCTTACACTGTTGTCTGCTGGGGAGCGAGCAGCACGCACCGGGACAAGAAGAGACTGAATAATCTGGTCAGGAGGGACAGCTTTGTCCTGGGCTGCTTGCTGGACTCTGTGGAGAAGGTGGGTGAGGAGGAGATGTTGACCGAGCTCAGATCCATCATGGACAACAGCTAAGAAGTTCCTTCAGCGGCAGACTCAGACACCCACAATGTGGAAATGAGCGCTACAGCAGGTCTTTTAATCCCAGCACCATCAGACTGCAAAACTCATCTGTATGACCAGCCCAGGACAAAATCTGCATAAAATTTGAAAAATCATTTATGTATCTATTTACTTATTAGTTTGTTTGATCCAATATCTACTGGGCTGTAATTGTACCATCACTTGTTTTTTTTCTTTGAGTTGCCATGATGAGTGAGTTTCTGCCTGTGAGATAAATACATTTCAGTTCCATTAAAAACTAATTTTCTTTTCAAGTAAATGAAAGAACATTTAATGACAGTTTTTTTTTTTACATAAAATAATCTACAGGGGTCTGATACTCTAAAACTGTTTAGGTCTTTGCAGCAAGATTTCCATTAATTATGTATTATACTCAAAGTCCCAATCTGATCATCTTTTGATTCATTTGAAAAGTGTTACCAATGGTCTTTTAATTATGATTAAGCTGGTTTTGCCAATATAAAAAAAAGCTGAGTTGTTTTCTAGGACAGTTTCTTGAGAGCGGCAGTGGTTCATTAGAAATTTGCCTCAGAGTTGTGGACGGTACTGTTCCCATCATCCATCTGGTGACACTATCTTCAGCCCCTCACCCTCCCAACTTAACATTATCCGTGCAACGAGGAGGAAAATGAAGACGTACATGGATCTAGTCGTCTACAAGTGGATGTATCAACATGGGAGAACATCGGAGAAGGGACGTTCTGGCTTGTGACATATTGTCACAAATGCAATTTTAAGATTAATTTGATATAAAGATAAATTATCTTTATATATGTCCTTAAGACATGAGAAAAATGCTCCAATAACATGTTAAAAACACCAAAAACAATTTCCATTGAGTGGGTCTTTAAGTTTATCATCAACAGTTTGTAAATTTTGACAAAATCTCTGCAATTTCATCATGTTTTAATTGTCCAAGGCATAATTAATGTGCTAATTATATTACAAATGTGTTTATGATTTTTTTTTATTTGCTGTGTGTTTGTATGCTCAGACAATGAGATTTAAGCCTAAAATGCCTGTCCTGATAATATTAATGATAATGTAATATTAGCATAAATTATCCTAATTTTCCTAAGAGACAGCAAAAGCCTCACTTAAAGGAGAATCAGTCATTTAGTTTAGTTTGGTTTATTTACGTTGCAAATTCAAAACTGAGTCAAGTCAAAATGCAAAAGATCAAAGTAAGCGAAAATAAATTATATCCATTTCATTCCAAATTCTGCGTGGAAAATGTACAACACACCACAAAAACATGCAGCAAAACGCATGGATAAAATATGAGGTGTAATAAACAAACATCCACCGTGTGGATTGCAAATCAATTTTCATTTCCTGCTTTGAATAAACGAACGCTTTGTATTACATTGAGAATATATGACATGGCAATTTTTGCTATTATTGAAAAGGAAAAGCTGAAGCCTCATTTGTAGTTGTGAGTTGCGTTCCAGTCCGGCATTAGTGTGCCTTAAGGTGCAGCTGAAGTGCTGGCATGGCCTCAGATTCTCTAAGAAACCCCAGATGTTTTCCTAAACGCCAGAGGAGGATTTCACACCAAAGCTCGTAAACAGTAAAGAATAATACATAATCTCCCAGGGGGGGAAAAAAGCAAATTGTGTTCTACAATTCAAAATAGAGACAGAATTTTTGTTTTAATAATTTAAATTGACTTTAGTTTTTTTTTTTTATATGTGAGAGAAAAGCAAAACTCAGGGACGTCTGGCTGAAGCTTTCCAGAGTCAAGTAATGTCAGATTGGGGAAATGCATTTTGATTAAGAAAGAGGTTGAAGATGGAGAAAAGAAGAAAAAATGGCTAAAGGAGACCTGGAAGCAGAAGCAGAGAGATGGATGAGGAGTGAGAGTATAAATCAAGAGGCAGAAAGGACGTTTTTGTAAGAAATTGCTCTTGAAATACCTGAGTTAGTCCCCCTATGGGTTCTTAAAAGCAGATGCTGTGGGTATGAAAGGTTGTACAGTTGGAGGGGGGTTTAAGGAGCTGATGAACTGCCAGAAAATATTACTCTAATTGTTGATGATGTGATGTCCTTATAAGTTCAGCAATGGATCTCATGTGCATGAGGTTTTAAGGTTGACATTTTGAGAATATGATGTAGCTACCATCTAAAGATTAAACAAAATCAAACTATTTATTCAATGGTAACATGTTAACATTGAAAACCCTGACATGACAATAACATGGATGTGAAAGTGAGGTTTGGGGGATATGCTCTGTTTATCTGTTACTTTTTCACCACAGAAGAGGTGACCAGATATTGCAATGAAAGGGGTAACTGGGTCCAGACTGGCTCCACCTGTCAGGCAGCTTTAGAAGACAAATTGGAGGTATTTTTTATTAGGTGTTTGTCTGAAATGAATGGAAAAACGATACAGCTTCCATCATAAACTAACCAAAACGCTGTCTTCCCAAAGGAAAGAATTTTTGTCAGAGGTGCCACAGAAGAGCAGAACGTTGAGGATGCAGGAGTTCGAACGAAAATGATCATCCTGGAAAAGAAGAAGACATGCCTTGAGAAAATGAAGAACGATCCGCCTCATAACAAGTCAGGTACAGAAACTTATGAGGTGAGCTGTACATTGACTTAAAATTAAACTGGAATCTGCTGACGCACAAATGCTTTTCAGGATGAACACAGCTCATGGCTTTAATGAGACCTAACAGTCCGAAAACTCATTCATTTTGTGTCATGCCACATGCCCCTAAACCTGTATTGTTTTGTGCAGGCCTGCACTGCGGTCGTAGCTGGGACGGCTGGTTGTGTTGGGACGACACCCCAGCTGGTGCCTATGCATTTCAGAACTGCCCTGATTATTATTCGGACCTTAAACCCACTGGTGAGTCCTGATAGATGTTGTTCTTTAAGACTATACATAATAACTATATTTTTGTTAAGACATGTTTTTTTTATCCTGATATCTAGAGAAGGCAGCTAAATATTGTGGTGAAGATGGACAGTGGTTCCGGCACCCAAAGAGCAATATGACCTGGACCAACTACACGCTGTGTATTGGCAACAACGACAGGTTGAGGGTAAAGTTCTGCATTATTTATGCCAAAACAGTCCATCAGAAGGATGATAGACCATGGAGGTTGGAGTTATCTAGTTCTAGCAGCGGGGTTGGACGCTTGAACGCTCTTATCTCGTGAACGGTCGTAACTTGGCACACAGTCTGATTTTTCCTTCAGAGTTATTGTAGGGGTCACATCGTTAGACATACCAGACAGAACAGAAAAACATTAACTTGTACCACAGAAATCCCTCTTAGACCCCTCTTAAGACTCTTAAAAAGTGGGTCTGTTATTCTTCCTTGCTGCAACATCTGCAGGTATGTTTTTCCTCTCTTTGCTGTGTGAAGTATGTGTCTGGACTGTAACCCTTGCCCGGGTATGTGCAGCCGATGACAGCTCAAAGCCTTAAGGTCTTTAAGAACCAGAATCAGTTCAAACAATGACGTGTGCGATCTGTTGAGGGGCTTTTACACGTTTGTGTTCAAGAACATGATTGTTGTATTATTTTGTAATCCTCAGATTTCTCTGTCTTGCTCTCATGCTCTATTCAGGTTCAGCTCCAAAATAATACCATGCTTCCTGCAGAGGAATAAAACCATCCAGCTTTACTGTAATACTGCATTCTTGGCATTCTAAGTTAAAACCTGACACTTTTTAAATTCTCTGTCTTTTTCCTCCTATTTTTTTTTCCTTGTCCTCGATATGAACCTATATTTTTTTCAATCATTTTACAATTAAAATATTAACAAAGTGATTTATATAAAGTTGTGTTAATGTTGCAACTTGAACCCTGGTTGTGAGGCTTTGCCTTTTAGTAGAGATGTTTTGGACCAGTTCCACCCACAGCAAGCCTTGGCTTTGACCCAAACTTGTTGGGACTGTAACTGGGTTAGAAATGACACTGTGTCCCTTGAAAGATCTGGAACTGTTTGCTTTGAGTTCTGAGGATCTCTGTCTAAACGGTTGCGCCAACAGTCCAGCTTTAAAACTGGAGAAAGAGGACAAACCTCTCCAACCTTTGACAAGGCATCCCCAGGCAGCTGCAGGTACAGAAGCAAAGTGCTTTAGCCCTTCACCATCGGGGATGTCTTCAATAATAAATAACACACTCCCTTTGACATACTCTTATTCTTCAAACGTTCATGCAATCAGTGTGAATCAGCATTGCATTGAGATCAACACAGTTGGCAGAAATTTTGTTCTTTTAACATTTTCTTGTGGGATTTTTCTGATGATGGAGAAAATTGGGATTAAAAAGTATTTCTTTATTCAAATCATTGTGAATCAGGAGCAGACAAAAAATATAATGTTAGAAAAAGATCGTATTTGTGGCATAGAAAGTATGCTGGGTGGGCCACAAGGTCCCTGCTGCACTCCATTCTGATGCATCCATTTACATACAAATAGATCCATGAACGATTTGTTTTCTTCATCAGAGCTGAAATCTGACTTTAAACTTTACAGCTAGATAGCTCTGATATTGCTCCCCATTTTTGTTGTACCAGTAATGTTGGGGGTATGAGGGGCTGTAAGCTGGTGGGAGAGCATGTAAGCAGATCAAAAGATGATTGGAGACTTTAAGATTGACACTATAAAGAGATTCGTTTGAGCCTCATAGTTATCAGTGTTTGTGTTGTTGATTTCATCATATCCAGGTAGTTGCCCAGTTTTCCAGAGACCCTGAGGTGGAGCCCACCAACGAACCAACTGCTTCTCCTGAGGATAATCAGAAGGAAAAGGAGTTAGTCCGGAAAAAAATTCTAGACAACCAGTATAAATGCTTTGAGAAAATGCATCGAGATCCACCTTATAACAAATCAGGTATCTGTCCGTCATTCTGGACTTTTTTCCTCATTGCTCTCTAAATGCTGAGCTACATTTTTCTGTCCTGACTCAGGCCCGTTTTGCAGTCGGAACTGGGATGGCTGGCTGTGCTGGGAGGATACACCAGCGGGAACATTCGCTGCCCAGAACTGCCCTAATTATTTTGATGACTTTGACCCAACGGGTAAGCTGCGAAACTGAAGGATCTGTCTCCCCTGAAGATCCTCTGATTTTGAGCGAACAGATTTATGGCTGAATTTCAGAGAAAGCAACCAAATACTGCGGGGAGGATGGGCAGTGGTTTCGCCACCCGGATACCAACAGGACCTGGTCCAACTACACACTCTGCAATGAAAACACTAAGGCGAAGCTGAAGGTAATTTATAATGAAAAAAAGTTTCCAGCATACTAAATCTGCTGCATGGTTGCTTCTATGAGATGAGTCAGCAGAATAGTTTCTTTTGTGCTGCAGGGGCTCTCGCCTTTGGAGTTTGGTCAGAGCAGATTAAATGTAGTTTTTCAAGGCAAATACTTCCCAGAGATGGAGTATTCTTTGGAATCGATTTGCGAGAAATGCTGGGATATTTACAGAAAAGAAAGATTAGAATCTAAATTGCCAAAAAGTCACAGAGTGCCTGCTTTTATCAGCTTTTTTATATTTATTTACTTTATTTTTTAAGGTGAATGCTTATCTCAGTTGCAGGGCAGCCAGGCGAATAGAGGATTGTTTGTCTAGACAAACAGACTTAGTTATTGGAACAGAACAATCAAACTATACTGAGCTTCATGTCCCTCAGGCTACACAGGGGAGTGTCTGAGCTAACACCACTGTGTGGCCAGTGTCACACTTTAACTGTCTTCTTATCACCAACAGCAACAGGCTCAAATAACAAACCACAAACAGAAAATCATCACCTAGAGAAGCCAGAATTTCACCCTTCAGATGGAAATGAGCAATGAAGTAGTTTGATGTACATTACCGTAAAAAGATTTAAAGGATAAATATGTATTTTTACGTTATTTAAACTGTCCTCTTAGCATGGACTTTTGCATGTTCTCCCCATTGACTGTATACAAGATTTGGATTGAGTGAGTGTGATGTCACCCATAGAAAATCACTTACTGTTAGCTCAAATCAAATGAAGTTATTTCTGTGTCATTCTTTGCAAGATATGGACACCAACATTTTGGAGCCAGACACATCAGTAAGCAGTGATTGGTCTGAGTCAACATTTCCATGGCTACAAGCCAATCAGGAGTGAGCTTGTTGGAACTACACACCCCTTCCACTTAAAAGTGGGCTGGGAAGAATATACTCAAACATTCTGAACGTTCCACGTGAGACAACATACTTTTATTGAGGCATCCTATTGGTCATTTTATTAAATAACTTAAACTACAGAAGAAAAATATCATCCAAAAATTAGGATTATCAAGAACATGTAAAAAAAAAAGTATCAGAGAAAGAATGGTCATTCTGACAAATATAATGACTCAGTTATAGCTGAGGTGCAGACAAGCTCTGATGGAAAGAAAAAAGAAGAGCAACATCTCCGTCAAGCCCTCCAAACCTGTGGATATCCCAACTGGCCATTCACCAGATCCCAACATACAAAAAAACAAGACAAGAGGGAACAAGAGTCGAAAGGGAACAGTATTTCAATTCCTTGTATCTCAGGCTTGTCCAAAAATCTAAAAAGGATTTTCAGGCAACATAACATCCCAGTTCATCTCAAACCAGTTAATACTCTCAGACAAAACTGGTTCATCCAAAGGACAAAATTCCCAGCTACAAACAGAGTAATGTTGTGTACTCTATCCACTGCAAAGAGAACTGCAAGGAACAGTATATAGAAGAAACCAAACAACCTCTACACAAACGGCTTTACCAACATCGCAGAGCCAACCCAAGTGGACAGTACATCTCCACCTGAAGGCCACAAACCACTTGTTCGAGGACAGTGAAGTCCAAATTCTAGCCAGAGAGAAAGGATGGTTTGAGCGAGGAGTGAAAGAAGCCATCTGTGTCAAGAAGGATAAACCTTCTCTTAATAAGAATGGTGGTCTCAGGCTATTCTTCCATCCATCTATGGCAGTGTTCTGAAACCCAAACAAGCCGAACCAGATCCACCTGGGTCGTTAACAGCTGAAAGAGATGACCAGTTTGGGGAGGGAGTCGCTGGCTCCCCAACAACCCCCAGCTGAGGACAAAGGACTCTTAACGACCCGAAACCATGAGGCTAAGTTGACAATACCATCCAGTTTCAGGTCTGACTCCTCCACCATGAGCGCATATAGACCAGCTCTTCGACCAGCTAATTCAGAATTGACAAAGCCTCTTGGATAAGAGGTGAAACGTCTTCTAACTTTAAAAACTAAGTCCAGATGGCAACCCCTAAACCTACTACAATAAGCTACAGCTGTTTATTTCTCTATCGAAGTCTATGGGATTTTGGCTTCTTGGAGCCATCAGATACTTCCTGTTTTGAACACGAGGGAAATAAGGTCACTTAGTCCAGTTCTTGTACACAGTCAATAGTTCTCCTTGTGGGTTTTCTGCCGGCTCTCTAGCTTCCTCTCACACTCCAAAAACATGCTTCACAGGTTACCGTGAGACTATTAATATGTATTGTGTTGAACTGGCAAACTGTCAGTATTACCTGCGGTACGGTATTACCTGCCCTTAAATTGGTTAGGATAGGCTCCAGCATCGCTGTGACGCTGACCAGGAACAGACTACTGGAAAATGGATGAATGCAAATTTTGATATTCATTTGCATTAATCAAATCAATATTTCATGAAAGAAAATGCATGAAAAGGTCTTTGTCAATGTAGCCAAAGTCCTAACAAGCAGTCAGAATTATTGCAGAGTCAAGCATTACAAACCCAAAAAGTTTGAGACACAAACAAAAAAAGAAATCTGGTCATCGCCTTGTGAAGAGTCAAATGTTTTTGAAGTATCCAATTTCAGGAGGTTGGGATTTTATAGCAGCATACCGGCATAGTATCAGTGAGTCTAGCCTAAAAACCAAACACCTCTCTGCTTAACATTCAGCATTAACAGTAAAAAAAAGAAGTCTTGAGAAACATAACTTTGAGGTTAATGCAAACAGGTAATGTGTCTGAAGCCAGAAGGAAGGATGACACCCACAACCAGTCGGTCTGCAGTCAAATCTGCTAAATGTTGAGCAAAATAAAAGTCCTCATCAACTCAGAATTTGATAGATATTCACAGACTAGCATTAGTAATCTGATTAAATGAGGACTGACTGATCAATGCAATAAATTTATGAATTAATTAGAGCTTCAAACATTTCCATTCAACTTGGAAGGCATCAAAAACTAAAGAAATCTCGGGACTTTCGCCAAAAATCAACCAGAAGAGCAGCAGCATGAACATTCATTACAAAGCCCAATTTCAGGTCACCGCTAAACTCACTAAATGGGTGACTAATCAAAATTTATGATCAAGCCCCAGACTTGAGTCACCATATGAGGTGTGCAGCGCTTTAAAGAAGTGCTGTTTTCACTGATGTGAAAGCATTTTTTTTTTTTTTTGCAGGGAGCTGCAAATAAAATAAACGTTGTTCTGTCAGCACATAATTTTTATTCCTAAAACTTGCTTTGTTAAGAAAACAGACACTGAGTTCACACATTCAGTGCCACCTCATTTCTTTCACACAAATAGCTGAAAATAAATCAAGCTTGAAGAAATAAATGCTATTTTCTTCCAATGACTTCAACGAAATGAAATAATTTCCAAATTTGTTTGTTGCTGCATTTTCTAATCTTTGTGGCATTTTCCAACAAAAGTAGCAGTTTTATTTGTTATGTTGCATCTTTAATGTGTTCCAATGGGGATGTATCCCGGTTGCAAAGACTAGAGGTCAAAGCAGCACTGGATCCACATAGAGGACTTTTGGTTTCCCCAACAGCTCCTTTAATGAGAGCTTCGCCTCGTTTCCTTATGGTCCAGCCTTTTGAAAACAGCCAGACAAAATGCAGCTCATGAGTGGGATGAGGGATAAAGGATAAAAATGATACTTTCACATTATACAGGCCACCTTGTCAACCTAAGTGAAACATATGAGAGCTGTGGCTGTAATGAGGACAGCAGGACATGCTCAAGGGCATGAAGGGTGGTGCATGTTCCCTCTTAGGACAAGTGTCAACAAGTATAGTTTATTTAAAAAAAGAAAAGAAAAAAAATTAAGTTTGTTTCTTTTTTGACTGTTCTGTTTTAGCTGCTTTATCGTTAGTAAATCTGTTTTTCCATTTATCAGTTTGCAGGTCAACTTGTCCAAACTGAAAAAAACATTTTTTTACAGTTAATCTGGTTTTTTACGTTTTGTCTTTTTCTGGCAGTCCGCCTACATCCTGTTCTACATGGCAATTGTCGGCCACGCTTTGTCCATTGCCTCCCTGCTTATCTCTCTGGCCATCTTCTTCTACTTTAGGTAATGGATTCGCTTTCATCTTCATGTCTTGCATAAATGATGCAATCACAGTTAATTATTTGGCTTTTTTGTCCTTCAAGAGTCAGTCCTGGTTACTGTCAATACAGAGCTGACAGGCCCATGGATGGCGCTTGCTCAACAAAAGGGGTGCTCTTATCTTTGCAGGATTTCCAGTCAGCAAATCTTTTGTAGTACCTCTGTGCAAACAAGAACGCCTGAATTTGGTATAAACAGATGACTTCAAGAAACTCTTGAAGACCCACTCCAATGGAAAATCATGTTTTTGTAGCATTTTTCTGATGATGGAGGACATAAATTAATTGCATTTCTGAGTATTTCTTTGCTCAAATTGTTGTAAAATCAGAAGCAGATGAAAGAACACGGTTTGAAATGGATTGTATTTGTTGTGTAAAAGAAACCCTGGGCGAGTCACAAACTCCCTGCTCTGCTCCATTCGAATGGATCCGCTTGTAGACAATGATCTACTGTATGTCGCCATTTTTGTTGCATTGGTAATGTTATGTTGAGGGTGTGAGACAGTGTAAGCTAGTAGGAGAGCATGTAAACATATGGGTAATGTGAAGGGGGTGGGTGTTACTCAGCGTCAAACTATGTCCTAGAAAGCTACACAGTTTTTTTTTTGTGGCTAAAACAGCACATAAATCATTGAAAGACCACTGGGAGGCTTTTACTATAACTCTAAAGGTAATCCTTTTTTCAATGGAGAGTTGCAAAGTGGAATGCTGCAAATGTAAATTATTCTGAATTGCGGAAATATTTCGAAAGGAAAGGTCTGTTTATTGTACAAACTTAATAGTACTTCAGGTACTACTTATATTTTAAAATATTGTTATTTAAATAAAGAAGACATCTGCCAGAAGGTGTGGAACATTTAGAAATGACACCTCACTGGCTGTGTTATTGCTGGGGTTGTAAATTTTCATGTGGCGAATCCAGCCCTCCTGAAGGCAGCTGCTCTCTAGAACAGATCTTGTAAGAGACCATCAGTGAAGCTGCAAAGTTTTATAGCCTCTCGTAAAATAAAAAGCTGCGCTCATGACAGGTGCGCAACCACAGAGACTGTGACCCCTGAAAACCAAATCAGTGACGCAGCAAAACAGCTGACTGTTCATGAGAAACGACTTTTTAGGTTAACGTTTCCGAACAATATTCAAGTAATTGTCTAGAATATGTTTGTTTAACCAAAGCACAGTGTTATAGTAGTCATAACATTTATGAGATTGACAAATTCATTTTTTCTCATGCGGGCCAGATGGGAAGCTTACAATGGTATGTGATGGTGTATAGCTGCACCAATCGATTATTTACAACTTCAAATCGGCACTGCCAAGAGTCCCAGACAAAAATACTCAGGTTTCCTGTGGAAAAACGGCGGCTAGATGCCTGATCCAAAGACACCAGGACTCAGACAGTCTAAAAACCCTTCATTCTGTTTTGTGTTATCTCTCAATAGATGGAAACAATTAAAATGTGCCTACATTTGCAAAAGTTTCTGCAATTTATCAATGACTTGGAAAATAGCATGGACATTTATAATTTTGAAAATGGCTAATTTTTTCACTTTACATTGGTTTTAAAGAATCTACACATTTTACTTTCATATATTTGTTGTAATGGGTCAAATTTTATTAACACGTTTTATTTACTGGTATGTTTAAACACTTTATGACTTTTTTTTAATTCCACCTGTGAAAGTAATACTTGACCCATTCTATGGAAGACTGACATAAACTCGGTTTTACAGTTATCTTCCACAAGTTGCTGTAAAACAATATTTGAGACAATATTTAAAATGTGAAATATGACACAAAGTTGTATAAAGTGTTAGTTTTAAAGTTCAAACCATTTGATTTACATGTTCATTGGAAAACCACTTTGGCTTCAGACTCTATCAGAGAGATGGAAACACGGGCGTCAGATTCAGACTCAGCTTTCACTGCGGGAGTTGAAGCAGAGACTTTCTCTATGATCTCATGAACTCAAACATTTATTTAATTTGTTTTATATTTACATCATGACAGCAATATGTCAAAACATTGCTGTTTATCTTTCTTTAAATTACTTCTTTTTTCATGTATTTTACTTTTCAAGTTGGAAAAATGTATAAAGTAAAATGTTTTGTTTGTTTTGTTGATAAGCATTATCAATAAAAGTAGTAGTGCCGTTAAAACCTTAATTGATACCCATGCCTAATGCCATGTCATGTGGAGTTCCTCAGGGCTCAGTTCTTGCACCCCTGCATTTTAAATATAGATGCTTTCTCTGAATTAGACCAAGAAGACATAAATAGTTGTGCGAATGACACTTAATGTTACGCAACTCTGTCACCAAACCAGCACAATCCATTAGACTTTCCGCTGCTCCTTACTTCACCTGAATCCTGGATCTGTTTTATGTCTTCATATGTTAGAAATGTCTTTTTATTTGAAACATGTTATTAAAAAACAGCTACTGAATGCTTTTTATTTGTTAAAACAGTAAAAAAAAAATGCATTAGAAATTAAAGACAATTATAAATAAGATGGAGTTTTTGGGAGTAATATATTGCCTAAATCCCAATACTTGCCACTGCTTTTGTTTTATTGAGTGACATAATAGTTTGTTGATTCATGCAGGTTGTTTTATTTTTTTATTTTTTTTTATATTGGCCATGTGGCCTAAAACGATAATGCACTCCAAACATTTGTTGCAACTTTTTTCTGGTGTTTTCAGGATTTACTTGTAGATTTATCGCAGCTGTTGTATCTATTTTATGATTAGTGAACCATAAATAATAATAGTGTATTTTGGCCTACAGGAGTCTGAGCTGCCAGAGGATCACGCTCCACAAGAACCTTTTCTTCTCCTATGTGCTTAATTCTGCCCTCACTATTATCTATCTTGTAACTGTGGTCAACAATCCTGAAGTGGTGGCCAGAAATCCAGTAAGTACAAATTTACCACCAAGACAATTTTTGTCTGTTTGGTTTAAATAAATGAGATTTTTATGTAAAAAAAAAAAAGAAAAGAAAGAAGGCCTTTTAAAGGCCAAGTGCTCCGTAATGTCTTTTAGTTCTGAGAAGCCATTTCATTTCTAAATGGCAAGACTTCTCCTTTCACTTTAAATCCGACGTTAGCAGAACTGCAGTGTAGCAATGATGCACACAGCTGATACATGAAGGTTTTATTAAAAACAAAGCTGATACTCTGCAGAAACAGACAATCCAATACAAGTGCTACTCAAGAATTTTCCAGATTGCTTATATAATGCAGAGCTAATTTATAACAAGTGCTATTAACATGAAATATAATGAGAATAACTACGAACAGATGTCTACACAAAATTGTATGATCTGTTTCTCTGTAAATCTCTGAAACACAGTGGTAGGCTGAACACCTGGCAGATTTATTATTCCTTTAGCAATAAACCAAAATAAAACAAAATACACATCTTTCTTTAAAAAAAAAACGTAAAAATAGGTAAATATATGTGAAATGTGTTTATTTTCTCTGGGTGAAAGGGCAATAGATTCTGTATTTGTAGACTAGGCTTTTCCACTTCCTCTGTGTTTAATCAGAGCAGTATAAAGCTATTTCTCTTTTCTAGATGCTTCTATTGGGGGTTTGTGGCCCCACTGAATGTCTGCTTCCAGTTCTTTGAAACTCTGAAGTTGTCTTAGGTAGAGGTCATAAATCTGTCACAAAGGTATGCCTCGCTGTGAGGACGGAACATAAATTTCTGTTACTTCAGCCATGCCTGTTAACCAATGGTGTGCTGCTTCTGCGTCTTGAAAATGTTTTTTGTAGAATTTGTGCACTTCCAAATAACGGGTAGACTGGAAAAACTGAGTCTTAGGCAAGTAAAAAAGAAACTTGTTTCAAGAAAAATATCACATTTTCTGTCTTGCATGAAAAGTAATCTTATTCAAAAAAAAATAAGAATAATCTTAGTTTGAGAAAACATGTCTCAGTGACTGGAATTGTTTTTTCTTAAAATATGAATTCTTTGTCAATGGGGTTAGAAAATACTACTTGCAGATATTATTTTGCTATTTAAAGAAAATCTGCCAATAGAATTTTTGTCTTATTTCTAAGGGGCCTGCTTTATTTCAGTGTCACACAAAATAAAAGCAAACCAAAGCTTGCTTAAACCCTAAAATATTTTATAAATGAACAAAATAAAATTGAACATGAACCCCCCCGGCAGATCTGTGTTTCCAAATGTGGCTCCACTAACCACACTGCCCCAGCCACCAGTTAGCTTTCAACTGGATTATTTCTCATCTGAGAAGAGGACCCTGCAGAGCCTCATCCTGAAATGTGCTGCCTCTCCTGGTCTGCACACCTAAAAACGCATAACTGTATCAGGCAGCCGGGAACCAACATCAGCAGCAGCATTTTGATGGTGATGATGTTGGGTGGTAGCTGGCTGTCAAACCCTCCAACACATTTCTCAAAAACATTGGTGCTCGATCCGTTTCTGATGTAGCACAATCGTGTTGTTCTCCTCGCCACTGAAACTTCAAAAATAAAATGTGTTTTGCGGAGCACCAATGGGTTGGATTCACGTTTGTCTTTTGGGAGACATTTTTTAAATTAATTGCAGCCAGAATCAGACTTACGGGGCCGTTTTTCAATGGTGAAGGATTGTACTGAAGGCTGTTCTCACTGAGTAAGCATGCCGTTTTGACCCTTTGCGGTGTGGTTGATGAGAATGTTGTCCGGCCTGCCAACTCATGTCAAACCAAGCCATATATTCCGAACTAGCTTGTTTTCTATTTTAATTTTAATAATTTTACCAAGCCATCACATAAGTTCAGCAGGAAAGTTACAATAGGTCTTGTTTCAATTCTTAGCAAATACCAGCTCTTGTTTGCAACAAGGGAAATTCCTCAAGTAGAGAGAAAAAAACATATAAAAGTCAGAAAATTGTGGGTATTAATGTTTTAAGGTGAATGATTGCTGTTTGCATTAAGGTTATAGCACCTCTTAGAACAACATGGAGACCAAAGTGGCTGCATAAATGCCCTTAAAAAGTTTGGAGAATCATTAAACACCATAAATGGCAACTCAAGGCAGTTTCAGGAGTATTAACTAAAGAAAAAGTCCAGATTTGTTTTGGTGATTGTTCTAATTTATGGCGGGCTGCATGGTGGTGAAGTGGTTAGCGCTCTTGCCTCAGGCCCTGGTTTGAATCCCGGCTGGGACTTTTCTGTGTGGCGTTTGCATTCTCATCCATGCATGGGTTTTCTCATGACACTCAGGCTTCCTCTCACAGTCCAAAAACATGCTGAATGGGTCACTTGGTCTCTCTTAATTGTCCAGTGCGTGGCACTGTAACAGACCGGCAACCTGGACCTTGCGTCCTCCCTACAGGAGCTGGGTTGGCTTCAGCTGCCGTATGTCCCCAACAGGTTCTGAATCCCTGTTGAATCCCTTTTGGGGTGTTGGGGATTCAGCAGGTTCTAAAGGTGGATGTAACATATGACAATAGTTTTCTAAATGTCTGTGAGATTTTCTTTTGACTTCTTGCCTCTTATCCAGTGGGATTTTCATTATTTCAATGTGGTAGCTGGGGGTTGGCAGGGAACCCTGACAGAAATGTCCAAAATGTTGACAACTTAACAATGCAGCTCAGAAACACAATGATTCTAAATTAGTGTGGAGGTTTATGTAAAAAACACAGGTAATTAACATGACAGAGCACAAGCTGAAATATTTTCAGGTGAATTTTTTTTTATTATTATTATAGTTAAAATTGTTCTTTTGAAAAAGTTTTTTGTAGCAATTCTAATTTTCTGTTTGGCAGTCATCAAAGGAATTTTTACTTATTACATACCTACAAGTGTGTTGATGATTATACCATTAGTAGGCTATGCTTAGACAAGATTGACGTGATAATAATATGTTATTAAAGTGATAATTTCCCATAATGACTCAATCAAAGGAACTGAATTCCTAATGAGACATGCTGTCATTTAGTCACACAGCAGACAATGCTAAATAAAACGTTTTATAATCCAGTATAAGTAATTTCCCTTGTCTTTGAGCCAACTTACACAATCAAAGAACCCTCCAACTATACAGCAAAATTATCATTTTCAATGCAATTTATCTCCAAAGGGGGCAAATGAATAAATGAACATTCCTTAGTGCTAAAAGGCTAGCAGTGACTGATGACTGTCTGTTGTGAGGGATAAGAGATTATTTTTAATTATTATTATTAGATTATTATTAGATTAATTATTTTTCTTTATTTTTTTCTGAGATGATATCAGCAGGATTTATTCTAATACATATGTTTCACAAAACTAAAATAACCAATTGCAATTTATTTTCAGGTCGGCTGTAAGGTCTTGCACTTCTTCCACATGTACATGTTGGGTTGCAATTATTTCTGGATGCTCTGTGAAGGAATTTACCTGCACACGCTCATTGTGGTGGCTGTATTTGCAGAGGAGCAGCATCTGCACTGGTACTACCTTCTGGGATGGGGTGAGTTATTAGCCATATGTTGATCATTTAAAAAAAATAAACAGTGTGGTTCTCCGTTATCCCGGATTCTACGTATTTGCGGATGTCTCTGGTCCCTAACCCCTGTGAATATGGGGCAATATCTTAATCACAATTAAAAGGCCACTAGGTATATTTTTACAATAGATTAAAAGACGATCAGAGTGGGTCTTTAAAAAGACTAAAACAGATTCTCAATAAACAAATAAATACATAAAACAGCAAGGGTTTTCTTTACATTAAAATTCTTTATCTGCCCACGTTTTCCTAAAGTTAAAAATTAAAGTGAGAATGATAATGATGATTCTTTTTTGTTGCAGTTGTGAATAAAAGTCGTCTTTAGTGTTTTGAAAAAAAAAAAAAAGTAAGCAATTTCTAGTAGACTGGAATCTATGTTTCTGATTCTAAAACATCTTAACAGGAACATGGGGATACATCCTTTGGCATCGGTACAGCGTTAACGCGAGATTTAACGCATTACTGTACCCAGCTCTGCAAAAAAAAAAAAAAAAAGTAGTCATAGCTGATTTTTTTTTTAAATAAATGAATAGTAGATACTTTTCAAATAGCAATTTGAAACAAAGCTACAGAGGGACAAACTACCACCACATTGCTTTTCTTGTTCCAGGCTTTCCTCTGGTGCCTGTGTCCATCCACGCGGTGGCCAGGAAAAAGTATTTTGATGACAAGTGAGTAATGCTCCAAAAACATCTGCAAATAAGCAAAAGATATTTACACATGTGCTTTGCCTGGCTCTGGTAGAATGAGGGCCCACTGATTCCATTGTGGGTTTTTGTATGAACGTGTATGTGTATCTTGGGTGGCAGACATTACTGACTGATATGTTCTTCCTTCTGTAGCTGTTGGATGAGTGTGGAAACCCATCTGCTCTATGCCGTACATGGTCCTATTGTGGCAGCTCTTCTTGTAAGTCTAAAAAGTAAAACTGTTCATTCTTTACAATATTTTATTTTTCTGTGTGTTTGCAAAAATCTTCTGCTGTTTCAACTTTCTGCAGGTGAACTTATTTTTCCTTCTAAATATTATAAGAGTCTTGGTTACCAAATTAAGAGACACGCATCGAGCAGAGTCCAACATGTACATGAAAGCAGTGCGAGCCACCCTCATCTTGGTGCCTTTACTGGGAATACAGTTTGTCATTTTTCCCTGGAGGCCAGAGAATCGGCTGGCCGGTGAAGTCTACGAGTACGTCATGCATATACTTATGCACTACCAGGTGAGCACTACGCTGCAATCTGAATTCCAATGAGGTTTGCTGAGCTCAGTAGTAATTATTTTGTAAATCAGAAAGCAGGGGAGCAAGATAATTTTTTTTTTAATACTTAATTTAGCTGACAGAAGTGAGCAAATTGCTTTGTGTTGGCACTCCAAACATTTGTTGAAAAACCTGTCTATGATCAACAAAAGAGGCATTTAAAGCCTTAGTCACAACTGCCCTTATTGATGGATACGAGCTGTCTGCAGGTGAAAAATGGGCAGACCTGTACAGGGCACGCAGGTAGCATGCACAAAATATCAAGGTCACAGACCACTCAGTGAGCCAGTTTTTTCTAAGGACATGCTGCGGCCAACAGGTTTTAGTGAACACTTAGAAAACGCATACGGGTGAGTAAGGGTGAAGTAGGTGAGAAGCAAGAATGTCGTATGGGAGGTAGTGCTGTGATAAGTGTGGGCTCCTTGCGAGCTCCTTGCACACAGCCTGGCTATTAGAAATGAGGAAATTAGACAAGAGCATAGTTTGTCTGGGCATCCTATGGGTGTCTTACCAGCCCTTACGTGTCACATACACACAGTAAGGAGCCGGTACACACACCTTACTAATGATTAGAGTGTGGCGTAAGGGTACCGTACAACACAACTCCGTGCAACTTATATTAGCCTTCACGATAAACTTACCACACGGACGGCAATTGAGCTTTTATCGTTTCCCTTAAGGTAGCTGTAAGAGCCTCAAGGGAACTACAAGACACACCTGTGCTCACCTTAAATATGACAGCTCCTCTACACAATCCCCCACTGGCCCAAACAACACAAATAACCTACATGATTCTTACGGTTGCATGTGGAAAAGGCTTAACCTTGTTGTTGTAGCAGTTTGACCATCTAGGTCAGGGGTGGCGAACACGTTTGACACAAAGAGCTGAAATTTTTAACTGTGAGAGTCAAAGAGCCACACTGACCACTGACCTGCCAATAATAGTAATAATAATAATAATAATAATAATGGCTTAGATTTATCTGCGCTAATTTTTGCTGCTCAAAGTTCTTCCAATGTGTCCAGTATTCTTTCATACTTGGTGATGGTAAGCTACTGTTGTAGCCTCAGCTGCCCTGGGGCAGACTGACAGAGGCGTGGCTGCCAGATCGCCCCTACAGCCCCTCTGACCATCACCGGGACATTCATGCACATAAACACACCAGTGGAGCCACACTGGAGGCAAGGAGGGTGAAGTGCCTTGCCCAAGGACACAACTACAGCTGACTGGAGGGAGCGGGGATCGACCCTTCGATCATTGGACGACCCGCTCTACTGCCTGAGCCGCACTTCTGCCATGACACACACACACAAACACGCAATTAAAGCCATATTATTTCCCATAACACACTCCTCTCATTACAGTACAACAGCAATATTGTGTTTATTTCAAGGAAAATGTCCACCCTCAATACACACATCAAATGCAGCTTTGCCAGAGTTAACAGAGTTAACCCTGAAGGTCAGATACCCCGGTTGCTTATGTTTACGTTTCCGCCTCAAGCAGAATTATTATGACTTTTGTAGCGTAACAATGACGTATGGATCGGTTTCATGTGGCCTGGCTAGTCAGACGGCGGTTGCATTTCAAAAGATCGGATACGTATCGGATTCAGGACCACATACCCAAGTGGCCTGGGTCGCATTTGAAAAGATCGGATCTGTGTCGTTCAGACTGTCATAAAAAATATCAGATACAGGTCGCATAGGGGCAAAAAAATCGGAGTTAGGTCATTTCAGTGAACGTAGCCTGAAAAACTGGCAATTGATGGAATATTAAAATATTGCTCCGGACACATAGTATCAAAACACCCACTCTGCCAAATCAATTTTATTATTTTTATTATTATTTGTTTTTATTACCTTCTGATGGATTTGAGTTTGGTTTAAGAGGCGGAAAAAACTAAATATGAAATGAATCAAAAAGCCACGGTACCCGTATTTTCATGACGTATTCTTTTTCTGTATTTGACACATTCAAAAGGTGTTAGGTTTTAGGGCGTGGGCACATTAACACATACCAGAAAAACATGTTTAAAAAAGACTGCAGGAGCAAAACTGAGTTGGTTGGGATTTATTTAGTATTTTTTAGTCATCAATCAGCCTTCAAAAATCCATCAAAGTCCTCTTCTTCTGTATCTATAATGAATAGCTTGGCTAAATTTCTATCAAACACACCAGGTTCCCTTTCATCACGAGTCCGACTCGTTGCTGTGCGGCTCCTCGTCAATGATGCCGGCTTTTTCTGCACTTCAAAAGCAGTGCAAGCAGACACGTTAGCCCGAGTTTCTACAATCCATTCACAAACTGTGACGTAACTCGCCCGGCGCTGCCTCCCAGTAAAAGGAGCGAAAGATGGACAGCTTTTCATTGTCATCCGCTGGAAGTTGCTGCGCGACTGCAATTCTCGCCTGGAGGAAAAAATGGCCCCGTTTCATAAAACAAAAGCACCAAGAAGGACCTCCTTGAAAATGTTCAGTTTTCATTTCTTCAGCAAGCATTACTGCCTTCAGTCAAGTCGGTCTCGGGCCACCTAGCTTTATTTCTGCGGAAACTTGACTTGTCAGGGTGCCTTTCCCAGCCTCCTCTACTTGCGAACCATGGATTCATTCATCTGGAATTCTCTGGCAGCTGCTCTATTCCCGTATTCCTCCACGTAGCTGCTACTGTAGCTTGCAGTTTGAACTGTACTTCATAATTGTGTCTCTTTGTAAGAGGCAATTTCAGAGTTTTCAAAAGAATTTTGTTCTGTATCATGGACATACATGCATGTTTGTCCTACTTGGGGGGTGGGGGTGTCTTCTTTTACATCCTCACTTCTCTCCTTACCGGTTTTCATCCAGTCCTCTCCTACGTCATCTTTACCTAAGTCATGCAACAGCACATTAGGTGCACCGCACCATTGTCGTTAAAATATGGTATATAGAAAATATGGCAAGAGGCAAAGAGCCACATTCTTATTGGGCGAGAGCCGCATGCGGCTCAAGAGCCGCGTGTTCTCCACCCCTGATCTAGGTCATTGGCTATACTCCAACAATGCCTTCACAGATTTAGAAAAAATGTTTGGCCTTGGAAAAGTAAACATAGTCTTTGTTGAAAAATGTAACTCTTTACACAAATATGTTTAGAACAACAACAAATGTTAGCGTAAAGGTTTTTTTTAGAAGTTTCTTGCAGAACGTCTTTACGTCATTTACTCTTTTAAACTTAAATATTATTGATGATGTAATAAAACAGGAGCAATAACTTTCCCTTTTCCTGGTTACAGGGTTTACTGGTGGCAACAATATTCTGCTTCTTCAATGGAGAGGTAAGGACTGTGCATACGTAGAATTTGAACATTGAAGATGTTTGGAACCATTTCCATGTCTGTTAAGAAACAACCTACTTCTAAAAGAGACATACCATGATGTTGTTTTGGAGTTAAATAACTTCAAGAAATTGTGGCATTTGGACCTTTAATATAATGTGTGGATCAGAACCTGTATTTGGTTCATTTCCGTGCCTGACTTTCCCACAAATGCTCTACTGTCAACTAAAATGTCCTTGATGGAGCGCTTAATGAGGATGACTCTCTGTACCAATGATATGGCTGTTGACATACAAACCTAGTTGGCTATGTGAAAGGGACTGCACACAGAATGATTGGTTATCTTAGCATTTACCTAGTGACACCTGTAATTGTGTCTACTATTCTGCTCAAAGGTGTATCACTGGCTCTTTGAACTAATCAACCTGCTCAGGAAGTGTGTGACTGGTTGTCAAGGATGGGAGACATGTTTTATGTTCAGAAAAGAGTATTTTACCCAAGCTGCAGTGAAAGCAGTTTATTTTTCTGGGTGGAAACATGACCCTAGCTGTTTGTTTTTGCAGTGGTTGCCAAGAAACTAAGTTTGTCGACGTGTGTCTATGTTTTGTCTGTACACACACGGAGTGTAAGAAGTATTCAGTACAATACAGACTAGAGGTTAAGTGTCCTCTGTTCATTAGGGTTGTTAACCAGCCTAGATGAAGAAATGTTCAGCTTTCACCTAAAGCACCAGTTTGAAAAACCTCACTATCACTAACTGGGGTTGTTAATGGAAAACCATTTAAATGTTTTCACAAGCCAGATTTTTATAGGTGAATAAAAAATTCAATCACATCAAACTTGAAGAAAAACTTACAAGCAGATATATTTTTTATTTGTTTTACCACTCAAATGCTAACACATTGTTAGAAGGTTTTTTGCAAATTTGTCAATCGAGTTGAACCCAGATTTAAGATTGCCAGGGGTGGAGCATCAATTTCACAGTGGAATATTAGGATTAGATAGCTCTAGAATTGCTGGACAACCTCTGTAACCCTTGTGCTATCCTAGGCACTTTAACGTTGGGAGTTGGGTCATCTAGACCCACTAGACAGTGCTCTGAACCCTTTTTTCTTCAATGATTTGTGAACCTCACTGGTGTCCATGGATTACATGAAATCTTTCCACCTTTATTCACCTTTGTCATGGTAGGAATGACATGTCAATGTAGGGGTGGGTCATCTAAGATAGCACAAGGGTTAAAGAACCCTTAGAGCAGTGTCTCCCAACCCTGGTCTTTAGATCACACTGTCCTGCATTTCTCCAATCCAATTCATTGTCAGGCTTCTGCAGAGCCTGATGATGAGCTGAAGCAGGTAAGCAGGACAGTGTGCCCAGAGTACCAGGGTTGGGAAACACTGCCTTAGAGGACCTGAATGTTGAACATAAACACAGAAGACATGACATTTTGAAACACAAAAGAGACTAGAAGATGCTGAAATGGACAAATGTCAAGAATCAAACAAACTATAGAAAGACAATGTAAGAATTGTATGTATTGCAGAAAACTTGAAAAGTGATCATAAAAAGTCAAAGTTAAGAAAAATATCTTTAACCTTTAACACAAACAAAAGGGGCTGAATGTTGTTACAGTTCAATTAGAAAGAAGTTCCTTAATTCTTTTCTACCTAGTTCAGTAATTCGTTGTAAGCATGACTTGAAAGGGACCAGGAAGCTTATGTGATCTCTTCTTGGTATTTGTTGCAATACTTAGATCTCTAGTAGACAATTACAGGGTCGTTTTCACAGGATTTTTACAATGCAATGGGGTCTACGAAGCTTATTTACACTAGCGTTTTAAAAGCCCTTTGTTGTCAAAGTAGGATTTAAAATTCAATCCCATTTCTCTCTTTAAAGTAATGTTTTTTTCTTTGTTTTTGTACCTTCATTTTACTCAATTTTATCATAGGTTTGGTAAAGCAATTGACCTTTTATAAAGGTCAGCACGCACATCCCATACAGCCGTTCAGTCATGGAACAACAAAGCCGCTCACTGCTTGTGACATTATGTATGAGGCATCACTATACATAAAGTAAACCATGGTGAAGTTTTACACTGCGGGTCAGATCTTTTTGACGTGTGTTTTACCTGACAGCACAACAGGAAGTGACCCGTGAATGTCAAACTTAAAGTCTGGTTTTGTAGCTCTGTTGTCATCATTTCGCCTGTTATAGTTTATGAGGCCTTGTTCGGCTCGCCTCTTGAGACCAGTCGTGATTCTGCAGAAAAGCTGATGAGCCGTGTCAGGTCAGAAATAAGACAGAGAACAAATAAATCTGTAGCTGCAAGGCTGGGTCAGAAACTGACTCCTTTAAAGTATTTCTGTCAGCCTCTCTGAATGAATCTGTTGTTGTGCACTATACTAAAAAAATTGACTTGACTACAAAAGGGACTCTCGAATATCAACTGTTAGAGCAATTATTGGAAAACTGAAAAAATACTAGATCACTGACAATCTCCCTTCACGTGGGGCTCTACATAAGATCTCACCTAAAGAGGTACCAATGATCTTTAAAAACACAAGGAAATAGCCCACAAGTGTACAGTGGAACTGGCCAATGGCCTAAATAAATGACACAATATTCCCCTTTATTATTGAGAGTTAGGGACCAGAGACACTCGCGAATAGGCAGAATCTGCAAATACTGATGCCATTTCTCCATGCAGTAGCGCAAACTTTGGTTGGTAGCAGTTCAGGAACCGGTAGAACATGTTCTTGTTCACTGTGAAATTTTCTGTAGCAGCTGGCAAGCAAGCCGACAGCCGGCGCGCTATTCATCTTTGCTCCCCTTCTCACAAATTCCACCAGGACCTCCTTCGGACGCAAAAGTATTATGCAAGTGTCTTGAGTTGCCTGGGTTTTTGTGATCAACTGGTGGAGTGACTGAAAAAAAAAATCTGTGAATACGTAAAACTGCAAATATTGCAATGTGAATAAGCGGGGGAACACTGTAACTCAATGCTTTTCAACCTTGATTAAGGCCCAAGTCCTATTCACCCATTTACACACTGATGATGGCAGAGATGTAAGGTACTAATCCAACCACCAGAAGCAATCTGGGTCAAGTACTTGTAACCTTCTGCTCGACACCTGGACTACAGCTGCCACAATAGAGCTGGGAACACAGAAACAAAGGTTGTGATCAGTAACACATGACTTCATGGATTCAAAGCCTGCAGAGTTCCAAAGGTTCCCCTGCTTGAGCCAGCACATGCCCAGGACTGTCTAAAGTTAACCAGAAACCCTCTGGATGATCCAGAGTAGGTTTAGGTGGAGGTCATGTGGTAGGATGAGACCAAAAGGAAATTCTCTAGAGGGGGAAGAATGCTGAGCTGCAACCCAGGAACAATATTTCTACTGTAAAGCATGCAGAAGCAGGAGATGGAAACATCGAGTTTTGATCTGTACTAGAGAAAGGGTGAATGAGACTGTCATTAACGGAGGAAGTGTACCTATGATGCACACTACAGACTTCGTCGAGTAGGAAAATTTGCATAATAAAAAAATACTTTTTTGTTTCACGCACATCTAAATTACTGATGGGTAAGTTGTAGTGTGAGTTAAACTGTCACAAGTAACCAGTGCGTTTTTGTGTTTAATTCTGAACAGTCAGCACTGTCCACCTATAACTCAGAGGGTAACCCACAGGCTAGTGTGTGATGCGGTTGCACGAACAGTAGCTCCAAAACAAAATTGATGACTGTGTTAGAGTTTTAAATGCGGTTTTTGAGGCTTGAAGCCCTCAGGACATGAACATTCTGCTCAAGGCTCTGGCATTGCACAATCTTGTTCAATCTCTTATTTTTTCCATATACTGTAAGTTTCTCTCAGTCAAATGCTTTGATCAGCTGAATATCAATAAATGACACCAAGCAGACCTTGGAGATCTAGGAGGGACTGGTTTTGGTCATAATGAACTAAAAAGCTGCCGTCTATCTAAAAAGAGATAAACAAAAATCACTCACACCACTAAAAGACACAAGCCCTCACAGACAAACTCTAACACACTCCCCCTCCACGCCCGTTTTTACTGTCAAGATTTAAAAGTTAAAAGTCATTTTCCTTAAATTGATAACATTTTTTTTTCTGTAATACTACTGCAATATACTCATACAAGCAGCTTTAAATATGTTCAACAAACACCCAGAGACGATTATGATCCATTGTTACGTTCACAAACGTACAGGTCTAGGGCGGAGGTGTACGTAACATAAACACACACAATGAGGAACTTTTAAAGAATTTATTGAACGTGGAGATGGGGAGGTAGGGACTAAGGTTGGGCCAAAGGAATGAAATTAATAGAACAAAACCCGGCCTGGCTATCAAAGCGCTAAAACTAAAACAAGAANGAAATTAATAGAACAAAACCCGGCCTGGCTATCAAAGCGCTAAAACTAAAACAAGAAAAGAAAAGACTCACTGCCTTATCTATAAAGTGATGATAAAACATACAAGGGGTGGCACCAACCAACTTACCTAGAGTGTCTAACAGAAAGCAAGCTGCATGAGGTGTACAGGGTACCCTGTCTTACCTGTCCACAAACCTCCCACAATCTCCAACACAGCAAGCTCAACACATTCATCTGGTAGTGATCCAGAAAGAGCTTCCCTCCTCCAGTGGTTCACAGGAGCTTATATGCAGGCCTGGTGGCTGGCTTTGGGGCCTGATTGTGCAGCTGGTCAGGTCTCCACCAGGTGTCTTCACTCAGCTCGTTAAGCACATGCAGAGGAAAGAAACAAAAGAAAGACATGAAAAACCCCTGCATGTAACATCCATGATGAACCACTGAAGTCAACAGAGAGTTTTTCTTACCTGGGCAGTACCTTAACTAACTCAAACTCAGCTGATCTGGAAGTGGAACGGAGAATACTTTCTGCCACTAAGGCCTATGGTGCACTACAAAAGAGACTGTGGAGTTGCCATGACATCAGTACTAGTACCAAAGTGAAGGTATATGCAGCCGCAGTCATCCCCTGTTTGCTATACTCCATTGAGTGTACCACACTCTACCGCAGACATATCAAGGCTCTAACACGACTTCAGCTTCGCCACCTTCGCTTCATTCTCAACATCAAGTGGCAAGATCGTATCCCAGATGTTGAGGTTTTGAGACGTGCCAACACAGTTAGCGTTGATGCCCTAATAACATCTGCACAACTTCGATGGGCAGGGCACGTGTGTCGGATGCCCAACAACAGATTACCCAAAGCAGTATTCTACTCAGAACTTTCTCAAGGCAAAAGGAGCCGCGGTGGATAGAAACTACGTTATAAAGATGTGCTAAAGCGACACATAAAGAGAGCAGGCATCCCACACTACAACTGGAAAGAAGAAGCCATACAAAAATCCAAATGGCGTGCAACTTTAAAGGAAGCCATTATAACCATTGAGGATCAACGCCAACGTGAATACCAACATGCACATTACCGGCGTCACTCCGTAGCAACTTCAACCGATTTCAAATGCTTGACATGTGATCGCTTCTGCAGATCCCGTGCTGGACTAGCAGCCCACATGAGAGCCTGTCATTTTTAATCCTCAAACTCAAGACAGTCAACTTCGACACACGAAGGACAGCCATATGTATATATATATATACAAGCAGCTTTAAATATGTTAACATAATAATGCCCTTTGTCAATAGAGGAGTTGGATCTCTTCTCTGACATATAACTTGTAAACTGGTTTTAACTCATTTCAGAATCATGAAAATTAGCTAGCCTACCTCGTAAATTCCTAAAACTGACAACTGTATTCTTAACTTTAAGATGTTTTTCATGTATAATTTTAAAAATTCTATTATTTGATAAGCCAAATGTGCACTGGTCTATCCAGATTTTGCTAGAGGCTGCAGATATTCATGCTCAGAACCGGAAGTCCTTGGCTGGGACCAGACGTCGTTGTTTAAATCAACAGAATAATGTGTTCACTCCACACTACCAGAAACAACCCTGCTCTGGAAAATTTTCATAATAATCACCCCAAAAATTTTGAAGAGTATAACATGGAACAGTTAGGCGCCTTGAAGCTTACCTTAAAGGTACACATAATGACCAGGGGCGTCAAAGTATCGCGTTAATCACAATTAATTAATTACAGACAAATGAACATGTTTTTTTAATCGCATTAATCTCATTTTGAATGTATAGGCTACCTATTGTCTTGTTCTCAAATAAAGCAGGGGTCCAACTGTGTACTTGGATGAATGTTTTGTTTGAACTCAGCTGAAAATGCATTGTGCATCACTCTCTGTGTCCAAGCGCGTTTCTGTTGCTGATGTGACGTCCTTAATGTGGGACTTTGTATTTTTTTTTTATTAACCCCAAACAAAGCCATGACGTCACAACTATTGTCTATTACGTAAGGGGAAAAGCCCAACGAGGTTTTGGGTCGTCGTAAATTATTGGGGTTCCTGGAGGGCTGAGCGCATTTGACGGTAAACTGTGGAATAAAGTACGTATGTCAACTCTCAACACATATATGAATGTACTTAGTGGTCAGTATTTTTTAGATTGCTCAGGAAAGTGTTCCTACTGTTTTAAGTTAAATTGGAGCACTCTGGACCTGATTCTTTGTGTTTTTAATTGTTTGAAGATTAAAAAAAAACTAAATGTCACAAATTTAAATGAAAATACCTCAAAATGTAGATAGTTACAGCAATTACTCGATTAGATACAAAATTAGATTAATTTGTTACAGGTCATGATTAATTAATCACACAAAAATAATCACATGACAGCAATAAGAATGACCCTGAGGTCCACCAATGAGCTTTAGCAGGTACATAAATACAGATTGTGCTTTAATGGAAACAGGAATACGGTACTCCAATTTCTGACAGTGTGGGGTTGTGGAAACCGCATCTTAGAATCGTCATGAAAAATATTGTAAAGCTTACAAACCTTGAACTAGATGATTTTTTTCTTTCCATTAATATATTTGATTAACTAAAACATAATTCTTTTTTTCAATATTTGTAAAGATGAAAAAATTAGAAAAAAATATTTCGAAAAAAATGTGCAGGCAAGAACCATCATAGATTTTTAACATGTGACTGCATAGTCTGCAAAATAGGTCAGCTTTATGCTCACCAGAGCACACCCACAAGAACCATCCAAAAAGACATAAACGATTTATAGAGGCATATGTTTAAAGGACAACCACACAAACTGTCACAAGAACGTGAGAGGAGTTTGTTTGCTTCGGCCGCATAATGACCAATTCATGCTCTCTTAATCAGGACACGGGTGTTTGGAGCTGGCCTTCAGTACAGTTTTTTATTTGAGGGCCAAATTGCACAGACCTGCCTTGTTCTTCAACAGATCCATTGTGAAGCGGGGGCAGTCAGACAAACGGCTTTCACGTTGCATTTGTGACATCAGGCAAGTCTTTCTACATGAAGGATGTAAGCCTCAGCTGCTCTTTTGTTTCATTGTGACAATTAGTGGCTGCATTTATATCATGTTTGTTCATGTACCCACAGTAATTACACAAGTACTAGTGTTTAACTAAATACACTGGTTAGTGTTGCACTCCCTCAGAGCTTAAAGTCCTGAGTAGTGTTTAATTACTCCAGAACTGGTGCACATTAAACTGGAATGTGCAATCAATTTGTATATGAAAAAAAAAGTAATATGTTGCTTCATGTACATTATTTAGCGCTTTGGTGACGTGGTGAATAATTACCTCGAACATAGGTACTGAGGGGTTTACAGTTCATGACACAGCTGAGCTCTTCCTCCATCCTTCCAATTTAAGCCTGCAGTGTGACTTTTCTATGCCAGAGCTCATTAGACTGTCATTGGTAATGTTGAGGTTAATGTTAAGGTTGCGCATTAGTTTAGTCTGGCTTTTGCCCTACAGCCCCGCCTCACCGGATCACTCAGGAGAGGCCGACGGCCTGTGCACTCTCTGGACAGGAGCTGTCAGTCCGTCATAACAACCTGCTCTCAGACTAATATCTGTTCTGGTCCAGGTGGCATAAATTCTGTCAACTGATCATTTCCTCTTGGGGTCCTCACATTTGCGTCAGAGCAGTCTGTGCACAAGGCATGCACGCAGAATGTATATGAGCCTGAAAACCAGCTTAAAGGAGTGAATTTAAATCCAGCACACCTGTTCTGACAGCCGGTTTTCACTCTCGAAGCCTCAGACACTGGCTGACATTTAGTCAACAGCTTGATGTGCTGGTTTTCAAGGTCAGGGCTGACCCTGAAGGCGCCGGATCTATCAAACCAGTTTCTCTTTGGGGAGATGTTGCCATGCGAATAAGGACAGACCTGGTTCAGCTTTCCTACTATAAATGGATTTCATTATGCATATTATCTGTAAAACTTAAAGTCCCACTCCAATAAAAATCGTGTTTTTGGTGTTTTTAACATGTTCTTGTGGCATTTTCTGATGGTGGAGGATATTTATAAACAAATTAAGCATAAAATTGCATTTCTGAGTACTGTATGTCTTTATTCAAATTGTTGAAAATCAGGAGCAGTTGAAACATTTTCTTTGAACAAGTTAGTATTTGTGTCGTAGAAAATACTACATGCGGACCACAAGCTTGCTGCTCCACATCACTCCGCAATAGGTTTTATTTATTATTTTGTTAATCCTTTTAATTCATATTTATTTTTTATAACATATTTCCTCTTTGCACAGTGATAACTTTTCGTTCTATACATTGATGTCTCTTTGTTTCCTTGTCGTACCTTGCAGTCTTGAGAGCTGCTTTAATTTTGTTACAATTTACAATTGCAATGACTATAAAAATTATTCCTATTTTGATTTTAAACATTTTTCATGTGATTATATGACTGAGTATTGGATAATGATTAATCAGGGGGGGGAAGAGGCTAAATAGGTAGTGTTGTAATGGATTAGATGATGATCCTGAATGTGTTTTGTGCGTTAAATGTTTGTCGCGTCGTAGCAATGATGGACATTCCTATCAAGCTCTGCTTTGACGTCTTTCTTTTTTATCTGTTGCTTATAATTATAGGAGTTGAGTGATAGTCAAGTATACATTTGTTCAAATCGCCATTGTGACGAATTTCCCTGTTTGTTGTTCCATCAATAATGAAGACGTAAAGGTCAAGCATGTTTGTGAGCCACAGAGAAGAATTTGTGAAGAATTGGTCTTTGTGATGTCATTAAGTACAGAAATGTGATTTTAGTGTTTGTGCAGTCGACACTTTTTTCAACAGTTAAGATCACTGTGGGTTTGACTAATGTTATCATAAGACGGTGGTCTGCCTTTTCTCTGTCTGCTGCGACCACATGATGGTTTTTGTGCAAATTTAACATCTGGTGGAATCATTCTGTGGTCAAAGTGGAGAAGATGAACTGATTTGCACACAAAAAAATCCCTCCAAAATGGAACTGACTCCCCATTTTTCTGCTGTGTGACACTCAGGTGCAGGGGGCTCTGAAGAGGCAGTGGATGCAGTATAAGACTCAGTGGGGTCAAAGGAGGAAGGATCACTGCTCCATGCGCTCCACTTCCTACACAGCGACCTCCATCACGGAGGTGCCTGGCTTCATGTACCACCATGACAGCAACACTGAGCACCTGAACGGGCGCCACACGGAGGACTCCGAGCTGGTGGCGCTGAAATCAGGAGACACTTATGCTTAACCCAGAGGACGAGGAGCCATCAGGGGAGGTGACCCACAAAGAGCAAAACCTGTCTGCCCGCCATTTCTCAGTGACTGAATCTCAGAGGCAACTGCTGCTTTGTTCAGCGCAGGACAACAATACGGGTTTGAAAGAAAACAGACAAGCTGGGAGGCTTTTATTTTTTATTTTTTTTTTTTTTACAAGTTGCTGCTTTTTGTGAACTCTGGTTACTCACGGTACGAGACAAGCGCTGCTTTAGATTCCTCCTGAAGCTGCATTCCTGCAGTGCGGTGACCGGCTGAAAATCCACAAAATGTGACAGCAGTGAGGCAGTTAACAAGAGTGAGGATGATCTGAACCAAGCAGAGGATTCAGTCTTTCCTTACCTCACCTATACCAAAGGGTACAAACTGTCACAGAATCATGAAGGACAAGCACACTACAATAAAACCACAAACCTGAGTTTGGTTTACATGCTGGAGGTCAAACTTCAAAACAAACTGTGCTTAAAAATCTATTATTGTGTACATATGTTGTATTTTCACCACGTTTCATTTCAACATGATTTGGTTGGGTTTTTCGTTGTTGTTATTAGTGATTTACGTTTGCTATTCTCAAAGTTAGTGTATGTTTCTCTCCAAGTGTGTGCTGCTGCCGAAAACTCCATGCCTGAGAGGTGACTATCAGACTTTTATTAGATCGTCCTCAAAAAATGTTTCTTTTTTTTTTTTAGAATACAGTGTCAGCAGACTTCCACAATCTTGTTTATTTCAATTTTTTCCTGCACTCATAGAGTTTAGCATCCCACAAGTTCCTTTAACTGCAAATTGTTGATCAGAACCTTTAAATGCAGGCAGATCAGCTTTTTAATTCTATTCCAGATAAGCAATAGTAATTAAAGACCCACTCCAATTAAAATGGTGCTTTTGGTGTTTTTAAAAGGTTCTTGTGGCATTTTGTAATGATGAAGGACATAAAGAAAGAATGGAACTACATTTTTGAGTATTTATTTATTGAAGTTGTTGTGAATCAGGAGCAGATGAAAAAATGCCACATGTAAAAGCTTTTAGCACTGACGTAGACTCTACAATCGGTGGGCCACAAGCTCCCCGCTCCACTCTGATGGATCCACTTGTAGACGACTAGATCCATGTATGGCTTTGTTCCACTCGTCTGATCTGGCTCAGAATTGTACGGCTGGATAACTCCAATATCGCCATATTTGTTGAACTGGTAGTTTGGGGTTGTTAGCGGCCGTGAGCTGGTGGGAAAGACTGAAAACAGATGATGGAAAATGGGGGTGGGCTCACTCCACGCTAACAGTTCTGCCCAAAACTCAGAGATAAGTTTTGTAATGAACTACAGTATGTTTTAGAAAACGACATAGTGATTGATTTTTGCTTTTAAAAAAATAATCATAATTAAAAGACCACTGCGAACACTTATAAAACAGATCAAAAGATGATTGGAGTGGGACTTTGAGGCTTTTGGCTGCTCATACACTATTTTGTTTGACTCCTTTTCAAAGCAAAAGTGTGATTTCTGTTATCTGGTTGTTTTTCTTTTTGGTTATTATTGTATTTTTGTATTTTTTTAGGCGAAAAAAATGTTGCTAATGTCAAGGAAATGATCTTCTACTTCCCTGTCTAAAGCACTGTGCATTTACTTCATTTGCTTCTAACCGAGATGCAGACTGTTGTAAGCTAATAGTGTTCAGTTTGAGTTTAAAAAAAAAAAAAAAAAAAAGAAAGAAGGAAAGCAGAGTCATTATTTTCTCATGGACACCCAGACACTGTGGTCTTAAAGAAATGTATTTAAATGTGGTCATTAAATTAAGTTTGGAGGCACTTGCAAAGACTCATTTATCTCCTGATTTGTTCTTCTTTTTGCTTTCAGGTCCTGCATTATTAGTCTTTGCTGCTATTGTAACTATGGTAACAGTTGTATTACATATTAAATTTAAGGCAATATATAACAATTTTTAGATGATTAAAACAAAGAAAATTAAATTATAAACTTGCTAATTTTTATAGATTTTATGTAGATTTCTCAGTTTGGACGCACCTGAACAGATCCTCAAAATTCCGATAAAAGAATTAAAATTAAGAACAAAAATTTTAATTGGCAACAGTTTTTATTTTTTACTTTTTTTTAACAGTGGTATCAAGATTTCTTCCAGAAAAGTTCTACTTCCGTGAGAGGTCTTGGATGAAGCCTCAGTTCCCAGATTTCTAATATTTAAATTCCGACTTCGTTGCATCATGCAAAAGTTTTAGTTGGAATTTAGCTCCTTATTAGTGATAAATGCGTCAGTCTTTCTTCCTGCCACTGAAAAGTGTAAGTGTTGCTCAGTTTTAAAGAGGACATAGAATGCACATCGGTTGGTCTTTTTTGTTTCTGTGTGGGCTTGTGATGGACAGCTGACCTGTCCAGGGCGTCCTGACCTCTCGCCAGATGACAGCTGGGACAGGCCTTCATGCCATCTCTCATTGCCCCCAACAGAATGATGAGCATAATGAATGTGGTAAAGATGTAATCAATAAGCTATTTATTTATTTGCAACGTTTGCAGTTTTGTCCTCGCCTTAGATACATCCATGTATCTTACAGATTGATATATTATATAAATATACTTTAATTTTTCTCTGATTTAAGAACTTTACTGCCACTTCATATAGTTTATTGTGTGGGTTTTATATGTGGGTTCATATTTTGACAACTTCAGGAGTGCTTGTTGCATTCCTGTGATTCATACTGAGATTACCCTCCATCTTCAGGGGCCAGTTGTTCAAAAAGTTTAATCTGGATCAAAATGATCCGGATTTGGAAATCACATTTTTTCCTATGCAGGTAATCCGTCTTACTTTTATGCCGGTTTTTCAAAGCAACATTGGACTGGATCACCCTGATCCAGATACACAGTTTTCAAGATTACCAAATCCAGATTACCTGTGCTCTAAATGGGAGAAAATATCACAACACGAGCTACCAGCTATGTAAAGAACAGGTAGAAGAGCCAACATGGGGTCACTGTAAGAGTTTGTTATTCTGAGACAAAGCACAAAAGTAACAAACATCCACTTCCATTCATAATTTCTTTTATGACCCCTTATCTGAGTCACAAAAAATAAATAGACAAATATACATTAACAAATACATTGTGGATATTTTGAAAACGTCTTAAATAAAATGGCTAAATGTCCAATAGTTAACAAAATAAAGAATGTTCAGGGAGTTTTTCAATCTGAGGAGGAGAGACCAGCATTTCCAAGCTCTGCTTTTAGGAGGCGGATCTGCAGTTCTGCTTTGGTTGTTTTTACTTTACTGAATAGCTTAACTGGTAGCCTATGTCTACTGTATCTACTTCATCACTGTTACAACGATTACACAAGTCAAGTGCAAAATATAAATAAAAGTATAACACTAAATGAAACAAATGTATTATTTGACCAATTCTAAAGTTTTTCTACATTTCCCTCCTGGAATCCACCTTTAAATCCTACCCCCTGTTGGGATCAGGATAATCCAGTTTTTTTGGATCAAAGTTATCCAAATCCTACTGACAAGTTTTGAACAACACAAACTGAAGGTTTGATCCGGATTAGAACTAGGATTGGATTCTGTGATCTAATCTGATTTTAGTTTCCTTCTTTCCCTTTTGAACAACCCATTTTCAAGATTTTATCCAATCCGATCACCAAAATCTGATCAGCTTACCTTTGAACAACTGGCCCCTAGACTGGTCACCAGTCTGTTCAATGAGATTACGAAAGACAAAAAATTAAAAGAGTAAGTGTTTCATTTCTGGAATTCAGGACAGCAGTATGGCATAGATAATTTGATTTTATAAAGAAAAAAAAACAGTTATTCTCAACATCTTGGAATAAACTGATTTCACAATTAATTGTGCAGTTGTTAGAACAGAAATGTATCAAATCCTTTAAACAAGTATAAAAACAATCCAATTTGTCCCAGAACAGTTGATGTCTGTCATGCATGTCTTTTGTCCTGTGTGTTCTATCATTAGTACAGGACAATAGTCACTTTGAAGGCTTTCAGTCAAGGTTCAGACCACACCGCAGCACTGAAACTGCAATAGCTAGAGTCTCTAATGACTTATTATTGGCCTCAGATAAGAGACCACTTTCTATTTTGGTCCTGCTAGACCTCACCGCAGCCTTTGACATTATCGAGCACAGTATTTACTCCAAAGATTAGAGCATGACACAGAGATTAGAGGATCAGCCTTCCAGTGGTTTGAATCCTATTTATCCAAATAGACACCAGTTTGTTAATGTAAATGGATAGTCCTCACACTGCATTCGAGTTAGCTACGGAGTCCCACAGGGCTCAATTTTAGGATCCCTTCTTTTCATGACTTATATTCTGTCAATAAACAAAACATTAATTTTCAATGTTATGCAGATGATATGCAGTTGTATTTACACATTAAACCTGAACGACCACATAGAGAAACTTCTTGCCCACATCAGAGACATCAAGACCTGGATGACAATTAATTACCACCTCCTGAACCCAGAAAAAACTGAGGTCATTATACTAGGTCCTAAAAACCTCAGAGATGCTCTGTCTGATCAGATAGTCTCCCTGGATGGCGTAAATATATCCTTCAATACCACAGTTAGAAACCTTGGGGTTTTATTTGACCAGGATTTATCATTTGAGGCTCACATATCTCAGGCGTGTAAAAACTGCATTTTTTCACCTGCGGAATATAGCTAAGATCAGAGATATACTTTGTAAGAGTGATGCTGAACAACTCATCCATGCATTTGTTACGTCTAGACTGGATTACTGTAACTCTCCTAAGAGTTCCTTAAGAAGTCTCCAGCTTGTTCAGAATGCAGCAGCTAGATTGTTAGCAGGAAGTAGCAGAAGAGATCACATCACTCCTGTGTTAGTTTCACTTCACTGGCTCCCAGTTCATTCTAGAATAAAGTTCAAGATCCTCCTGTTAACCTATAAGGCCTTACATGGTATGACCCATCTTATATTAAAGATCTCATACTGCCTTACCACCCAAAATGAACACTTCGCTCATAAAATGCAGGACTGCTTGTGGTTCCTAGAATTAGTAAAAGTACGGTTGGAGGTGGAGCCTTTAGCCACCAAGCCCCTGTCTTATGGAATAAACTCCCAGCTCATGTAAGAGAGGCCGACAGTTTTTACTTTCAAAGTTTGACTTAAAACATTCCTCTTTGGACAGGCTTGTTGTCAGACTAGGTAGTAATAGAGAATAGTTAACTTACTATTTACATGTCAGAATTAAACGTAATAACAATAACAACTGGTTGCTACTAGGCTGCTCCAGATCCTGCCTGCATCTCAACCTATTTACGACCTCACCCGACCAGATCTTTGCACCTCACACACCTCAAGAGATTATCTGATCCCATTGCAACCAGATGGATATTTTTAAGGGACCTCCAGATCCCGCCTGCACCACAATGCATCCATGACTGTACCCGGGGGAGTGGGAGTGATTCCAGATTCAAGGTGGATCGTCCCTGTTCCTGTACTTGGCTGTGTACCTCGTCTCTGGCTCTTCTCTGCTTCTGCTCCTACACTTGGTTGTGGACCCTACCTTTGGCTTATATGTGCCTCCGTCCCCCAGATAATCTGGATGAAGCCCACCTGCTGGACTATTCAAAAATGTAGTTGTAGGGTTAGATAAACCAATTCTTCTCTAAAAGTTCTGGTAAATCACCTGTCCGTCCTGGGAGAGGATCCCTCCTTCATGTGGACACCCCTGAGGTTTCTTCTTTTTTTCCAAAACTTGTTTTTTTTTTTTTTTTAGACTTTTTCCTTACGAAAGAGGGTCTAAGTCCAGGGATGCCCAGTTTAGTTTAGCCATTTCATATTGAATTCTATGGCTAAATGTTCTTTCATGTTTATTATATAATTACTGGTATATAGCCCATAGTTGTAACATTGGGCTATATAAATAAAAGTGAATTGAATCGAATATGTTCATAGCTGTGGTGTAAATAAATACTTATACTGTATATAATATATTATTTCACTGGAACATTCCCTGTCTAATTGTTTTTTTTTATCCTCTAAGCAACATCTCAGAAAGTTTCATTATATCAGTTCAAAAACATCCCAACTGGCTGCTTTATTCTTCTACCAAACAAATCCATTATAAATGGGAGCTTCAATGTCCGTTTTATGTATCAGAAGAAGTCACTGCTGATATTTATAAACACAAAAAGACACCAACACTAGTCCGATCAATAGTCCAAGGTCACACGTTTTATACAAAGATATTTCAGGGAAAACCGTCCTTGGTTCACATAACTTAGTATTTCTTGTGCAAAAATTACAATTTTGTGTGCACAGATTAGTATTTTATGAGTAAAAATTAGTAGTACCATCTTAAATGTATTTCATTTGTGACTAATTTCTGCTTACAAAAGGCTAATTTGAGAGCACTAAATGCTACTTTGGTAATTAATGGTCATCCAAGTGATGTCTCTGATGCAGGCATCAAGTTTCTCTATATGATCGTTCTAGTGAGGTTTAATGGATAAATACAATTGCGTATCATCCGCATAGCAGTAAAAATAAGTGCTGTTTCCTGAAGGTAGCATGTAAAGCATAAACATTGCAGCCCTGAAAGCTAAGAAGTTTTACTTCTTCATAAAAATAGTTGCCTAAAGAATGTAATGTGACATCCTTTCAAATCTTTGAGAATTTTACAGCAGCTTCTGCGTTTTGCTCTTGTCAACATCTCTCAGCTCCACGGCAGCAGAAACCAGCAGGTTCACTGTCACAGATCATGAAGAAACATGCTTAGATGTAAGCATGAAAGCAGCAGTTGCACCACAATCTGGATATTTTCTATTTTTAGCTCACAGTTTGGTACAACTGTGGCTCCTCTTTACAGTCATTCACACCTGACTGTCACACTTTTTCCACTTTCTCAGCTTGAAGATCTCATCTTTAGTTGAAACATTTAGTGTGAAACAGCAAGAGTGCAGCTTTAGGTGTTGTTACCATCTCTAAACATCAGCAGCTTTAGCCCAGCTCAGCTTTCATTTTCATTGTTTTCAAAATTAAAAAACATTTAAAAAATGGAGAATAGCAAATTCTTAGTAAGCAAATGCACTAAAAAAGTAAAATTGACTAATGGAAATGTTGCACCGAATATGATCACACTACTTTGTTCTACTGATGATAGTTGTAGAGGTACCAAATGCTGGAACTGCTCAGATTTATAGTCCCCTAAATAACTTATAGGTTTAACATGGCTTGATATAAACAAAAATTAAGCACAAAGGAAAAAAAATAAAATTTACTAGAATTTACAGTCACAGTCAGAAAGATTTACAGTCTTAAATGATCTGCAAGCGAACTAACCCAATGTAGGAGTCGATAGAAAATCCAACCTGGATTGAACATGAATTAATGAAAAAAACGAACACAAAACTTAAGTTAGATAACCTCAAACCTAAAAAAAACCTCATATATCTGCTGTTCCGATCCCTCTCTGGTGGATCATTGACCCCCTCACTGACACACCGCAGTATGTGACACTCCATGAGGTGGTCTAGCACAGGAGCTCCACATGGCTCTGTCCTCTCACCCTTTCTCTTCCGCTCGTTTACATCTGACTTCATCTGAATGGTAAATGGTAAATGGTAAATGGCGAATACTTATATAGCGCTTTCTACCTTCTTACAAAGGCCCAAAGCGCTTTACAGTCACAGACCCATTCACCCAGTCACACACACATTCACACACGCATTCACACACTGATGGCTGCTCCGCTGCTGAACACTGACGCCAACCTAACACCACAGGCAAGGTGGGGTTCAGTGTCTTGCCCAAGGACACTTCGACACATGGGCGTGCAATGCGGGAATCGAAACCTGCAATCTTACGATCATGGGTCGACCCCCCCACCGCTGCACCATGGCCGCTGAAGCTCAGACTGTTGCCACTTGCGGAAATTTATGGAAGCAGGAAAGAGCACTTTGGCAGATTTTTCCTCCTTCCATCTAGACTCCACAATTCTTTGTTAACACTGGACAATTGATAGTGTTATATATTGTATTTAATCGTCTAGTTATTAATCATCTATTAATATCTGTTTATGCTATTATTGTTTTCATTAGTTTTTTTTAGCCCTGGTGACAAATCAATTGTCTAATTGTGCAATCAAATAAAGTTCTATTCCCTAAAAACTAAAAAAAAACTAAGCAAAAAAAGCATCAACACTTTGACACTTTGACTCTTTTGCTCTAAATTTCTTCTTGATCAAATTCTCCTCAAAAAAAAAAACTTACATTTTTCTGGTGGCCAAAATCTAATTACACTTCTCTTTATTTGACCTGATGTTGAAGTTAGAGCTCGGCTGGAGCAGTATTACTCAATTTTGTTTTCAACATACGGTAATATTTGAACACGTCTTCCCTAAACATTAATGTTTAATTAAAGGTAAATCCTCCACTCTTTATTGCAGAGGGAAAGAATATTTTTTAATTGGAAATTGATCGCTGAGACCATTGTTTTGACGCTTTTTTTAAACTTTTGATTAACTTTTTGTTGATTTAATGGTTTTCTTTGATTAGTTGTAAAAGGTAGTATAGATTTCACTTGACCTTAATAGTGATTAAGGTCTAAGGATCTACGTTTGAATTACACATCTTTTAAAAGCACAAAGCTTGAGTTTCTCGATAAAGACACGCTCCTTCTCACAATATGAATTTGAGGATGAAGCATGTTCAGCAGCTTGCTGATTAACTTTCTACCTTGAAAACAGGGTCAAGTCGTGTCAGTTACTCAGTGGGCACACAATGTCTATAAAATGACTAATACTGTATACTACTTTATTGTACAGTGGGGCCAAAAAGTACAATGCAAACGTTCAAAGTAATTAAATATAATGAGTAGCTAATATTCAAAGTTTTCAAAAAAGCTTTACTAACTCAATCATGTAAAGTTTGTGTAACACATTCCTTGTTTTGAGTATATGTAGCTAAATCATTTTTTATTTGAAATAAAATATGCTTAAATTCAGTAAATCAAACTTAAATCATAATTTAGTTGTAATTTCTAGAATTAATTATTGCTTTCTGGATTTCTTATTTCTGATTTTTCTAATGCGTCCCATCACAGTAGTGATGGGACTCTATGGCCGCCTTTACAATGCAGGTCTTGATGCCCATATCCGATTTTCTGACTATATCCGATTTTTTTGACGACCCGCCTACATCATCTTTTAAAAGTGACCCGTATCTGATTTTTGCATTTACACTATACAATGCTGAAACTATCAAACGTAGACGTTCTGAGGACTACGTAGCAGTATTTCCGCATTCCACGGACCTCCTTCAGACTTTTGTGACTGCGGTTGTCATGGAGGCAAGGAAGCGACAGAAGGAGGCGTTGCCTTGGGCGCTCCTGAGGGGATGCACGGGGAAGTAAAAGGGAGGGCTGCTCGGCTTCCTGCGCGATGACTTCTCTTTTCCGACCGTAGTCAGAAACACACGGGAGATTTTCCTCGGGGTTCTCTTTTCTGTTCTGAACCCTCAGCCTCCAGAGTGGGTCAAAAAAGACTCCAAAACTTTTGTGCGAGACACCTTATCTTTAATCTACGGTTCTCCGACACTCCCCCGCTCCGCGCTCACACCCCCCCCTCTCTCCTTACACATACACACACAAGCACACGCACACGCGCTCACACACACACGGTCCCCATCATACACGCCCCCCAAAGAAATAAACGGCTTCTAGCCTTTTCCATAGCAACGGTGTCCCGCTTCATTAGTTACCGTTTGAGTCCAGACCGGACATAACAGCGGTTTCCGACTACGGTCTGAAGCCTGAGGCTGAAAGGTAACACGCTGACAGCAAAATCGGCGCACAAAAAACACCTTAATAAGTCATGTGATTTCAGTTGGTGGTATCCTGAATTGATGTCACTGAGGTACCACTGACATTTACTGGGGAATATCCGATTTGTCTGCTTACATGGCACACGCAAATGCACGTATCCGATTCGTTTCCGATTTATTACCACATATGAGAGAGGCCTGTATCCGATCTGAGAAAAACGGAATCCATGCGCTTTTGTCCTGCTTACACGTTCACCGATCATATCCGATCTGTGCCACGTGAGAGGAAAAAATCGGAATTGGGTCACTTGAACCACGCAGTGTAAAGGCGGCCTAAGAGCCTTCATAGGAAACTCAATGAAGCTGTGGAAAACCACCCTTGAAGCCAATGGGAAGCCACTTGCGTGGAGGTTTCCACCCCAAATCCAGCACCCTGAGACTGTATGCTAGCCGCAAGGAAGGAGGCCGAGGACTAGTGAGCGTAGAAGCCACTATCCAGGATGAAACATCCAAGATGCATGAGTACATCAAGCTCAACGCCCCAACTGACAGTGTGCTCAGTGAATGTCTCAGGCAATGGAGAGCAGAGGATACAGTGCTGGAGGACAGATCCTCATGGGAGGACAAACCCCTGCATGGGATGTACCACCGGACCATAACTGAAGTGGCTGATATCAAGAAGTCCTACCAATGGCTAGAAAGGGCTGGCCTAAAGGACAGCACTGAAGCGCTCATCCTGGCAGCTCAGGAACAAGCACTGAGCTAAAAAACAAAACCTTAGGTCCATTTAGTCCAGCTGTGAGAAGATTGGAGCTGCAACATCTGAATTAAACAGCCATCAACAAAAAGAAAAAACGCTAGACTTTCAATTACACACTGTCAATATAAAATAAAAACACAATGCAGACATTAATGAGTGTTAAAAATATGATCTATTCTAAAAGCATGGAAGACAGTCAATACAGAAAAGTATACCAAAAAAAGGTCTAATATAGCAAATATATGGAGTCATTAGCCTGTCAACTCAAAGCAATAAGTAAAACGTTAATCAAAGAAAAGGTCAAATGAAATGATGAAATGTTCATGTGCTAAATTAGCTTAAAAAAAGAACATTTTATGAAAGCTAAAAAATATCAGTAAGAATACAGAATGATGTAAATCTAAAGTGATTTTATGAATTAATAGAAAATTTCAAACATTGTTGACAGTTCGATTCATCTCTTGTGGTGAGTTTGCTGAAGCCGCTCTGAAGGGAATAAATATTGTTAATGAATATATTTTCTACAACTATGCCTCAGCCTTTTCAGTCGTTCAGCTAGTTTTCTATAAACCTTTATTGTTCATGAATGAATTACCAAAGATGAACAAGAGACAGAATTAATCTACTTTCACAGAGTCAGATAACAATTTCTAATTCCTGACCCCTGAGCTGTGTCATACATTAACATGTGGGCACATTCAAACAAACAATGAACTTTAAAGACCCACTCATGAAAATTGTGTTTTTACACTTTCTTATAGTGTTTTTCTCATGATGGAGGACATGTATATATAAAATTGGGATTAAAATCGAATTTCTGAGTAGTGTTTTGTTCAAGTAATTGTGAAACAGGACCAGACCCAAATTTCTTTTTCTTTTAACCCTTATGCTATCTTAGATGACCCACCCTTCCATTGACGTGTTCTCCCTACCATGACAAAGGTGGACAAAGGTGGAAAGATTTCATGTAATCCATGGACACCAGTGAAGATCACAAATCATTGAAGAAAAAAGGTTCAGAGCACTGTCTAGTGGGTCTAGATGACCCAACTCTCAATGTTAAAGTGCCTAGGATAGCACAAGGGTCAATCATTGTTTAATCATCAGGTAATCAGTTGCCTAAAAATATTAAAGTTTTGCAATGCAAACGACAATTCAAAAAAAAAATTGCGCTTCGAGAAGGTGGTTTTTTGAGGTGCATCAAGATTGACATATTTTAGAAAACTTCATTGGATACGCTTTTTCCACATTAAATGACGATTAGCTGCGGAAAATTCATCTAGTAGAGATCTAAACAGCAATGTGCAGTAGACCTCCATGAGTGTCTACCAATGCTTAATGCACATCTATAGCTGTAAACATTGAAATAGCCATGACTTAGATACTTAAGAGACTTGTCTGTGCCGAGTGGGTGCAGTCATATGATTTCATGAAGCATGTTGCTCTTGTTTGTACAGATGTGATTTTTGAAGGTTTCCTCTCTTTGGAATTTGAGGTCCTGCAAAAAGAAAAAAAATCTTTCAGCAAATGCTCCAGAGTGGTAACCTTTTATTAGTGAGCGGACATTTGAGTCATGATGGGAAACCCCAGCACCGGGAGCATCTAAACACTTTAAATTAAAATCTCTGGATGACTGAAAGCTCATCATTCATAATCATTTCTACAGTGGAAATAATTTACCTTCTTGGTTGGTGTTTGGCAGACTATTCCCCAAAGTATTGACGTGTTGACGTTCTCCTCAGGCTCGCCATCTTCAGTGTAACGTGCTCGCAGCCCTGTTGTACATTCAGACGGGGGTGAGTCAATTTGGTCAGGAAGCCCAGAACAATCAGCAACTTTATTGGATTTTTAAAATTCCACTTGATGGAGTTTGGCTCCTCACAGAATGAGCATCCTCCAGATGTCTGTGGAGAGAGGAGCAGAGAGGAGCTAATGCAATAACTCCTCCTTCAAGATAACTGTGCAGCACTTATATATTCTAATCTTTAGTGAAATCTCTATTTTTCAATCCTGATGTGTTACTGTTGTGATGCTGTATTGATGTACCATGGGGAGAGAATACCCACTGCATGAAAATGTAATTATCTAAGCCCTCTTGATTTAAATCCCTTGATATTAAGCGGAGAAACAAACGCTGATCACGCTAACACTTCTGCATTGCTTTAAGTGAGAAACAGCAGTGATTGATGCAGATGATGATGCCTAAAATAAGAAAGGGTAATATAGCTGTGTGTCTTCTGCAAAAAGACAGGATATCATGTTCGTGCATTAAGGATCCCGCTCATTTAACAGCGTGACGGCCCTGAATCGGCCCTGCTGAAAAACAAAGAACCACTTCATGCCCTCTGTGCCACAAATCCTCACAATACCTGTAAAAAAAAGCAAATCTTCAAACCTGCTTCTTTCTAATAGCACTCATGGAAGTGTTCAGGGTAAAATTCATGCTTAACAAAAAATAAAACCTATGCGAACTTTTGGCTCACTTTATTGTTAGCAGGTTAGTTCAGGGTAGGTTACATATTTTCCAATTGTTTTGGTCATTATCATGACAAAGAGTTGTTTTTTAATTTAGATTGCCCAAAACATCAGCATACTAAAAACCTGACTTTTTTTAGCCTCTGTAAAAATCTACAAAAACATTTTACTGTAGTAAGCTGACATTATTCACTGTAAATATAATATCATCTTTAAAAAATGCATCGCATGTTTCTAGGGGTTAGCACTCTCACCTCACCTGACCTGTTTGGAATCCCAGCTGCTTCCTTTTTGTGCGGAGTTTGCAGTTTCTCCCCGTTCTTGTGAGGGTTCAGATAATAGATGGAGCTGCTAATAAAAAACAAACTTGAAGCACTAAAACTAACAAAGTGCAAGATCGGTTATGTACTACAAACCAGAGCAAAAGTAACTGAGGATAATGTTAGAAGCACGTTCTTTTGTCGTACAGGCATGTTGTCGTACTGTGCCCTTACATCACACTCTAGTTGTTAGTAAGGTGCGCATTCTGGCTTCTCACTGACCACTGCTCTGCTGTATCTGGACTTAGGATTTAACTCACTAAATCCTGGAAATGAACTTTTTTTGGTTCATTACAGGTGTTAAAAAACCCTGCATATTTATAGATTTACACAAGATAAATATAAAACACTTTAATAAACATATTTTCACCAAAATATGTTTGTCTGCATTTTCTTGTCAAGTACAGAGGTTTTTGGGGAGATTTCTTTCACCCTGCTGAAGTTATTTTTGGCATGAGTCATAATGTCAGACCAATCTTTTCTCAAATATATTTCCAAAACATCTGTCACCAATTCCAGGTTTTGCAGAGTACATGCTGAAGAGATTTTACGTGTTTTTTCCTTCCTTCAGTCAGATATTTTTGAGCATCCCTCTAAGGCAGGAATGCAGTTCAATGGCAAAATAATCACAGTAACTCAGAAAAAAAAAAGTAATCCACTTGCTCTTGAAAAGATGGAACACCTATGCACACATTTGTGTTTACTAGTTTTCTGTGAACATTTTGTTTATTCTGTCCCAACATCATGAGGAAGCTAATGTCAAATATCACCCAATCAAGCAGACGGCATGGTCATTCCAAGCCTGTAGCTCAGCTCCTGTCGGAGGGAGACCCCGACCATTTCAAGCATTTTAAATATTTGGATGCAGAATCAAAGTGAAGGACATTGTTAGCTTCAATCATTCTCCTGCTGGGCTCATTCACACAGGTCATTTAGCCCATAAAGGATCTTGCCATCAGGATTCTATTGTAGTCAAGTCTTGGCATCAGTTCAAAAAGGGAAGATCATTTTCTTTCTTTATAGCGCCTTAGGCTACCGTCACTTTCACTCTCACGCTTTTATTCATTCATTATCTACCTCACTGCTTAGGTCCAACAGCTATCTGGCTGTGTTTTCCAGCCATTTCCTTTCCTTTATGTTTCAGCTTGTTTCGTGTCTCTGCATCCCAGGCTGGTGGCCCCCAGGAGATATCAAGATCGAAGACCTCTTGGTGCGCATGCAGATAAAAAAATACTCATGCACACTTTTTGCTTCTGGCATGCTACAGGTCATGGCAAACACTGAAACAACACGTAAAGGCTAAGTAGACGAGACACAGGATTTTTCATTTTTTACATCCACCCCAATGGCCTAAAGGTGCTTTCTTGAATGCCAATAGCTAATACTTGCACATATACCTACGGTTGGAAGAGACTTGGTGGGAAATGTCAAAGAATGTCATGAATCTTGCTCCAGACTTTTTCATTCAGAGCTCTAGTTCAATGTATGAAAGACCTGGTGTCATAGAATTCCAGCCAGGCACAAAATGCAATTATCAATTTATCCTCCATGATCAATTTTTAAAGAATTGGTGCCTTGGAAAATTGAAAGGGATGCTATTTGTTTGTCACTACCATAACCGAGTCTCTGGTCAGTCAAAGTTCGACCTGGTTAAACCTTCAACATGCGTTCAATGGCCGTGCAATTTGGACGTAGAGCCGAAAACAGTTGTAGACACTTGCCTGGCTATGTGTGAATGGAAGAGTTTTGAACACAGAAGCCCAAAATGCAAATCTAAGCCAGTGTTCATAGACTTGTCTTTGGAAGTGGCCCCTTGAATGCACATTGCTGATCAGATTGCCAATCAGATTGTACTGTAGTTTGTGTGGACATCCTACAGTCGTCCTACGTATCACCTGTACACCCCATGCGTAAAGCATTTGTGCACAGTCATTTTACTAACAACTGGTAAGGACACTGTATGACAGCATCACTGGTATGTCAAGTGTGTGTTACATACATTATCTTTACTAATACTTCATGTTACACTTGCCACAAACGTGACAGTGGTACATGCCACGTCAAGGTGGAACATACAAGCATCAAGGGAACTACAAGATGCATTTGTGCTTCCCTTAAGATGCAGCCACTCCTCTTCACGACCCTCCATGGGCCCAAAGATCCACAGCACTTGAACAAGTCAATACAGGTGCATGTGACCAAGGCTTTAGACTCTAACAGCTCTTTACACGGGTCCTCCACCTGATCTAAGCTTTCATTTCATTTTCAAGTATTTTGCTATAAAAATACATTTAACTTCCAATGTGTCATTGTTCAAATTTACGCTTCTTTTAATTTTTGTATGATCTATCTCTGTTAAAATGTGTTCATCTCAACATGCATTGTGGGTAAAAGGTTCCTCGAGCCTTTTTTTCGAGCCTGTCGATACCAGCAGCCCAAATCCACATCTGCTTTGAGAAAACACACCCATGCAGCAATGTTGTAATCCTGTTGCAGAAAACCAGCCAAAAAATTCAAAGTACTTAAAGAGAAGGGGCCGCAGAGGCTTGTTAAATGCAGTTTTAGCGGCCAATGGTCTTCGTCCACACGCAGATTTTGGATTTTCCAAAGCACTCAACACGTTTTACGAGGGGTCTCGGCACAGCGGGGGCAGCACTAACTTTTTACTGTTTTACAATCCCTGCAGAAAGAGGATTTTATAGATTTCATAAACATCAGGAAACAAGTGAAGGGTCATTCCAAAACACATGAATCATTTTAGATTCATGCTGTCTGAAGACTGTGAGGAAAACAATCTGTTGTTCCATCTTTTGACTTTAATCTATTTTATGCTTTTTGGCTTAGATAACAACTCAAACTGTTATGGAGCATAAAAATAATTTTAATAAAAATATGTCTAATTTTATTTTTTTATAAAAGTCTTTGCAGTAGGTTGCAAAAGAAATTTGACACATCTTTTCCTCTTATTTTAATGTCTTTGCGCTCAATTTAACTCACTTTATTCAGTTGATTTATTGCTCCAAAAAAAGACAACAAAAGGTTTGATTGCACTATTCCAATTTATTTGATTAAGATTGTATCTGAAAAACCAAATGCATAATCCTCAGCCAACTATAATGGAGTAATTGAGAGGAAATAAATGTGATTTATAGAAACAGAATCAGAAGGATTTAGGTCAAATTCCTGTTTTCTCATTGGAGTGAAGTCACTCTCCCTCCCCTGAAGTTACCTCAGTGAGTGTCTGACACTCACTGAGGCCGAGATAATGTGATAATGAGTCCATCCGGCATTAATCAGCACTGAAAGGTAGCTCCTCGCAGTGTTTGTTTGTGTGTATTGTGGTGTAAACAGATGGACGTTTGACCCTAAGGTTTCTGGAAATTGCACAAACAGGATAAGCACGTAAAGCTCTGCAATTATTTTCTGAATTTCCCATCATAGCAACTTCATGCAACTCGCAGAAAGATGACTTTGGTTTTGAATTAAACATATTAAGAGTCAAAGATGACTCTTAATATAAAAGGAAATCTAAACTTTAACAAAGTGAAACAACTTGATATCAATTGATTCATTTAGTCCAAAAAGGATTTAAAAAATGAGCAAACAGGGATTAAATTATATTATATTATATAAATATTGACCCAGTTAAAGCCTTTATTTTATTGCTGAACTGGATTTGCATAGAAACGATCAAAAATACATTGAAATACATTTTTTAAAATCATAATCTGATGGTTTTCAAGTATTTTAGTGAGTAAAATATTAAATTAGAAAAGCACACTTCACTGAACAGTATAAAACTCATTGGCTGAAATGCATGTATAACAGCCTTAAGTTAAAAAACTGTCAATAAAAACATGCTAATATGACATTCTAAATTAAACTGAATTTGCTTTTAACTAAATTTTTTTAAACATTTTTCTTTACTTTTCTTCCTCATGCCATGTCAAAACAGAATGAGTTTTGAAAACAATTTTGAAAAAAGCACATCTGTATGGTCTGTTGCTGCAGAAACACAATGAAAATGGGACAGCAGATCTAGATCCAGCTGCTTTTATACATCTGAGGCGGAGGCACAACGAGGGATGCCTGTCAGATGAGTCAAAGCACAACCAGATTGCCCAAATCCCATTAGCTTAATGAGCAGAAGGTGTCTTTTGATGCAATGAAAACGGCCCACTTTTTGGCAAACACGGAAGTTGTCTCTCTTGCCAAGAAGTTAAAAATAATCCAAAGCAAAAACTCAGCTGTTGAAGCCTGAGAAAGCTCCTTTTCTTTGTTCAAAAAGTGAAACAAAAGTACCGATGTGTGCACACGAGAAACCTTTTTATTGTGTCCAGGAAAGGGCAACTCAAAATACTTCACTAAACTTTAGTAAAGTATCCTGAAGAACACTTTTTTTTATGCCAGATGTCTGCAGAAGCGGAATACTAGCATCCCAGAGGACCGAACGTGTAGAAAAATGCAGTGAAAATGATCACAAATAAGTAGTAGAAATACTGGAGTTTGCAGAAAAATAAGAGCAGAAGGATCCATTCAGAGGAACAGGCAGAGGTAAACAGGACTAGATGCTTCTTGCATTTGTGAACAGATTCCTCCTCCCTTTGCTTGAACAGATTTCCCCGCACATGCAGCCTGCTGGCTTACAGAAGGCAAGACAGAATGATAAATTATGCTCTTGATGATCACTGAATGGAAGAAAAAGGAGGAGCAAAGACACAAGAAAACATGTAACAACCAAGGCTTCCACCTGTGCAAATATTTAGAGAAAATTCAAGCCCAATGGGAGGCACAGATGTGTAACACAGCCCTGACGGAGACCTCAAATCATTCCTGAGGATCATTTCAATATGCAAATGGGTCTGGTTGGAGCCAAAGTCAGATTTGAAGGGAGGATTTCTCTGATGTGGGTCTTTGAGCCTCCGTCTGCTGTTGCTGTCATCCTGAAGGTTTCCAGAGGGAGACCCTGCAAACCTGACAGCACTTTGTCAGGCAACAATGAGCTCTGCCTACCGTCTGACCGTAATCCTCAGTCCCAGGGTGAACACCTAAATCCCCTTGATTAACAACACCCAGATCAAAAAGGGCACATTTGGAATGATGCATGAAAAAGGTAATCAAATGGGCTGATGGTCAGCTTCTTCAAAGAGCCTCAAGTCAGGAGGGACTGTGGGAAGAGAGGATGATCCTGTGGGCCTCTGCACACTGAAATGCTTCTCCTGTAAATCTCTCCAAAGCTGTCAGGATGTATTCTGCCAAAAAAATGCCAGCTGATTGATTTGAACTGTCTTCAATGGGTGTATGTTTTTTATCTTTTATCTGTCATCTGGGTTTCCACACAATTTTAGATATTTCTTACTCTTCACTGTTGCATTTATTTCTTCAGAATTTACACCTTTTTTCTTATTCTGCCTTTATGAGGGTCAGATTTTTATCTTTATCATTCAAACCTGTCCATGTACTTCCTCATTAAGTGGCCTGCATTGTGTAAATTAATCTAAAATGATAGAAAGGGAACTTAGAATGATGACCAGGAAGCTAGATTCAAGGATTTTTGACATTAAGTAGTTCCATTGGTTCATAAGAGAAACTAATGCACACTTGTGTTTACATTATGTTTTCCAATTGCATTCTGGGAAGCATCATGCACTGCTCTGACTCAAGAGTGTTTGTTTAGAAAAACCTCAAAAGTGAAATTAAAAGACCCACTCCAATCAAAATACTGTTTTTGTTGTTTTATATTGGCTAAAAACGGCATAATCATCATTAAAAGAGCACTGGGAGTGTTTTTAAAGTAGATCAAAAGATGATCGGAGTGGGTCTTGATATAAAAATAGGGAGATATCATAAAAAAAGAACCCGTTTTACAACCAAAAATGTATCATTACTAATTATAAATTGTAACGTTGTGGAAATCCAACTTTTTAAGCAGTAAGTTATTACGACGACTAACCATTTTAGCATGGGTAGTACCATCCTAAACACATAGCAGCTGTCAGTCGGCTCAGTCTGGATGATGTATTTTGTCTCGAGAAGAAACAACTTTTTGCTTTTCAAAAATCAATATTTTTTTTCTATATAAAAATACATAAAAGCTGCTACCTCACATCAGAAGAAAGTTAAAACTAATTCCCTGAAACTCGCCGCCAAACCAAAAACAAATATAGATTTCGTGTTTTGACAAAAATATCAGCTAATTTTATTTTCCACATCTTGATTTTCTTCAAGTTGCAGCCTGACTTGAATTCTCAAACCTCCTTAAAGCCTGGGGCAGCTTCGACTTCACTTTGTGTCAGCTGTAAACAGAGACTTCGCCCCTCCTGAAGAGGATTTCCCACTCTGCTCTTGTTTACGACTACACCAAACATTTGTTTCAACTGAAGCACGACTAGTCAAGCAACAAATTAGCAGTAAGCTGTGAAGCCAGCTTCTCAGAGGACCATCATTAAAGTTTCTGCAGCAGATTTAGCGGCTTTCATCCATGATGCCGCTCACTAAGAAAATAAATTGTTGCTACTCAGTTGATGAAAAGCATTCCTGTCATTCCCTTTGGAAAGGTTTTTTTTTTAAAGATTATTCCCATTTTACTGTGATGTTTTTCTTGTTTTGATCCTGGCATCACAACAATCTGCATGCTCCTTCTAAAGCTCATGAACGTTATGGCGCTTCTCTCCCCGAGGAGCATTAAACGTCTGATGTGTAGCAGATTTGTTAGTGACCAGGTTTATGCAGTGAGTCTCTTTTAATAAAAAAGCTTTGTGAACACATCACAGTGAATGGGTTTGTCTGAATGGTGAGCCGCTCCTCATGTGCTCTTTGATTTCAATGCTCCTGCAGAGAAATGCTCAGTGTGCAAACAGAAGATCACGGTTTTTTTGTGTTGCTACACAAATTGTCAACAGTTGTTGTGAAGGCCACAAGCTGGTTCTTTTTTTTCTGTGCATTTTATGACTGTAAAAAGTTAGTAATTCTTTGTAAAACAGAAAATAGTTTTGGAAGATTTCTTCAATTTTTGTACAAAAATGATCTTTGTAACATGAACGATTTATGACAAATGGATGTTTTTGCACTAAAGAGTATGAAGACGTTTCTCTTTTTTGGTTTGTGTTCAGACTTATGCAGACCAAAAAAGCAGGAATTTTCGGTTTTGATGCATGGTTTTAGTGTTTTAATGTATTTTTAACCAACTGTGGCTGCCTCTTTGCCTGACAAAAGAGGTTTGTAATCTCAATGGGATTATCCTTGTTAAATAAAGGTCAGTAATAAATAATAGGAAACATCATGCAGGCTCACTGGGTGCATTTCACCACAATCACCCAGTTTATAACAGGAATAACTTGCAATGAAATAAAAAATATGATTAAGAATAACATGTAAAAAAAAAAAAAAAAAGGTACCAGAGCAAGAATAGTTACCAGCAGCTTACGTTCTGTGTGTTTTAAGTAAGAAAAAATGCTTATCTATGATAATAAATGACTTTTTCTTTTCCGTTCTTTTTCTTCTTATTGTTTCACTTCACACAGTCTCCAATCAAACAGCTGTTGTGACTTAGCCGTATTTCCATGCAGCTTGTTTTGCCCAGATGTGAATTTTATTTTTTATTTTTAATTTTTTTTTGGGGGGGAGGATTTCTGTCCTGTTTGGCTTCCAGTTATCTAATGTAATCTAACAATCCTATAGAAATAATAATTTCTGCTTTTTCTAAAAAAATAACACTTTAGAAGAAGAAAGAATATTTTGTACACCGGCAAAAAGGCGTGTCAGAAGATAGAGCGGAGAAAAGACAATCATGTCATCATCTTTAACCAAAATGAAATGACTCCTGAGAATAAACTGAGATGAATTGGGTTCACCAGAGGAATGAACAACAGAAATCTGGAAGCAAAAATCTCTTTCAATACAATCTAAATGAGATCAAAGAAAGTGGGGTCCTGAAGAAAACCTTGATTTAAATGGAGAAATTATTCACTCGAGATGTTTGATCTCAGTTCCAGCCCAACAATCAGAAATCACCTGTGGATGGATTTCAAAACCCACAGCGTGACAGAAAAGTTCTCCAACCCAGAGCTGACAGTCAGCAACACATCAGTGCGTGGAAGTGATCAAATTCTCCTTTAATAAGCTCAGATGTCTCTGTCACTGCTGTCTGTGTCTCGTCTCATGAAGCATCATACGAGGGAAGCAGCTCTAATAGGCTCTGTCGGCGATTGTTCCCAATTAAACGTGTGAATGACCATGAATAAAGTCTGTGTGAACAGCAAAGCAGCGGAGGCCATGTAGGTCACAGACTGTGATTTTTACAGGCTAGGATCCTGGAATTTGGCAGAAGGGGCCCCGACATGCAGGAGCGCTGGGAGCGTGGGCTTTTATCTGCGGGGGTAAGTGGGCCAAAGCCGCAACAAGAGGGGCTACGGTCCATGCGGGCTCCACAACACGTCACACAAGGGCAGTGGGAACAGTCGTGTGGGGCAGGGTCATAAATCACAGAGAGGAGGGGGGAATGGAGCTCTGCCAGAAATGACTGAACATCACGTGTTTATGGAAATTCCATTGATGCTGAGGAATAAATGAACAACATTGGTGGCAATCGGGTGATTTGACCTCCGTTTATGCACTCTGTTCACTCCCAGCTGAATTCTGTGGTCAGACTGATCCGAAGCATCAGCAGCTCAGGTTTTCTCCCAGATTTCTATCACATGATAAGCAGAAGACGATCCACTGAACACGGTTTCTTTAATGTCGAGACCTTGTGATGCCCGTTAACGAGAAGGACGTCTAACGAGGATAAAATAACTCACAAAATAACATGGAACTCAGTGGATTAGAAAGAATGGATGAAGGTTTTAGGAGAATCTCCAAGCAGCTGGATGTTCCTGTGATTCCAGCTGCACGTACTTTTGAGAAGTTTAGGGTCTAAAAAGAGGAACTGAGGAGATGGAAAACATGATTGGTGACCAAAGAGCAGAGAACAACCTCCAAAACCGTTGAAGGTGAACCTCAAGGGTCAAGGTACATCGGTGTGGACAGTGAAATTCATGGGAGGTCAAAGGGGACAGCCCTGTTGTAGGTAAATCATAAGAAAGAACTAAAAAGCACATTAAGAAAAGCAGATGGTCACTACTGCAAAACATGGAGGGGGTGTAGTTATAGTATGGGTTACTTGGCTGCATCTTTTTTCAATCTTTGTACTTTCAGAAAATCATAAGACATTCAGGACTTCACTTTGCTGAGGTATGATGTTTGGTCTTCCACCAGGATAAACACCCGAATAAAAAAATACAAAAACAAGAATGAATAAAGCAGAACATTCAAGTATTCTGAAGTGTCCTTCTTTGAAAGGAGCTAAAAATCTGCTGTCTGGAGAAGACGCCCTTCAAAAGTGACACGGTTGAAGCAGTTTGCTTACAAAAGTGAGAAAAAAGGTCCTTGTGGACAAGTGGGCACGACTCCATGACTGTTGATTGCAGTGATTGCTAGGGACCACTTTTGTGTATGGTTTTTGTCAAAATAAATAAATAAATAAAAACACAATAGGGGTCGGATTACATATATTTACTTTTTCCCCACTTCATTTCAAGCAACATGTCAAATTCTACTTGACTTTATTTGAATCATAATGTTTAATGAATCTAATGTGCCGTGTGTGTGTGCGTGTGTGTGTATACTGTATGCATTATGGCAAATGTGATTATGAGTAACAGCATCATCTTCCTTCATTTGTCTTATGGTCTGAATATCTGGTACAGGTTTGATATTTCATTTTTGATATTTCATTGATATTTCAGGTTTAATTTGTCATTTTTTATTTTGTATTAAGATTCATTTGAAAAACAATGTAAAAGGCATGTCTGAATTTCACTGATCAAATTTCATTTTGCTTTTATTTTCTCAGATTCAGAGGTGGCAAAAATGTTGTGGCGGATGTAAACTGAACATTTTAAAGGGACGAAAAAGGGTGTAAAGAAATTGTTTACTGATTCATGAGAAAAGATCTTTTTTTGTGTTTTAAAAATGATTACATTTTATGGCAGAATAGTTCCTACTAATCTATTACAGGTAATGTTTTAATACTGTCCATATTTTCAATAACAGAGTAGAATAGTTACGGCTGATGAAATAAAATTAAAATATACTTCTGGCAGAAGGTTTTACTAGACCCCGTTCCACTGGAATGCTTAACATGTTTAATACACTCACAGACTGGAATTTTTCTTTCTATTGTATTTGTAGGACCTGATATCTCAGTTTTTTTGTTAGAGGGATTCTCCTGATTGTGATTATTATGTCGTCATGCTGGTCTATCTGTTCATCTATTTATTTACTGTGTTGTCTGCAGAGTCTAAGCCAGTGTGTTTGTGTTGTTAAGTTTGTAAAAAGAAAAGACGAAAAAAAGTAGTATTTCACAATAAAAAATTGGTTTCTTCTTTGAATCGAACAGAAGATCCTTTATTCAGTTTGTTTGCTGATTTTGTTATTTTAGGCCACATCACTTCATTTTGTGCTTCGAAAAAATTGAGAGATGAAACAGAAAAAACTGCTCCGACACATTCCTCCGTCAGCTTCAATGTTTAATGTACCTCAACACATTCCAAAGATAAGATGACTTAATACAGAGAATAAACGTTACGTTTTAGTGTATTTGTGAGAATCAACATGGTATAACCTACAATTACAGGTAATTGCTATAGCGTACTCCACAAGCAACACGTTTGGACGTTTTTAACTATTCCATTCAGGTGCTAAGTTACATGTGAGGTGATAAATACCACTGCTTAAAAAACAAAAAAAAAACAAGGCAAGAAATAAACATGTGAGGTAAACATTCACATCTGAACGTTCACTTCCATAAACATTTCAAAGCTGCATCAAAACCTGAACATCAGTTTGTTTTGATCATTTATCTGACAGACCGCCACCAAAACTTAATTTAAGTTAAATTCAGAACATTAAAGCCAGAAGAGAATCATTCACTTATATTTAAGTCAGATTTCAGGTGTTATGTTGACAGAAAGTTTTAAACACACCTCATCATTTAAGGAAAGCATGTGTTGGTTTGTTTCAGTTTCAAGATTAACTCAGTTTTTCACATTTTAATTGAACTTTATTTGACTAAAAAAGCAACAACAAAAAGAACACATTTAAAAAACAATGTTTTTTTAATAATGCAAAAGAATATATTATAAAATGTAGCTGCAAACCTTTGATGTTTAGGTTGTTCAGAAAGGAAACAGTTTAATCTAAAAAAAAATGAACGTGAGAAGCTAATGTGTTTTTAAAAAAATAATTATTCCTTTATTTTGTAGGATTAAAGCCAAAATTCCAAATATGACAACTCATTTTTTTAAGTGACAAAACCTTTTATTAACTATTTAGTTGTCTTGAAAGAAGTTTTACCTATTTTTTCATTTATTATGTAGAGATATTTGTGGAATTTGAAATAACTTTTGAAGCATTTTAGTCCATAAATTTACATAAGGAGGTTAGAAAATGAACATTGGTACTAATTAAACAATAATTTTAATCACTTAAAGCAATATTTATATCTAAAACTAAACCCCTTTTTGGTGAACTAATCTGAACATGAGCATTTCTCTATGGCTTTAGTGTTTGGATTTCACTTTTTACGGAGAGTTAACTTCAATTACAAATCCTGTATTCCAAAAACTAACATCAGAAAGTTACACATTTGACAGAAACCCAAAAAACAAAACTGAGACCAATTTACCTTTAATGGCCAAATGCCAGACTGAAAGATGAGACGTTCTAGAAAAACTCCTCCCAAGATGCAGAACAATTTCCTCCTCAGATGTGACAGATGGCAAACTAACAACAGCAGCTGCTGTGAACATAGACCATGTATTATATTACTGTCTGCATCCTCCTCTTTATATTCAATTTACTTTATTTGTGGACTAAGCAAAACAAAATATTAAGTATCAAGTCAGGCTCAACAAAACACAAACCCCTTCAGCCAAAAACAGCAAACGTCATTAGGGTGAAAAACAACGATCCCATGTGTCAATCAAACCTACAAACAACAGCATTTTCACGAGACATAGCTAGGAAGTGAACCCACTTTAGGGAGCATGTCGGCTATTTCTTTTGAGTCTCCAGCTGCACAAATCTTTTAGCATATCGGACGATGCAGTTCATGTAAAAACAGAAAAACCTGACGAGAGAAATCTAATAGATAACACATCAGCTGAGGAGAGCAGGCAATATGATTTATGTGTGCAGCCTATAGAGTGGGTCAAAGGAGCAGCTGATTTAGCCCATAAATGACAGAATTAACATCAACTTCACAACATGTCAGCTTCACTCGACACTGGCTTTTTTTTTGTTCATACTATCGCTATAAAGGCAGATGAAGACATTCAATGCCGGCCTTCACCACTTGGCTCGTGTCTGTTGAGGCGTTCACATGGAATGAGGCGTGATCCCTTCAGTAGTTTATCTCTTGGGTCTGTCAATGTCGTCGATGGCTGCTAGAAGTTTCTGTCGAGCCCTCTTGTTTATATGTGAACCCAGACACACGTTTACCAGGTTGGCAAGCTGTTTCATGGAGTATTCCTGGACAGAGGCAAAAGGTCATGTTAGAGTGGCCCAGTAACAACCGGACTGACCGCGCCACCCCCGTCCCCCCCTCACCCTGTGGTTCTTGATGAACTGCTCCATGTCGTTTTCAGTCAGGTAATAGGCCTTGATGTAGGTCTCAACAAACTCCTTGTCGGGAATGGGCCGCAGGTCCGTCAGCTTCTCCAGCTTCATCAGGAACTGCTGAAAGTCCAGCTGCATCAGGGCTCGGCCCTCGTTACTGCACTTCTTCACATTCGCGTATCTACGAGAGAGCACACCTCAAGAAGATAAGCGCCTGAAAATGACAGAAAGGCTGGAAATGTTTGGATTCCTGAAAATCCCCCCAACTGTTTCTCATGAAGGCCTGAAGGAGCAGAGACCTCTATGTTTACCTTTTATTAAAACTCAAAAGAATTCCAGCAATAGCAGGTCTATATCTCAATATTCCAGAATATAAAGCTAATAATAATAATGCATTTTATTTAGAGCACCTTTCTTGTCACTCAAGGACACTGTACATTACAGAAAATACAATAAATAAATAAAATCAACACAATAAAATCTAATCTATGATTTATATCCAACCATAAAATCCCTATTCGTCTGCAAGTGGATGGAGTTTGTGACCCGTCCAGTGTTTTTTCAACATCACAAATGCAATAATAATAATAATAATGGATTAGATTTATCTGCGCTTTTCAAGTCACTCAAAGCGCTTACATTATGTCCAGAGGCGTGGCCGCCAGTTCGCGCCTACGGACCCTCTGAACATCACCGGGACATTCATGCACATTCACACAATCTGTTTTTGTCTGCTCCTGGTTTGATACAATTGAATTGATTTGGTTCATAAAGATTTGAAAAAAGAAACATGCAATTGAAAGCTTGATTGTCGTCATACATGTCCTTCATTATCAGATAAATGCCACAGAACATGTTAAAAACGCCAAAAACAACATATTTGTCAGAGTGGGCCAACCCCCCTGCATCTGACCCCGCCCACACTCCCCGATGACTCTGAAGGGACACTGAAGCTACAACCATCCGTCCAGCTCTTTTAATAAGATGAAAAGATTTTAAATTTAAAATCCATTCATTACAAGCCTGTGCAAATACACAATTTCAGTTGCTATAAAATGAAAAAAGAAAATGTAAAGTGTCAATCATCCGGGGTGCTGTAAAATATCCAGATTAGCAATAACTTGAACTCACAGTGGTGGGTTTAAAGGCTGTCATCTGGACTTGGTTTTAAAGTTGAAGATGTTTCACCTCTTATCCAAAAGGCTTTGTCAATTCTGAAATAGCTGGTAAAAGAGCAACTGGAACTGACAGAATCCAAACTGAGGGAACTTTTTAAGGCAACATTTGCATGAAGTGTGTTTCACAGATATGACCTGATTGTTTTCCAACACCACCAGCCTGCAGATCTCTCACTTTCACCTCCAATCCATCAGTTTCATTGGTTCAAAAACCCTCAGAAAGTTCAAAGAATATTTATAAATCTACATACTTATTGCTTTAAATGACGATGTTAAAAAAATGGAAGGAAATGCAAAGTTTGTGAAATAACACCATCACCATTCAGTGGTTGATGAATAATCTCACTCACAGCTGTATTATACCAGCAATAAGTAAAAATGTGGTCACATATAGAATAAAAAGTAGGGATGTAAAAGATACACTTTTACTCTTTAAGCAACTTTATGAAAAGAATTTGACTGTATTGCATCCCCTCAAATTCAGCCCAATCGTTTATGTATCAATTCATCAATAATGTGTTACTATGTACTGAATCACGCGAGAGGAAAAGATGCACACCCTTAACAAAATAAGTATAGTTTCAGGCTCCTTTTGTTCGTTTTAGAAAGTTTAAAACACCGTGTTCTGCATATCTCCCCATCTACAGTCTACAGTGCTTTGGCACATGCTAACAGCTAATTCCACTGCACTGGTTTAAAAAAAGGAAAATTAGAATATTGTTACTCAGGCTAGACTAATCCCACATTCTTTTTAACCCCCCTTACTTTTTGTATTATAGCGGTCCCTTGCTACATCATGGCTAACCTTTTGCGGTTCGTGCTACTGCCAAACTAGGTAGCTTCGGGTCTCCCTGTGCCGGTCCCCAGCCTGGATGAATAAATACAGGGTTGTGACAGGTAGGACATCCCGTGTCAGAATTTCTGCCAAACCACCTGTCCAGATGAAAAGTTGATTTGCTGTGGCGACCCCTGAAGGCATTGGCCAAAAGATCAACATCAACAACCTTGTTGTTTTGAGAGTTAAATGTGAAAATGTTCACATCTGTAATTCTATGTCACAGATTTCATCCATCAGATTATTTATAGAACGTGACCCTGCAATAAACAAGGGAAAAGTGTACTAATCATTTATGGACTAGCTAAAAATATAGATTTAAACAGTAGTTTGGTCAAAGACATCTTTTTATTTTATTCGACACAGAGAAACTAAGAACCTCCTGAAATCTAAGAAGGTAAAAATGGCTGAAAGGTCTCACCCTGAATGTGTCTGGGGGTCAGAGTTCAGCTGCATTTGGAGGGGCACCACTGCTGGTTCCAGTTCTGTGACATCCCCGGTGCATTAACGCTCTGCACACAGGTCTACCTATTCTCACACTTTATTCTACCTCAGCCTTTCTTTTTTTCACTTCACCTCTTGTAGTGACATTCTTCCTCTTCTTTATTTTTTTAAATCTTTTGACTGTCAGGGCTTTTTTTCTTTTGTACAGAGCGCTTAAGAATTAGCTCTGAAAGCTAGCAGCCCCATTTTCCTCTGCCTGAAAGTCATCTTGATAGCTAGTAAAGAGAGATCTAATAAGAAACTGAGGCAGTGGGAGCACAAACAAGTATAATGACTGAATCTTGGGTGTGGAAGTGGGCTGCGGATCTGCTTCTGCCGAGGAAAGGAGCGTACTGGGGCAGCTCTGCAATGGCGGCTTAAATCGGATGAGCGTTGTACTTGTAATGGCCCATTTGCTCATCAGAGAGGGTTCAAAAGTTCTTCCGCAAAATGAGAGAGATGGTGTTCGGCGGCATAAACATGTTGTCTTTCCTCAGTGGATGATGGTAAACCTTCCACCTACACCTGACACGAGGTGTTTGCCCTCACACGAACACGAAACCATTTAGAGGAGCATTTGTTTGGGGCTGAAGCCATTATCTGTGGCTGCAATCACACCGACACCGTCTGTGTGAGGCTTTCAAATGAGCAGCTCAGGATGCTTTCAGCAGCAGCAGCATTCCTCCTTACTTCCATTAAAGCGTGTGAAACCTCTGGGTAACCGTCAGCTGCTAACTCATCACTTTGTCACCATCCACAGCTGAGGCCTGAATGATCAGAGGATCGTTAAACTCCGTCTAAAAACCTCCTGCACACGCTCAACACGGCGTCGGTGTGGACGGACTGAGGGGGAATGAAAGAAATCCAGCAAGTGAAGCTGTAATGTTCTGTCGGCTGTAAAAACGTGCGTGTCCCGCTTTCAAGTGGGGAAGAGGTGAACCATTACAAGGGACGTGTCAAGAGCATTCTGCCGCCTCTGAGCGGGAACTGTCAGATGTTTGATGTAGCTTTGCAGTGGACTGAAGCAAAGTCTGGAACGCTGCAGGGAACTTCAGCCGCTCTGAAGTTTAAAGTTTAGAGAATCTAAACCAAAAAAAAACAGTTGTTGTGACATGAATACACATGGAATGAGCGTTATCATGCAAACTTAAAGCCCAACTCCGATTATCGCTAGATCTTTACTCCGATTATCGTTTGATCTTTTATTAAGTGTTCCCAGTAGTCTTTAATTATGATTATTCCTTTTTAGAAAAAAACAAAAAAAAAATCGATGTTGTTTTCTATAAAAAGGTTTCTGAAGAGCAGCAGGAATTCATTGGAAGCTCCGCTCTGTTGGTATGGATGAGGCCCACCTCCCCCCTTTCACTTCCCTGTTGCTGAGAGCTCACTGTTTACACCCCAACATAAACAGTGCACCAAAAATGTCCAGCTGTATAGTTTGGATCCAGATTCCAGCTCAGACGAGGAAAACAAAGGCGTACATGGATCTATTTGTCTGCTGGTGGATGCATTGGGATGAAGCGGAGCAGGGAGCTTGTGGCCCCTCCAGCTTATTTTCTATGTCACAAACAAGATCTTCTTTTAAACAGCATTTTTTGTCTGCTCCCGATCGACAACGATTTGAATACAGACATACTCAGAAATGCAAGTTTAGGTCTAAATGTATTTATATAGGTTCTCCATCATTAGTAATATATTTCGAAAACAGAATTTTCATCTGGGTGGGTCTTTAAGGTTAGATGGCCTCCAATGTTTTCCAAGCATCCTCGTCTCTGATGGACCTTTGTATAATTTGCCACCTAATATAAGACAATAATGCGTGTGAGGCAGGGACTTGCAGATGAGGCAGTTCCTCACCATTCATCGAAAAATGTAAACTAACAATAAATTAAACATGTCCACCAATCTGTGCCAAAAATGCAATTCATTTGTATACTGTAGCTCAAACCGTTTTCTGCATTTTTATCCTCAAAATCTCTGTATTTTGCAGCTCTGCAATTAGCTGGATTGATTGCGTGCCTTTAGCTTATTTAGCATTTGCTTATAATGTGATGCTTTATTTAAACATGTTTGTTTTTGCATTTGTCCTTAGTGTTCAGATCTGACATAAAGCCGCATTAATTAAGGGTTAATGGCCGACGAAGTGTGCGTTATTACCTTTTATCGCATGCCGTGGAAGCCTGAACCGTCCGACGCAAAGCGGTAGTGCGTTAAAAAAAAGTAATAACGCACATTCGAAGGCCATTAACCCACTTATACCATGGTCACTTACAAAAGCAATACATATTAACCAGTTTTTAGTACTTAATTCTTGTTTTTCTTTTCCGATTTGGATCGTCTTTCTCACAAAAAGAGGACTATTTGTTATGTAGGGCGCCGCATCACGAAACATATAGTCCGCACCACCGCTGCAGTCAAGACTCTGCGATATAAAGCGATATATATATGCTGATCTTTCCGATGGGTTGAATAAAGCATCAGTTCAGAGAGAAAGTTCACCTCTTACCGCTTGTTTTTGCCCAAATGATGATGCAAAAGGTTGTTTTAAAGAAGCCGGCGCCGTGATACAAAAAATTTAAAATAGGTGACCGGAACTTCTTTTTTCACCGTGCAATATCAGGTTTTGACGCACACCCAGCAGTCATAAAAAGAATGCTGATATGAGATATGAAACACAATCAGTAGTTGGTAAACCTATTGAGTGCCTCCCCAGCCACAAACCTCATTGCACCTAACTGGGGCAAGGTCACAGCATCAAGGAGCTACAGTGTTCCTCTAAGAAAGTGAAGGCAGCTGCGTTTAGCAGTAAACATCTACGGGAGGAAATAGATGCGGGGTTAAATGTGAACGTTGACGCGGTGTGGTCCCACTTACCCTTCGACCAGTGTCCTGTTGGCCAAGCGGATGCAGTGCTCCCACAGGACGTTGGACACGGGGAGGGGGATGCGCACGTGTCTGGACACCTCCCCCAGCCGCTTGTTAAACTGCTCAAACTCCTGAGGAGGAGGAGACCAGAGCAGAGGTGAAGATACTCAGCAGGTAATGAAGAACTTTGAGGTGCGGTGACAGGTAATTAGTGAATTTATTGAAAGAACAAACTGTCTGGAGTTCTGTTATCCAACTTCATTAATTACTGACACATCAAACCAGCACCAGCAGGCAGACGTAAAAGGTCATGTCAAAACAAGTCTGGGTGACACTAAAACGAAATCAAGACCTTTATAGACCTTTAGAAAAGGCTTCTGGTTACATACAATGACTGCAGAATCTTCATAGATGAAACACCAAATACTTTTCAAACAACATTTACATTTACTACAGGAACTAAATGACTCCAACGTTCCTTTAGAAGTCTCTGAAGTATTTTTGAATTATGTATTTGAACCGTGTCTTTGAAAAGCATGTAGTTTTGCTACCAAGCATAAGGATCTCATTTCCAGGAGGGTCCTATGAACCTGCAGGACACAAACATGAAAAGTGTTTGTGGTTGCAGGAGAGCATCAGCTGCAACGCCGTTTGTTTTGGTTTTGTTCAAACGTTCCAGCTATTAAACGTTAAATTATGCAGGAACATTCATAACCATCGCATTACGTTGTGTTTATTAGAGCCTGTTTGTAGTGAAACACGTCTAGTTACTTTAATTCCAGTCATGTGACTTGAAGAAAAAAAAGAAAAGAAGCTGGAATGTTTAGGCTTACGTTCCACATTCATTCTGAACTAAAGAATGAAGTGAAGTTCATTCACTAACAGCCTCATAATCATTTCTGACTCTTATACTTTGTCAATAAAGACGTTGTGAGTCTGTCCACTTTATATGCAAATGAACGTGCTGAGGAATGACAGCGATCAAGCCGACTTCATGAATAAAACATTCCTGAAAGAAACAAGCAACAGTTGCTTCAATCACCTAACAATGACTAAGCGTGTACGCGTTGAGAGCTTGTGAGGAGTTGACAGAGGGGTTGGTATAAGATGCAGAGGGAGAAAGTACATGTGAGTTATATAGTACTTATGTTGGACTACTAGCTGGATTGGTTTGGAACTAGAGCTGTGACGGTGTCGGATTTTTGATAACCGCGGTGATGAACCACGGTTACCCCCCCCCCCCCCAAAAAAAAAAAAAAAAAAAAAAAAACACAAAATCCCCCCGTGGCCGCATCAGAAATAAATACAACGTATTTTCTTTATTAACAAATAAAAGTAACTAACTACTACCTATCTAGCTAATGAACTAACTATATAGCCTATATAGGTGTTGTAGATTGACTGTGTCTGTGTGGGTCAGTGCTGTGTGTTGGGGGTGCGTGTTGATTCCTCTGCAGCGGACCGCTCTCTCGCTGCACGCGAGTTTCACCTGTGCTCTCTGGTACAGACATCTTTTCAGAATATTATTTATTGCCCAGTAATAAACAAGACTGCAGACACTTTGTCACCTTTCCGCTGTCCATGAAGACTGACACACCCATGAAGAACGCGAGGCAAGAGGCCTTTATTCATACAGACACGTAACTTTGCGCGCACAAAATAGTTCCCAAAAAAAACATGTAGTGATATTCATGGAAATCTAACAGTGCGGGTTCATGTTTGGTGTCACAGAGTGAAGGAGAACAGTAATAACCCGCCCCTAACACAAAATCCTCCGGTGGGCGGCCGTGTCACGCCCTTAAGAACGCACGCAGCTTGTAATGGAAATTAATACAATGGAAATGAATAATTAGAAAGCAGTAAATTTGTCGTATTTCCTCACGAGACGGAAACTTCGGTTTTAGTATGAGGATGTGTGCTTCTGAAAGCGCGCGCCTGTGTCTGTAAAGGGAGCCTCGTGCCACGTGCAGCGCAAAGCCCGCGCCGACAAAAGACAGTGACGGCGCGGTGGGAGAGGAGAGAATAGTCTGAAGGAAAGTCTGAACACAGGACTAGCAGAAAAAGGAAATTATCAGCAAAAATGAATGTGTTTAATGTGTTTATTATAGTTCCAATCACGCACCATATGCTGAACTTTCAAAAAAAAAAAAAAAAAAAAAGAAAAGTGCGGTGATGCGGTGATGACCTCATCACCGCGGTGATCGGTGTTATATTGGTGATCTAGATGATGAAACTGACAAAAGATAGATGTATAAAGCCCAACACCTTTCTATTTTCCAAGTAAACGTCTAGATGCAAGAGCATCCTTGTTTCTGCACAAAATAATCTCTGACCTTTCCTGACCCTGGAGAACCCAGGAATAATGTTCTCCAGCCTTTTAAAGTTAATATGGCATTTTTAATGGTTTGTTTATTAGGTATTAGCATTTAAAACCAGCAGGAAAAAAAATAATATTCAGGTAAATAATTTTTATGCAGCAGCAATTGACAGGACAAAAAGTGAAAATAAAAATGTAAATAAATAAAAAACATTTGGTAATTATATCAGTCTCAAAGGAATCTTTTCTTCAAGTGTCAGACTAGAACCTAATTTAGGGAACTGTTTGGTTTTGTCTTTCATTTGACCCAAAACACCTCCACACACCACCAAACTTTGTTTTGCGGAATTAATTTTTTTTTTTTTTGATGATTTCAAACTATGAGATTATTTTTTTTCCCTGTGCAACAGAACCTTTTCAACCCTGGAGAAACCAGGAACAATTTTCTTCAGGCCTACGTAAAAATAAATTTGAGATTTCCTTTTTGTTTGTTCATATTGGGTAGCAGCGATAAAAATTAAAATATATTTGATTAGATTTGGTTACGTTATCAGTCTCACAGGAATCTTTAATATAAATGTCTGACAAGAACCTAATTTTTTGTATGTTAAAACATGAAAATGGATGTGTTTTTTTTATGTTGTGACATTGGGTTAAAGTCCCCTGACCCTGCAAACTCTTCAGTTTTCACAGAGGCATATTTAGAAAATTCAAACTAACAGATAAACTTAAATGAGAGCAAAGGTCATTGAAAAATTTGCAGATTTCTACACGAAGTCTGCAAAAGATCACTCAGTTATAACTTTTCCTGCAAGGTTTGGTGTTTTTTTTCTCTAGAAACACTTTGGTTAAAAACTCAAAATAGCTGACTTTAAAAACTGTTACGGCGTTTTGCAGAAAAAACCCATCAGATGTTGGAGGGAAGACCAAAAAAAGTGGAATCTGTACTCAGCTCTTAATACTTGTACTGGAAATTATGTCTAAAATAAACCCTGAATCAGCTTTAATGAAATGTTTGCATAACATCTTCATTAAATCTAATTGAAAGATATTACAAAGATGCTCCCAGCTGGTCTTAAACAGAAGTTAGTGTAGCAAAAAAACCAGGAGCAGAAAAAGCATTTCCGCCAATTCTGATCTGCTTTAAAAGCTTCAAGGTGCAGAAATCAATTATTGCAGGGTGAAAATCGCAAGCGTTGCCATTTCAGCTGAAACTTTTTTACAAGAAGGTTTCATTAAAATGAATCCAATAGACAATAATTCCTCCTGCTGGTGTTTTAAAGCTTGTCGTGTCGTGTGAAACAGCAGGAGACCGGCAGAAAGTTGACGCATGAGCGTCTGTATCAGCATGTGAGAAAAGAGACTCAATGCAGGTAAAACAATGCATCATTACTGCACAGGTGGTAAAGGGGTTAAGACAGCTGTCTTCTCCTTGGAAGGAGGGGAAAAGCCCTCGTCTGGATGAAAGAATTTCACATTTCATACCATGTTTAGCATAGAAAGGACTTGGATTTTAAAGAAACAGTTCCTGTCCTTTTTCAAAGGTAGCTCCACTTTCAGGCCACTCATCAGTCACCTTTCCAGACTCACTTTGCTGTTTCAGGTGTAGAAAAATGAAGAGGTGACCACAGTTACCTTCAACAGGACGTCTACGTATATGTTGTGCTGCGACATTATCTCCCTGATGTCCCATTTGACTCCGGCCATCATGAGCAGCATCTGCTCGTAGTCGATGGCCTTGGCTGCCACGACCCAGTAGATTGGCTTCCGCAGCTCGCTGGCTGTAGACACCGTCTGCCAGGGAAAGGGGGCGGAAAAATGCAACGTCTTTCAGAGGCAACAGACATCTTCCATGATGTTATGCAAGGCAGTTAATGGGACACACAATCTGAGCCAAGGTCTCTTTTGAGGTGGAAGCACTCTGCAGGTAATATCAGGTCCTGGGTTACGTAAGTCTAATTTACACAAACATTTACAAGAGTGAAGTCAGAGGACGAAACAGACATACATGTCAGCTGAATATGTCCAGGATGAAGAGGACATTTAAAGAGCAGCCAAGAAATGTGTGACAGGATTGAGTGTCGTTTGTTCGCAGTGCTCTGATTGGCTTATTTCCTAATGTCTTACAGTCAGGCTGTGCGTAGAAATAGAAATAGAAATATCTTTATTTGTCATTGTACATGTACAACGAAATTACAGTGCAATTTTTCCGGTGGAATAAAAAGTCAAGTAAGAATAGAAAACTAAAAACTGTAAAATAAGACAATATAAGAAAGATATGTTAAAAAATATACAACAAAATATAAAAAGGAGGTTACACCTTCTCCGGTTATTGCACACTTCCCCAATAAATAAACTTTATTTAGCAGCGTTTAAGGCTGCTAAATAAAGGATTGCACACATATCACTTGAACAGCACCAACAGGCTCTTTGCACAATGCACAGGGTTTTGAAAAAAAAAAAAAGCATTAATCATTACGACATGCCTGCATTTCCCCTCCTTGTACCTTACTTACGCTTGGGTATTATTGAAGTGCTCTCTATGACGTTGCTCGCAGCATGCCCAAAGAAAACAATGTGCATACATATTTTCACTCTACTGGCTCACTGAGCGGTCTATGACTTTTAGATTTCCTAAGGGCCATCTATGTCCCAGTACAGCTTTGTCAGTTTTTCACCTGCAGACTGCCCATAAGCGCCTGTAAGGACAGTTGTGACTTAAGCCACGTTGACACCACGCACGTTAAAGCCAGTAATTCTAATGAAAAGTCTATGACAATGCAAAAATTCTGTCTTTCACGATCAAAACGCTCACATTCACGTGCAGATACGGAGGTTTTTACGACCGCTTTCAAGCTCTACATACAAAACGTGTGGCCATTGAAATTTAACCAGTTGAACTTTGAAATGCCACACAAGGACTCAGATTTGGTAGAGACGTCCCTTTTAATTTACGGAAATGCCAACCGTTTCAAAAATGACCACGGAGGAAAATTAATAATTGTGGTTTTTGGCTGGCCGGAATTATAACCCAAGCCTGGGAATAGAAAAAAGAAAGAAAAAAAGATTGGAACAAGATTGACAAGATTTGCACCACTTTGACATTGCACACATGTGAGGATTCTGGGCTCTCTGGGTGTCTGTGGTATTTTTTTGTCATGCTCTTGTCAGTCTCATCAATTTCAAGTTGATCATCCACAGCTTGTCTTCATTTAGTTAATCAAGTGTCTGGTTTTCCGTTTCTCACTGTCAGGTCATCTGTTCTGTCGTGTCACCTTTTTGTTGCTCCATAAGTATTTTTGTCTCGTTCAAGTTTATTGAATGTCAGCGTTTCCGCCACTAAGCCTGGTCTCCTTCATTTTTGGGTCCTACACCACCAGCCTTTGACAACACCAAGCACACCAGGCTATTAACCAACCAACTGTAGGTGGAGGACATGCGCTAGTAAACAGTAGAAAAAAAGAAGAAGAAGCCCCTCCATGCTTGTCCAGTGTGAACACCGTGGGCTAAATGCCCGCTTGTACATAGTTTAAGCCTTATATTAATGGACTTTAATCAGTACAAATACCTAATCAGTTTAGCAATAATATGGTAAATGTACTTAATTGTGAAAAAAACTCAATTTTTTGAGCCATTTGCATTTTATCCGAGCAGATGACCTAATCTAACAATAGTAAAACACATTGGGATTCAATGCTCATTTAGATTTCAGACATAAAAACCAATAAAGGAGGAAAAGAGACTCCATTTCAAATGCCCTCACAGACCCATGGAACAGCTCTTGTGGCTGAAAGGGTTGTCATGTCAAAAAGCTGCAGGGATTGCTCGGTAAAGTCCGTGCGGATATGAAGACACATGCTCTGAATACTGAGGCATACAGTACCTGGGAATAAAACTGCTGCAAGAAGGGCTTCTTGGCTGCAGGCATCATAGCATCCAAATGTGACTGCAGGGACTCGAACAGCTCAGCCAGAAACGCTCTGAGGGAGAAAGAAAAGAGTGTTCCCCAGAACCAGTTATTACGACGGAGAGATTCATTTACAAAACAGTTGACATTTCTGTAGCAAATGAAGGTTTGGCTGCTTTATATACACCTTCAAACGGCATTATTGTTAAATACTTAAACAGAGTGATATTTTCCAAAAAGAATTGGCTTAAATTGGTAAAATAGTTTGTCTTTGAAGCAAAGTTTGACGTCTGTACTGATACTGTGGTGAGCAGATGACCTGAACAGGGTGTTTTCTCTTTAAGTCCCGACACTGCTTGCTCCTTTAGTAGTTAGATGAAACATTTTACCAAGTATCATCAGGACTTGAATATTTTCGCATTTTCTATCATTTCAGCAGTCGAATGTTTACCGAATATTGTTCAAGTTTGTCATAGAAAGATTGAAATTGAACTATTCAAGAATAAAAGCTACAGTCTGGCTTTTTCATTCTGCAAGTTTAGAGTTTTAAGAATGATGGCAAACATGTAGTCTTTGAGGATTCCCTCCAAACACAAATCATTTAAAATATCAAAAAATCAGGCAGGCTGCCTTATAACTTGGTATTTTTAGTTATCTTTTTCAAAAATAGCATGAAAATCAAAGTCGACAAATGATAACTAAAGGATGCTGTGAAAAGAAGAAAATCCCAAACACCAGCAGAAGGACTGTAATACCTCCATTCCTCTGTGTATTCAGACTATATTGCTCTTAAGTATTATTGTACACAAAAAACTGGGCGAGCAGGTTTGGCCGGTCTTATGTTCAGCTGAGTTTGGTGTTTCTTAAAGAAAAAAAAGCTGATGAGAGCCATTTCTCAGCAGTTAGAGGTGAGAGGCCGAAACGTAACACTGAATTAAATCAATACTGAGTTCCCCATCCGTCTCTAATCTTAAGGTATGGCTTTAACTTTAAAAAGCTGAACTTAGATTATGTGGCAAAAGCAAACCCACATTTTGCACTTCAGCCCTCAGATAAATATTACACAGAAGTTGATTTATGCAAGTCCAACGTAGCAGAAGGATCAAGCTCCTTCTGTCCTACATGCTATATTTCAGGTTTCTTCTGCCAGAAAAAACAAAACCAAAACGTTATCTGACCTTTGTTTAGCTAAAGAAAACAACTGTTTGAGTCAAAGCCAAGTGAAGACACCAAACGCACAACATTTACCAAAGAAAATTCCAACATATATCTGAACATATGTGAGCTTAGTGACTTTAAGGACATTTTTAGAAAATTGCCAAAATTAAATCAAAACAAATCCACTAAAGTCACGTGATTAACAAATCCCAAACCGTTTCAGATCTGAACTCAAAATTTAAAAAAAAAATTAAGATCTAAAACTAAAATGCTAAATTATAAGAAAAAGTCAGGATTAAAATAAAAATGAAATAGCATTATATAATAAAAGATTACAAAGTTTTTCCTCACCCTAACACATACTATTTAGTAACTGCTCCACAATTGTTGTATCAATATGATGTGTTTGTCTTTTGCCGGGGGGGGCGTTGACCTGTACAACCTGTTTTTGTAATCCTCCAGTCTTTTTTTTTTATAAATACAAAAAACGCACTTTCATCCTTATTATTTTAAAGCCTTTAAATCTAAACCAATGCTTCTTAATGAGCCAATCCAATAAACTCATGGACTCACAAAATCTATAATTAGTGTCTGTGGAGGGCTGCGGAACAGCAGAGGCACCGGTGAACATTTGCTCCTTTCAGCGGAGCAGCAGAGGAAATCACATTACAGTACGCCTCAGCACTGCGTGTTCCCTCAGGTCACACTCATCTGATCGCACCGGAACAACAGCTGCAGGCTCACTGCGCTGGACTTTAACCTTGGTCTTTACTCTGGTTTCTTTTGGGTTATCCATTTAAATAATTAGCTTTTCACAAAAACACCTTTTTCAGTTCAAAATTACACATTATAACAAACGTTCGACTTATCCAGAAATCCATTTTCAGAAAATTGCCCTGTAGTTTTTGAATAAGTAATCAGTTTTATTCTCACTAAACGAGATTTCCTTTTTAAAATCAACTAAAGACATGAACTAGTGTACACTTCAACTCTTTAACACCAGAGCTTCAGCTCCAGTCTTGACAGACTTTTGACAACCGTAACTCTTTAACCAGCTTTGCACTTTACTGTGCTGCATATTAGTGCAAAGCTGATATGAAAAGCCAGTTTTCTCTGCATAAGAGTTAGCTGATTCATGTTGATCACATAAATAGTCATAGAATTACGGTACATCAAGGAGTGTGTGTTATTTCGGTATCACCAGCGACATCTCCGGTGTTAAAGGGTTAAACTCTTGGGTTGTCATTTGTTTACAGAGCCTTTAACATAAAAAAGGGAAACAAAGGTGTTGTGAGATAGTCAAAGCATATTCAGCATTTTTGCAGCAGTGCTATTTGAGCTACAGGCCTTCATTTCAGAGCTGTTGCTGTACAAGTCTAAGGGCTGCCAGCACTGATGATTGTTTAACCCAATTATAGGTGAGGGCGCCACTGTGGCTTCGATTTAAGATGCAAAGACAAAGAGGAGGAGGAACCACTTTGGTAAAACACAAAGAAAATAAATCACAGATGACAACTGATCACAACAACTTAATGGTAAGAGTGCTTTCTGGAGGTGAACCGGCTCCAGGAAGTGAGCGCTCACACCAAACATGCAGGAAAACCTTTGAAGGCCGAACTGGGCAACACTGCTCGACGACAGTAAACACAAACTTGATCAGAGGAAACGCTTGGACGAAGATTACAGTAGAGTTGCATCAAACCACCCCGAGAAACAAGTGATGACATTGGAGCCATCAAATTCAACAGATGTTACCATTTCTCTCCCCCTTCGTTTGAGTAAACTCTTGTAAATGTGCGGCTGCAGGTCACGCATACATGATGATGACACACTGCGCAGATATTTTCCCTATTGGGTAGACTGTACTTACAGAGACTCGGTGGCCACCACCCTCTGAGCCAGACCATAGAGGGTCTCGCTGTTTGTGAGGACCACCAGATGGCTGAGGTGGGGGCTCGGCACCTTTTCTTTCCTGTCCTCCGTCGGGGCGTGGACTCCTGCGTTCTCCCCAACGGGATCCTGAAAAATGTTCAGGCAATTTTACTAGTCTGAGGAAGTCACTTCTGCTGGACCGTCAGCAACGATGCAACACCATTCCTCATAGGATCCACACACAAACATGCATCACATTAACAGACTTAACACTTAATTTCACATTAGCTGACTGGCACAGGGCAGTAATGAGTCACAAATATTGATGACAGAACATTTTATTATACTGTAAATGATACGCAGTGGTAGGGGGGTAAATGATAAAACCATCATGGTTCCACAAAGTAATATTTTCTCTCTGGCAAAACAAAATATTAGGAAGCAAGAGCAAATGTTTCAATTCAATCAGATTTTTTTTAAAAACTGAAAAGTTAATATGCAATTTTGTCTTCTTCACGGACTCTAGGGTTCGTACAAAGAGGTTGTTGACACCATTGCCATAGCTACTTGTCTTCTGCTAATAACTCTCTTGTTTTACCTCAACGAATCGGCAAACTGAATGCATTGAGGATCTAATTAAAAAGTAATTGTCAGTAGCTATGTGTGCACAGGCTTTCTTTTACGTGTCTATGCTTGAGCTGAAGTGTTTCAGAATGAAAACTGGTCCACAGTTTCATATTATATCAGACCTTATAGAGGTAAAAAGGCTGGGTTTGTGAAGATAAAGAAAAACATGTCTGCAGTTACACAAAATGTAAGATGAACATAATCATCAATATTACAAATATATTGCATTATAAAAACACATATCGAGTATGCAAACCCATGTTATTCCAGTAACTGCACTAGCTAACATGAAAACTGGCATCGCTTTTGAGTCTTTCAGTGGAATGAATCCAGTCTAATCAATCAATTTGCTGGTTTCATTTAACTGTAGTTTTCCAACAATTGACAAAAGCACAAACTTTCACGTTTTAGGCCTCAGAAGGTAATTGCAGTGGAATTGCCCGGGTTTGGCTAAGTGCTTCCTGGGGTGACGTCCTCTGTGATAACGAGTGAGGGGTTCACTGGTGCAGACAGATTCCCAAGACATTACTTCCTCACTTCAACTCCAAGCACGATTTCAGCCTCTTTCTTTTTCTACTTCAAGACATTATATGTTTCACTATGTTGTATGTGTAGAGGTCAGGGATTAGCGCCCTCACCTCACAGTAAGAAGGCCCCAGTTCAAATCACTGCTGGGAACTTTTATGTGTGGAGTTTGCATGTTGTCCTCCTGCATATGTGGGTGTTATCTGGGTCCTCCAAAATATGCCTCATGGGTTAATTAGTGTGTCTAAATTGCCACTAGGTGCAAATGTGACTGTGTTGCCCTGCAACAGACTGCCAACCTGTTCAGTGTGTACCCCGCCTTCACACAACACTAGCTGGGTTGGCTCCAGTGGAATTACGGGTAGGTGGTTTTTAATATGAAGGTTTTGCTTTTGATTATTACATTTAAAAAGGTGTTTTTTTTCTTTCGTGTTGCTGTGGTATTAAAAATGCTTACGCTTAAACATGCTTAAGACTAAAAGGAGACAAACATTCACCTTGAGAGTAGCACCATTTTCTAAAGGATTAACAATACAGCCCATATCTGGGGTCTAAGGTTTTAATTAAATTAATCTGGATCTAAACCCTATGGCTGGATAGCTCCAATATTGCCACTTTTGTTCCACAGCTAATGGTGGGACTGTGATGGGCTGTAAGCTAGCGGGAGAGCACGGAAACAGCGTGCTAGCAACAACAAGGAGGGGAAGTGGGGGTGGGCTTGCTCCACCTCTACAGTCCTGCCCACAACTTAGAGGTGAATTTCTAAAGAACTACTGCCGCTCTGCAGAAACTATGTCCTAAAAAATGACAGGTTCTTGGATTTTGGCTAAAAAAACGTCATAATCCTAAAAGACCACTGGGAACGCTTTTTCAAAAGACAATCGCAGAAGGTCTTTAAGAACAAAACAACAAAGCAGCAAACAAAGCCTTAGACTTACAGCACTGCATATTTCATGTCATTTCTTCCCTAAAATAAGAAAGTATGTGGCTCTGTGGACAATTTATGATTCAGACCCACAGTTCTCTCCTCCCCTGTAATAACCCTAACCTTTCTTGAGCCTCCAGCTTATCTCCATGCATCCAATAAAAACCCTCAGTGTCTCAGAAAACATTATTGGGCTAAAATAAATTCATAAGATTATCACTTGAACAACAATTCTCTTATATACTCCTCTAACAGGGTGAATCATCTCACTTCAGAGAGCAAAAGATACAGCAAAATATATTTTCCCAGGATGAACTCTATAGGCAAACCGAAACATTTAGAATATTAAAGCTGATTGCGATGCATGAATTAAACATAGGAAAAAAATAAAGGATTCAGCATCCATGCAACACATTTTAATCAAATCGTTTCAGTCTTGTGGAGCAGGCTAATAATAGTTCCTCCTCTCATCCTGGACAAGGAATGAAAAAAATCAAATTCCTTTATGAATTCTTAAACTTGATTTAGAGCCAGATGTTCAATACATAAATTCATTTCATATTGTTATTATATGATTCACTAAACCTTTTATCCTTTTTTATGCAATTTATGCATCAACAGCATAAGGAGCTGCATTTGTTGCAATGGCCCTTTATTATTTTACAAATTACTATTGAAATGTTAAAAATGCCAAAAGCACTGGTGAACTCAGCAACGCAAAAAGACCTGGACGTCCACGGAAGACAACAGTGGTGGATGATCGCAGAATCATTTCCATGGTGAAGAGGAACCCGTTCACAACAGCCAACCAAGTGAACAACACTCTCCAGGAGGTAGGCGTATCAATATCCAAGTCTACCATAAGAAGAAGACTGCATAAAAGTAGATACAGAGGGTACACTGCAAGATGGAAGCCACTCAGAAGCCTCAAGAATAGGAAGGCTAGATTGGACTTTGCTAAAAAAGCATCTAAGAAAGCCAGCACAGCTCTGGAAAAACATTCTTTGGATAGATGAAACCAAAATCAACCTCTACCAGAATGATGGCAAGAGAAAAGTATGGAGAAGGCGTGGAGAAGCTCATGATCCAAAGCACACTACATCATCAGTAAAACCCAGCATCTGGTGATGTCCATGAGTTCAAGACTTCAGACTGTCATTGCCAACAAAGGGTTTTCAACCAAATATTAGTAATGACCATTTTGTTTTCAGTTATTTCATTTGTCCAATTACTTAGAGTCCATGTGGGGATTGCATTTAAAAAATGCTTTAGTTTTTTCAAAATTTTATGCAATCTTTTTGTTCAACCCATGGAATAGAAGCTGATAGTCTGCACTTCAATGGCATCAGAGTTGATTTATTTAAAATTCCCTGTGGTAATGTACAGAAACTAAATTAGAAAGAATGTGTCTGTATAAATATTTATGGTCTTGACTATACATGTGTTTGCATAAACAAAAGCACGGTTCAAAATAAATCTCCTTTATGAAGCAGTAAAAGTGTCAGTTACGTCACCAATTACTGTAAAGGATAAAAGCCAGAAAAACATGACAGTTTGGAGCTCTTTAAACATCGCAAAGAACATAAAGATGACAAACATGCGGTGTTTATGGAGTTAATCCAAAAAGACCATTAGTTCCCCCTTCCAACGACAGAAAAGTATTTAAAACTAATAAAGATGTGGTTGGGAAACAGCATCTTGTGACCGTTTGTGAGGACGATGTCTCCGAATGAGTTGCACACAAACATTCAGATGGATAAAAGACTAAAAATAGGTTGATAAGAACCAGAGAGAAAAAATGTTATTTTAGTTTTGCAAAAGAAAAGAGCATCTTTTCAAACAGCTTCTATCCGAGAGCCATCGTGGCCTTAAACGCTGCTAAATAAAGTTTATTTATTGGGGAAGTGTGCAATAACCGGAGAAGGTGTAACCTCCTTTTTATATTTTGTTGTATATTTTTTAACATATCTTTCTTATATTGTCTTATTTCGCAGTTTTTAGTTTTCTATTCTTACTTGACTTTTTATTCCACCGGAAAAATTGCACTGTAATTTCGTTGTACATGTACAATGACAAATAAAGATATTTCTATTTCTATCTCCACTTATCCCTTACTTTTACTTCCCATTAACTTCTTTTCTTCTGTTTGTAAAGTGATTATACAACTTAATCACTAAATATGATGAACCAAAGAGAAAAATGTATTAGAAAAGTCACATTTGAATCACGTTATTAAATATAAGAGCGACTTGTTGCAACAGTTCCAGTATTTTCTATCTAGCTAACCTGACTCCAGTCAATTTGATTGAAAAAGCGAACACAAAAAGAAGGTCAAAGTTTAATATTTCACAAAGTCATGTCCACAAGTTATTAATGTGACCACATGGTCAGGCCTCTTTCCACACGGTGTGTCACACTTATGACTTAAAAATCCTTTTAGCTTCTACTTTAAAGCTTTTCATTTGAGACCACTGTAGCTGTGTTTGGTACATAAAGAGCATCCAGAGGGATTCTCTGAATGCAGCAGCGGCGGCATGTTATGGCAGACAGAAACATCGGACGTCACACGGCAAAGGGCCCCCTAGGGAGAGGAGCAATGTGTTATCAGTTGGCTAAAAATAGCACCTGCTTGTAAAGTTTTATGATTTCAGGAAAAAAAAAAAAAAAAAAAAAGAGAACATTCTTGAATGTCTCCTGTGAGCGGCCACCTCCGCTTTACACATTTAGCATTTTTACACCACTGGGACAACTGATGGCAAGGAGCGGCGTTAAAAGAAAATGTGTTGGAAATGCTGCCATTCACAGGAGTGCAGCGACTGTCAGAGAGTCAGCTCAAAGTGCAGCGATTTTTTATTACCTCAAAAACCAAAACCAGGTTCTTTGGTCACACATATGAGAAAAAATATGGAGAGGACCTCACAGGGAAACATTTCACTGATCTGATAGAAATGTTTCTGGAATGTGTCACAGCAGTTATAATCTTCAGTCCAATCTGAAATCAGCTTCAACCGTCTGGCATTACAGCAGGGGGAGGCTTGATCTGACATGAAACTTGGTCTTTTATTAATCCTTCTGCATACGTATCGGCTAGGACAAGGGGGAAAAAAGGGACTTTTCAAAAATAAAGCGTCAACTGTTTGGAGCTTTAGAACCAAACAAAAGACACTGTTAGAAAAGTAGCACATTAAGAAACAAAATACAGTTTGCCATTTTGAATTCTACAAGTGTGGTGCTTATATCTATGTGGACGGAACAGGAATGCAGCTCAATCTTTTACCAATTTGTAGGAGCCAAAATAACTGCACCAGTTCTGAAAATCCACACTACATCTATTATTTTCTACATACATTTTTTGACAGTAACATCATTGATCTAGGGGCTGTTTAATAAATGCCCCTTTTGTTTGTATTTGGTAATTTTGAGAAAGAATGCAGCGAATCATACTTCTACTGTACCCTGGAATTAGACAGGATTTTTCTCTAAAGCAGAGATGTCTGAGATGATCTTCTTCAAATGTTAAGCCACATTCAAATTTTACAAGAATGCCGACTTGCAAGTAGAAAAATTAGTTGTGTATGCTCCTTTGTAATAATTGTGATGGCTTTTCCAAATGGCTGCAACTAAAATTATTTGGTATCCCTAAAGATGAAACTAACATGTGCGTTCATTTTAGACAAATTGCAAAGACACATGGCCTCTGTTATTGAACAAACTGCTTTAAAATTGACTACATAAATAGAGTTTCAAACATTTTCAAGTTGAAGTAAAAGAGTGTCTGACCATTCCAAAAGTGGACCTTTGGTGTAGAAGTGATTTATTTTTATTTTAATTGATTATTTTATTTATTTATAAAAGATGTAAAACCTTTTTCTGGCCTCAAGATAAATTCTAAATCTAAATGTTTGTGCAGTTTTTGTTTCTGTGTTTGAGAAGAAACAGAAGCTGATTCCATCTTTGTCCCAGACATGTTTTTCTACTCACTAATTACATATCTCTGATTATATAGATTTCCTTTAGGGCTGTAGTTATATTAAAGATGAAATTCGGCATCTGCTAGAATTTATGTGTTTATTCACTCACTGATTGACAGAAGAAACAGTGTTTTTTAACAAGGTTTTGCTGATGTGTCAAACTGTCAATCATAAAAATGTTGTTGCACACAACTCCAACTACATTGAAGTAAACATGAAATAATTTCAAATTTCTGCGATAACAAAGGTTTCTTAACCCTTACAAAAATTATTTGTAAAAGGGCCAGGCACAATTTAAGATCAAATCAAAGCAACTAATGATTAATATGTCTATACAATAAAACAACAAAAATTTCAACAAAATGAATAAAGAGAAGGTTTGTTTAAAGCATCATCAATTCAAGTTTGATTCACTGCAGCATCAATAGGCTGCACTTTACATCTAATTATTATTTTTCCCCTTTATGTAAACGTATATAATTTGACTAGAAATTAAAAATGCTACAATATTGCAAACATTTGTTCTAAAAACAGCTTTCTGAGGGAGAAAGGATAACCGACATGTAAACATTTAGTCAGTTTTATTATTTGGAAATAAAAACAGTTAGAAAAGTATGCATAATCGGTGACTTTTCAGCAATAACACAGCTTTTCACTTGTGTCACAAAGTCCACAGTGGGATTAAAAACAAAAACACGGAATATTGGTCATTGCTAAAAAAGCTCTTTCATCCCTTTGAACATTTCTTTCATTCAGTTAAATGTAAAGAAATCTTACTGACACTAAGACAGACAAAGAAAATAATATAATAATATTAATAATAATAGACTAATAAACCTAACCTTGACCACCACAGATCATTTGTTTGTCAATTTGACAAGATATAAAATAAAGTCTTTAGGTTTTGAAAACTCATTTCAATTTAAAATGTGATGGTTTTTTCACATGAATGTACTTTTTTATGGCTAATCCAGGGAGATTGCTATTTATTTTTTTAGATTTCTATCATTTTGGAAATAAATACATGTGTCCATATCCTGTAGGTTTTTGTGTTATTACTCTTATTTGTGTTTTATTCATATTTACTTGAACTGAAATAACATTTGTTTCACATGTTTTATTAAATCCTACAACAAATGCATTACATTTAAAGAAAAAGTTATTCTTTTAAACAAATTTTTTTTTAAAGCTAACTGGATAAAGTGACAGAACAAATCCAATTGGACAACTTTAGCTTTGAACAGCCAATTTGAGAGCCTGCTATATTAACCATGGAGAACTCAGAAGGTTCTCTACTGTGTTTGTTTATTTTTTTTAATTTTTACTTTTTAAATTGTATTTCTTTTTTAATCTTTTGTGTGTCTGGGTTTTTTTGTGTTTTGTTTTTGGCTGCTGTTAATTGCTGCAACCAAAAATCAACAAGCAAACAAAAAAACTCAAATTAACTTTAAAAGCCAAGAATAAAATTGTTCTTGGGTTCTCCAGGGTTGATTAAAAATAGATTTAATGTATATTTTAAGGTATATAAATATCAACTTCCCTAAAGACAGTTTTATGAATGTAGTAAATATTCTGTAAAGGAAGTTTAACTTTTAACAGCAAATTACACAAGAATCTCTTTGTTTTTTAATCTGTTTAACCGTCATGGCTTGTTTTTAAAAAGAAGCACAAATAGACAAAGAATTTAAGCAGTTCTATTGAAATTAACATGTTCTCATGTTTTTTTTCAAATTAGTATCACTTCAGACTTGAAGTAGAAAGCAATTTCAAGGACAAACGAACAAAATCTAAAAGAACTTTCAAAGCTCAAAGAGAAAACTGTTAATTGGACGGCTTCAGAAAACTCACAGCTTGGTAATTCTGTAATCACACTCAACTGAAGGAGGCTTTAAGCAGGAAGATAAAGAGTAATCTCAGTCAAAGTGCCTCAATCTATCATGACTGACTGCTCACTCTTTAAATCCATTCCACAGAAATTTATATCCAAGTGAAATGGACTGACTGCAATTACTGTGGAGTGGATCCTATTGCTCCTCTCTGTCACACTGATCCTGGAAATTTTGTTTTCATTAGATAAATGTCAAATTGAATTAGGTCACTCATTTATTGTGCAGCCGTGCTTTACCACTTTGAGCCCATCTCAGGTGACTTTTCTGTCTCCCAGCTGCATGGATGCTCATCTGTTCTGCGACCACAAAACAACAAAGACGCCAAAAGAGAACTCTTTTATTGCTGGGAAAGCTTATCAACAGCAAAGCCAAAAGGATGCACAGAAATGCAGTTAAGAATATACAAAAGAAGATGCTTTTTCACCGCTGTGTGGGAGGTGTGAGGAGTAAACTGCCAGGAGATGACAGGGGGAGTCAGACAGAAGGCTGAGTCACCCTGTTTGTGTTTGTGCGCTTTGGCGAGAACCCTGATAAAATCTCAATTACTGTGGTTTTCTGTCAAGAGCAAAATAAACAGTCAGACTTGCAGTTCATAATGCTCATCGAAAGGTATCCTGCCGCACTACAGAACTCTGCTGCAAGACAATTTACAGCTTTCTTACAACTCAAGACAATATAAGTTCTACAGAACGTCAGAACAACTGATGGGCAAATGGTTGCTCTAAGTTTTATGGGGTTGATAAAATCTATGAATTGATCTGAATTAAAGCTTAATAGATCAATAATCGATCCATAAAAATAGAGGTTGATCTTTCATGCCTTTCCTTTTCCGTTGACCTAACGCTACTCTCGTGAGATTTGGGAAGATCAAGCTTTAAAGCAATCATGGTGTACAACTGTAAAAATTCTAGACAGTTTACCAAATACAATAATATCCTCTGATACATAGACAGTGTGAGTTTAACAATAACAGCTGTAAAGCCAAAGTCTGTAGCCTGATGCTAAGGTATAATAGAATTTCCCATAGGACGGCTAATGCTAACGTTCGTTTGAACTAAACACGCATTGCCGACTAAATGAACAGCTTTAGATCCTCGCAGGCCTGAATTTTCCAAACTCTTTTAAGGGAACATTGTTTTTTTGACCAAACTAAAACGCCCTCCAGGGAAGGCAGAACATTTATTTTTGTAATAAGAGTCAGTTTAAAGCCTTTACAATGCTAAAAATCTGCACGTTTTTGTTGGAGCTTCTTCATTTGAAAGTCATGTATCACCGTATGAATGGTGTTAACAATCTCATTGGTTTATTATTTCACTAATACATTTTACAGTATGTGAAACAAAACAAAAAAGCAACAGCTGTTAAAATAAACTTGTTCCATATGGTAAGAGATTTATGTTTGTAATTTTTATTTTACTTCAGTTTTCAGTATTTCTTAAAGTTTTTTTCATTTTTACCCTTTTCCAAAAAACACGTTTACAAAATGTACATATGAGTTTAAACCTCTTTTCATATTTTCTAGGTTTTTTTGATTTACAAATCTGGTTTTTCGTTCTCTTGAATTGGATCCAGATTAGATCCCGCACTCTAATCCCATTTCGACAGCCAACTCTGATGCGCTGTGGTTGAACACTGAGAAAGGCAGTCCATCAGAAGGAGACATCCCAGTCACTCACAGGATTTGAGGTTTTTTGTTTGGTTTTTTGGGACATTTTGATGGTCTTATAGACATCATCTGACCAGATCTGTAATTATCAACACATCAAAAGAAGTGTTAAATAAAAGTGTTTTCACACCACTAATCCTCTCGCCTTTCAACGCATCTATTTGTGCTTATTTCTCACTTCCAGAACACTGCTGCGAACACAAAATCTATATTTGCACGAGGCTTTACTGCCAAACTGATGTACGTTTCATAAGCAACATACAGGCTCCTTTTAATAGGGTTGATTGTCATGAGCAAGTCCATCTAAGAAAAAATACACACAAATCTAATCAATTCATCACACAACTGGGGGGTGTTGGAACTGTAGAACAGGCGTCAGATGCAATTCTCAGCACTCATGATCTTTGAGCTGTCGACAACCCGTGAAGTAAACACAAACAAACTGTTGTCTTTTTAGTCACACACACTGCAATACAACCAACTGTTTGTTTATCAAGTTAAGGTGCATGGAAATCACTGGACACACAGCTGCTTTGGAGGAGAAAATAGAGAAAGGGAGGGAAAAAAGGAGAACAGAGATGAAATATGATGGATGGCTGATGAAAAAGGTTAAGAAAAGTTTGATGACGTCTTTGGCTGGTTTAAGGAGCGAGAGGTGAAGGGTGAGTAAGAGCAGCAATCGCCAAGGAAATGGCTGGGAGTTTCAACTGGATCACAAATTCTGTCATGGTATGGTAGGCATAGGGTGCCTGGCAAACATGTTTACCCCCATAAATGTTTTACCCATTTTTTGGTTTTGTAAATCACCATTGTAAGAAAAAAGAAGAAAAGAAAAAAAGACTTTTTTCACAATTTTTCTTTGAAAAAACATTTGAAGACCCACTCCGAACATCCTTTGATCTATTACAAAAGGGTTTTTGGTGGTCTTTTAATTAAAATATGCTGTTTTTAGCCTAAAAAAAACCTGCATTGTTTTCTAGGACATAGTTTCTGCAGAGTGTCAGGAGTTCATTAGAAATTCACCTCTGGGTTGTGGGTGTGACAGTTGGCGCAGAGCAACCCTGTCCCCACTTCCCATCACCCATCTGTTTCCACGCTCTCCCGCTTGCTTACAGCCCCTCCCACCCCAAACCTAACATTACCGGTACAAAAAAAAAAAGGCAAATCATTTAGGAGCTGTCCAGCTGTATAGTTTTGATCCAGATTCCAGCTTAGATGAGGAAAACAAAGACATACATGGATCTATTAAAGTAGATGCACCACAATAGAGCAAAATTTTCTACGTAACAAATTTAATCTTTTTCCAGCTCCATTTATTCCGCTGCTTCTGATGTACAACAATTAGAATAGAAAACATTTAGAAATGCTATTTTTAAGCTTAACTTCCTCTATATATGCCCTCCATCTTCAGAAAAACGTTACAAGAACATGTTAAAAACACCAAAAGTACCAACAATATTTGTCAGAGTGGGTCCTTAATGTCAAAGTCAAAACAGATTTCTACTAAGTAATGCCAATAAAATTGTTTGCATAATTATCCATCGCGTTTTTAAATGTACTGGAATGATTCAACAGCGGCCCTTCAATTTAGTGCCAATAGTCTCAAAATGAATGAAGGGAAGATCACCTGCATGGTGAGGGTGTGTCTCAAGTGGTTGAGGTATAAAACACCAGTGTCAGAAGGGTCCACAGAGCGGCTGAGTGAGATTCCTTCCTGGCAACCATTACACCATGAAGACAGGAACACAACAAGAAACTCAGAGAAAAAGTTCTTGAAAATTACAATTTAGGTTCAAATTAAATACAAATAAATTTGTGTATGAAAAAAAGACATTTATTGACTCAGGAAGGCAAGAAAAGGGTAAAAGGTCCAAAGGGGTGAATACTTCTGCGAGGCTCTGTGACTGCACCCAGAAACTTCATAAGGGCTTTCCAGCCACATACTGGGTTTAAATGAGACATTAGTGCAGACTTGTTTTTTAGGTAAACATCTCTGCCACTCCTCAGGATTTTCCAACCCTGCACATGTCAACAATTTACATGAATTAATCAGTTTCACAGTGAGTGCACTCCAAATGAAAATGTCAAACTCAGTCCAACGAGAAAGGTTTCAGAATGTAATGGAGAATTCGGCACATAAACTGGGGGGTGATCTTCTACTTTTTTCCTTGGGGAGTGGCATGTTCAAGCGGCAGAGTCTGGATGAGATGGAACCTCACCGGCGTTGGCGTGGGACTCTAAGTGATTAGTAGCTCATTGGCTTTAGAGTCCAACAGTTGCGAAAGCAAATCAGAGGAACAAAACCACAAGGAGTCGGCAGCTCCACAGACGAACAGCGTGCAATTAACTTTATAATATGTTTACAAATGAGGTCTTGCGTGTCACCATCTCTGGAGAGGGAGCGGATCTGTATGCAGAGGCTGGATTGACTATAGCCTGCATGCAGACACTATTTTAAAATAAACAATTCAGCAGACTGTTGATCAGTTTCTGAGAGTTACAAACAAAAAGGAAAAAAAATATTTGACTAAAAAATAATACGCAGTCTGCAAGCTACACAAAAGCATTGAGTTATAACGATTGTTGCCTTTAAGATGAACATTTTTTAATTAGATGCAATAATTTACAACTAGGAAAAGGGGAAATTAAAGGTGATCCATCAAAATTAAAGTTTATTATGAGGCTGCAAAAGAGCCACGCCCCTGTTGCTGGCATAATCATTTTTTACCAGAGTAATGTGAAAATGTAATAAATAAATTTTTGGCTCAAGCTGAATGAAATGATGTCATAAGGTATGAACATAACTGGAGTATGGGCGTGGTTAACAAAAAAAAAAATCTTTGTTGCAAAGGAAATCCAAAAGTCTACTTCTGCAGATTCTCCTAAGAATAACATAGACCTGTTCATTACCCCTAGGCGAACACAAAGGCGGAGGCAGAGGGGGACAGAGAGGGGTGTGTCAAAAGAGGGTGGCGAGGGCAGGTAGAACCACTACAATGCTCCTTGCGGCGTTCATTTTATTTTGCATGTTACTAAAATGCCTTTCATCAACAATAGTCTTGAGGTCTAAATACAAAGCCAGAGTGATGCCGCTCATACCGTAGTCTCAGAAATTCAAACACCTCTCAGTGCGACCGTCCACGTTTTTTTTTCTTTTTTTATCTGCAACTATTTGATGGTTTGAACAACTCAGCAGGACGTCATCCACTCTAAAGCAGACTGCTGTGCAGCCAGGCGCATCAGCCAGTCTGACAGTCATCTGAAAAGAACTCATAGTCAGTTCCCCTTTAAAGTCACTCAGGTGTAAAGAAAACACAGGTTACAATAGAAGGCAGTAAAAAAGTTTCAATTATTGATTGTCCTCTAAAAGTTGAAACTCCTGCTTCATGTTTCTGAGCATCTTTTCGTCACGCCACCACCTACTAGTTAAGCTAAACACAACAGGAACATGGGGCTATGTTGGTTTGTTTCTTTTTATTTGGCATTGCAAGGTTATAGATAGTAGAAGTAAAGCCTGCAAGACGGCAGTCAAAATACACCTTTAATCTAAAATGCGTCTGATTAAATAAGAAAAACAGAGCATATCTATTGTAAACGGATGATTTCTCCAGGTATGTGACCAGCTTTTAGAGTGCAATAGCAGTTTCCCATGATGCCAAATGTGAAAATGATGCTGTCTGCTCCCTGCTGTAACAAAGGTGCTGATTGTAGCACCAAGCAAAGGTGATGCTGCTACATGTCTGATGTGCTGCACAACATAATTAAGTAAAACGAACATAAACGGATTCAAAGATAGCTGCTCAAGCGCATGTATTATTAATTGTGTAAACAAAACAATTGATTCTGGTCTAAGCTAGCGATGGCTTGCTCCTTTTGTCTGTATTTTAAAAAGAAACAGATTGTTGATTTTATAACCCTCGCAGCAGAAGGCCAAGAAAACATCCGTTCACATTGCTAACTTAAATTAACCTTAAAGGAGATATCAACCTTTTTTCTGGCTTAAAAAAAAAATAAAACCTCTACAATGTTCACAATGCTGAGCAGTAAAACCCTTTCTAATAATCAGAACAAAAGGTTAGCTTAGAGACAATAGGGCTGGATATCGGTGACAGGCGCCGAACCAGTTTGATGTAGATTCACAAATGTAATGCTTGATTTGCAATCAACTCAAATACATTTTTCCGTTTTGAAACTTATATAAAATCAGTTGTATTTACATTGGAAAATCTGTTTTTGCATTAACTAACTTCCATTGGCTGCTTCTGACACTAGACTGAGTGGCCCCTCCCCCTTGCATTACAAACAGGAAGTAACCACTGGCTCCAAGAAGCCAAAATCCCCCTTATATTTGTCCGAATAACCAATCTTGTTCTGCCACCTTTTTTCAAATGTTCTTGCTGATTCTAATGGTTTTTTCTCTCATATTTTTTCTTTAGTGCAAATATTTCCAGTTGCCATAGAAACAATGATTTAGACAGATTCGGACCAATCACTGTTAACTTAAAATGTCTGGCCCCAACACGGCGGTGTCCGTATTGTGAAAAAATGACAACTGGATTGACTTCATTTCACTGGAGCACAAAATACGGTGAGTTATTTTCTATGGGTGACATCACTCTCAGTCCAGTTCTCATATGCAGCTAATGCTAAAGACTGCAGGTTACAATAGGTAGAACTTTCATTTACAATCAAAATAAACGTTAACTATCAGAAAACCTCATTTTTGCATAAAGAACCAGGAGATTGTTTGGAAAGAAAATCCATTTGAAGACTTTATGGATCAATAATGCACTTCCTAAGTGAGAATCAATTCAATGAATTGCTTTCTTAATTCTAGCCTTAGTGACATCTTAAACAAAGTTAAGAATTAATAGGTGCACAAACATACAGTATATTGGGGAAACCAGACTGAAAATTCGATTTCTGCAGGCTGCGCCGCACTAATTGTCCTTGTGTAACATTACAGACAGGAAGAGTACAGCGGCTCATCACAGACTCTGTCCTGTCCATGACACATGGGGGAGGGGTGTGTGGGTGCAGGAGGGGAGAGGTGACCACTGGCCAGATAATGACGGCCCATAATGCATTTTGTGATGACACTATGGACTCTTAACAACATGATTACACACACACAACTGGTTCGGGTAGAGAAAGCTGACAGACTAGAGCTAAAGAGCAAACCCAAATGGAGTGAGTGCGCTCACGTCATACAGGTGATGAGGTAACTAGAAATGTAACGGAGAAAGATGGGAGAAGAGCCGACAGGATGAGCAGTTCTGCCTTACCATGTCAATGAGGCTCTCTTGGATCCGGTTCAGTGTGGTTCTCAGTCTGCTGCTGATGAGGCCCAGACCGGATGACTCATACTGTGGAAACACGCACACATACTCCATGAGAAGCATGAAAAACAACTGGAACGTTCCCTCCTTCTGTCACACACAGACAAAACACTCTTTGATTTTTGCTTCCAGATTACTTTTGCTCAAAAAGAGGAGGGAGCGCCTTCAAAAATCAACCACAAAGGTGACATTTTGGGGAGAGAAAAGACAGGGCATGGAGCCATGAAGAGGGTAATAGCAAGCGTAAGATCAAAGAGGATCTAACCCTCCTTGTGAGATGTGTCTGGGGTCACTTGCGAAAGCAAATAACACATCTCAAGGGCAACTATTCTGAAGAGAAGCACTAACACTTCAGAAAACACTCTTACCAGGCAATCAGGGCCCACCACCCTGGCAGTGGCGCCCTCTCTGCCACCACCCGGGGGCAAAGAGGGGCTCGGTACAGGCTATGGGTGGCAAATGAGGAGCAGAAGGGAAAAAAAAGAAAGAAAAACTCAACTCAACTTGAAAAGCCATGTTAGCAGAAGGTAGAACAGAACATTAAACCAGAAATGATTAAACATAAACAGAACAATGGTACCGTAGTTATGACAGTTATACAATTGTTACACATTTTAAGCTTTCATTTAGAACTAAATAAGCAACTATTGTATTTTTTATGGTATAAGTCACATTTTTGTTATTGTTTTTTTGCATAGTTTGACCAAGGGTGTGACTTCTACTCAGGTGTGACTTAAAAGTGATTTTATTTTATTTTTTTACAAATACCGTAGCAACAATCTCTAGAAGGCACTGTAGGTGTGTGTATCAGCATTTGCTACTGCAGAAGAAGAAGCACCGCTCTGTCTTTCATCGGGTTTGGCTAAATATTCCAAAGTGACACAAATGATGAAGAATTCAATAGATTTAGTGGTTTGTAGAGGCATAAAGAGTTTAGTTGACTCGTTAGCGTGTTCTTAATGCTATTGTTATCCAAGTGATTGTTCATATTTTGCACCAATACACTAGATTCCTCCGATGGTGCATTAGGCTACATAAGCATCAATGTGTTATAGTAGTGAGGCGTCCATACATTCAGTCTATTATTGTTATTGATTTTAGGATAAAATGTCTGTTCTTGTTTCTATATTTGGTTACGTTTCTGCTAAATGTGCGACTTACACTTCATTGTAACTTATATATGGAGTTTTTTACTATTTATTAGGCTTTTTTTTGGCTGCTGCAACTTAAAACAACAACAGTAACTAGCAAACTGTGGTCATACAAATACAATTAAAAAGCTTTTAAAAGGTTTATGATGGTCTTTTTAAAATGACCCTCTTAGCTAAAGAATTACACTTTACAAGCTCAGCAGTTGTAGTTGTTGAGGTGTTTCTATTTTGTTTGAGTTTTTCACAGCAAACTGTCACCAGATTGTCCTGAATTTCACACAAATGATCACAAGAGCTTTGTTTAAATTCAAAGCAGCAAAAGCCAGAACATGTTAAGCTTGTCCGGATTTGAAAACACAAACAGAGCTTGGCTGTGTGTACAAAAGATTTTTAGACTAGAGGGCAACATTTTTAGAGAAAAGAAACATCATAAAATATAAAATTTCAACCCTAGTAATTTCTTCTAATTTTATTTTAGCTCATAGGTTATTTAGAGTAGCCAAAACTGGGCATTTATCTTTTTTTAAAACAAGCCACATATGACAGATATTTTGGAAGAACTGCTCTCTTTTTCTGTTTTACTCCCTTTTTTCGCTTCATTTCCCCTCCCCTGTTACTACCACCATATTTCAAAACAGAGTTCCATCCATCCTTCATCCTTACCCCCCCCCCCCCCCCCAGACACACACACACCCCGCCATATTTTTGGTTTATATCCTTTTACTGTCTCTTCCCAAGCACAGACACCTGAGCAAAAAGATCCAAGTTATTCCCACAGGGTGGAACTTTCCAGAGTTTTCGAACATTAATCACTTTTTCCAAATGTGTGTTGGTAAATCTGCCTCTCTCAGCCCCCGCAGCTGAAAGCGCAGTTATTAATGCTTGTGAAGAATGCGCACGCAATGCGCATAATGCATCTTTAGCATAGGCTTGACACTGACAATAGAGCAGCTTTTTTCACTGATAACTATAGTTGTTTATCCTTTTCCATATTAATGCCATGCCATTAGTCTTCAAGCAGAGAAGTCAAGCGGCTCAATCTTGATTCCGGCAGGGTAAAAAGAGCAAAGTCTGGGTCAAAACACCAGCATATGCGCAGGGGCAATTTCCAGAAGCTCTTTAAAGATTCATGGAGGCATTAGCATTTTACTGTCGGTCTCTCTGAGTGAGATCTATTAATAAAAGTGGGGGAGTTAAAGAAATTGTACTTTTAGAGGACTATAGCAGAGTCGAGAGAAAAGAGAAGTGACAGTTATGGAGATATGTTTGTGGGGAGATTGAGGGCTTCACAGAGACAGAGAAGCTTTCAAAGACAAGTGAGGTTGTGTGGAAACAGCAGAGCAAATTAGATTAAGGATGTGGCAGATTAGCATAGAGAAGCAGCAGGGAAAAAGCTGACAAAATGATGCACAGAATACTTGGTTTAAGATAAAGTACAGACGCGTGCTGATAAATAAAGCCATAAATGTCAACGTGCATTTAAACCGTGTGGGTGGAACCAGAACCTTTAGATTGAGACGCATGAGAAACGTGAGTCGCTGACAATTTAACATTTGTCAACCATTCACCGGCTCCCCCTCACGCACGTAAACATGCCAATAATCGGAATTAAAGAGGCCCCCACTGAGGCTTTTTCCTCCTTATCTCTTCATCTTGATGGGACAGAAGTCATTTCCATTTACCCTGGGGCTGGAAAAGAAACAAACACTGCTTTTTCCCTCTTTGTGGAACACATAGAAATGACATAATCGCCTCTATATTGACTTCTTTTGAGGGGGGGGGGCAGTGATAGACAGAAACTATGGAGGCTCTTATTCAATGTCAGACTAAAATATTCAATAAGCGTACAGACATCCATCTCGAAAGACAATAAAAGCAATTTTCTTAGCAAGGCAGAAGTAATATTATTCGGCTTCAGTCCACAAGTTACAGTCAGTGCCACAAGTGCAAAAAAAAAATTATAAACTAATAAGGCGCTCAGCAACACCATAAAGAGCAGCATCGCAGTCAATAAAAACAAATATCTGAATGGTTTGAGGGCTAAAGCTGACGGAAAAGTTACATCTCTAGATTATCAACGCAAAAAGCACAATATGCCACATCATACAAACACCTATTGTTCCGTTTTTGCTCCTTTCTTTGCTTCATGAAGTATTTTTGTCTTTTTTTTTTTTTGAAAACACAAAGACCTGAACTCCAACATAAGACAAAGATGTTTCCATTATCCTTATTTCAGTCCTAATCTCCTGACCTTTTTGCTGAAGTTTAACTGTTCCAAATAGGATTTTCAGATTTATTGCATGGGATCTGTATCAAGTGCTTTAAAAATAAGGTTTATTATGGCCATGCATACTGTATACATTTAAAGCACATGCCCTGGAATCACTGTTTAATGGTTGACAGTAGTGCTGCACGATATGAGAAAAACTCGCGATATGCAATATTAGTGATCAATATTGCGATGACGATATAACTTGTGGTACAGTAAACCCTTGTTTTTCGCGGGGGTTACGTTCCAAAAAGAACCCGTGATAGGCAAAATCCGTGAAGTAGAAACCTTTGCTTTTTCTTACAATTAATATGCAATTAAATACGTTATTATACATTGAAGAGAAAGAACAGACCATTTACAGGCTCTAGCATTTGTTTCACAAATAAAAGTACTTTTGGAAACGTTTTTTTAACAAATAACTTCTGTACTGTACTGTCTAATAAAAATAATTTTAATCATCCATGTGAACAGAAGGCTTCAAATCGCGGAGATTAGCCCCGCCCACCGCGACCCGAGTAATTGGATTAAACGGGAGAAAATGTAAAATGATAATGAATAAAATACAAAGTACAGTGGGACAAATAGTGACTGAGGTGTATTTCACTACTCTTTAGACTGAACTGATGCATCCTGACTCCCCTCTGCAGTTTTCTTCTTCTGAAGCCCGCGGTGCAGCAGTGTTTGATCGGGAGAAGAACAGTGATTGACAGCTGTTGTCGCTCTTTTTTCTATGGGTTTTAGAGAAACTCGAAATTGCAACATGATTTGCACGTACATAATGTAAATTTGGAAAGCTGTTTTACGTACGTGTACATATTAAACTGCAACATTATTGACGCACAGGTAGAAAAGAAGCGAAGTGACTTTTGAACCAATCAGAATGCAGAACACAATGCATGATACAAATCCGTGAAGTAGCGAAACCGTAAAAAGTAAACCGCGTTTTAGCAAGGGATCACTGTATATCAACAAATAGCAAAACAACAAAAAACAATTTCTATTTCACTGAAACTTTTTCAAAATTACACTCCATATGACCCTCGTCTACATAGGAGGCGTACATCTAACATAAAAGGGCTCCATTTGATTGGTCAACAACGTGAAGGGGTGCATCTGATTGTTTAAATGCATAAATGGATTTATCTCATTCGTTAAATACTTCAAGCTGCCATAAGATTGTTTTAGCAAATTTAAGGAAACCATTTATTGCCATTTTTGCCTTCTTTTGCGATATTCGTATTGAACAGCTTGATCTTGCAATAACGATAAAATTGCGATATATTGTTCAGGCCTAGTTGATAGGATAATCAGGCTCAAATTCAGTGATCAGAACTCTGGGTATTAATTTATATTACAATGTACTTTTGCTATATCGTGATTCATCTTTCACAGTCACATTTTTACAGTACAATTTTGCAAAAATGTAGTTTTTTTTAACAGCGCACTGTGTTCTGCAACCTGATTGGCTGAAAACCTGGTCAATAAATCTCCACCGTGCCATGTCTCCTGTACAGAATGCATCAGTTTCCCAAATTGACAGATTTTGGTGGCCAGCAGATCTCGGTCTTCATTCTATAATACTGGACTTGGTTTTCTGCAAAGGTTTGAACTCTGAGATTAAACAAGAGAGAAACATGCAAAAAGTGTGTAGTGAGGGGTTTTACACAACATTTATTTAGATTTGACCTCAAATAACATGCCAACTTTCCTTTTAGCGCCAGAGTGTTCTTCCGTTCTCTGCTAGACATAGTGCAAATGCTGCTTGTTGTGAAATGCATGAATTATTATTCCTTTTATTTCAGAATGCCAACATTTCTTTTTAGAGTAAGTTGGTAAGTTTAAAGGTTTAGTCACAACTGCCCTTATAGGTGGATACGGGGGGAAAAAAAAGGCAAAGCTTTACAGGGTAAGCAGGTGCCCGTACAAAATAACAAGGCTGTAGATCACTCTGTGAGCCCGTAGAGAGAAAATGTTCCAGCACTTTTTTTCTACGGTCATGCTGCGGGCAATGGCTCTGACTAAACACTTTAACAACACACAAGGGTGAGAAAAGGTGATGTAGGTAAGACGCAGGCATGTAGTACAGATTTTTCATTTATTTGACTCCCTTCTAAATCCTGCAGAATGTGCAAAAAGTGTGTAGCCTCACTGTTAAAAACAAGGAAGCTTTAGTGTGGACATCCTATGGGCGTCCTATGGGTACTTACATATTCCCTGTTCACCCTGTGCATGCAGCATTTGCACAGTACTTGCACCTTACTAGCAACTTCAATATCCTGACAGATACTTTACAATACACTTCACCACAAGCATGACAATGGTACAATTGTATGACATCTAGGGCTGGACGATATGAGGAAAACCCGCGATATGCGATATTAGTGATCAATATTGCGATGACGATATAACTTGCGGTATATGAACAAATAGCAAAACAAACAAAGCAATTCCATCTCACTGCAAAAGTTTATTTTAATAAAAGTCAAAATAACTTAAATTATACTCCAAATGACCCTCGTCTACTTAGGAGGCAAACCTCTAACATAAAAGAGCTCCAAAATAATTAAAAGAGCTCCGTCCGATTGGTCAACAACATGAAGGCGTCCATCTGATATGTCTTATGCATAAATGGATTTATTTGATTCGTTAAATACTTCAAGCTGCCATAAGATTGTTTTAGCACATTTAAGGTTACCATTTATTGCAATTTTCGCCAACTTTTGCAATACGTGTATTGCACAACTTGATATTGCGATAACGATAAATTTGCCATTTATTGTGCAGACAAAGGGAACTGTAGGACACGCCCCTTAAGATGCAGCCCCTCCTCTCTTCCCAGGCCCCAAAACAACCCAAAAACCTGCAGCACCCACAAGGGTCAACCCCAAATTGGCTGCATGTGACTAAGGTTTAAGTCATCAAATCAACTAACTTTAACTTATAAAACCTTTCAGCCAATTTGTTTGGTTCATAGGTTTGATTCCACGAGTAAAAGGTCACTATGTTGGGTTCAGTAGGTTGAGCAATTCCAGCATTTTTTTAATGCCCTCGAAAATGAAACCTTTAAGGTGTAAAATATGTGATTAACAAATAATAACCAATAATAAGACTGTGGACAAAGAAAAGGCTATAGATACTAAATACTGTACCATATCGTTGCGTCCAAAGAAGGTGTACACAGCGTAAAGGTAGTAGTCAAAGAGCTGCGACACACAGTGGATGACATCGAAGGCAATTGGTTTGAGGATGTTCATCATCTGTATGTATTTGCCTGTGTGGGATGAACACAAAGAAACGCCCGTCAGTTTACTAAACTGCAAAACTCATATGAAACTTTTATCAGTCAATACGAGCTGAACAGTGAGACTGGACCCACAGCCTTCAGGGTGGAACTTCAACAGAACTGTGTTGCATTTGCATACAAATTGTGAGAATTTAATTTAGCAGACAAGTAATAAAAGTTACATATTCAGGAGAACAGGAGTGTAACAAGGTTACCGATAAAGGGAAATAAGCCAACTACATCTTGAAGCTCTGTGTTTTTCTCACTTTTTACGCCCCTTTGCTTAACTTTTATACCAAGAAGTCAGGGTTCAACCTAACTCCATTGCAGTCCTGCTGAGACGGACTTTAACAGGGAATCAAACTGTGTGTTTTTCTTCTTAAGAGTCTCGCTGCGTGGACCTAAATCAATAGAACCGCCTGTGTGCAATGCTAGAAGATTTATTGATTCCCAAGGAAACGGGGAAAACATAATATTTCTGTTGTTCTGTCTGAAAGTTTAAAAAATAAAAGAAGAGAAATGTTTCATTTGAAAATCAGAAACCTTTACTGCTTCCACTGAAGGGCATCAACCAGAGATTATTGAATCTAAAAAAAAATTGTCAGGCCCCTAAAATCCAAGAGAGGTGTTTCTGAATGACCTTATCTTCACGCCACAAAGCAGCGCATTGGAAATGGAGGTCGGAGCCAGGGTGAAGGCTAACCATTACCACCGCAGCTCAGTCACACAGCTACAGAGCCTCCTGATTGCCATCATTTCCTTAATTGCTGGGTAAATTAAAATCTCTGAGGGCCAGAGGAGATGAGCCTTGGCTCCTGTGAAACATGGGTTGTGTGTGCGAGAGCAGGACCTACCGACAAGCCGAATGACGTTGAGGGTGGTGTTGGTGAGGATTGGAGCATTTGCCTTATTAAGACAGTAGTCGGACTTTTTCTTGCTTCTTATAGTCTCTCTGGATCCACTGGTGCGTGCATGGAGTGACGAAACAAGAGAAAGAAAGCATAATTGAAAAAATAAACAGACTCAGTGATACTTGAAATCATCTCTGAACCCCTGCGAACTCCAGTTCAAAACCTTTAGTTTGGGTCTAAGTGTTCTAATTGGTCAATCAGGACCAGTTACACACAGCAGGACATTCACATGTACCCCCGTGGTGAAGCCTCTGAACTGGTCATTACATCGCTGACACCAATCCTATCTTGAAAAATTAGTTGGTGGTCTCTCTGGATCGGATCATGCAACCTTTTTAATAATCAATCATTATCACCTCTCAGTTATAATAGAAAGAAATGAGTGACTGGAAGGTGATGCATCAAGTGTGAGGAATGACTAGAAGTATTTAACCATGGGATTTAAAAATGAAGAGTCTGACTAATGCTGCATTAACACAAAACACACTTTGCGCATCAGGGGCGTCAGGTTTTGATGTAAATTCAATGTACTGACGTGATTTAAGGTTCTACAGCGTGATCTGGGCATCGACCGCAGCATGGCAAGAAACTCAGATTTGGGCACGTGGCGTTGTCAGTGACTCCATCGAAGGGTAGAAAAATAAATCACAAATGGCTGCTTGATGCGGGCGTTTTTTTCCTGAACTTCCATCCGTTTTCTTAACTCGGTGGGGCCGTGCGGGTTGCTGTTGGCTGTCCCTGTTACTGCTGGACGAAGGGGGGATACACCCTAGACAGGTCGCCAGCGATCGAGGCCGCTATAACCCGGCCGGTCAGACCCTAGAGCTAGCATTCCTTAGCTCCAGCTTCATTTGACAGGGTAGCGCAGTGGTTAGAAAGGTCCCCCGCTCTTGCGGGGGACCTTTCTGTGTGGAGTTTGCATGTTCTCTCCGTGCATGCGTGGGTTTTCTCCAGAAACTCCGGCTTCCGTCCAAAAACATGCGTCATAGGTGAATTGGTTACTCTAAATTGCCGTTAGGTATGAATTTGGGTGTGTGATTTGTGGCCCTGCGACAGACTGGAGACCTGTCCACAACCTTCGGCGACCTTAGCCCACAAGTGGCCGGGTTAGGCTCCAGCAGCCTCGTGACTCCAAAAAGGACAACACGGGTTTAGAAGATGAATGAATGAAAGATTCTGCAAATTGGCCCACTCAAAAGACGAGAAGCCAAATAATTCATTTCTGCCTAATTCTCTTAATAAATTCTTTAAAAATCAAACAATTTGACTTCCAGGAATTTTTATTTTACAATCTGTCTCCCATAGCTGAAGTGTATCATCATTAACATTACAAACCTCTGTCATCTTTTTTAGGTAGAACAACTTGCAAATATTAACAAATACGTCTATGCTCACTGTATCTTCTGAACATAGATGATCTGAAAAGGCCCGGATTTCACAAATGTCATTCTGTGACAGCTTGAGTAAGTACTGACCTCTTCAGAGGGGCGTCACCTGTCTGCTCGTCAACATAGTCCTGCTTGAGCTCCTCAGGGACGTCGCTGTCGCTGTCGTATTCCTGATACACGCTCTTCTCCAGCTCATCTGACTCATACTGGAAAAATACGAAAAGAGCGATCAGATTTTTCCCTTGGAGAAAACGTCGGGGAAGACACTGAATTCAGATGAAAGTGGTCAAATACATGAATGTGGACATTTTTTAAAAGCAAAAATCTCCCAAAGAAAAGTATAACAGAGTATTAGGGCCACCATGCAAGAGAAAAATACATTAATATATGAAAAAAGTCCAAAATCTATGAGAATAAACGTGTAAAATAATAAGAAAAATGTCTGAATTTCCAAAAGGAAAAAGAGGCTTTTTCGAGAATAAAGTTGGCTATGAAAGCCTCCATCCACATTACATGATGGCTACATTCATCAATGCTGTCCTTTATGGTGATGCCATGAGGCTTAGGTTTAGGGATGGGCCAATATCATTTCTTCCGGCCGATACCAGTATTTCACCTGATATTTGCTGATACTGATACTTAAGTGTCTACAGCAACACAAAGTTTAGATTTCCTTTTGGTTTCTTCTATTTTACCTTTTTAATATACAGCAAAGTATCTCATAGTAACAAGTATCAGTTTAACACTTTACTATAAATATATCTATAAGCATTCAGACCATTCATTGAATATTGGGCATAACTGTAAACTGTAAACTCACAGTTGCCAGGGATCTATTAGGAACAACATGTGTCCAAAATAAAAATAACCTTCACCTGAAAACAGTCAATTACTGACTATGACTGTAAACATAAGCGTCCAAATCTATTAGGAACAAGTACACTTATCACAAACTTAAGTGTCTGAAGAATATCAGTAGATTCCTTCTGACAAAAACTCAATCAATTATGCAAATATCCGTCGATACCGATACTGGCCCCGATGTATCGCTCTTCCCGACTTTAGTTTATCATAGAAATCCATGTGCCATGATCCATTTGGACCTCTGCAACTATGCTGCCAACAACGTAAACGTCGCGCCCGCTGGAAATCCACTCCTCGTGGGTCAAAGCCCAGTTTTCAACAAATTCTTTTCAATGACCTTATACATAAAATTAGTCAATTTTGACTCAATAAAAAACTTTAGTATTTCTTTCTTTATGAAACCAAATCAAAAGTAACCGCTTTCAGTCTCTCATACTGAAACACAACATTGATTCTTTTTCTGTTTCTATTTATCTTAAACAGCGTTTTGCCTCATGACTTTATGACTTTAATGTAGTAAATTCTCAGATTATAGTTTATGAAATTATATTTGTATTGATGTCAAATATTCCCTTTTTTCATAGTTCTACACGTTTATTCTTGTAAAATTTTGACTTTTTTCTCATTTTTTTACATTTCTATCCTTTAAATTTTGAATTTTTCTTTTCAAAATGTTACAACTTTATTTTGTAAAAATTACAACTTTTTTTCTTTTAATTCTATAACTTTAGTCTTGTCAATTTATTATTTTTTATTTATGGAGGCCACTCTATTGTGAAAAGTTCCAATCTTTTTTTTTAATGGAATCCTAATTGAATCATACCTATCCAGAGCCAACACTCTTCCTCATATTTCATAGATTGTAGTCAAAATAAATAACACACTATTAGTTTTTACACTTCTGACAAACAAATGCTTGAGTTCGTTCAGTCAGCTCTACCCCATTAGAGGCCAGCACGTCCTCTGTCTCTTCTTCTTTCTCTTCTATGTGCATCTCAAAGGGGTTCCCGTCCTGGACGTACTGCTGGAATAGAGACTCTTCCTCCTGGGCTGCGTAGGAGGAGGAAGCAGCCTGTCTGCTTGGGGACACGGATGGAGAGCGACACTGGCCCATGAACTTGAACTCCTGGATCAGAGAGAGTGGCAGCAGATGAGACTCTTAATCATACACACTGAAAACTTGGTTTCTTTAAAAAAAATTTTAAAATAAATAAAAAAAGCTTCAAATGCCAGAAAGTGATCAGACATTTATGAAATTAGACCAAATTAATTATTTTAAAAGTACACGCTAACTGATTTCCTCTGCAAACTTTACATAAAAAGCTCATGCAATGGGGGGACTTTCCATGGAAAAATGAATGCTTCACATTTACTCACATGGAGCTGGGCGATGTTAAAGTTGGACTTGACTGGACAAAGCTCCCACGTCTCATTTTCCAGAAACATCCTCAACTCCTCCAGACGTGCTCTAAAAGGTTGAGTGGAAGAAAGAAAGAAATCATGTCAGGGGAAAAACAAGCATCATGCAGTTTGACATATATTTGAACAGACTGCAGTAGTTTCTGTGTCCAGAAATGTCTAGATTGAACACAGAGACAAACAAAAGTAGCCAGAGTCGCTGATGTTCAGCAGGCATCGTCTTTAAATGTGTTAACAGCACAAACAAATCGTGTTTTTGTTTTAAAGGCGTTAGAAATATATGAGATTACATAATAATAAATACAGGAGGAAGCAGTAGAGACAGTAAAGCATATTTCACTTCAACAGTCAGCATATTCATTCCAAAACAAAAATTAAGTTTAAGTTGATTGAATTTATTTTATTTGGTTTTTAGTTCACAAAGAATTAAAGCGCTAAAAATGTGGCATAAGATTTCAATCAACTAAAACTTCCTTTCTTTTTGCAGCACTTGGCTGGTTCTAATGGCTAGATATTGAGAATCCCGTCCTCAGGCCAACATTACCCACTCGCTGAGGTTTGCACTGCAGCAACTGAGGGACAAATACAGTGAAAGTTCACTTCTGGGTAATGACACAAAATGAATCAAGCTTAATGCACAGTGATCTGCACATTTCCAGCTTCATCAATGGCGGTGCAGACGTGAGAATCCTCATGTGCTCCTCTCCTCTTCCTCCTCTCCCCTTCAGGTCAATTCCCTCTTACTCTCCTCTTTGGTTACTGGAGCAATTTGTCATCCAGATCACTTCCATCTCATCACATCAAACTCAGAGCTGGATTCCATCATGTCTGATCTGTATCTTCTATCTTTGCCATTTTCCCATCACAGGGTTTAAGGCTTAACACAACTCAGACATTTTAGTGCTTTATCAATTACTCTTGACAGATAACCTTAATACTAACTCATGCCATTTATCTCTAATCATATGTAAGATATGCTGATTCTTTTTTTTATTGCTAACTGTGTGTTTACTCTAAACAGTGTTACATTAGCAGTAGTAAGGTTTCTTTTCTATTTTAAAATTTACTTGGTTCGTTTATCGTCAAAACTACCATTTATGGCAACGCTCGACATCTATCTCATAAGTATAACCCTAGCTTCTTTTCTTTTACAGACACTTTATATTATATAATACAATAATTCCGCAAAACTCTGAAACGTACAACTATTCCAAGCTATAAATGTATTTATAACAAAAATCCCAAACATTGAGATGGAACTTTTTTTGTTATATACCTTCACTGTACATGATAACTGGAATATGTGACCCATCGTTCTAAACAGGAAGTACCCGCTGGCTCCAAGGAGCCAAAATCCCATAGACGTCTATAGAAAAATAAGCAGCTGTTACTCAGTCATTCTATTGGTAAGAATAACCTTTCTATATCTACTTCCTTTGTTTTTACCAGTTCTTGCTAATCCTATTTTCTATATTCTTTCTGTAGTTAAAGTTTTCCAAGTCATAAACTGGTCAATCAGATGTCTTCATAAATGTAAGTGTTCCACGACAAACGTTCAAATTATTTGTAAGTAAGCCGTTTTCTATCGGTGACGTCACACTCACTCGGTCCAACTTTCATATACAGTCATTGGTTCTATAACACAGAACAAACACGTACAGCCAATATAAAAATGTATAAATCCAAGAACAAAGTAAATACAAGGTTAAAACTATGGGATAAAAGACTGAAAAATTAGGCAAAGTTCCACTCACTGATATAATGTTCCAAGGTGCCACAATGATGTGTCATAACTCTTATGCTTCTTTTAAATCAAAAATTTCAAAGCTAAAACCTTTTTGAAACCTCTACGTAAAATTTTAAATGAAAACTATTACAATAGAGAGGTAGGTGTCCCTCCTACATCATCCCAAACAGCTGAAAAAATTGGCAAACGCAAAAGCGGGCTGAGAGACTACTGAGAAAGGAGTTCCAGAGGCATCCAGTGGCCAGGGCTCCAGCTGAATTTTTCTTTAGCAGACGGTGGCTTTGCTCACCTGTGATAGTTTTTAAAGTAGTTCACACTCTGGCGTTTGATTGACTCCTGCAGGACCTCAGACTTGCTGCCACAGAACTCCTCACCAACCTGCATCAACCTGGAACGGGACAATAACACAGCAATGATGAAAACCAAAGACTGCATAAACATTTTGAGGTTGTAACAGGAATAGAACTTGACACAAAATAGAGCACAAAAAGAAAGAAGGGGAAAATAGAAAGAAATGTAGAAGAAAGAATAATATTTTTGATAGATCAGTCTCATAAAGCATGGATGTTTTTTTACAGGACAGGGGATCACACAAAACAATTTTTCAATTTAGGTCTTACAAAAAGAATAAATTAATTTTTATTTCCCACCTTCAGGGCCAAAATTAGTAAAATACTTCAATTTATGTGTTTTAGTTGAACTTGACTTTCAAAAAAGAGAGCAAAAACAAATCCAAACACCACAAAAATGACTAATTCCTATTTGTTGTTTGTTAAATTGAACACAGATATTTCATTATAATCAGAGCATATTGAATTGGTAAGTTGTTTAATCTGGTTTATGTTGTTATATTTTTAAACAGTGTCTCAATGGAGCTGATGGAGCTGTGTTTTTACTGATGTGAGTGCGTTGCTGAGTGTGTGACTGAGCAAATGAGCGATCCGACACAAAGAAGAGGGTGTGGGAAAAGCTCTGCAGCTCAACCAGAAGAACATGACGCAGGAGGCAGGGGGCCGCCAGAGCAAGACAAAGATGGGCAATTAGTGGAAAAAGGCAAAAACGAGGCAGACGGCAAGATGTACCTGCTGATGACGTCTAGAACCACGATGAAATCGTCATATTTGAAGTTGGACATGTCCGTTCCCAGGATGTAAGACTTCACTTTCAGCTGGACGTCCTGTGGAGAGGGATTAGGGGATGGTGTGATTTGTGCAAGAAGACTTTGTGGAGATGAAATCTGGAGACAAACCTGCCAGATCCGTGAGAGTCCGTGCTCCAACTTCTTTTTGACGTAGCTACGATCCACCGTCAACTCATCAGACTTTGATGCAACAAGCTCATCTACAATGGATGGAGACAAATAAAAAAAAAAAAGGGGGTCACAGAAAAGTCATTTTTTGTTTGTTTGCTTAATAAAGCAATTCAGTAAAATTTAACGAATAAAACCTGGTCCGATTGATCTGGATATTGAAAATTAGTATCGTCAAACGCCCTTCACTTTGAGCCGATGATTCACCAGAGAACAGCTGTCAGGAGCTGTTGCCAGTCAGCCTCTGACAAGAGAGAAGGTCAAGCATTCCCAACAGAGAAAGAGACTGACAGCAGCCAGGAGACCAGCAGGACAATGCTGGATGACTGCTCAATAAGCTGTTAGAACCCTGTTCCCTGTCTGACATGATTCCTCCTCCATCATCGGCTCACTGTCCCCTCTCTTGTATGTTTGTTGTCTCTATTCTCCCAGATCAGACAGACTATCATGTGGTGCAGTGTCAAAGGAAAATCAATCCTTACCTTCAGTAGAAAATTGCCTTTATAAATCTCTGGCTGCTTGTGCCGTGTTAAATGGATTTTTGGAGAAAAAAAGGCAGCACTGAGCCTTAAAGCCGAGAGGGCTGTCAGGCCCACATGCAGTGACTTTACTGGAATCTCATCGGTGGACAGACCAAAGGAATCATCAGTAATTTGCACCTTTGGCAGCAACATATTACGTCAAACTGTTCAAAAACATTTACATTTCTAGGGAAAACATTTTATTGACATATTATATCAGGAAATGGGGTTTAACTCTCACAGTGTAAAAATGTAAATCAGTCAATAAGTAAGGGGTCATTTTTTAAGGAAAAAGAAACGATTTTGTTTAGGGTAGACAATATATAAGAAATTGATTTTTCCATGAATATTTCAGTGTTATTTTTTGTGGAGAAACATTACTTTTACTTTGTAAAAATAGAAAAGCCCGAGTAGGACACAGTATATTTGACTAAAATCGTTTGACTAATCTTGAATCAGAAGCAGAGGAGGAGTGAGCATCTAAAAGATTATTTCTTTTTCTGTTTGAGTATTTGATTTATGTCTTTGTACTCTGGGCTTGTCTTTAAAACAGGAAAAAACCAAGTGTTAGGGGTTGCCAGTTAAAATAACGTATTTTTCAAGCAATTTAGGGGGACTTTCTGGTTCCTGGTTAGGACATCCGGTTTCAGTCACTGATGTCTAGAGGTCCTCTTGAGACACAAAGCTCTCAGTAACGGAGAGGGGGGGTTGCTCCATGCCAACTATCCTGCCGACAACTCAGAGGCACATTTTCCAATGAGCTACTGCTGCTCTACAGAAACTATGTTCTAGAAAACGCCAAAAAAACATTTATTTTATCTAAAAACTGCATAATCATAATTAAAATACCACCGGGAAAGCTTTTAAAATAGATCAAAAGATGATTGGAGTGGGTCTTTGTCAGTTAAATGCATCTAGACAAAAAAGAAAAACACAATAAGTTTTACATTACAGTTTGTAATAAAACCTAACGCACTATGTTTGTAACGTAGTGGTACTTGAACGTCACATTTCTCCATAACTAAATGCGCAGGAAGGCATCACACAGATCTGATTTGATGGATGATAAATAAAGACTCAAGAATTTTTAGTCTTTTCAGTAAGATTCAGATTTGTGCTGAATAAAAGTACAGTCATAAAAGTAAGCCTGATATTTGCCCTCAGAACACAATAAATAAATTGACGGCAATCCACAAGTCAGGAACCTAAACAGGAAATTCACATATACCGAGAACAATATTTCTGCAAAGTTAAGAGGAATCCCCTTAGAAAGTGTGAAGAAATCACAGATTTTAGAGCTCAGAATTTACAGCCTGTGAGAACTTAAACTATTTTAATTAACGGTTCAGTTTCAGAGTCTCTGGAGTCTTAAACTATGTCAGAGAGGGTTAGGTTTATTATCACATGCTATATATTATTAAAAGCTGTTATTATTGCAGCAGAGTTACAAACCTAGAACTACTTGAAGAGAAGCAGATCTGCTGGAAAAATGCCATCAGAAATGAGCTCAAAGTACAGAGTGCAGCACTCTGAATTTTTTTTTTTTTGAGTTCCAGGCTCAGTTTTTAAATCACAACCCCATTTTATAAATTAAGAATGTGTTATATTTATTTAGTCCTTTCAAAAGAACTTTACAAAGTAAGATCAAACTGTGCAACTGGGAAAAAAAGTGTTTTTACTGTTTGTTTGTTTTAACAATTTATTACCCATTTTGTTCATTTTTGCATGAAATATTTTAAAAATTTTAATCCAAAAAACATATTTCCTTAATTTTGTTTGAAAGAATTAAAATCACATCAGAAAAAAGAATGTTTTTATTTTCTACGCAATTATACAAATAATTTTTCTATGCAGAAAAGTATAAAACTCTTAAAGTACACTGGTCTTACATAGGTGTGCAGGTTATTATTTCAGATAAATCTTATGAAAGCGATTCTGTAGCATAACTAAAAATAAAAGTCAAAACCAGAAATGCTTTTTAATTTTCAAAATGAAGCTGCATTTTTGACTCAAAATTAAAATGAAAAAGCAATCCACCAAAATGCTTTTTCATTTTCTACTTCAACACTGCTGATTCTGTCACTTAATTAAAATTAAAATGAAAATGGTATTTGACATTTCATTTTCAAAAAGTTCTCTGGTAAACGTGTAGCATAATTCATTTAGAAATGTCTAATTTGACAATTAAAATGGATTAACAGAAATGCTTTTTCATTTTCAAAATGAAGCTGCATCAAATGACTCAAAAGTAAAATTCAATATTTCAAAATGCTTTTTCATTTCTACTTGAAAAAAGGTTATTCTGAGTCATAATTAAAATGAAAATGCAAAGAGGGGATTGCATTTGCACTTTAACATCCACCCTGTGAATAGTGTCACATTATTCAATTCCACTTCCATGGGGGAGGCGGGGCGATGATGTCAGTGCTGTGTGTGTATGTAGTCAACAAATGCAGCTTCATTATGAAAATGAAAAAGCATTTCTGGTTTTGACTTTTATTTTTAATCATGCTACACAATCATTTCCATAAAATCGGGGCAAGATTTAGGCACTGAACAATTCAATAACTTGCAAAAAGTAATAGAAAAAAAACACCAATAGAAATAAAACAAATCTTTAATTGGCATTTTTGGCAAAACTACAGTAACTTTAGAATCCTAAAATAAGTCAGATTTAGACTTTAAATTGAACCTTAGTACGAGCAAAAGAAAACACAAGAACTCCCTCTCTTTATTCTAAAAGAAAAAACAAGAGAGACAATGAGTGGTTGAACAAACACCAGCCAAGGGGCCAAACCCCCAAATCCATCTGAACCCTGGATCTATCCCCATTCTAGAGTCAGACAGACTGGTTTTAATGCTCCCGGCATCTGTCACTTCAAAGTTCAGTCAAAGAGATTCAAGCGCTTCCAAATACTGAAATGACGGCAAAAAGCAGAACTACTGATGAAAGAATTCATCGCAATTAAATATGAAAACAAGTAGCTATAACTACCACAATCAGGCATCACATATGACAACAACATTTGAAGAATCTGTCAGTGCAGACAAACGTAAAAAACATGGCACGGCCTCCTCCATCCCAATACATCTGTTTTGTCAGTTACTTGGAGAAGACACTTCTCCATAAAACTTGTTTCCCTTCATGAACTGACAAGAATGATTAAACAACCTAACACAACAAATCATCTGGCTGGAGTCCCGAAATTCACTGTGATGTCTGTCTCACTGGGGAAATGGCTGCAGGGGCCTAAAAACGCATCGAACACTAGGACTCTAATGGTCTCTTGTGTTAAACTGATGTCAGTGTCAACTCAAAGCTCACTTTTACAAGTGTGATAAAGCTCACATGACACACTGCTTCAAAGGAGCCTCATTCATGGAAATGGAGACTAGCAGATAGCCGGGTCACTTCTGTAGACTGAGGACAGAGATGACAATCAAATTATGGGATGAGGGATGTGTCTCATACAATAACATCAGAGTGTGTCCTTTCTCCCCGAGAACAATGCCTAAAACAGAATCATTTTAACGCAAAATGTCACCAATCGTTCCAGACACTGTCATTTATCTAATGAACTGGGCACAGCGCAAGAAATATCAACGGAGATGGTAATAGAAGTTCAATTTACATAATATCTACCTAACATGGCAAAAGTGCTGCGATGTAAAAATACATTAAAAGTAGCATAGATTTGTCAGTCCACCTGATAAACTACAATGTATGAACTCTTTACTGTATATAAGAACTGGATTGGGTGAGTGTGACGTCTCCCATAGAAAATGGCTTAATTGTAGTTGCAACAAAATTAAATAAAGCCAGCCGCCACTTTTTTGTGATAGTAGTCATGGAGGCAGACGACGCCAGTAAGCAATGACTGGTCTAAAGCGATCTCAGTCAACATTTCTATGGAACCACTCAGGCCAATCAGGAGAGAGCTTATTGGAAGTCCACACCCAAAAGCGAGCTTGGGAGAATCTGCTCAATCTGCTCTTTCAAGCGTTTAATGGGGAACCACCTACTCTTAATGAGGCATTTGATTGGTCAGTTCATAATCTAAATAATTTGCACTACAGAAAAAAATATCATGAAAAAAATTAGGATTAGCAAAAATGATAAAGAATAAAGGTAGCAGAGTAAGAATGTTTACTGTGATAGACGTCTATGGGATTCCTGGAGCCAGCGAGTACTTCCTGTTTGGAACGCAATGGGGATGACTCAGTCAACAGTTGGGTTCTCATATAAGGTCAGTAGTATGAAGTGACAGAAGCTCATGACTCGACAATCTATGTACTGCAATTTGTTCTCTTAACTCTCCTTCCAAAAGTCTTATTTTACAAAAAAAAATAAAGCCAGCACTTGACCTAAAAAACAAAAACAAAAGTTAATTGAAAAGGAAATGTTGTCACTGGACAAAAAGGGTTTTATGAGTGAGACTGAAATATTATTATATAAGAAACAGATCAGAACTTTCATGAACTTTCACCTGTTCCCATATGTAACAGTGCGTCTCTGATCAGGACAGGTATCAGATTTGTACCACAAAGTCAAAGCAGTACTTAGAAGGTTCCATAACCTGCACTCAAATCTATTTGCTCACTCATCGAAGCCAAATATATTATATATTTATATTCTGAGTAGTAGATAAAGTACAATGTTTTATTCATGAAACTGTAAACTCTACAATTTTAGTATCTCTCATACAAATTCTGCATTATATCAATTTAAAGATGAGATAAAAGCACAACAAATTAATGTATTCATTTCTCTGGAGAAAAACTAAACGCTTTAAGAAAAATAGCTTAATTCAATCATTATAACACTCTCTTTTTGATCATCACAATCCCAGATAGCCTTGTGTACAGGGAAATCAGATATCATTACAATGCATTTGAAAAATACAAGCAACTTTTGAGGACCGCTGCTCTTTTAATCAGAAGAAGCAGCTTTATTAATCCCAAAGGAAATTAAAAATCAACAATAAAGGAAGCTGATTTTGGTCAATAGCTGCACAAGGACCCTCTTAACAGATAACTAAAATCATCCTGTAAACATCTGCACATGGTTTAGTGCAACACTGAAAATGCTAGAGGAAAAATAAACCAACCTGGAGGGGGTGTGGTCTCCTGTTTGTCTTGCTCCTCGTGCCACTGCATTGTGCGGTGATAGCTTAGCATCACCTCCCACAATGCTTTGCAAAGATCCATCAGGCAGGGAATGTAGCTGTCAAGCGTGATGTGCTGCAAAACATAATAATAATAGTATTTAGACATAATTATTTTTTTCCAAATCAAATCTCATACTTTAATATACTGTTGTTTGGTAGAGAGTTTTTACGCTGGTTGCCCCCCCCCCTGACACAACCCTGTTTTTAAGGCACAGGGAGACCCAGACAGATAGGCAGCAGCATGAAGGGTCTTGCCTAAGGATCCACACTGCATCAAGCTCATTGCACGCCATGGGAAGGTTTCCTGCACGCCAGTCCTACACCCAGCCAGCTGTTAGGAAATTAAATATAGTAATAGTGCAAGAGGTGGATTTTCAAGCAAGTGCACCCAGAAGGTTAAACTATTCAAGACCCACTTTGATTAAAATAGTTTTTTTGGTGTTTTTAACATGTTATTATATTAAATTTCTCAAGAGTAGAAGCAAAAATACTAGTTGACAAGGAGCGTCCATAAATGCTACTATGGCAAGCCACAAGCTCCCTGCTCTGCTCCATTCTGATGTATCCACTTGCAGACGCATAGATCCATGTACGTCTTCATCTTCCTCATCTGAGCTGGAATCTGGATCAAGAAACATTGACAAGACTTTCTTGAACGACTATTGAGTGTCAGAAATGCTTAAATAAAACTGATTATTATTATTATTATTATTATTATTATCATCATTAGTATTACTAATACTGTACGGCTGGATAGCTCCAATATTGCTCGCCACTTTTGTTGGACCATTAAAGTTAAGTTGGGACTGTGAAAAGCAGATGAATGACGGGAAGGGGCAGGCTTACTCCGAGACAATAGTCCTGCACACAACTCAGAGGTGAATTTCTTAGAAATTCCTGCCGCTCTGCAGAATCTACAGTGGTGGACAAAATTGTTGGTACCCCTCAGTTAAAGAAAGAAAGTCCACAACACAAATAGGGCTGGACAAAAATGATGGTACCCATAACTTAATATTTTGTTGCTGATAAAAGATAATTTAAGTACGCACGATCTTTCCTTGTTTGATCAGGATAGTTTTTTTAAACATCCACTGCAAAAAATGTGTTCACAGTAATCCAGGACTACAAGAACACTTAAGGAAAAAGCAGCAGCCTGAATAAAATTAAACACCTGCACATATGTGGCGCTGCTTTTTTTTTTTCTTGGCACTTCATCGAGATCATGAGTGATTGACTTACAAAAGCAAGGGTAAATCCATCACTAGAAGATTTTTCAAAGCGACATCTAAAGGAAGAAAATGACTTTAAGCCCAGGGAGAGAAGTACTTCAGCATTCACTGGCAATCATTGCATTTTATGTTTATCTTAAAACTCCTTCCAAAAGCAGCTGACATGCTCAATTGGTAGCAATCCACCCTTATGAAATATGAAATGCATCCCAGTCAGAAATGTTGTTGTAGGAGGAATGAAAAAAGTTCAGCATCACTTTAATAATCAAAAAAAGAAAAAGAATTAAATCAAGGAAAAGGTGCATGTCATGATCATATGCAATGTGTGTTTAATTTAAAAGAATTAACTGTACAGTTGAACTAATTGATTTTAAAATAATTCACGTTTCTAGTCACTTGGTAACACAGAGAACATCTGGAAGACATCTCTTGAAAACCTTCTTTATTTTGGTTCCTGTTGAGTCTGAATAATTTAAAAGAAGATTAGAAGTTCTCCCCTTATGGATCCACAAAGGCTCTGTATGTCACTTGATTAAGTTTAATTTTTAATCAAGATGAAAATATCACAAAGAAGAACAAAGTAGATAAAAAAGAGTCAATTCTCAAATTAAGCAAAACAAAAAATGTGAGAAAAATATTGAGAAGTTCTTTCAGTTCAATGTCACATAGAATGAGCAGTTTTTTTTATCTATGATAACCTTAGCAGAAAGAGGATTTTGCTTGCAACACATAAAATCCAGGTCTGCAAATCCTGTTGGAACTGAAGGAAACTGAGGATGTTCAGGTGGGACAGAGCTGTGAGGTCATTACAGGTGGGGTCATTATAGGCGTGTCAAGATAGCAATCTGATGTTACACAAACCCAGAACAGAGATATGAAGAGGGATGTGATCACTGCCAAAATAAGGAAATGATCATCCATTCAATTTATTTTTGTATAAACCTAGGTGTTAAATGAATGTTATATCTGCAGCATGGACAGCAACTGATCACAAGTGTGTGAAAGTTAATGTGAAATAAAGGAATAGCGATGATGGTAAAAACACGAAGGGCTCCAGACACCCCAGTCAGACTGAAGAGTTAATGAGCTAGTTCAGACAAAACCTGTCTTACACTGGCATGTTGTGCTTTCTGACAGCCAACCACAACACAGCAGAAAAGTTGCTAAGCAACTGGGGTGAGGGGTTCCTGCGAGTGTGTGGATTAAGGTTTTCAGTGTGGTTTAAAGAGAGCAAAAAACCTGAGCTACGCCTACGGAGGACAGCAGTCCTGCTGAGTTTGTGCGCGAATGCTGACACAAGTTGTTGGGATCAAACGGTCACTGAAACTGACCGTTAACATTCGTATTTTCATATTGTGCCTGTCAAAGAAGTGCCTGAGAGTGTACATCTGCAATTATAATTTATAAATGTAAATAGGATCTCAGTTCAAACAAACTGTATCATAAAAACCCATTTTTAGTCCCAAATCGCATCTAAACAAACGAAATTTAAAAATCTCTTACCAAAAATGTTTCGACAAACTTTCCCTTTCTAAATACATCATGCGTTTGTGTCAGGACAATGACCACACAGGACTATTTTCCACGCATAAGATCCTGTTCTTCAGTGAAGAAACAATAGGTTTCTTTCTGCGTTGAAGAAAGCTGCAGCAGCCTGATAAGCTGAACAAAAAAATGAAATGAACGAACAAATGTCCCTGAAACTAGACTCAAAACTGCCTGCAGAGTTTCCAAAGCCATGAAGGAGAGGTTTCAATCGATGTTGGACAACAAGATGCTCAATTAATCAGCTGGGTTTATTAGATATTTATTCAACAGAGGCGTTTTTAGCTATTCTGACTATTACTAAAGTTTAAGCTCCTTAAGGATCTTGTGTGACTCGTGGAAGTAGTAAGGTGTCACATCTGCATCAGACGCAAAAGCCGCCAGACCTGGGGATGGAAACGAAGTAGGACCATCCATTAATGAGATATTGATGTAAAATTAATAAGGCCCTTCCACAATCAGGAGTGACCTTTCTCAGCGATTCTTTTTCCCCTGAATGTTTAAGTGGGCAACTAAGAGGCAAAAAGAACGTTTACCTAAAGAACCACTTAAATTAAAATGGTCTTTTTGGTGTTTTCAAATTGTGGTATTTTTCTGATGATGGAGGACGTATATAAAGACAATAATCCTTAAAATTGCATTTCTAAGAATTTCTTTCTTAAAATTGTTGTAAAAAAGTAGCAGATGCAAAAATGCCTTAAGAAAAAGACTATTTGTGACGTATTTGTCACCGACGGGAAGGCCACAAGCTTCTCAAGAAGGAGGGTCTGAGAGCAGGAATGCCCAGTTGAGTTTATTCTTATTAGTTTAGAATTCTATCACTGACATTGAGACAACTGTGTTGTAATATTGGGTTATATACATAAACTGAATTCTTGACCTGCCCCATTCTAATGTAGAATTGTAGGCGACCAGATCCTTGTACGTCTTTGTTTTCCTCGTCTGAGCTGGAATCTGGATCAGAACTCTACGGCTGGATAGCTCCAGTATCGCTTGCCATTTTTATTAAATGGAAATGGGTTTTGTGAGGGGCTGTAAGCCAGCAGGAGAGCATGTAAACAGAGAGCTCTCAGCTTAGGGAAGGGAAGGGGGGGGGGGCGGGCTTGCTCTGTGCCAGTAGTCCCACCCACAACTCAGAGGGGAATTTCTGATGAAATACTGCTGCTCTGCAAAAACTATGTCTTAAAAAATGTGTTTTTTTATTTGGTTTAAAAACAGGATAATCATACTTAAAAGGCCACTGGGACTGCTTTGAAAATGGATTAAAAGATGATTAGAGTGGATCTTTAAGACGTATTTATCTGGAACACAAACTCTGGCATCACATGTTGTCCACACAAGTGTTTAGTTCCCAGAATTCAACCGAATCTGTAAGAAGGAAGTATTGAAAGTCAATGGGAAGTCAGTTTGCGGCAAAAGAACAAAATTACCCCATCTGGTTTAAAAGCAGAAACTACAGCTTGTTCTCTTGAATAACTTCATGATAGCCTGCTGGATTTAAACTTTTTTTTTCTTGCAGGAGGGACCCTGGAAGTAGTACTTTAAGTGCTTTTATGCCACCAAATGGAACTTCACAGAGAGCCTCAGACAGGCTTTTCAAGTGCCCTGCAATCAGAAAAGACAGATTTCAAGTCGGTGTGAGTCAGCCACACTTAAATCAAAAGAGAAAGTGATAGTTTCTTTTTTAAGGAGTTTAACGGCAGGTAAACAAGCCATTTGAAGAAATAATCTCCCGAGAAATTAAAGAGACCAAAAATATCTCCTTGTCTTTCCCATTTAATTTGCTGCAGTCAGACGCTTTCAGTGGGAAGTGAGTTAGTGTTTACATGCCTCTTTTTTTGCACCATAAAAATGTCCCCACATTATCTGACAGCACATCTACTTTGTCTTAAGTTTTGTGTTTAAACTGTATTAAGGTGAAAAAAAATGTGTTTCTTTGTGACGGATTTACATGAGCTAGACAGTACATATGAAGAAAATCCAAGCAGATTTAACACAAAGATCTGTCACATAACATTAGAATCAACAGCAAAGCTTAACACATTGCAGTGAATCTGATCAATAACTCTGAATTTAAAAGTGCAGAGGCAAAAAGATTGTGTACTGTACTAATAGGGAACACTGAAGCCCAAACAAGAGAAGTAAAGACTGAGGCAAATGTGAAAAAAAGGCTAATCAGAAAAGAAAAAAGCTAGGATACAAGCACTTAAATATGTGGCAACAAATTATACTCAGACCAGCTTGTTCCAGCAGGAAACACAAATCTGCATAAACAAAAAGGGGAAGAGCAACAGATGAGAGGTCATGATGAGAAGAGGTAGCACAAAGGTAAGAGGTAAAGGATGGGCCATCCCTGACATTTGTGCAGCTGGCAACGCCACTGGCAAAAGCTGTGCTGTCAGACGGCGAGCTGAGGGTCAGGAGGAAACACACAGGAACAGCTGACACATTTGGAGGAACGGGAAAAAGAACAAAAAAAAAAACTCCCAGAGGGGTTGGATAACATTTACCTTTTCATCTATATAGATTCCTACTCTGGAGGTGCAAGTGTGACATTAGCCTCTGGGGGAGGAACGGTCACTCAAAGCAAGTTCAGGATGAATTGACCACGTTGTGGTTTGCTGGGCATGCTAATCTGACTTATTTTGATTATGGGGGGGGGGGAGGAAAATCTGAAAAAAGATGAAGTGTGTAGGTCAGTGTAGAAGTGCTGCCGCTAGGACTGAAGCTGTGCTTGGGTTCCATATGGTGAACAAGATTAATGATTTCATCAAGGGTACAATGCCCTCCTCATTCATTCCACCTCACAGAGTAAATCTTGAAAAATTATTCTCCCATAAAGCCTTTCGCTACGTTCACACGAGGCTCAGAAACATGCGTTTGACTGACTGCTTCCAATGAAGAGTCCATGTAAACGCACGCATATGCATGTTTTGGGCTTTCGCAATCGAAACGCTCGCAATAACGCATCACTACGCAAGTTTTTAAGTCCAGTTTTTGGCCTTTACATACAAAATATGCGGCAATTGAATGTGTGCTGAAAGTTAAACCATTTGAACCTTAACCGATCAGGGACTCGGATTTGGTAGCGTCTTCTTCAAAACAAATTGTTTGAAATCAATCATGAAAGACACATATTCAAAGCGTGTTGTGCTTTGTGTGGAATTATATGATACCAACTCTTTTATAGATCAGAATCTATAAAAGCTGTAAAAGAAAGTGCCTGGAGCAAGATTTGCACGGCTCGGATATTTCACAGCAAGCCTCTTGTAACTGTGAGTGAATGTGATAGTATCAGGTAGTGGCAACACTTTATGCTAAAAGCGAGTTCACAAACCCACGTTCAGCGCGTTCTTGAACACGCCACACATGCCCATTGTGCATAGCATTAGCCACATGCATCCATACAGAGGTTGACTCGTACATGTGCTGCAGGTTTTTGGGTTGTCTGGGCAACGAAGACGATGCAAACTAGTCGATGGTTGTGAGACAGACTCCCAATGCGAGGCATGGAAGATGCACTATAGACGGCCTAGAGTAAATTGGTCATAAAGTAAGCTGCACACACTCATACCGTACAGGTGACACACGTACGGTGTGTGTACTGTCTCCCTACTGACTGCACCCAAACACTGCACACACGGAAGTGCCCAAAGGATGACCACACAAACTACACTGATTATTGAATTTCCTGATTATTAACAGTCAGGCTACACGCAAGGAGCATGCACGTTTCATGGGAATAGTACTCACAGACCCTTTGAGGAGTGCAAGGAATTTTTATTTTTTTTGGAGGGGGTAAAAAAGAAAAAGAAAAATCTGTACGACATGACTACATCTCACCTACTTACCCCTTACTTACCCTTGCATTATGTATACTGTAAGTGTTCACTAAACCTGTCGCCCACAGCATCTCCATACAAAAAAATGTGGATGAACATTTTCACTCTCTGGGATCACCGAGTGGTCTACAACTTAAATCATACGGGTCACCTCTGTGGTCCGTACCGGTTTGCCCACTTTCCGCAGACAGCCCGCCCATATAATAATGATAATAATAATAAACTTTATTTGTATGGCACCTTTCAAGACAAAAATCACAAAAGTGCTTCACAGTAAAACACGGAAAAAACAGAATATAAAAAAATAATTATGAAAGTTGAATTTTAAAAGAAAACACTGAGTCTGCAGATCTGAGGCTGAGAGGAAGGGAGTTCCAGAGTGATGGAGCCACTGCTGCAAAGGCTCTGTCACCTTTAGTTCTCTTAACGACCAGCAGACCCTGGTCACATGATCTCAGGGACCTGCTGGGAGAGTACGGCTGCAAAAGGTTTTTCATATAGACCGGTGTTTGGTTGTTATGTATGTTAAAACCAGGATTTGAAAATGTACTGGGAAACGGATGAGGAGCCAGTGCAGCTGAATTAATAACACCCGGAAGGACAGCTGTGAGTCATGCTTAAGACAAAGACACTTTTCGACAATGATGGCCTAAATGAGACACTTTTGCGTGCTAGACTGAAGCTTTTGCAAAAAAAAAAAAAAGTATGGCAGGTCACTATATAAACACCTCAAAGTCCATGCTGTGGACAATCACGATCAGTCCTCACAATAATGTAGTAGAATTAGTATTTTCCTGTTAAAACAAACAGTTCAAGCTTTATATGCATGACTTCTTACCGTGCACAGGTCTTTGTACTGCATCTTCTGGAATTTGGTGTCAGCATTGCCGGCACACAGCTCAACGTACCCCAGCACCACTTGGAACACCGTGTTATGGATGGCTTGGGTGAAGTGCATGTGTAGCTGGTCCATAGCGGTCTGCAGGGAGAGTCCAAAAGACTTTGAGGGAAACCGCTCAGGCAGTTTATGGAAAATCTAACTTTAAGGGACAGATGAGGTTTTTACATGACATTTAGGGTGTGCTGGGCACAGCGTGTTAACTGCACCGCAAGGCTTAAGGGAAATGATAGTTGTCATAAATCTTCAGGTAAACCAAGAGGTTAGATGGAACAGATGAGCTTGTTTTAAAGTTTTTTAAATAAGGAGGAAATTTGTCCTTTATGATACCCAGCATAAAACAAAATATGACAAAGCGGACATACAATGAACAAACAAAAGGTACACAGTCATATTTGTGAAACAAATGCACTTGTAAATGCACATTTTGCATTAATATATGTACATAAATAAGGACAACTTATTGAAATATAAACAAAAATAAAAACCTTAAGAAGTAAATCAACTAATCTTTGGATTTCTGGAGGGAAAAAGGGAAGATAATTTCCACAAGAAACACACGTTTAGATCTTACTTTCAACACCACTAACTGTTTTAGGTTTTGTTTTGATAATATAAGCATTATGCTGATGATATGTCACTCAAATGCCACCAAGGTAAACCCTAACTTACCTCAAATCTAACAAATTCCATTCATCCTGATGTTTCAATTTGCATTTGACACATATCTTTTTAAAAAATAATTTGACTTGAATAAAATAAAAAAGGTTCCAATGAACAACACCTTCTTTCCAGAAAAAACATTTCAAATAAGTCACACGCATCAACCCTGTTGTGGATGTTGTCTCTTATTACCAAAGAGATCTAGTTTCACCATCATTCTGCGTTCTGCACTCTTTTCCCCTCCACTACACTTTGTCACCACTGGACCCTGAAGAAATGAGGACACCAGCGCTGCAGGAGACAAAGGCACAACACTGAGCAATGCCCTCAGAAGCCAGTGCTGCTTTGTAATTAGATTTGTCTTACCATACGCTTATGAGCAAAAAATGTGACTCCCCGCTGACACAAAAGTAATTCATACATTTCTTTCTTTTTCCTCTAGGAGACTGAAAGCATCAGGAAAAATATCTAAAAGGCAAAAGGGGACAAAACTATGGCAACACACATAATAATGATTTGAATCTCCTGCTACCAATCTCTTACAGAGTCTTTAATAAACTACAACATGATTATTCATCCTAATGACATTTCTACCAAACAAGCAGACAGATGGAGAAACGGAAAGTGGACCTTTAAGCTTTTAGGTTCACAGAAAAGTGTGACGTGGGGTTTTGTTCCATCAAGTGCTTAAAAAAAACTAACGGGTCTATTGGCAAACATATAATTCAAATTATGTGCACAAAAATACACAACTTGAATTTGATTATGCAGAAAAATGTGAAGTAAAATAACTAAACATGTCAAGATAAAGATGCAACCCTCAGTGAACATCATTACGTTTTATTGTTGTTGTCCTACAAAGCCTTTTGTCCCGTTAATGATTAAACATTTTAATTAAAGCTCCAAAATGAATATTTCCTTTAAAACAGCAACGAGGCTAAGCGAATCATTTAAGTATTTCCCAACAAACTATTCAACCATCCCTAAATAAGAAATGTAACCAAGCACAGCAGAAAAAAAATAAGAGAACTTCAGCCGTGGAGCTTAACCGAGAGCAACCAGACTTTCTTTCTTGGTCCCAATGCTTTCAATTTAAGATATCGTTGGCTGGATGTATGGGGTTTGGTTTCAAAACCTGTATGTGTGTGTGTGTGTGTGTGTGTGTGTGTGTGTGTGTGTGTGTGTGTGAGCTGTACGTGAAAACGCCGTAAGGAAGAAGAAAAAAACAAGGGCACCAGCACGTAACAGGTCAGGAGACGGCATCCATGAGAGAAAAACAATCAACATGAAGGAGCTCCACTGATCCACAAACAGAACAGGAGTCCTCATGCGGGCTCTAGCCTGCAACGGAGCACGAATTTGGTCAACAAACTCTCCTCACAGCTGGACTTTTTACAGAGCTGGGTGGTAGAACAAGGAAATAATATGCGCTAGATTCTGATCGGACATGTTCCATAGATGGAAAAATCAATGAATATATTCTGCTACCCAGAGGGGAAAATGTAAATGTCCCCAGTGTGACAGCATTATTCATTTATGCACATTTATTCCTCATTTGCTATTCATTAGTACACAGACATGAAATACATCACACATAACCTGGGTAAAACATGACAACGGCAACACGCCTCACAAACTCGGACAAGGCACTGTGCAGCAAGGACATTATCAACAACGCAGCATCCTGCTACTGTTTCCATCACACCACAAACCAGTGCAGCATTAATGAATGATGGACCAGGAAACACCCAGCCCAAAATATGTGAAAAGATGAGCTCAGGTAAACTAAGAATTTAAAATCAAGTGGATTGAAAAACCTTTTATTGACTAAAACACAGAGGACAGTTCCAGCCACAAAATATTGTTCGACTATATTGCATTGAATTGTTTATGTTTTCTATGCATATTAAGCCTTAGTCACATGCACCCGTATCCGGGGTTGACCTGTAGGGGTTTTGGGGTTGTGCGGGCCCAGGGAGGTCATTATCCGTTCCCCTTAATGTTTTTACGGCCATCTCAAGGGACATCATGGAAATGGAACGTATGATTGTCGAACGTGTGGTAAGTATCTGTACAGCTAATGTGAGTTAAATGCAACTTGTTAAACTTGGAGTTTGTGTGTGCACACAGTTTAATGTTAGAACCATGTGGGTCATGTTCTTTATCCAGGCCATAGGGATTGATGGCGAGCTAAGCCCAAACCAGAAACCAAGCGCTGGAGCTCTCTGAAGGAATTACCTCCTCCCTGTCGTTCAGCCCAGGCTGGTAGGAGGCTCCTGTGGCCTAATGACTCATTTAATCAATGCACCTGCATTCGTCCTACAACCCAGAGACACAAAGACTTTCAATCACTTCCCATCACTGAACACTAACTTCCGGATTCAACTATTTCTGTCTGGGTCGCATGGACAATACATGAGCTGATCATATTGAGTCGGATACGACGGATCACTCACTGAACCGTCCATCTGTATATAATCTTTGTAAAGGATCTCCTGTAATAATTTGGAATCTTCTCTTTTGTAATATTGGTGTATGGTGTATGTTTATGTGTGTGTCTAAAAATACATGGTACCGTTCATAGCAAACCTACAGTCTCCAGTCTCTGCCTCCTCTCTCCCTGAGCCATCCCTGTTCTTCTGACTCTAGTCCATAATAGACATGCTACACTTACATCATACTCTAGTCAAAAGTAAGGTAAGCGTACAGATTCCTTACAGGCGGCACGAAAATGCTGCACGCACAGGGTGTGGAACTGGTACGTCGTTGTACGTAGGATGCTCACACAAACTACGCCCTCATTGTCTAATTTACTCATTTCTAAGTCAGGCTGCACGCAAGGACCATGTGCTTTTCACATAAACAGCACCATCAGCACAATGCCCATAAGGGCAGTTGCAATTAAGGCTGTAGGTGTTCATGCAAAAAAGTTTTAAAAACAAAAATAATAACGATTATTTTTTATGCCTCATTTTATACTACAAGTTTAATCAAAAATGAGGTAAACCTGTACATTAAAGCTTCAGCAACCCTTAAAACACAAAACTACTTTCATGAGAAAATGGGGAAGGTAGTGTTTAAGAAGATAACTATCTTCTTAAAATGTTTTTTTTTAAATAGATTTTCACCTTAAAAAGCCTGTAATAAAGGTGCGCAAAAACAAAACCTCAAGACAATAATGATTGTGACAACGGCATCTTTAATGTTTGACACTGACAAAGCTTTTTTTTTTTTTTTTTCAAGGATTATTTGGAGAACTCTGAATTCTTTTTCTAGGGGATTTCTGTGACTGACAGTTACCATAATTGGAAATAAATAAGGTACATTAGAAACACAAAAGAAAGCATGCATGCTCTGTGGACTTGTTCAAAGTGCCTGAAATATGATTTCCTATCTGAAGAAGCAGCAAAATGTTCTGACTTGAACGAAAACCCTGAGACAAATATAGAAATCTAGAAGAGCAACTACAGCATTACAAACACAAATGCTGTATATCCAAAGTATTACTTAACCCAGCAAGTATTCTAATACTATGCTAATTCCTGCTTATAATTTATGAGCCATTGTTTTTCCATTATTGTTATATTATCTCTTTTCACATTTGTTCTTAAAGTTACATGATCTTTTTTGTCATGTCTTAATTAGATTTAGGAACTTTATTTGGTCGTTTTGCAAATGATAGACTTTTTTGTGCATAGAATCAATGAAATTGAGTTTCCCAAATAGGACAAAAAAACTCACAAACTTGTAATGACCGTTTAATGTAAAACTGACTATAATATATAATAAAAGCAGTCAAGTGTTATAGTCACTTTTAGAAGCCTTAGGTTCTTAAGTTTTAAAGTCTATGTTTGAATTTGACAGTTTTTAAATATCTTTAAGATTTTCCAGTAATAAGAACTTCCTATGACAGACAATAATAAGAATAGATGAGAAGTTTTTTAAACCTCTTTGCTACAGTCCTACAACCAAACGAAAACACAATATGACGCAATTAGGACCATCTGGAACTACTTTCGAAAACTCGTCAGTCCAAGAACTAACCTGTGTTTTTCCCAGGAGTGTGTAGGCCATCTGGACCTTGGTGTAGTGCAAAACATCAAAGTGCTTACAAGTCTTCGACAGGGCGACGTCAAGCTGCTCCTGGAGCCAAAAGTAGTCGATGAAGGGATAGAAGCAGCAAAAAAAACAAAGAGGAGAAAAAAAGCAAGGATTATCAACTTTAAGACCGGGGATTCAGAAGCACACAAATGTTCAGATGTAAAGCAATCAGGTCAAGGGCAGGTAATTAGATCGGGATGCATATGTGAGAAACTGAGAAAAGTTTAGAAGACCCTGAGCAGCAGGAGGATGTGTGAAAACGGACAAAGTAAAGCGCTGACAAAGGCCAAGTGATCAAATGTATTGCATTACCCAACAATTTCTAAAGCCTTACAAGTGAGACTACACTTGTGCATTAAGGGTATTAAGTCAAGACTGCCGCTGACACAACATGCAGAAGGTGCCTTACAGGGAATAACTTTTCTAAATTATGTCAGCGGTAAAGTAAATTAAATAAATATGCACAACTATACTGGTATATTTGCATCATATATTCTCATTGGGTTAAAGCCCTGAAAGTGAACTCTAAAATCCATTTACAGGACATGGCTCATAAAAGGTGTGACTGAACTTCGTTAACATGTTTACTTGAGAGATTTAGAGGCTTTAGCGCTGCTTGTTCACCATCCCATACAGGCTAATAGATTATATAAGTGTATGTGAGCGTGTTCGCATAAACCCATCTCTCCTGAGTACAAACCCAGTAATCAATCAATCGGAGTACAGCAGCAGCAGCAGAGGTAATTGCAACAGCATTACCTTTTCTCACATGCAGGCAGAATGACAGTTATAGATCATACAGACGTAATTTACTTTGCTTGCACCGTCTTATTAATGTCTTTTTGATGGTGTCAATGTATAGTAGACCTATGACAAAGCCAAGCTATCAAAAGCTCAAATTTAAGCAAATTAAAGTTTTATAAACAATGACTTTAGGTAAATGTAAGAACAACATTGATTATCTCATAAGTGTTTCCATAAATATTTCTTTAAGACAGCAGAAGCAGATAAAAACATGAGTAACATACCTCTATTTGTTCTAAAGTGTCTTGTAGCTTCGAATTCAGTTCACTGTTGAACAAAAAAAGAACATTAAAAAAAGATTACTGCGAGAAAAAGTGAAATTAATCGTTTCAATATCAAGACTGAAATGATAAAATAATATTAACATCCTGCTGGATTAATAATTTATACATCTATGATTCTTTACCAGCATTGTTTTTTTGGATAGAAGAAAAAGAATATTAGAAGTCAGAGCTCTGTCTCCACCTCTGGTCACTGGTGGGAGCAGTCTCCAGAGTAAGGAATGTACTTCATCTCCCAGCAACCCCAGCACACTCTTCCTGGATGCTGCACACTTGACTCTCATTCACCCAACCAATCACAGTCTACTTAAGTCATGCACTGAGCCATACTCTGCGTTGTTTTTTTACAGTATTTTTGTGCCACTCTGCTGTCCTTACCTAGCATTGTATTTGGATCTGATCTTCTATTTCCTGACCCTGCGTCTGACTCTGTTTGCCTGCTGCCTGCCACGACTCGCGCCTGGATTCTGACTACCCTGTCTCTCCTCTGATCATCTCATGCCTGTTATTGACTCCTGCCTGCCTGAATCTGAATTAGCTTTGTTGACTTTTAGTGGAGTTAATAAACCTGCTGTTTTTAGATGTTTATTTTGGCTTCCCTACCATTTGAACCAATCATGACTAAAAGCCATAAAAATTCAGGACTTTCTGTTGAGCATCCTTTTTTGTTCAACCAGTTTAACAGGGACACATAAAACAGGAGAATTATTAAAAATAAAAAGGTGACATGTTATGCTGTCATTTGGAAATGATCACTTGGGAACTATGTTTTCTGAATTTCTGAGCCTGAATTGCGACCCTCTCTTGTTGATTTTCTGATCCTCATTCAATTAACCAATTTTCCCCAAACTTTACGTTCCTGCTGTGAGACCAGTGAGTGAGGTAAATGCTTAAATAGAAATTGCCATCAAACTAATAGTCGAGCAGGAGCTACAGAAACAGTGACCGTGTTAGACGTCCCAAGACACGGATTCAGTTCCCTTGTGACTCTTCCACTCCCCAAAAGATCCACTGACAATCCTCCTCTGTTTCAGCGCTCTGGTCCCTGTTTTGTTCAGGGTCTCTTTTAGGTCAGCTTGTTCTTACGTAGTGCCTTGTGAGTCGGCAGTTGCCTCAGGGACACCGTGTCCTTAACAAATTGCTAATTAAGTATCGCGGCTTCAGCTGAGGATGGAGAGCATAGAGGAAGGGAAGAGAGAAACTAAAGGAAGACTTTTAGCAATGTTTAACCTTTTTTTCTAAAACAGGTAAGAAAAAACGCAGTTTACTTTTTTCCTAAGTGATTTGATGTTTATAAACGAATACGTATTTAAAATGTATATCTATGTACAGATGTCATATGACTTAAATCAATATGGCAAAAAGACATGTTTTACCCATTTTCTACTCATCTAGAAAAAGATCAATTTTGGTGTACCTGTACTTGTTGCAACGGCGATAAAAGCAACTGAGGTTGCCTACTAATTTAAAGAAAATTTACACAAGTTAAATTGAAAGATTTTTGAGACCTTTTTAAGATGACTTAAAATCTATTTCAAGCATGTATGTACAAAGAAATTGTAGTCTGCAATTTCTTGCAGTACACATGCGCCTTGCTAACCTCTAGTTTAGATGTCTTTCGGCAAACCGCGCTTTTTGGTTTCAAAAGAATTTCTACTAACCAGTTTTAACCACCACCAGGTAATCCTGATTTTCAAGCCATTTCTTGAAGAATTTCCCATTTTCCTGCACCAACATCCATGATGTAATTAGCTAGCGGCTGTTAGACGATTAACGACCACTTCGTGACCCTATGACACCCTGGAAATGTTTTTTGTAGTGTCAGGAAATCACAATGATGAGAAAAATATTTAAGATCCACTCACCTGAATTTAAGACATTTTAATGCTTGTTTAAGGCTTCTTTTAATATAATTAAATTTTAGATGTTTTAAGACATTTTAAGGACCCACAAGCACTCTGCAATATTACTAGTTTTAGAGAATAGAGGAAAAGCTTCACATTCAGTGACAGCTCTACTTGCAGTTGTCATTACATTAAATTTTACTTGGACATTTTATTAGAGCCAAAATTTGTAGGATGAATATAAAAACCGTGATTCAGATAGTGCAGACGAGGTCTAGCCAGTATCAGCTGCAGTAAAACATGATTAGAAGTCAAGGAAAGGAAAGTCCACAAGGTTGTCCCCGAAGCTGGCTGAACTCCAGAGGAGCGAACTGATCAATGTTGTGTCCAGGCAAATGCACAAATACATCTGAATGTTAATAGGCAAAGCCCAAGAGAGTGTAAAGCAAGGTCTTCTGGCACTAACAGAAAAAGGATAAATGCTTGCTCATTATAGAACGTTGCAGTTTGTCCCCAGCTCTGCAGTTAAGAGAGATTGGAGCTTAGTCCCAAACTCAATGGCTGTACTATTGCTTCTATAGGAAGACAAAAGGAGATGAAATATAATTCCTAATTTCTCAATTCCAACCTCTTTGACGTAAAGTATCTTCCAAAGTATATGTCCCATGAGAGTGGTGCTTTGGAAAAGCACCTTGAAAATTACCTAAAACACTAAATTATCTGCTGTTAATCTTTTATCTTTAATCTTTGTACAGTTCTATACTATGCCACCATGTCTTCATTAATACGTTTACAGATGCTGCACCTCCTAACATACTGGCACCCTTCCATGATCAGAAAGAATACATGAATAAAAAATTAGGTGGGTAAAATCTAATTAACAATCTAATCCCGTTGGGGGCCACAAGGACTGAGTCACATGGAATTAACAAACGTTTTTTTCATTTCCTCTTGCGTTTTTTTTAACCAATGATGACTGACAATTTGTATCCAAAGAGCTTTGAGGTGAATGTCTCCATATTGATTTGCTGACTTGTTAAAAAGGTAGTATGAACTATGCTTCAAGGGCTGGGTCAAATTTTACCTTAAATGAGGATGTCATTTTTTAGTAGATAGCCACTGCTACAGGAAAAGAAGTAAGAAAAGTTCTAAGGCAACGAAAGGCTTCAAAGAGTAAAACATGGTGAGAGGGGACAAAAGTCATTATGCAACTAAGGAAAAGGAGGAAGTTAATGGGGAGAAAAATGCAGAAGAGGGGGAAAAGTATTAATAATGAAGGAAACATTTATAAAAGAGAAAGTCAACCCTTTAACACCGGAGCTTTAGCTCCAGTGTTGGCGTTCTTTCAACTACAGTAACTCTTCAACTGTTAACACAATTTAACTTATTCCAGCAGATTATGAAGGGGAGAAAAGCAGCTTTGCGTTGGTATGCAACACTTTACTTTCTTCTAGAGTAGGGCAGCTTTGCGCAGTTATGCGCATTGGAGCAAAGCCAATATGCAAAGCTGCTGTTCTTCAAAATAAAATGATTCATGTTGATCGCGTAAAAAAATCAAAGAGTTAGGGTACATCAAAGAGTGTATTATTTAGACGTCAGCAGCAACATTTCCAGTGTTACAAGGTTAAAGCAATCGTGTCCATCCAACAGACTTTCTTTTGTTTTGTATTCAAATTTTAGAGTAACATTTAATGTAAAATGTAGACGTTTTTAGAAGGTTCTTGGAATTTTTTTTCACATTATCTTCTCTGGAAGTGTCAAGTTTGAGTAAAATACCTTTAGTCTGCATAAGCTGCCAAAGTAAATGAATACAGTTGTTCTAAAATAGCAGTTTGTCCTATTTATATATCTTCAAACAAAAATTGATTTTCATGGTTCAGAACTATATGAGCAAATGAAAGTGGTAGCATAATGATTCGGAGATAGAAATCTATCAAAACCATATACAGTTGAGTGTAGGGCTGGGCGATATGGCCTAAAAATAAAATCTCCGATTTTATTTTTTTTAATTCGATTTCCGATTTTTCCCCGATTTTTTTCCCACCACCCTACTTAAGGAAAGCAATACGTACAAACGGCAGACAAGTTCATTTCTGTGTCAGGGCGCGTGCGTGTTTAAGAGGACTGAGCGCATGCCACGCGAGCGCGCGTGAAAGCCTTTGACTCCGATGGGCTTAGGCAGCGTGGGGGGAGTCTCTTCCTTCCAAACAACAAACTTCCCACTGTCACCGGTATCCATGCTGTCGCTAGCTGCTTCGTGCGTCGATTGTCGCCGTGTGATACTAACGCTACGGAAGCTCTGGGGAGCCAAAAATGCGCCACATATAAACTCGATTTAGTTATTTTTGAAATCGCCCGTAACAAAAAATTCGAATTAATTCATTTGATCGATTTATCGCCCAGGCCTAGTTGAGTGATAAAATCTTTGGCATTACCATTTCTGAATGTTGCCCCACAAAAATGAGAGACAGAGGTAGGGGTGTGATGATAACCGCGGTGATGACCTGATAACCGCACATTTATTTTTTTATTTTTTTAAAGTTCTGCATATGGTGCATGATTGAAACTATAATAAACACATTAAACACATCCATCTTTGCTGATAATTAACTTTTTCTGCTAGTCCTGTGTTCAGACTTCAAGGGTTTTTTGGGGAAACCTTTTATTAGTGTTCTCCTGCACTCCCTGCACTGCACCCCTCACCTCTTGTGCTGCTCGCGGCTCTCACTCCCTCTTATAGCTGCACGCGGCTCACTCTACTTACACACTCTACTTCCACACGTACGCGCGGTTTCAGAAACACACACATCCTCATTCTACAACAGAAGTTTCTGTCTTGCGAGGAAATACGACAAATTTACTGCGTTCCAATTTTTCATTTCCATTGTATTCATTTCCATTACAAGCTGCGTGCGTTCTTAAGTGCTCGACACGGCCGCCCGCCGGAGGATTTTGTGTTGGGGGGTTATTACTGTTCTCAGTCACTCTGTAACACCAAACATGAACGCGCGCTGTTAGATTTCCATGAATATCACTACATATTTTGTTTGGGAACTATTTTGTGCAGCGCAAAGTTACGTGTCTGTATAAATAAAGGCAGAGCCTCCTGCCCCGTATCTTTTAACGACACAGAGGTGGCCGTGGTGATCGGAGCACTCGGCAACATAAACAAAGCATGCAGCACTTCTCTCTCTGCATGTACACATCAACAAACACTGAAGGAGCAACGTGGGGGTGTAGCATTTTGCTCTAGGACACTTTATATGGAATGCCTGGGGATGAAACCATCCATCTTCAGAACGGTAGATGAACATTCCCTACCCGCTGAGTCACGCTAGAACCGACGTGGAAGGAAAGATACTAGGTTGCATCAAAGTCCTCTGCAAAAATTGAAACATCTAGAAGCAAAATGTCTAAAAGACAACATTTACAAGAAACCCAAAAAGTAAAAGGAGTGAGGCTAAAAGCATGGATACAAAACTCCTTATGTTTAAAAACCAGGTTGAATTTGACAGAAAATTAACCCATCTTAATGTTTCATGACATTCTGGAGCATTATGGAGGGGCCTTATTATTCATAAATGATAACAACCACAGAGTACTTATAATCTGCTAAATGCTTTTGGTATCACATATTTATTCATAGAGAAAACAGTATTTCAAAGACAGTTTCTTCTTCATATTTTTTTACATTATGTAAATGTATTGGTCTAAAATGCCTTTCTCGGACCGAGTCTAGGAATGTTTACAAGCATTCTAAGGATGTCTGCTAAGCTTAAAGTTTCTAATGGATAAATGCACTGGTAACCAAAATGCAGACACACAATGACGGTGTTAAAATCACACATTTTACTTTCATGCACACGAAATTCCAATGATAACTTATTCAAGCAAAACACTTCATTAGTAATTGCATGCCTCTAGACCAGGGGTCGGCAACCCATGCCTCCAGAGCCACATGTGGCTCTTTGATCCTTCTGTTGTGGCTCCCTGTGACTTTGGAAAATAATGAGTATTTTATAAAAATTCAAATTTATTTTCATTTTTCATGGCAATTCAAATGTGCTGCTGGCTCCGTGCGAGGCATGTGCCACGTAAAAAACAGCTTCCTTGGTGGGCTCGTGTTTGTCGGCGAGGGCTGCGGAGCTGATAACAGTAGGAGACACGCGGGGCGGCTTCAATAAACACTCCGGGTCTGGAGTGATTTTCTGCCGGGGGCTTGGCGTGGCGCGGAACGGGGAGCGGCTTTCTGGTGACGGAGAGTTTGCGCAGGTGTTTTGGACTCCCGTGTGCGGTGATGTGTGTTTCAGAGCAGGGGAGCTCGTTGCGTCGGTCGCGATTGACCGGTCATCTTCGGGGACGTGGGGGAGATTGAAGGGGAAGAGAGTGTTTCTTGAAAATCCACCAGCCAATCAAAATCCTCACCGAAAAGTACGGGACTTGATTGACATGCAGAATGGCCAATCGGACATCCTCTGACACATACGTCACTGCAGACGCGAGTTTAAATGCACTCAGCGCTAACTCTGCCTTCAGAACGTCTTTTTCTCCCCGCGGCACATCATGTCCCCGGTAGAAGTCCAGCAACCGGAGTTTATTAAAGCCGCCCCGCGTTTCTCCTCCTGCTATAAGCTCTGCAGTTCTCGCCCGATAAATACGAGCTCATCAAGGAAGCTGCGAGGCGCGCGCTTCGTACGGAGCCAGCAGCGCCAAATGCCTCACAATATGCCACGCTGCCCGCATTGCACCGTTTACAGCAGAGCATGAATACGATGGTCGCTGCTTTCTGTCTTTGTAATAAAACGCCTCATCTGTTAATACAAAAGTATCTTTATGTAAACTCACTGTGTAGTTTTTAATCATCAGTACATAAACAATAATGTTGAAATAAACATGTAATTAATAAACATGAAGATGAAAAGAAAGAAGTACTTTTTTTATCTTTTCTGGACCGTGATCTACACTTATGTCTTTGAAAATCGATCGCGATCGACGTAATGAGCACCCTTGATATAATATACACATGCATAATATATATAATGATGTCAAAACGGGTTGTGGCTCCGGGTGCTTTTTTTTCCATTAGGGGCGGTCCCAAATGGCTCTTTGAGTAAAAAAGGTTGCCGACCCCTGCTCTAGACAAAATGGTGCAAAAAAAAAGATTCCCTTGCCATCACTCCAATTAATTTAATATGGTAAAATAAAGAAAAAGTGATAATTACATATGCAACAAGCAGAAATGGAGAGAAAATTTACAAACTCTGGTGTTTATCATCGAACACAAATTATGTGCACAATTGTTTCTTTTTGTCTTCAATGCCATTTAACAATCTGTTTTTTTTTTATCTTCAAATATCACTTCACCTCCCCAGTTAGAGACAAATATGATGTGTACTACTGGTATATTATCTTAAAATGTGTTTTGTCTATCATGCTTCCAACTGTTGCTGTGCCCACTGTCTGCCAATGTCTTTTAATCCTGCAATAGGATGTTTTCTCAGTGGAGGATAAGCAGTACAGTGCTCAAGTTAGAAGCTGCCAGATATACTGAACACGCAATGTTGTCTGCAGAGAAAAACGATTTTAGCCGAACACAATTTGCTAGAAATGACAAGAGCAGACTAGATGTGTATTGTTCTGAGCTAAACAGTGCTTGCAGGTACTGTAAATAAAAAAAAACTTTTACCTCAGCTTTGAAACCTTACTTAAAGCAAGATAACTATCAAGAAAGACAGAGAATCTCACCTAAAGTGTGGGTTTTTGACCCTCTAAAGCCCAGTACATCAAATAATTGACAGAAAATAGAAATGTTTTAGGATTTAAATGTTTTTAAACCCTTAAATTAAATCCACAAAACACTTTTGCACTTTTTTTTTACGAGATATAGATAGAAACATGGACTTCTAAAACTAGTAACCAAATTAAATGCAGTTTCCTTTTTTAATATTCCTCATGAATTTGGGTCTTTATAAATTAATCCAAACAGTCCCAAAAGACCCAACAATAAAAGCCAAAAAACTGAAAGCTTCTCTTGCCTTTTCGCTCATTAAAAAAAAAAAATCCAACATGGAAAATGTCCAGCACAAAAATCTCTGTTGATCAAAAACAAAGCAAAAAAAGAGTTGCCAGAAAACCTAAAAAAAATTCTCAAGGACTCTTGAGAAATTCCTCTGCTGTCTTATAAAAACAAAAGCAGATATTTCTAAAGGTGAGTGATCCAAAACCTTTACAACTGAATACAAAAAAAAAATTGTATTCAGTTGTGTCTGTCAAACACTAGACTTCTTAAAATCTGACAGACATGCAAACAAATAAGAAGAAAAGTCAGGGACAAACATTTTAAACCAATTTTTCAACTGTTTTTTCTTCTTCTACATAAATAAAAATCGTTTTTCACAGAGCATAGCTGCAATGTAACAACTATAAAATAATGCTGTGCATCAATACTCCTCTGATTACGTTTTAAATGTCTTCATTAAACTGCCCAGACACTACCTTATGCAGCTGTAGTGTTTGAAGGTGCTGGCAGCCTTTTGGCATTCCAGGCAGAGCTGGATTGCACCTGGATAGTCTTCCTCCTGAAGGAAGAGGAAAAGGGAAGAAAATCAATATGAAGGTTAAAATGCTGTTAAGAATCATCATGTGAGACATGTAATGTAACAAAAGAGAGAGAAAATGCTAAAAAAAAAATGTTGATGGTGACATTTTTAGAAGGAGAAAAAATAGATACAGTAATATACAATCACAACTCCCTGATCAATATAACTATTGATTTGCTGTCACCAAATATCAAGTTTTAACAATAAAAACCTTTCGTAAACAGATTTTCCTATTTCCAGTATCCCTACTTTAATGGCAGTGAAGTTGGTAGAAATTAAAAGATAATTGTAGAAGCCAGTGATAACAAGCCTCCTGTTAAATTACGAGGCTAAGAAATCCTGTATGTGGAACCACTTTGACTGCCATTTGATGGTTACCAAGTAACGTATTAGTCGTTTCAAAGCAGATCCACACTGATAATGTAGTACTTAAACAGAAATCATAACATCAGGCAGGAGGATATTGTCCATTGTCCATATTGTCCATGCGTAACTGTATATCTAAGCCACCATCAGTGTGTGCATGTGTGTGTGCCTGGGTGAATGGGGCTGTGCCTGTAAAGCTCTTTGGACCTTTGAGGAAGGTAGAAAAGCGCTATTCAAGCATACCATGATATACCTTTTGGGATTAAAAAGGTATTTTAGAATCAAGTTTGATTTCAAATCACAGTGGCTTTTAAATCTATTATTTAATGAAACAGATGACAAAAAACATATTTGCATGGAGAATATCTGATGAAACCTTTTTTCTATGAGCGAACAAGAGTACGTTTTTGTAGAGACGACCATACCTCCAGCATCTCACTTAGTCTTACATCTGTTCTTTGCTGTGTGAAGGAGAAAGACAACAGATAAGACCACAATTAACATCAAATAAGATAATAATGCATGTGAAACATAAATGATGTCTGTCTGAGTGGTAGATGCTTTACTGATACCATTATCTTTTAACGACAACAGCTAAAGCAAATTATCTAAGGAAAAAGGAATTAATTAACCTGATATTTACTTACAGTTCAAATTGCAGTGCAACTTTGACAACACGGCATGCAAGACAATATTTACCCCAACAAATCCCTCCAGTTTACATGATGCCAACTACTGCCTAGAACCAAACCAAACTATCAATTTACAGTTGTACAATGATGATCTAAAATGCGTTTTAAAAACCCACTCCAATGAAAACTGTGCTTTTAATGTTTTTAACATATTTTTGTAGCTTTTTTCATGTGATGGAGGACATGTATAAATTAATTTAAAGCTCAGTTGTGACGCAGCAGCTGAAAGGATCGGGCCAAAGTCTCTCTGCTCCGCTCCATTCGGATACATCCACTTGCAGACAAATACAGTGGGGCAAAAAGTATTTAGTCAGCCACCTATTGTGCAAGTTCTTGCACTTAAAACAAATGAGAGAGGCCTGTAATTTTCATCATAACTATACCTCAACCTTGAAAGACATAATGGGGGGAAGAAAATCCAGAAAATATCATTGTCTGATTTTTTAAGAATTTATTTGTGAATTATAATAATGGAATAATAATGGATTTGATTTATCTGCGCTTTTCGAGACACTCAAAGCGCTTACAGTGTGTCCATTATTCATTCACTCCTCATTCATACTTGGTGACGGTAAGCTACGGTTGTAGCAACAGCTGCCCTGGGGCAGACTGACAGAGGCATGGCTGCCATTTCGCGCCTACGGCCCCTCTGACCATCACCGGGATCATTCATACATATTCACACACCAGTGGAGCCACACTGGAGGCAAGGAGGGTGAAGTGTCTTGCCCAAGGACACAACGACATTTTGGCTGGTGGGAGCGGGGATCGAACCGCCAACCCTTCGGTCATTGGACGACCCGCTCAACCACCTGAGCCACTGTCGCCCCAAATATGATAAATATTATGGTGAATGTAAGTATTTGGTCAATAATGAAAGTTCAGCTCAATACTTTCCTAAATAACCTTTGTTGGCAATGACAGCAGTCTAACATTATCTGTAAGTCTTCACAAGGTTTTCAGAAACTGTTACTGGTATTTTGGCCCATTACTCCTTGCAGATCTCCTCTAGAGCAGTGATGTTTTGGGGCTGTCGCTGGGCAACACGGACTTTCAACTCCCTCCAAGGATTTTCTATGGGGTTGAGATCATTTTGTGATCATTTTGACCCAACAGGGTGAGATCTTGTGGGGAGCCCCAGATGGAGGGAGATTATCAGTGGTCTGGTTTGTCTTCCATTTCCTAATAATTGCTCCCACAGTTGATTTCTTCACACCAAGCTTTTTACCTATTGCAGATTCAGTCTTCCAGCCTGGTACAGGTCAACAATTTGGTTTCTGGTGTCAGACAGCTCTCTGGTCTTGGCCATTGAGGAGTTTGGAGTGTGACTGTTTGAGTTTGTAGACAGGTGTCTTTTATATAGATAACCAGTTCAAACAGATGTCATTAATACAGGTAACAAGTGGAGGACAGAGGATCCTCTTACAGAGGAAATTACAGGTCTGTGAGAGCCAGAAATGTTGGTTTGGTGAAAAATAAGAATTTATTTGCAATTTAAGTAAAACTCACAAATAAATTCTTTAAAACCAGACATTGTGATTTTCTGTGTGTTTTTTACCTTTTGTCCATCATTGTTGAGGTCTAATAAGGAAGGGCCCTTTATTGTGCTTTTCTTAAACCTCTCAGAGAGTAAACTATATCCACATATATAATGATAAATTACACTAAAGAACAATTTCTTTAAAATCAAACATTAGTAATTTTCATAGTGTATTTTCCCACCAAAAGTAAGATTTCTATTTTTAAAGCACCTGCTGTTGCTCCATTACGGTGCCGCCCATTTCATGATATCAACCTAGAGTCCGCCTCTGCAGTGTGTCTGCGTGTCATCCACGAAAACAAGCGCCCCTTTCCCACACTGAGGCACTGACACTTAACCACTTTTAAGGTTCTTTATTCTGGTTACTGCAGGCCGTAACCAACACCGTACAACTTGTTCAGCAACTCCTCTTCTCCCAACTTTTTATTCCACCGCTCCCGAGCCAGCCCTCCTATTTCCCTTATTCAGCCCATAGATGAACCCCATTGGTCCAAACTCCCCAACGACAGGCTGAGCGACAGAACTGAAGGCCAATCAACATCTCTGCTTGATGCGTTCAATGAACTCCGGAACTTAGAATGCGACCAAACAGCCACCCAGTCCTCTACAACAGCGGTCCCCAAACTTTATGCACCACGGACCGGTTTGAAATCTGGCTACAGTCACAAACCGGCGTATAATATGTGGCGTGCAAACACTTTTGCAACGCTACAGAGGCAGAGACACGTGATAAGCCGTACTCTGCGCTTTTATTTTGACACGCTAGAATTGTACATCACACAGGTGTCATCATCCTCTCCCCTTCACTCATGGTGCTAAAAAGAAGTAAACATAACAGGAAGAAATAACTAAGGGTGAAACAACATAACTGCCAGATGAAAGGACCCATAGGCAAAAAGAAACACCCTACTAAACCCTATTTTGACCAAAGCAGGCAAAGGGGATTGATTCCCATAATTGCCTGTGCTACCAGCTCCGAGAGTAACCCCTGGCTGTAGCCTGCTGGACTCCGACAGCAGACCAAACGTGCACGTGACTGACACTACAGTACAACAAAGTGACATGATATGACCTGCATGAAAACTGTGCTATTTTTTGTACACAACAATAAACACCAATTATGTCATGAGCAACGTCCTCCCTGCCCGCAACACTCTCTGATTGCTAATCGCTATGATAACGTTTAAACTTGCCTTCAAAATAAGTGCATGAAAAATCCGGCTCACCACAAAGCTGAATGGTGCGGGGGAATCTCCCATTTGGATAAATCTGTATTTTAAGTAAGACTCCTGAAACTGTCTATTAAATGTAGCTTTCTTTTTTTTTGGCAGTGGAAGGCTCCTCTTGTCTCCTGGCTGGGCATTTTCCACTTGGCAAAGAAACTTTCCAAAGACGTTTGTTTTTTATTCCTTTTGCTAGCTCCTGGGTTTTATTTTAGCGGTAACCTATCACGTGACCGAGAACGGCGCCTTGGCCTGCGTCAAGAGTGACATAGACGGATGTAACAGAGAATCGGGTTATTTTTCAAAGTAACACATTCAGATTCCGAAATAAATAAAACGTAAGTAATGTCAGTTATCTGTTCTTTCTGTGCGGCCCGATACCAAATGACCCACAGACCGGTACCGGTCCGCAATCCGGGGGTTGGGGACGGCTGCGCTACAATATGTTTAAAACTAAAAATACAAGTGAATGTGTGCATTTTGTGCAATTTCAACACTTTTAAAGTACAATAAATATGTGGATTCTTCTTAATAACATTGTTATGCTGTTGCTAATAAATGATGAGTATTCCTTAGCATTAATTTGACTTCTGGTGCTGCATGGTGGTTTTGCTGATGGTCTTCTCTGGTTGATCCATGGTGAGTTTAAGCTTCATGCGGGCGTTGACACTTTCATCCGTCAAACGTGATCGTAGGTTGGTCTTGATGTTCTTTAGATGTGAGAAGACTGCTAACATGCAGACCTGGAGCCCAACACACACTCACAAACTGCAGCCTGTGGAATGCGACGGGCAGCGTGTTCTAAGTTTTGACAATCTGCGCGTTTCACCTCGCTGCCTGTGCCCACTAGCCCTCCCCCTTTCCTCCTCACACATCCCTGCAGCTGCACTCCTTCTAAGAGACGGGAGCGTGCATCTGCAGGGATGGCAATTCGCAGGTTCCCGGCTGCTACAAACTCTGTGAAATAATGGATAATAGTAAACTAATAGTGGCGCAGATTTATTTTTTTCCAAGGTGATGTAAAAAAAAATGTTATGATTAAAGATTTGTCTGCGGGCCAGATGTGGCCATCAAAAGAGCCATAGGTTCCCAACCCCTGCTCTAAGGAGTGAAATAACCTGAATAATAACTGAGAGGAACATGAGTGAGCATCAACTGGAAAAAGGTTAACCTGAGTTTAACAGCTTTCAAAGCATCATCATAATAATTTAACCTGAAAGCAATCAATATATGGAAGCTACCAATTTTGACCCTACCAATGTTTTGATGGTCCTTAGAGATTTGAGCAAGCCTGTCAGCAGTTGTCGTCTCCTCTGATTGGCTAGCAGACCCAGGCTGGCCTCTGTAAACCCAGCTTTTGCCACGTTGAGTTGCCTTCACAAAAGAAGCTCCATATCAGTATCAAACAAAGAATTTATTACAGAAAATGATCATGGTTCTGATTGGTATGCAGATGGAGGTTTGAATGAGCCTTTTTGAGCAGCCCTTTTGAATCAGGACTAGATAACGGACAATATGGAAGCATTACCTTCTTGCATTAGTGCAAATCACTGCTGCCAGCTGCAGGTTGGTCTGTAATGCCGTCACCCTCTCTAGTTCCTGTGAAAACACAAACAGAATAGCTGTAATTAAATTGGCAAACATGTTGAAACAAACAATATTTAAATTTTGAAAGACGATTACTTCCCGGCACATAACTAAATATATTTTTTTTATAATTGATAGCTGCTAGTAAACTACACCTCCAACTACGTATTACTTTGATTACATCAAATTTTAATAAGTAGAAAAAAGGAACAAGTCTGTTCTAATTACATATCATCACCATGTCTGTGCAGACAGTCACCCTTTATTTGATCTATTAATTTGCATTCATTGCTTTTCTTCACAAGATTTACTCCGTTGAAGATCATGTTCTTGTGGCATTTTTCTCAGGAAGGAGGACATATATAAAGAAATTTTAGCTTAAAATTGCATTTCTGAGTATTTCTTCAAATTATTGTGATTCAGGAGAAGATAAAAAAAGGCTGTTTGAAAAACAGAAAGAAAGTATTTGTGACAAAGTAAATATGCTTGGCGGGCCACAAACTCCATTCTGATGCATCCACTTGTAGACGTCTAGATACATTAATGTTTTTGTATTCTTCGTCTGAGCAGGCATCTGGCTCAAAACTGTACAGCTGGATAGCTCCAATATTCCTCACCACTTTTGTCACAACTGTATTGTTGGGTTAGGGGTGTGAGCGGCTGTAAACTAGTGGGAGAGTGTGTAAACAGAGAGCTCTCAGCAACAAAGAGGGAAAGGGGGGAAGGCTTACTCCACACCAACAGTCCCGCCCACAACTCAGAGGGAAATTTCTAAAAACGACTGCTATTCCGCAGAAACTATGAAAATGACAGTTTTTTTTTTATTTTGGCTAAAAATCATGATTAAAAGACCACTGGGAACCTAACTAAAAAAAACTCTTGTTGGTTAGATTTAAAAAATGATTAGGGCCAGAACTAGCATCCACACAGTGCTGGGCCTTCAATGAGAAAATACTAAAATATGAAAAAATACTTGCAGTATTAATGACAGCAGGACCTTTGCTCATATACAGTCTAATACATGCAATACAGTCTTTAGAATTTTATGGCGAATTTACTGCTCAGATTAGCCATTTAATGTCTTTAAGGACTATACTGACTATATACTGTATTACCAGTTTTTTCTTCAAAAGTGGCAATTAAAAGTGCATCACAGTAAAATAGCACAAAGTGATCCAATATGTAAATTAGTTCTAAAGATTTTTTTATTGTATTTATACTTTTTGTATTGACAGTATTCATGCAGAGTATTACATTAAGACATGCTTTTTTGCAAAAACATAATGCAAACCCTTCTGTGCATACTCTGGATCAGCCTGCCTGCACACAGTAATCTTTTGTGAAGTTTCCAAAAACAATAAAACAACAAATATATAAATCTGAAATCCTTCTGACTGTGGTTTTACCTATTCCTGAATGTTTGCATGTCCTCAGAAAGAATGGCAACAACAAAAAGAGCTACAGCTTTCCTGTCCTCACCTGTACACGGAAAAACCAACAACGTAAAATGTCAGAAATACAGCCAAAGGCTTAACCTTGTGTTTTCCTTTTTGCATCATCCATACCTTTCAACCTTTTTATTATTTGGAGCTGGAAATATAGATCAAAACAGCAACTTTTAGATTGCAAAAAAAAAAAAATCAAATAAAACCTTCTTCTCCTTCAGAACTTTGACATTTTGAGAAGCATCAATGAGCACTCTGCTTGGAAACCTTAGTTATCCCACTTCAGTGGCCTCTGCTGAGGACAACTTCAACGTGAAAAAATGTAAGCCCGGCATTTCATGTCCTTTTACTTTCTTCATCTTCCAGATGTCATGCCTGAGGTAGAAGCATATTTCTTATGTCCTTTTCTGAACGTTGCTTCACCTCTCTTTCAAAAAAAAGCTTCATTGTTTGCAAATAAACCCTAATAACACTGTCAGAGAAAATAACATTAACCTTTCAGCTGTAAATAAGGATCTGAGAAAATTCATTTTTAACGGCAGTAAAAAACTAAAAAAACAACCGCAACAACAACAAAGAGGCACTTCAGCTGAGGGCACAACATCAATACTTTCATTCAAGCCAATCTGCCCTCATGATCTCCAGCGTTGACGAAGATCTTGATCTTTTCAAAGAACATTAACAAAGCTTACTTAAACTGGGTTTTCTCTGGAGGGACATTCACTGTGTGATGCTTTTCTGGGGAGCTAAAAACGCCTTAACAATATATAAACACTATAAGATAAAAGTGCAACTCCCTAATGAAGGTAAACGTTGAGAAGGCGTTTTATTCTAGTATAAATTGTGAGCCTTAGTCACATGTACATACTCCAGGTTTTTGGGTTGTCCGGGCCCATGGACGATCATACAGAGGATTGGCCGCGTCTTAAGGGTAATACAGGTGTGTCTTCCAGTTCCCTTGAGGCTTGTACGGCCATTTCAAGGGACACCATTAAAGTGGAATGTGTATATGTGGCAATATATATATATATATATATATATATATATATATATATATATATATATATATATATATATATATATATATATATATATATATATATATGTATGTATGAATATGTATATATGTATATATATATATATATGAATATGTTTAATAATATATATATATATATACATATATGTATATAGTCACACATTATATATGGTTATATATAATTATATATAACACATTATAATGGTCACACATTATATATATATATAAATATATAAAATAACAACTCATTATTTCAGTGTAGAACCACAGCTACAACACTGAGCCATACAGTACAATAAACTGAGGAAATGACAGTCTGCACATCACTGGAAAATGACTTGCAAAGTCCAGCTAAATTACATTTTCTTTAATGAAATCCATTTACTACTCGTCACAGGTTCAGAGTATAGAGCTCCATCTTCAACTTAAGTGCCATTGACTGTGGCAGACCTCAACAACTCTCTACCCTTGCCCTTTCTGACAGAATGAAATTTATTAAAGCATATCGGTCAAAGGTTCAAAAGCAAGGAGTGAGCATGCATCATAAGATGAAAAGAAATTCATCTGACATTTTTGAAAAGAAAAAAGAAGTGCAAACTCCTGGTGCTAGAAAAGTGCCTTAAATTGGCATGTTAAAATTTGTCAATGGCTTGAACTTACATGTATATAAAGATAAACAAATTTATAAGAAGGCAATGAAGAAAACAAGAACATTGACAAACATGCAGATTAAGCAAAGCGCATCATATGATCACAGATGGGTCACATGTGTGACCTTTAAGGGAAAGACTACAACCTGTCATTGTTCAATTCAATTGAATTTTATTTTATATAGCCCAATATTACAACAATAATTTTAGTGGGCTTCGCCACCGATCCATAAATTCCAATAGGTCCATTCTAAATAACTAACTAAACAGACTAAACTGAACTGGGCATCCTGTAGACCTCCTCCTTCTTGTAAGAAGAAAAACTCTAAAAAAAAAAACTTAAAGTTATGGGCTACCAGCCTAAACCACGAAGTACAAATAACCTGAGACACAGCCAATAAAATCAGCTTACAGGAGTATTCATGCACATTTAATGCAAAAATCCCAAACCAATGGTCACACAGGTTTAAGCAGAAAAATAATACAGTTTGTTGGCTTTGACTACATTTAATTATGGAGTCAAACACAAAGGACATTGTAACATGTGCACCACACATGTAAGGAGCACCCAATTAGATGTCAACATAAGTCAGGTCATGGTACTCGTCTGCATATGATGTCTGCAAACCTGCATTGGGAAGTTTCAAGTAGGACTTCAGCCCAAATATGTCACAAAGAAGCTTATTCTACAGGCTTTCGATTTCTGCATAATCATGAGTGTTCTCATTCATCACCCTGCAAAACATTAACTACCCACTGACCTCTTGTTCCAAACTTTGCTTTCATATTTTCATTATGCTTCTGATTGGGCTCTCCAATCTGACTTTGGTCTATGAACGGCAGCCAAAGCTCCACAACTCTTAAGGAAAATTGCTGGAAAGTCTGTCCAATTATGTATTCGAAAAGTTTTATTTTTCAGTTGTTTAATTCAAACACATTTTCTAGGTTTTATATTAATTTTTTAATTTTTCTAAAGGGAAAAAATCTCTAAAAGCTTTCTTTACCATTACGAGTTTCAAAAAACAATTTTCAGCAGTCAAGTGACAAAATGAGCATTTTCTCAAACACAAAGCTTTGCCACTTCAAATGCGTCAATATTTGATCCTATACACGTATCCTTCGATTGTATCATTGCATGTTCACTGATCAGACTTTTACATTACTGTTGTCAAAAATCTAAAGTAAGAAAGCTTATTGAAAAAATATGATAGGAAGGATCAACAAAACAGAGAAACAATTTTTAGATTTAAGATTTTTTGGGCATGAACAAAGACAAACTTGTAATGGCTAATATGGCTTGTGACATTTAGTGACTTCATTCTGTTCATGTGGAGCACTGAGAACCATTTCACATTCATATTAAGTAAAAGCTGCATTTAAAACATGTACAAATTTAAAAAAAAACTGCATTTGATCTCTATTACGACCCCTGGTAGTGTCTGCTTCTTTTGGGTGAGTGTAAGTATTTGTGTTCTAGCTCCTGCAGAAGTCCAGCTCCTGCACAGCTGCTGACTCCGCCCCCTCTGCAGTGCTGATTGAGGCTGCTACCAATAGCCTGGCTTGGAGAGGCTTTAAAACAGGGGTGTCAAACTCATTTCCATCGAGGGCCACATCAGTATAGCAGCTGTCCTCAAAGGGCCAGATATAACTTGTTATACATGTAACTAAATGTAATGAAACATACATGCATAACTATATAAGTATCCAAAACAACTTCAATTTATTTATATACTTTTTAGAAGAAGTGACAATTGAGGCTGCATAAAAACATAAAACGCTATGTTTTGTATTTACTCTATCTATAATCCTTACTAAATTTGATTCTGTCAGGTTAGGTTAAAATGGACAGTGTTTAAGAATCCTAGTATAGTTGCCCAATCTGGTATTTCAAGGCAAGATTCCTAGATATGAATAAATACACACACCAATTTTTATTTTTTTATTTTTAAGAAATCAAAAAGCTTTTTATGCTAAGAGGCCACATAAAATTACATGGGGGGCCACATTTGGCCCCCGGGCCTTGAGTTTGACATATGTGCTCTAAAAGCTTCCAGGATCCTCTGCTCCAGTGGCGGCTGCATTCCTGCGTGGGAATTTGTTCCTTCAGCCTGCCTCTGCTGTCTGCCTGGCCTTAGCTTGAGAAAGCCTCTGGTTAACCCCTTAGTTTGATTCTGGTTTTGTACTTTCGTTACATCTACGTTACATCTTTCTCTTGTGGTCTTTTGTTTGCATTTTGAGTAATTTGGAGTTTTGTATTTCTGTCTTTGGTGTCTTGCTATAAAGCCTGATAATTTAAGTTATACTATTAATTATTCCCCCTTTGGCGTGCTGTTGGTTATTTCCCATTACCGGTAGTTCCCTTTGATTTTTATGTGTCACCAAATAAACGGCTGTGTGGCCAACCTTATCCCCGCCCGGTAATCATTATTTTTTCTTTTATATTTTTATTTCTCCCTCCTCTTGAAGAGGGACATAGCAATCTCAAATAATTTTTTACTTTTTTCTTTTGCCATAAATAAAACTCAGATGGGAATTCTAGTAACAGAGGCCAAAATGGCATCAAAAAATCAAAAGCAGAAACTATAAATGCTTGGTTTTCTTCTCCTGTAAATAAAAAAAATCCAAAAACAAATTCAATTTTGAGCACAGAATTAGCATTAAGTGGGGCTTATGCATGCTTATAATGCAATTAATATAACCTCAAGTAAAGTGATTTTTTTGTTTACAAGCTAAAATTCAAGAAAGTTTGAGGATATTGTTTTCATTTCTTCATTTTCAAGTGGAAAATGGATTAATTCACCCAGAATTACCCACCGGTTTAATGTTAGCGCAGTTTAATTGAGTTACACCTTAAAGTTGTGGAGTTAAATAGTGCAACAGTTTGAAAATGTAGAGGTATTAATAATAGAGAAGAAAGCTGGCAGATCTTACACATTATAGATTAGTAATAAATTTCTAAAATGATCAAAATACATGGCTCTGGCTTTCGCATCATCTTCCACTTGAGGCAATCAGATCATGTTTCGTAATGCAAGTGTCCCCTAAGGGCACTGAGACAGCTCACACAGTTATGAATTATATTAGATGCCTAGTGGTCTACAGTTTCAAGCACTAAAAGTAGCATGTCTGTAATGTGTAAATTTATATATGTGTTGTCTGATGTGTTATAACAATACGGGGCAGAAGGAAATAGCAGTGTGGACCCAATTTGCTTAGTGTTTTCAGCAGAGATGTCTGATTAAATATATTTTAGTATAAGGATAGAATCTCAAGGATAAATGCCAATTTGGACGTTGCAAAAGAACAGCAGGTATACAATAAGAAATGTTTATAGTTCATTTTTTCAGATGCAGAAGGGTCATGTGGGTTGAGGGTATTCTGTGTATTTCATTATTTTGTGTAACACAAAGCGCTTTGAAGCAATTTGTTTCGTTTTTTGGGTAGGAGGATCTTGTTGGTACAGTATGATTTCAGTGTGTTACCAGTTGTTTTCTTGATTAATTCGGTTCAAGCTGGCATGAGATAGTTGGGAAATTATTTTCTGTAGGTTCAAGCAGATTCCTCACAATTCTCCTATTATTACTCAAAGTCTCACGAGGGTACAGCAATGCATGAGAAGAAGCCAAAATTATAAATAGTTGTTTGTGAAGCTATCATTTGCATGTAATCGCTCGTCAGCTAAGCTTCTTGGCAATGACCTTGAAGCTCTTTCCAGCCTCGTAAAAGTCTATAATTTTGTTCTTAATAATATTGGACAGCTTTTAGTGATTGACCATGCTTAAGACTTTGGAATTGGGATAGGTTGATTTGTTGCTTCTGTGGATGGATGGATGTCCTCCATATAGGCAAGCTAGAGATAGAGTGATTACCATTGAAGAGTGTGACTAATCTCAGCTAATTTACCCATTTAAAAGAAACCTTGTTGCCACAATTTTGCTGATTTATAAGGGCCTGAATGCATCAATATAGTTTGCAACTTTGTTTTTAGTTAATTTTATATTGTTATGTGTCTAACTGTTAAAAGAAAAACACAAAATTATAGACTAGTCATTTCTTAACCACTGGGAAAACATACAAAAATCGGTGAATCAAGGTTTCCCCCTGAAACTCCTGCTTCACAGAAAACTAAATGGTGAACATTAAATGTGGAAAATGGAGTGATCTTCAAACTCTGCATGGCATAAGCAGACAGAGAGAATGTGAAGAAACTAAGACAGAAAGATCAAGAAAAAATACTTCTAAAAAACCAAAGTCTACTATTAGGTTTAGTAATTATCTTATTTTTGAAGAGTTGGCCAAAGAGTTTACACACAATGTTAGATCAGTCCCTTTTAGCAGACTGACATTCAGAAGACCTAACAATTTAAGTAATCTTAGAGCAGTTTCCCTAAACACCACACTTGTTAAAGCTGTCAATCATCAGATGTGAGCTGCTGAGATCTAAACCTCTCTGATGAAACTACCAAAGAAGAGAAGAAACATAACTCTGAAGAGAAAAGTGACATTTTATATAAATTTAGATGGCCCTGCTCTACTTGTCCTCGATTGCCTGAGTCTGATAAGTTCAATCAGAGTCTAGAATCCTCTGGTCCAGTTAAGTCAAAAGTAAAGCAGAGATGACTGGAAAACAATGGCGATAAATATAGAGACCTACTGTAGCAAAAACAAATGCAGACCTTTGCCTCTGTTTTTGGGGTTTCCTCAATCAAAAAATCATTCATTCAAAAACCATTAGTCAAGCTCCTTATAGGCCTTGTTTCCACTGAGCCATATGATACAGTACGGTCTGATATTTTGAGCGTTTCCATTATAAAATTGACTCATTTTTTTGGGGCCCTGTTGGTTGTAGGTCCAAAGAAAAATGTCTTGAACTTGACTCTAAAAAGAAGTGCCGTCCATCCAAACCCCTATTTCAGCCGTATCCCTCTTTGCCACTCGCAATCTTCTCTCAAACAACATTAAATGACTTGTATATACAAAGCACTAGGGCTGCACGATATAAGGATAATTCGCGACATGCAATGTTAGTGATCGATATTGCGATGACAATATTACTTGCGGTTGCTTCACCACTCTTTTAAAAAAAGCTTCATTGTTTGCAAATAAACCCTAATAACACTGTCAGAGAAAATAACATTAACCTTTCAGCAGTAAATAAGGATCTGTGAGAAAATTCATTTTTAACCGGCAGTAAAAATTTCCAAAAAAACAACCGCAACAACAACAAAGAGGCACTTCAGCTGAGGGCACAACATCAATACTTTCATTCAAGCTAATCTGCCCTCATGATCTCCAAGTTAACGAAGATCTTGATCTTTTAAAAGAACAATAACAAAGCTTACTTAAACTGGGTTTTCTCTGGAGGGACATTCACTGTGTGATGCTTTTCTGGGGAATAAAATGCTTCGCCTTAACGTATATAAACACTATAATATAAAAGTGCAACTCCCTAATGAAGGTAAACGTTGAGGAGGCGTTTTATTCTAGTATAAATTGTGAGCCTTAGTCACATGTACATACTTCAGGTTTTTGGGTTGTCCGGGCCCATGAACGATCATACAGAGGATTGGCTCGTCTTAAGGGTAATACAGGTGTGTCTCCAGGTTGCCATTTGCCTGTGGAATTCCAAAGTACTTGTAACTGTCCTCGATTTCTGCTATTGTTCCTTCTGGGAGTGAGACCCCTCCTGTGTGGACTACCTTGCCTCTCTGTCACCATCCGGCTGCATTTTTCGAGCCAGATGACATCCCAATATGTCAGTACTGTAGATCCTGGTGGTGTGGATCAGAGTCAATGTCACCTTCGCTCTTGGCATATAGCTTGATGTCATCCATGTATAGGAGGTGACTGATGTTGGCCCCATTTCTGAGTCGGTATCCATAGCCAGTCTTGGTGATTATTTGGCTGAGGGGGTTCAGACCTATGCAGAACAGAAGTGGGGACAGAGCATCACCTTGGTATATCCCACATTTGATGGACACTTGTGCAAGTGGCTTCCCATTGGCTTCAGGGTGGTTTTCACAGCTTCATTGAGTTTCCTATGAAGGCTCTTAGAGTCCTGTTGATGTATTACAGCTCAAGCATTCAGTGATCCATGTGTGTGGCATTGAGTCATAGGCTTTCTTGTAATCAATCCAGGCTATTGCACAGGTTGGTGTGTACGTGACCTGCAGTCTTTAGCGACTGTTCCAGGAGTTGGTGTTTGGCTCCCTCTACCAATGCCCTTCTGTGTGTTACTCATGAATTGATCCATGTGCCCTGTTATCTTGGTTTGGCGGTACCTGACATGAGCTTCCATATTGTGGAGAGACAGGTTATTGGCCGGTAGTTGGATGGGACTGCACCCTTTCGGGGATCCTTCTGGATCAGGATAGATTCGGCCTTCCGTTAACCGACCGGAATTGGTCCTGTCTGTAACTGGTTCATTTGTGCTGCCAGGCGCTCGTGGAGTCACATTAGCTTCTTTAGCCAGTAGGAATGTATCATGTCAGGGGCCGGTGCTGTCAGTTCTTCATACCTGCTGAGACTCTTTTTCTTGGATGTCTGCCACTGTGATGGTTACTGGATTTTGTTCAAGGAGGTTGCTATGTTCTTTTCTCAGAGATACCAGCCACTGGACATTGCTGTTATGTGCTGTCTCTTTCTCTCATATATTTTTCCAGTACTGTTCAGTTTCTAGCCTTGGTGGGTCTCTGCTCAGCTGTTTTGACCTGCCACTGGTACTTTTGCAGGATTGATTCTTTGAAAAGAGCCTGTTTATTAGTCTGGCTTCATTGTCTCTTGTGTACCTCTTTAGGTGGCTGCTCAAGGCTAGGAGCCTTTATTTGGCAGTTTCCAGTGCTTCAGGTATGGGCATCTGGCTGTATCTCTTAGGTACTTGCTTTCTCATTGTACCTCTTTGAGCCTCTGTCTCTTACATCCTTCGAGTTGCCTTGATTTTTGGCCTCTAACCATTGCTTCCCATGGTGGTACTGTTTTCTTCATAAGTTTGCTCTTGGCCAAGCATCTCAAGAATCCACTACTGCTGAAGTGTAAGCAGTTCATTGAGTTTCTGTGATGTTCAGGGTAGGAATTGCCCTCAATGCTTCATTACAGTTTCAGTAGACTTTCAGGGGTACATCACTTAACCATTGTAGCTGGTGTCAGGGTTGCCTAGTGTTCATTGTAGACATGATTTTGTCTTTCAGGATATATATATATATATATAAATATATAAAATAACAACTCATCATTTCAGTGTGAAGACCACAAGCTGACACTGAGCCATACAGTACAATAAACTGAAATGACAGTCTGCACATCACTGGAAAAGGACTTGCAAAGTCCAGCTAAATTACATTTTCTTAAATGAAATCCATTTACTACGTCACAGGTTCAAGTATAGAGCATCTTCAACTTAAGTACCATTGGTGACATTAGTAGACCTCAACTGACAGAATGAAATTTATTAAAGCATATCCGGTCAAGGTTCAAAAGCAAGGGTGGGCATGCATCATAAGATGAAAGAATTCATCTCACATTTTTGAAAGAAAAAGAAATTGGAAAGCTCCTGGTGCTAGAAAAATGCCTTAAGTGGCATGTTAAAAATTAGTCAATGGCTTGAACTTACATGTATATAAAGATAAACAAATTTATAAGAAGGCAATGAAGAAAACAAGAACATTGACATTGAAACACAGATTAAAGCAAGCACATCTGTATGATACAGATGGGTCACGTAATGTGACCTTTAAGGTAAAGACTACAATCTGTCATTATTTCAATTCAATTGAATTTTATTTATATAGCCCAATATTACAACAATAGTCGTCTCAGTGGGCTTCATACCAGTAATTGTAAAGTAAACATAACATCATAAGAATCATGAATGCGATGTTAGTGATCGATATTACTTGATAGCCGGTATAACTACTGATATATGAACAAATAGAAAAACAACCAAAAGCAAACAATGAAACTATTGCAATTTCCTTTGCAAGAGTCAACATAACTTTAATTATACTCCAAATGACTCAAGTCTACATAGTAGGAAAACATCTAACACAGAAGGAGTCCATTCAATTCGTAAAATGCATAAATTGATTTATTTGATTTGTTAAATAATTCAAGCTGCCATAAGATTGTTTTGGCAAATTTAAGGAAACCGTTTATTGCAATTTTCTCCATCTTTTGCGATATGCATATTACACAGCTTGATATCGCAATAACGAAAAATTTGCAATATATTGTGCAGACCTACAAAGCACCAAAAAGCCAAGTGGGGAAAAATAGGCTCCTGAAACCATTGTTTGTTGTTATTTATAGTTTTTGCTTTTGCTGTAGTCGCACTACTATGACACAAAGGAAATTGGTCTACACCTCACATGCTCCATGGAGATACAACGGTGAGTGAAAACACTCACCTGACCCGTCTAAAGTGTACAGTACCAGCACCGTACCATACCATTCAATGGAAAATAGGCTATACATGTACTTTTTACCCAACGTCTGGACCTGTATTTCATTAGTCCCTGTAGATTTTGTCTGGATTTTTTACATGCAATTTTTTAAACTACTGTAAATCTGGAACCAATTGCTTGATAGCGACATGCTTATTATTTTTATACAAAAATATTGTATTTGTAAAAAGTTACATTTTAAATAAAAAGAAACAATGTCTAAGGTTTTAGTAATTCTTCTACAATGTTTGACAAAAAATTTTTTCTTTTTAAAGAAGGTTCAAAATTTTTCAGTTAATTACTTATTTTAGTTTATGTTAGTTTTTCGCTAAATGTGTATATTGTTCAGCAAGCCTAAAATTTCTTCCCTTTTGTTTTTGCTAAAATCAAATTCTAACCTCCATTTTTCAAAAATGCTAAGTCTGAACATGAATTTTTCTATTCAATATAGAAAATATTTAAAAACAACTGGTTCAGTAAAAGACTTGGAATAAACACTTGCATCTCTCTGTTTTTAAAATTATTTTTACAATTTTTGTATTTGAATGAATTATAATTTAAGAGCTTTTATTTAAAAAAAAATCAACAGGTCATTAGTTCCTCTGTCAAGTGAAAACAGTGTGGCAAAAAAAAGAAAAAAACACTTTCCCTTTACATCTGATAACTATTGAGGTGTTTTCCTTCAATTTAAAAAAACCCACGGGTGATCTTTATTCAAATCTTTACTGTGATTTTCGTTTTAATCTTTTTTTAAGTGCTAAAAAAGCAAGAAACTAAAAACTAAACTCAGCTGCTCATGAAAACTATAAGATGAGCTGCAATTGGAAGTTGAAAAGCGTCGCAGACATGATCCGTGTCCATTATGTTTATGTGCTTGCCACGGTATTGCCAGTCTATTTTGTTCTTTCTAATTACTTTATCAGAAAAAGATAACAGAACAAAACATGGGGGAACTATAAAAAATTTATTCTTTTGAAATTTTATCTTGTTTGTTAGTTAGTCCGGAAGACAATATTAGGCACAAAGCAGCCAAGTGAAAGTGTGTCTGACCTGTTGGATGCTCACATAGTGGGTGTGGTCCACTTTGTCAACTCTGCTATCATTTTTTTCCTAATTCTTGCCAATTTTTTTTTATTTTTTTTATTGCAATATTTGTTTGTGAAGTTGTTACGATTGCAACAATGCAAAATACTGGAGAGACTGTTTTATGCACAAAAAGAAAGAACCAACAAGTGTTCCACATGAATCTTTGATTCCTGGTTGTTTTTAAAATGGTATTAAGAAAATATTATAAACCTGGTTTTTAAGGAAAATTCAATTGGATTTATTTTAGCAAATAAATTTGATCAGTAACTATGGTTCAAGATGACACAGAAAGCTCACCTTAACATAGGAAGGCTGTTTCTCCAGAATGAGATAGAAACTTAGCTCTTTTAAAACCTACAAGGAAGAAGGACAAATGATGAGACTGTAAAAAAGTAAAAAATATATCCCCCAAAAAAATATATATATATATATACATATATATATATATATATATATATATATATATATCACTGCTATCCCTTCCCAGCAGCATGAGAACTGCAATTTCACTTTAAGGCAGAACCAAAAGACTAACAAATTAGTAATAATAATTGCATTTAAAAAGAAAAACATCTGCTCGGTTTCATTTCATGTGTAGTCCTCCACAACAGCTTCTACTTTGAGTTTTTGCTCCTATTTTTTTTATTGTGGTAACTGAATATACCTCCTCAACATTGTGCCATTTCAAACACTCTTCTTCTTTTACTTGACCTTGTGGCTCACAAATGAAATACCACAAATAAAGCAATTCAGGCGGAGTGACCTGTGACCTCAGAATAACAAACGGGGAAAAAAAGAGATTACGCTGTATGAGATGGAGACCACCCAAGCAGATCTATAGTTCCTATATCCTCTTTTCCTCTGTATCTTCTTTAAAAATGTAGTCATTTAAGTTAAACAGTTAAGCAGAAGAAGTCAGAGAGCTGTGTTTAAATGCCATGCCAAATTATCCAGTGTTAATCAAGAATAATCATGATCAACCAAGATATGAAACAGCCTTTCCATCCATTTTAACCGTTTTGCAAATGTGAATAACAGCATCGTGCATACCAATGTTCCAAGAACTGTCTGAAAGGATGCATCTTTTCTAAGTAGTGCTTAAAGCGTGGAGAAATGGCTACATTCGACCTGAGCAGCGAGGAAAAGCAGTTTAGCCTAATTCCGCAGTATTCTAAAGTATTTTTGAGTCAGAGGGTGTGTGCTTGTGAATGTTTGACATGAAAAGGTCAAAAGAGTGTCAACGCAAAGGACAGAAAACAGCAAAAACAAAAAAACTCTTGCTGATGCCAAAGGATCAAAGTCATTGCCGTTAACTTGAACAAACCGAAGTAGGTTCATAATGCAAAGTGGGTTGAGAAAGAAACAAAAAGAAAGGTAATAGATCAGCAATAGATCGCCGATTTCCGGAGTCACCATGGAAACACGTGAATAAAAAAAGAGAGCGCTATACTTTAGTGAGACGGAGTCTGAGATTTTAATGACGGAGCGTTTCAATGGTGACTCCGGAAATCAGCTATCCATAAGAGAAACAACAATCTTTGAATGTTGGACTTTTATTTCAAATTCTGTTGAATTTTTTATTTTAAGCGAAGTTGAAAAACTTCACAAATTAAAACGTAAAGGATACAGATAACAAAAAATGAAATGGTACTAAGAGAAACAGCAGTATCGGTTTAAAACCACAGATCCAAACAGGATAATGTTTGCAAAAAGTGAATGAATAATCCGTTTCCAGCTAACTTTATTCATTTCTCTTCCTGTTGTGCTCTATGCTGTCCGTCTTTTTATGTGCAAACAAAAAGACGTCCAATCACGAGCTTGCTTCTACCAAGTTTGGTCAATTACAATTGGCTGAAGGTGAACATTTGGGTACCCTTTTTTCACAGCACTTCAAACATTATCTGTGTAAATAAAAATGACACTTTTTTTTTAACCACGAAGAACAAAAATAGTCTAAAAAAACAACAACAAATGCCCAGTTATACAGTATGTCTGAAGCTACTGTATTGTGTCAAAGAGTTTGTGATGCTTAAAATAAAAAAGTGTCCATAAGAAAAAAAATTCTCTGTTAAAAGGTATTTTCATTTATAGTTTTAAATGCAAAATGAATATTAAACATCCAGATTTTATGGTAAAAGAATTGGACTGTATTGAATCACTACAAAATTAGTTGAATCTTTTATGTGTCTGTTTGTGGACCATGTATATCGAGATGCATATCAAACAGTGTGAGGAAAAGATACACAACTCAAACGAAAATCCAGTGTGGAGTAGATTTAAATCAAAACAACTCGGTGGAAACAAACAGAAAATAAATAAAAGAATGATCCTTTTACCGAAGCCATCGAGGCACGGTATTGGAGAAAGACAACGTTGTGCAGGAATGACTGTAGGTCGACTCTAATCAGCTCACTACCAAACTTAACTTTAGATTTTCAGGGAGAAAGCACACCGGACCAATTACCGTGACTCAGCAGAAGCCTGCAGGCTGACAAGCAGAAACACAGAAGCAGAGCAACACCTTCCTTTCTTTTTCAGAGATGACATATGTGACAGTTCCTGTGTGTTCTTGCAAGGCTAACTTGGAGATTTCAACCGCAGAAGGCAGCAAAGTCCACAAAAGTAAACTGGCACCTTGATGGCTACAACAAAAACTGTCAAAACAGGGAGAGTGGACGACAGGCACCACATGAAAAAGGACGAATGTCAGATAGTAGTGGTTCAATGAAGGGGACTAAAAGAGCAAAACGAAAAAGCCTTGAGGGGAGATGAGAGGATTTAAAAAATCAGAAGCATTAAAGAAAAAGAAAAAAAAAGCTAGCATGAAAAGGAGGTAAAAGCTACAGTAAACCATTAGGGTTGACAAAAAAGAAACTTAGTCTCCTAAATACATCTAGAAATAGAATATGACTGATCAAACAGGAATTATGGATATGGACCTGCCGAGGAAGGAAACGCAGCAGATAATGTCCTGGGACTCTGCTTGCCACGGAAGTTTTACAACAAAGAACTCAATTCCTGAGTGCAGACTGAAATCTGTAATCTATTTTTCTTTACATCCAGCCTTTATAAGAGAGCAGCATGACTGCTTTGGTGGTCAGAGTGCTGTCAAGCCTCTTAAACTCAACACGGTTCTTTTGGCTTCTTGGAAGCGAAAACTGGGGTGGAGGGGGAACAGCTTTACTGTTTTAAAATAATGAAGCAAAATAGGACAGAGCCAATGCAACAAAGCACAAAAACAACAATCCTTACCGATCAAAGGTTTATGATTTAAGAAGCTCTCACCTTAATTAGTTGGTCTTTGAACTGAATTTCAAAATAAACACAGTTAAAGGTTAATAATGGATTACTACAATGATTGTAGGCATAAAGGCAGGTCCCAGGATCGGGTAGGTCTCCTGCAGCGAGTCAAAATTAAAATGGCGCATATGTATAGCACTTTTCTACCTTCCTAGTAGGCCTAACGTGCTTTACAGTCATTGTCCCGATCACCAAAGCACACACACATTCACAGACTGATTGCAGCTCTGTTGTCTCACACCGGCTCCAACCCATAACCACCAGGACCAATATGGAGTTCAGTGTCCTGCCCAAGGATAATTTGAACCAAACCTGCAATCTTCTGATCAGAGGTTGACGTCTGTACCTCTGCACCACGAACGCACAGTGCAGAAAGTCTTTAACTTGATGCATTAACCTGGTTAGAGTCCTTCATGGCTAAGAAAATGTGTGTATCTGTGATATCCCAATGTCCCATTCAGAGTGTCCCACAGGTGTTCCACAACACCTACACTCTTCTCAACCTACAAAGAAAATGTTTTCCAACTTCAGAAATATGCAGATGAATCTCTAGTGTTTATGCGTCTTAATATCACAACCATTGACTATGTAATTGTGCAAATCAGATTTGCATTAATACATTCTTTTAATGGAAACACGTAAATTTAAAAGAAAAAATCACATTTATTGAAATACGTTTTCTGCACTTGGAGAGGGTGGTTTTGAAGCTATTGAAATGGACATATTTCGCAAAACTGCAATTGAATTTCTTTTCATTAAATGAGTCACGTGACCAACAGCTCTGCACAGGTGGCCAGAATGCGTCCATCTTCTTAACCCACTGGGGCTGCTCGGATGGCGGGAGACTGTCCCAACTACTGTTGGGCGAAGGAAGGACACACCCTGGGCCGGTCAGCAGCCTGTGACAGGGCCCATGGGGCTGGAGCGATGGTGCCGGCTACACCGGGTGGCCCCTGTCGTTGGGTGGACAGCAGACAGAAAGCTGCTGCAGGCTGCATAGGCAGCAGGCCGGCATAGCTGGAGCGAGTGCGCTCCAATTGGATTCTGGCTTTCTTTTTCCACTCTCGAACTAATGTGGGTCACAGAGACACGGAGGTAGTGGCGAAAAGCGCCTTCATTGCAGGAGTGAAGCTTGCTTTGCCGAGAGAGAGTCCAAAGGACCCATGAACCCAGACATGGAGAAGTGTTTACCAATGCTTTTGTAGAGCCTAAAAATAAATAAATCAGAACTCTGAACATTCTTTATGTCTTCAATGCATTGTAATGAGATATACAAAGACACAAATTTAAATGTATCTGCTGTAATTCAAAGTATTGGTAACATCCGCGTTTTTGAATAAATTGTCACATGACTCGGTTTGTGTTTATTCGCAAAGTTATGACTTAATGGAAACAGTGTAATTGCAAGATTTGGATAAAGTTGTTGATATTTTGTAGGGGGCCACCAGCGTGCCCCATACAGGTTTGACCATCTTTCGCCCGCAGACACCTCAGATCAATCCGTGAGGGCAGTTGTGACTCAATCTTAGAAGGTTGAATCCATTTAACACTTCGTACTTTAAAAGCCTTAAAAAAACTATTTCTCCTCTGAATTTATAAAGTTAGTCAGAAGGGTTTTTTTTTAGTGTGAATATGAGTAAACAAAGACACTTACTGCTGCTTGTTGTCTCTTGAGCTTATCTCTATAATCCTCCAGCTCCTGTAAATTCAGCTCTGGTGGGAGTTTCTAAAAGTAAAGTAAAAATCACACAAGAAAAAAAGGATACCATCAATGAATAGCAATTGTTGATGCCACATTTTCCTACATTGTTAATAGCAGTGAAACTTCAAAATCTGCTTTAAAAAAAAAAGCTAAATTGAGTTTTTTCATGCTCAGTCAGATCCCAAGGAAAAGTCCAGAGTGAGACAGCATCACAGTTTTGGGACAAAACATCAAAACATAAAGGAGTCTTTGAGAAGCTTGAACTAGCTTGAAACTTAAGATAGGCATCTTTCATCTTCAGTTCAAAAGAAGTAAACATAAAAAAAAACACAAAGTGACCTATTAATACAGTTTGCCAGATCATGAATCAGATTAGACGAGTCAGTAAACAGAGCACAAAAAACAAACTTTGCAAGCAAAGGAAGATATAATAAAAAAAAGCAAGACCCAAAGCATGATAGGTAATTACTTTCCTCTTGACTGGGAGTCTCATTTCAGATGGTGTAGCAATACCAAGATAAATCTAATGAGATTTCACACCTTTCTTCTGTTGAGCAGATGCAATCCATCAATCTAGACCTTAATGATATGCATGCAGCTCAGCAGAAGAGGAAGAGACAGGTGAGGAAGAGCTTTAATCCTGCCAGTCCGATGAGGCTCAATGCACAGTAAGCCATATTTATTCACATCACAAATTCAATGCTGATGTTGTCAAAAGTGCTGAAATGTGGTGACTTTGATAAAATCTTTATTTTTTTTTTGGGGGGGGGGGGGGGGGTTTAAGACGAACTCTATTAATAATGTTTTAAAATTGAAAGTCTAGTGTTCACGCAGAGTATCTGACCTCCAGTTCATGCTGCACCATGTCGAAGGAGTCGTTGGAGAAGTAGACCTCCCCAATGCTGTCGATGATTTCTTGTTCAGCCTGGGGGTCGATGGGCTGCTGCCTCAGCTCCCGCAACTCCTCCTGTGGGACAGATGGGGAGCATAGGGGGGTTTTCTTTACGAAAGAATGTACAAGGGTGGTTCTAGCATCATTGCATCATCCAAACAAAAGCACAGACGTTCGACCAATCATCTCTCACGTCACCCGTGAATGACAAAAATGAAGCCTGAAATATGTGGGGAGTAAAGATTAGATTTGACTCTGCTCACCACAACAATGCTCCAAACAAAGTAAGACGCTTTGTGAGTTTGAACGAGTCAACCTTTTGATGCACATATTTGAGCGTTAACAATATGATTACTCTTGATTTAAAAAATACAGTCCCATCACCACACAGACAGGGTTCTTATGAATTATAAGTAAGGTAGTAAAATCCAAGGGTTTTATCCTTGAAACACGCAAGTCAATAGCAAGTGTCTTTCATCTGAAGTCGGCCTCTACCCGTCATTTCAACAAGAGCAACATTGGGCACTTTCAGGTGTAAGTCAAGTCTGAGAACAGAAGATTGAGGCTAATGTCCAAAAACAAGAAGAAGAAAAAATGTTAAAACTTCACCAAAAAAAAAAAAAACTAAGTTAGCAAAGAGGAGAACAATTAAAACAGTCCTGAAGGTCTTAAGGACAAAGAAAACCTATGAAACTTTCAAACAAGCAGAGGACGAGTAAAGAGTTAAAACCATTCATCTTGGGGCTCCTGGAGAATTTTGCAACTTGATTAAGTAAGTAGATGTCAAGAGACGGGGGCATCAGGGAGTAAAAGAAACACAGATTTCCCACCCCTCTGATTCCATTAAGAAACATTGGAGCTTCGTTGAATAGCATGCCAAGTATCCGTTGAGGCTTATTGGAGAGGAGGCTCTTTAAGATGAAGGAGATTTTAAATCCATTTCATCTCATGATTCCTTTAAAGAGTCAAGACATGATCACATGTCAAAACTAAAGTCCAACAGAGATTTTTTTTTTTTGCAGGTTTGGTTACTTATTTACATGAATGTCTGGGCTAAAACGTCCCAATTTCTGAATGAATGTCATCCATTCTCATAGGTAAGGTATCACAACATCAGGCATATATTCATTCTATATGCAGAGAGAGGAAGGCTTTTATCTTGGGTAATGCTCAGTCCAACTTGTGTTTTGAACACAGGATCGACACAGTGCTTCATCCCCACATTGAAGTGTGGTGGCACGGAAAACAGACCATCGGCTTAGGAAGAAAGCGGTCCCCTTAATCCCATATGAAATTATGGGATCAAAGCAATCTGTTCACTTATATATTGTGCAAGAAACATCCCTATATGAAGAGAGGAAAATTCTTCTTACTAGCCTTCTGAGCAAAAATAACAACCATCAACACGTATACATATATGTCTGCACGGTGGCTGAGTGGTTAGCGCTCTTGCCTCACAGCAAGAAGGCCCCTGGTTCAAGTCCCAGCTGGGGGACCTGAAACAGAACATCAATGGTGGACCTTTCTGTGTGGAGTTTGCATGTTCTCCCCGTGCATGCGTGGGTTTTCTCCGGGGACTCTGGCTTCCTCCCACCATCCAAAAATGTGCTTCATAGGTTAATTGGTTAATCTAAATTGTCCATAGGTGTGAATGTGAGAGTGCGTGGGGTGTGTTTGTGGACACTCTACCCTGCGACAGACTGGCAACCTGTCCAGGGAGTCCCCTGCCTTCGCCCACAAGTGGCCGGGAGAGACTCCGGCAGCCCCGTGACCCCGAAAGGGAATAAAAGGAAGAAGATTAAGAGATTACTAGGACATTACTAGGAGATAGTTTCTGCAGAACTGCAGTAGTTGATTAGAAATTCACCTCTGAATTGTAGGTGGGTCCCCCTTCTCATCATCACTGATCTGTTTCCTTGCTCTCCCGCTAGCTTACAGCCCCTCACACCCACAACTTAACATTACCGGTGCAACAAAAATGTTTAGCCTTACTGGAGCTATCCAGTTTTGATCCAGATTCCAGCTCAGACGAGGAAAACAAAAAAAAGATCTATTTGTCTAATATTCATTTATTCATTTATTTTCCGGTGCTCCCTCAGTTGGGACCTCTCCCTCTGCTGTTCAGCCACTGCCGCTCTGGATGGGAACCTGCATCACCACTTAGCTGTGGTGGAGCGGTCCCCGCCTGTGATGCTGCATTTGGCTGTCTATGCAGCTATTCACAGAGAGGGAGGTTCCAATTATCAGTGTTTCCAAAATCTTTTTTTCGTGCTCAGCCTATTTCTTATTGTCTTTCCCCAACAGTTAGGGGGTGGGAGATGTGAAAGGAGTGGGGGGTTGTGTATAGGTACAGGGAGGGGGGTCTTATTTTTATTTATTTATGTATTTATTTATTTGTTTATTTTGTGCTTGTTTATTTTATTTTTCATGCTTGTTTTTCTATTATTTATTTTGTTTTGCTTTAATGTAAAACAATTTGTGTTATACTTTTATATGAAAAGTGCTTTATAAATAAAGTTTTGATTGATTGATTGACAAGTGGATGCATCAGAATGGAGTGGAGCAGGGAGCTTGTGGCCCAGTGAATTTTCTTCATTACAGATACAATCTTTATTAAACTTTTTTTTTAACTGCTACTGATTGACAGCGATTTAAATATTCAGAAAGGCAATTTTAGGCTTAATTTTCTTTCTATACCTCCGTCATCAGAAAAATGACATGAGAACATGTTTAAAACACTATTTTCATTGAAGTGGGTCTTTAGAAGAGATCATGTTTTTTTGGAGTAGCTGACGATATTGAGTCCTGATCTGATACTTTCTGAAACACATTTAAAAAATAAACTAATTTAATGAACAGATCCCAGTTCTTTCTATTTTTTAAATGAATCTTCTTTTATCATTTAACGCTTAATAAGTCCAATTCTGTGAAGTCGCTTTAACAATCTAGTAAGAATAGTGCAACTATATTACCTACTAAAAATAGTTAACTATTAGCTACTAAAAACTAGTCAAGTAGAGAAAGCTGATGACTGTTAGCATCTTCAGAACTAGTGAACATTTTTCATCAGATGTAAATCATCCCTCTATTTAAAAAATCTTTAATATGAATAATTGAATGAATGATTTTGTTGTTGCAGCATAAATATGATGACAAGTATTCATGAATAGGTTATATCAATAGAACCATTTATTAGTTTGGATTTTTTTAGAGAATATGGAAATCTTTATTTAACCTCCTAAGACCTGTCGTCCGAATGCATGGATATCACATTTTGGGTGTTATTACCAAAGTAGTTAATTCTGCTTATACCATGAATACTCGATTCTGATTGGCTGCTGGGTGTGGAAAAGTGATCATGGACAGTGATAATGTAAACCTAAAAAAGACGTTCTGGTTACATAGCTTAAATATTCTATTTAGATTCTGTTTTACTGTCAAAGTGAAAGCAGTTGCATCTCACTGGGTCTCTTCTGTCAGCAGCACACAGAGAACCAATGTCATTAAAAAGAAACAGAAAAATGATTTTTTTTTTCTGATGAAGTGCCTTTGTATGATGTTTGCGTTAAGACAACCAAATGCAAACACTTGCAGTCAGTTTAAAACGTTTTTTAAAAGTTATTGATCCTGGAAGTCCAAATCTGTGAATATCTCACCAGTTTAGGTTGGTTTTGCTGTGTTTTTGTGCCCCTCCTGCAGAAAATAGCGTCGCAATAAATTATCCTGAAATGCAGACTTCTAGTAGAATATTTGTCTGGAATAATAAGCTTCAAATATAAGGAGCTGATCGTAATAAGAACAAATTAAATATTGGGACATCCTTAGTCTCTAAGGATAGATTTTTTTTGCACAAACTTTCCGTCAAGCATGAATGTTGACATGCTTAAAAACAAGTGCAGCCATAGGAGGGAGGATGTCGAGGTGAATCCTACAGACTGAAAATAGCTACCAAGGTAGGAGATCACGATTTGCAACAAAGAGAGTGGGTGGGAAATCAGCTAAAATATGAGATATGGGGTAAAAAAAAAAAAAAAAGTTTTTTTCAAAAAAAAGGAGGGAGGCTGGGATGGATGAGTCACTGGTAAAGAAACTCACGACAGAAAAAACCTCATAGGAAGGAGAGAGTCAGGGCTGAGTCTCCAGTGAATCCAGCTTAGCTGGAAAGTTAAATCCCCTTGGACTCAAAATTGCAGCCTTTTGTAAAAAATGGTGCAAATCTTGAATTTGACACGTCACACCACATCCTCAGTTGGTGCTTGTGCAAATGCCCACGCAAAACAAACCCAAAACCCGAGCCACCTCCGGGCTTTGATCAAATATTTCTTCAAAGGATGACAACAAACAATCCATCCCTCATGCTAAATTAATATTCACCTCATTAATTGTCACCTCATTGGAGAAAGTTGCAATTTATTTGCCTCTGAAATACAGAAGTGTTAAGCTCCTTTCAATTTTCATGTGAAGCCCTGATTGAAATGTAAGGCAGAAGAAAAAAAAACCTGGAAACAAAAGTACCAAACAACACATTGTCCTCTGAAAACAAAGGAGTGGATAAACAGCCATGAAAAATCCTGTGAGACACACCGTGAGCGGAAGACGAGGAGCCAGAATCATCTCCGCGATGGAAACAGTCATTAGATGAACAAATTAAAAGCCTTCTCGCCGTAATCAGTGTTGAATATGTATGCTAGTTTAACCGGCTGTATGTCCTCATCTGCTTTTGAGAGAAGGTTTAACCCGCTTGTCTTCAGGGACGTACGGACAAATCACAGCCAGCAGTACCGTCTCAGCTTCAGCACCGTCGACAGCTGCTGGGTCAACGCAGAATAACCGAATTCATGGAGGGACGTTTGTGATTACTCCACTTTTCATTCAGCTGCGTCTATCAATGAGGTAAAATCCGCAGCACTGTGCATCGGTGCTGTCATGCTGTCGATGGATGACTCATTGCACATTCTGCCGTGAATGTATAATTGGACATTAGCCGCTCTGAAAGACCTGGTGGGGGCACTGACAAAGTTTGGCCTCATTATTTCCTGGGTGAACTAAAAAAAGATAATGTCCTAGGATAATATACACAGCACATCAAGGTAGTATGCTAATCACAGTGCTATAATTCTAGATGATACTAAAATATTCGGCTGGAGATGAACTCAACCTGTGAAAATGAATGAGTTCTGTCTTGTGCGAACAGAGTTGAATAAAGAGTGACCCCTGCTGGTGAGAACACAGAATAATGTTTGCAACACAGAAACATTTGTTTCCTTTTTTTTGGATAACAAAAAATGCAATATATGCATTTAATCTGATTACATTCATGTTGTTACAGATGGGTGGTACAGTGAGAATAAAAGAAATGAAACAGAATAGGGCTGAGTTATCAGAGGCAATTTTCCAAATCAACGATAGTCACATTGAGAAGCTTCATGATTCAGTTTAAGCTATAATTTGTACCGATTCAATATTGTTCCTTAGTCAAATCTCCATTTGAACACAAATTTTGCTGGTTAGAAAAGTGAGTTTTCAACAATTTTAAACTCAACAAAGTCAAACTTGCATTAATAAAACTGTAAATGCTTATTTGAGAAAGGAAAATAGTATTGCAGAGATTCAGGAAATAGCAATAGAGTGAAATAGATTACAACCATTTTTTTAAATCAATTAATAGTCCAAATTAAAAGAAAAAAACTGCAGAATAAGATCATGAATAATCAGTGTGTCTTGAAATTACATCTCATATCTGGTTCCCTATTAATAATTCAACTAATTAATTAGGTTTATGTATCAAATTTAATTTTATTATTTGTTTATTTACTTTTTATTTCTATACTTTTTAATTTAAAAATGATGGATCCCTGTGGTGATCTTCCTGTGACTGGATCCTGGTATAAAGAGATTCCCTGTGTCCTCCATTATGAGAAAAATACAACAAGAACATGACAAAAAGACCAAAAAACACCACTTCCATTGGAGTGGGTCTTTGAGTTCATATGAACATCAGGACAGGGGTAGATTTGAAAACTAGCCGCCAACTGTGAGAGTTCAGGGACTAAAGGGGGTTTACTGGGAGAAAATAAGAGCCCACACAGAAAAGAAGAAAACAAGACCATAATTCAAAGCAGGTGAGTTTAAACAGTGGTTCAGCAGCACAATCTATCAGTTATTCCCCACATCAGTCATTTAGCCAGTTGTTGCTGCCAGCAGTGTGCAGAGTGATAAACGACTAGAATTATGTCCGAAACCAATGGAAAGCAGAAAACGCTTCAAATCAGTATGTATCAGTGTGACAGTAACAGAGTTAGTCAAGTTCTTCTGCCTCAAGTCTCTTCTGAAGAGCAGAACATGAGGTTGCAGTCGCTACTATAGTGATATTAGTGAATTACTCGGCTACAGGTAGGAGCACAGGGAAGTCCAGTCATTTTCCTGTAAGCGGAGACATCAAGCGGTCGGGTCATAGAGGACAAAGCATCAACAAAAGTATTATCCGCTTCGTTTTGGCTAAACACACAGTAGGGAGGCGCATGTATAGACACAAACAGTTAGCATTGACTGCTTATGACAACTGGACTGAGCAAGTCCAGTTCTTATTTACAGTCAATGCTTATTGTTTGTGTCAGAATAGCCATTCTTGCTTTGCTAACTTTTTTTCTAACATGTTCTTGCTTATCCTGATTTTATTTAATTGACCAATCAGATGCCTCAATGATTGTATGCAGTGCCTACTGGCCCCATGTTGAATCTTTGACAGATTTTATGTTGCCTGCTTTAAAGTGAAAGGTGTGTGGACTTCCAACAAGCTTACTAAAAGTGACTTCATTTTGTAGGATCCATAAGTCATTTTCTACGGTGTCGTCACACGGACTGGCTCCAGTTCTCCAGACTGCGGGTCTGCAACCTTCAACACGTTAAGAATCTTTCAGGTTGATTTCTCACTGCCTACACCTCAACAGGAGCCACAGTGTCTTCCTTCACCCTTTAGAAAAATTAGACCCTGCATTTATGTTCATGTTACTATTATGAGAAAGATTTTTGAAATATTGGAAGTTTTAGCATAAATAAAACATAAACATGGAAAAAAAAAATGAATATAAAATAGTTAATAACTTTTGATAGAGGTTCCCAGGACTTCCTTTCAAAATAAAAGACACCTTCTACCGTATTGGTGTCAGAAATCAGAGCTCTGTCTCCCCTTCTGGTCATCGGCAAGAACCATCTCCAGAGATCTCAACACTACACCTCCCAGCAATCCCAGCGCACAGTTTTTGGATGCCACACACCTGACTTTCATTCGCAAAACACTCACAGTCTACTTAAGCACTGTACTGAGCCTCACTCAGTGCGATGTATTGTTTGTGCCACTCTGCTTTCTTTACCAAGTGTTGTATCCTGGCCTGATATTCTGATTTCCTGACCCTGTTCTGTATTTGACTCTGTTTGTCTGCCCCGAATGTCGCCTGGATCCTGACTACCCCAATCTCTTCTCTGATGCTCGTCATCGACCCCTGCCTGACCCTGATTTAGCTTTGTGGACTTTTAGCATAGATAATAAACCTACTGCATTTGAAACCAGCTGTCTGCCTGTTCTGTGACAATAGGATCATGTCAGTGCAGCAAATGTAGAGGGTACCATATTTATTGGGCCATAAGACACATTTAAAATCCTTAAAATGTTTCTACTATGGGAAATTTGCCTTGTAATCCAGCGCACTTTATGTATAAACTCTGCTTATACTTGCTAATCCCAAATTTATCTTCTGTGGTACATGGCGCTCCAAAATCTGTCAATTTGTTTTTCTATGACTGCAAAGCCACACCTTTAGATGGATTGCTAATGCATTATGGGTACTGTAGTCTGGGTCCTCGTGAAGAAAAAAATATTGAATGCTTCATCTGTTTGTGAATGAGTTGAAGGAAGTTTGAATTATCTACATGTTTTGCTCTGGTTAAAGCGTTTTGTAGTCAAATAATAATGTAACATTTTATTTATATTTAATCAGAGAGCCAAAAGGGAGGTGTAAAAAAAAAAGACCTTTGTTTTTATACAGCCAATGGTTAAGATGCATCCACTCTCACTCTTTTTATGGCATTACTTTATAAAGCTTAATGATAAAAGGACAAACAGAAAAGGAGTGGTACCATCATTTATCTTATTGATTTCAATATTGCAAAAAACAAACATTTCAGGTTCAAAACTGAAGTGTTGTTTAATTTGAGGATATCCGCTTTCACCGTGTCACCTGAAACCAAAGCTAAAGGAACTTGTGCTTCTCTAGAAACTCCCAATTGCTTTCATTCAGACCCACATTTAGGAGCTCAAAAAAGCATATATAAAGGTTTAAAAAAAAGCCAAAAGAGGTTCCTAAAGTGTTTCTCAACAATGTTAACTCTACTAAAAAAGAAATTCCCATCACAATCTAGGGTACAGATGAAAGTAGAACAATAAATCTAAGCAAAGGGAAATGCTAAGACTTTAGAGGGCGAGAAATTACATGTCTTGTTCCATTGCATGGGCTGATTTCACCCAACACTGAGAATAAATTGATCCAGTCACCTTCCAAATTGTCCTCAGACACATTTATAAAAAGGTCAGTGCTAAAAAGCAAAGTGCAGCCACAAGCTGGGAGTGCATTGAAGTGTTAGTGAGTGATTGCATATTATACAGAGACACTGCACTTCTGTTCAGTCAGCTAATTAAACTTGCACAAGCAGATGGTGACAGTGTTTCCTGTGACAATGCATGACTGGCAACTTCTTTTTTTGAAATGGGCCTTAGAAAAATGTTCAGGCAGAATCTTACCACCCAGAATTTGTGGCCGTTTTTGTAATTAACAACTTGTTCTTAATGGCTTACCTGTTTAAATAAAGGTTTAAAAAAATTAAATTTGGAGTCATAACACTAAAAACTAGGAGTAGAAGTACACATCATAAGTAGTCTTTTTTTCTACTTCAAAAAATAAATATTTAAAAATAGTTATTTTTGCTCTATGCATGTAATCCTTACATATTCTAAACCCACTTAATCCCTTTTTTAGGTCAAGGGAATGCTGGAGCCTATCCCAGCCACTGTCCCTTGCAGGGGCATGCAGAGACAAATTAAACACATTCACACATTAAGGTACCAGTTAACCAATGGAAAAATGTTTTTTAATAAAAGTCACAACAGAAATTGTGCAGCATTCATTCATCGGTCCATTATTTTATTTGTATGTATTTCTTCAAAAAAAAATTATATTAACTGAATGAATTAGTTAAATTAAAAACTATTCGTTTTAAAACAATTAGCTTTTTAAATTTAAGAAGAACAATTAACTAACGTAACTAACAACCATTCCAAAAATGCCTTGGTCGAGCAATAGTTAACTAGATTTACTATGTTTAGTTTAAATCACCAATTATGCAGTTTTAATAACAATAAAGAACTTTGAGAACAGAAGTCTGAAAATGTATTTTATGTTATTTTCTCATTAACTTGTTAAACTGTCCGTCTTTCAACAGTGATCCCCTTCCCTTCGACTATCTGCTATAATGAGCTCTCATACAATGTGACGGCCTGAAAATCACATTAGTGTCAGACAACAGTTTCAGCCTCGAACCTTACCTTGCTTGGGATTCTCAAATTCTCAACAGGACTGAGCTCTGCCATGCTCTCTTGAGGACTTTTCAGGCCCTGTCAAAATAAGACCCACGTTAACCAGAAACGTGACGTAAGTTTATCATTTCAGCCCATCATAGCTGCTCTCACGCAGGTTGCTTTTCATCGGAAAAAGCGCAAACAAACATTTAGTGAAAAAAAGGGAACTGGTCAAAAGATGATTTTGTGTCGCGATAATATTGTGCCTTGTTGTCAACAACTAAGTCTGTACTTGTGCATCATGCAAATGTTTTAACCAAAGTGACTCAACACTTGCGCTGTAGTTTTATTATAGACCGTAATATCCGAGTGTGAGTCCACAAAATAGCAGCTAATGTTGTCTGGTTGAAAAAAACCTGTCAAATTAACTAGGCTAGCTAGCTTAGCTATGCAAAGTTAGCTTCTGCAGCTGTAATAATATCTCATAAGGTCCGTCTTTACTCACCTGACGGGCCATAAGTGACTTGATTTTCTGCATGGTTAGTCCAACTTGTTTGAGTAGACAAATCTAATTATTAAAGTATCGAAAGAGCCTCTTTTTTTATCTATTGTACATCATTACGAGAGGGTAGCCATGGTTGACTGTCACGTGACAGGAGTTGTAAAATCCGGAAACATTCTAAAGTATTATGGGAAATGTAGTGTAGGTATTATCTCCTGTATTTTTCCTAATCGAATCAGACAAATACTGTACTTAAGTAAGAGGTATAACTGTATTCTAAGACATACTTAATTCAGCAAACAAAACAAAAGTAAACGTTTAAGTAGTCAGTTTCCCCTTAGCAAAAAAGTAGTAGATGTTAAGTTTATTTAATTAAATGTATGAGTGTCAGAATAGCAAGTACAGTACAGTCCACACGTAGTTAGGAACTATTGTAACTGAAGTCTTCTTCAGACTAAATTAGAATATTTTAGGTTCACAATATATAGATGGTATATAAAAAGTAAATTTCAAGTGTACTGCCTCATTTTCAGTAAAGACTGAATTAAATTGCCTACTTTTTAAAGTTTGAATGAACGCAAATAAATGTGGGAAAAACTTGCTTGCATTCTTTAAAAACATAGTAATCTACATTAAATTATAAAATAACTAATGGAAGAACAATATTCATCCAGCATGAAATTGTAATTAATTCAATATTAAGAAATAATGAGGCTGCATGGAGACAAGGAAGACTACGAAAATGCTGTTTGTTTGTGTCATGTGGTCAAATCAAAATGTAAAATTTTCCCTTATTCATTTATACAATTTAACTTTTTATAGTAATTATATTTTGCTGACAGAAATCTCCTTTACTCAATTAAAAACACCCAAAACACTGTAGTAACAACACTCAAACATGTTTTTCATTTATTTAGTTCTCCGGATTTTTTTTTTATATGTAATTTAACTCAAATCTAGTTGTAAATTTTAGCAATCAAGACCTAGGGCTTTTATTTATCTATTTTGCCATTGTGTTGACCCAACTCAATCTGCCTTTGACTTTACATTGTAAAATTATTCAAAGTAATGACAACTAATTCATCTTGTTCTGTAAATACTCATGCTCTCAAAGAGCAGCACTTGATTGAAAGCAGCAATTTGCTGCAGACTCAGTGAGATCCAGTTCCTGGTTCCTCTAGCTATTTCCCAGTCAAATGAAGGTGAGGCCGCTCTCTTCGGTGGATTTACTCCACTGCTGTTTGTGAAGCCGCCCTCAAAGTATACACTTAGACGGAACAGATGGCGTCTCTACCCGGAGATGCCACAATCGAGACTGAGCTCACTCAGTTTTTTCAGTTTATGAGCTATAATTAGAGCAAGGTCCGATAAGCCAGTTGTGCCAGGAAGAATTATGACATATCACACTTTATTTTCCACTATGTGGACATCATTTGCATCAATACATTTATTTCTTTTAGCTGTTAAAATTGGAATGGAATTATTTTCCTGATATGTTTCCTAAATAAAGAAAGCAATATCATAGAAACCAACCCCTGGAATGGACTACTTTTAGAATAAAGTTATTACATTTTTCAGCCTCGCCTAAATCTATGTTTTTCTTTTTTACATGCATTTTTGTACATAAAACAAAAACAAACCCTAATCCATGCATGTGAACTTGTGACAAGGTGTCAGCAGAAGTGGGTGGTGTGCGCTCTGCCACATGCCAACCGTCCGTCTGTTGCAGCCAATCTGCACCGTGCCGGCCATGCAGCACACAAACATACCAAATGCTCTCAAACACACACCTGCTGACATCTTTGAAGAACAAATACAAGTCATTTATTTATGTAAGATGTGATCACTGGTGATAAACCATCAAAACAACAGTTTGTCATATTTAAAGAATAGCAAATTTTTAAAAAAAATCCTGGAAAAACTTTGACAAACAAAAAACAGCAAGACACACAATATAATAAATAGCTTTGTCTTTAATAAAGTACAAAACAGCATGCAACTGCAAACTGTACAATTTATTCATTTTTTTCAATTACAATTCTTTTTTTAAAGATATTTTCATTTTCAACGTAAGCAGAGCAGAAAAATGTGCTTCATTTGGGTTCAAGTACAGAAAGCCTTTACGAACACAAAATGTAAAGAAAGGTTTGGTGATCTGGAATCTCTCATCTGATTTAAAAATGCTTCTTTTTTTTTGCAATTTCAATGTAAAACAAGAGATTCAAAAGTGTTGAGTCACTGTGTTTGGCTCTAGAATGACACCACAGGTATTCCCGGATCAAGTCCTGTCAGTGACATTTCCCCTGACTCTGGTCAAAACACAGAAAGGTCTTCATCCCCCAACAACAGGAAGAAACCCAGTTTAACAAACTATGGACAGTCAGCATCCAAGTGTCGTCATTGTTGCAGATCGGTGGGCATGCTATCATTTCTGCTGAAGTTCTGATGATGTGGCTGCAGTTCTGTGAAACCTGAGAATCTCAAGAGTGTGATTCTCATTTTTCTTGAAAGTGGACTTTTTAGGTCAGCTAAAAAGTTTGTAACAGAACCCAAAGTTTGAACAGAAAATACTTCTTCAACTGAAAAAGCTGCTTTTCAGCAACCGTTTTTGACGCTGCATAGGCTTTTCATTTTCCCTCTGCTGTTACATTACATACTAAGATCCATACACACATAGAAATGCTCAAAGTCAGCAACCTGACCAGTTTGGCGTCTCTGAAAGAGTGAGGCCATTTGGAAAAAAAAAAACTGCAATGAAGCAGAAAGCAGACTTTTACCAAGAAATAGTCTTTCCCTGATTTAAGAGTGTAAAGTAAGTGTCCAAAGTCTGAAAGACTCCTAATTTTTTTATGTCTTTAGTTATCAGTTACTAGATTTCCACATTTAAACAGCCATGGTGAAAAATCCTCATATATATATATTTTTCTTTGTTTGTTTGTTTGTTTGTTTGTTTGTTTGTTTGTTTGTTTGTTTGTTTGTTTGTTTGTTTAAATCTTTTGATTAGTTTTTTCTTCTTTGAGTTCCCCAGTTAGTTTGAAGTATTTTTCAGGACACAAGTCATTAAAATGAAACATACTGATATCACATCACACATAAAGAATTTGTAGAACAATTCATGTACAGAATTTACAGTTAATTAAAATGTTTTATATACAAGAAACTTCCTTTACTTAACACTTCTCCAGGAGACTATTTCCCTATCTGAGGATTCTGAGATGAGAATTAGAAGATCAAAAATCCCACTTTTGGTTTCAGTAGTTTTCACAGTCTCAGCATTCAGCCGTACGGTGCTTCATGAGATTCAAAATGCTAAAAAAAAAGAACTCAGTCTTGCTTAATTAAGGTCAATTTTCACCTTTGTGTGAAAAATATAAAAATATATTATTCGAATTGTGTATATTATATTAGAATTAAATAATAATCTATTTGCTTAATGCATGAACATTAAGTCATTTATTACCACGTGAAACTCACTAAATCCTAAATCCAAAACAATAACAGTGCATAGTCTGATTTAGTCTCTTTTACATCATTTACAACTGAAATGGCCACATAACCAAAATGTAGGTCTTTTTTAGATAGAAGCTTTTGAAAATAAGGCTACATAGATGTCTATGCCTGGAAGCATTTCATATCCAGCTACTGCTTACATCAACAAACTTTGGCACTGGTTTTCAGGAACATGTCTGATCACGTCGTAGATCGTAGTGTGTGAATCCTGACCGGACTCGAAATGAGAAAGAGATCTACAGGACGCCTGAAAGAAAGGAACAGAAAAAATAGAAAAGTAAGAATTTAAAAATGTTGCTCCCTCTTATTTAAATTCCGATTAGCATGGTTAAAGACCTGTGTAGAGTCCATTTTTCCTGGTAGGGACACAAACTCATAGATGCCAAAGTCTTCTGTTGCGTCTTCATGACCTGTTGATGTAGATTTTAAATGTCAGAGCAACTTTGGGTTTTATTCAGGGAAGTATTATCTCCTCCTAAACTGATTATTAAGAGAGAATTAAAAAGTCTTGAAATGTGAACAATATCAAAGTCTTGTTTCCTTTAATGTCCCTACATTTTTATATCCTAAACTTTTTCTTCCCTCAAGAAAGACTTTTGGTATGTCCGAATTCCCTTCCTACTCACTAACTGCTAAAAAACACTGTATAGTGTGTAACTATCTAACTGGTGCCCTAGACCTTAAAAATAACTCAGACACCATGATAACTGTATTGTTTTCTTTGAACAGTAAACGAACGATGAACGATTTTCAAAAGTAAGAACTTATTAAATATGGAAATTTTGTGAAGACTGCTTATGAATTCACTCTGCTCTGATATTGCTTGGATGGTTTATAAAAAAATAAATAAAGTAAATATATTTATTTCACAGAAATCGTTCAAATGCAATGCTTTTTGGTCTGTATTCGCCAATCTAGTGAGCATATATGCACACTGGTTTTTTGCAGAGATTTCTGGGAAATTTCTGGATTTTGTAATCGTAGATTCAGACGGAAATACGAATATGCAAGTGCACTATATAGTGCACTATGTAGTGAGTCGTGAAGGAATTTGGACACAACCGTTGACTATGACACAAAACATGGACCCAACTGTCCATTACTTTTACATTCTTTAATAAGAAGGCGTATGATAAAAATAAATGTTTAAGTGTAGAAACAAAAGCGAGCTCTGTTACACTGGTGATCTTTCTGTTCAGAAATAGAACAAACAGAAGCTCACCTGAGCGATGAGGTCGATCCTGCTGTGAAAATGGCCTAAAAAAGAGAATCAATCAATCAATCAATCAATGCAAAAAGCATGAAAATGTAAATTGATGGTAGAAAAAAATCATATTTGCCCCTTTCCTGATATAAGATTAATGTGAGTAGTTGTCAAACTTTCTTAAAAGGTTAAATTTTTATACAAAAGTACCTCAAAGACACACAAAATACAGTACATAAACTGTAACTTTAAAAGCAAAGAAAAACAAAGACACCCCTTTAATGTGAATGATATCGTTTGTTTTTAGACAAAAGAAAGACACCGTGGTAAAGTCCATAAGAAGACTTAGAAGTCCATGCATATAAAAAGACCCACAATAAAAAAATAACGTCACCAGAATAAAATCACATTTTGCAAAATAATCTTTAAGAGGGCAAGTGTTTTCTACATTTTGGAAAACTGAAGTAATGATTACAAGAAAGAACAAAAGAAGAAAGATTCTGTGCTGCTACAATGTTTATGCTACGTACCTGTTGTAAATGCTCATAAGCACTGTCAATATTGGAGACACAACGAGAAATTATTATTAACAACCACACAGACGATAAAATTGCCTTCAGTTTTTTTAATCGGTAGCTGGTGGAATTTTGACGTTACAGTACAGTCTGAACTAACATTTAATAAAGATTAGCTTGTTTGCTTTTTAGAAAAGAAAAATGTAGGTCAAAGTGAAAATGAAGATCTTTTTAACCTCTTTTAGGATGGCAGGTTCTTTTGACAAAGAACAGCAACATGCAGGCGATGATAAACAAGCAGCAGACACTGATGGCTGCCAGCGGCAACACAGAGCCAGCCTCCTGGATTTGCTTCCCTCTGTCTGTCAACACAAAAGGAAGTGCAGGGTCTATCGTTTAATCATTAAAAAAAAAGCTTATGAAGTTATACAGTTTGATCAAAACACTGATAATGACTGAAAAGACTGGATTTGCTGAGAGTTTTAGTATTTTTTTCATCCTTGTTTTTTAGAGGCTGAAACATTGATTGTATAAGGGAACTGCACTGAGGGAGTGTGACATCATCCACAGAATTTTTTTTATTTCCGATTCAAACCACACTGGCATTTTTCTGTGATACGAATGCCGCCATGTTGGAGCAAGATGATATCGGTGAACATAATTGGTCCAAATTGGTTTTGTCTCTCGTTTCTGTGGCAACCACCACTCTTACTAATCCGGATTGAGCTTTTTCGAAGTCCACACCCCTGCCACTTGAAAGCAGGCAAAGGAGAATCCTTAAAACATTTCAAACGCTCAAAAAGTGAGACTATTTTATTGAGGCATCTGATTGGCCAATTTATAACTTAAATAACTTGTCTAGAGAAGAAATACAATAAGGGTGAGGTAGAACACGTTAGAGACCGACTCTGATGAAGCTCGAGTTGGTGTTTTGAACACATACTATTTTTCTGATGATGGAGAACATATTTAGAAAAATTTAAGCTTAAATTTGTTTTTCAGGGTATTTCTTTATCCAAATCGTTGTGAATCAGGATACAACGGAAAAAATGCAGTTTGAAAATGAGTATATTTGTGACATAAAATGCAATGGCAAGACACAAGCTCCCTGCTCCGCTCCATTCTGATGCATCCTCTTGTAGAGAAATAGATCCATGGATGTCTTTGTTTTTCCTGTCCAAGCTGGAATCTGGCTCTAAATTGTACAGCTGGATAGCTCTGATTCTGCTCACCCTTTTTGATGCACTCGTAATGTTAGGTTGAGGGGTGTCAAGGGGCTGAAAGTTTGCAGAAGAGTGTGTAAACAGACGGATGATGGGAAGTAGAGGTGGGCTTACTCTGCACCATAACTCAATGAAATCTCCAATAAACTCTTGCCACCCCTGCAGAAACTTTATCTGAGAAAATGACAGTTTCTTTTTATTTTAGCTAAAAATGGCATAATTGTTATTAAAAGACCACTGGGAACACTTTTAAAACAGATCAAAAGATCACCTGAGAGGGACTTTAAGCATGACTTAAAAATATCACTTACTCAATATGTACAGTACGAAATACTTTTAGTTTCCTGGTATCAGTGTGCACGTTGTTATTTGTAAACATTTCCATGTCGGATCCAAAAAAAGGGAAAGGCAAATGTTGTTGACACATTTTTCCCAGGATTTTAAATCATGGCCGGTATCAGCAAAAGTCATCAGTCAGCCTCGCTCAGTATCACCAAGACAACATATCAATGTCAGTACACAGAAACTCTACATGCTATAAACTCAGTCAACAAACACAACAGCTGTCATCCGCCGCTTCTTTCCCAGTCACTGAACTCGAACATAGATGTGAGCTAGAATAAATCAACCCAGATAAAGCCTCAGTTATAATGGCCATCTATGCTTTATTGTATTTTCATGAACTGTTCTCAGTATGTAGCTGCAATGGAAGATCTTTTTTATTGTTCTATTTCTTTCCGAAGTGAGTGTAGTTTTCCTCAAAACTCAAAACTGTTTTGCCAGAACAAACTGTTGACAAAGGATTCCCAAAACCCACCCACACTCTTTTCCCTCTTGCCATGTTTTACCCACCTGTTCCGAACCTGGCCACCACCAGAGTGAACTGGGCCTCGTCTTGTTTCTTTGTCACATTATTAAAGGCGCGGCACAGGTAGTCTTCAGCTTGGGCCAACCGGTAGGATAGAACTTCCAGACGCGGGCCCTCCGTAATGATCTGAGTCTCGTTGTGTCTCTTGGAAATCCAAACATAACTGTTTGGTGGGTTTGAGTCGGCCTGGCATTCAAAGAAGACCAGCTCTCCGGGGTTGATGGTGAAAACCCCCCCTGTCCGGAGGCCCTGGTCAGTGTTCACCTCCAAATTGTAAGGACCATCTGCATGACAACATAACATTTCATTTTAATTAAAGAGGGTTTATTTTAAGAAACCTTAATCAAACCTATTGAAGGACAACATTTATTGTAGAGTAGCATTTAGAAGAATTCAAATTGGCACCAAATGACAAATTAAGAAAGTAATTTTCAAGAGAACAGCTGGCTCACAAAAATGAGTGAGAGATGCTTATTTTTAACTGACAAAAAAAGGGTCAAACTGAAACTTAATGCAAATACAACTGGGACAACGAGCTCTCAAGAGAAATTTAAGAACAGAACTTTTTTATTTCTTTTCATCATTTTTATCATATATCATTATATCATTTTATCATTAACAGAATTCTTGCGGAGAAGGAGGGTCTAAGGGCAGGGATGCCCAGTTTAGCTTAGTCTGTTTAGTTTAGTTTAGTTTAGCCATTCCCTATTGAATTTTATCATTTATGTTATGTTCTTCTAAAATTATCGCTATAAAACCCATTGAGACAGCTATGTTATGATATTGGGCTATATAAATAAATTTGGACACTTTGGACAAGAAAATCCTTGAAAAATAACAAAAATGTAAAGAGGGCAGGGGCAGAGCCACGAGGGGCTTGGAGGACTGCCCTCCCCAAAAAGCATTGCCCCCCAATTTTTGAGTAACTAGTAGTATCATTATTTTTTTAAGCATTGCAAACTTAAAAAAAGAAATTTGTCTAAAGGAAATCTTGAGTCCCTTCATTTATTTGCTACGCCCCGGTATTGTGTATGCCGGCCTTTCTGGGCCATCAGCACCCTGAACTTAGCCAAAATCTGCCCTGTTTCCATGCTATGAAAAGGAAAATCTTATTTTTGTAAGACTCATGTTTAAAGAAAATAGTCTTGAAAGATGTGGCTAAATGCCGCAGATCATAAGTATTGACAATGAAATTCATTTGTTAGATCTGTAGAATTTCAAGTTTTGCCCAGTCAGTTTAGTTGCACTGTTTACTACACAACACTTTGAGTTCAGCGAAACAACGATTTTCATTTGCCATCTTTTTTTAAATGTTGTAGCTCCGCCACTGAAAGAAGATAAATGACATGTTTGCTTTTACTTAAAACTCATCAATTTTCACAATTCACTGAAGAGGTGGTAAGCACCAAACACAACGGAAATACGTATCTACTGAAGTGTTTAAACCCCTTTTTTTTCAGTTGAAACATGTATGTTCTAGTTAAACAAAAACCCATTCAAACTTACACAAAAATTTGGATTTGAATTTAATCTGGATTGGAATAGCCAGGAAGGCTTTGGCATCCAGAGTCCCATGCAAATTCTTCTGCATAAAAGCCTTGTGTTTTCTGCTGTCAGCAAACAGAAGGACCTCACAGGAATTTACATATGACCTAATCGTTCAACAGCAATGTGCAAAAGGAAGAAGTCAAAATGTAAAAGGGCACAGCGGTATGTGGTTCAGAAGTAAATTCTTACTTGGAAGGATACTTTTTCCTTTTTTATTTTTCTAAAATAAAATGTATCCTATGTAATTATTTAAGTACTACAGCAACAGTACAGAGAAGGTTGGCATTTTTATGAAATCTTTGTGGAGACCCTGTAGAACAAATAAAACTAAACAATAAAATATTTTGTCAAGCTAAAACTTGTGTGCAAGCAGAAGCTCTAACAGGTCACAACTGAAATCTTGATTTTATTCCAAATCTTAGCTAAACGTCTACCTCATGCAAACAAGCAGACTGGCGTTTTAACGTTGATCGTCTTAGCATTCAGAAACACAAGTTGTGATCCATCGTACATTTGACACCATCTAGAGAATTGTGAACGTTCTGTTGGTATCTAAAACAAGCCAGCAAAGCCTAAAATATATCAGATTTCTTGAAAATATTTTAAAAAACGCAAGGGCTGATGTATTGGGTGGGGGAGGGCAGCAAAAAGCTATGACTGCCCCCTATTTTTGAGTGAGTTTTAATATCAGTATTGACTTAAACAAGCTTATTTAAGCTGTTTAGAGAACTGCTTTTTTAATATTTTTAAAATATTTTTCCATTCTGCTGTTCTTATTTTCCACCCTTCCAAAGTCTTTTCTGTCCCCTTCCTGCCCCCTCACATAAAATGTTCTAGCTCCGCCACTGTCCAAAGTGTCCAAAAGAACTTCCATTTTATCGGGTCAGAATTGATAAGAGATGCTTGTGAAGCTACTCACAGTACACGTTGAGTTCCACAGCCTTGCTCTCCAGAGGTTTGCTCACTGGGTTTTTGACCTCGCATCTGTAAGTTCCTTTGTCCTCCTTTTTCACAGGGCTGATCAGCAGTGCAGATCTGTCCTGAGTGAAGTGATATCTCTCACTGGAAACCAGTTCTGCATTGTCCCTGAACCACTTAAACTCAACTCTGGTTCCAGTATTGACAGAACAAGTCCAAGTTACGTTGGCTTTGTCCTCTATAACTGAGTGAGATGGGCTCTTCTGGATCTCAGGAACGGAGACGGGAACTGTTGGGAGGAAAAAAATGTTGAAGGTGTTTTCAAACAATCCTCATCAGGTTTGCAATGCTGTGATAATCACGACTCTCACCATCCACCGTTACAACAACCGTTTTCTCCTCCTTTATGACCTGTCCTTTTTGGTTATGAAACTCGATGTTCAGGCTCAGGTGATAATCCCCTTCACTGTCTTTGCTCAAATTCTTGATCCCCAGGGAAATGTTGGGTTCCTTGAAGTTGAGCCAGTTACGGTACCCCATGTTGATGATTGCAGTTTCTTTGGTGAAGGTGACCAAGGTGATCCTGGTGCCACTCGGCTTGGTGTATGACCAGGTTCCCTGGATCTCAGCTTTATCAAGTGGGAAGCGGGTTTCTACTGGTAAAAGCAGGGACTCTCCTCGAATGACATGATGAACAAGCGAGGGGATGTGGATGAGCTCACAGCTGACCCCTGAGTTAGGAGAAACAAGAAACGGGAGATCAGTATTAGATGTCCAACAAACTACCCCTTAACTACTGGAGAAAGTTCCTCTTTTGTATCAGCTACAGTTGATTTCAGTTCCCTTATCAGTTTTCAAAGGCTGCTGTTTCAGTTCCTACTCGTAAAAAGCATGAAAACATCAGTTCTCAATTCAGGGCTACAGCCTTTAGTCAAGATAAAACAAGGTACACTTATATAGTGTTTTACTACCTTCTTAGAAGGCCCAAAGGATTTTCCAGTAACCGTCCTATTCAACCATTCACACACTGATGGGTGATCTGCTACTTGCTCCAAACTATAACCACCAGGAGCATCGTGGGGTTCAGTGTCTTGTTCAAGAAAACTTTGACATAAGGGCGGGCATGTCTGGTTCAGATTCAGCCAGGAACCGAACCTGTGACATTCTGATCAGAGGTCAATAAAACAAATGCACACTTTTAATGAGATGTGTGCCTTTTATGACTTATTTTCCAATAAAAACACAAAGATTCTGAGCTGATAAGATCTGATATGGGCTCAAAGTACTCATCAACCACTTTAATCATTTTTCATAGGTCTGTGGCAGATTTAAGCTTTATTTTGTGAAATTAGTAAAAAGAAGTTTAGTATTAGCGTTGTAAAATCTCTCATCAAATTTGTATTCAAGGCAACTAATGACCTTCTTTTAAAAATCAAATCAATTCATAAAATGCAGTTCTCTTGGCTTTTCCTTATTATTTGGAGTTACCTTTTTCTAAATGTTGAACTTTTGTAGTTTTTTCATTATTATTTATTGTTATTGAGAACAACGCAACTCAACTGTCTCATAAATATGGAGTTTTCTGGCCTACAAAGTTGATTTTTACTGTATTTGTTAGGTCTACCAAACTGCTTGGTATGTTTCTCACATTAAAAATTTGAAAAAAATAATTTAATGTAGGGAAAACACAACAAAAATATGGTTGAATTTGAGGTTTGATCCTTGAATGTATATGAGAACTGGACTGAGCAAGTGTGAGATCACCCATAGAAAATAGTTTACTTCTGGCTCCAACCAGATATGAACAATTTAGTTGCCTTTTTAAGTAGGCCTAGTGATTGGATCGAGTCTGTCTGAATCCATTTTTTAATGGCAATTACTCTTGCTATTTAGGAGTGAGCTTGTTGGGAGTCCACACCCCTACCACTTGAAAGTGGGCTCATTAGAATCTGTCAGTCAAATGTTTTGTTCCACATAAGACCACATACTTTTAATGAGGAACCTGATAACTTGAATAATTTTCACTACAGAAACAAAGTATAACAAAAATTAAGATTAGCAAGAACATGTTCAAAAGGTACTAGGACAAGAACTGTTATTCTGACAAAAAGAATGACTGATTAATAGCCGTTTATTTCTCTGTTGAAATCTATGGGATTTTGATCTTTTTTGAGCCAGCGGGTACTTCCTGTTTGGGACACGAAGTGGGAAGGGCCTCTCACTTCTCCTATATTGTCTATGGTCTTACCATAGTCTTGGCAATTTGAGTTGAGTTGAAAAATAATTGATATTTTCTTCCTCTTGACGCATATATTTGGAGTCTATTTTGCTACTATGATCATTCACGTATAACAGCCTCTAATGACTTTGCCAAGTCTATCATACTTTGATGCCTCTAAACTTTTTACATCAATCCTGCACTAAAGATGCTACTGCCACACACTACTGAAATGTCAAAATCTTTAAGGACCTTCTTATTATCAAATCATGGTGCCTTCCCTGCCTGTTACTTCTTTTTGTCTTTTTAGCTTGGCTTTTTTTTTTTCATTTTGTGTGTTTGGTGTCTGATACAACAAACTCATCATTGAAATGATGAAAGGCAGGGTCCTAACTGTTTGACGTCTGTCAATCACTGGACTATTTACAGTGGGGCAAAGATGTTTTTTGTCAGCCACCAATTGTGCAAGTTCTCCTACTTAAAAAGAAGACAGAGGCTTGTAATTTCCATCATAGGTTTACCTCAACTATGAGACACAAATCAGAAAAAAGAAATCCAGAAAATCACATTGTCTGATCTATAAGAATTAATTTGCAAATTATGGTGGAAAATAAGTATTTGGCCACCAACAAACAAGCAATATTTCTGGCTCTCACAGACCTGTAACTTCTTCTGTAAGAGGATCATCTGTCCTCCTCTTGTTACCTGTATTAATGACATCTGTTTGAACTGGTTATCTATATAAAAGACACCTGTCCACAACCTCAAACAGTCACACTCCACTCTCCACTACGGTCAAGACCAAAGAGCTGTCTAAGGACACCAGAAACCAAATTGTTGACGTGCATCAGGCTGGGAAGACTAAATTGATCTTTGATTGACCCTGTGGGGTCAAAGTGATCACTAGAACAGTGTGAAAAAATCCCAGAACAACACGGGGTACCCTAAAGAATGACCTGCAGAGTTCTGGGACCAAAGTAACAAAGGCTACCATCAATAACACACTACAACAACAGGGACTCAAACCCTGCAGTGCCACATGTGTCTACCTGCTAAAGCCAGTACATGTGCAGGCCCATCTAAAGTTTATTGAAATGCATTTAGATGATCCAGAAGAGGATTGGGAGAATGTCCTAAGGTCAGACAATGTGTTTTTCTGGATGTTTTTTCTCATTTTGTCTCTCATAGTTGAGGTATACCTATGATGGAAATGACTGGCCTCTCTCATCTTTTCAGCGGTTCAACTTGCACAATTGGTGACTGACTAAATACTATTTTGTCCCACTATAGACACAAATGACCAATTTCCAGTATTTAGCAATAACAAAAAATGTTTGTCTTTTTCTGCTCTGTCATTACATCATTGACTTCCCAAACGGGAAGATGGTAGCATCAAAGAAAAACAAAAGATTTCATTTGTATCCTGCTGCTCAATCTGTCCAAGTCCTGAAACTGCTGTGAGTTAATATTGACTAAACTTAGATGAAGTCATTGTTGTCACAAGTCAGGGGCCTCCCAGATCCCAATTATTTGCAATCCAAACAAATATCTTTAAATACAGCGATGAGAAAAACATCTTTGACTGTGAAGTCAGTTTGTCCATTGATTGGCAGATCAAAACTGTCAACCTCTGGTGTAAAAACTTTTGCTCTTAGCTTTTTTTCTGGTGAGTCACACTTCTGTTTGTGTATTCTTTTTCTGATTCAGCACCAGAGAACTGAAAGTAACTCAGACTTTACTGTAGACGTTTAATTAATTAAACTTTACTATAAAAAGGCTACATGTCTGAACTTAAATAACCTTTTTTTTTTTAAATGAGTAATAGTTTTTCAAAGTCACTTCCTGTTTCCTTGCTGTTCTCATCATTCACATCCCCATCTCTGCTTGCTGTATTTCCTGCTCGTGACCTCCCGCTAGAGTCAGACAGGTTTCTGGTGACTGATGCCCATAAAGCTCATCACAATAGATCCACTGTGCGTTTGGCGTTGTGTTCTAAATGATACATGCTATGCAAACGCCATTCTGCTTTCAGGCCTGCAGGCCAGTTTCTGAGTGTCTGTGGGAGTGTGTCAGTGTTTACGGCAGCGGAGTGAAGTGTGCTCGGCCCGCTCCTTCACTGTTGTCTCCAAACAGCTTGGGCATTGTTGTAGTGATAGAGAGGAGATTATCATCAACAATGGGCTTTTAGGTGAGAGGATATCTTTGTTTAGCAGGCCTTCCTGCACACACACAGACACTTGGAGGCGGCTACATTCACAGAACCACTAACACCTGCTCCTTATCACCCACACACACATCCAAGTTGTTTGGACACTAAATAAAGTCGCCCTCCATCCTCTTGAGCCTCTTTCAGGTAAGACAAGTTGAGCTTTTCAAGGGGGCTTTATGATGCACACATCAAAAGTGGAAACTATTTTGTGCCGTTTTTGAGTCTCTAGTTGTTGTGTTTTCTGTTTGAGTCAGACATGTAGCCACAGTGGCTTCTTCTTTCCACTGACCTCGTGTTTTTTCCTTCCCTAACACTAACATCAACAGAAAAAGCTAATTCTGTCAAGTCACATTGCAACTGCTATGTAAAGGGCATGCAAAAATATTCACTTCAGAAGAAACAAGGAATCAACTTTGACCACTTCAACTTGACAAAAGAGGATTTTCTTTAAAACAAATTGACAAAGCTGCTAAGATTAACTACTTTTAAAATAATATAAACACATAGTCCTCCTTAAATGACTAGTTCAGAAGAAAAAGATACACTTTTGGGGTATTTGAAATGAAATACTGCAACAAAAATCGATTTTGATCTTTTAATTTGTTAAATATCAGCAATTTCACTGGGTTTAAATACACATTTTCCAAATCTTTTACGCTCGACTTATTTGACACCAGCAAACCCAGAAACTTCCCACCTCCAGCAGTGACCCACAACATCACTTTGAGACCCAGCGCTCACCTGTGACGACAAACAGAACAGAGCAGACGCACAGGGCTGTTCTTCCAGCTGCCTCCATGGCATCTTATCCTTTGGAGATTTGTGAGACTTCTGACAGACAGACAGGGAGGGAAGGTTGTGAGGAAGAGGTGGTGGAGGAGGAGGAGAAAAATGTGACTGGCTGTGGTGACATTATTTGCCAGGGAAATAAGAGGAGCTACAGAAGCCTTCCTGCATGCAGCTTTTGGCCCCGCCCACATGTTTCTGAGAACAAGAAGAGGTCCACCTGGCAGAGGGAGAGCACAGAGCTGACCTCAGGACAAGGGTCTAAATCAGACTGCGAAACAAAGGGTTTCCATGGCAAAGGATTTTGTAATCTGAGAACTATGGCATATAAGATAAAGGAGGGGAAAAAAACTATAAACATGTGAACTATACATATACTTAAAGTTTTCTTTTGTTTTTTTCATCTTCTTCCGTTTATTCCCTTTCGGGGTCACGGGGCTACCGGAGCCTATCCCAGCCACTTGTGGACCTAGGCAGTGGATACCCTGGACAGGTCACCAGTCTGTCGCAGGGTATATTCACTTACGTATATACTTAATGACTTTAGGGATTTTTCTTCTCATATATTCAACGACAAATTGACACAAATGTTTGGAAAAGTTGAAAATTGTGGCTAATTCTTACTTTATGACTTAATTTGAGGGTTAAACCTAAGAAAAATGAGATGATTGACATTGTATTTAGTGAAATAGCTTCCTTAATAAATGACATATTGGCTGCTATTTATAAAAACTCAAGGTAACCGTAAAAAAATAATCAAACGTATCCCACAGTGACATATCAAAAACGTTTTTTTTGCACTTGCCATCTGAGTGTAGTTAGTTTGGGACAGAACTGTGCAGAAAAAGAATAACTCCATTGTAGCTCCATTAATAGGTGCCTAAACTCGTGATAGCACCATTGCAAGTCCTTTTTTTCTGCAAACATGTTATCATTGGTGCTTCTGCAGGACCATGAGGACAGTAATAGGATTTAAAATCCTTCCCTTTCAAACAGATTACTAATATATTTCTTGTTCAGATTGCAACCATTTTAATTGAAATGTAATGTAATAAAAATGAAATGATGAAATGTAAAGGAACAAAAGAAAGAGCACTGAAAAGCACAGAAGTACAGAAACAATATGAACTTAGTTGCTTTACTGAGCCAAAAAGAAGTAAAGTAGAGCTGTAAGGGCGTTGTCTTCAAAAAGCCTTAAAAACAAATAAGTTCTGTTTTAATGGAATGTTTTTAGGACAAGATTACTCAAATGAGTTGAGATCAACCAAAGGAAGCTACTTTTGCTTTAAAGAAATAATAAATATAAAAATTCTATTTCCTGTTTTGTAAAATAATTTTCCTTGCAAATGTTTTCTAAGCCTGTAGGTGGGGTCAGCGCCTAAGTTTTTAACAGAGGAGACCAGTCCAGGGGTCTCCAACCAGACTCTTTTACCCCCATAGTGGCTTTCTGGCTGAAGAAAAATAAAATAATAGTAGCCCTAACTTTTTTAAAGACTTAGTTAGCATTGGTTTAATTTAGATTAGTTAGGTTTATGCATCTATGGCTCAGGTGCTCCAAGAACATTGTAAAGCAGTTTTACACCCCAGCTGACATTACCCTAAATCTATGATATGCTATACCATTCATCCAAAATGCACACATTTCAATTACTATCAAAATTTTAATTAACATTTTTATCTTTGATTGCTGTATTTATGTTATGATGTCAGAAAGTGGTGCACGGCTCAAAATGCAGGAAACTGGACTTGGTGGCAGAAAGTAAAGCATCTAATAGTTACATCAGGACATGAGAAAAAACCATCGGAGAAACAAAAGAGAGTGACAAACCAGAGCAGATGACCTGACGATGACAAACTGAAAACCAGACTCTTAATACACTGAGGGTAATTGACTGAAATGAGGACAACTGTGATTCATGACAAACCTGAAACTGGTGTGACTGACAGAGGGACCATTCAAAACAGAACACGACCAAAAACCATAAAAGAACTGATGAAAACCAAACCCAAGTTCACAATCCTCCCTAACGCACACACTGCTTTATGAAACACAACTTTGTTTTTTAGCTGAAGAGAAGGACGTTGCTAAGAAATCCATTGGTATATTTTCTATATACTTCTTCAATTGAATCATAAACCAGTGAAGTCACGTTCAGGTTAACAGCAGAAGTAATTGGGAAAAGGATGACAGCCCACCAAAGTAGATCAAAGAAATAAGACCCCGGACCTGAAAAACAAATCAGTGAGGTGGAGTTAATATTTGTGCTCCGTTACTGGTTACTGGCTTTTGAAACTTCAAATGAATGAATGAATAAAACTTTATGTATATAGAATACATTTATAGCACTTTGCAATGCCATCATGGTACCAAAGTGCTTTACAATATAAATATAGATAAAAAGAAAATTTTAAATTGAAAAGATTAAGAAATAAAATTTAGAAAACAACAGCATAAACTTACAAAAACAATAAAATACATAACAGACATATTGGGATACAATAAAATGAGTAATAAAAAAAAAGATATGTTTTTAGTTGATGTTAAAAACGGTGAAGGTCTGACATCACGTGCAGTTCTGCAGTGTTTCCACACATTGGAGTGTAATAATGCACTGATCAGTGTGTGCTGCATCACATGTGTGTTGTTTGCTGTGATGCATTTGGTCTTTTTATGTTATAGTAAAATAAACCAACCATGTCTCAATCCAAACGACATTTTCCCATATCAATATAATTGAATTGTTTCATTTTGAATTTTTGAATTATTTTATTTTAACTACCAGATTGATCAGGTTGGATTGTTGAAAAACACAGTAAATTGATTCATCAATTAAATTGATTAATTGCTACACTCCGGTTACAAAGGTAAAGTTGCATTAATAGCTTTAATTAGCTTTCCTGATTTGATCCAACAGAGCCTAAAACAGCAAAAAGCCGACAAACCCAGCTGAGTGGCAAATGTCATGTCCCATTTTCACTCCCTTTGCTTGCTCGTGTAACACATCTGACATCCTGGCCTCATGGGGGAGCTGTTCCTTGAGTTTTGGAGTAAAAATCCTACGGTTGAACTTCATCCCTCCTGTTCAGCATGCGTCCCCTTGATTTTTTTCCTGCGTTTTCTTCCGACATTCCTCCTCTTTTCCATCAGCCTTGGGCTCCAGCTGTGGACAACCGAAACAGACACAGCACCACATCAAGGCCAAACTACTGGCACGTGTTTGTGTGCATGTGTTGGCATGTTTTTTTGACTGGAGTAGGCACTACAGCTACAGATACACTGCCCATTCCAAAGGGTGTTATTTTTGCCCCTTTGCAGGAGTAGAAAAAGGTAAATATACTGTAGCTAATGTGAAATGCTTTAATATTGATGACAGGAGAATGTCAAAAAAAAGCTGAGGAAGTGCATCACACAAGTCAGTTAAAGGTTTGAGGGGGGAAAATGGAATATTTGGCATGCACATTGTGTGTGTGGGTGTGGAAGCATGCGTGTGCATGTGTTTAACAGTATGTTTCCCTCTGGGTGAGAACACCTTTTTGGTTTTTACTGCTGTGCTATTCAGCCCTGTTATCGTTGGGGATCAGACTTTTTTTGTCTGTGTGGCACTTTTTGTCTTCACAAAGCGACTACTCCAGAGGTGTGGACCGAGACCGCATGAATCTTGAAGAATGCTTCACCTGCACTCAGTCAGTCAAAATGGTGTTCGCCGTTCGCACAAACATCTCCTGCTGGGACTGAAGGAAATCCTGAAAGTGAGCGTTCATTTGTGTCTGTCACCATCTGGTGACAAGAGCCTCACCCCTTTAACGCATTACACTATCTTAACGCCCACACGCTCACCATGTGACCTCCAGTCAATGACAGGAAACAAGCTAATGTCAAATCCTGCTTCTTGCAACCCAGATCCTCTTCTGCTTCCAAAGACTCTCTGCTCTGTGTGCTCACAAGACAAAACCGATTTCAGGGGAAAGCAGCTGCAACACACTAGAGCTCCGTTCAGTTTGGGTTCATTTCACTCTGAATTTCTACATTAAGGACTTAAAATTTGTCTCAAAGTGCAGCATACTCCTTCACCGTGATATCTGTCAATGGCAGTGCAGTACAGATAAGATCCTGATGACAGTTATGATTACATAATTGTCAATCATTTAAAGCCATGAGAAAAAAAGAGAAGCACACCCTTTTCAGTTCTAAGTTTTACTTCCAGAATCAAGATAATCAAAATTGGCACCTATTGCTGGAATAAATTAAAGGTGAATATTTCCAAATGACAGTATCAGTCACAGTTTTGGTCTTTTTTTGTGCAATGTTTGCAGACATTCAGATTTCACAAGATCCTAAGACCTTGAATTGCAACACATTTTTGTTTTTTTTAAATCCTTTTTCTGAAAATTTGATAGTTTTGTTTGTCAACAGACTACAAAAACAGGCCATTAAGAAATAAGTACAAAATTCTTACCCCATATTTTATTTAAATAACCAAAGAAATCTGCCAGTTGGGAAAAAAAAGGTCTTACCTCAAATTCTTATTTTTAGAAAAATGCATGTTTCCTCTATCTAAGATTATTTTGCTGTTGAAAAACTTTCTTGATATGATTATTTTTCTTGCAAGACAGAAAATAAGGCCTTTTTTTCATGAAACAAGGATCTTTTTACTTTCTTAATGTTTAGTTTTTTCAGTGAAAGTATAAATTCCAGTGGGATTTCACCAAGATTTTTCTTAAACCTTTATAATGAATAATTGGAATGATAAGTTTGCACTAAAAGTCATTGATTTTTGGGGTCTTATTTCTTAGACGTTTTAATCAGAAATCAAACTTTCTTTATAAGGCACTTCACACCCGAGCAACACAAAGTGAATAAACAACAAAAGTATCTTTAAACTTGAAAACCAAAACTATTGCATTAAAAAAGGAAAAAAAAACTCAGAAAACATGCACAGTCCCCTTAATCTCCGGAGCCCATGTCCTGACATAGAAAAAATAAAATATATCTAGTTCCCACAAAATAATATCTTGTTCCCACGAGTTAATATTCCGTTCCCACAAAATTTTATTTCGATCCCTCAACTTGTGTCTCTGGCCCACATTCATTCAAGAAAGGAAAGAGAAGAACAAGAATGATCAATACTGTCCAACAGCTGAGCAATCAGATCAGAGCGGAAGACCTCTTGTGTTGGACAGATTTTACTTTTACAATAGGGGTTTATGGATCTTTACAACCAAAGTGTATATTTATATAAACCCCTTTTGTATTTCAGGCCAAGCTTTATTTATAATAATTATATTTATATGCATTTTTTGTTGGACCGGATGGAAAAGGAAAGGAGAGGGAGATAGTGGGATGTTAAAGATGGGGGTAAGGGGTTAATAAGGAGAAAAATTTAGGTTGGGGAGGGGGGGGGGTTGTCAATAATACAGTGTCATAACCTAAGATTGTCTTAAGTAAATTGCATGAATTACTTCACACATATACACACGCCAACACACCAACAAATAGTCTGCACACAACTATTTACAGGTTGGAAGTATAGTCATACATTCATGAAGGCAGATTTTTCTCACAAGATTTACACAGTGCGCACAGACTGAAATTAATTTATACACACAAAAAGGTACAAATGAGATTTCAAAAACCAATATTCTTGAAGAGGGGTGTAAAATCATTACCCATAACCATATTTGAGCAAAGGTAAATAAGCAGGTGGGTTGAACAAATGTGTGCTTCTTAGAGTGTACCTTGATCACATTGAATGCTCCAGTAAAGGCAGGAGGCCCAGCACCCTACTCCCCAGAGCCAGGGGAAGACAGCACAGCAGCCCGGCCAATCCAGGGACCCAAGAGCCCCACCGTCAGACACAGACCCGGAAACAACCACCCTCACACTCACTGGACCCCCACCACGGAGGCAGAGCCGAAGGCCAAGACCCGGCAACCCCTCGCCCGAGAAGTAGGAGTTTGCAGAGCAGAAGCTCTACCACCCAAAGGTGCTCCTTGCCGAGGACGAACCAGCAGAAGCGGCAAAACCGACCACCCGACTGAGGCGACAAGCAGAGGCCCCAGACAGGGCCAGGGGACGGTGAGCCTGAAGACCAGGCTCTAGTTGTTGTGATTTTGTGGAACCAACATCGCCCCTGGCCTTGTGGAGCTGCAAGGTCAGGGGCACAGGAACCCCCAGAACACCACCCATGCCCTGGCAGCCACCGGCCCGCCCCACCCAGTCTGGGGGGTGGGACACATGGAACAATGTAACTGTCTCTCTCTCACAGTGTGTTTATGTTTGTGTGTATACAATTTGTCATTTAAAAATCTCAGAAACAAGTCTGGCAAGGCATTTGAAAAATCAAATGTAAGCATATCTCCAGGTTGCACTAAAGACCCACTGTGATGGAAATTGTTTTCTTAATTTTCGTCAATCGTTCTTGTGGCACTTCAAAATTGCATTTCTGAGTATTTCTTTATTCAAATTGTTGTGTCAGGAGCAGACGACAAAATGCCATTGGAAAAAGAGTCTTTTGGTGTGACATAAAGGCTACAATGGGAAGGGGGCAAGCCTACTCCAACAGTTCCTAATGAACTCCTGCCGCTCTGCGAAAACTGTCTAAAAAACAATAGTTTTTTTGTTTTGTTTTTAGTTTTGCTACAATGGCATACAATTATAAAATACCACTGGGAATGCTTTTACCAGTTCAAAAACTGATCAGACTGGGACTTTAAAATCCAGTGCACTAGATAGTCCTGCAGTATAAAGTCTGTGGCGAATAGCAAGTGTTTGAATAGTTAAAACATGGATATTGTTTGAATTTACAACTGTTACAGTCTTCATAGTGGAATATAGTTATAGATTTAAATCAAAATCACACCAATTTGGTTTTCCTTGATCCATTAAAAAAATTGCTTACTTTTTGTTAATATGACCACATTTCTGCAATTTACTGGTGAAATTGATTATTTCTCATATTTTATTCTCTTCAACTTTAACTCATTTTTATGTGAAATTTGGTTTCCAATTTAGATGATTTACAACATTATATCAGAAAAAATATATATAAATCTTTTTATGTTAATAAAAACATAAAAATAGCTAAATAATAGCATTTAACATAAAACTTGCTTTTATGTTTCGTGTAGGAAAAAACTAGAAACTTTGACAATATGAAGGCAATAAGCAAGAAAGAAATGGTTTAACCTGCTCTCTAATTGTTAGATAATTGTTACAATCCAAAATTTCCTTATGCATAAACTTAGTTCTTTAGGAGACCTCAGGTTGTTTGTTATCCGGGACAATTAGAATGCACATGTCTCAGCGAAATGTCTTTTAGGTCTTAACTGAATATACAAGCATATGGTTTAAAAAAACTTCCAACAGGGGTGGAGCGGGTTGAATGCACGGTTGAATGGGGGGGAGGGAGTGCTCACACTGAAGTAAAAAGAAGCTCAAAGTTTACAAAAGCAGAGCAGAGACAGCAGACAAATATTCCACTGCAGCCACAACTCTTTGATTAATACTTCAGTGTTTAGTTTCACCCACACGTCTTTTCAAAATAGGGGTTTATGCTGCACATGAAGCAAGCCAGATGAGTGTGCGTTCATGTGCGAGGGTCGCTACATGTGCATGCATACAGAGGAAAACAGACACAAGCGCTTCTATGTTCTCCAGAGTCGTAAACTGCTGGCTGTCAAGACAGACTGAGGTTCCAGGCTGAAATGTTGCGTTCCGATTGACTCAGGTCTGGGCTCTTTCTATTTGCTTCATGTGGTCAAGAAAATAACTCAAATACATTTATCCAAAATAAATGTTGACTGGATTCATTGCATGAATACCTGCCTTTAATACTGTGGAAAAGTGTTGGCAGTATGTGGAACAAAAGGGACAAATGAGTTACTATGCTTTAAGAAATGCAAAACTCAAGGAAATAAAAATGTTTAAAAATTAACTTTATGGCATGTTTTCATAAATAATTTGATAAGAGTGGCGTAGTATTTGCCATGTTAACACCATTTTTATAGACAAAATATGAGTGCATCCATCCAGTTAAATACCAGAAACCACGGCGTTACATCAGAACCAAAGATTTTCTGGCTTTGATGGTCAGCATCCAGTCCTTTTTGAAGCAGAAAAATCAAAGCTGACCTGTCCAACAACATCCATTACTGTCAAGGAGCATTCAAGAAGCACTTTATCTGTTTCAGATTTCACCAGGTGATGAACAATCATTGACTGTAGATGAGAACTGGACTGAGTGTGGCGTCCCCCCATAAAAAAGGACCTACTTCCTCTAACGAAATTAAGTCAATTCAGTTGCTATTTTCACGTGATAGAAAGGCCACCATTTTGGAGCCAGATGTCGTCAGTAAGCAGTGATTGGTCCAAGTCGATCAGCGTTTCTATGGCCACGACTCTCACCAATCAGGAGGGAGTTTGTTGGAAGTCCACACCCGTACCACTTGAAAGCTGGGAGAATGTGTCAATCATCATTTCGAACTTTGTACATGAGACCAGCTACTTTTAGTGAGGCTTCTGATTGATCAGTTTACAATTTGAATAACTTGCAATTAAAAACATCATGTAAAAAATTTAGGAGTAACAAGAACATGTATCAGATTGAGAACGGTTATTCTGACAAATATATTGACTGAGTAATAGTAATAGCTCTCATATATTGGAATTTTTCCTATTTGGATTCCAATGGTCTTTTTGGATATAGTTGATGTTCGGAAAAGGCAGCTCAAAATCTTGCCAAATGTATTTGTAGAGTGAATTTCCTTCCACTTTTTTGTTTTTTTGTTGTTCCATCAATTTGTGAATTTTTGAAGCATCGTGGACACAACCCATAGATGTCAAGCTGTCCTTCCGTTCAATCAGTAAAATTAAACACAGAACACTTTATTTGTTTCAATTTTGTTCTGTTCCTTTTCTAAATCCATAAAATGTCTGAGTTGATACTTGATTATCTAGCCCCACAAACTTGTTTTGCATTAGATAAAGCTTAGTTAAACTGTGACCCCATCAGTGACCTTTTAGGCCAAAAGCAAAGCATTTGGCACTGCCTGACACAAGAGTAATTATTTCAACAATAGAATAAACCACACTGTCATTTTTCTTAAGCCTGATGGCTGAAACTTTATCAAATAGACAGCAATTTAAAACTCCAGCCGACTCATCAAAGACCCTAATCAGCAAGTGTCAGTTGAGGTCAGGTGGCAAGCTGAGGCTTCCTGCGTCTTCTTGTTGCATGCAGAATATTCTGGCCAGTGAACCTCTGGTGCCTGGCTGCTGGTCATTAAGAGTATTAATGATTAACTGAGAATGCTATTGTCCCCATAGGGCCAGCTGTCCTTTTGCCGTTGATCGACTCTGGTGCCTCTGGGACTCTGAACCAGCTCCATTCATGTGCTAAAGTGACAGCTGCTCCTCACATTCCACAGAAAATTAACTGCAGGCACCGGAAAACAAGCTGGAGAGACATAAATAACACATGACAGATTTGTCACGTCTGCTTCTCAATGGATGGATCAGTGATGAAAGAGTGGATCGGAAAGATTCTTTTAATTTTGCTTGAAAATATTCAAAGAGGTCTTGCTGCTTGATCATCCAAAGTGATAATCTTGGCAACTTTACCAATGTGGTGAAGGCCGTGATGTAAATTAATGTTTTTTATGTCTTTATGTGTTCTGATGCAGATTCCTTTGATCAAACTAAATAAAGGAAGAGAGGATAAAAAAAGGCATTGTGTGTCCGTTTGTCATCCATTAAACCATTTTAACAATATATTTTTATTGTCTCTAACCAAAATAAGGGGCGGTGCTTTTACATGAAAAGGACTTTGACTGGCCCTTGATGGGCTAAAATCCTACTGAACCTACGCCAAGAGTCGTTTCTCAGAGTAAGTTGAGGTGAATTCAAAGTTTGTGAATGATAGTGGACGTCATTATAATCTTTCAGTGAAATTAAGAGAATCAAAACTATGCATTTCCTGTACAAGAGTGTACTGAAAAAGTGAGAATTACAGCAAACAATATCAATGATGAAACCAGTTTTATCCTCTATTGTTTTACAACATCTGCTGTTAAGAAATCAAAGTCATTTTATCTACCGGCGGAAGGAACTTTAATTGAGCCTTGAAAGGCCTCCGCTGGTGTTTCATGTGCATCTGCAGCTCTTATATTGCTGTGAACTGTTGCTCTTTCACCTGGGAACAATTATCCCTCCTGTCTTGTCTGTAATCAGTGGACTGGTCTCAGATATACTTCATGTGCATGCAGTGGGAGTGCTGCTCAATGGGCTGTTTTGCTTTGTTTTTTCTTCTTTGCACCCTGTCTTTGGACATACTGTAGGTGGGATCCAATTTTTACTAACAAAATAATTGTTTTTCTGATTGTTTCAAATGCCTTTTTTTTTCTGTTCGTTGTCGCAGACAAGTAAACACATTCTTTAAATTCCTGCTTGTGCTTTTTTTTGCATAACACACCCATAGCCACCACAGCAGAACTGCCTCGGAGCTACCAGCACAAAAAGAGAAAAAAAGTTGAGTTTGGTCCATTATCTCGATAATTGTTAAGTCTTGGCATTAAATCTAACACTGTTAAAAAAGGTAGCCTAAAATAGGAAAAGAACACTAATCTTAAGAAGAAAATCACTTGAAAGTGGTCAAACGATCAGTCCATGTAAGTCACTGAATTAAAATTCATCTTATATCAAGATATCAAAGTCTAGAAACGAGGAGTTCCACACAAGCATTTGAAAAGAGAAAAAAGGCCAAAAAGTGAATAGTTAAATGAATGTTAGACAGCCCAATAATAAGTATTTTTCTTGCTATTTCTGAACAAATAGCTTGTAATTTTTGAGTTTTTTTGTACCTAATTGTAGTTTATTTTGATTAAAGTGACATAAAAACCAGTGTAATAAGTCGAAACGACTCATTTTAGAACAAAATAAGAAAACCATCTTATTACCAGTTGTCTCATCGTCATAAATCCTCCTAAAATCTAAAACTAGCAATTATTCTTAGAACGTAAATGTATATTTTTGTTTCCCAAAGTCCAAAGACAATGAATGTGAGTCTAACCTGTTGACATTTATTGAGCTTTTAAATATCATTCTTAAAAAATTTAAACTGTGCTGACTTTGGGAAACGTTTGGAAAGAGAAGTAAAAACAAATTCAAACCTGGTAAAATAGCTTGAATGTCTAAAAATAAGTGTGCCACAATTGTATGGAATACTGGGGGCTGTTGAGTTTGGTTGGGGTTTTGGTGGATTAAATGCTTAAAGTTCCAATGAGCAACACATTTTTACCCATTTATTGATCTAATGACTAGACACACAAGAGCCTCAGTAAGGTGTGGAAGAATCACACATGGTCACAACAACACGACACAAAAAATGAATGTTATTGAGTTTGTCAAATGTTGTACTCTACCACTAACATGGCCTTTGTGGTTCTTTATTCATAGCTTAGCAACACAATCAAGACATACAGGTCAAAACGTTTGGTCCTTAAATAACTTTTTTGTGAAACTGTCTACCACTACTTTCATTGTGCTGATGTAAACAAGAATTCTTAAAAGGAATGGAATATTTTTACAAATACATAAAATATACAGCCAAAAATTAAAAAACCAATGCACCATGTCTGCACTAATTTTTAAGAAGCAAACATTGTGGAGGATTTCTGGGCTCTTCACAGACACAGTTCAATAAAGTTTTCAGATTTTGACTCATCACTTCCCACTTTATAACATCATAGAAATACCTTTTGAGTAGTGATTTGGTTCAAACCTCGATTTTTGAGTAAAGTTTTTGCTCAATATGTGATTTCTTTATAACAAAACAATAACAAAAAAATGAGAACTTTTTTTTTTAATTTGCTAATAGGCAAGTAATAATAAGAAAAACTTATAGTTGACTTAAACCATGCCTGGTTTAATGTAATAAAATAAAAACTAGTAAATTCTTCTTAAATTTAGCTCAATTGTTTTACACTTTCAATGTAAACTTAGTTGTATCCAGTGGAGATGCAATGATTCACTCACGATTCCGTTCAATGGTGTAAAATGTGGTTCAGTTTTGAACCAAAAATCATGGAATCACTAAAAAACTTCGTGGAGAATGTCGGCAAATCCACTTCTGTCTTTCAAAGCAAAGCAGGGAATAGGTAGTAATGTGCTAACCAAAGACCAAGCCTCATGCCTCACGAATGCTGTTTCTGCTATGAGAAGAATATGCAAACATACTTCATAATAACCTAAAAAGGCGCAGTCTAATGAAAACGAGATTTTGGTGTTCTTGTGGCATTTTTCTGATGATGGAGGCCATATATATAAAGAATATGTAGCTTAAAATTGCATTTGTGACTATTTGTTTAACAAAATCTTTGTGAATCAGAAAGAATCAGACTTAGAAAATATGCCGATAGCTCTCAGCAACGGGGAGAGGGAAAAAGAGGTAAAGTTTCTCCAGGCCTGTGATCCCGCCCACAAATCCGAAGTGAAATTCTAATGAACTCCAGCCGCTCTGTAGAAACTTGTTTGTTTTTTTCTTTTTCATTAGAAAAGAACAGAATAATCATAATTAAAATAGCACTAGAAAAACTTTTACAATAAATCAAAAGATGATCGGAGTGGGTCTGTAACATTTTTTTGTCAAAGACAGCATGAGTGTAAAAAAGGATCCCTTTGACCCAAATTGAGCCTAAATCAATCCTGTATCTAGAGGTATTTTTATTTAAACTATAAAGGTGTTTTCACTGCAGACTTTAGAAATGATAGGAAGATAAACCGACTTCTAAAGGGGAGCAGATGTTAACCAAAGGATTTATTCAAATGTGACACTGGCCCTCTTGTTTACATTTGTGTAAGTGTGCATGTGTCTCTTTGTGTGTTTTGTGACTGCATGAATCTGTATGTGACTGTGTCTGCACGTGGCTGCACGTCAAGCCCAGCCCTCCCCATCAGCCCAGGCGGCAGGTGTTCCTGTGTCCCTTGAAAGTGCAGGTTTTTATGTTGCCTTCTCGTGTTATTGGCTTGGTTGCCATGGGGATGCCCCAACAGAAAGAGGCTTGTGTTTGGGGGCCGGTGGCGGGAAGTAGAGGACGACAGGGATAGAAAAAGCTAGAAAAGGCTTTACAGTATTTGTCCAAAACACTCCAGACTTCAGCTTAAGGGGGGAAAAAAAGATCAAGTCATTGACACAAAACAGAGTCAGATTGTCTTCTGGCATCACACTGGTTTCTGTCTGTACACACAAAATACTGAGATGTTGATGCTTGATCCAACTCACATGAATCACTGCAGACTAAACGATGCTTGCAAATCTGAACAATGGGGAGGGAGACTTTAAAAGGCATCCGATATCACACATCCTATCAGTTTTCTCTGCAGGTGTGACAGCTGTTTGCCTAATAACATCTGCGCTTTATCTCTCCACCCTACACCTTGTGGCATGGACATCCCCCTCCATTGAGGTGAGCCACTCCAGACGGGCCCACACTGAGACTCTCCTCCATCCTCTTACACCCATTCACTGTGGGTGGTGGGTGTAAGGAGATCTGGAAGAGGCTGGAAGTCACCTGTCCCTTGTTGGCACATCTCAGTCCCTGTAATTCTCTTTTTGGCTGAACTGGTCAGCAGCTGCCATATGCTCACACACACATGTACAGTCCACAATACACAATCCTTCACACATTTTAGAGTGAGATTAAAATATAGATGTGCTTTTATAATGTTTCTGAAGCAAAAGAATGGTACATGTCAGCAATATGTACTCTCAAATGTTTGGATAGTTCTCAACAACTAAGAACTTTGAACACGTTCTTCTCATTGACTGTGCAGGAGAACTGGACTGAATGACTCCTCCCCCCTCGTGCTCCAAACAGGAAGTACCCACTGGATTCAAGAATCCTGTTGACTTCTATTGAGAAAGAACCAGCCATTACTGTTCTATCGTTGTATTTGTCAAAATAACCATTGTTGCTCTGATACCTTCTTTTAACATGCTCTTGATAATTCAAATTTTTTTGTCATTATATTTGTTTCTTTATTGCAAGTTATTCAAGTTATAAACTAACCAATCAGATGCCTGAATATAAACAGGCGGTCTCACGTTGAATGTTTGACATTTCTGATTGACAGTTTAACAAGTGGTAGGTGTGTGGACTTCCAACAAGCTCACTCCTGATTGGCGAGAGTGGTTGCCATAGAAATGATGATTCAGACCAACTCATACTAATCACTGCTAGCTGATGTTGTCTGTTTTCAACATTGTAGCATTCATAATGCAAAAAAATGGGGATTGAATTGACTTCATGTGGTTGGAGCCCGGAATACCGGTAAGTCCTTCTCTATGAGTGATGTCATGATGTCATGACACTTGGTCCAGTTCTTATAAACAGTTGATGGTTTTTCCTCTCAGGGTCTCAGGAGGCCAAAACCTGAAGGAAATTATTTCATGAATCAATCAAAAATTATTTCATGTTGTTTTTGTTTTTTTTCGTTCTGTAGCTACTCTAACATCTAAAGTTTTTTTTATATATTTTATCATGTTTTAGTGGCAAATGTAGGATTATTTCTCCCAAGGAAAATCTGTTTGCAATCCTTTAAACCTATAATCAAAAGTGGTGGATAGATTTTATGGCATAAAAAATATGTCGTGATGATTATAAAAATATGAAGAAAGCGTAAAACGAAAAGTGGAAACTAAAAACAAATCAAATATATCTTCATCATGTCAGTTATAAATAATTATAGCCGAAATTATATATATATATATATGGGCTTATATATATATATATATATATATATATATATATATTATTTTTTTTCCTCTTATACTATGAACAAATAAATTAATTTCGCATTTGTGCGATTACTTAAAGTTCTATATGCTGAAAGTGCGGAATTTTAATATTTATTAATATGTATGTTCCCTTTAATGAAAACCACCTTCAGTGGATTTTTAACACATCCGAGGAAATTTCCATCCTGAGATAAGAGACATTTTAACACCTTCCCACACTTCTGCACATGTTCTCTGTATTTATTGTATCAACATGTTGAAATAATATTAAAGTCAGTTTGTTTGCAGATGATATTGTGATAGTGAGAATAGAGAGCAGGTGGATGAGGAGGAGGTTTTTTTTCTGGAAAGGAGAGGAATGAAGGTCAGCAACAACAAGACAAGTGTCTGTAAATGAGAGGAAGTGAAGTGGAAGTGGTGAGGTTACAGGGAGCAGAGGTGGAGGACTTTAAGTGTTTAGAGTCAATGGTCCAGAGCAACAAGAGTGTGGAAAAGAGATGGAGAGATGTGTACAAGCAGGTTGAAACGGGTGGAGGAAGATTTAAGATGTAATTTATGATTAAAGTGTCAGGAAGATTGAAATGAAAGGTGTAGAAGACTGTGGTGAAAGCAGCCATGTTGACCGATGCAGAGACAGGAGGCAGAGCTGGAGGGAGCAGAGATGAAGATGTTGAGGTTCTCTTTGGGAGGGAAGGGGATGGAAAGGACCAGGAATGATTCCATCAGAGGAGCAGATAATGGAAGATGTTTTGGAGATAAATGCAGGAAAGCAGACTGAGATGGTTTGGATACAGTAAGAGGAGGAACAGTGATGATGTTGGTAAAAGGATGAGGTTGAATATAACAGGGAAGAGTCCCGGAGGGAGACCAAAGAGATGGTTAGTGGATGTAAACTGTTATGTTTCATTGTGTTATCAACCTCCGTGATAAAACAAGTAATAGTAAAAAATATACACATTAATATTCCAACAAGAGATAATTAAAAGACAAAGGTGGAAAATAAGACATTATTTTATCTTATACCTTTTTTTCTCACTGTGAAAAACTGGTTTTCTCTTGTCTGTTTAAATATTATTTCACAAGGTAGTCTTTTATAGTTTTTTTATTAAGTTGCTTAAAAACTGTTCTTGCTTTTTGATATCGTATCTGATCTCATCGTGTCTTGAATGAGCAGTTCTGCCACAAACCCCCCAGCTTTATTATAACAGCAACTACCACACATTCCTAAAAGAGGCTGGCAGCTGTTACTTGACCTGTCCGAACTTGAATAACTATCTGAAAACTATTTGATTTCCATGTCATCATGCAGTTGACAAATTAATCTGTCTTTCGAAAAGAAAAGTAGACAATGAAAGCTAATTCAGTTCAACTTTTATGAGACTGAAGGAGTGTCTTTGTCAAACAGCATTCCAGCTAAATTTTCTGTGAAACTCACTTGAAACACCAGTTGGGGTGCCTGTGGCTTTGCTTGAACATGCACTGCGAGTCTTTGAGTCAGTAACATTCATGGTTGTTGAAGCAGATAGACTGTTTGAGATTCTTTAGTTAACGGACTGACATTAGTAATAAATATACTTATCTTTAGTATTAAAAACCTTATGTTCCATTTCTGGTTTCTTTCCTCTCGTGCTGCAAAATTAAACAAAATAGCTTCAACGTTAGACCAATGTATAGCAGTGAAACACACACATTTACCCACACAATAAGGCTATCACTTTAATTATTTATTTTCTGAATCAGAAGTGTAGCAATGACCAAAAGATGTACAATATATTATTTATAAAAATCATCCAAAACTTATGAAAGTAATTTGAATGTACATCTTTACAAATTAATAAAAAAAATACACAATTTATCCCCCCCAAAAAAGCTAATTACCCTGCCATGCATTGCTTTTATATGTTTAAACCTTAGCAACAAACGCCAATAAATGTTCCTTCCATCATCCTGATGCATGATGATTTACTGATTTATTGAATAGTCATATTAATGTGTGCTTTAGTCGCTTTTTTGTTCTGTTTGTAAAAAACAGTTTAATGATAATGAATTATAATTGGAAGAAGATTTACAGTTACATGTTTTCTGTTTTTAATTTCTTTTCAAATTGGTTTTATATTTCTGCTCACATTTTGCAAGGAGATTTGCAGTTAACTTTTGAACAACTGGCAGTTTAAAACTGTCACATTGTGATCTTTTATCCGTAATGCATTTTTGCAAAAATAAAGAAACAAATAGATAAATAAATGAATAAATAAATGACTGTAAAAAATAAAATTTTATTGAATTTGCAATGCAGAAATACTTTGCACACAAAATAAATAAATGAGTCAACTTCAAGTAGAACTTCATGACCAAAAGTCTAGATGAACTGATTTGTAGTTTTTGTAAGTTTCTAATTACTTATTTAAGTGGAACTAAATCAGGTGTATTTGATCGGATTAGTAATGCTTGTTAGTCATGAAATGTTTAAAGAATGTTCAGGTGAGTTGAAGGGGAAATCCATGTAGATAAAAACAAATCAAAAAAGTATTTTAGAATGTTTTTAATGTTTTTAATTTTAAACAAACTTGGGCAACTTCAAAATGAAGACATGCTATTTCCACTGTGACAAAACAAACTTTGCTACAAAACATTTTGACTGACCTGTAGTTATTTTTTTTTTTTTGCACAACCCCCCTGAAGGGATCCTTTTGAATGGGAGACACATTTGTGACTGTTTGAGTGATGACTGTGGCAGGAAGCTTTTAAAAACAGTCACTCTTTCAGTATGTGTGTGTGGAAGTTTTTTTTAAGTTTTGAGTATCGCTACTTCTCTCTATTTGGATTGTTCTTCTGACACATCAAAGTTGAGTCTGTAATGCATTCAGTCTGAGTGATGCCTCTCAGAGCTGATTTGACATGAACAATGATGATGTAAAAATGTAAATGTCCCCATTTACAGTAATTGGTCTGGGATTTATTGTCTGCACGGTGCCTTTTGTGATGTAAATTCTTTTAAATTTGGGGTAGCCCCTGAAGTTGGGCAATGGGATTGCCATAGATACTTCCATGTCTATATTCCAGTTTGTTTTACCTCCACAATGGAAACAAGCGAATTCCAAGAACACCGTGAAAAGCAGGTTTGTATGGAATTCTCTGCATTTGGGTGAATAAACATCTGTTGAAAGACTCGGGGGGAAAATAGACTGACATCAAGTTTAGAGAACATTTTAGTGGATAGAAAAAGTCAGATAAAGATAGCAAAATAGTAGTTCTAAAAATAAAACGATTACAGGATTGAGGACACAAAAAAGTCTTAAACAAACTAATGTAATCTTTCTAAAAAGTATTTTTTTAAGTCACCAATTCCTGAAACATTTTTTAAAACATTGTTGTTTCCCATCTTTTTTACATGTGCTTGATTTAGAAAAAACAAGAATTAAAATAAAAAAAAAGCTATATAATTTTATTGTCATATGCATAAATATAATGCTGTCAAGATGTTAAAACAAGACATTGAAATTAAAATACATGTTTAATATAAAATGTCAAATTTGGAAAAATGTGTAGCATAACAAATATGTCATACTACTAATAAAAATATTAAACACATAATTTGAAAAATGAAACTAAATATAAAATCAAACGTCATGTCAGTTATAAATATATACATTCCTATCTCTTTTCATTATGACTGCATCAAAAAACACGATGTTTTTTAATTGTATATGATGCTAAAGTATCTATTCTAAATAATTCTAAACATTTAAGCCTAGTTGAGAATATATTTTAGTGCTCTGAAATACAATGCAGGCTAATCTCAAAAACATCTGAATTGATCTTTTTTGTTTATATTACCTCTGTATATTTTCACTTAGAACAAATCGATAAACTATAGTTGTTTTTAAATATGCAAGTTCCTCTTTGGTTAATTAATATATTTCTATTTTTATTTTGAATGTTGTTTTCACCTCTGTGTTATATGCAAGTGTGTAGTTTCTTCTTAAAATCTGTTTTATTTCTTCAAAAATACCAACCTGGCAGGAAATTGCAGATATTTATATTTGATATTTAATGTTCATTAATATGCAACGTCCCTTTAAAAAAATCTATTTCCTTTATGCAAAGTCTAAAATATGTACATTCATAGTGACCATATTCCACTTGACTTGGGCATAACCTAAAATTATTAATATAACCATATTTATAGTTCTCTGTTAAATTTTATTAATACATTAAAATGGTATCAAGTTTGGGAATAAACAGACTGAATTTGTCATCTGCTGAAGCGACTTTTGTTTTGAATAATGTCAGGGGTGACAAAGGTGATGCTTGCATAATTTTCCATATTTTTTTTATCAATGAGAATGCCAGCTACGCCTGTTGCAGTGCATTGAATCCGGCCCCATGACCACCCCCAGCAAGCATAGCGACCACCCCCGCCACAGTTCAAGCCACCGGGCCTTGAACCTGACCCTCCAGGAGCATCTAGGGCGAGCTTGTCACATCGCATTCCCGCTGGCGCATTGTTGCGTCGGCAGCTCCTCCAGCCTTTGAGGGCAGATAGATAGTGTGGCCGGTGCGTCCAACCCCCCCACCCCGGTCCCCTGCGGTGCTCCCGGTTTTGACAGAAAGGACAAAACCCGCGGAGGGAGCTATGAATGGCAAAGCACCAAGGAGGCCGAGGGAGAGCAAAAAGGAGGCGGCGTGTCTTTGTAGTCGGAAAAGGAATGCGGAAATGTCCTCGCGCCGTGTCAAACCTCTCTGAAGGGGGTCAGGCCACATTCAGCCGGCGTGGGAAAGCCAGGCAGAGACGGAGCTCACGCGGCCGAGCGCGGCGGCAGCTCCATAGGCCCGTCCGCGCGGATGCATACGAGGGGGGTAGAGAAGAAAGAAAGCGTAATATCGAAAGAGGTGCGTGGCTTTGGAGGATTATATCGCACTTTTTGCCTTTGTCCTATGACCCCCCCTCTCTAAAAAAAAAAAAAAAACTTATTACACACCCCCTTCCCTCCACATCCACAAGTTAGTTTTGAACAACCCTCCTCCCCCTCCTCCTCCCCCTCGTTTGAGAGGTTCTGCTGGGGCTGGCGCAGTCTGAGGGATGGGGGGGCTAGAGCCTGCACCGTGAACTACCTGTGTGGCCCCCGCATGGAAGACAGTGGGCAGGGATGCGTTTGATGGAGCAGTTTTTATCCGAACCCTGAACGCCTCCTCGCCGTTTTATTCGAGCATGCCGACGTTACGACATTTCACTGACAACATAAAACAAGGTAAACATGGAGAGTTTTTTTGTTAATTTAAATACAAAAACGCCAGTTTGACGCTTTCATGGTTGATTTATAAAATAAATATTATTTCAAGCGGTGCCACGAGCAATTTACCTTTGCGTTATAATTTATTTATATTATTATCGACTCTGCCCCCAATTAAATTAGTAAAAAATCGAGGACGCTTTAATGACTCATGAAAACATCCATATAATTCAGTTACTGCACTGTTCTACACGTTAGCACTGATTTTAAGCCTCAAAGACGAGTTTTAATGTGTTTTAAATGGACTGTTGGTGTAGGAAGTTCAAACAATGCAACACGTGCTCAACAGTTTAGGTCTCCTCAGAAGGGAGCTGTTGATATAGAGAAAGCAGTTTCGTTATTTTGCAAACTTAAGACAAACTTTTGTTTGATTTTGTTGCTCTTTTTCGTTGTTTTTTCGACTGTTTATTCAATTTACGACATTTACCGGTTCCCGTAAACGCAACTTGAGCATTTATTGCGTATTTTGTTTCTTTTTCCAGAGCCAAGTAAATCTATTTATTAGGCGTACATTTTGATTTAAATGGGGCTAATTGAATGATTTTTTTCCGTGATTTTCCTGCATGTGGTAGGAGGACATGATTTTTTATGCGTAATAGGAGGAGGAGGAGTGGAAGCTGGGACACCACGGGGTTTTTTTTCTGATTGTCGGAATAAAACATGATGACAGTCCTGTTAATGCCTACCTGGAGTGACCTAAAGTGACAAAGATGGTCTCTGTCTTCATCTGTGTCTCCTTGTCATTTAGGCATGGCGCGTGCCAACTTTTTTCTGTGAAAATGCCTTTGTGAAAAACTCAGGCTCGTCACCCTCGCCGGGATTCCCCGCAATATTTTCACCAAGAGACGAGGAAAAGAAAAAGAAAAAAAATCTGCAAAAATGGACAAAGAATGTATTGGTACCCAGTATGAGCCTGTGGCCGAGATTGGAGAAGGAGCCTATGGAAAAGTGTACAAGGCCAGGGATTTGAAGAACGAGGGACGCTTTGTAGCCCTGAAAAGAGTTCGAGTCCAGACGGAGGAAGAGGGAATGCCGCTCTCCACCATCCGCGAGGTGGCGGTACTGAGGCAGCTGGAGGCCTTTGAGCACCCCAATGTTGTGAGGTAGGTGCAGTGGCAGAGGTGGGCGCCCTGTGTGTCTGCGTGTCTGAATGGAGGGAGCTGGGTTTGCTATGAGACAAGCTTAACATGCAACACAAGAAACACTTCCTTCTTAATGGTTTTTAGCAGCAACAGCAACTCATATGACCTTTGTGGGAGGTTTGCTGTGCAGCTGAGGTTTAGTTCTTTGGTGAAAAAGTACACTTTCAGTTTGCCTTTCTCCACCTTTGTTTCATCTAAATTGGGAGACACTGTTTGTAAATGTGCATTAATCCTTTCTTGCAGGTTTCTCACAAAGTTTAGTGTTGAAAGATAAAGCATAAACTATAATATGAAGCTTTTTATTTTGTTAGCATCACATGCAAAGAAAGCATGACCTCTGTCTGCTGATGAGGAATTATCTTGAATGGTTAAGGCCTTAGTCACATGCCCGTATGTGGGTTGGCCCGGTTTATTGGGTTGTAGTGTCGTAGAGAGGAGCGGCTGCATCTTAAGGGGAGTGGAGGTGTGTCTTGCAATTCCATTGAGGCTCACCGCAAGGCAGTGGTCCCCAACGCCTGGACAGTAGACCGTTACCACTCCGTGTGACTGTTGGAACCGTTACCACTCCGTGTGACTGTTGGTACCGTTACCACTCCGTGTGACTGTTGGTACCGGGCCTCAGGGTGAAAAAAAAACACATGACTTACATTATTGCTGTTTTATTTACAATCTGTTTCTGAAGGAAGTTTGATTTTGCAAAACTACTGGATTCTCTCTGCCACATCTGACCTGTCAAGTTGCTCGGCCATGTGTCAGAAAACCATCCCCGGCTAGGCAGACCGCTAAATTGAAACCACCAAGCTGACGAAGTTTACAAAAAAAAAAGAAGAAAAAGAAAAGAAATACTGAAAAAAAGTCAGTGAGGAAACATAAGAAGATCTTTCGACTTCAAAATAAAAGAAATCTGCATTTAACAAACAAAAACAAGGAGTCTTAACTCCAAATAAGGATTTATTGTGACAGTTGTTCCCATACACCATGATAACAACACTTCATATTTAGTAACTGGCTGTCTAATGTTACAAGATTGTTCAAAGCGTGAACCAACAGTTATTATATTCATAAAAAATACGAATATTGGCAAGAATCTGGCGATACAATACGTATTGTGAAATGCATCTCACAATACGTATTGTATCACTATGCATGTCTAGTTGGCCTGCACAATATATCGCAAATGTATCGTCATCGCAATATTGATCACTAATATCGCATATCGCGAGTTTTCCTCATATCGTGCAGCCCTAATCTCAAGTGTCACTCGTTCATATCTGCAGCCCGCTACAAAACACCACAATCCACGTTTTTATATGATACTGACAGCAAGCTGGCACAGAATTACAGCTCGGTCCCCATCCCAAGCAAAAACTAAGCAGTACATGTCTCATAACAACAAAAACCAAGAGGCTGACTGAACATTTAGCATTTCACACAAGCTGATTCTTGAGAGATTTTGTTGTTTTGTGTGTTGTAGAGCTGCTCAAAGAGGCTCAGTGTGCTGTTGCTGCCAAATAGCCGTCAGGGGTTTAATTGGAAAACAAGAGTCAGACGCTGAAGGACGCTCATAAATAATTAAATAAATATCGTCTTGACAGCAGTTTGAATCAACACAAATATCGCCAAAGGAAAAAAAATTGCGATACATCGTCAAATTAATTTTTCCCTACACCCATAAACTTTACCCTCAAAATTTAGGAGAAACTGGAAGCTAAAAAAAAAAAAAATTCAGCCTAAGGCTGGTGTGTAAATATTGTCTCACAATAAACTGTGGCATGAAAAAGGTTGGAGACCACTGCCTTAAGATATATCATGAAAATGGCAAATTGTTGCATGAAGTATTTGTAATAGGGTTATAATGATTCACTTTAATAATTTGAATAATATCATCATTTGTGGTTGCCGATCCTATTCATAGTTGTATGTTGGTTTATTTTAAACAATCTGATTCACTGACCTAAAAATGGATCCAGGACATCTTTAGCCAAAAATTCAACCAGTGTGGCTCAGAGATGAAGACCTGGTACTGAACAGTGCAGGGGAAGTTTTCCAGATTCCTTGCATTTCTTTCAAGATATTCAAATGTAAATTAAATCTCTGTACAAACAAACAAGTAAACAAGAACTAATGTTAAACCCATTTAGTTTCCTAAAGTTCAGCCCACTGTTGTTTTTCCACATCAAAATAATCCAAATCAAACTTTATTAGAACATTGTAGAGAACTGTATATGGTCACATGACTTTGCTAAATTCAAAGTGTTTCCACACACGGACTGGAATGATGGACTAATCAGGTCATCATGTGTGTTGCCCGCTGTGATGGCACTTGGTCATTTTTACGTTATAGTAAAATAAACCTATCATGTCTCAATCTAAATTGTATTTTTCCAATAGCAATTTGATTTGATTCATTTCGATTTGAAACACTTTTTGTCGCAGACGCATCAATAGAAATTGATTAGTCGGTTGATCTTTACACCCATAATTTGTGAGGATAAGGTAAGTTGCATGCACTTATGGCGTAGGGGTGATGCTGTCATACATAAGTACATTTTCACTCTATGACCTTGTACTGACCTTTTGTGTACAGATTCTGCCATTTTTCACCCGCAGACTGCCCGCATCCACCTGCATCCACCCATAAGGACAGTTGTGTCTAAGGCTTATGATAATCCCGAGTATCAGTTTTTTTGTTTCTCAAGGCCACATGTCTATGTGTCTGAGTCAATAAAATAGCTCAAACCGGTTAGGATTTTATATTTCTGTGATGTTGTGCCCTTCCAAAAGGAGGAATTTAGGATGCAAGTATTTGTAACATCACAGACCCAGATCATAGTTGATGTTTTATCCAGCTTCCCCATCTTGTTCTCCACCCATTCTTTTCCACATCTTGCTGGATTTGATGTGTTCCGGAAGTGGGCAATGCAAAGCGATGACACAGTTTTTAAAAAAGGCACAGAAGACAATAATAGAGAGGAATTTGGTTACAAACCTGCTGCCCCAAAGCCAGATGAGCAAGGACACACCTTTTGCATTTCAAGTCCAACAATTTAAGTATGAAACTTTATTTTGTGCAGAAAACATTCAAATTGGAGCATTTGCAGCATCTTGCTTGTCATGTGACTACAGACAAAACGAAAATTATTTTAATGGAGAGGGTTTATTAGATTTGCCATTTATGTTTTAGCTTTCATGTTTTTTTCAAACCTGCAAATAAACCCATGCAGAACAAATAAAAAATGTTTTGTCTTGTGTGAAAAAGAGCTTCACGAAGTCACAATGTCATACACTGCGTCATAGATTAGCACAGGCGCGAGCCCCCTGACCTTGTCCTTGTATCACAGTGGAAAAATGAGGGCTTTGGGATTGAAGAGGGAGCTCTAAATGGATCCTTCTGATGCATAAGTCATGTCCTTGTGTGTGTCACAGTAAGTCCTCAATTTAATAATGAATTATAACTGTCCCACCTAAATGTGACTTCTGTGGAGTTTGTCTTTAGAAGGAGACAGACACATCAGCAAACATTACAGTCTGTGACCTATTGTATACATAATATGTATTTATATTTACAATAAAATGTTCAGGACAGAAGATTTTAGAAAAAGCAAAATAATTCCATATCCTCGAACAGCCAATCCTGTACAATCAAGCCAGGGTAACAGCACGTTAGCCCTCTTTAGAACTCCAAGCAACCCCTGTATGTTTGAAATGAGCTCCTTTATCTACTCCATATGTTCATGATCTGCTGAGAGGGAACTGCTGTCCACCATTCAAGTTGTAGAGGCCATTTAACCCGCACACCTCTGGAGGAGAGTTACTTGTAGTGCTAGAAGATGCTTTAAACATCCCTTTATGTTCTAACATGTCCAATTCTATGGGATTATAAGTGATCACTTGTGGGATACAACCCATCAATCAGGTTTAGTCATTTTAGTCCATGCAATATGTAATAATGAACCAAGCAATATTGTTGTATTTTAACAAGTATTACAATTTAATAATAAAAGATTATGTGATAGTTTTTGTTTGAAAGATAATCATTTTTCAACCTTCCAACTGGGGTAAAAAAATGTTAAGAGCTTTGTCTGAATTCCAGCACTACCTCCTGTCTAGATCCTTCCTGGATTTTAACGCAATTCACTAACTACTTTCTTTTTTACGGCAAATATGACTTCATTCATTTTCTGAAATATAAACCTAATAAAATGAACATTTTACAAAGACTGTGTATGAATCCACTAGGGATGCCCCAATTCTAAATTGAAAAGCGAATGGTATGTTACACCATTGAACTGAATTGTGGGGAAAGTGAATCATTGCTTCCCTACTTCATACCAGTATGTTTACGTTGAAAGTTTCAAACAGTTTTGCTAAATTTAAGAAAGATTTAATTTTCATTGTTTTGTTACAGGCTGCACAGTAGTGCAGTGGTTAGCGCTCTTGCCTCACCGCAAGAAGGCCTCTGGTTCAAGCCCCAGAACATCAATGGGGGACCTTACTGTGTGGAGTTTGCATGCGTGGGTTTTCTCCGGTGACACCAGCTTCCTCCCATTGTCCAAAAACAGGCTTCATAGGTTAATTGGTTACTCTAAATTGTCCATGTGTGTGATTGTGACCCTGCAACAGACTGGCGACCTGTCCAGGGTGTCCCTTGCCTTCGCCTGCAATTGGCCTGAATAGGCTCCGGCAGCTCCGTGAGCCCGAAAGGGACAAATGGATTGGAAGATGCATGAATGATTTGTTACATTACACCAGGCTTAGTAGCCAACAGAATGGTTTTCCTTACTTCCTTACTGAATGATTTAAAAAAAAAGAAGGCAAATACTTTTTTTTTCATTTGACAAATTGTTCAAACACAATGCATCGCAACTCTAGTGAGCATTGATGCATACTGGTTTTTAGAGGAGCCCTTTGGGAAATTTCAGGGGCACTGGACTTTGGAATTGTAGATATGGACACCTCAAAGAAATGGAGAACGTCCTGAATAGTTCACTAAGTAGAGAGGAAACTGGAACACAACCCAAGAAAGGCAGAATTGCGATTTATATAATCAGAGTTGTTCTTATTAATCACATTAGAAAATGTGTTCCTTGTAGAATTTGGAGATATATGATATTGTGGCTGGCGTCCAGGTTTTGTCACCTCTGTTCAAGCACTTCCTGTTGAAAATCTTCAGAAGTTGTCATAGTAGCTGGTGAGGAATGCTGCTTTTAGTGACTGGCTCTTTGAGAAAAACATCCTAAACAGTTTTTTTTTTTCCGTTTCCTAATCAAAGCTCTCCCTGGAAGGTCCAGCATTATCTGGATTCTTTGTTATTTGGTTGCCTAGTTTTACTGGGGCTTGAGGCTTAATGGTTTAAATAAAGGAAACATGTACAAAGTAGTCTGTCTTGTTATCTGGGTGGATGTGATAAATGGAGCGTAAGGGAAGATTGGTCACTTTTTGGCCTCACATTTTCCCTGAAGTTTTTAATTTGCATAGCAGGACACACAAAGTATTGAATTGGTACTAATGTTTCCCCACTTTATCTGGACAATATGGCTGTTTGTGTTAATTTTTAATGTTGTTACAAATGATGACACACAAAGGGAAATGAATTCTTAATGATAAAAGTCTGGTTTAACTTAGAAAAGGGGGGGATGTTTTGAAGGAATCCTGTGTGTGAACATATGGCCCCTCTTCAGTTCAGATGCATTGATCTTTGTATATCTGTTCTTTCTGCACAGGTTGTTTGATGTGTGCACAGTGTCTCGTACAGACCGGGAAACCAAACTAACGCTCGTCTTTGAACATGTGGACCAGGACCTGACCACATATCTGGAGAAGGTCCCGGATCCTGGAGTTCCGCCTGAGACCGTCAAGGTAAACATGACCTTTATATAAATGGACTCAGGTAAGCAAAGGCCTTCTTTAATCAAGTAGAAAGGAATATCAGTTACAGTTAATAAAGTATTTTAAAGGTGTAGAATGAAAATGTTGCTCAGTTTCTGTTCAAGGTGTAAAGGAAGTTCTCGTTTCTTTTTTCCTGTGGGTTCAGTTTTGGTTGAATGCAGTCATGTCCACTGCAGTTATGAGAGACTTTTTGGGCACTCAGAGAATTGTTGGAGTGGTTCCTCCAACAAAGGAAGTGTTTGGAAGGAAGGCAAACGTGGCAGATGGGTTCCAACTTGGTTGCACAATAAGAGGAAAACTTGCTGTGGGCGATATTAGGGATCAATGTTTTAATGATGATATAACTTGTGATACACGAATAAATAGCAAAACAAAAATCGACGGCAGTGTTCCCCGCTATGTCACGGTTCACCTTTCACAGTCTTGATGTTTCGCAGACTTTTTCAGTTCAATCTCGCATTCTTTTTTTTAAACAGTGCACTGTCTTCTGCATCTTGATCGGTTGTTGACCTTGTCAGTCAATCTCCTCTGTGCCATGTCTTTGATACAGAATCCTTTTAGTTTTCAATTCAAGTAATCTTTGGTTTCATTCTATAAAAGTCATTCTAAGGCAAGAAATCTGGACTGTCGCTACCCAATGCTAACTTATGTACTCACAGTTGGCTTGGTGCGAAATTTTGAAGCCGCACAAATCTTGCTCCAGACTTTTACTTTGATAGATCTCTTCCAAAATATGAAAGACTTACATTGTATATTACCAGCCAGACACAAACCGCAATTAATCAATTTTCAAACAGTTGGCACTTGCATGTTTTGAAAAACATGGCCATACGTCACAACCAAATCAGACTCCCTGATTGGTCAAAGTTCCATTGGTTTAACTTTCAAAGCGTGGTCAATGGCTGCACGTTTTGTACAATTATCCCCAAAAATGGACTTAAATACTTGCATAGTGTCACGTGAACATAAGAGTATTAAACGCTGAATTGTGCATATATATATATATAGACAGTATATCTATGCACAATTCAGCGTTTAATACTCTTATGTATATACACCGCGGAAAAGTATAAACACAACACTTTTGTTATTGCTCCCATTTTTTATGGTATGAACTCAAAGATGTGAAACATCTTCCACATACACAAAATAACCAGTTCTCTGAAATATTGTTCTCCTTTGCCAAGACAATCCATCCCACCTCACAGGTGTGCCATATCAAGATGCTGATTAGACAGCATGATTAAGGCACAGGTGTGCCTTAGACTGGCCACAAGAAAAGGCCACTCTGAAATCTTCAGTTTTGTTTTATTGAGGGGGTCAGGGGACTCAGACAACCAGTCAATATCTGGTGTGACCACCATTTGCCTCATGAAGTGTGACACATCTCCTTCGCATAGAGTTGATCAGGTTGTCTATAGTTGTCTATTTTGGTCAGTGCATGTGTGTAGACTTTTCTTCGGAAGTGGTTGCTTGAATGAATGTTTCCTGGTCCAATGAAAGGGAGTCACTTTTATAAAAGAATATTCATTTTCTGTTTAAAAATTAGGACTATTTGATTTGATCCCATCAACTGGCTTTGGATCAACCCCTTCTCTTGACATTCTACGTCACCACCATCATCAGTTTCCCCTCTGGAAAAACATATTGAGCATCTACTTACACTCTACCTTAAGGTCGGAAGTGGATGTGTTACAATCTTCTTTCCTCTGTAACCCTCACTTTTTATTTTAACTTTTCCCACACAAATCCCCTTTTGACTATTTCTTGATCAGCTTTCACCCCAAGGTTTGTAAATGTGCCACGAACAATACTGGAAAGGACTACGCCCATTCGGAGGCAGCAGGCTCCGAGTTTGAAGTGTCAGAATTGAAAGTGAGAAGTTCCGGCGCTGCAGCCACAAAAGGTTCTTCACCTGAGGGCTGGGAGCCTGTGTGAAAGATTATGTTTAAACGACACATATAGAAAAAATAAAACAATAATGGCTTTACGAAGGATTTTGCGTAAGATGATGATGTGACTTTCCTGCCTTAAATATGTTTTTTCTCCAAGCCTCTGAAAGATCTGTTTTTTATGACTCCAGTATTCCTGTTCAACTTTTAATAGAACTTAGAAAATAAATTCTGTTTGTTTCAAGAAAAATAGAAAAATAAATTCTAATCATTGAAAAACAGTATTGTTTCCTTTGATCATTACTGAATCACCAGTAGACCTGTGTATGTTTATTTCTTTTAAATTTAAATTATTTAGGCAAAAGCAGCCATTACTTAAAGCTTTCAAAGCCTGGAATTTTCTTTAGAAAAAACAGCTTTTTCATATTATGCCTAAATGATGCTTGATTTTATGGAAAATAATGTTATCAACATTGTTGCCTTGTTTGTCAACCAAAGTGAAATAATGTTAGTTTTAACATAAAGAACAAAGTCTAATTTCAATGGTACGTTGCTGTTTTGTCATTAGGGACCTCAATACAGCCTTTCATTGGACCCAAAGGCATGTTTTTCCCATTCTTGAGGTAATGCCACTTTTAGTTTTTAGCAATTAGCCTCCATGTTCCATCCATCCATTCATTTTCTGAACTCGTTGAGTTTTTTGGGGGGCGCATGGTTGCTGGAGCCTATCCCAGCTACTATTGGGTAAAGGTGTGGTACATCCTGCACCAATTTGTCACAGCTACATATTACATTCAAATATATATTCATTAATTCATTCATTTTCTATACCATTTTTCCCGTTCTGGGCTATCCCGGCCACATATGGGCGAAGGCAGGGGATGCCCTGGACAGGTCGCCAGTCTGTCGCAGGGTAGAATATCCACAATCACACATCCATTCACTCTCACAGTCATACCTATGGTCAATTTAGAGTTGCCAATCAAACTATGAAGCATGTTTTTGGACAGTGGGAGGAAGCCATTAAGTAAAATAAATAGTGTTTGTTTCATTGGTGACAGCTACATCTTGCAGTTGGATGTTTTTTTATATCCAAATCCAATTTGGTACAAATCCAACACAGCCTGGAAATCCCTTCAGTTACATCAAATTATTTGTCATGCTTATTTTTGTATTTGACACACTAACATCAGTGCTTGAATGGCCATTGCATTTTTTGTCTTTCATTACCTTTGAGTGCAGGGGTTGTATATAATTAAAAATAGAGGTATTAGAAAGGGATGTATTCACAAGCTTTAACTTAACAAAATAATAACCGTTGACATGAAATCCTGGAAGAAATTCTAGTTGTCAACTGAAGGCTGATAATTACTGTGGGGGAACATAACATTTGTTGGCACAAGGAAATGTTTTTTGTCTCTGTTTCAATTACATAAAAATATGGATCATTCCAAATCAACTCATTCTAAACTTTGCCAAGTTTGTGTGTTTATTTTTCTTTATTGTGCAATTCTATGCATTATCTACCACATGACACTTTGCTTGCTTTTTTAAGTCTAGACTTCCAAGCCAATACTTCGGTTCTGACCTGATTAATGTTAAAATAAGTTGTAATTTTGTCAAATTTAGTGGGTTTGACCTGTGATCCTAATCCCCCATGTTTTTCTTTGTCTAACCTCTATTTGCACCACCCACCTTAATCATTTTAAACAATATTATTTTAAACATTTTGTTACCTTTTTACACAATCAGCAGTTCATGTTCCTGCCTGCACCCACTCTCAAGCCATACGTCAAAAGGGTGAAAAATCCTGAAACAAATCCAACCCTGCCGCTGTACCCACACTCAGCCTATTTATAATCTGTCAATTCAGAAACAAAATGCAGGTGGTAGGAACTGCAAACTGAAGTTAGGCTGACTCAGCAATACTGATTTGATGAACAATTGGAGGTAAAAAAAAATAGTTGATCATAAATCATCTTTACACAAAACTTTTTTAATGTGCAACACATCAGCATATCCCGTAACCGGTCACCAAAGCAAATCAACCTTCACTGAGTCCCACAGGTGGTTACCGGTATGTTGAATGCCCTTCCTGGCATAACCCTTTTTTTTATCTGGGGGTTGGCACAATGACACAGACTTGGGCTACATAGTTCGGCAGTAGCATGAAGGGACTTGCCCGGGTACCAACCCTGGATAAAGCTCATCGCGCCCCCTGGGAAACAATTCCTGGTTACCCTTCGAGCCAGTCCTACACGCAGCCAACTCAACCATGTAGCTCACATGTGTCAAACTCAAGGCCTGCGGGCCAAACGTGGCCCGCCATGTCATTTTATGTGGCCCGCGAGAACACAAGAGTTTTTAATTTCTTAGAGAGAAAAATAAAAATTGATGTTCGGCCTGCACAATATACCGCAAATTTATCGTTATCGCAAGATCCAGTTTTTGCAATATGCATATCGCAAAAGACAGCAAATATCGAAATAAATCATAAACCTTAAATGTGTTAAAACAATCTAATGGCAGCTTGAACTATTTAACGAATCAAATAAATCCCTTTATGCATTTGACCAATCGGAAGGATGCATTCACGTTGTTAACCAATCAGATTGAGCCCCATTATGTTAGATGTTTGTCACCTATGTCGACGAGGGTCATTTGGAGTATAATTTTTAAACTGTTGCAATAAAATGGGAATGGTTATCTGGTTATTTTCTTTTTTTTAATATATATCGCAAATTATATCGTTATTGCAATTTTAATCTCTAATATCTCTCTAACTCGCATATCGTGAGTTTTCCTCATATCGTGCAGCCCTAATTGGTGTGTGTTTATTCATACTTTGGGGGAATCAGACTTAAAATATGGGATTGGGCAACTATACATTAGGACTTAAACACTGCCAATATAAACTAACCTGTCAGAATCACATTTAAAGGGATTTATGTTAGAGTAACAAGCAAATATATCTTTTCTATGCAACTCTAATTGTGACTTTAAAAAGTTATAATAAATAAATAATGAGTTATTTAACATTAAGGAGTAGTTGCATTTTTTCCCCATTATATTTATTTACACAAGGCATATCTGGGCCTTTGAAGACAGCTGCCATGCTGATTTGGCCTTCAGTGAACACGAGTTTGACACCCCTGATCTAGCTGCTATTCAAGAATATTATGTATATTTATAAATCTAAAATGAAAATAATTTGTTATGTGTACCAGACTGATCACCGTGATTGCAAATAGATAAGCTGCCTGGACATCCCATTCGTTATGGACTTTTGAAACAATTTGAGTAATTCAAATTGATAATGTTTAAATGTCATAAATAGAGCTTGTATTTAAATAGCATTTGATAGTTGGCAACTAGGGCTGCGATTTGCGTTATCAGTGATCAATATTGCGATGACGATATAACTTGGGACACATGAACAAATAACAAAACAAGCAAAAACATCATTTCTATTTTGCTGCAACAGTTTAATTTAAATAAGAGTCAACATAACTTAAATTATACTCCATATGACCCTCGGCTACATATGAGGCGAGCATCTAACATAAAAGGGGACCATCCGATTGGTCAAATCCATAAAGGGATTTGTTTGATTCGTTGAATAATTCAAGCTACCATAAGATTTTTTAGCACATTTAAGGAAACCATTTATGTTCCTCGTCTTTTGCTATATGCGTATAGCACAGCTTGATATTGCGATAACCATAAATTTGCGATTTATTGTGGAGGGCCATTGGCAATGCACTGAGCTGTTGTCCACTGACACAAAACAACCAAATTATAAATGTCTTTCTTCTACTGTAATCCAGAAAAGCATTTGCTAATCTGTTTTGTTGTTAATGATCTATAATTCGACTTTATTTATACCCAAAACCACAGCTGGATATTCTGTGACGGTGGGATCTCTCAGGTCAGCTAAAGCTAGAAAGTCCCTTCTTCTTTGCTTTTTCTCAAGGTCAGAACAAAGCAGATCATTATTACGGCAAGTTTTCAGAAAATGCATGTTTCTTGGATTTAAGGCATGTGACCGTTTCAACTAATGAGATAGACAAATAATACACATTTTTTTACATTATTTGAAAACGTTAAATAATTTTCATATTTTTGAGTAGTACTTAAAATGTCCGATATATACTTATGTAAAAAAAAAATCTAACTCTGGCTTTAGGACTTATGCATAGAAAAATCAAAAATTTTCTATTTCACAACACTGTAGGGAAAATGTTTTTGTTTTATTTCTTTTATTTATTTATTGTGTTGTCTCAAAACAAATGAATTTGAAATTGCTTGCACTTTCAATGTCACTTGTCATGTTTCCTTAAAGACCCACTTGCGTTAAAATGTGGTTTGCGTGTTTTTAACATGTTTTTGTAGCATTTTTCTCATGATGGAGGAGATAAAGAACATTAAGACTAAAATCATTTCTGAGCATTTCTATATTTAAATTGTGGTGAATCAGAAGCAAATGAAAGAAAGCTGTTTGTAGTTCTTTACTACAAACTACAAAAAGCGGTCCGCTCCATTTCGATGCATCTGCATGATCGAAGTGGGACTCTAAAAGCCTAAAACTGACATTTCCATCCCTACTGATTTGAAGCAATAGCCAGTTAATCATGGAACTATTATTGGCAGCAACTTGTTACCATTAAAATCTTTTAGTGTTGGGGACGCTATCTGTCTAATGGTTATTCTGTTTCTTCCTTGATGAAAGTTTTAGATTTTATGAAACTGTGTTTAAAAATGATTCTCTAATCATTGGAAAAAAATCTCGAGAAAAAAAGAAGGAAGAAGATAGTTAAATTGTCACGGTTTATCTATGTCAGATTTGAAGGGTTACTAGAATTCTTCCCAACTTTAGCCGAGTTTGAGACATGAGGCTTTCAGCACTGTTTAACAGTTGGATAAGCTCCTCTTTCAATCATGATGCCCCATTAGACCACCCCTCCTCCTTAGGCTTTCTCTTAACATCCGACCAGCTGGAGCCTCAAGGGGACAAAAGGACAAGCAGTGACAACACATCATAGGCACCTTTCCCTGTTATTTCTAGGACACACGGTGACCCAAGTGTGACCCCATTATCCCCGAGCAACTGTCTGTGCTCTCAGCTCCACCTTTATGACAGCAGGTCTAACTTAAACCATCGCTCATCTGAAAAAGTCATCAACATTGTCTTCATCCCAAACCCCATAAGAACCATAAAACGATTCACCCTCAGCTAAATTACCTTACTGCCCAAAGACCTGCTGTCCATACTAAAACCAACCAGTGACAGACACCCCACCGTGGCCCATCTGAACCCTTACCCATGATAAATACTTCAACCCTACACCCTTCACCACCCACTCTGATTCAAGACCCACCACATGGTCATTGATGAAAGAAGCCCCCCTCCAGGGATCAAATGAGCTGGAAGGACATCAAGCAGCCTGCTTGCCCCAGTCTTAGTGCTACTCAGGCGGGCCAGTGCTTGGGTTCCTCCTCCACCACTATTCACCACTATTCACCACTATCCTCCAAATTTCCACAGCTTCACTCCGTGGGCCCACGAAGGGGGGAGGTTAATGAAGCATGGGGAGGGAATTACACTAACGCTAACCGGCAGATGTCCTATATTGTTCCATACTACAATAAACAATATGGCTGCCTCTGGTACATTAGCATCAAAAAAGGAGCTGAGCTCAGAAAGCCATGTTTTGACTGCCTCTTGTAGTCAGTCTGTTTTCTCCCATTTTTTCAGGGTTAGATATGTTGCCTTTTTGTTTGGTTTTTCTTTTCTCCACAAGTTGTTTAAAGCACCTTTGGAAAAAAAAAAAACCTTCCAACTTCAATTTGGAACTTTTGACTCGTGCAAATCATATAGGCAACCTTGTACTCACATACTGTAAATCTTGCCATTTCTATCTATTAATTATACTCTGCCTCAGTTGCCTTTGTTGAGCTTAGTTCTGGAAAATGCTGAAATATTTATGACTTTTCGTGTTTGTAATTGATGCTATGGAAAAGGCTAAGAAGGCCAAGATTGTTTGTGTCCAAGAGTCACACGTGAGATAATTAGTGTTTACTAGGAAATGCTGTTGAAAGGAAACATGGTGAAATGACTATTTAAAGCTGAGAGGAACTGATGGGTGGGGGAATACTATTGTGTCAGCCCCCCCATGCTACACACACACAAACACACACAAAAATGGCTAACTGCCTGCCTCTGTCCTATGGCCCTGTGTGTCTGCTGCCATTCTTCATAGGTCATGGCTGAATGGAGATGTAGAAAGGAAGGACTGTTTATGCATCCTGCCTATGGTCAGAGGGCACCCACATGCTTTTGCATGCTTTCACTCAGTGATGCACCCTTTCGCAGGGGTACACATGTACGCAAATATACCCGTTTTACTTTATAACCAAATGTACATAGTGTTTGTGCCACATCGCTCATCATCCCCACAAAACCGTGTGGGGAGTCTTTTCTATGGCTAGCACACAACCAGGCCCCACGCCATTTGCTAATGTTTTCTGCTTGAATGCACAGGCCTCATTGACTCGCACACCAGCTGGTTGGCCACTTAATAGAGCTGTGGACTCTGGTCCTCTTCACTTGTGGGGTCTTGATAGACTGTTTTGGAGCTGTTTGTTTATGATATGTGTTTCCTTAAAAAAAACATGTGTCTGTGTAATTTTAGTTACCACTGTTTTTCCTTGCTCTATGTCACCTACCCTACCTAATTCTTACATGCAAAAACATGAACTGGATGCATTAAGTTGCCTGGATGATTAAAAAACAAACAGTTGAGGTAACAAACTGCCTTACCACCATCCCTTGAACTATTTGTTTACAGGTGTAAGACCTGTTTGAGTTTCTAAAGAACAAGTCTAAGCTGGTTTGGAAATAGCTTTTTCCTGCTCACAATAGTTTGCTAGTTTGTCGTAGATGCTGTGCTACTTGAAGTCACTGCTGACAGGCCTGAAAAGCAAGCAAGAAACAGTTAACTATAGCAGGACAGCTGCTCGCCAACACAGATCTGTTCTCGCACAAAGCAGGGGCCTAACTCTGCCGCTGTCATTTGTGTGTGTATGTGTGTGTGTGTGTGTGTGTGTGTGTTATAGTCAGTTATCAAACATCTGCCACAGCCGACAAGAAAAGAGATAGGCTTCTTCTTGTTGACTCCCTCCATACTTCAACGTCTTGTTGCATTTGTATGTTGGTACTTTTTGTTTGGTAACTTTCTGTGCAGATGCATTAAGTGAAGTTGTTAGTTTTACTGAATTAGATTCATCAGGTCAAACACACCAAGTTAAAAAATTCAGTTTGTAATTTCTTTCTTAAAACCTGTTTTTTTTTTTTAGGATATGATGTACCAGCTGCTCCAGGGACTGGACTTCCTGCACTCGCACCGCGTGGTTCACCGTGACCTGAAGCCCCAAAACATCCTGGTCACTAGCGGAGGACAGATCAAACTGGCGGACTTTGGGCTAGCTCGCATCTACAGCTTCCAGATGGCTCTGACATCTGTGGTGAGTTAGTGGCTATCACACCCCGTTGGCACAGAGTTTAGCCTCTATGTCTTTGATGGGGAACTATTCCCTGACTCTGATGCCATGTGGAGCTTTGGCCAACTAAGTGTCATGGCACCTGTCTACTAAGCATCTCCTGAAAACCTCCCAGCTCATTCTAGAGCTTTTTCTTTCATTTTCTCATTTGTTCTAAAACTGTTTTCCCCATTTTTAACTAATGCACAGAACAAGTTTTTGTAATTACGAGTTATATTCCTGGATTGTCACACAAACACATGGCTTGAACTTTTCTCCCTTCTCCTGAGAATTGGATAAAAAGCATCCAGTGTTTTGTCTGGGCACTTACGGGGCATCAGTTGGTATCTCAAGAGGAGTGCGCCAAATGATAGGATTTCTCTGTGTAAAGTGAGAGCCAAGTCCCTGCTTCATGCAGTGTCTCAGGAACCCCTCAGTGGCTGTCACAGAGCGGGATGGAGCAGACAAGAGGAGACAGATAGGCCTCCCCTCACACTGTCGGTACTTTGATGTTCAACTGTTGAGCTCTGGTATCTGATGACTTGATAATATACAGAGGGAGGCAGAAGGGAAACTTGGGAAGAGCTCAAATTAAGAAGCAACGAGACAATAAATGTGGGCAGCACCAGATACTTGGTGCTTTTTTTTTAATGTAAGCCTTTATGATAAGGTCTTTTGATCTTCTCTACATTCATGCACACACATGCATTCATGCCTTGTAGCACATTAGCAATTTTCCTAGCCTGAACTTGTTCAATTCATTTGATAAAGTTGTAATGGAATGAAAAACGTGTCGAAGCAAAAATGTAAACAATTTAGAAAAATTGTTTTTTTTTTAAAGCTTTGGTGTTCTTATACTATTGAATACATACATGTAGGGCTGCACGATATGAGGAAAACTCGCGATATGCGATATTAGATATTAAAATTGTGATAACGATATAATTTGCGGTATGGAAACAAATAGCAAAATAACCAAATAACCATTCCCATTACATTGCAACAGTTTAAAAATTATACTCCAAATGTCACTCGTCGACATAGGTGACAAACATCTAACATAACAGGCCTCCATCCGATTGGTCAAATGCATAAAGGGATTTATTTGATTCGTTAAATGGTTCAAGCTGACATAAGATTGTTTTAGCACATTTAAGGTTTACGATTTATTGCAATATTTGCCGTCTTTTGCGATATGCATATTGCAGAGCTGGATTTTGCGATAACGATAAATTTGCTGTATATTGTGCAGGCCTACATACAGGCATGTAGTTATAACATTTCATAGCTTAATGTAAAGCTATCAAAGATAAGATATTCTTTTATTAGTCCCACGATGGTGAAATTTCCTTGTTGCAGCACCAGTACATGTACAGAGGGCGATATATAAAGAAAAAAAGAAAAACTATGGAGTCAGTATACACACATACATTTCCAAAAAACTGCACAGGATGACCAGAGCTGCCAATAAACCAGCCGTGATAGCTTCATGGTTAGTAGCTCTGGTTTGATCCCACATGTTACAGAAACAGAGAGGAATAGATGAATTTGTAGATGCTGGTTTGAGGCACACAAACACCATTTTCCAGTCTTTGGAAGAAGAAAAACGAATTTCATGTCTTTGTCTCACCAAATTTAAAAAATAACACAAATATTTTTACTACTGTACCTTATGTAGTTTGGCAATAAAAGGGAATTGTTAGTCTTTGGAGTTTAATTATTCTATAAACTGATCAGGATGTCGGATATCAGCTAAACGTAAGGTTTTTATTGTGGAGGTGTTGCAACTCGAGTAACAAGGAGCTAGAACTGACGGACATCTCACTTTGTTCTGTTATTTTTAATTCAAAAGTTATGTAAAAATAGTGGATTTGAGTTTTGGATTCAGTGTGTTCACATTTGATGCTTCGTTTAAAGCTTTAGGAAAGCATTCTCCCAGATTTAGATAGCTAGAAATATACAAAGAAGCAAAATGAATGCAAAGACTGATATAAATAATACATGATAAATTACAAAAGCAAACAAGTGTCAGATCAGTTGCTTTTGAAGTGGATTTGCAAAAGGTGAGCAGGGGGCTTCAACTGTGATGACCTCTGGTAGATCATTGACAAGCAAGGAACAACATGTGAGACTACAGCGTGTTCAAACTTATTATGCAAATGATAGTTTTCTAAATATTCAATGCAAATGACAGTCAGCATCATTTTCAAGTCACCAACCACTAGAGTAAATATTAAATGTTATTGAACAAACCTCTTAAAGATAACAGTATTTCTTTTAAATGCACTGTTCCACATTATTACGCACCAGAGAGTTCCACAACATTTTATAGATTCAGAAGAACGAAAAATGGTCATTTGTTGAATTTGCTCCATTTGGAGAAATGAAAATCTATTCCAATCAAAAATATCTTGATTGGTCAAGTTACATTTGAACACAGGACCCATTATTTAGTAGCAGCTTCACAATTCCTGCATCCTGTATCAACTTGTGAGTTTTTGGAGAGTTTCTGCTTGAATTATTTGGCAGGATGACAGAAATGTCTTATTACCGTGACAACGCACCGCACCACGTAACAAATGGTCCACTTTTTCTGTAAAAAAAAACAATCTAAACCGAACAAATAACAAGAATAAAGTACTAAAAACTGATTGAATATTTATTTCTTTTGCACGTGACCATGGTATAAGCGGGATAGTGGCCTTACAAGTCTGCATTATGTAAGTGTTAATGGCTGACGAAGTATGCATCATCACTTTTTAACGCACGCCGTAGAAGCCTGAACTATTTCCGCGATGTGCGTTAAAAATTGATAATGCATACTTCGAAGGCCATTAACCCACTTACACCATGGTCACTTATAAAAGAAAAAAATAGCAAACCCTCTTTAGTCCTTAATTCTTGTTTTTTTCCAATTTGGATCGCTTTCTCACAAAAAGCAGACTATTTGTCACGTAACAAGTAATCCGCGTCGCCTCGCTACAGTCAAGACTCTGCGATATAAAGCGATATATATATGCTGATCTTTCCGATGGGTTGAATAAAGCATCAGTTCAGAGAGAAAGTTCTCCTCTTACCGCTTGTTTTTGTCCAAATGATGAAGCAAAGGGTTGTTTTAAAGAGGCTGGTGCAGTGATACAAAACATTCAAGCTAGGCGACCGGAACTTCTTTTTTTCACCGTGCGGTTATCCTGTGGTATATCACTTTTTAATACACACCCAGCAGCCTATCAGAATCGAGTATTCACCCGGACCATGGTATAAAAGAAAATTAACCAGAAATGGTTCGGGCTTCCACGGTATGCGTTAATGTCTGATAATGCACAGTTCGTCGCCATTATCCCTAAGGGATTTGTCTGGCAGACATCTTCCTTTTTTGTGTTTATCTGCATGAACCTGTGTGTGCCCTGAATCAGCCTCCAGTCTTTTGAATAGTACGATGATCACGCTCAATTTTTGGTTTTCATACCTTGTCAATGTCATTGAACTATTTCACGCTGTTTTAGAGATTCTTTTTCTTTCCTATATTCCTTGAAAATGTTGGTCTGCTTCATAATGTGGAACGTCCTTCTTTAGTAGTTTTTCCTTTAATCGAACTCACCTGGCAAACGAAGTATCTCAGGTCCAAATAGCACTGATAAACAATATCATCCATGAGTTTAAACAAAGAATTTCATTTTTTTACACTAAAAAACAATTTGCATAATAACTTTTTATATCCAAGGTTTTGCTTGCTTTGCCTTTGACTGAAGCTCTGCACTGTCTCACGCCCTCATCCTGTCTTATATAACCCCACCCACAATTACTGGAAAGATACAATGATTGGATTGAATTGTACAGCAAAACGGAATAGAATATAAATGACTGACATGTCCGATATCTGTGTTCTTATATGGTGTAGCAGTTCCATTTACAGTGTGTCGGTACCCGTACCAAGTGGCACACTGTTTGGGTATATATCTCTTGAAGTAGCATTAATCAGATCCTAGTTTCTTCTGCCATTATTTATTATTTGATCACATTTTAGTATCATACATGTGACATCGTGGATACAACCATTGAGCTAATTGACATACAAATTGTTTTTAAAAAGATAAAACAACTCCATTTGCTAAAAAAAAAAAGGTTAGCACATATAAACAGTTGAGCAACATCACACTGTTCATTTATGCATGAGGCAAAAAAACAAAAAACTATTAAGACTTTTTTATGATTTGGACAAGAAATTGCTGAGTTCATTTATGAGATCTATCCTCCTGATTTTATCATTGCGTCATGTTAGTTAATTTATAGTTTGGTTTCACTGTGGATTTTTTTCTTTTATGACTAAAAGGGCGAGCTTTTTGTTGAGGTTAGGGTGCCTCTTGGGGAATTACCGGCTATTAACACATCAAGTCCCTAAATCTACTCATGCACCCAAGATATGGTTCAATTACATTCGCACACACATCCATTTCCTTCCTTGGTTGTAAAGGTTGGACCACATAGATTTGAATAACTGCAATTTTTGTTCTTGAATCTGTTTTTCACCAATAATCTTTATGAAATGCAAAACAACACTGATGAGGTAAAGCATCTTCTCATTACTTCATTTCTGGCATGTGGCCAGAGTTGGAGCTAAGGTGCTAAATCTATTTAGTGATGGGGTTTTGGTTGAGTTATACACAATGCATGTGTCAGTGGACTTGTGTTTGGTGCATACTTTGGTTCTTGAGCTCTGCAACGTGAGGTTGTCGGTTCCAGATGAATGTTCGTGCATCTGGAATCCCCCTGGAATCCCCCCTATCAGGCCACAACACGCACACAATCTCTTTTCACGCATTCATTGTTTCCTCTTGCTAATAAAAGCACAAAATCTTTCCTGTGCGCAGAACACGGACACTAAAAACACATTTTCTTTAAGAGGATCTTCCCCTTTGCCCAACAGACCAGCAGTTACTGATTTAGTCACCGGTGCCACTGTAACTGACACAAATGTGCTTTGGAGAACTGCTCTTGCTTAAGCAGACGGGGCAGTTTTTGAAGTGAATCATTTAGAGCTTGTAGAATGAGACGATAGTCGAAGTCAACATTTGCATAAAGCCGTCAAAGAGTCCCTAACTCACTCTCCCCCCCCAGTCTTGCTAACTGAAAGTAGCACTCTCATACACTTAAGTGATGATTTACCAGCACTGCTTGAACTTCTCTTTTTGTGATGAATCTACTTTCTTGCCCAGCAACACATTCGGTTGTTGTGTTCGGCCAGTATATAGGTTTTAAGAAGAAGTTATGACATTTGATGTGAACGCATGCCTGCGTTTGACTTGTGGCTCAATCAGCAACACCAACAAATTATGGTCGACTTAAAAGATAAAAAAAAAAGAAGTAGCAATGGTAGACAAACCAGATGGTCTCCGCTGGCGGTGGAGATCCACGCAGCTGTTGGTTTGTTGTTGGTTTTTCTGACTCGGGTCCAGATTGGTGTCTCGTAGGAACACAAAAAGTTAATTGATTGATCAGACCCACCAATTACCCCAGATCTTCATTTTTTTTTTCATTTGTGTTTTAAACTTTTAAATTACATGTTATGTTAGTCACAAGTTCCTAATTCAATTTTCATTTTAATTGATTTTAGATTTTTTAGTTAAAATAAATTGACTTTAAAATCATTTTCAAGTTTTCACTTAATTAGTGATGTAAACTTATCAAGGTTGCAATGTTTAGTAATAAGATATGAATTATTACCTGAAAAAGTAACCAAAAAGCATGTTTGTGCCTTAGTAAAACATGAAACTGCATTAAATGAAAAAGCAACTCTTTCATTTGCTGAATTATCGTTGTATTTTAAAACTAATTAGATTTAATACAGAGTTTTGTTGACCCAGCTCTCTAAAACACAAAATGGTTTAAAATGAAAAAAGGATTTCGCACTGGCTTCCTAATTAAAGTCAATCTGATGTGGGTGATCACCACACGCTAAACTGAGATTTTTGTTTTCCAATAATCTTTATTACACATTTTTCAATTTACAGAAATTTACATTCAGTTGCACAATAAAGAGACAATTGTTAATGTTAAACACACATATAAAACCAAACAACAATAATAGTAATAAGCCCTGTGTGTGTCTTTTTACTTTTTATTTATTTATTTATTTTTTAAATGCTCATTTACAAACCAAGTTAGGGTGAACAAACGTTATAAATGCGCATAAAGAAAAAAACATTGAACTTTGTGTGGTGAGTAGTTTTAATGAGCAGCTATACAGAATTGGTAAAACAAACAAACTAAAAACCTAAAATCCCATTTTACCACCTTCTTTATTAAACATTGGACATGCTATTGAAAAATGATTCCCCTTTTGTTCTCGAGTAATAGTTGAAGGTCACCTGTCTGATTAAAGGAACTGGTTAAGCTGTAACTGGCTCCACTAAACTGAATGGAAACTTAATGAGTGAGCTGAGATTTTGGAAACACACACTTCAGTAATACTCAGCATTTGTTTCGGTTTATCAGTAAAGGTGTGCTGTTTGGGGAAAGAATGTAAGGCACTGAAAGATCAAAGGAATATTTCGACAGTTTGATGATGAAACTTACATCTATCTGACATTTGGGAATTTGGGAACATAAACTACGTGTGACTTGCGTTCAAGTGACCACTTCCATTGAAAAGTCAATGTAAACGCGCATAAATGTGCATTTTGCGCTTTAACTCTAGCATTCATGTGCTGCAACGCAATTTCCCAAGACAGTTTTCAGACTTCATTGCAAGTTAAACCAAGTTGAACTTTGACCTGTCAGGGACGCGGATGTGGTTGTGACTTAGGGATGACGCCACTTTTAATTCACAGAAGTACCAACCATTTGAAAATTGTTAATGGAGGAGAAATTAATAATTGCGATTTGTGTCAGAATTCTACGACACCAAGTCTTTCATTCATCGGAATAGAGCTGTGAGCAAAATTCATGAGATTTGCACCGCTTGGACATTTCGCACAAGGCTCTTCCAATTGTAGGTGGTGGACATGCGCTAGTAAACCGTAGAAGAAGAAGCCCCTCCCTGCATTCAAACGTGCATTCAAGACACTGCTTGACACTGACTAAATTAATTCGTCCAACTCAATATGATACAGACCAAATGCGAGGGGTGAGTTTTGACAGAGTTTGGCTTCATGTTGAAGGACTTCCTGTCATAATCTACAACTCCAAAGGTGGCAGAGGATTAGAGGTTATGTTAGATTTAGTTAAGAAAGATAAATCTAAAAGCTGACTATATGGGGAGTCTATTTTCCATACCATTCAGTCAACATCTACTGCAGTACAATGTGGTCTGGATGGTCCCATGAAGCTCATTTGCCTAATCCTTGCATGCATGTCATGTGCATGTTGTTGCCTGTTGAATTGGATTTAGTTAAAAAAAAAACCTCAAGGGGAATGCCACCAGACTATCATGCTAGAATTTAGTTTTTCACTTACAAGTAAACAGAAAGTGATGTTATAGTTAACAGATTAGATTTGCCTTTAAGTGTTTGTTTTTTGTCTTTTTATCTTATCTTAAGAACATCACAACACAAAAGCTGAAGGGGTTTTTGGACTCTGAGTCAAATTGTTCAGTCATGACTAACACAAGGCTCACATTAAAATGACTGAACTACTTACTTTCATGATTTTGTGAGCATAATTTACATCTCCGATTTGGTTTTAGAGTCCTAACCTTTACCCCCACAGCCTTCTGTGAACTCTGTCAGTGTTGTCTGTGCCGAGAAGTGAATCTGTTACCTGCTCCAAGGTGTTTTCCCTATGTTTCCCCCCCAAGTTCCCTTCCGTCTGCCCTTACCAGAATAAGAGACTTCTATACATCTTGAAACCAGATTACCTCTCTATATTCAAGTTCTTAACAAGTCTTTTTAGACTGTTCTTTTTGCCTAAGACAGACAGGAAAAAAGGCAAGCAAGCGTTGGCGGGGGCGTATTGTACTGCACACAGTTGAGCACGTGCGCTCTGGAGATGTTCAAATATCTCCTCAAACAGTTCCACTTGGTCAAAAAAACAGAAGAAAAGTCAGCCTGAATAGTCTGCAGTGTAGCAAAAGACTGGCTCCAGCTTGACTTAAGCAAACATTCATACACTTACATGATATAGAATATATACAAGAATGAATACCAGCACATTTTTAGATCATTGCAGATTTCATACTTTAGAAAAAAAAAGGGAAATCAATGACACGCCACGCAATCGTTACATGTGGATCCACAAACCCTTGGCTTAAGGAAAAACACAGACACCAATAGTCACCTGTATATCAAAACCGAGTCCGTACAAGCAACAGCAAACTGAGCATTAGCAGAAAAAGAGGAAAAATGACAGCATATATCAGGAATTTTCCAGTTAATGATGTGCGGATGTGGTAGCACTGGGGAGAGGGAGCCACTGACTGTGCTGTCTTTGTTTCGTTTGCTGTGGGCCCCGTGCAGCATTCCTGTACGCGGTGCATACTTTGGCAACAGTTGCAGTGCCCCCTTTTTTCCTGTCGTACCGTAGACAGTCTGTGTGCTGCTCTTGCATTTTTCGCTACCAGGTCTTTCAAGCTTCCACCCACGACCCCTCTGGTTGAGTATACCTCTCCCCCACTACCGTCAGAACTCCTCGTTCCGGCTTGGCCTCACGAGGCGTCTGCGTCTGAGTTGTCCTTTTTGCAAAGTAAAGGAGAGAAAGTGAGGTAGGAGTGAAATAATGGTGTTTATAACATGGCTGACTGCTGAGGCTTCGAATGGGGCCCCTCTGGAGACACAACATCACAGCCTGTGCCCTACTGTACTTTGAGTGCAGTTCTGTGGTTATTATTAGCACATCCGCTTTGCCTTTCCCATATGTGGTCTACCTACAGACTCTGTATCCTTCTGAGATTCACAGAGGAAGACTTTCATTTATGATAGATTGCTTTTAGGAATGCTGTTAAATCCAGGATTAAAACTCATCTCAGTTGGGCTTTCGGAAGAACAAACTGCACTTTTTACCCCACTTCCTGTTGGAAGGTAAAAGTGCCCATCAAGCCTTTTTTGACCTGCTGAAGTCATGTTTTTGTGTCCTGTGCTTGTGAGTGTGCAGAGGGTACATGTCTGTGTTCAGGGCTGCTCTTTCATCCTCTGCTTCCTCAGTAAGAGGGAATGTAAACATGGGCTTCTGGCCAAACGCCGCCAATTCCATCACCTCCAGGCCACAAGCTCCTGTCATCTTCAAGGCGTTATGTCATTTTGAAGGTCTCCATTAGAATCAGGACACGCAGACTCAACTTCAGTCTGTGTGTCCTGATTGGCTGTTGATCTTGTCAATCACTCTCCTCTGTGCCATGTCTCCTGTAAAGAATCCCTTCAGTTTGACAGATTTACTTAAATGTTCAATCACCGTCAGATCTTTGTTTTCATATTATAATACTTGTTTTTTTTACGAAGGTTTGAACTTTGAAAGTTTAATTAAACAAGTGAGAAAAGTGTGAAAACGTCATGTCTGTCTGAGAAAAGTGAGAGGTTTTACAGCCTTAAAACATCTATAATCCTGCTTTGGATTTCATCTGTCATGTTTAGAACGCAACTCCTTTGATAAACGAGGGAACACTGAACAGCTTATGTAGCTTTAGGGAAGTCAAAATTAACTTGTTTATATTTTTATTTAAATGAATCATCTCATTTTGATCACTTTTATTCATCCTTTAGAACAGTGGTTCCCAAAATTTTCCTGCAGGGCCCCCCTTTCTGAATTTTAGAATATTTTCGAGCCCCCCCACACTGACACAAACATACAAATCCTTTATTTCTAAACCCTACCGCGCCCCCCTGCAATACCTCTGCGCCCCCCCTAGGGGGCGCGCCCCCCAGTTTGGGAACCACTGCTTTAGAACATTTCATTAATCCATCGTTCTATCCATGTTCAGATCTGAATCCTTTTTGGAATTGCTGGGGCCTATCCCCGCTACTGGAGAGAGAAGGCAGGGTAAACCCTGAACACGTCACCAGTCTGTTGCAGGGCCACACACATTCTCAGCCCAACTCGTCACATATGGACGCATGGGGAGGGACCCCCCTTCATATCATATATTGACACTTTGGGTGAGCCCAACTCGTCGTTGTTTGATGTGCTGTCTCCTCCAGTTAAATGACTTAGGTAAAGTTTTGCAGATTCTAACTTCCACCTTATTTATTACAATAATACAGAAAAAAAAGGAAAGTATTTTTCTTTGTCCTCATACAGGCAGAAGCAGCACTTAATGCATCGCTTTCTCTTAAAATAGCCTTCATTTTTGTTGGTATATAAAACAGCAATGAAAGTAAAACAATCATTGTAGTTGAAAAGGTAAATCAATCACCAGAGTTTTGGGATGTCCAATTTTCAGTGGGTCGAAAAACGATGTGTTGGGCTCCGTGAGAGCGTCAATATGTGACGCAAGTGTGGGGTGAGAACGCATATACACAACCTATGAAGCATGTTTCTAGACTTTTGGAGGAAGGCGGAGTGCATGAGGAGAACATGCCAACTCCACACAGGAAGCACCCAGCTGGGATTTGAACCAGGGCCCAGCTGTGTGACGAGAGCGCTAACCACTGCACCAAGATGCCACCCGAGAACATTTTCTATAACCTTTTTGGTCAGACTCCCAGTTCAGGCTTGTTGGAACCTAAAATTGGTTTCTTTGGGTAAAATTATATATGTTTAATACATACTATCCACTAATAGGCGCCATTTCTGGTGTTTGACTCTCCTGTAAAGCCTTAGTAATGTTCAGTAGTTATATTGAGCTATATTACCAGCTCCTGAGAAACTTGGTTGATACTCTGCATAATTACAGAGAGCAGTAGTGGCCTGGAAGAGAGTTCAAACATCAGGAACATGCTGTGGATAGCTTGCATACATTTGCACATACAAAAATACTTTCCATTGGAGAACTTAAATCGAAGGGCTTCTCACGTGCACAGAACATAAGTCAGCTGCCCTCACATGCATGCCAATGCCCTTTGTTTTACTGTTACATGGTGCGTTGGCTTCAGAGATCCAGATGATGCACAGCAGACAGGCTTGGAGGTCTGCCTTGTGTTGTGAAGGTCTTCTGGGGCAGGAGAAGCCATTTCCTCTCTCATGGGAAGTAAGCAAGAGAGATCAACAGAGAAAGCTGCAGAGGATGGTGTTTTGGGGTGGGGGGTGGGGGGGGGTATGCTTTCAGCAGAAAGGAATTCCCAGAATGTTGTCCTTTAATCTGGAGTCAGCCTCACACTCTTCCCCCGTCTTTCAGCCTAACTTTTTCACTTTTCTCATTTAGTTAATCTGAAGTTATTTGTTGTTGTTCTTGTTCCAAGGAAGGAAACATCAGGTTTCAAACATCAGCCTAGAAGGTAACACGCCGTTGAAAGAGTTTATTTATTCTATCTGTGACTCATGTGGTGTACTGTACATGGGAATCTGTATCCTCTTTCATGCCACCATGAAAGAAGAAGAAGGAGAGCAGAGGTTGGAAGTGAATCAAAACAGAGAAAAGTAAAACAACCAGACTAAAAAATTAGGAATCCAAACATGGTGGGAGGAAAAGAAGGCAGAGAGGACACACAAAAAACTAGATTGGAAGCTTTTTTTTCTTTCCCAGGACAGCAGAAGTGTTGCTGTAATCATCTTTGCTAAAACAGTTGTTGTGCTCATTGTTCAGTGGTGACTCAGAGCCAGTACCTGTTGTAACAGTAAAAGTCAGTAACAAACTCACGACTGGAGCTTTTCAAACAGAGGGTTAAGCTGAATCCATTCATGTGTGTTGTGGGATCTGTTAGATGTCGGCTCTGCTGCATTTCATGCATGTGAGTTTTAGATAACTTGCAGAAAGCAAAGGTTGCAGGAAGAATACTTTTATGGACTCTTTTTTTGGCTAAATGGATCAAACTTCATAGTTGGTATCGTATAACCTGTTTATTGGAAGCCAGAGAAACTTGTCATTGGAACAGCCCAAATATTCAGTTGTGCTGCTAATCTTACAAAACGCATATTCCATAGAAGTGTTTTCACCATTCATACATGGAAACAAACAGGCTTTGAAATGGTGTAGGACAAGGATCTGCAACCTGAGGCTCTGGAGCCACATGTAGCCCCTCCATTGTGGAGCTCTGGTTAAAGAAAAATGAAAAACATTTTACATCAAAACATTCATGTATTTTTTGGAGTGCAAGACTATCATGTAAAAAGAAAATTCAGAAAAGTCAAACTTTACTTAACTTATTCTCAAATATTTGTAGCATTCAGGTACACTTTGAGGCCGCCATTTGTGGTAGCTATGATGCTCCAACAATTCATCCAGCAATGTCGCTTCATAGCTAACCAAAGTCGTAATAAAACACACTCTGACAGATTTTGGAACCCTGTGCACCAAATCAATTAGAGACCAGTAAGCACAACCAGTATTCATACTTAAGGCACGCTCCATTTTAAAGCGGATTTCTGAAAAATACGACAAGGGTCACTTACTGTATTTTTTATTTATTTTAGTATAAGTCATGGTTTTTCTCATAGTTTAGGCAGGGGTGCGACTATTGACTGGATTGACTGACCCCTCCAACCTCACGTTCCAAATAGAAAGTACTTACTGCCTCAAAAAAAAAAACTATCAACTTCTATTGAGGAATAAACAGCTTTTACTCAGTAATTATATTTGTTAGACTAAGCATTCTTGCTCTGCTACCTTTTTACACGTTCTTGATAATCCTATTTTTTCTGTAGTGCAAGTTATTCAAGTTATAAACTGACCAGTCGGATGTCTCAATAAAAGCATGTAGTCTCATGTTGAACGTTCAAAAGGTTTGATTGACAGACAGCTCGCTTTCAACTGGGGACATCCAACAAGGTCATTCCTGATTGGTCAGAGTGGTTGCCATAGAAATGTTGACTCAGACCGACTTAGACCAATTACTGCTTCTTGACGTCATCTGTATTGTGGAAAGATGGCGACTGAACTGACTTAATTTTGTTGGAGCTGGAAGTAAGTCATTTTCTATGGGTGATGTCACACTCGCTCAGTCCAGTTCGTATATACAGTCAATGGGTGCAACTTATATTTAGGTGAGACTTATATGAATTTAAAAAGAAATAGGATAAATAGGCTCATATGTTCACTATTTTCCCACAAACAACTGCAACAGGACACTATAGATGTGTTTATCAGTATTAAGTATAAGTATTGAATGTAGCAGCATTACGCCGGGCTTAGCAGTGTTATTCAGAAGCGCCACACTTTTCTCCCAAAAGTGCAACTTATACGCTAATTTTTTTTGTTTGTTTTTGTTTCTCTTTATTTCATGTTTTCCTTTTTTTTTTTTTTTTGCTGTGACTTATACTCCTGAGCAACTTATAGTGCAGAAAATACGGCAGTTAGGTCTGATTAAGGCTGCACGATATGAGGAAAACTCACGATATGCGATATTGGTGATTAATAATGCGATAAAAATATCATTTGCGGTATATAAACATATAGCAAAACAACAATAGAGCTCCATCTGATTGGTCAACAACGTGAAAGGGTCCATCCTTATTACATTACATACTACTGAACTTGCTGCATGGAGATGATCCTACAGAGTGTCTTTAATTTTGAAAGAAAGTCATGAACCTCTGTCAAAAGTTATAAACTAATTCATACTTTGAAAAAAAAAAGCTTTTTTTCATTATATTCATGTTGTATTTTTTCCACAAACAACAGCTCATTATGTTTATCATATCAATAACATTAATATAAATGCAAATCAGTATCTTATTTTTTTTTAAAGGGTGAAATAATAATTTGTGGCTCCTATTGGATTGTTGTCAGTAAGAAATTGACCTGCATAGCTCTTTCAGTGTTGAAGGTGGGATCATTGCAGAGGAACGATAATGCCAAGAGAAATAATCCACCAATAAGACCTTTACGTATGAATCACTTATTGTTAAACACTAAAGATAGTAAATATGTCGACAAATTTGACTTAAGCATGAACAAATGCACCGGACGCTGCAGAGCAGCTCAGTGAGGTGCAAGAATAGACAGCTAGTTTTTAAAAAAATGCCATAAAGGAAGTGGTGAGGGTGTTATTCTAGGTTGATTTAAACTTCATTTATCTTCATTTGTCTTCCTGTGTCCCTGCTAGTATTTGCATGCATTAAGTATATGCTTTAATCTGTAGTTTGTGGCCGCGTTTTCGAATAACTGAGGCGGCTATATGAGGTCTGTGGTTCTTCCTAGAAGGCTTTGTATGTACTCACAGCAGCACACTCTTTTCATGCTGCAGGGTATCAAATATATGCAATAGACTAAAGACGTTTGAGCTGACTGCTGAAATAGCTATAGGAACATGTCAAGTGGTTCGTTTTAGAAATAATTCATATTTCAAATGTTTTTAACAGCTGCATGTTTTTGCAAATAAGAAATGAATGATAATCTGCACAAAGTAAAATAACTCCTACTAAATGGAGCACTGCATGATTTTTTTTTGTTCTATACTCTAAAAATATTAACGGCTGAGTCTGGACAGTTATTTTAGTTTCATTCAGAGTTTTTTTTTTTTTAAGTTTCGCTCTTCTATAATTTTTCAATGACCCCTAACAGTCAGTGTTGTCTCTGAGCGTGTCTTTTTCTGGTCACATGTCTCTGCCTTATTCATCTCAACGGCCTCAACTTCTGCTCTGTTTCAACTGAATCAGGAAGCGGAGATGAAAGTATCACACATCTGCAAAACGTGTTCTATTATTAGTGTCATCCAGTTTAAAAGAAACGCAGAAAAAAACAACTTATTAAAACCAATTTGTATTTGCCTTGGTTATCCATGTAAAGGTTTTGTACATATAAGTATTTTGAAAAGGGAATTTTTTAGGTTTAAATATGACAGTTTTTTAAATACTTTTTAAAATTGTATTTAAAAAATACAATTCCACATCAATTTTCAATTACATCTTTTTGCATCTGAAAGCTTTATTTGACTGCCTTTTTCATATGTTGTCTTCATTTTTTCTCATCTGCATTGGCTCTGTTTATGGTGGGGGATTAAATTATGCAGTGAACCCCCCCTTATTGTGGGAATTATGTACAAAATTATGTATGTATAACCTGCAATTATTAACATCCCTTAATTTTTACAATAATTATAGATGTATTAAGGCTGAAAAAAACTCACTTTCCTTGGGCAGACATTAACATTTTCACACTTATAATGGATTAGATTTATCTGTGCTTTTCCAGAGCTTTTCCAGAGCTGTGCTTTTTCATTCATACTTGGTGATGACAGAGGCGTGGCTGCTAGTTCGCGCCTACGGTCCCTCTGACCATCACCATTCATTACATTCACACACATTCGCCACACTGGATGGCAGGGAGGGTGAAGTGTCTTGCCCAAGGACACGACAGTTACACTAGGTTTACACCAGGAGTGACAAACATACGGCCTACAGGCCGTATCCGGCCCGCCAGGTGGTTTAGTCCGGCCCACACATGAAGAGTAAAAATCACAAGAATGTTTAAAAAAGAAAGCAAGTTTCTAGTCCATTCCTGTGGCGAGTTATGATATTTTAAAGAAACAACCGAAATGCTCAATTCCACCACTAGGGGAGCAAAGGAAAAGTTTAACAGTTGAAACAACATAACTCTGCATGTGCCAAAAGTGCCAAAAACGAAACCTAACTGCTCTGTGTCTGGGTAGGCAGTAGTTTGGTTCACCACTGAAGGATGATCAGTAGTGACACCCTAATGACCAAAATGTTGTCAAAAAGAAAAAAAGGTTGAAGTGATCTTTCCAGGAAAAATAGAAAGCGTTTTATCTGTTCACGGAGCTGAATGCAAACCTGCATGCTTGGTATGTCTTCAACAGGTTCTCCAAGAACATAACATTCAGCACCACTATGAGACTCTCCACAAAGAAAAGTTTCACCATTTGCAGTTAAGAAAAAAAAAAGATTTAGCAACTATTAGCTGGACCGATAAATAACCATCTGGATTTACTGCAGCCGTGACGTCAGTGATGGAGCAGTGACACCTAGCTACCTTATTGCAAACAAGTTGGAGCAAATATCTAAATCATTTTCTGATGGTGAACTTATAGAAAAATGCTGAAGGCTGCAGAAGTCTTGTGCCCCAAAAAGCAGCCGACCTTAAACATGAGTCTGTCAAGAATTACTACTCCAGATCCAACATCTCTGAGGAAACAGGGGCAGCTATATGAAGGAATCCAGTCATTTATTGAATTTTCAGTCACTATTGATGAAAGCACCAACATCACAGATATGTACAGCTGTGCATGTTTATTAGAGGTGATAATGAGACGTCACAGTGGAGTTTCTGGAGTTGATGGACACAACAACAGCTGATGACATAGTAAGCTCTCTAGTTACTGTGCTGGACAATGTTGGAGTGAACTGGTCACATGAAGTAATGTTGGTCACTGATGGCGCTCCATCACAGGTCAGGAAGAAGGCAGGTGTTGCCACAAAATTCAGGGAGGAACCAGGAAAAGATTCTTATAATAATGAATGATAATAATAATGGACATTTCATTGTGTTTTGCACACTTGAATGACAGTAAATGTGTTTCTGCACAGGATCTGAATCCTGATATTGACGGTCTTGTGAAGTTTCAGGAGAGAAACGAGGTTACCCCCAAACTCTTATGTTCACAAATGTTTGCAAGTTTAATTTAGTGTAATTTTGTCATCGATTGGACGTTTACATTTTAGGAAGATGTTTCATTTTTTTCTGTAGCCCCTCTTGAATTTATTATCAGGATTGCTTCAGTGTCAGATTTAAAATATTCAGGCTGTATAAAATTGAATAAACCAATATTATTTAAAGTGAAATTAATTTCATTTAAGATCCATTGGCCTCTGTGAATGAATGTGTAATAAGAAATGATAAGGCTACCATGTTGGTTGAGGCATGTTTTCCAATTCGGTATAAAAACAAGAATAAAGTTTTATTTTACCTTTACGCTACTGGTCCGGCCCACTTGAGATCAGACGAGTTGAATGTGGCCCCCGAACCAAAATGAGTTTGACACCCCTGGTTTACACTCAAATTCACAGTGGGCCAAAATAAAGCAGCGAAGTAAAGTCATGTGCCAAATTCAATATTTATTGAAAAATTAACTGCAACTGATATGTAAAATGTAACCTTTTTATATAGTGCCTTCTTAGGTTATCTTCTTTCGTTACAGCCACATCAGCTCCACATACAAGACAAAAAGGTCTGTCCTTAATATTTGTAAACAGATAATCTGCCTTGAAAGCTCCTGGTGTCCATCTTTCGTTAGGCCATTTTTTGTGTAAAGCGATATTAATTTGTCAGATGTGACTGGACCATGGCTGTCAGTGACTGTCAACAGAAAAAAGGAGCGCTTGCCGGTTTTGACTGCACGCCAACATACTAGCAAAGCATTGTGGGATGTGTATTATTGGTGAAACAGTGTATAACATGGGCCAGCTCTGATGCACATTTGATATGATCTCACGGGCCAATTATAATTATACTGCAGGCCTGAGTTTGACACGTGTGGTTTACAAGATGAACGTGAACCAGTTGATTCTGACGTGGAGAAATGCAGCTTTTTCATATCGGCTTTGCACCAATATGCAACACTGTGCTAACATGAAGTGTAACACAATGGCGCTTTTCTGATTCAGCTGATTCATGTTGATTGCGTACAACAGTGTTTTTCAACCAGTGTGCCGCAGCACACTAGTGCGCCATGGGAGATGGTGAGGTCTGCCGTGGGAAATTACCCTCATTAACATCAAAATCATTTTCCATCTCCAGGATATCAGCTCTTTGTTCATCCAAACAGGTCCTGATAAAACACTGAGAAATTAGGAATATGGAAGATCGTAAAATACTTTTTTCTTTGTGTTTATTTGATTAAATTAAAGACTTTGATAAGAATGACGCTACCGCGATTTAGCTGTAGCTTCAGACGTTTTCTGAAAAGTCCCGCCCCTTTAACTGTCTCCACCAATCATTCTTGGAGGCTTAATCACACGTCATTAGTCTGACCAATCAAAAGTGGTTAAAGTCTTCACCTCCTTGTTCTGATTCTGCTCGTGAAGTCTCTCAGTTTTCCAACAAAAATACCAGCTAAAAGTCGTCTTTAGCGGTGTAGCATTCCACAGAATCCGGTGTCAGACCGTGGAACAAGTGAACAAAACAATGAAGCTGAGTGAGATGCAAGTCTGTTTGCGTTCAGCGGCTGTTTGCACTACATCTCCCATGATGCATTGGGTTAAAGTGACAGCGTCTCAGCGCACAATGAGTCTTACTTTGACGTCTTGAAACCACAACGAACACACATCAAACAGTTTTTAAATCTTTTAACTTAACTTTTATTACATCTTTTAGAAAAACAGCTGCAGCTTCCAGCTTTTTCTGCCACAATTATCACAAAAATGCATGTGAGATTGCGAAGGGGCTGTAGATCAATACAGACTATGAGTTTCTCCTTTTTATTTTTTATTTTTGGAATGCTGGTGTGCCGCAAGATTTTTGACAAGGTTAAAGTGTGCCGTGGCTCCAAAAAGGTTGAAAAACACTGGCGTAAAACACTTCACCGCTGTAAAGTGTTGCATATCGGTGCAAAGCTGCTTTTCTCTGTGACAGAATCAGCTGATTTGCATTAATTGCGTAAACGGTTGAAGTGTTGCTGTAGTTAAAAGAATGCAAAAGGGTTAAAAACTCTCAAAGTCCTAACTTTCATAAAAAAAGAAGTCCAGTATAAGAATGAAAAGATCTGATTATTTAGCAAGTAGAACTCCTTCTGTATAGGAGACACGACACAACGATTGATTGACAATGGTCTACAGCCAATCTTGACACAGAGAACATGCAAAGTTGCACTGAAAAAATACGCAAATACAGTGAGAACACGAAAGGTGAATGGGACTATAGCGAGGGACCACTGTAATATGTAATAGTCTGTAGTTTACCTTTCCAAACAAAGTTGTATGCTTTGTTAAACAAATTTGCTTTAACCAGTTATAAAAAAAAGGGCTCCATGGGTTTTAGGGTTAGGGTTATTAAGACTGTAGCCTATGTTGGTGAAGGTTTTCATTTATCCAATATTCAAAATGTCATTGTTGTCATTTTTTAAAACATAAAGTTCTGGGTAAATTGATTACCCAGGGATAGATCTGACAAAACAGAGATGTTTTAATGGTTAAAGACATGAATGAGGAAAAAGATGGATGGATGATGGACCAATGCAGAAGCAATAGACTATAAATGCCAATTCAAATGCTAATCAATGTTAGTTTTTCTAGCATTTGTTTCAAGTTGTATCATATTTTAACAATCACAAAGATGGAAAAAATATCACAATAATAGAAGCAAAGGCGGGAATCAACGCTTGAATGGCAAAAGGGGAAAGCTCAGGGACTCAACAGAGATCTGCATAGAATATTCTATGCTCAATCAAGAACTGGTGTTGCAACCCCAGCTGCTTCTGTTGCAATTTTCACTGTTAGTCACCAGTCTGTTGCAATTTCTACAAGTTCTACAACCCTTCAGAAAATAACTTTTTAAAATGCTTGTGAAGATACAACTTTGATTGGATCAGGGAAAAGGAAGCTCAAAAACACGTGTTAAAAATAATTTAGATACATGGTAGCACAAAGCAAGTGTGATAGTGATGCACTTTTTTGGTTTCAAAGTGGAGCCATTTCTTGTGTGAGATTTACAAAGAGGTGACTGGTAGAAGTTTCTTGGTGATATGTCTTGTTTTTTATTTTGCAGCATCCGTTTCAGACACAAAAATCCAGATACATGCTCTGCTGTGTCTGAACAGGGAACTGCAGCCAGAAGCTGTTGGGGAGAAAAAAAATCTCGAGCTGAGGAAAGCACCTGGATCCAGTCCATTCTCTTACGAGGGGTCATTGAGTTTTGTCTGGAGGCTTTCCCTACTGTAGCTATAAACAATGCTGATTTCCTGCAGGCCATGCACACTCTCTTTGAGAGGTCCCCGGAGAGTTACAAGGACAAATTTGGGAACCATGCGGGGTGTGAAGTGGCACAAAATGACCGTTGTTATAGGTGTTTGGTAGAAGACAAGGTACATGATATCCTTAGTTAAATTGTCATTGTGATCTGGATGCATTCAACTCAGCAAAAAGGATCTATAAGTGTAGAGTCGTGTGGGTCTGCTGTGGAAAGACTTTGCGATGTCAGTAGTGGGAACAGAAACATGTCCTGCCAGATATGATTTCATGTGTTACGTAAGACTAAGATGGGGCAAAAAAAAAGTACTCAAACTTCTGTGTGAGAGTGTGTGCAGAGGCCCCCCTTGATGGTGACATTTACCCAATGCAGCTGCAGAGAGAACTGCATTAATGTCTTTGTGCTTTACAATAAATTCCTCACAGTTTTCTGCTGTTTGTCATAGGTGGTGACACTCTGGTACCGAGCCCCAGAGGTGCTGCTCCAGTCCAGTTATGCTACACCGGTGGACTTGTGGAGTGTTGGCTGCATCTTCGCAGAGATGTTCAGGAGAAGGTGAGGTCTTCACTGGAGAAGCTAGTCTGTTTTGTTCTTAGAAATGGTTCTGAGAAAGTCAGATCATTCTGTATTTAGTTGTCAGAACACCTGGAACCCCAACTGTCAAAAAAATACCTGTTTAAAGTCCAACTCTGATCATCTTTTGGTCTATTGTCAAAGTGTTTCCAGTGGTCCTTTAATTATATTTTTGCCGTTTTTATCCAAAATCCAAAACCTGTGAAGTTTTCTAGGACATAGTCTAGACCGGCTGGAGTTCATTAAAAAATTTGCCTCTGAGTTGTGGGTGGGACTGTGGGTGTGGAGCAAGGCCGCCCTCTATTACCCTCGCCGTTACTAAGAGCTGTCTGTTAACACGCTCTCTCATTAAGCTTACAGGCCTTTGCACCCCCAAACTAATATTACCAGTGCAACAAAAATTTCTGAGCTATCCAGCCCAACAGTTTTTTCAGCCCAACAGATGCCAACTCAGACGAGAAAAACAAAGACGTACACAGGTCTAAACATGGAGCCAAAATGCTTTCTTCTTTACTATTTTTGCCTAAGCTGTTTGTTTCGTGGGCGAGACGCAGACACACTGCCATGGCCGGTTGATGTTATGAAATGTGTGGCACCGACACAGAGCAAAAACCGGTACCTTAGAGGTCGAGTCGTCTTACTTGTACATCTTACTACTACGTTAGAAAATAATTCAGGAAAATAACTCTTATTTTGTAAAAAAAAATCAGTAATTTGAAACGTATTCAGTCAGCCAATAATTGTGCAAGTTCTCCCACTTAAAAAAATTAGAGAGGCCTGTAATCTAATCATAGGTATACCTCGACAATGAGAGACAAAACGAGAAAGAAATCTAGAAAATCACATCATCTGATTTTTAAAGAACTTATTAGCAAATTATGGTGGAAAATAAGTATTTGGTCAATACTTTAAGTTCAACTAAATACTACGGTATATACCTTTTGTTGGCAATGACAGCAGTCAAACATTTTCTGGAAGTCTTCACAAGTTTTCACAAACTGTTTCTTGTATTTTAGCTCATTCCTCCATGCAGATCTCCTCTAGAGCAGTGATGTTTTGGGGCTGTCACTGGGCACACAGATTTTTACCTCCCTCCAAAGAATTTCGATGGAGTTGATATGACCGGAGACTCCACTCCAGAACCTTGAAATGCTTCTCACGAAGTCACTCCTTCATTACCCAAGCAGTGTGTTTGGGATTGTTGTCATGCTGAAAAACCCAGCCATGTTTCATCTTCAATGCCCTTGCTAATGAAAGGAGGTTTACTCAAAACCTCACAATACATTGACCCATTTATTCTTTCCTTTACACTGATCAGTCGTCCTGGTCCCTTTACTGAAAAAAGCCCCAAATTATAATGATTCCACCCCCATGCTTTACATTAGGGATGGTCTTCTTTGGAAGCATCTCAGCATTCTTTCTCCTCCAAACACGATGAGTAGAGTTTTTACCAAAAAGTTCTATTTTGGTTTCATCTGACCATAGGACATTCTCCCAATCCTCTTCTGGATCATCCAAATGCTCTCTAGCAAACTTTAGACGGGCCTGCACATGTACTGGCTTTAGCAGGTAGACACGTCTGGCACTGCAGGTTTGAGTCCCTGGTGTTGTAGTGTGTTACTGGTGGTAGCCTTTGATACTTTGGCCCCAGTTCTCTGCAGGTCATTCACTATGACCCCGTGTGGTTCTGGGATTTTTGCACACTGTTCTTGTGATCATTTTGACCCCACGGGGTGAGATCTTGATGTAAATTACAGTCCTCTATTATCTTTTTAAGTAGGAGAACTTGCATAATTGGTATCTAACTAAATACTTCTTTGCCTCACTGTTGTGTGCTTTGTGCTTTCTTAATTTTATTTTTAAGTGTGATCCACTCTACCACCACCTGTTTGTTGTTTTTTGAACACATACGACTGAGTTTTGGGTATATCATGTGGTTTCTTTTGTTCCAGAAACTTAAAGGGTTGAAGTGGAAAAAATACGCATTTTTTTGTTTATTTGGATATTGTGTTGATTTTGCAAATATATTTCTGAGTAAAACACACAATTTGCAACAAATATAAAGAAACGTTCATTTCTTGTTGTTGTTTGCCCTATTTAAAACTAACTAGTTTCGAATTTGATCTGTTTGAAAGTATTAGATGTGTAGTATTACAAAAAAATCTCTACACGCATTAGGTTCGTTCACTTTGGTTGTCTGTCACAGATGTGTTTCAAAAGGAGTCATTTGGGGTTTTCTGAAAGGAGTTTTTCTCCTCAAATGACACCTGTCAGATGCATGTTGTGTACCATGTGCAGTCATTTTTCAGTTGGCTTATCAAACCATTACAGTAACTCTAGCTGCCTGTTGTGGTTGTAAAGCTTGCCAAGATTCTGCTTCTTAGTAAAGGTATTTGTCTGTTTGTGGTGTAACGAACTTGTAACACACTTAAAAGCTGCTCTAATAACGAGGGGAAAAAAATGTCTGTCAGCTTGAGGAAATGTGAAAAGTCCAAGGTGTTTAAAACTTCCATTCATGGATGACGATCTCCTATAGAAGCATGGTTTTAGTGGAGGTGCGTCTGTTAATGGACAGTGAACACAGTTGTATCAGCGAGTGATCATGAATGTTTTAGCAGATAAGAGTAGGGCTTAATGCCATGCGGAACAGCCCTGCTTCCTTCCCCAACCGCCCTAACACCCCGTCACTCACTACAACCCAACTTCTACTTTTGGGACTGAAGAAATGTCAACTTTGCTCTAAGAGTCACTGTGAGAAATGCTTGTATTAACCGTATACCGTTAGATCAGTGGTAGATTAGCGTACTGGCAGATCTAACCTTTATGTACCCCCATATGACAGTTCATCAGATGCCAGTCCAGCTACAAATGTATATATTCTAAAAATAACTATTAAACAAATGCTTTGGTTCTTTGTTGTTCCTTTCATGAGTTTTTTCTATTTATGCAGTGTAATGATAACAAGGATCATTTTACTCCTGCATCCTCTCTCTTGTCTTCTCCTTGTATTTGTCTTTCTTCTACTCCTCAGTGTGAGACTTGGTCTTGTCCTCCAGGATCTACCTGCGATCTTTTATCAGTTTTAGCCTGGTAATAGCCTCCTTGTTAGGGAGAATGCTGACATGGTCTGTGGTTCCATCAGCTTTCTCTCTCTGCACACACCCAATGCAATATTCAGCTTTGTAGTGTCCATTAACATCCTAGATCACATCATCTTTACTGGTGGCCATGGACTTCCCATTGTACTTCTACCACAGGTCCTTAGACATCATTAGACAGACGGGATCTTTCTGCTGATGGGGATGGGGCCTTTTTCGTTTCTTAAGCTGTATTCACATCGAATACAATTTGCGCGGCATGGTAGTCCAGTTTTAATGTTTTTAACGGTCATTATACAGACGGAATCTGAGGTCCTGCAGTGCGATTTGAACATTGGGCGCGGCACGGCAGTCGAGAAACAGTGAGAGTTGAGTATTGTTTCACGATCTCATAGGTCCAGAGTTTGTACATTTGAAATTTTAGGGGGAAAAGACGCATCAAGTCAACCAATCGGGGACTGAGCTTTGGCTTGTGACGTGATCAGTAACGTGATTAGCAGATGCAGTATAAAGCCAACATGGAGGAGAAGCTGATCATTCTCATCCTGAACTTTAAGATATTTTTCTTATTTGCATTGTGCCAATAGTAAAAAGGTAGCCTGATTTTATATTCTTCTTTTTTATTTTTTCCTTCCTCGGACAGCAGCGCATCAAACTGGGTCACAGAAAGACAAAAGTACAGCTGAAAGTGGGCGTCATTCAGATGCAGCTCCTGCAGTAGATGGATAACCTCATTGTACTGCAAGAGTCTCTGAATGATGTCAAGAAGCCAGACGCGGTGACGTGATTACCAATGCTTTTGTGGAACTCTTAAAAATAAACTTCATCTCTCAACATCATTCGCGTATTCCATGCATTTTAAATGAGATACACAAATTTGCCACGCATCCGAATAGAGGAATTTATCCGCACATATCAGACTGGAATTTGAAGCATGAATCACGTTCAGTGTGAACGCAGCCTTACAGTGAGAAGACGTCACAAATGGATTCAGCTTCATTCTGCCTGCTGTTTATTCTGGGCCTCCAGACGAGAAGCCCTGAATGCATTTCTGCTTTGCTTAGTTGACACGAAAATATTGTGAGACAGCTAAATAAGAGTCAAAAACAAACACATCCTAGTCTGCAGGTCATTAATATATATATGTATTTTTTTAAACTACCTAAGCATGTCTTTTGACAGGCCAAGCCCTTTTAGTAAACATCTTCATTTCATCATAATAATGATAAACCTCCAACAAGTTGTTGCCTCTTTCCCCCCCTTTTTTCTACCCTTAGCCCCCATCTCTAACATCTCACTCACTCTTCTCTTGATGGTCCAACAAATATGATGAACATAAATAAATATTAACCCTTGAATACAAAATGAGTTTATACAGATATACCCCTCATGTATCCGAAGACTCATAGCCCCTATTGTAACAGTAAAATGTGTCAAACACAAGAGGCCTTCAGCTCGTATCCATTTGCTCAGCTGCTGGACACAACAAACACACAAAGAAAACCACCTGTCATTTTAGAGGAGACTTGGGTGAAGCTGTAAGTGACAGTAGTGGAAGGATTGACAAGAAAGTGTATAAACTGGTTTGTTAGAACCCAATTCACGGATTTCCTGAGTGCTTTCAAATGCTGAAGGATGGAGGGTGCTCGTCTTTTGGCACAGAATTTTTTAAAAAGTAGAAGTTTTTCTTGCAATAATTTCCTTCCTTTTCAAAAAGGAAGTTGTGCTTTGCTAAGCTTTAGTGCTTGTTATGCTATGGAAGCAAAGCACAATCTGAGTTTCATTTTATGCTTGTTTGTTAGTTCACAAATATTATGCTTGTGTCCAAATTTTCTTCACTAATCACTAATCAGTGCACTTTATAGTGCGTTGGCCATTTTGTCAAAGTGTCTGAATTTACAATTCCAAAAAGTCATTGCCCTGGAAATTTCCCAGAAGTCTCTGCTAAAAACCAATGGGCATCTTTACTCACTAAATTGGCGAATAGAGACCACAGTGCATTGTATTTGAAGGATTTGTTATTTGAAAGAGAAAAGGAATGTAAATTTATAGTTTAAAAATAAAATGTTTTCATCATCAGAACACAATGGATTAATAAACAGTCTGTATTTATATTTATTAGATTTTTACTTTAAATGGGTAACTTGTGAGAAAGTCCAGGGCACTAGATAGTCCCACACTATGTATTTTAGGGGTTAGTGAGGGAATTCATACACACCCAATGTGGGGTAAAAAAGCTACCTCTTTACCTCTTTACTAGACTCTTTACCTTTTACTTTTTAACTTTTTTTTACAGTTATATGTCTGAAATAAACATCCAACATCCTTAAATCTATGTAGGCTGACCCAACTGACAGGTGAAGCAAAAAACACTACCAAAAAACTTCCAATAGGCCTGGGCGAAGCTCCGCTATAAGCAAAAAGCCTAATGTTCAGGCAGTTGACTGCTGACCTGATGAGGACAAACTAAACTAGTCTGTTTAGCTATTAGAGTTCAAGCCCTCTGTTTAAATGACATCTGTCATTGTAATATATCTTGAGTAAATGAGTCCAGTGAAAAAAAACAAGAAAAAAAAACCATGATGCTACTGCACGACAATCAAATCCAAACTTCTTCTTTGGCTAAAAAAAAAATCAATTGATGATATTACTTACTTTCATTTTCAAACTCTTAACTATCTCTACATTTGAATAAAAACATCCTGCAGTAGAATATTTGAACTAACATTGATCAACGCTGCGTCTTAGCATAGTGTGTTAAAGACCCACCGAGATAAAAAGCATGTTTTTGGTGTTTTTAACTTGTTTTTGTGTCATTTTTCTGATGATGGAGGACATTCAAGATTTAGGAAAAATGAAGATTTAAAATGGCATTTCTGAGTATTTCTTGATTCAAATTGTTGTTAATCAGGAGCAGACGAAAAATGCTGTTTGAAAAAGATTGTGTTTGGAGCACAGAAAATACTCTGGGCAAGCCACAAGCTCCCCGCTCCGCTCCATTCTGATGCATCCACTTGTAGAAGAATGGAAACCATGTCCTACAAAATCTCTTAAAATGGCATAATCATAATCAATAGACCACTGAGACCGCTTTTACAATAGATCAAGAGACGATCGAAATGGGTCTTTAGGTTAATCAAGTTTTTGTTCTTGATCAAAAATATGAATGCGCCTGGAAAGACTTTCTGATAGTTTAAAAACCAATGAAAAATCCCAGAGTGTGTGTGTGTGTGTGTGTGTGCAGGAGAGCATTCCTATTCACAAAAATGTGTTCACAAACCCTGCATTTGATGCCTCAAATCTGGCCTGAACACATAAGGAATCCACTCTTCAAACACACACAGCTTTTCTGTCCAGTTTCCACTCAGACGCCGTCACGTGCAAACATGCGCGCACACATGAACACATTCCAGAGGTTGTCTCGGTGGAATGTGGGACAGAGCTGCCCTGGCACCAAAGGAAGTGTGACTCAGCTGCGCTTCCCAGCCCGCTTTCAATCATTGCACTCCCACCGCTGGTTTGTGGGAGAACACGCGTGTACATCTCTGAGTGAGAAGTGGTACCAGTCTGCGTGGGCACAAACTGCGCCCCTCTGCTTGCACCCATGCCGTTAACCGTTGCATGCCGGTGGCCAGGCTTATGGGAATCATCAGCAAACCACTCCATGTTCAAAAATAGATCTCAGCTGTACTTGTTTTGGCATGATAACTTTGCTGTAGGTGAATTTTTTTGTGTGTGTGTGTTTTCCTTTTCTCTTTTTCTTTCCAACAGTAAAAAACTGGTTTGGTCTGATCTTAAAGAGCTGCCCCTAAAAATCGCATGTGCTGCACAGCACAAAGGAAAACCCTGACGGGGTTCAGTTTCTGAAATTCTGAGCTGAATACCTATGAATGGGAAACATCTGAGTGTGTATGAAAAAAAGGAGTTATGGCTTCCTGCATGTAGAACGCAGGGAAGCACGCGGTGGCTGGCAAGTCTGTGTTGACTTCAGTTAAAGGGGCGCTTTGGAGCTTCCATGTGACTTTGAAGACATAGAAGCACATCTAAGTGAATGTATTCTGTCTTGAGCTGTTGGTAACTAATCATCTCTGTGGAAGGTAGCATAAAACCAATTGACTGTTTATGACAGGGATGTCCAAACTTTTGACAAAGATTTGGTGAGGTAAAAATGTGTGAGGGACAACCATTCAGCCTGAATTCTATGAACCCTTATAATAACATTAAATTCAAATGAACTATTTAGTAATAATAATAATAATTTTATACTAGCAATTGAATAATTTTATTTCTTCATGTAGAACAGGTTATATCTACCATATTTTTCAAATTATAAGTCGCTCTGGAGTCTAAGTCGCAGCAGCTGAAAAGTGCAAATTAAGTAAGAAAAACCAAACTATGCAAAAGCGTGACTTGTTCTCTGAACAATTCCATAAATACATTTTCACCGATAAATCTAGTTTTAGAAAAAGTGTTTCATATTATTCACTATTAAATGCTCACCATGAACTTTGTAATTTAACCTATGTAAAGAGGAACACAAATACTTATGTTCTTCAGAAGCACAAGCCCCTTAAGGCTCTGAAGGCCAAGAACATTAGTTTATGCATTAATTTATGACAGGGGCCTGCGGACCGGTGGAAATTTAAATGCAAGCTGCAATTGGCCCATGGGTCGCACTTTGGACATGCTTGGTTTATGAGAACTGGACCAAGTGAGTGTGACTATCACCCATAGAAACTGACTTAATAAATTAAGTCAATTTTTCCCGATATGGAGGCCGCAATGGTTGAGCCAGACGGCGTCAAGAATTAGTGATTGTCCAAGTCGGTCTGAGTCATAGTTTCTATGGCAACCCCTCTCACCAATAAGAAGTGAGCTTGTTGACACCTACCACACGAAAGTGGGCTCGGGAGAACCTGTCAATTAAACGTTATAACGTCCAACGTGAGACTATTATCGAGACAACTTATTGGCCAGTTTATAACTTGAATAACAGAATATCAGGAAAAAAATAGAATTAGCTAGATTATGTTAAAAGCAGAGAAGAAAGGCTTTTTCTGACAAATATGTTGTCTGAATATCTATATGGAAGTCTATGGGATGCTGGCATCTTGGAGCCAGCAGGTGCTTCCTGTTTGGAACACAAATGGGAAGGGGTCACTCAGTCCAGTTCTTGTATACAGTCAATGCATGTGAGCAAAGTATTCCCTCATCAATTGTCTTTTTCAGTTAGAATCATCTATTTTTTCACTCGTCCCGTCTCCCACAAACATCAACTCTGCCAAAAAGGAAAAAGCAGATGCACATATGAACAAAAAGGCCTTTTCTGGCCTGTGTGGCTAACAGGAGGCTTGTGCTGATGACTACTGGAATCCGAGTGGATGCCAAGCAAAGCCATGACCGCCCACGGGCATCTGAAGACTGCCCAAAGCCACAGGAACCACCAGCAGCCCCACCATTTTTTATTTTTTTATCTCTGTTCCTTCCCTCCCATACTCCAGCGGTTTTTCAATCCTTGCCACAACCCCGACAACATCTGAACTTCAAATGTTCGCAGAAGACTCACACATTCCTCTTTTGCCCTCAACCAGACATTATAGTGCTCATCTACAGTGGGAGAGTGAGCCTTAAAGTTGATGTCCAAAGCAGGAACGGGTCTGTTTTTTTTTGTTTTTTTTTAAAGCGCCTGCAGTCTGACTAACCTGTTTTTAATTTTTGCTTCCCAGGCCGCTATTTCGAGGAAACTCAGATGTTGATCAGCTGGGAAAGATTTTTGAGTAAGTAACAGGAAGTGCATTTCCTTTTGTTGTCATCTCCAATTGTTTTTTTTAATCATTTTAAGCCATGAAGTTCTAATGCTGAGGTGAGACTCTTGGTAGAGATCAGTGCATAAAGGTTAAAACTATTAGTCTTTGATTCTGTGGTGTCCGAACATTTAAACGTTCATCCTAAAACTGAGTGCTTAATTCTAATCACTATTGGCGTCCTACAGTGTTGTTGGGGTGCCGTCAGCAGAAGACTGGCCCCAGGAAGTCGCCCTCCCTCAGAGTGCCTTCACCCCTCGGCCCCCAAAACCGATAGAAGACCTGGTTCCAGACATAGACGAGCAAGGACGAGCTTTATTGATGGTAGGGGGGGGCGGCAAATGAATCGGACAGGAATGCATCCTATAAGACCTCAAACTCATCCTCCTCTATTCTTCCTTCCCTGCAGCAATTTCTTGCGTTCAACCCCTCCAGGAGAATATCGGCCTTCACAGCCCTAAGTCACCCCTACTTCCAGAGCCTGGACAGCCACAGCAGAAGCGTGTACGCAGCGCAGCCCATCCCCAGCAACAACCCCACCATGGAGGAAAGGACGGCCTGATCCTCCCCCTTTAGTGGTCCTGTACACTTCCTATAAGAAGTGTTATGTATTCCCTTTTGCTTAGTTGTTCTTTACAACATCAGTTTGATACTGAGAAATATAAAAGACTTCAAATTGAAGACACATCTTTAAAAAAACAAAAAGTTAGAAAGTCTAGAGAGCTTTTACCTCTTGAAAATACTTAAAGAGGCCCTGAGGTCTCGAAACGTCTTCATGCTCACCAAATGTGATTTTTGAGGCCAGTTCTGACTGCATCAGTGATGAATTGTGTCACATGGTAAGCCCTCCTCAGACATGAGATGGAGAACAGTAATGCTAAATCGATCTGTTTTCCGTCATTGGTTGTTTTTTTTTAAGTTTAGATTTGCATGCGATTGTGATGCAAAGAGAGCTGGTTGTGTTAAACAACCTTTCCATGTTTAATCTGATCATCTAGACTCCTTAGTTCTTGTTAAGGTTAGGACTGTCTTTAAGCAGAGGACAGTCCCTTCACTCTTAGTCATTTGGGTTGCTCCAGACTCATTGCTGAAAGCTTGATGTTTGATTTTTTAACAAAAGCTGCTGCGAAAAAGCAAAAACTAATGAAACAGAAGAGGCAATTCCGAACTTTTTATTTGACTTCAGAAACAAAATGATGGAAGGCCATTTTATTAGTTCATTTAAGTCCTCTAAACAGCCGAAATGCAGAGTAGTAAAAGCAGGAAACTTGTTATGGAACAATAATTCAAGCAGGTCCAGCCTCCATTAGTGTCTAAAAGGGGCTAAATACTCCACTTCCTGCCAGTGCATATCCACGAATGTCTTTTCCTTGATCCGACAATCATCTTTTCGGTAAAGCTCAGCCTAATTTCCCCATTCTATATTAACATCGTATGGATTTGATGGACCAATACTTCTTATGGTCAGTGTACAAAGCTTCAGAAAGTGACACTGCAGAGGTGGTGTAAGGGCAGGTCCGCCCTCTTCCCCCGGAACCGTGCACAACTTTGTCCTATTGTGAACTGATGGTTCGCACATTGCTGCTTTTTTTTTTTCCAACCTTGTGAAACCGAAATGGACAAAGAAAGATCCGGCAAAAAGGGACTCAGGCAGACTGACGTTGGAGGCGCTGTTTGTGACAAGTGTTGATCCTAAAGACTTGAGGACAGGAGAGCGCAGGTGGACATCGTGGACCTCTCCTGCCTTTCTGCTCTCTGTGGGAGTGCGTGGTGTGAATATGAACAATACAAGCACACTCACAGACACACAACAGTTGTGTGTGTTTGCTGCCACAGATATAAGCATACGCTTATACACCCATCAAGTTATTATAATGACTCCAAAGCAAAACAGTTCCTCCATGTTTCATTTTCGCCTACTATGATGCTGCCACCATGTGGATACCCAGAGTAACTGCAGACCAGCCAGTAGCAGGATTCTAATGGCTGCTGTGATCAAACAGATTATCCTGCCACTTACTTTAAGACTTTGATTTTTTAATACTTGTAGTATTTTATTATGAGCATTTACTAGTGTGAAATCCAGTTATTTAAAATCTGAATTTTACAGCAATGCACCAGCTTGCAATAGGTGGAAACAGCCACCAGCACTAGTCAACAGAAAAACATTGGGCGAAATACGAATACAAATATTCTGTATTTAATTTTAATAATATTGACAAGCCTTATATGCTTGTTACTTGATTTTTTTGTTTTTAATAATGATGCCGAGGCATACAGTATTCTTACAGCGAGAACACCAGCTCTATAGAGGATCAGAGGAGTTTGTGTATGTAAGGAATGTATAGAGGTTAGGCTTTGGTACTGTACAAAGATACCTGCTAGGGGGACATGATAGATAACTTGATACAGGCATTGTCAAATATGTTCAAATAATTGTAGAGTAGTGAGTGTTTTGCCTTTTTGCAAATGTTTGGGTGGATAAAGGATCTGGATGCGAATGGATTGAGCGATCGTTTTCTCAGCGGGGAGACGCTGCACAGTTATTGCGAGTGCTTTCTTTGCCTCCTTGTGCCGTCGTGTTTGTATTAGCAAAGGAAAAAGCAAGTAATGCAGAGTTGTATTTTTGGATGTTGTAGTTCATGCAAAACAGTAACGATTTAACACTGGTTTATGTTTCCTGAGCAGGTAGTGCTGATTACACATATACACACATACAGATTCATTCTCCAACTCTCAGGTTTTATTTAATTCTTATTTTCTGGACGTCCAAACCTCTCGGGCACAGTTTGCACATTTCTGGGCTACTAAATGACCACAGTTCAACTTCTTCAGGTTTTTTTTCTTTTAAGCTGTCTCACAACGGTGTTTTTGGATCACAGGCTACTGTCGTTACTATTTATCCGATAGATGTTACTGTAGGATTTACAGTTTGAAAAGAACCATCTGCAAAGACTTTTTAATGCTCAACACAAAAAAAAAAAAAACGCGTAACCATCTGCTCTTCGTAACACTTTGTGAAATGTTTGATGACAACAACTCTGGTGTTAGTGCTGCATAAAACATAATGAAAGCTACAAGTACCTTTGAAATAATGGTTTGCAGTTGAAATATTGACTGCATTTGTCCAATTTCAGTGAATGCAATCACTCTATTCTTTCAAGAATTGTTACGCATTTCAGTCTCTTAACAGCTTTGAGTTATGTCAGTGTTTTGGCTTCACTCATATCACTCGGTTTGACAGACTTTTGTATGGATGTCTTATTATTCTGTTGCACCGGCTGAATAAAAGAAACAGCTTTTTATAAATGATGTCAATGTAACTGAATTAATGCCATTTGTCACTCATATTGCACTGAAGTACTCGACTGATCTTTTTTAATCACCAACTTTTATGTTTATACTCATTTGTTTTCTAGATGTGCACTTTTTGTTCTACTATTTATAGCTAAATGAGGCAACGTGCTGTGGGAGTGGAACAACAAAAGTATTGGGGCTTATTATGGGCTTTCTCAAAAATACACATATACAGTATGTAGTCCTTTTTGCTATTAGATGTAGAAATAAAATAAAAACAAGAAACTACACTCAATAGCTTTTAGATCAGCTGGAAATTTTAACCAACCAGGTGGTACACACTAGTTTTAAAAAACTAAAACTGTCAAAAAAAAACTAAAAACTTTGTCAGGATTATGGTCTGTCTGCAAAGTCCTGTTTTCCTGTAGAATATTTCATTTAAATCCAAACAAATGGGCAAAAACATTTATCAGAAATATTGCTCCACATTAAAATTCAGGAGTTGTCAAAGGCACCATGTTTTGGAGCACTGTGAAGGTGCAGGCACATGGAAAGTCCAAAAACATTTGGTTTATGTGAATTCTGTCGGTTAAAAAACAAAGCTAATATTTTAACAAATAAACTGTAACAAAAAAAGAAATTGTAAGATAATCTACAGTTCATTTTTGACGACTAAACTTGAACAGTTGTTGAAAAAAGCTCCAGTCAGAAGTCTGTTTACTTGACCACAAAAATCGAATGACTACAACGTAACAGATACCAAATAACAAAAGAGCAAATTTCTGATTTTTTCTTCTTCAGTTTTTGTAGTAAGAACAGAAGACTGACATGCTGTCACGTCCATTAAACCTATAGTTTAACTTTTTGTTTTGTTTTTTATTAAAGCAATGCCTTCAGTTTCAGACTCGTTCTGTTAAGGTTATAAAACTGCAGGTATACTATTTGGCATTGAAGGTATAAATCTTCTTCCATAAAACTAAATGCTTTAAGCCTCTATCGGGCTTCCGTAGACATGGAATTTATGATTCGATACTGATTAAATAATCACTAAAATATAGTTGAGATATCAAAAAAATGATCTGATTTTTTGATGGAGCTCATTCTTGTTTGCTGTATAATAAAAAAAATCCTATATTTAACATTTCTTAACACATTTTAAGACGCTAGAAAGAAATCTCCATTGGGTTTTGTTGATTTATTCGAAGGCTGTTATGACAAGTCACCAAAAGGGGGCAGAAGAGAGTTTGACCAAGAAGACAAAACATCCGAAGAAGAAAAAGAAGTGACGCCGCAGCGCTGCCTATCTTCCGTTAATTATGAAGTAGCTAGGTGGAAGCTAGCAAAGTGTCAATTACCGAGTTGTGTTGGAGTATTTTTTTTTCTTGATATGGGCAAGAGGGACAATCGTGTGGTAAGTTAATTGCTTAAGTGTGAATTTTATGAATATATTTTCTCGCATTTTGTTTATTTGCATAAGCAACCAAAGAGTTCGATGCATAGCTCAGCGTTGGCTCTCTTGTAGCTCAGGTTAGCATGTATGTATTGATTTGTGCCATTTTTGTGCTATGATGAGCGTTGAGTAAAGCTATGCATTACTTGACCTATAGTGAAATTTGATCTATTTTTCAAAAGCTGGGGTGTATCGCTGCCTCCTGTCCATCAACTTAGAAGAAGATCTGCGCTGTGCAGAAAGTACCAACATACACCTTAGGTGTTTGTTTTGATATATTGCGTATTTTGAAAAACAAAAAATGGTGTCAGTCATATTGACATAGGGCTTCCGGGAGAATGAGAATCATGCAAACTGTAGCACGGAGTGCATTTTTTTTAATTGCATCGATGCAGGACTGTGAAAATCGAGGGTTTTTTTCTGTAGTACGTTTGGTTTTAAATATCGAATCAAGTTTAAAATTGTTCAGTGATCAATCAGACCTTTTTTTTTGTTTGTTTCAGGCTTACATCAACCCCATTGCAGCTGCTAGAGCTAGGGGGCCAGCGCAGGCCTCAGGACCAACCATACAGGATTACCTGAGCAGACCTCGACCAACATGGTGAGGAGGAGCAACCCTGACAGATTGTTCATTTTCATTGACAGGCTCGCTTTTGCCCGAATGTCTTTTTTACTGAATATTTGACCACAGCTAAATATGGAAATTAAAGGCTGTCCTTGCAGGGATTTACAAATGTTTTGAGATTTAACAAAATTTGAGGTTTTTAAGATTTAACTTGCAATTAATTTGTTTTAACATGATTAAACTGCATTTAGAGATGAAAACTTTAAATATTTCTTTAAATACTCCAATGATAATTTAACTTGTTCTCTTGGCATTTTTCTGATGATGGAGGACATAAGAAAACTAAACTTACATCTGCATTTCTAAGTATAGCTTTGTTGGAATCATTGTGAATCCGCTCCATCGTGAAGGATCCACTTGTAGATGACTAGATCAGTCTTAGTTTTCTGGCTCTAAACTGTACAGCTGGATGGCTCCAGTATTGCTCACCGTTTTTGTTGTACCAGTAATGTTAGGTTGTAGGTTGTGACGAGCTGTAAGATAGAGGGAGAGCGTGTAAACAGAGGGATGACGGGAAGATGGGGCTGGGTTACTCTCCACCAACAGTCCTGCCCACAACCTAAATGGGAATTTCCAATGAGCTACAGCCTCTGCAAAATCTATGTTCTAGAGAACGACACAGGATTTTGGCCAAAGATGGTATAATTATCATTAAAAGGCCACTGGGAACATTTATCTAAAATAGATCAAATGATGATCGGAGTCTGTCTTTTTAAAAAATAATGATTTATAGCAAGTACCATCATTTGTAACTGAATTATTTTGTTTTTTTGGTGGTAATATATGAGTAAACTTTCTCTTTTGACAAAGACGCAATGTTAGAATTGAATATGTATATGAAAAGTTCTTTTTTTTGCCAGATTATGTGATGGAAAATAAACTAAAATCTTACATTATAAACCCATCATGTGTTCATTTTATTACATATTTTGATGGTGTTGCTTTATAAGTGACGTTTTTTTTAGAAGACTTACTAAAGATTAAATCTGTAGTAATGTATTTTCTTCTTTTTTGTAGGTTTATACACTTTTGGTGCCAGTTAATATTTGGTAGTTGTGCTCAGAGTTAGTCTGGGTTTACTGCATCCAAAACTGCATTTTTTTAAAAAGCAAACTGGCTTTCACATCTATTTTGACGAATCTCTTTAAAGTGAAGATGTTTCAGTCATGTCAGATGATTACCCCTAAGCAGGTGTGATCGCTTTGCTTTCTGGTTTGAAATGAAAAATAAAACGTGTGTGTGCTTCAACAGGGAAGAACTAAAAGAGCAACTGGAGAAGAAAAAGAAAGGGTCGAGAGCCCTGGCTGACTTTGAGGATAAAATGAATGAGGTAAAGGATCTGTCAGTCATATTTCTCTTAAAAATAATGTGACCAAAGCAATAACAGTTTAAGACACATTTTATTAAACCGTTTTAAAATCCAAAGTTTGGATGCAGTGCTTGAATTAATTGCATTATAGCTAAGTACATTTCTTGATTTTAAAAACTAAATAATTCAATTTATAAAATGTTATATAATTTGTTTTACTGGTAACCTAATACCTAAATCCATTCTTTTTTAACATTAGATTAGATAATTAGAATAGATAGGGCTTTTGTGGATTAAAAACATACAATCAGAGTCAAAAAGACAAAAATATAGAAATTATAGAAGTTAATTCAGACACATTTCATTTGACCCTTACTTCTGGAATCAGCTTCCCATAATGTAGGTTTTCTTAAATTCTACTTCCCTTTTTAATAGGGAACTTTCTTTGTACTTTCTGGAAATCCTGTTATATAGACTTTTAAATAGTCCAGCATTTTTTTTTCTTTGTTTAAAAAAAACTATGTTAATTATTTGTGTTTAACTTTTTCAGAAATGGCGGAAAGAGCTGGCAAAACACAGAGCAAAATTACTAACTGACAAAGACAGAGACAAAAAATCTGTAGACCGGGAAAAAGAGGACAAAAAAGAAAAGAGAGAGGTATGAAAAGGTGTCACTTAACCTTATTTTAAATAATTCCAGTTTGAAATCTCTCATTTACACAGTTAAATTCTTCTTCTTTTTTCCCGTTGTTGTCTTCTCTAACCAGAAAAAGAAGAAGGAGAAGAAGAAATCCAGCAGGGTGAGGAGAAGCTGAACTACCGTTCATCACACACACAAAGCCTACTAAACCCTTTTTTCCTTCCGGAACCGTGTAAATGATTGATACAAGTGTATAACCTCAAATCTAATGAACCCTGCATTCACTGTGTTTTGGTCAAGCATTCTTCATCTTCCTCCTCCTCCTCCTCATCGAGTTCTGATTCCTCCAGCAGCTCCTCTTCAGAGTCTGAAGATGAGGTGGGTGATCTCTTAAGCTACTCTCAATGACGGCCTAAACATTTGGGGGTTCACTCTGGACGAGCAGTAGAGCGCATGTCCACCACCTGCAGTTGAAAAAGGCTTGGTGTCAAATGTCAAGGTGGAATCTTTAGGCTGTTTCTTTCACAGCTCTATTCCCATGAAAGACTTGATGTCATTCCAGCCGGCCACAAAGTGCTATTATTCATTTTTCCTCCATGGCTCATTTTTAAACGGTTGGCACTTCCGTCAGTTAAAAGGACGCCATCCCTACCTCACTACCAAATCCAAGTCCCTGATTGGTCAGAGTTTGGCCTGGTTTGACTTGCAACTACACAGAGCCTGAATTTGTCGTAGAAACTTGCGTAGCAACAAGTTAACGTGAGAATTTTTAATGCTGAAGCCCGAAACACGCATTTACGTGTGTTTACGTGGACTTTTCATGGGAAATGGTCGATTGAACACGTGTTACTGAGGCCGGTGTGAACGTAGCTCAGCAGGTAAAACTCTGCAAATCTCTTATTTGATCTTACTTGCTGACAGCTTTCTTTTAATAATCAATGTATTTTGCCCTCTTTTAAAAAAAATAATTGTTTGCTTCTCTGCATTTTAATAAAGTGTAAAAAATTCAAAAGGTACCCTACAGTCCCATTCCATTTGTCTTTGACTGTAAAAGCGTTCCCGGCAATCTTTTAGAACGATTGTGCAGTGGCGTAAGCCCTCCCCCTCTTCCCATCGCTGAGAGCTGGGAGCAGGGAGCTCGCGGCCCACCCATACGTATTTTCTACATTTCAAATAAGAAGCTCTTTAAAAAAATACTCTGAAATGCTCTTTTAAACTTCATTTTCTTCATGTATGTCCTCCATCTTTAGAAAAGTTACACAAGAACATGTTAAAAACATCATTTTGGTCAGACTGGATCTTTTAATGAACAGGAAAAAAAGAAATGGCTATTAATATCTTTTTTGGCAGCCATGCAGAGCATTTTGTTTTTAAAATCCTTAATTAATTTAGCATGGATATTCCCAGAAGGGTGGGATTATTTGAAAAGGATGCACTTATTTAGAAACAGCGAGACCTTAAGGATGTGGTTCTAGTAATCTTTATTGGTAGCAGCAGAAGACGAGCTGTTAAAGAGGCTTCTATTCATACTTTGGAACTACTTTAGGCTTCTAACAGATGGATATGAATCTATATTTGCATACCATAATCCTACTAAGCGCAAAGAGTGGGGAAAAGAACTCTAGGAACAGATGCAGGTCAAAGGTCATTCACTTTAAGATTTTTGCTGCTCGCTTAGGTTCAGTTTGCTCATGAGAAATAAAGTTCTTGATTCACTGATCCATATTTTAATCACGTCCTGCAAACAAGAGGGCCGGATGTCTTGTGCAAGAGTAGTGCATAAGTCAAGATTTTTTTTATTTTGCCCCCACGCAGGACAGAAAGAAAAGCACAAAGAAAAAGAGGAAGAGAAAAAAAACTTCAGCCCGAAGAGCATCTGACAGCCTGGAGGAGGATTCAGAGGTAGAAACCAAGGTTTAGCTGTTTTTCTAATAGCAGTAGTGAGTTGTTGTTGTTTTTTTTTGACACTTGGTGTTGAGATATTCTAAACATTTCTTCTTTACTTCATTAAAAGAAAAGGAAACAAATAAAAGAAGAGCTGGACAGAGATGAGGTAATCTAAATGAATTTTATTCTGTGAAGAGTCTTTATATAATGTGCCCCCCCGTCCCCCCCATTTAACCAATTTTGACTCTGTCTAGGATGAAAAGGTATTTCGGAAAAAAAGGAAGGCTGAAAGAAGTCACAAATATTCATCCTCAGAGTCTGCTGTAGATTCAGACGGGGAGGAGATGGTACGTATGATGGAACAGCTAACGTGGAATACTGAACAAACGGTAACGCTTTCTTTTACACTACAATACTTGGAGCGTACTTGCGTGGTATTTACATGGTACTTATTTTATAACCACTGGGTATTTGCATGGTACTTTTTTGGAATTTACTGCGTACTTGCATGGTACTTTTTTTGTGTCAATTCAGTTTTTACATGGTACTTGCTGTGTATTTATGTGGTACTATTTGCTTCATACTTATGTGGTACATACTGGGTATTTATAAAATACTTACTGGGTATTTACATGTTGTGCAAAGGTGTCTTTTGTAGTACTTACCACATGTACGTACAGATAAAGTACCTTGAATTTACGCCTGCACTCATTGTATGTTTTATGGTATTTACCATGTGTAACAAGATAGTAGGTAAGAGAAACTACATTGGAAGTACTATGAAAAATGCCCCGAAATTTACTTTATACTTACTAAGCAAGTTTATGTGTGTTTTATGGTACTCACCATATCTAAGATGGGTAATTACATAGTACTTATGTGGTACCTTATTGTGTTTTTCATGGTACTTCCTATTAATGAGAACAGGGTATGTACACAGGAAGTACTATTTATTGTATGTGAATTTTATATGTTAAGTTATAGGGTGTTTTGTGGCATTTACCATTTAAAAGGAGATAGTAGTTGCACAGAAACTACCCCTTAAGTACAATGAAACTGGACTGTAAAAGAAGGCAGCCCTATTTCCACTCTATTACATGGCACTTTTAGTAGTAAATACTGGGTATGTTCACGTATTGCCTTCCCGTACAGTGTACATACACACTTGGTCTTCTGACCTCACCAAATGAGACAATGCTAACTTGTTGGTAAGGGTGAAGTAACTGCATTGTAAAAACATATTCTGGCCTGATTACTTCTTGTAACATGAGGCAAATGTAAACAGAAACACGACAGCAGTGAAAACAACAATCTTTAATGATGGACTTCTACAGCATACAAAGTGTCATCACAATGACATTTTTTTAAGTTCTCAACAAAACAGTAAAAAGGAGCATTCCAAAGAACAGATTTTCAGTTTCTGTGCAACTACTATCTCCTTTTAAATGGTAAGTGCCACAAAACACCCTATAGCTTAACATATAAAATTCACATACAATAAATAGTACTTCCTGTGTACATACCCTGTTCTCATTAATAGTACCATGAAAAACACAATAAGATACCACATAAGTACTATGTAATTACCCATCTTACATATGGTGAGTACCATAAAACACACACAAACTTGCTTAGTAAGTTTAAATTAATTCTAGGGCATTTTTCATAGTACTTCCAATGTAGTTTCTCTTACCTACTATCTTGTTACACATGGTAAATACCATATAATTAGAAACTGTTTTTATCATTTACGTAACATAGCAAAATTGCGGGCGTTCTTATCTAACTCAGTCTTAGAGATGGTTATCCATGCTTTTATTTCTTCTCGTTTAGATTATTGTAATTCTCTTTTTACTTGTTTTAATAAATCTGTTCTTAACCGTCTTCAGTTAGTTCAAAACACTGCTGCAAGGCTTTTAACAGGATCTGACAAAAGGGCACACATTACCCCCATTTTATCCTCCTTGCACTGGCTCCCAATCAAGTGGCGTATTGATTTTAAAATTCTAGTTTTAACCTATAGAGCTTTAAATGGACAGACCCCAAAATACTTATCAGACTTGCTCTGTCCCTACGCTTCCAGCCGTGCCCTCCGATCCTCAGATCAAAATCTTTTAAAGATTTTTAAGACAAAGTACAAAACCAGAGGTGACCGGCCGTTCCAGGGAATAGCCCCCAGACTCTGGAATGCCCTCCCTCTGTCCCTTCGTGTGGCCGACACCGTCGATTCTTTTAAAAGTCAACTGAAGACACTTTTATTCAAAAATGCTTTTAGCTGACTGGTTTTATTGTTACTTTTATTTTATGTTTATTTTTCTTCAATTTAGTTTTGCTCACATTATATTTAATTGATTGTTTTTCTGCTTTTACTGGGTTGTATATTGTTTATTGTTCAGCGCTTTGTGATTTTATCTGTGAAAGGCGCTATATAAATAAAACTTACTTACTTACTTACTTACTAAAACATACAATGAGTGCAGGCGTAAATTCAAGGTACTTTATCTGTACTTACATGTGGTAAGTACTACAAAAGACACCTTTGCACAACATGTAAATACCCAGTAAGTATATTATAAATACCCAGTATGTACCACATAAGTATGAAGCAAATAGTACCACATAAATACACAGCAAGTACCATGTAAAAACTGAATTGACACAAAAAAGTACCATGCAAGTACGCCGTAAATTCCATGGAAAGTACCACGTAAGTACCATGCAAATACCCAGTAGTTACATATTAAGTATCATGTAAATACCACGTAAGTATGCAGTAAGTACTGTACTGTAAATGAAAGGGTTACTGAATAATCTAATCGGTTTTCAGTTGTCATTGGCAGTTTTTCATTAATTGCTTTTCTTTTAACTGGTTTATTCCACTGTAAGTTTTTAAGAAAATATTTTTTTGTTTAAAAAATAAAAGTTTTGTAAGCCCCAAAGTTTGTTTTCTAATGGCACAAACAAAAAAATAACTATGAAAAGAGACTCACCTTTACAAGGCAGGCTCTGTTTCATTTTCCTCCACAGGTTTAGAAGAGAAGATTAAATCAGCAAACAGACGATCTTTGCATATTTGGTCAGGGTGTTTATTTAGCACACAACAGTTTTTAAAAGCATTACTCCAAAATAAAAGTCTTCACACATTATAGTTGTTGTTTTTTTTAATCTTTTATTAAATATTGGAATTTCAAGCAATCAAAACAAAAACATAAAGAAGGGATTTATAGATCTATACATAAACATATCAAAGTGTGGATAATTACTGTATTTTCCAGAGTATAAGTTCACCCCTGGCCAAACTTTGTAAAATAATTAAACAAATGCAACTTATGCTCCCAAAAAATACTGATTTGGAAAAATAGAAATTCGCCAGTAAAAGAAGATGCATATACATACACATTTTGCAGATGCATCATAGTCACTGTTAATCATATGTAGACATATTTGCACTGATGCATGCAGTACATGACACACTGAATCAATTTAATGTGAAGTTTGTCAAAAAGGGTTTGATGAATTGCTTTAAAAGGAGTGGAAAGAATCAAATTTATATATTCCCACCCCTATTATACTATTTTATTATTATTTTTTTTTACATATTTATTGTAGAAATACATAAACGTAAACATAACGTCTAATCAGAGGCATTTATAATTTGCCTGTCTAAGTACAGATTATTTATCAAATCCATACATTTTTATAATATCAAAGGACAAAGTGTTTATGGATTACAAAAAAAAATGTTACATCAATTCAGATATTCACAAAATTCCGTAAATCAGCATCGTCTCTCATTCTCTTTCGAGTCAAGTTTACCCTTTGTTTTTTTTAAAAAGGGCCATTAAGATTCCCATAATCCACAGTAGAGATTTGAAATAGAGAAGTAGCTGTTGTGAGAGAGAGATATGATTTATGATAATGAGCTTTTTCATGGTTTAAAATTTCTCTTTAGTTGTATATAAGGTGTTGATATTTTTTCTTAAAAAATAAGATCTTTAGAACAATAAATTATTATTTTTTGAGCAGCAAAAATCTGCTGAAGCTGCATGTTCAAATAAAACATGCAGCTTCAGATTAACTGTTTTCTGTGGTCTCTTGTGTAAATTCCTGCATTGTGTAATGATGTGACCGCCAGGGATTTTTTGTGCGTTGTTCATCGTCACACTCTGCTTTTAGGGTGAAGCCAAGAAAAAAAAGAGAAGCAGCGAGGAGGAGAAATTCTCAGTGAGTGTTTTAACTTTTTCTTTTTTTTTTTTAAATATATTTTCAAAATAAGAGCACCCCTGAATGTTCTAAAGGAAATCAAAGAACTTTAATAAAGTATCTGTTTTGCTCTCACTGACAAGAGATTTCACTGAAAATAAATGGTTGACTAAAAACTTAATAAATATCTCTCAGAAACTAAATCCACTTCTTTGTTGCCAGGAGAAATCTAAGAAGAAGAGGAAAAAGAAGCACAAGAAACACGGCAGGAAAAAGAAAAAGAAAGCAGCGTCTCAGTCGGACTCTGACTTTAGCTAACAGTGCTCTTCTTTTCTTGACAATTTTCATGTCGTATAATTTTGAATTTGACTTCCAAACTCTGGTGAATGAGGAGACGTGATGGTGCAGTCCAAGGATTAAAGTTAAATCAAGCAAGGCCGTTGTTTTGATATGCAGGTACATATTTTATCAACTTGTTTTTTGTGAATAACTTTTCATTTTTAGGTTGCATTCAGTAACAGGACTGATAAGAACATAAATAGGTTTTTTAATTTTTTTTTCTTATATTTTGGACATATTCTGCACCCCAGAAGCCCCCCTCAGTAAGCGGGTCCTCGGAGAGTCCTTCCCTCTGTTTCTAGGCAGGTTTCTCCTTTCACTGCACAGGGCTGTTTCTGCTGGTGCATGTGTCATGCATGTAGACGATCTGATGTCTTGCCAGCCTCACATTGAAGTTGCATTGTGCTATGAGACATGTTGGCTTTTCAACTAACATGTGCAAAGTTGACTTGTTCCAGTAGATGAAATGTTACACTACAGTGTAAATGTATTTACCAGTGACAATAAAGTGTTTCAGCCTATGTTGCTGAGAGATACAACTGTCAGTGTCCCGGTTATTTTGATATAAAACCTAAAATATTGAGACAAAGTTTCCATTTTGCTGATGTTAAAATAAATATTGTGGCTTAATGAAAACCAGCAAAAATATTCAGATTAGATTGTATGAAGCAGTTTAAAGAAAAAAAATTATTCTTTTCCTTAAATGACTTTGTAACTTACAGTAAACTTGAGCTTTGACATATTGCTCCTTCCCAAACCACCACCTAACCATAACCACCACTTCCCTTTTTTTTTCCTTTTTTAAAATCGTTTCTCAACAGATTTTCTTCATTTTTTTTTGCCTTTTTTCCATTTTCTCGGTCAATTAAATGGCATCTTAAGATTTTTCTTTGAGCAGAATCTTGTATTCAACTTAAAACAAAGACTTTTGGTAAAGTAACACTTCAGCTGTACTTTTCTGAAAATGGTCTGAGAGCAGCGGAGGTTCATCCCCTTTATGCAAAGATCTTAAAAAAAAAAAAGCATCTGATGTTCAAAATAGACAGAAAATGATAGAAAAAAAGGTGATGTGTGCTGCATAGCCTCAGAAACTGCTAACAGGTTAGTCTTGGAAATAAAGGCCTTTATTTTTTTGGAGACGTAAAAGGTAAGTGTAAAGTACTAAAGTCTGAGGTCCTGAAGTTGAAAGGTTGTGTGGGGTTGTGACTTTAGGCAATAATTACTAAACTTAAACCCTCTAAAAGGGGAAGCACTGAAGTCGGTTTACGGCAGTCATGAGACTGAGAAGTGGACAATCCAGGTTTATTGACTGGGAGTGTCCACTGTGGACTATAAAGAGCGATGCCTGTGTTTCTTAGATATGAGGAAGTGTGAGGCATGTGACAGGAAGACACAGACTCACTACACTTCATGAAGGTAAGCAACATCCAAGCTCAATACCTTTGTTAAAATAGCCACAACGGATTCATTTCAACTGCTAATCTGATTTGTTTGGTGGAAATATAAGATAAAAGGTGAGTTCAAGCAAAATATTTTTTTTGAAAGATAAAGTAGAGGATAGTAAATTTTTACTTTCAGTAGTGAGTTATTAAAAAAAAAGCACATTTTTTGAGATGGAAGACTTTTCATTTCTTGAAAACAAACAGAAATATATCCAGATACACTTTTACTAAAATTAGTGTGAATTTAAAGACCAGAAATAAAACGCAGAATATGTCTGGGGGGAAATAAAGCTTAACATTAAACCTGGGTTCACATTAAATGTTACATTAATAATGAGTGCTCATTGTAAACTTCAACATTTGAATCACGTGAACAGGATAATGACACAAACAATTTCTTATTCAGCAGTACAAACCCCAGTGGTTTTGGTAACATCAACCTTGTTCATTTTCTTTAAGTCAACATTTTAGTGTTGAGGTCACACAAGGGTCTCGCGACGTGACAATGCTGCCACAGGTTTACAACGGCTGGGACAGAATTCAGCCAATCACAACCAAGAAATTGTACACAGTTTTTAGAAACTGCTGGGGGCTGTATAATGTTGATTTTATGACAGGAACCTGCGGGCCAGGCGATTTTTGAACGCAGGCCATATTTGGTCCCATGGGCCGGACTTTGGACATGCATTAGCTAAACAAATCAATGGCCGATGCTCTCCTCTCCAGATGTTGCGAATCTCCTTGTGGCTCTGCGTGGGACTGTCGGTGTGTGGGTTTGCCTTTTGTTCCATCAAATGTCCTGATGGAAAGCTGTGCCCTGATTTATCCACCTGCTGCCTGACTGGGCATGGATTCAGCTGCTGCCCACTTCCAGAGGTGAATTGGACTCATTTAGCATTCCTCACTCTGAAACCATCTGAAAGTGACTCATTGTCCGTCTGCAGGCTGTGTGCTGCTCTGACAAGGCCCACTGCTGCCCCTCGGGGTATCGCTGCAACCTAGCCACGATGATGTGTGAGAAAACAGACCAGCCGTGGGTGAGCCTCCCCATGCTGACGAAGGAGGCTGCAGAGGAGCCACCCGCTCTTGATTTGTCTACAAACCTTGTTGAGGAGCTCAAAAACGCCAACGGCCTGGCACAGAAGAGTACAGGTGTGCAATGTGACAGCTTTTACATGTGTCCTGATCGAACAACCTGCTGCAGACATCCCAAGGGCGCCTGGTTCTGTTGCCCCTATTATCCTGTGAGTAGATCTTTGTCCATACAGTCTCTGTATATAATTAGACTGATCTTAGTTTTCACCCATCATCTACGAAATTTGATGTATTTTTTAAATGAAAGATGCATTTTCTTATAGGGAAGGTGTTGTCTGGATGGATTCCATTGTTGCCCGTATGGCTATGACTGTGACTTAACGTACACTCACTGTATAAGGGATGGCTTCAAATACCCATTTTACTACAAACAAGCTCTGACCTCAGTCCCAGCTGCCCTCATTTCACACCCGGAGGAGAAGAGCATCCAGTTGGAGGTAAAGAACATTTTAAAGAAAAAAACATTTGCATTGCTTCATTGAGGTTTTAAACTGACGGGCTTAAATTGTTGCTCAAGATTTCCATCTGAAAAATAACCCTTTCCTCTTTTAAGATCCACTCCAATGAAAATTGTGTTTTGGGAGTTTTTAACATGTTCTTGTGGCACTTTTCTGATGATGGGGGACATATATAAAGAAAAAAAAAACACTTAAAATTGCATTTCTGAGAATTTTTTGTGAATCAGGAGCAGACAAAAAAATTATATTATATTTGGGATGTTGAAAAAACATCCTGGACGGGTCTCAATCCTCCCTGCTCCTCTCCCTTCTGGCACATCCACTTGCAGACAACAAGACGATGTACAAAAAAGATGGACATCCATGTACATCTTCTTTTTACTTGTCTGAGCTAGTGGGAGAGAGTGTAAACAGAGAGCTCTCACCAACGGGGTGGGAAAGAAAGGTTGTTTTGTGCCAACCGTCTAGCACACAACTCAGGGGCGAATATCTGATGAACTCAATTTCAATTTAATTTCAATTTATTTGTTTAAAGGATAAGCCCCTTGAGATGTGTCATCTCGTTTTCAAGGGGGTCCTCAACTCCTGCCGCTCTGCAGAAACTATCTCCTAGAACGCGACACAGATTTTTTTGGCTTTTGGCTAAAAACGACACAATCATAATTAAAAGACCACTGGGAACACTTTCACAATAGATCAAAAGACGATCAGAGTTGGACTTTAAAAGAGCAAACAACCAAAAACCTGAAAGATTCTGATTGTAATAATGCATCCATGTAGTGGCAGTGAACATCTTTTCTTTAGTTTCAACCTCCACCATCTAAAACAGTTTTATGCAACAGTAGAAATCTGGTTCCGCTGTTCTCTCCTCATCAATTAATAGGTAACTACTTCCTGCCAAAGAGGTTCCGCCAACCAGTAGACATAAGTAAATATCTGGCAGTAATACTCAACTAAAAGGCATTTTCCAACCAGAGAGTAAATATTGATCAAAAATCATTGCTTGGTTTCTTAAGCAACAACTGATATTTCCCATCATTGAAAAGAATTCCAGGTAATTCAGGTCACTAAAAAGTATTTTGGGGTTTTTAGTTGATCTTGAACTAATATTATGGTAGTTAGTTGAACCTTAAGTAGATTTTAAATACACACTTCTACTGCATTCAAATAATGCCTCCTAATAAATAAGCAGGACGTTGGTGATCCTATGCATTTTATAAACTGATTATTATCATTACGGTTAATATGAAAGATACAGACATGGCTTAGAGATAGAGCTAAGTCAGTGTGTTGATATAGATAAAAGGGATTCAAATAAATTGCAATGTACATAAAAAACAAATTTTGTATAAAACCTTTTCTATTTTGCAGAAATCCTTGACAGCTTTAACAGAAGCTAGCGATGCCCCGTCTGAACATGGAGTCATCCGCTGTGATGACAAGTTCTTCTGTCCTGCTGGATCTTCTTGCTGTAAGGGAGCTGAAGGCCAGTGGACCTGCTGCCCCTACCCACTGGTAAAAAATCGTGTCTTTCATGACTTTTTATGTACAAGTTTTGTTTTGAATTATAGAATCATGTTGTCAAGGGTATAAAAGCTTGAAAATAAGAAGTGAAAATGTTTTACAAAATATATATGTAAATGAAAATATATAAATTTAATATAATAAAAATGGTGACCATCATGTAATGTTGCATATCTGTGATTTCAGGGCAAATGTTGTGTAGATGGTCGGCACTGCTGTCAGTATGGATACACCTGCGATGCCACATCAGCCACCTGCAGAAAATTGTAGGTCATCTGAGGACCACAAGGATACACTGTAGAGACAGCTTTACAGTGAACCATGTCTGCTTTAGCAAATAATGTCATGTCATGTCTGTCATGAAATACATGCAAACATGTTAAAGAAAAAAAGCTGCAAAATGGATAAAAACTTAGCTCAAATTTCTATGCAATCATAAATAAAATTGTTGGGTTTAATTATTTTGATACCATTACGTTTCAGCAATAAAATAAATAAAAGTTTTATTCAAAGTTTTTAGTACGTTGCAGTTTTTTATTTTACTTTTCCCTGTACATATAAAGATTTTTTATTTTATTTTCTAGCTAATCATTACTTTTTATTACAAAAGTCTATTCTTCATAGGAGCTATCCAGTCGAATAGTTTGGATCCAGATTCCAGCTCATACACTTATTTTCCAACTGAATTTCTTAGTTTTCTCCTGATTCACAATTTGAAAAAAGAAATACTCAGAAATATTTTTTAAAGCTTCAAAATAAATGTCCTACATCATCAGGAAAATGAAACAAAAACATCTTACACACGCGCACACCCACGCGCACACCCACACCCACACCCACACACACACAGAGAGAGTTGTTCTAAGTGAAATTTCATAGCTGATTAGTAACTTTTTTTGTTCTTTAAAAAAAAAGCCAGTAATGTCATCCCGTTGACTCATATTTTACACAGAGCACATAATCATACAGTCATTCTGTTCTCGTGGAGAACTATTAATACAGTTTAACTTTATAACAGTAAATCAGTAAAGATATGTGCATGTATGCTGATGATAATGTATTTAACAGGGGATTGTCAAAACAGAGGAAGGATATCCAAGTGGTGGACAAAGAAACGGATGAAAGAAAAAAAAACTTAACATACACTAGGCTATTTTGCAAGGAAAAAGGAGGTTGCCTTTTATTTGGAGAAAATAAATAAAAACGTTTTTCTGTGTTCCAACATTTATGAAGCACGAAACAGTACCATAGATTGTGAACCCCTCCCCCCCTGTTTTTTTGGATGGAAAATCAAATCGTGAAGTTATTTCTATAAATACTTAGATGAAATAAATGAACATAAATCAGCGGAACTGGAATAATGAAATCTGACTGCACGGTTCCTCCGGTCAGCGCCATGAGCTGCCGGTTCACCGATCCCATTATCTGAGCGCAGCATTCCCGGTTAGTCCCCAATAATAATATGTGGCTAGTTTACGGTCTTCCTGACAGGAAGGAGGACCCACTCCGCGTCAGACTAGTCCCCCGTCTCCTATCTTCTTCCCGTTAGTTCCTTTCCAGCTACTCCCGGGCGGGTTGCTGTCCCTGTGTGGTATTTTTTTTCTGGAAATATGGCTGTGCTGAAGATCCAAGAGCAGGTAAGCTCAACACGGCGAGCTAACACACAGCGCCGAAAGCTAACAGCCAGGTTGAACATAGTAACCCGTTATTAAATGGACTCGTTTTTGCTACTTGTTTTACATTTGCAGTATTTTACTGAAATCGTACATTCCTAACAAATACGGGTAAAACATTGACTTTATTAGACCGTTAATTCTAAATTTAAACTCTTAAGGCTAAGCTAACCGCCGCATCGCTTGTTTTCCCATTGACTAATGTTAGCCAACTTGCTAACTAACAAGTAAGCTAACTAACGTAAGCAGTCCCACAACGCATTAGTCATTGTGAATTTCACCGACAGAGTTTTTAAAATCTCAAACGTTGACATTTTGCAGTTTTTCTGCTGGGTTTTTAGTTGTTTATGGTGGTGGTGGACGCTTGCATCATGAATCAATGAGGCGCAGTCACTCACTCCTGTTTGTTTTCCCGAACAAGTCCACTATTTAACTGCGTATTGTTGTCATCTGTTCGTATTCACTTAAACCTTTTAAATGAAGCACCAGTGCCACTGGGTTCGCTTTGTCAGCTGCCTTCTTCAATCAGCTCCAAGCTGATTTTTCCCCCCTCGTTGGCAGCTTCATTGTCAGTCACCTGTTGCTGCAGATGAAGGCTGACTGTGGCTAAAACAGCAGGTGCTCTTGATTTTAGAGCAACTGTTAGAAACCATTGGTGAGATCAGCGGCTGTTTACATAGCTGCATGTACACGCTTTCATTGGGGGATCTAGTTGTGTTGAATTGTTGTTTTAGTTGCAACAATTGCAATGTTATTTCTGAGATCCCTGGAATTAGTGTTAACATTGGTCATTGCACTGGCATCTTCAATGTGTGCATGATTTCCATTTTTAATCTATAACCCCTGTGCTATCTTAGATGACCCACCCTTACATTGACGTGTTCTCCCTACCATGACAAAGGTGGATAAAGGTGGAAAGATTTCATGTAATCCATGGACACCAGTGAGGATCACAAATCATTGAAGAAAAAAGATTCAGAGCACTGTCTAGTGGGTCTAGATGACCCAACTCCCAACGTTAAAGTGCCTAGGATAGCACAAGGGTTAAATAGACAACTAATAGGGGTGATTTCATATGTGTAATTTATGGTTGCGGATATGATTCATTGCTGATATTAGTTTAGTTTCAACAATCTTATTCACTGACCTAAAATGGATCCAGGACATCTTTAGCCAAAACCTCCACCAGTGTGACCCAGAGATAAATACCTGGTACAGAACAGTGCAGGTGATGTTTTCCAGATTCCTAGTATGTCTGTCAAGATCAAGTGTAAATTAAACGTGTACAAACTAGGGCTGCCCGATATGAGGAAACTTGAGATATGCGATATTAATGATCAATATTGTGATGACGATATAACTTGCGATACATGAACAAATGAGCAAAACAACTAAAAACATAATATCCAATTCACTGCAACAGTTTCATTGAAATAAGAATCAACATAATTTAAATTATACTCTAAATGACCCTCGTCTACATAGAAGGTGAGCATCTAACATAAAAGGGTTCCATCCAATTGGTCAAATGCATAAAGAGATTTATTTGTTTGGTTAAATACCTAAAGCTGTGATAAGATTGACTTTGCACATTTAAGGTAACCATTTATTGAAATTTTTCACAGACTTTTTAGGCATATTGCAGAGCTTGATATCGCGATAATGATAAATTATGATTTATTGTGCAGGTCTATTACAAACAAGTAAACAATAATTAATGGTAAACCCAAGTTTTCTAAAGTTCAGCCCACTGTTGTTTTTCCACATCAAAAAAACCCAAATAGAACATTAACAGAACAGTCTACCACACTGTCTGGTCGCATGTCTGGAATGATGATCATTTTTTGCTCCTATCACACGTGTGTTGTCCACTGTGATGCTCTTGGTTGTTTTCATGTTGTAGTAAAATAAACCTAGTGTGCTTCAATCCAAATGTTATTTTCCAGGATCGATCATAATCGATTGATTTTATTTTGAAACAGTTTTATGATAGTATAGGTTGCCAGTCTGTCACAGGTCCACAAACTCACACACACAGCAAGATAAAATGTAGACTTCACTTCACTCAACCTACGAAGCATGTTTTTGGACAGTGGGAGAAAACCAGAGTTCCCGGAGAAATCTCCCTCATGCACGAACAACGCATGCAACCGTCACACAGAAAACAAAACAATCTTATCACTGTAAGGCAAGAGTGCTAACCACTACACAACAATGTAGAGCAATTTCTTTTAACCATCTATATTTATATAAAACTACACTTTACTAGATAAACTTTTTATCCTAATAATTTGATTGAAATGGCCCTACCTGAAATAGATAGATAGATAGGGTCTTTAATAATCCCTGAGGAAGACGCTATCTATTGATCCATCGATCTATCGATCGATTCTTAAGCTACAGCCATTTCAATCAAATTATTAGGATAAAAAGATTATCTTGCAAAAGCAAATGATACATTGAATGTTGCTTGCTCATTAGTCAATTTAAAAAAAGGAGTATCCTGAATTTATCAGGGTTTTTTGTTGTTTTGTAATACACAAATCATATATCAACCTTAACAGAACCGTGACCCAAAAATCAAGGTTTGTCCCTATAATTTAGTAGTTTCTAATAGGCTTAAAATATTTATATCCGGATTGATTTGTACCACAGTGGAACTGTAAAAATATGAATTGGAAAAAAAAAACAATCACATTCATGCTGGTTTTGTTTTTCTGTGGCCTTTCCTGGATTTACTAGTCTTCTGGGAAATGAGAAGGCTTGTAACAACTGGAACGTTTGTCATTCGCTATTCTGTATTGTTCTCTGTTCTAGTTCATACAGAAAATAGACCAAAATAGCTCCACGCTGATGAGGTTATGCAGAGACAGGAATGGATGTCCCTTTTGTCAAACCTTTGCATTTGTTTGGTCTCTAGAGGGCGTACTGTTGCTTAGAAACAAACAATACTTTCCTGAGAAAACTATTTGTTTCAAATTTTCTGCTGATACTTGTACTTTAATTGGGTCTAGACTTTAGTTGATTAAATTGAACAAAACCCAAACAGAAATTATTCAAGCAAATGGTTAGAACATACATGGCAGCTGTGAAGGCTTTTTTCAATTATTTTTGAATGTCAAGAGTCATTAGAAATTTTTATTTTTTCCTGTTAAAGTTCTCTAAAACAGAAATCATAATTTAGAAGCTGTCAAATCTTTTAATGTCTCTGTCGGTTCTTTCTGAAGGAGTGTGTTGTGTGATCATAAAAGTGTGTTTCACCATACTTGCATGCCAGTGAACACGCGCTGGCATATGTGTCTGTGTTCTCAAATTACTCCACTACTGAGCTGAGTCAGAGTAGAAGACAGACTTTCACATTTCTTGGTCATGTTAGGTTTCTCAAAAAGTACAGTCAATTTACATTTCTTTTGTGGTAATACTGCTCTTACTTTTTTTTTTCTTTTGTACTAGCAAAATCTATAAGGGTTCTTGTTGAACTGTTGTTCACCTTTTGACATGTTCCTTCTGTGGACTGATTTGCACAGGTGGTTTGGTAGAGATTTTATTTTAACGGCGGATGCTCTTCCTAACACAAAACACGGGAAAACCGACTTCGGCCCCCTTGTATACATAGTTAGGCAGTAGCGTGTAGTGTCTTGCCCAAGGACCCCACACTGGATTAAACTCATTGTGCAACCTGGGAATCAAACCTTGATTCCCGGATGTCCCAATGTCAATGCCGTGTCCCAATCCTGCACTTAACCAATTGAGCTATCTAGCCAACTAAAGTACATAAATAGATAAACATCACTGCATTGAACAGGACTGGGTGTTACTGCCAATATCTTGATGGGGTTTAATCTACATTAATAAGGTCGCGATTCAGCTCATTATGCAATTTGGTGTAGTTAGATTCAAATACAACCACAGGGGGGCACAATCGAATACTTTTTTAAGCCGATATCAAGTTTTGCAGAGGAAGGGCGTCAAACATAAAACCAAAGTCACATCAATTATGCCAATTGCGAACAGAGTTCTCATACCTGATTGGTCCTGGCTTGGCTCTACATAGACTGGCAGCGGTACTGTTGACTGACAGGGTGCTGGTGGAAATTGGAGTACTGTTGGCCAAAGAAAAAGAGGAGGAACATGTGTTTTTAGGCAAAAAAAATTGAAAGGCAAGAGCGTAGGAATTAGGGTAGACACTTTGAATGTAGGGACTTTGTTGTGGAAAACTAGAGAGTTGGTCGGCTGATGGACAGAAGAAAGGTGGATATAGACCTATACTGTAGATTGGAAGCAGTTTCAAGCTGTTTTTTGATGGAGTGGATGGATAAATGAATGGAATTTAAGTGAATTTGAAGGAGAAGTTTGCTAAGAATATTTGGAGGATAATAGTGCCAGAAATGGTCATAAGTGTGAAGGTGGAAGCTGAAGATGTAATGCTGAATGTTGTCTGTGGTTATGACCCTCAGGTAGAATGTGAGCGAAAGAAGACAGAGAAACTCTGGAGGGAAATTGGTGGGAAGATTTAGGGACAGAGAGAGGTGATTGGGGAAGACTTTAATGGACATGTAAGCGAGGGAAGCAAATGAGGAGGAAGTGATGGTTAAGGCCAGCAATGCAGAAGAACAAATAGAGGTGGACTTTGCCAATATAGAATGGAAATGGAGACATTTTTTCCAGAAAACAGGAACATATGGAGGGAGGAGCAGTCACTTTGATTACATATTGCGTAGATGTTGTAATCTAAAAAGATCAGCAACTGGAAAGCGATGGCTTAGTGGTGAGGAATACGAAGAGGACAAGAGCAAAGGACCAAGTGCTGGAAGTTAAAAAGGAAGAATGCATTGTAGCTTTTAGGAAGGAGTCAAAACAGGCTCTTGGAGATCACGCGGTTCCCCAAGATGACTAGACAACTCCAGACAAAGGGATCAGGGAGAGTAGGAGGAAAGTACTTGGTTTATCATCTGGAATGAAGAAAGCAAAGAGGAGACTTGGTAGTAGACTGTGTTGGCTTTAAGGTTGTCCTTAAAACAGTGGGACAAAGAACGGCAGACAGAAGTACAGGGGTGTTGAACCAGGCTTCAAGGGCTGGTGTCCTACATGTTTTCCAATCAACCTGCCATTGAAGCTCGTTATTGACCAAACCCATGCACCTGATCCAGGTGATCAGCAGCAGATGAGACAGGATTTCTGGAAAACCACCAGAAGGCTGGACCTCGATGCCTGGAGTTTGACATATCTGGTTTAGAGACTCTGAGAAATAGACAGGAGGCAGAGCTGGAGGTAAAGATGTTGAGGTTCTCTTTGGCAGTGAAGAGGATGGAAAGGATCGGGAATGAATTGATCAGATCATGGTAGATGTTTTGGAGATAAATGCAGGCAAGCCGATTGAGATGGTTTGAACACGTTGAGTGGAGGAACAGTGATGATGTTGGTAAAAGGATGCTGAGTTTGGAGCTACCAGGAAAAAAGGGTTAGAGGAGGAAAGGGTGTTTGTTTGAGGGAGGAGGATGCAGAATTGTAGAACCAAAACGGCCAAATTTTGATTCTTGCAGTGAAAAACGAGCTTCTCTAGAAAGATTTGGAGAACTTCTTGTCATCTGCTAGAATACTGGAATGGTTTTGCTTTCTTTATTTAATGCAACCATGTATGGTGTTTTTCCATTTTAGGAGGCATATGATCTATGCCTCCTAAAATGGAATGTAAATCAATTCAGAATCAGAATCAGAAATACTTTATTGATCCCACACGTGGGAAATTTGTTCGTTACCATAACAACTGACAGGAAAAAAAGAGTAGGAATAATATAAATAAAAATAAAAAAGAACAAGGAAAATGTGGTATAATTTAAAGAGCTATTTACAAAACAGTGCAGGTAAAGAGATGTGCAAAAGAAATGTGCAAAATAAAGAAAAGAGAAAAAAAAATGTGCAAGGTTATCTTCTGCATTGTGAATTATTGAACAGGGTTATAGTATTTGGCAGGAAGGATTTCTGGTACCGGGCAGTTTTGGAGCGGAGCTGTCTGAGCCTTCTAGAGAAGGAGCTCCGCTGTTTGTCCAGAACAGGGTGGAGAGGATGGTCTGGGTTGTCCATGATGGATAAGAGCTTGTTCAGTGACCTCCTCTCCATCACTGCTTTAAAGGTTTCCTGTTTGCAGCCAATGACAGAACCTGCCTTTCTGATCAGCTTGTTCAGTCTGTTGGTGTCACTGACTGCAGTGCTGCTTCCCCAGCAGACCACAGAGGAGAACAAGGTGCTGGCCACCACAGACTGGTAGAAGATCCCCAGCATCTTGCTGCACACATCAAATGTCCTTAGCTTCCTCAGGAAGTAGAGTCTGCTGCAGGCCTTCTTGTACACAGCAGAACTGTGGCTCCTCCAGCTCAGTCTGCTGTCGATAGTCACACCCAGATATTTGTACTCCTCCACCGCTTCCACATCTTTGCCCAGGATGCAGAGGGGTTGTAAGACAGTCCTTTTCCTCCGGAAGTCGATCACCATCTCCATTATCAATCAGTTGTCAAAAATCCTAAATGTATTTATATATTAGTCATAATAGAATTATCTATTTTTGTCTGCCGTTGAAACATAGCTTTGTTGCCAATTCATTAGTGATGTCTATGTGCACACTCATGTAGTAGTTTTTTAATTTTTACTTAAGATTTTTTGTTTGACAAACATCAAAGTAGTTTAAGCAAAACTTGTAAATATATGATATTAGATTAAAAAAAAAGAGTTAATACTCTCATAAACTGTGATCAAGTTTTTACAAAATCAGAGTACCAGGTAGGCACCAAAAAATATACAGTAATATACACCTAAAAATAAACGTCAAATTGTCCTGGTTTTAGGGGAAAATACCCACTTATCTATTCATTAACACAAAACCAGTGGCTATGGATTATTATTTGATCATTTTCATCCCTATGCCATAAAAAATCTTTTGGATGTGTTTTGGACATATCTAATATCCTCATTTGTAGACGTTCTTGACTTTCTAATTGTTTCTGGTGGGATCAACATCACATTTGCTGGGACAAACTTGGGAATACAGAAAGATTCCTATTGACTTCAGGAACCTAGAAATGACTTCAGGCCAGAGTCCAGGTGTACAAGAGGAGTTTGATTTCTTGGCCGACATGGGATAATAACCACTACTTCACCAGATAAGCTTTACACTGTTCCCTTGAGATAAGTAGATCAGATGAGCCCTGTATTTCTTGTTGGGTTGTTCTTTATCTTTTATGATTGTTTGCTGATGAGCAGTAGAATGTAGATAGATGGATTCAAATTGTAACTCTTACAATGACCCTGTTTACAGGACCATAAAAATCTGATTACGGGGGAGCTGTCAGCTGACTGCTACTTTCATTCCCAATATCTACAATTACTCCTTTAAAATAGACATGCAGCGAGAAATTGGTTAACAATCAGACAATTAAATCAGAAAATCACCATTAACTGAAAATTCCTCATGTTGAATTGGAAAACATATGGAATTGAGTAGTTCACAACTAGTTCACAATTCCATTTGATAAATTGTAAATATTTTCTTTTTGTTTTCTCCTATAAAAAACAGTTTTCACATAAACAGTGATTTAACTGAAGTAAAAATAGAACTTTAACAAATATTTTTTTTTTATTTTTAGCACAATAGCTACTATGCCTGTAGTTGCACAATTGAGATATTTCAACTTTTTCTTGTGCCAGCCTTAGACTTTACCTCTAGTTTAAACAAACACAAGCACAAAATTGCTGTTTATTTCTGTTTGGGGGTGAAAAAAAGAGAAGAAAAATCTGCTTTGAATAGAACTTTTTGGTGTTCTCCTGAAAATAACCCTCTTTTCAATAAGGGGAACATATCAACATATTTAGTGTGTATGTATATCTTCCGTCAATGTTTGTGTCCTTCATGCTAATCTTAACTGTCAGGTCAATTGCTTCGAGAGCCTGCAGACTCTACGTTGTGTTTCATCATAGATCTCCAAAAAGCTATTGGACATTACCATAAGTCTTAAAGTTAGCCTCCAATCATCTTTTCTTTTATATTTCTTCTTTTTTCCCCCCAGTGTCCCTCCCTCTGAGCTAATTGGGTTGTGTGGCCTGGCAAAGTTTCTTAATTTAGAATCTGTGTTGAAAATGAAAGAGATGGAGACACACACACACGTACGATGGCGTGCACACACAGACCGGTCTTGTTAGCTACCCTCACATTCTCTGGCAGAGCCAGTTTGTTCCAGTTTTGTAATGAGATGGGGACTTTTGAAGCCATGCCATTGATGCACCATTAAAAATGCTGGAAAACAAATATGTGCACGTACCTATATGGCATCAGTTATGGTTTACATTAAAGGCCATATTTACTTTTATACTTTTGTATCGTCATGGAAACCCATCCACATTTTGCCTTGACTATTTTTAACAATAGTACCACATTGATCTGTACAATGCTTATTTTTCAGTCTGGTTTACACTTTTTCTGATTGATTTATATTATCAGTGTTTATATTATGGTTTGGGTGAATACTCAGTTCTGATTGGCTCCAGATGTCCATTAAAAATTGATTATGGACACCTAAAAACACATGACTGTGCTGGCCTAAACCCCAGTTGGTAATCGGAGCAACATAAACTTGGAACATAGGTGGACATACGTTATTCCATATGGAAGCAATTCTGTAGCATAATTAAAAATAAAAGTCAAAACCAGAAATGCTTTTTCATTTCCAAAATGATGCTGCATTTTTTGACTCAAAATTAAAATGAAAAATCAATCCACTAAAATGGGTTTTCATTTTCTACTTCAACACCACTTATTGTGTTACTTAATCAAAATGATAAAGAAAATGGTATTTGACATTTCATTTTCCAAAAATTGTCTGGTGAATGTGTAGCAAAGTTCATTTAGAAATGTCTACTTTGACAATTAAAATGAATTAACAGAAATGCTTTTTCATTATCAAAATGTAGCTGCATCAAATGACTCAAAATTTAAATGAAAAATCAATACTTCAAAATGCTTTTTCATTTTCTTCTTAAAAACCGCTTATTCTGTGTCATAATTCAAATGAAAATGCAAAGAGGGGATTCATTTTCATTTTAACATACACCCTGCGAACATTGTCGCATTATTCAATTCCACTTAGCATTTCCAGAGGGGAGGCAGGGCGATGACGTCACTGCTATCTCCGTAGCATTTTGGCGTCAAAAGTCAAAAAATGCAGCTTCATTTTGGAAATTAAAAAGCATTTCTGGTTTTGACTTTTATTTTTAATTATGCTACAGAATCGCTTCCATACAAACAACCTGCCGCATTGTTCAAAAGAAACTCCCAAAAGACATGTTTAAAGAAAAAAAAAGGTTTGATATTCCCTTCCATCTGTAATTTCTGCTCAGTCCCACTCTAATAATCTTTTTGATCTATTGTAATTATTATTACATAGATTTTTGGCAATATTTAAGAAATCCCGTAATTTCTGCGGGGTTGCAGAAGTTTATCAGAATTTTGCCTTTGTATTGTGTGCAGGACTGTTAGCGCAGAAGTAAGGCTGTGCTCATTTCCCATCCACCCCTTTTTTTACAATCTGTCCTACTACCTTACAGCCCCTCACAACCCAAAGCTAACATTATATGTGCCACAAAAAGGGCTAGTAATATCGAATATCTAGTATCTAGCTGTACAGTTTAGAGCCAGATTTCAGTTTAATCGAGGAAAACAATGACGTACATGGATCTAGTTGGAGCAGGGAGCGTTTGGCCAATCCAGCGTGCCCACCCTCCTGCCTCCCATCATCCATCTGCTTACATGCTCTCCTGCTAGCTTACAGCCCCACACAGCCCTCAACTTAACATAAGCAGTGCAACAAAAATGATGAGCAATATTAGAGCTATCCAGCCATATAATTTTGAGCCAGATGCTAGCGCAAATGAGGAAAACCAAGGCGTACATGGATCTAATTCCCTTCAAGTGAATGGGCAGGGAGCTCGTGGCTTGCCTATCTTAGTTTGTAAGTAACAACTACAGGCTTTTTCAAAAGGTAATTTGTTTTGCTGCTCCTGATTCACCACAATTTGACTAAGGAAATACAGTTTTAATCTTAATTTTCTTTATAGATGTCTTCCATCATGAGAAAAAATGCTACAAGGACATGTTAAAACACCAAAAACACTATTTTCATTGGAGTGGGTCCTTAAGAAAGTAAAGGGAAGGGGAAAATAATCTGAAATATAACTAGGTGTGAAAAAAATTGGGGATTTTGTTTTTAGGCCATATCAACTAGTCCTATTTAGCATACATACCAATTTCCCCCGCTGGTTAGTCTGCAGCAGAGCAAATTGCAGGTTACCTGAAATTGTGTCACAACATGTATCAAATAGTCTCCCCTCTCGTGGAAAACAATTTGAATGGTAAATATAACAAGTACTAACAATTGATTTAATACTTATTTCTTTTGTAAGTGGCCATGGAACAGGCAGGATGATTCTCTTCTAGGTATTCATCATCAAAAATTAATGAATTTTGAAGAAGCGACCGTCCAACACAAGCAGAGAACGGTTTCTTCAGCGATGTCCATTTATTTTTGATAATGGACACCTAACCTAAAATAACATTGATCACTGCTGTGCTTTTAAATTTACATCAAGACTTGTTCAAATCATTTTTTTATTGTTTACGCAGATTTTCCATTAAATCTTTTTTCTTTTTTTTTCCAAATTTTCCCAGCCATAAATGATTTCTGTTCTGTTTATTCATTGCCCCATTCATCTGTAGTCTTCCCAACTACCTGCCCACAGTAATGCCTGTCGTTCTCCCCCACTTTCGTTTTCTCCCTCTGACTCCCTTCCCCCTTGCCTCCCCCTCCTGAAAGAGCTGGTTTCAGCAGTCTGCCTGTATTGAGTGATGCATACCCCCTCATACACTGGCTGCTGCTGGCCTGTCTGCGCTAATCACTGGTTCTGTTTGTGCTGCTGGCTGCAGTACAGCAGTGAGGATATGAAGCTTCCTGTGTTCTGCTAGTCATTCTGCTGCATGCGCTTTTACTGCCACCATCACGCGGAGGAATTCCCTGCCGTCTCCACGGCTGCATCTGAGAGTGTGAGAGTGGATTAGTGAGAGGACAGAAGGGGAAGCCAGACATGCTTCAAAGCGACAGATAGAGGACAGAGCTGAATCTGAAAGTGGACGTCATATGAAGATGTGCAGCACTTTTTTATTTACGTGGGAAACACTTTCTTCTGGATCTTTTTTTAACCTTTGTTTTTATGGGATTGCGTTTATGTGGAAGAGGGAACGCTGTGTCTTTATGTGTGTGAGAGGGTGTGCGTGCTGCGTGTGAATGTTTGTTCCTGATGCGGTCAGAACGGGCTAGCCGTGTGTGTATTGTGGTGCTGGAGGAGGTGGAGGAGGATGAGCTCTGTTCTTCATCCCCACCTCCGCGGCCCAAATCCTCCCCTGTTCCTTCATCCCACCATGCCTTTCAAAAGGCTGCTGCTCAGGATGACAAGGTGAGCCAGACTGGCTCCTCTGCTCAGCTCTTTTCTGCTCATATATGAATGTTTAAGTTGGGGTTATTTGTTGCAAACATACAGTTTTATGTTGGTGGGGGTGGTGGTGGGGGGGGACAATAATTTCCTGGTACTGTCAGCATGAGAGTGCACTTCATACCTGATGTGAAGGTGAATCTGTGCTTTTCCCTCTGATGTAAAAATAAAAGCACCGCCAACACATGGCAGAAAGGACTAAATATAGCACTGTTATAGTCCAGCCATTTGAACACGTTTAAATACCGGTAGCTTATTGGTTAAGGCTGACATTAAATGGACACTGACTGAGTCAACTTTTTTTGGTCAAATTTGCTCCCCAAAGCATAAACTGTATAAGTGGAAAACGGTTTGACCTCAGGTTTGACCTCAGGGACTTTCTTTAGCTTCCCTGTTATTGTTTCCCTTAGTCATTTTTTTACTCACTTATTTTTGTACAGAACAAAAAATGTTTTTTTTTCTTAATCAAATAAGAAGTTAGTTTTAATTTGTTGTGTTTAGAACCCGATTTCCAGTAAATTTAAAGTCCCACTCCAGTAATCTTTTGATCTTCTTTAAGTGTTCCCAGTGGTTTTAGCCAAAACCTGTGTTTTTTTCTAGATCATAGTTTCTGCAGTAAAGCAGTAGTTTATTGGAAATTGAATGGGTTAGTTCAAAAGGGGCCCAAGTCCACATTTTTTCAAAATAGAGATATATGTTCTATGGCCTTCAAGGGAAAAGCTATCTGATTATGTGCAAATATTCCCAAGTCCGTTTTAATGTATTGACTATGCTTGACATTTAAAATGCATTAAGTGCAAAATTCCTGGACTTGGGCCTCTCTTGCATGGGTTTAGCTTTATCTCATAGATGGCAGCACTAGTTATCCAATATGGCAGCGCCCCTGTTTAATTCAAGAAGGGCCCAAGTCCAGAGACTTTAGTTTGCTGGTCCTCTGATAAAAGTGAAGTGCTTCATATTATAGCATTTGTAAGCTATGAACTGGTGCTAAATCTGGGTAAAGTATTAATAATTCGGTGTAACCTCCCTTTAAGCTAAGCAATTAAAATCATTTCCTGGAAAATCAGACCTCTTGGACTTGGGCCCCTTTTGAACTAACCGATTCATTTGTATTTGAGTTGTGGGCAGGACTGTGGCGCAGAGCAACCCAGCTGCACACGTCACGTCACCCATCTGTTTACATGCTCTCCTGCTAGCTTACAGCCCCTCTTAACATTATCGGTGCATTTTTGTTGCATTGTTGGAGCTATCCAGCCGTACAGCTTTGAGCCAGATGCCAGCGCGGACTAGGAAAACATAGGCGTACATGGATCTTGGCGTCCACAAGTGGATGCATCAGAATAGGGTGGAGTTGGGAGCTTGTGCCCCCCCCCCCCCCCCCCCCTGCAGTTTCTGTGTCACAAATACGATCTTTTTTAAACAGCATTTTTTCTCCTGATTCACAACAATTTGAATAAAGAAATACCCAGAAGGGCAATCTTAATTTTCATTTCCTTGATATATATCCTTTGTCATCAGAAAAATGCCACAACATGTAAAAAAAAAGCAACAATTATTACCCGAGTGTGTATTTAAAATTAGAATTGCTTATTTGTTTGGTTTTCCTCCAGTATCAGCCAAGGTTTATCGTGTCTGTAGGTCAACATTGTATAAAAGTCATTTTATTGTGAGGCAACATCTTGCTGTAATGCTTTTTCCTCCGTTGACATTAATGTACAGGAGTTTTGCATAAAGTCAAAAAACACACACTTTGTGTGTCTTGCTGATGTTTCTGCATTTTCAGATGAAATCACAGTTTAGTTTGTCATTGAGTTGGTGAGGAATATAAAGGTTTCACACATTTATCATACACGAGACTTAAAATTTGAATCCATTTTTCTGTGGCTGCAGATGGTTTCTTGAAACTGCAGTGTTGTGAGTTTAGGATTAGGCTTTTGTTAGTTTATGTCATAGTTACATATCTGTTTTTTGTGCCTTTTCCTCAGCTTGGGTTTATCGTTATCGTTATACTTGTAAAATTTGCTGGTCTCAAAGCACAGATGAAAGTCTTAATATTTCAACGTTTTGTCTATTTTTCCAAAGCCCCACCTGTTAAAGGCGATCTTCAGTGTGGACCCAGATGAAGTGCGCTCCCTCATATTCAAAAAGGAAGATGTAAACATCCAGGTAAGTCACCTTTTTGCTAAAATTTACAAAGAAAAAATGTACTATAGCTGGTATTTATTGACATTAATTTGTCCAGAAAGCATCCCAGCAGCTTTTTTTCTACCCTTTCAATGTGGCACATGAACAACAGCAATCAATCTGGCTCATATTGTTTGACTTACATGACTGGGTGGCTTTATAGAGGTCATATAGAGGTCACACAGCCTCTACTGTCACATGAGCATTTCAACTCCTCTCAAATATCTCAGTAGGTGACCAGTGACTCTTTTCTTCTGTCCCTTTTGGTGTCTTTTTGGTCCCCCTGCACACATTTATTTGCCGTTCTGCTGGGCTTTGTTGTCTTCCTCCTTGGACTTTTGGCTCCATGGGTCTATGTTGCTGGGGTCGTCACACCACATCTCCCTGGAGTCAGCAGTGCTGCTCCAGGTCTCTCACAAGTCACATGGCATTTGTTTATAGCTTCACTTTGCTGATTGCTCCCTGCTGCACTGAAAGAGGGAGGCGCAGGGATAATGCAGCAGTGTGTTGGCATGGCAAAGTGGGGTGAAAAATGAAGAGAGGAAAATCCTTTTTCTGTTTGTGGTTTCCAGCTCCTGTTTCCTGTGGTGTGCATGTGTATAGGGGTCTATAGCTTTTGCTCTCATAACAATAAAGAAAAAAAATAACGAGCAACATTTTTTGTGTGTGTGTGTGGCGGCAAATCCTTGTAACTTGGTTTTGTCCTTGCAGGACAGTGAGAAGCGGACGCCGCTGCATGCTGCAGCCTACCTGGGAGATGCTGAGATCATTGAACTTCTCATCCTTTCAGGTGCAGGGAGCATTAAAGTCCTGCTTTGCTAGAGGCAGTCTTTTCATTTGTCCACTCACGCATGTCAGTTAATATTCACCCCAATACCCTTTCACATGTAATTTTGTTTTTGAGCTATGTTATCAATTCACACTGTTAGTAGCTGTTCTTGTGTTCATTCTCTAATACTAATTACTTATAATGTAGTATTTTTGATGGTTATTATTTATCTTCTGAGGTAACAGTCATTGGTAGAGATAGCAAAACAAATTATTTGTTTTATTACATGGATCCACTCTTACCAATTAAAATAAGAACTTTTTTGTAGGTCAGATAAGTCATTTTGTATTCCTTATTTTCAATGAAAACATAATTTGTGTATTGATACATCTGAGTTGTTGACGAGATTCTATCATCTCCTGTATTTATTCATCTCCTCTACCATCTCATTCTACAATTCACTAAAAAATCAAACTTGTCGATTTTTCTGAAACTTTCGTCCCCATATCTTGCAAATTAGTGTATTTTATCAGAGTGGCTGTGGATCTTTTAAAAAGTTTTAAAATGTCAAAAACAGAAACTATTTTTACAGGAAAAGCTTTTAGTTGAAGACCCACTGCGATTTAATGGGGTTTTTAACGTGTCCTTTTGGCATTTTTCTCATAATAGAGGACGGTTATAAAGAATTTTAAGCTTAAAAATACCTGAGTATTTTTTATCCTAATTGTTGTGAATCAAGAGCGGATAAAAAAGCGTTTTTTTGTGATGTGGAATTTGCCATAAGCTCCCTGCTCCCTTCCATTCGGATGCATCATTCACTTGCAGATCATTAGATCCATGTGTGTCTGCATTTTCCTGGTCTGAGCTGGAATCTGGATCTAAACTCGAGGACTGGATAGCTCCAATACTGCTCAACATTTTTGTTGCACCACTAATGTTAAGTTGGGAGCGTGAGGGGCTGTAAGCTAGCGGGTGAGTGTGTAAACACATTGGTGACGGGAAGTGGGTGCGGCGTTGCTCCGTGCCAACAGTCCCGCCCACAACTTAGAGGTTCTAATGAACTCCTGCTGCTCTGCAGAAACTATGTCCCAGAAAACAACAGGTTTTTGACTTTACACTCAGAGTGGGACTTTAATAAAAATAGTGGTTGTTTAAAATGGTTTGAGGAATGTTTCAATGTATAGTTTGACTAAAGTGCTTTATCCAAGACTCTTGTTCTGATTATATTTTAAACGTAATTACTCTAAATGGTAGTAATGGTGTGTTTTTCTTAACATTGATCAGTGTTTATCATTTTTCTTTTTTTATTCCTACTTTATTTTGTGTATGCATCCATGTTTACTGAACTGGACATTTGCTACGTTTCCTTTATGAAATGTAACAATTTCTTGAAAAAGTTTTAAATGGAACTTTTGTAAACACCGTGTTCATTCGGTCATAATGTGAGAATGTATGTTTTGAAGTGGAGGAACGCCCATTAATGTGACACAAGAATAGGACAGAGTGACTGCATATCTGTGTCAAGTGTTTCTCAAATGATGTGAAGGGTTTGCAACAGGTGCAGATTCAGGGCTATTTTCACCACCAAGCTGCGCTTAAAGGGGTCATAGTCAATTTATTCCTTTTTTGCCAGTATTGGCTGTCTTCTACCCAAAAGCTAAGCAAAGTTTATTAGCCGGCCTAGTTTCTTCGTGATTAATTGTTCTTTTATTTCACATGACATCTCAAATAAAAAACCCAAACTCAACATTACAGCTAGGACAAAACTAAAATACGTTCCTTCCATGTATTTTGACATGCTTCTCTTGTTGTTCTGTCTCAATTTTTTCCCTAATCAAGGTGCAAGAGTTAACGCCAAAGATAACAAGTGGTTGACTCCTCTTCACCGAGCTGTTGCTTCTTGTTGTGAGGTAACATACACGTCTGTGCAACCAGATAACCTTGCCACAAACAAAGAAAGTGTTTATCTTTTCAAGCTTTCAAGAAGCCAGTTTAATTTAAAAGGAGTTTGTTTTGTCTGTGTGTTATCTGGCTTTTAAAGTGTTAAAGGGTAAAGTGACAAAGCCAGTATTTCTTCGACTAATACTCAAAATTCGGATTTACTACGTTTTTTGTGTTTGGGGGAAGCATTCTCAAACCAGCATAGTCCCTTCTGTCCCTTCACTTCCCCTGTGCTATTTCTGTTTTTAAAACCCTCTCAGAATAGTCGAGTTTTGTTTTTGGAGGGCTCACACAATCCACCTGGAAATACCGCCATGTATTTTGTTTGAGCATGTAGCCTTTCCTGTTTCTGACACTTCCTGTCCTAACCCTGTCAGGATGCTGTGGCAGTGTTGCTAAAGCACAGTGCCGACGTAAACGCTCGCGACAAAAACTGGCAGACTCCGCTGCATGTGGCGGCGAGCAACAAAGCGGTACGGTGTGCTGAAGCTTTGGTCCCGCAGCTCAGCAATGTGAACGTGTCTGACCGGGCAGGACGCACTGCCCTGCACCACGCTGCCTTCAGCGGACACACAGAGGTTGGGGCTTTTCTGTTTGAGAAAGACGAATGAACATCAACACCTACTCAGCTTATGCTTGTTTGGCAGATGGTACGGCTGCTGCTATCAAGAGGATCCAATATTAACGCGTTTGACAAGAAGGACAGACGAGCCATCCACTGGGCGGCCTACATGGGTACGATTATTTTATTCACTGAGAAGAAAATAACTGGATTTATACGTAAAGGGATCTGGCTCCTTCTCCTCTCTTTAAGGTCATCTAGAGGTTGTAAAGCTTCTGGTTGAGAGCGGAGCTGAGGTTGACTGTAAGGACAAGAAGGGCTACTCCCCGCTCCATGCTGCTGCCTCCAGTGGCATGAGTAGCACAGTGCACTACCTGCTCAGCCTGGGTGTCCACGTAAGTTCACATTAACACACAATGTCATGAAACCATGGTTTACTCTCACATTCAAGGGCTTGTTGTAGCTGAATTGTTTTATGTTTTTTTTAGGTGAATGAGGCAAACAGCTATGGTAATACACCCCTCCACCTGGCCTGCTACAACGGACAGGATGTTGTAGTTGGTGAGCTCATTCAGGCAGGAGCCAATGTCAACCAGGTACGGGAGCATCACCCTGCAGAGAACAGATTCTCTTTTGATCGATTGTAAAAGTGTTCCCAGTGGTCTTTTTAATTATAAATATGCTGTTAGCCAAAATCAAAGGACCTATCGTTTTCTAGGATGTAGTTTCTGCAGAGCGACAGCGGTTCATTGAGTTACAGTCGGCACAGAGCAACCCCACCTCTCTTCCCAACAATTTGAATAAGCCTAATTTTCGTAAAATATTTCATCCATTATCAAAATATGCAACAGGAACATGTTAGACTATGTTCACACAGCCCTCGGTAACATGCGTTCAAGCAGCCACTTCCAATAAAAAGTTAACACGTGTAAATGCACGTTTATGCGTTCACGTGTAGATATGCAAGTCTTTACTGCCTTTTCAGGCTCTATGGACAAAATGCCTGTCATTTAACGCAAACTCTGACCAATCAGGAACTCCGATTTGGTAGCGACGTACGGATGGCGTCCACTTTAATTTACAGAACTGTTTGAAAATTGTTCATGGAGGAGAAATTATGAATTGCCGTTTGTGGAAGGACATGCGCTAGTAAACAGTAGAAAAAGAAGAAGAGGCCCCTCCTTGTTGTTCAGTGTGAACACGGGTAAAGGCATTCAAGAATCTGCGTTTATTGCGTTCTTGAACTTGCGTCAAATGCTCAGCGTATGTCATGCAGTGAGATTTCCTGATTTATTTATGTTTAGATGATACACCTAACATGATTTCTAAGTGGGAGAACTTGCAAAATCACAGGGTGTTGAAATACTTGGCTGTAAAAACCCAATTGTTATTGAAGTAGGTTTTAAAGTTGTTAGTGCCAGAATAGAATGTACTTTGCTGTCTTGTTTCAGGTGAATGAAAGGGGATTCTCTGCCCTTCACTTTGCTTCTTCCTCAAGGCAAGGAGCTTTGTGCCAGGAGCTGCTGCTGGCCCATGGAGCCTGCATCAACTCACGGGTGAGCCCACACACTGATTCCAGCATCCTGGACTATTACCAAGCTTACGTAAGATGTCCGATTGATACAAAACCTGCGAAAGAACAGAAAACTGAAATAAGAGTGTTGTTAACGCTTCGTTGACAGTGATGGAAACTGATATTACGGTTCTTTCCCAGTCAAGATGCAGGGCCATATGGAAGATGGAGGGGGAGGCTTGTCCCCCTGAGGCAGCAAGCTGCTCTCTTCCTCTGTGTGTGTGTGGGTGTGTGTGGTCTGCGAAGGAAACTGTCTTAGTTTCAGCTTTTCAAATTCTAGAGGGGCAGATTTACAGATGAGCAGCTGCCCACACAACCTGCCTGAATTCTCCTACACTGAATAAAGACACAACTGGTATCGTTTTTCCTCACGGACTCTTTATCCGTCTGCTCAGAGCAAGGATGGGAAGACTCCCCTCCACATGGCGGCTACTCATGGCAGATTCTCCTGCTCCCAGGCTCTCATTCAAAATGGTAGGAGGCTCCCATTGGGCTCTCAGTTTCATGCATCAAGCAGCAGCTACTTTTACTGGTTCCTGCACACTGTATACATGGTTTTCTATATATTTCTTTGTTTTTAAGGAACTTTTGAAATGATTTCATGTGTTTTCGTAGGAGCCGAGGTTGACTGTGAAGACAAGAACAGAAACACTGCTCTTCACATCGCTGCCCGCTATGGCCATGAACTCATCATCACAGCTCTTCTTAAACATGGAGCAAACACTGCCAGGTCTGTCCAAACTGCCAGCAATCACTGCTGCGGTCATTTGGCACAAATTACAATTTAACGAGAATATAGTTTATATAAATGATCCTCGTAAACTCTCACCACCTTTGTTATTGCTTCTAATATTTTGATTATTATTTTTTTAGTTGTACTCCCTTTACACCTTTTGATGAGTAAAGATAAACTATTTCCTGTAAACCATCTCATCTTTTTATGGCCTGTCATGGCTAATCATCCTTCCCTCTCCAGGAGAGGCATTCACGGGATGCTTCCTCTGCATCTGGCTGCTCTCAGCGGCTTCTCGGATTGCTGCCGGAAGCTGCTGTCCTCAGGTATATATTCCTGCTGACACAGAATTTGTCTATAAGATCCCACAGTTGACATCCAAATTGATGCAGATGGCATATTTCTGTCCGCAGGGTTTGTGATAGACACCCCCGATGAATTTGGAAGGACCTGTTTGCATGCAGCTGCAGCTGGAGGGTGACTATTGTTGACTATTCTTTCTTTTTTTTTAAGTTTTACTTCTCTTCCTTCGGATCTTTTTTAATGTTTTTATTTTAATCAATATTTTCTAAATATTTCATTCTGATGGGTTGGCATGCAGTGAAATAAAGCCCTGCAGGATGTTTAGTACATGGCTCACTGGTTTGTTTACTGTCCTTCCAGAAACCTGGAGTGTCTGAACTTGCTGTTAAATGTAGGAGCAGATTTTAACAGGAAAGATCATTTTGGAAGGTAAAATGCCTAAATGACTTTAAGAAAGTAACAACAGATCTTACGTGACTTGAATAAAAAAAACAATCTCACCCCTTAGGGCTCCACTACACTATGCATCCGCCAACTGCAACTACCAGTCTGTGTTTGCTCTGGTGGGTTCTGGGGCAAGTGTTAATGACCCGGACCAAAGGGGCTGCACCCCCTTACACTATGCTTCTGCTTCTGACACAGATGGAAAGTGAGTTTCACTTTGAGCATCTAAATGTAAACTCCTGTCGCAGTAAAGGGCTTTCTTTCAAAAACACAAAAACGAATCTCCTTTGATGATTGATAGATGTGTGGAGTATCTATTGAGAAATGATGCTGATCCAAGAGTGAGAGACAAGCAGGGATACACTGCTGTGCACTACGCTGCAGCCTATGGCCGCACACTCTGCCTGGAGCTGGTAGGTTCAGTTTTACACTGAATGGAAATGTAGAGGAAAAACATGCACTGTAAAACCACATGGTTACAAAAAAATTGGTTGTGTTTCTTTCAGATTGCCAGTGAAGCCCCCTTTGATGTGGTAAGAAGGCGGTTTTACTCGCCCGTAGTCATTGGTCTCTCTTAAAAACTTTTTCTTGGTTGGGGATTAACTGGAGTTTGGATTTTTAATTGTCAAAAGAGAATGTCTCTGACGCTGAACATTGGAATATGTTTGATGTTTTAATTTTGAACTATTTTGCTGTTAAAGTCCGACTCCGGTCTTCGTTTGATCTATTGTAATGGTGTTTTCAGTGTTCTTTTAATTATACTAACGCCATTTTTAGCTAATATCCAAAAACCTGTGTGGTTTTCTAGGACATAGTTTCTGTAGAGCAGCTGTAGTTCATTAGAAATTTGCCTCTGAGTTGTGGATCTATTTGTCTGCAAGTGGATGCATCAGAATACAGCGGAGCAGGGAGCTTGTGGCCCTCGCAGCTTAATCTCTTCATCACAAATATAATCTTTTTATAACTGTTTTTTTTTGCTGCTCCTGATTCACAATTTGAGTAAAGAAATATTTAGAAATGCAACTATAAGTTTATTTTTTTATTATATATGTCCTCCATCATCAGAAAAATGCCACAAAACATGTTCAAAACGCCAAAAACGCAATTTTCATCCAGGTGGGTCTTTAACCACAAAGAATATTTACCCATGTGCTGCTCATGAATGCAGGTAGATGCATCAGAGGTCTGATCTTTTAATGCAGTTGCATTCATCTACTTACTTGGGATCATTCATAATAGGATTACTCAGGGCAGGTCAGCAGGTGAAGGTTCACTTTTTTAACAGCACTCCCTTCAAACTGCTGTCTGGTTCTCCTGGTACCACACAGCTTTGGAGAGGCCTCTTACTCCGCTGCCTTATTGACTTTTTCACTTAGAATAATTTTAGTAACTTGACTGTTTCGTCATGTTTATAAATCTGACTGACTCTTCTTCTCTCTTAAAGTTAATGGAAACATCGGGAACAGAAATCCTGAGGGACTCTGTGAGCCAGCTCCCACTGAGCCCACTCCATTTGGCGGTGAGTTTGACGATCTGACAGCTTTCTTTTCTGCAAAAGTGTATTAGTGTCTTTAATGTAAAATTGTAAATTGATTTCCCTGTGTTTGCTCTCCGTTTATCCAGGCTTTCCATGGACACTGTGGAGCTCTGGAGGTCCTCTTGTCATCTCTGTTGGATGTGGACGTTCGCAGCCCAGAGGGCTGGACCCCCCTCAGTCTGTCCTGCTCCAGGGGTCATCACGAATGCGTGTCCTTGCTGCTTCATCATGGCGCCTCACCCATGATCCACGACTACATGCAAAAAAAGACGGCCTTACATACTGCAGGTACGCAATAACAACACCAAAAGAGGGATCCTTTTAACCCTTCAACATCTGAGATGTAGCCGGTGACTCCTAAATGACACACGCTCTTTGACACACCGTAACTCTTTGACTGTTTACGCCATCAACATGAATCAGCATCAGAAAAGCCGCGTTTCTCGACGAGAGTCCACTAGAATTTTGTTAATTGCATAAATGGTTTGAGAGTGTCGGTTGCTGAAAGAACGTTAACACTGGAGTTGAAGCCCTATTGGCAAAAGGCAATAGCTGTTTGTTCATGTCTTTCACAACCGGTACTGGTGCCACGTCATCAATTTTTACCGGACCAATAGGTTTCAGGCGTTAACGGTGTTGGCGTAGGGGCATAGCAACAGCATGCTCTACTCCCCCCTTTTCCCTTTCCTGCCTCAGCGTGAAGGGGGGGGGGGGGGTGCTGTTCACACGCTCCCATATTCCTCCGCTGAGAAGTGACAACAAACGCACGTGGATGGCAGAGTGGCCACGAGCCAAAAGGTCCAATGTGTGGCCGATTTTTTTTTTTCCCCCTAAGGTAAATAGACTGCAGACAGCGCATGCTTTCTCAGATGTAACACAACGTGGTTTGTAATGGCGGTAACACCTGTAACCTGAACAAACTCCGCGCTAAAATACACCAGATTCTAGCAGAATTTGACCATCCACGGTAGACGTTTAGCTTCTACAATTTCAACAGGTGTGCATGCTAGCATGACACGTGGAGCTCGTGACTGAAGTGTTGTTGATCAAAAATAAGTGCTAGAAATTTTAATAAAAATGAGGGGGGAAATGAATGCGACTACCAGAACTGTAAAAAACGAGAATCATATAATATTAACAGGCTGAAAGTTCATATTGGGCCCCAATAATCATAAATGAGTCGATACAATGTAAAACTAATTAAAATAAAATAGTGCAATATGGTTTCCTTAAATGTGCTAAAACAATCTTATGGCAGCTTAAAGTATTTAGCAAATCAAACAACTTTCTTTTGTTCATTTGACCAATCAGATGGAGCCCTTTTATGTTAGATGTTCGCCTCCTATGTAGACAAGTATATTTTAAGTCATTTTGACTCTTATCTAAATAAAACTATTACATTGAAATGGAAATGATGTATTGGTTCATGTATTGCAAATTATATTATCATCGCACTATTGACCACTAATATCACAAATCGTATGTTTTCTTCATCTTACAGCACTGGTGCCACTGTTATTGTTCTATGAAGTGAGGAAGCTGTTTGATATGATCTGCATTTTGGTTTTTAATTGCACTGTTTTCTTAAGTTGTTACCTTATAACAGGGGTGGCGAACAAGTTTGACACCAAGAGCCAAATGTTTTCACTGTGAGAGTCAAAGAGCCACACCACACACTGACCTGCCAAGACGTACACACACTAACACGCAATTAAAGCCGTATTATTTTCCATAAAACACTCCTCTCCCTGATCTCTGATCACACTCAGAGCATCTCCCATGGCACACACTTAAACAGCCACACAGCATGTAACTGACTTCTGCTCACAGCTCCCTAGCTCATGGTTTTACACCCCAGATTCCCCACTTCCCATGAGTCTTAGGGGCTGAAGGCGGGGCTAACCCCCAGGCCAGTTGCAGCATCTCTGATCAGTTCCTTTACGTGAGTGTCGGTCAGAGCGGACCGATGCCTTGATTTCATGTGTTTCAAGGTAATAAACAGGGACTGGCAGACATATATTGAGGAGAACATCGACAGCAGCTTGAGAGCAGCTCTTTGACACACGGGGATTTCTCCATTCTCCAAAACTGAACAGGACCTTCTTTCAAAGAGATTTCAGCTCAATCATCTCCGGTTCGCTTGCTGCCTCATCAGTGACAAGCGGGGATCTCAGGCAGTCAGTCTCTGCATTAAAGGGTCAATGAGAAAAGTGATCTGCGGTCGTTTCTGCTGCAGGTCCTCAAACCACAAAGTATAAAGTTTCCATCCAGCAAGCAGCGTCCCGTCCTGCGCTTTATTCATTTGGATTGCAGCTTTCCTCTGTGAGCTCCTCAAAGAAGGAAAGTGGAATGATGGCCGTTTTGAATGTGCACTTTGAAAAGCTTCAACTTGTTAATAAAGGAGACAATATGTGTCAGATCAGGAAGAGTTTTGAATTTTCCGCGGGATACGTTTTGTTCTTTTCTGCCATGAACTATTTTACTGCTTCCTAAAGCTAATAATAATAAACATAGTGACTTGCCATTCTGTTCAGTAAATAGTAAGAATCTTCCCGTTCTTCATAGATCCAATGTTGACTTTTTTTTTTCCAGCATTGATTGGGCGTAACCCGCACAAATGATTGGCGGTCACATATGTGTCGGGAGCAGCATCAAACACACACACACTGCCAAATTACTTTTATTATTATTTATTTGTAAAACCCTCTGATGAATTTGAGTGTGGTTTAAGATGGAAAATACTATGAAATGAGGCGCAGTATGTAGAAAATATGATGAGACGCCAAGAGCCGCACCTTCATTGGCCAAGAGCCGTATGTTCGCCACCCCTGCCTTATAAGGTATGTTATTATTACAAAGAGATGGCAGCATTTTTTGATAATTATATTTTAGTGTTGTGAAGGACATAAAATGAATATATTGTGTTTTTAATTGTTCTAAAATAAAAGATACACAGTCTATTTGTCTTCTCCCTCCTGGTTTCCACAGGGAACATCCTGGATCGATAAGCAATGTCAATAAGAGCAGGATCAAGACACCCATCCCTATTAAAGCGTTAACACATTTTTTTCAGAAACATAATCAAAGCCGTACCATGTTTTTCTGTTGATTGCAGCTATGAATGGCCATGCAGAGTGCCTGCGACTACTCTTGAGCAACGACAACCAGCACATGAACATAGACACACAAGACTCCAGTGGACAGTGAGTTTGTATATCCACACATAACGCCAAATATCTCAGGCTGGGGACTTTTCCTAAAGTTTTCTGCATGTGACCTTAAACAGTTTCAGCTAAACATGAAGTAAAAAAAAAGTGAAAATGAAAGATTACTTCCTGCGCACAGGACTCCTCTGATGTTAGCAGTGCTGAGCGGACACATCGAGTGTGTGTACTCTTTGCTCAGTCATGGAGCGAGCGTGGAGTTTCAGGACTGCTGGGGGAGGACAGCTCTGCACCGCGGGGTGAGATACTCTCTTTTAGACTTCTTTATCCATTACACACCACTTCTGCCACATTTAGAAGCATATTTTTGCTTGGTTCCTTTACTTCTCCCTTATGTATACTATTTTGTTTTCTTAGGACTCTGCCTTGGTCCACACAGCTTTAAGGGAAATTAATTTCCAGGTTTTACGCCTCTATTAATAATGGGTAAAGATTTTTTTTCAGGGGAAAAAGTATTTCTTATAAAAAAAATTTGAGGAAACTCTTTGTTAACATGCTCTGCTGCTAGCTCTCTCAACCCCAGCCCAACATTACTGGTGCAACAAAAATGGCGAGCGTTATTGGAGCTATCCATTCGTAGAGCTTAGAGCCAGATGAAGAACAGGGAACAGCGTGTTTTCTTTGTAACGCCTAAGCTCATTTTCAAACAGATTTTTTTTTATCTGCTCCAGATTCACAGCGACTTGACGTATTCCTCATCATCTCCATTTTCATTGGAGTGGATCTTTAAAGCAAATTCCTTTAGAAAGAGTTGTTGCTAAGTGTGGCAGCAATACCTATTTAAAAAGCCAGATTTATCGTGTTGATCCTTAAAAAGTTTTGAAAACTATTGAGCATTGGTGCTTCATTACACTCAATTTATTCTTTTTTCTCTCTCACTTTTCTTTGTACGTTTGCTAAACTGGACATGATGTGCTTCATTTTTACTTGAATTATGTAAAAAAAAGTTTTTTTATGTGTAATCAGACCAAAACAAAGATGTGAATTTTTCAAGATGTTAGAGAACAAAATAATGAACTTCTGCAGTTAAAGTTTACATGAGTGTCCTTTTTTAACTGATAATGTGCTTATAATAAATATGAATGAGATTTACTCGTGAAAACAGACCATAATGACATGTCAACATTCCACACAGTGTGACTGTTGTTTGGTGTGTCGTTGTGGTGTCAGGCGGTGACGGGACAGGAGGACTGTGTGGAGGCGCTGCTCCAGCGTCAGGCGGGAGTGTGTGTGAAGGACACCCGTGGCCGGACGCCTCTGCATTTGGCGTCAGCGTGCGGCCATGTGGGCGTCCTGGGCGCTCTGCTGCAGACCGCCGGCTCTTCTCTCACCCACACGCACCTCACTGACAACCAGGGCTACACCCCCCTGCACTGGGCCTGTTACAACGGTACTGAGCTGCTGTAAATGGACGTGACGGTTCCTGTGGTGGATAAAGCTGGTTAGTAATGGGATTTTTTCTGCTTTGCTCTCTGCCCTCCAGGTTATGATGCCTGTGTGGAGTTACTGTTAGAACAGGAGATGGTCAAGAACATTAAAGGCAACTCCTTCAGCCCGCTCCACTGTGCTGTGTAAGACCCCTGCTTCTTAAACACCTATGTTCAGAGAGACCTGGTTATCTCACAGTGTTGTTGTTTTCACAGCATGAGTGATAATGAGGGGGTGGCAGAGATGTTAATTGACTCTCTAGGAGCAACCATTGTCAACGCCACAGATGCTAAAGGAAGGTGAGACTTTTTCCTTTAGTTTAGACATTAGAATATAATGTCAGTCTTTGTATAATCTCCTGAATACCTGAGAAAAAATCTGTTTTTTTTTTTAAATCCATCAAAAACTACAATTCCCAGACTCCTGCTGCTCCACATGCAGATGCTAAAAAGAGTTCATTCAGTGGAATGCAGTGGTTGGTTTAGAAGTGAGAGTCAGGAGGATAAACTGACCTCTGGTGGTGACTCTGTGGCAGGATCCCCCTTCATGCTGCAGCCTTTTCGGACCATGTGGAGTGTGTTTCCCTCCTCCTGAGCCACGGCGCTCAGGTGAATGTTGGAGACGTGCAAATGCACAGGACCCCTCTGATGATGGCCGCTCTGAATGGACAGACCAACACTGTGGGTGAGTGGGAATTTTACCGGCACATAACAGCAAAACCCGTGCTTTCAGACATTTTCTCTTATTTCCCCGTTCCTGGTTTCCAGAGGTTCTGGTCAGCAGCGGTAAAGCCGATTTGTCTCTGCAGGACACTGAGCGGAACACTGCGTTGCATCTAGCTTGTAGCAAGGTAAAAAAACAAAAACATTTTGGGTATTTGAGTTTTGAAAAATCTGACAGAAAAATGTTTTTTTTTCACAATAAAATGTTGCTGGAAAAATTGCAAGTTTGCAAGATTTGTTCTAAATAGGTTGTGATTGAAATACGAAGTAAAATACCTGGAGAAGGTTTTTTGGAACGTACATTTTTAGGTTTATAGAATGGTTTCTCTACATTGATTGGCCTTAAATTTCTTAAAGAAAGACGAGTTAAATGTAGTTTGTGACAACAGAAATCTTGACGGTAACTATGAAGTTTTTTTTTTTTTTTTTTAAACTCACTCTTACCATTTTGTAAAATTGTGTAACTCGATTATGTAAACAGCAGGATCAACTCATCTTTGAGTTATAATCACTGGTTTGTATGTTTTTGTTCATGTAAAAAGGCACTGGCATTTAGAATTGACAAGAACAAAATAAAACTTTATTGATCTTCCTTATCTTCCTACCATAGCTATATTAAAACAGCAGATAGATAATAAAAACGCTAAAACGATGCTTAAAAAACGAATAAGAACAGTAATTATTGTTGAGTCTCTATGAGACATTGTAGAGTCTAGAAGAAAAAGATCTGTGGAAGGGCTCCATCCTGTAGCAAGGTGCTAAAGCCCGACTGAAGGAGCTCTGCAGAGCATCCACGGCCTCATGCTGAGGATGATGATGATGAAGACTGTTGTTCCTGATGGATTTCAGCTTCTGTGACATCCTCCTCTCACCCACCCCCAGAAGAGTTGATGTTGCTTGGCAACGACTGCTGATTGTGTTAATGATGCACCCGCGGAGCGCCCCAGACCCTCAAGGGGAGGAAAATAGTCCCAAAAAGGAGTCACTGTTTGTTAAATGGTCCACATCCTCGGAAAAAAAAAACAGCTTAACAAGAGAATAGCTAAACAAAAACAAAGAAAGTAAATTTAAAAAACTTCACGTTTACACCGTTTCCCGTCAGGGACAATAAAGTGAATCTAATCTGAATTTGAAATAAGTAACGACCAACAAAATAATAAGATGTCTGCATGTCTGTGTGAGCTTCCACCTCCTGTCATGTTGCTTTTTGAACCTTTTAGGGTCATGAAACCAGTGCCTTGTTGATCCTGGAGAAAGTCAGTGACAGGAACCTCGTCAACTGTACAAACGCTGCTCTCCAAACGTATGTAGTCCAGCGTGTAAGTGAGGTGTGGTCGAGCTGCTGGATGTTCTGCAACTGCTCGTCTCTGTTTTCCTGTAGGCCGCTGCACATTGCAGCCAGGAGGGGGCTAACAGTTGTGGTCCAGGAGCTTCTCGGAAAAGGCGCCAGTGTTCTAGCAGTGGATGAGAACGGTCAGTGTTTGTGCCACTGCTTGTATCTTCCATCCGTGTTTTACTATGAATGCAGGTTATTTATAGATCTTTTTCTTTTCCTACTTTCACAGGTTACACTCCGGCTTTGGCCTGCGCTCCTAACCGTGACGTGGCGGACTGCCTCGCCCTTATTCTCAACTCTATGATGCCCACCACTCCCATGGTTACCATAGCAGCCATCCCCACTCTGTCTCCCACTCAGCCGGTGATCAACCACCACCCCATCTCCAAGCACAAAGGCGTGGCCTTCGACACGCCAGCCCTCCTGCGGGCCGACCACGCCTCTCTCTGCAGGCCAGAGCGGCTCGTGCGCTCCGTCTCCACGGACGACGAACTGAACGACTCGGATTCAGAGACGTACTGAGGACAGTCGGACCCAACGCTGGCACAGCAGCCAGGCACTCAGGAGACTTGAAAATATAACAACCGAGAGGAAAAAAAAAAAAAAGTTCAACATAGATTATTTTAGGTGAACTTCTTCTAACCTAAAAACTTCTTTGATTTAAAGCAGATATTCGTTTCCTTGAGGTGCAGTCCCAATAAATCAAGCTAAAGTGTAGATAAAAGTGAAGGTCATTAACATGACCAGTGTCTTTGACACTACTGGCAGTACTTTCCTCAACTAAGCTCCATGTTTATGGATACTATTTTAAATATTTTCAACCGTTAAAACAGCAAAACTTTAAGTAAAATGTCAAAATTGTCTAAAAAAACACAGACACATTAATGGGACCAGCTCAAGGTTTCTTTTTCTTAAGCTTTTCTAAACACAGAGCTCCTTTTTGAGCGGCTGTGACCGACACAGAGGACCATCACTGATGAATACAATTAACAAAGAAACACCTTCAGACTTTTTTAAAGTGCATTCTGACAGAATGTGGATGTAAAATCTGTTTATTACACAGATTATTCATGTCTCTCCATAATTTAATAGCACTAGATTTTCCTCCAAAGAGCAATAAAGCTTCAACAGATACTCTAAAACCTTTATTTAACAGACACAAGTACCAGTTGGTTGCAGTGTTGTCATTGATCCTTTCCACGGTTTATTCTGTTACATCACTTTTCCTTTTTATTGAGGCTTTTCAGAGTTTAAACTTTATTTTTTAATGTTTTCTTGTTAAAAGTGAACTTGCTTTGTCGTGTTCAGGGAAACACACAACAGAGAGACGGGGCGTGAGCATCACATTCCCACGAGGCCACAGTCTGCCTATTTATTTATTCATGCTCTGCTGGACATTTTAATAGAAGACGGATCTGGACTCCTCAAGCACATGATATCTGTAGGCAGTAGTGGGAGCTGGTCCTGCAGATCAGCTCTGAGGAGACATCCAGAAAGCTCTCAGCTCAGCACGCTCTGATAGGTGAAGAGGACTGTGGTGCTTCCATTTAGCTGGAAATGAGCAAAGGTTTTGACGCCTTCATTTGGTTTGGCTGCTTTCACAACCCAAACCTCTTTGCGATGTCACACAGTTCCAGCAGCTGCTCACTGGGGGGCGCTGTCGCCGTAAACGGATTCAACCAGGAAGTTCAAAAGAGCATGAAGAATCCAAATGAGTACTGCTGTCTTTTGATTTGATGCTCCTGCGCCTCCATATTACACGTTTACCAGGATTTTTTGTTGTTGTTGTGATCAATGTTTCTTATTTTTTCTTTTTTTTGGATTTATGCTGTTAGAGGTATTTCCTCTTTCTCACAGCACACGGTGGTTGTGTCCAAATTCCCTCATTCCTCACTCCCTATATAACTTTTTTTTTCAGGATGTCCGAATATACAATTCCAAAATGCAGTACCCTGGAAATCTCCCAGAAGTCTCTGCGAAAAACTAGTGTGCATCTATGCTCATTAGACAGGCAAATGTAGACCACAATGCATTGCGTTTTAATGATTTTCCATTTTTAAAAATGGTATTTTCTTAATAGGCTTTCATCATCAGAACACATTGATTCATAAATGGCCTTCTTAAAATGTTCATATTTATTATGTTTTTATTTTGGGAAATCAGTGACGTCACATTTGGCAATTAAAAAAAAAGTAAGTAGTGAGGATCTGTCTGAATTTCTGCTAAACTCCAGGGGATAGATAGCTCCTCACTATCTGTTTTCCAGTAGTTTTCGGTAGTTGGGGAGTAGTGAGGGATTTCAGACACAGCCAGTCGCTAGTTTTCTTGGGTCAACTACCACTCTTGGTTAGTCTGATTGTCCCTGTGGATAAAATTGGCCTTGAACTAAACCAGAATTCACTTTCAATAGAATCCAGAACCTGATTTTCAGGTAAACCAGAACTGACTTGTTAGGTTTGCACCACTGACTGTAAATGAGAACTGGACTGAGTGACCCCCCCCCCCCCTCTTGTTTCAAACAGGAAGTCCCCACTGGTTCCAAGAAGCCAAAATCTCATAGACTTCTATAAAGAAATAAACATCTATTACTCATTCATTCTATTTTTTATAATGACTATTCTGGATCTGATACCTAAAAAGCTTAAAAATCAGATTTTTTTGTTTTGTTGCAAGGTAACCCTTATGCTATCCTAGGCACTGTAACATTGGAAGTTGGGTCATCTAGACCCACTAGACAGTGCTCTGAGCCTTCTTTCTTCAATGATTTGTGATCTTCACTGGTGTCCATGGATTATATGAAATCTTTCCACCTTTATCCACCTTTGTCATGGTAGGGAGAACACGTCAAAGTAAGGGTGTGGTCATAGGATAGCACAAGGGATATCATTCTCGTAACTAACTGACCAATCAGATGCCTCAATAAAACTATGTGGTTTCCAGTCAAACTCAGACCAACTCGAACCAATCACGGGTAACTGATGTCGTCTGGCTCCAACATGGCAGCATCCATACTACGACAAAGAATGGCGACTAAATTGACTTCATTTGTTTGGAGCTGGAAGTAAACCATTTTATGGGTGACGTCACACTCGCTCGGTCCAGTTTTATCCCTTGTGCTATCCTAGGGGGTCCAGATGACCCAATCCTTCCATTGAGGTGTTCTCCCTACCATGACAAAGGTGGATAAAGGTGGAAAGATTTCATGTAATCCATGGACACCAGTGAAGATCACAAATCATTGAAGAAAAAAAGGTTCAGAGCACTGTCTAGTGGGTCTAGATGACCCAACTCCCAATGTTAAAGTGCCTAGGATAGCACAAGGGTTACGGTTAGGATTAAACCACCAAATAGTTCCTGAGCGCGGCTGTATCTGCAGCTCACCGCTCCTCCACGGGATGGACCAGATGCGGAGAACACGTCACACGCCTAACTGTATGACATATCATAGGAATTTAAGTTTGATTTTCAATACGTGCAGCCAACAACAGACTGCAGCCTTGGACATACGTAAAATACGTGCTAACATACTGATAATTTGAAATACTTGGAGGCCAATAGAACACCAATTCTCCCCTAATTAAAAAATTTAATTTTTGCAGAATTCTAAAGATTTTAAAAATTGTTGGGCTATCATAGCAGAAACTTTTTAACCTGGCTTGTGATGGCTACATCTAATTTCTATACAAACTGTGCATTATTAGAATCAATAGAAATGTTACAAATATTAGACATTATGTGGAAGGAAGCAGTCCATTATATCGGAGTAAGAATACCTGTAGAACTAGAGCCAAGGGAAAGGTACGCTGCAGTAGATCTATTAAAAAAAACACAATGTTCATAAATAAAACCTTTACAACTACAAGAAGCAAAGAGGTGAAACTGCAGGATTTCTTGTCCAAGTAGCTTTTTTATTAGTGTTATATTGATCTGAGCTCAGGTGCTCACAAAAAAAAAACAAAACAAAAACATGAGCTTTATGCCAAAATAATAAAACCCTGCTCATTTCCAGTTGAGGAAAATGATCATAACATTCTGATTCACTTCTTTTCTTTTCTTTTTTAGATTAAAGAAAAATATGAAAATAGAGTTGAAGTACAATTAGGCACACTATTAACACATACTGTACACAGATATGCACACATTTTCATTATTACATATTCATATACTGGGGTTAAAAAAAAGACGAGCCTTCCTGTATGGAGAGGTGTGCAGAGCTTTTAAGGTGACATCATGGGATTGGCGATCCTTTAAGTCGATCAGAGTCCACCAGCGCGGCGGGAGCAACGCCGCAGTCCAGGGAGATGCGTCTGAAACCGGCGGAAGTGGGACTCCCACCTTTGCTACAGTAAGTGCTAATCGGCATCGATTCCACCGATCCGAGTCCCTGTGGAGCCGCTGAGCCCATTTTAGAAAGAACTTTGTGTAAACGCGTGAAGGGAGTCGGGGGTTTCCTCGCACTCCGCATGGCGCTCCCAAATTGCAACCAGGGAGACAGGTTCTCAGTTCCCGTAGCCCAGTGAGACTAATGAATCCGCCGTGACATGGAACGTCCTCAAGCACTGCTTCAGCAACACCCGAGCATATTCCACCAGAGCGGGCAGTGAAAAACAGAAACCCTGCACTCCAAAAAGGAAACCACAGACTTATAAAACAAGTCGGTAAAAAAAATAATCTAGAACAGCGGAATGTCAAGTTCATGGGGAGAGAAGGAACTTTCAGAGACTCCTTTCATGGTTTCTCCAATAAAAATATCATTTTCACTACATGATGGATCAAACTGCACATGCATTAAAGGAACAAAGAATTTATATTGCACAAAAAAAAACACAAATCTTAAAGCAAAGTTGATGAGGGATCCATCTACTGGATGTATGTTTCCTTAAAAGTTCAGTGGTGTGAAGGAGAGCGCCCCCTGGTGTGCAGGTCAGTAGAAACTGGTTCTAGGTTTAAGGCTGCTACACAGTTTCTGTCTGACTGAAGCCTCTTCATGCTAAACAAGCAAACACACACAAACACACACACACACCCCTTTCTACACAAACGCAGTACATTCAAGAGCGGGCCTCCCACAGAGACGCACCTCAGGTTGTCCTTTCAGGGATATTTCTACTGATTGGGAATGACGGGGTTCATGGAACCACTTGGTCATTGTTTCCCTGCTGCTGAAAGAGGTCAAGCAGCTCAAAGGAAAAGTCAATTATTCAACATTTCAAACAGCTCTAACCTCAAGACTTCAACTGTTAATCATTAGATCACGGAAAAAATGATATTCAATCCAACAGTGATGTGAAAAAATACTTTAGCCTAATTGGTTAAAAAAGTTTTTTTTTCTTTTAGGTTTGAACTGTGTTAAACACCATAAAAGGAACCGGCAGCTTTTAGCCTAAACCATTATTCTGATGAGTCAAAAAGTGAAATATCCCTTTAAAGCTTCACCTTCTCGCAGGTCAAAAGTCTCCTTCAAACACAGTTTCTCAGAGTCAGAACAGAGCAGGATGAGCTTTAGTCGTCACGGGTTACGACAGTAGCTTAAAGGGGATGTGCCCGTTTCTATGGGTTCACTCAGAGGAACCAACAGGAGAAGCTATTAGGATGGGGAAAAAAAAATCAGACAAAAAAGGAAAAGAAAACACTTTGACCAACATTTCTTTAGACAGGTTTTAGGATCTGAGTGCGATTGGGATTTTTGGTTGTCCTAAAAAAAAACATGAGTAGAGAGCTTCTACAGAAAGAGGCCAAGTTTGATTACAGCTGAGTGGGAGGGAGAATTAACTTGGGAAGATAAGGCAAGGTGTGGATCTACGCAATCTAGCCCTAAAAATAAACCCAAAACATTTGTGTTCTGCTCTTTGGACCACAAAAAAGCAGCAGCGCCTCGCCCGGGATAAAGCTCCACTTAAAACAAACAAACGGAAAGAATCTATAAAAACTGAAGACTGCCATGTTCAGTCTTGGTGCAAATGATAGGATTTGTGTTCTTCACAGGGTGACAGACAGCGAGGCAGAGGTGCTCGTCCTTCGACTCCAAAGAAAACATCAGCTGGACGAGTGGAGTGTTTGTGCCGACAGGAATGTGCAAGAAAAGAAGACGGGCGGAGGTCGCACGCACGCACGCACGCACGCACGCACGCACGCACCTCCGTGTTCACGTCAACCCTCCTAGCCTGACCCCCGGCGCCTCGACGCGTCGGGATGACCCCTTTCCCTGTTGCGTTGCTCCTCTTCCTGTCACCTCTTCGCAGAAGAGCATTTGAGTTTCTGGTTGTATCTGTGGATGCGCGGAGAACGGGAATGCAGCTTCACGAAGAGCTCGGGGAATTTGTACTGCGGAAACATGGTCTCCAGGAAGCCCTCCAGGAACACGTACACCAGCCGCCGGTTCATGGGCTGGTACTGGAACATGTCGAAGACGCGGAGGATCCCCTTTCTGGTGGTCTCTGCTCCAATGATGTGTTTCAGTTCATCTGAGACAGAATACAGCGTAATCATCAGCTGATGTTAACCCTTTAGCTCCAACGTCTACAGACTTTTGACTACCGTAGCTCTTTGAAAGCAGATGGTATGCAACACTTTACAGTAGTGAAGTGCTAACGCCATCAACATAACTCAGCTGACTCTGACATGGGGCAAAGCTGCAACAGAATCCATTGGGATCAAATGTATCCCATAAATGATCATCGAGTTACGGTATGTCAAAAAGCATGTGTTGTGTATGGCGGGGACACATAAGCATTGGACAAATGTGGTGGGGTGAGTGAGAAGGGACGTGGGTCTGAGAGATAAACAAAAGAAAAACATGGAGTTGGTGAGTGTCTTTTCACCTGGCATGATACCCAACAAGCTGGTCTTTGCTGCCACTCGCGTCCTCATGCGGATGCTCTTGTCCCGACGGGGCGGGCTCTCAGCCAGAATGCCATTGGGCCAGTAGGAGTCCCTAATCCCAGGGAAACATACTCGGAGTTAACAAGTCGCATCAAACCAACCGGGGACTTCTGCTGTGAGTGATTACCTGAACTTCTTCACATATTCTGCCACCTGTTCTGGTGACGTCAAGTAGTCTACATGATCTACAATTTTCCTGCAGAGACATATAAATGAGGATCAACAGTGAGCTATTTTCAAAGTGTTCACTGTATGGCGAGCTGCTGACCTGTTGATAGTGTCTCCATAAGTGGCTCTAATCAGCTGCTGCAGAAGGTTCTTGATGTTCCGGCGCAGCCACTGGTTCTTCTCTTTGAGGTCAAACACCTCATCCATCAGCAGCAGCATCACCCGTAGTGGGATGTTGTCATCCACCTGAACATAAAGAAATCATTCACTGTACAGGAGAACTGGACTGAGTAACTCCTCCCCTCTGGAAGTACAGGAAGTACCCGCTGGCTCCAAGAAGCCAAAATCCCATAGACTTCTATTGAGAAATAAACAGCTGTTACTCCGTCATTCTATTGGTCAGAATAACCATTATTCATTTGCTACTTTTTTTTAAACAGTTCTTGCAAATTTTCATTTTTTGTAATGATACCTTTTTTGTAATGAAAGTTATTCAAGTTATAAACAGACCATTCAGAGTTGTTGACACGTGTTGATCAATCTGTATCACGGAATTGACTTTATTTGGTTGGAGCTTTGAATTTTGGACCTCAAAATACACTATTTACCCAGTTTATACTTCAAAGCAATTTGGAATTGCTTGGATCGCATTGGTCGCAGGGCCATCGAGCAGTAGCTGATTCCCAGTCGATTCCCAGCCGAGCGCTGGGAAGAGTCCCGCCCGCTGATGACATCATCTGTAACTGGGCAGTCGCGAGCGAATCCAGCCTAGGTTGGTACGAACTAGACCGCGCGGTTCTGGATGAGACTGATGCGATGGCTGATCGCTGTGAAGTATAAACCGGCCTTAAGGTTCAATTCAAAGCTGTAATCTATTATAAGAACTGACAGTGTGCCTCATCTGTTGATCAATTCTGGTTGTGATGTTGCAAACAAGGTTGGGTGTTTTACAAATATGCTAACAGGGCTAACGTGTAGCAGTGTTGGACGTGTTTGTTTACATGTTGCAAACAAGGTCGGGAATTACAGGTATTGTGAATACGCTACTGAAGCTAACGCTTCTAATGTGGCTAGCATAGAGTTACTGTGAACGCAGTAAATAAAGTGACTGATTGACAGCTTATCTTTGACTTTTTTAGCTCACTTAACGCAACTCATACTTCAGTGTACCTTACTACATACAAGGGTATGAGAAAGTTTGGGCACCCCTGATCATTTTCAGGATTTTTCTTCATAAATCATTGGTTGTTCGGATCATCAATTTCAGTTAAATGTATCATATAGCAGATGAACACAGTGATATTTGAGAAGTGAAGTGAAGTTCATTGGATTTAAAGAAACGGTGCAATAATTACTTAAACAAAAATAGGCAGGTGCGTACATTTAGGCGCCCCAACAGAAACATGCCATCAATATTTAGTAGATCCTCCTTTTGCAGAAATGAAAGCCTCCAATCGCTTCATGGCTTCCAATAAGGGCCTGGATTCTGGTTGAAGGTATTTTGGATCATTCGTCTTTGCAAAACATCTCCAGTTCAGTCAGATTTGACGGCTTTGAGCATGGACAGCCCGCTTTAACTCACACCACAGATTTTCAATAATATTCAGGTCTGGGGACTGAGATGGCCGTTCCAGAACATTGTACTTGTTCCTCTGCATGAATGCCTTTGTAAAGTTAGAGCAGTGTTTAGGGTCAGTGTCTTGTTGAAGTATCCAGCCCCGGCGCAACTTCAACTTTGTCACGGATTCTTGAACGTTGAAAGAATCTGCTGATCCTGACTGGAATCAATGTGACCTTCAACAAGATTTCCAGTAACTGGACTGGACACACAGCCCCAAAGCATCATGGAACCGTGTGGGTAGTAAGTGTTTGTCTTGGAATGCTGTGTTCTCTGTTCGCCAAGCATACCGCCCCTTGTTATGTCCAAATAACTCATTTTAGTTTCATCAGTCCACACCACCTTATTCCAAAATGAAGCTAGCTTATCCAAATGTGCTTCAGCAGACCTCAAGCGACTGTTTGTGGCATGTGGCAGGAAAGGCTTCTTCCGCATTGCTCTTCCATACAGCATCTCCTTGTGCAAAGTGCGCTGAATGGTTGAACGATGCACAGTGACACCATCTGCAGCCGGATCACGTTGGTCTTTGGAGCTCGTCTGTGGGTTGAGTTTGATTGTTCTCACCATCCTTCGCCTCTGCCTATCTGAGATTTTTCTGGGCCGGCCACTCCGGGCCTTTGCTTGAACTGTAACTGTGGTCTTCTGTTTTCTCACTATATTCCTCACAGTGGAAATCAACAGCTGAAATCTCTTCGCAAGCTTTTTGTATCCTTCACCTAGACTATGATGTTGAACAATCTCTGTTTTCAGGTCATCTGACAGCTGTTTTGAGGTTTCCATGTTGACATTCTTCAGAGAAGATGCAAAGAGGTAAAAAACTTGCTCTTGGCCACCTTAAATACCTCTTCTCACGATTGGCTTCACATGTGTATGTAGGTCAAGGGTCAATGAGCTTGTGATACAAGTTTTGTGTTCCAATAATTATTGCTAAAGGTAGTCAAATCAATAAAAAAACAGGGGTGCCCAATTTTACGCACCTGCCTATTTTTGTTTAAGTAATTATTGCACCGTTTCTTTAAATCCAATAAACTTTACTTCCACTTCTCAAATATCACTGTGTTCATCTGCTATATGATACATTTAACTGAAATTGATGATCTGAACAACCAATTATTTATGAAGAACAATCCTGAAAATGATCAGGGGTGCCCAAACTTTCTCATACCACTGTATGACATCATTTTGAAAACAGACCATTCATTGCACCTTATGTTCACCCCTATAGTGCAGAAAATACGGTGAGCCGGTTTCTATGGGGGAAGCCAAAGGTTGAAGCACACAGACTGGTGACTCACGTTATCGTCAAGCTGAGCAGAGACCCGACAGTGTTCTGGGTCAATGTCCGACTTGGGTAGGAGTGGAGGCACCTGGGGATCAAACCAAACTCAGTAATCTGGTTAGAGGAAACGCGTCAGGAAAAAAAACAAACAAGCGTTAGTGGCTTTTACCTTCAATACCGACTGTTTAAAGTCTTGACCGATTCTTTCAGACATGCGACCCATGTTGTCAGAAACTTTGGTCATTCCCTCAGCCAGACTATCAGGCAGAGATTTCACTGCGCTGGAGACATTCCTTATGGAGCTCCGCAGGGGATTTACAAAGGTGTCTATCTGTAAAAGCAAGAAACAAATACTTAAAAAAATGTTACAGCAGTAAAAACTGTGACCAGGATTTTTCCAGAAATACTCGTATGTTTAAAAAAAAAAAAAAGTTTAGAGACCTTGCGTGCAAATTCTCCTTTGCCTTTACTGTACGCTTTGTTCTCCAGGAAGTCGTAGACATAAGGAATCAGTGTTGGGCAGGCTTTGACCATCTCTGGGTTCAGCAGCAACTACAACACAAGTTACAGAAATACTTAACAAAGGGCAAGAATAAAAAAGAAAAAAAGACACACTAAGTCGTTACCTGAAGATAAGCATTCAGGTCTTTTTTTCTCTTCTCCAAAAAGTCCCTGTCCATGTTGTTGAAGGTTTTCTTTCCTGGAAGTTTGAGGATCGACGCCAAGTTCTCAAACTAAAACAAACGTATAAAGGTATTTAACGAGTAACGGTTGCACTCGCTTTAACTAGTTTGGTGGGACCTACTTACCTGTACTATGATTCTCATATGGAAGTCGTGGAAATCGGAGTAGCGGCGGTACGTGATCCAGCAGTCCTCATTGCCGTCTGAGTTGCGTCTGAACACGGTGATGGTGTACAGCGCGTAGGTCTTACCGTGATCGTTGCAAACCCCTGCAGCACCCCACAATCCGGGAAAACAAGTATCAGCTAACAACCGTCCGGCCACACATCCAACAAGTGGAGAGAGGAGGGGTTGATGAAGGAAGCAATGGAGGGGGGAAAGAAAAGTGCCAAGTGTGGGGGGAAAAAAATCAGCAACAGAAAGAACCAAAAGGCATTGAAATGTGGTAATAACGGTGGCAGCGCCGGAAAAAGAAAACCATTACAGAATGAAATGAAGAAGGCAACAGATGTGCGGATGAGTGAAGCTAGCAGGGGAAAAGGAAAACAAGCAGGGAAACACTAAAAGAGGCTTTTGAGTATTATACAGTTAGCAAAATTTGTGCGAACCGTATATTTCGGAGTATAGGTCGTGGTGTTTAGCATAGTTTGGCTGGGGGTGCGACTTATTGTAATTTCATAAAAATATATATGTTCACGTGTTCCATGCTTTTATTTCAACACGTTTGGACTACTGTAATGCTCTCTATGTTGGGCTTTCCCAGAAATTACTTGCTCGTTTGCAGTTAGTCCAAAATGCAGCTGCCCGTCTTCTAACTGGTACACGGAAACAAGAACATATCACTCCCATTTTAGCATCTCTTCACTGGCTCCCAGTTCGCTTACGCATTGATTTTAAAATTCTCCTATTTGTTTTTAAATGTCTCCATGGACTCGCCCCAAAATATCTGTCTGACCTGATTCAGGTGTACACTCCCCCCCGCTCCCTTAGGTCAACAAATCAGACACAGCTGGTCGTCTCGAAGACCAGGAGAAAACTGAGAGGTGACCGAGCCTTCTCAGTCTTCGGACCAAAAATCTGGAACGAATTGCCCCTGTACCTCAGACAGATAAACTCACTCAGTATTTTTAAATCTGCTCTTAAAACATATTTTTTCACTTTGGCTTTTAACTGAGTTGGAATCCGGACCTATTTTATGTGTTTTATGCTTTATATTTTCATGTGCTTCTATTAATTTTTGTATTGTTCAGCACTTTTGGTGAACCTTGTTCTGTTTAAAGTGCTTTATAAATAAAGTTGAGTTGAGTTGAGTGTTCATTACTTCTCCACTAACAGCCGCTAGAGGGCGCTGTTTTAAAATCGACTACAGACAACAGGGCAGAAGAAGAGGCAGCCTGGTGGAACATGGTCCATGCAGAATTCAATGTAAATTCTCTGGTCGAAAACCTTGTTTTATTGTATTCTTTCCTAAGCTCAATCTTAACAATCTTCGTAATTCTGAGAAGCAAAAAAACAATCCAAACCTTGCCTGAATGTGATAGATTCAACATTTTCACGTAAAGTCTAACCTCCTAGCTTTTTTCTATTTCTATTCTTGTTTTTTTATATATAAAGTGTGTTTGATATTTGCAATTGTGTTCTTTTTGCATCCCTGAATGTCAATCACTGTAAAACGGCACAATGTGCAATAAAGTTTGTTAACAACAAAAAAAGGTTCAGAATTCAATGGATTTAGTGAGTTTTAAAGTGATATAAAGAATTATCACCATGTTTTTTTATCTTATAGTTATCTGAATAATTATTTATATGCCAAGCTATTATTATTATTATTATTAGATTCCTCCTATGTTTCATGAAGCTAAGTGTGTTATGGTAGTGAAGTGTGCATAAATTTAGTCTATTATTATCATCTGCTATTACAATTTACCTTTCAAAATAAAATGTCTGTTCTTGGTCCCAAATTTAGTTACATAAATTTCTCCTAAAAGTCCGACTTTTATACATGTTTTTTTTCTTCTTTACTATGCATTTTGCGACTAATACTCTGGAGTGACTTATAGTTCGAAAAATACAGTAATTTCTTAAATTTGAATTAGTTTTAGTAATATTTTAATCCAAAAATTTGCTAACTTAATCAAAGACAAAAGCTGTCAACTTAAGAAGGAAAATGTTTTAAATTAGCCAAAATGTTTAGTGAAACGTGATGAGGTGTTGAATTTACCCGTGTCAGAGATGAAGGCCTGTAGCTGCAAAAAGTCTTCATGGCAGGAGTTTGAATAGTCGTCTAGACACTAAAAATAAAAATAAAAAAGATCAAATAAACCAACAATGATAAATAGCTAGAACTTAAAATATTGTTGTCTCTGCATCTTAGTTTTACTTTTAATAAAAAGATAATCCATTTTTGAACTTACATTGCAGCAAACAATTCTAAATAGTCAAAAATTAAGCCAAAACCATTTTATATTTTGTTTTTTGACCAGTTCCTGTCTTAAACCTTAAAAGACGTCTTCAAGTTGTACATCTTAAAGTGAAACCTTAAATCTGGATTTGAAAAAACAGCATTTGATCAATTTGTTAGCATTTAGTGAAGCCCATCATTGACTGTTATTGTTCCTGGAATAATTTTCATTTTACTCAGCCTGACACAAACAAAAATCTGTTTGTTCTGTCCGACTGCAGATCAGAAAAAAAAATCTGTTGAGGGATTTTTATGGGTTTGTTTAATAGATGAAACAATGCAACTTTTTCATTCCTCCCAAATAAAAACTATCTGTTGTTCCAGGCGTTCACAGCAGTAAATCCTAAACTCTGACTGAATCTAACTCCTCTGTAGAAATGCGCAAAGACCCTCTGGATTAGGGGTGTTGGAAAAAATCGATTTGGCGATATATCGCGATATTTCCTGTGGCGATATTTGTATAGATTCAAAATGCTGTCAGGACGATATTTATTTCATTATATATGAGCGTTATATATGAGCACACTGAGCCTCTTTGAGCAGCTCTACACCACACAAGAGCACTACAAGAACTCAGCGAGAAGCATCTTGTTTTGTTGTTATGAGACATGAACTACTTCGTTTTTACTTAAGATGGGTACCGAACCGAATCTCTGTGCCATGTTGCTGCCAGTATCATATAAAAATGCAACTTGCAATGCTTTTTAGCGGCTCAGACAAAAACGAATGAAGCAGTGCAGCGGCTAATGTACGGAGCCTCAGGCAAAATGTTGTCGGCAAAGCAGGCCAAAGTTCTGCAGAATCTCCCAGCAATAGATTGTAGTTCAGCGACCTGATGGATCAGAGTGATGTGTACAAGGCTCTGAAAAAAGGCCAACGTCGTGGCGATGAGCAGTGAAACCTGCGTTCACTTTCACGTATGAGAAAGCAGAGCTGCAGCTGCAGAGCAGACTGGAAATAAAGCATCTTTGTCACATTAAAGCAACTGTCCTTCACCCTGTCATCCTGCCTCATCATCAATCTTTAGTATTTCTGCAAATAATTGATGTTGGGTTCCCCCCTTCATTTATTTTTGAACAGTTCGGGCTCCTGAAACGTTTAAAAGTACTGGAGAAGCTACATTAAGCAATGTTGAAAATAAAAAGCACTTCATTTCCTCACTTATACTTTTAGAAGCATCTAAAGGCGCATTCCTTCTATTTTTTTTGTTGCTTATACTGAAAATATTTTGCTGTGGAAATCAGACAACGTTGACTGTTCCCTTTAAGATCAAATACTTCTGAATTTACCAAAATAAAAGCACTATGAATTTGGTTTGGTAAAAGCATCTTATATAAGAGATACAGTTGCAGTGCTTGACATTGTGATCATTAAATAAAATTAATTTTACCATTTTATTACAATATTACAATGAAAGGCGTATTAATTTTTCAGATAGAGTTTTTTCTAAGTCATACTCTTAAAAAAAAAACAAAAAAAGGAAATGTATTCATGTACATATCGCGAAATGTCTCGGCATATGTATCATATGTAGCGCCAGACTCAAACCCGGACTCTGGAACATTCCAGAGGTGTTTAGACACATTTATTTCTGTGCTTCTTCTCTGGCTGTCAGTTAACAGCATGTCTCCCTTTGTAGCCACATATTCAGACTTTGATGCGACCCAGATCAAACCCTAAAATTTTTTAACACTAAGGTTTGTGAGTTTGCACAGAAAATAGGAACAGTGTTGCTAAATTAAATTAAAAAACAGAAAATAAAATGTATTTTTCATTATTTTGTTTTAGACCATCTTAAAATCTGTACAACAAATATTCAGCAGTATAAAAAAAAATTAGGGTGAGTTGACAACTAACCAGGTTTAAGCTTCCAGTGGGTGAGCCGTTAAAGGATTCTCCCTCGCCGTCATCAGATCCTCTGTAGCTCGGCTCCTTCAGCATGTCCAGCTCTGCCAGCATGCGTACGTACAGAGGGCTCTGCTTGAACGCTGGGTAAAAGCGCTCATCACGTAGCATCATGTCGTACACCTGTCACACGGGGAACACTACTCGTCAGCGCGTACAAGAAAAAGTTGGGTGAGTCTATTTTGGTAAAGATCATCTAATGTTTGAACACCTTTCTCTGGATTTCATCAAAGATTTCAGGTGTGGGGTCATCATTTTGGAGCTTCTCCCCCAGTTTTGTTATTAATGTTTTGTCAACTTGGACCCTGGGAGACGCCTGTAAGCACACAGAGAGGATAGAAACTTTTTTTAAAGCAAATATATCTTAAACTGAAAGAAGTTAATAAAAAAAATACAAATTTACAGCAACAACAACAGCAATCCGTCTCTCCTACCTTTTCAGAGAGGTATTGTTCATAAACACCTAGAGCAGCAGCTTTCAGCAGCCCCTTTGTGGCGCTGGGCTGCTTCTTGCCGTCTTTCTGGCAGCTCAGCATGGCCTCCAGCTGCTGCTGGGCCGTCACCCTGTAGCCCTCAACAGTGAGCCAAAAGAACAGCTCCGCCTGAGCACCCGCCGCCTGCATAAAGTCTGGAAGCACAAACAACAGTCCACGTGGTACTCGTCTTCTGAGGTGATGAAGTCAAAGGTCAACAGTTTCTGTTGGCGAACAGCAATTATGGCTGAAGAAACAGATTTTAAACATCTTCTTTGGCAATAGTTCTCAGATTTTTAGTAAGGATGTCCCTATCGGGTTCTTTTCTTTTTAGTCCCAATCTGATTCTGAGTCCTTTGACTTTGAGAATCTGCCGATCCAATTCTTTTTTAACACATAAAAAAAGAACAATAAACTGATCAAAATATTTAAAAAAAAAGCTTTAGTCTCTTCAGAGCTATTGAGCATTTTTGATCATATGTCATTCATATCCCCACTAAAAAAAATCCTATAAAAAAAGAGTTTCTTTCAAACTTGTTGTTGTGGTATCAGTTTTTTTTAGGAGTTTTTCTTTACCGTGAAGGAGGGTCTCAGGTTAGGGATGCCCAGTTAATCTTCATTTGTTTAGATAAAGTCTGTTTAGTTCTTCTATGACGGATTTCTTATACAATTACTGGCAAAAAAACCATTAAAATGACTAATGTTGTAATATTGGGCTATATAAATGAATTGAATTGAGTTGCAGGGCTGTACGGTGGGGCAGTGGTTAGCACTCGTGCCTCACAGCAATAAGGCCCCTGGTTCAAGTCCCAGCTGGGAGACCTGAAACAGAACAGCATTGGGGGCACCCAAATATCTATATTTGGTATTTATTTTTATATTAAAAGCCATTTTTATAGTAATTAAAATAATTATTTTTGAATGCATTTATAAAAAGTAGTATATGAAAAAAAAGAAAGAAAAGAAAATGGAACTGTATCATGAATCTGGTAGGCGGAACCTTCGGCCCTCTAGCAGCGCCTCCAGGTGGCTGAAGACGGATCAACTTCCCGTTTCCGTTTAGAAGAACTTTGGAGAACAAAGTGAGCGTTCCTGTGGTTCCTGCTCTTAGACCCGTTTTTATTTTACAGGTTAGTATTTGGTTTAAGACCTAACACATGAAAGCCCTTAGCCCAGATGATTTCCAATTTGCGCTTTTGATGTAAATCCGGAAAGTTTAATTGATTTTCGGCGAGTAACGGCGGGAAAGGCGGCGCTATAGTGTTATTTTGTTTGTAAGACAGACTGTTTATAGCTCGTGTTAAAGTCTTGTGTTTGAGCCTGGAAGTCAGAATCTGTGAATATCTTGCTAACTTTACCGAACTGTTTTTGTGCATTTCCTGTTCAAACCGCTGCTGCAGCATTTTGTTGTGATCCGTTCAGGATCTGCAGACTTCTAGTTGTGCATTATTCAAAATAAGCCTGAAATATACAGCGCTGAAAAAAAAATCCTGTTGGTCAGAGATAACGTCCAATTCCTGAATCTATGTGATCGGTCCTCTTATCATGTGATCATATTGGGACATCCCTAGATTTTAATAATCCACCCTTTTTTTTAGATTGAAATTGAGAGAAAACAGGAATAAAATACCGTAATTTCCGGACTAAAAGCCGCTACTTTTTTCCTGCGCTTACAGTCCTGCGGCTTATTCGGTGATGCGGCCAATTTATGGGTTTAATTGGCGGCCGCCATGTACGGACGTTCAGGCTTGGTGAATGGCTTGAATTCTCCATCTAACACCTAACAAAAGTCGTTTGTTTTGTTGCACACCTCTAAACAGCCAAACAGCATGGACGTCACTTCAGGTCTTAGACACTTCAGTCATGGTTCAACAAAAAGAAACACGCATGCCCGGCCGCATCCCAGAATCCTTTGGTGCCCTTAGACCCAACGTGCACGTGATCGCCGCTACAATATGATGAAGCTTTCAAGTTAAAAGCAATCGTTAAAAGCAGCGTGAAAAAATCCCCCATCAGTAAATGGAAATGCCGGTCAGCTGCGTGACGGAGAGAACAGCGCATGCTCAGAAGTGTATTTACCTCTGAGTCATAGTGACTCGGCTGGCTGCACGTAAATATGTGTGAATAACATCAGCCTTTATTTTGTCGGGACACGACTGGAAACACAAATCCATGTGCGGAACATGTGAGCTTTTCAGATAGGAAGGGGAGACAAGGAGCCCGCTTGGCGAGCGCGGAGCGCAGAGGCGTTGTTGTGAAAGGAAACTTCTGCTGACGAACGCGCCGCGCTGAGGCGCGCGTATCGCGCTGACGAACGCGCTTTTCAGTCGCCGCTGCTTTATTTTACTGTTTTTTTAACCAGCCCCGTTAGTACCATAATGCTGCCGCGACACAAGTGGAAGGAGAGCTGTTCCTTTTCACCCCTCCATGCACTGCTGCTACTTGCTCAATCTTAAACACGTACAACAGTGTGGCGAGCCGGTCGTTGGCCCCGCTTTTAGCCCCTAGGACTCGTGGGAAATGGGGGATCGGGGATGTAAATTTCCTCATCATAACTGAGGGATGTAATGTTGATTATACGGTTACTGTTAGTAATTTTATGTATGATACCTAGATTGTCAATAAGTAAAAAAAAATAAAAAAATAAAAATAAAAAAACCCATAACTGAGGAACTTGTGAACAGAATAGAGGTCCATGCTGTTTCAGATGTGGGTGCAGTTGGATACATGAGCTTGAGTTAAGACAGTACCTGCCTGCTCTGGGAGTCAGGACGTGCTTTGTCAAGACAGCGGCTTGTATTCTGATGCGGCTCGGGTGCGCTTTGTAACCCGGAATTTACGGTAATATCATTATAACTGTGAAGTTGCTGGCTGTTTTCTAAACAAGATCTAATGCGGCCTGGCTTAGGTTCCAGTATGCGTACAACTACACACACCGTAATCTGATCTGTAAAGTGGAGTTAGCTGTCCTCTTTGGTCACGAGGGACTGAGAAGCATGTCAAGCTGCAATGAAAAGTCTGGATTTTATGGTAATAGTCTTTTTCTTTTTTTTAAGTTACCCATAAAGAACTGCAGTGCAATGTTATGGACGAGGATGTGTTCTAGAGGGATCACACACAGCTTCCCAAAGTTGGCCGCCAGTTTCAAGGCGTCGACCTCCTACAGAGAACAGAAGCAGTATGAGATCCAGGGGAGATCCAGCTGCAGCAGCACAGACTGAATAACATTTATTGTGAGAGCATGTTCACCTGGATTCCCCAGTACAAAACCTGTCTCACCTTTCCGGACTGGAGTCTCTGGATCCTGGTCTCACACACCTTCTTCACAAACAGAAGACTGTTAATCTGGTTCTTGATCACATTGATGTCTAACGAACACAAAAAACAAAGAAGACATCAAATCAGGCTATTTTTGCCCAAATCAATCCGTGCTTTTATTTCTAAAAAACACATTTGTGTCGAGGAAAAATTGAAGCTTACCATCTCCAGCAGTGTCCAGAGAGCGCAAGTACTGCAGCTCCTCCAGAACCTTGTCTTTAACTGCCTCCAACTCAGTAGGCTTGTCTGTTAACTTCAAAATGTTCATGAAGGCTTCATAGTTACAGCTGGAGTCCCGAATCTGGATAAACGAAACAACAGTGTGTCTTATTCTGATCCAACTGTTTGGTTTCCTCTGGGTTAAACTGTGGACTTCTTACCATCCAGATGACAAACTGGTTGATGTAATCTGGGTCGCTTAGCTGGTTGATCAGAGGCAGCAGCACACCACACGCTAGAACTTCCTGAAACAAATCAGGACAAAACTCTTTTATAAAGCTTTTTAAAGCAGCACCAAATTACAGATGCGTTTGTGCACTTACCCTCAAAAAATATCTCATGTTTTTGTTGTGGAAGTCTCCGGGAGGTAGTAAAAGATAGAGAAGCAACTCGCACAAGTCCCGAAGAAAACCTGAGACACACACAGATAATCAATCCTTCAAATCAAAGCCATTGGAACGGCGTGAGAGAGCACCAGTGTTTACCTTCTTCATCTTTGTGTGAGGTGCACACCATGTCTCGACAAACCTTCCTCTCCATCTCCACCTCTGCCTCGAAGAAGGAGTCGACCAGCTCTTCTGTGGTGTCCCCTGGTTAGATGACAATTCATGTTATTATCTGCACCCCTGAAAAACTTCTCAACTGTACGCCGTTTACATGCACTATCCAATCATGATCTGATTTCTAGAGTTTTAAATGACATGTGGACAGGATAATCCGCCGTCCAATAAGTAAGGGATAATGCCATACGAGCTGTCCAGACGCAAAGGCACATTGAACTCAATACTTTTACCAAAAACATTGAAGTGGCTAAAAGGATAAAAGTGTGCCTACTCCACTCCATTCTGATACATCCACTCGTAGACAAATAGATCCATATCCGTCTTTTTTTCCCTCCCCTTCGCTGGAATTTGGCTCTAAACTGTACAACTGGATAGCTCCAATATTGCTCGCCATTTATGTTGCACCGCTAACATTAGGTTGGGGGTGAGAGGGCTGTGTGGTAGAAGGTGTAAACAAATGGATGATGGGATATCAGTGGAGGCTTACGCCACGCCAGCAGCCCTGCCCACAATTAGGAGGCAAGTTTCCAAGTTTTTTTGGGGGGCTAAATGCGGCATAATCAGAATTGAAAGACCACCGTGAACACTTTGAAAATAGATCCAAAAGATGCTCAGAGTGGGACTTGAATGAGAAACAAAATGGGTTTAGATCTGGACCTTTTCCTCAGTCTGCTCTGAATTGCTCTCTTCTAATTTCTTAGGGTAAATCTTTTGTGGTTGGATGTTGTCCCAAGGACCTCTAAGTTGTAAATATATCCAGTGTGAGTCATTTGGCCTCGAACAACCTAACATTCCCAGTCAGTTATGCGTCAGACAAATACCAAGCTCAATGTGCCGTCTGCCCGCTTTAAACCACCAGTCGTGGTTGAAACCAGGAGGACTGAATTCATTGTAAACATACAACCAAACTGTGGCAGTTTTGACTTCAACTGTACGAAGCCCATCGAGACGACTGTTGTTGTGAATTTGGGCTAAACAAATAAAATTGAATTGAATTGGAGACCCTGGAGCAAAATAGCATGTCTGACAGCATGTCAAACACTGTGACCTTTTCTTTTTACTTTGGAGAGTAAAAACCACCAGCTTCTCATAACCAGACTCATCCTCCGGGTTGCCAACATCCTCTCATAGATGACAGATGAAGTGTTGGGCAGGAAAAGTCCAAATATTATCAGTGTAACTTCTTAGCTTAGACTACACTCTTACTGTTGCACACAGCTGAAACAGCACAGCAGTGTTCATTTCACAATAAAAGCAGTCTGATTCTGGTTGGTGCCGCTAGGTAAAAGACCCACTGCCATGAAAATCGTGTTTTTTGTGTTCTTAACACAAGAAAATAGGAGATTTTTTTTGACGATGGAGAACATGAACAGAAAAAGAAATTTATGAGGGGGTGGGGGGTGTGATCTGCACCAAAAGTCCCACCCACAATTTAGAGGTGAATTTCTGATGAACTACTGCTGCTCTGCAAAAATTACAGTCTAAGGCACACCTGTGCAAAATTCATGCTGTCTAATCAGCATCTTGATATGGCACACCTGTGAGGTGGGATGGATTGTCTTGGCAAAGGAGAAGTGCTCACTATCACAGATTTAGACAGATTTGTGAACAATATTTCAGAGAAGTGGTTATTTTGTGTATGTGGAAAATGTTTCACATCTTTGAGTTCATACCATAAAAAATGGGAGCAATAACAAAAGTGTTGCGTTTATATTCTTGCTCAGTGTATGTCCTAGAAAACGGCACAGGTTTTTTTGATTTTGGCTAAAAACAGCAAAATCCTACTTAGAACCCCACCCTGAACACTTTCTATTATATTCAATTCAATTCAATTCAACTTTATTTATATAGCCCAATATTACAACAATAGTCATCTCAATGGGCTTCATACTGGTAATTGTATAAGAACACAAATGAAAAAAAATCCCCAAAAAACAGATTCCAGAAAAAAAAAACCTCATCGGTGGAGGACACTTCTTTTCATTTTGGAACTCCTGTACTTGGTAAAATCCAGTCAGCTGTGTCCAGCTTCATGACAGTTTCCTGTAATGTAATAAACCAAGTATGCGTACATGGAGGCATGCCAAAGCAGCGAGTGAGAGAGAAAGCATGTGCGTACTTTGCTTGTCCTCCCGCTCAGCCAGGCGATCCTGCGCTTTTCTGAAGACACGTAGATGTGTGGCAAAGTCGTCCACCAGGCGTGTAGTGAAGTAAGGCTGCCAGTCCACTTCTTTTGAGCTTGACAAATAAAAAGAGGAAGTTTACTTTCTGAAAATCATTCATAAAAAAACACCAGACCTTAATTAGGTTCTCCTACCGTGTGGAGAACTGGATGAGGGCATTCTGCAGTGTTTGTCTGATCTCTAACAGGAACGACTCATCTTCACTCAGAGTGTAGTACCAGTACTGAATATAGTCTCTCAGTGCAAACTGGATCACCTAAAAACAGTTGGAGGGAACACGCAACGGTGTACTGGTGAATATAAAAAGAAAATATTTTTTCGAACACCAAAACTGCTAACATCTCAAATGAGGATCTTGGCAAAAGAAATCTTTATCCGTTGAAAAACTGGACATGTGGTGCAGTATGAATAAACCCCAACAGCAGAAAAAGAAGTGTGTTCATACAGGCAAATGCAGAGATAAAAATGCAAACACTATGTGCCAGAAAATCAAGGCGTGACGCAGACTGAGTTCCGCTGGTTGACATCTCAAGGTCCACATGCAGCTGCAACAAGCACGCATTCATGGGAAGAGCATGGAGACCGCGGCAGAACAGTCAGCATCATCTGACCGTCACAATCTGCTGTCTTCACTTAAAACACTGAGGTCAAAACTCCAAGAGGTTCTAAAGCCACAGAAAAAAAAGGCTAAAACTACCAAACAAAAGCTACTAAACTCAAATCCCTCATCTGTTTTATTTACCAGTTAATTAACTATCAACTAAAAAACACAGACACGTTTTTCAAAAGTAGGTTATGCTGACGTAACTTCGAGAGAAAATATCTAATCTCTGCAACAGCTGAGATCAAAGACAGGAGCCAAGACAGTAACAATCTAGGTTTGGTTTAGTTAAACTTTACACACATAATGCTTAGATCGTGTGCACTGTCACTGGCAGTAAACAAATAAATGTCAAAAGAGGTCAAAGGTGTAAAACCGCTGTACAAAATAGGTTCTTTTACCACCTTGTCATGATAATTGTTAGATAATTATTAATAAATGCTTGTGATGTTTAATGTTTGGAGCCGGCATATCAGCTCACTAAAACCTATTTACAGATAGCACCTCTTGAAGGAGATTTCTCCACTAGACTTCCAACACTAAACCGTCACCACAGTGAGGGTAAAGAGCGCAGAGAACTCATTGTTGGGGCTGTAGATCGTTACTTGTGTCTTTGTCACAACTGCTCTAATGGGTGGATACGGGCTGGTCATGGCAAACACTTAAACAAAAAGTAGGGGGGCAAGTAGGTAAATGCAGGCTCGTGTAGCCACCTTATGAGACATCATGAAAATGGAACGTACCCCTGTTGTGCGTGTGGTAAGCGTATGGAGAAGTATTTATAAGGATAATTTCAGTTGTACACACTTAAGACGTACAGGTGATGTTGTCGTATGGTGCCCTTGCGCTAGACTCCTGTTGCTAGTCATGAGGCTACCTTGCGCAAATACTACACGCAGTGTGCAGTGTGCAGGTGATGCGTATGTGCCGATAGAACAGTAGATTGTCCACACAAATTACACTCTGATTGTCTAATGTCCTCATTTCTAACAGCCAGGGTGCATGCAAAGGATGTAAAAGGAACACTCACTTCAAACAGCACCAACTAGCTCCCTGCATCTCACCTACTTCACCCTTACTTTCCCACACGTGTTGTTTAAGTGTCAACTACGACCTATAACCAGCATGCATGTAGAAATGTTTATGAACAATTTGATATTCCCTGCGGGCTACCAGTGTGTCCCCCCATTCAAGTTTGCCTATTGTCGCCCACTGGCAACCCGTATCCATCTTCAAGGGCAGTTGTGTCTAAGGCATTACTAGACCATCCATAAACCCGCAGCACTCATAGGGGTCAACCCCCCACACGGTTGCATATGTATATGGCCTAACGCAGTACTTTTGAAGACGGGTTAAACTCACTCACCTGCTGTAGTGGCTCATCAATGAAACTGGAGCCAGTCAGTCTCCTGTCAATCTTTATAGGCTTCAGCTCCAGCTTCATCTCATCAAGTGTCTGACAAAGACAGAGGAGCAAACAGGATGGACGGAAATAAACAAAGTAGATGTTTGCCATGCAGATCTATTTTACCATGAAAGGAATTCCGTTTTTTATCCGTGCAAGTGAGAAATGTATGCATATTCTTTAATCTATTCTGTTTTAAAATCCACTAAGTTTCTACAAAGTCTTCTTACCTTCAGAATACCGGGTTGTGTAGGTGGCAGGTATGAATGTTCGCACTTTTCCAAGTGTTTCTCTGAGTTTATCTTCCCGTAAAGCAATGTAACCGCAAATCCCCTGGGAACAAAATAAGTTTATTGAGAGGAGAAGACATATAGCACTGTTAAGTGAAGTAGTGCTGCTTACCCTCCAATGAAGCAGAAGATATAAAATGCCAGGTAAAATATGGCGAAAGGTCCAAAGGTGACAAAAAACAGCACAACTCCAAGACCCCCCCATCCCCAGATGGACAGACTGGCCTGAAATGAGCAAAACACCAAAGTGTCGACTTATTTGGAATTCAAAATTAACAAGGAATTGCAAATGTTTAGTTGCCATTGCATGTTTAAATATATTAATATTTTATTTTACCAAAGTTAAATTAATTCACAAGTTGATTTTAAAACAGTTCATACCTATGTTTCTAAAATAGGGAAGGGAAAACAACTTTGAAAAAATGAAAATCAGATTTAAAAGACAAATTTGATTGCTGCTCTGAACAAGGCTTTTTTTTTACTGAGACAAAAATGTTTAGAGGTGAATTTCATCTAATTGAAAATAAAAGAAAAATAAGAATAAAAATCACCAAACAGCCTCCAAATATTAACAGAAAACTTTTCTAAAAAATACTAACAAAAAAAACTTCACCAAAGAAGTGAAGTAAATGTTTTAGTAATTATCTTTATGAGGAGACGTCTCCTTTACCAGTTCGGTTAGTTAATTGAATAATCAACATTTTGAGCCTTTAAAATCTTCCAGTGAAAATGTTTTGTGGCATTTTTCTGATGACAGAAGACATATGTAATTCAAATTAATCCTAAAATTGCATGAGTATTTCTTAATTCAAATCGTTGTGAATCAGGAGCAGACAACAGAAATGCCGTTTGAAAAAGCTTGTGGTTGTTAAGTAGAAAGTACGCCCTGAAGCTCCCTGCTCCGCTCCATTCTGGTCCTCTTGTAGAGGACTAGATCCATTTGGGTCTTTGTTTTCCTCCTCTGAGCTGGAATCTGGCTAAAAAATATACAGCTGGATATCCCCAATATTGCTTGCTATTTCTGTTGCATTGCTAATGTTAGGCTGGATGTGTGATGGGCTGTGGCCAGCAGGAGAGCGTGTAAACAGAAGGGAGGGGTGAATTTCTGATGACCTCTTGCCGCTCTGCAGGAACTATGTCCTAGAAAACGACACAGGTTTTTCGATTCTGGGTAAAAACGGCATGATCGTAATTAAAAGACCACTGGGAATGCTTTGAAAGTACCGTAGATCAAAGGATGATTGGAGTCAGACTTTAACTGTTTTCACAGTTGTTTTTACATTTTTTTCATTATGAGTTTGCTTGATTTTTCATCAGGGGAGTACATTGTTGAAAAAAGCATGAAAAACCCTGGAGGAGCGAGATCACAAGACTAACTCAATGAGAAACGGTGGTGTTCCACTGTCAGATGAAGAGTCAGACTGGTCTTTTTTGGAAGGGGGATTTGGTTCTTTCTTGTTGTATCCTTTAGTTTTCCTGTTATTGTCAACGCAGGAACCCAAACTCTAGTTTCCAGCCAACCCTCTCTCCGACCAATCTAAGGAAACTGCTTCACTATTTTCTACATGCATTTCTCATTTTTTCATGCTATCTGATGGAGAATTAACAAATCTATACTGTCAAGCTTTTTCTTTTTTTTTTCCGTTTAAATATAAACCTGTTACAGCACACCTCCCTGTAACTGGTAAATGGGTGACTCAATCTAGGTCACACACCTAAGCAAGGTATGCCAGTTTCTAATCCAGGTGCTGGCCGCCTGATTATGCACAAAGCCATAATCCAAACACATCTCTTTAGAATTAAAACCTGCTACGCATTCTCTACAAAACACTCCCAATTTACTGTACCTGCAAACCCCCAAAAAGTGAAACACTCTGGATCCATTCACATTCCTTTCTTAAGTAAGAATCTCCAACCAGGAGCCAGAAGGGCAAGACAAGGCCTCCCCAGGACACTTCCTTATTGTTCTCAATGCCACAGGCAGCCGTGGTTAATCTGATAACACACGACACCATCTCCCAGCAATGTCACATTTACACATGATAGGTATGTAAAATTCAAGATAAAAGCTGATTGTGAACATACTGACAGTCAGTGCTACTCAAATATAAATTAAAACATTTGAAAATGTTAACAGAAATCAGTCAGAGTGTTAAGTTGACAGAAAAAACAACAAGAAAATACAGAAGAAAATGGCAAACAATAGAGAACCAAAATTAAAAAGAAATGAACTGATTTTTTTTCATAAAGTAAGCAACTTAGATGATTTCATATCACAGATAATAAGATTCTAATAAAACTCTACAAATGTGTTACAACTCATCCTTTCACCTACTGTGTGTGGTTCGTTTCACAACACAGGAAAAACTACTACTGCACACCCATCGCTGACTAGACAGATAGCTAGAGAAAGAACAGCAGAACTGGATTTAAAAATGCAGACGGTAGTTAAAATAACAACTAAGCGTTAAATAAAATACAAGATAATGCAACAACTGCATAATCTTTGAAGGAATAAACAGAAAAAAATCAGCATTTATTTAAAAAGTATGAGCAAAAACTAAATTAAATGTGCAATTGGAATTATTGGATCTAAATATGATACCAGAAAAGGCAGTATTTCATTTTGTTTTCCACTTGCAAAAAGGCACACTCTTGTTTTGATTATATAACACATCACAGTTCATTTTTGTCTAATTATCTGGATGACTGCAAGCACACTGAGGTTTTTCTTTTCTTATAGTTTTAACATCTTAGGTGTTTTAGATTGGTTAAGGCACAAGTCAGCAGTGTTTTATAGGTCTGTTTGAAATTCAGCCCAGATGATAACCACAGAATGGTTTGTCTTCCATCAAAAATGAAGCCAAATTGATTAAGGCCGAATCTGAATTTCCCCCTACGGCTTTTCTCTACCCCTCCAATTGTAGGGGCATTTGAAATTGTAGTGGTGTTCGAAATGCTTTTTTATGGAGGAGTGGTAAGGACCAGCTTAGGGTTAGTTACCCCTTCGCCTGTAGGGTGATCCTCAGCAATTGTGAGAGATGGAGAAATGAATTTATTTACTTGTTTCATGATGAGCGATAACTTAGGTTTTCCATATCTCTCCTTTTGGAGGGCTAAATGTAGGGGTAGGGAGAAGCTGTGGGGGTAGGAGAAGAATTAAGTTTCAGTCTGTCTCAACCCCTTTTGACATTAATAAAACAGAATAAAAACACGAAACTATCTGTTAGAGGAAGTCAAACATAATTAGATTAGTCATGATCATATGGTGGGATAAGGTAAAGAAGTTTATTTCATAAAGTTTATCTCTATTGAGAAATAAACAGCTATTACTCAGTCATTATATTTGTCAGAGTGACTTAACTTGTTCTTGCTAATCCTATTTTTTTCCACAAAATTCTTTCTGTAGTCCATGCTATTCATATTACAAACTGGCCAATTAGATGCCTCAATAAAGGTATGTGGTGCCCGCTGGTGCCAATGTTGAACGTTTAGAACGTTTGACAGATTTTGTGTGGTCCGCTTTGAAGTGGAAGGGTTGTGGACTTTAACAAGCTCACTCCAGATTGGCAAGAGTTTTAGTTTGCCATAGAAACGACGATTATACCGATTTGGACCAATCACTGGTTACTGATGACGTTTGGCTCCAACATGGTAACATCCGTGTCGCAACAAAAATGGCGACTAAACTGACATTTAGTAGGGAATTTACGGGAATATGCACCGTTTAGAGACTGTAGATGATTAATAGAATATATTTTTACAACATTTTCGTGTGTAGTCAAAGGTTTTAGAGAATATTAAATGTGTTTTCTGCACGCTTGTTATCTTTTCAGGTCGTAATATGCCTCACAATTTAATGAAGCAAGGGAAAAATGCAAATTATGTTATTGACAGTGTTTAAAGGTATATTTTTCAAGAAACAGGTGTTAACAGTGTTTTTTTTAATTATCTAAAACTTAAATGATTTTCAGATTTAACATCACATACAAGTAAATAGTTAGTAGTTCTTTTGTTTTTAGCTAAATGTAGTTTCCAAAAACTAAACAAATCTTATTTCAACAGCTTCTCCAAGCAGAAATCAATGTAAGAGCTTTTAGCGAGGCTGTGCCTATAAGACAGCGAGGTTTGGCTGTGAAGAAACAGATGGTGACTGACACTTTTGAGTCATTACAGCTTACACAGGGTTTAAAACATGAAGCATCTGTTCTGATGAACACCCAGGCCCATTGGGGATTCACACATTACAGCATTTTGGCAAATTCCCAAATAACCCAGAACCGAACATAAAAAAAAAAAAAAAGAAAAGAAACAAAACTGAGTACAACAGAACCAAAGTCTTGTGACATGAACAATGTCTTGAAATGTAAACATGGGACCATGCAGAAGTTGGAATGACTTCAGAAACTTCCATCCTGCTATTGTTATCACTACATTGATCAATAATGTAATTGTTAAGTCCACTTTACTTTAAAAATATTTGTCTTTCTTTGTTCGTAGGTATGAATTAAAGACAAGACAAAAATGATCTAGTCTGTTCCTAAATTTGCATTACGCAGTGCAGGAAGAGTTGTTCAAAAATTGATCTATTTTTGTGACACAGTGCAAGCTCATGAAAGCTAAGCTGCAGGCTGGATCACTGACGTGACGGGGTAAAAGGTTAACTTAGTTCACCAAAGTCCTGCTCTCACAAATCCAGGGTTAATGTTCAACAGCGAGAGAAAGTACAAAAGGGCTACCACACCACACTCTTCCAATCTCAAAGGATCTTTTAAAAAAAGCACAACATTAAATAAAAAACTAAATATTACTTTCCATATGACAAGATATTAAACCTGTAGTAATTAACAAGCTTTTATCTCAAAGAGTTAGCATATTTCCTAGAATTGAAAGCAATGTAAGAATAAGTATCCTGCCCATAGAAACAATCAGACAGCTCTAGGGCTCAAACCCAATCAGGTAGTTGGGAGCCCAATCCAACGAGCTACAGTAGTGAGCTATAATGTCTTCCATGCAGTATTTAATCTATTTAAATTTGACAAAGAAATATTTTTCAACGATTTTTAGAAGATTTGGTTGAATTTCATTATGATTTACTGTGGAACAATGCTTTTGAACAAAAATGTACAGGGCGTAATAGCAGAGATCTGTAATCTCTATAAGTAACAGCCATATATCTTCAGTCCATCATTAGGCACTTTATGATGCATTGTTTATGCAGCCATTGGCTGAAATCCCAACAGTTTCTTTAATCAAAATCATCATCTAAAATTGGACTGCCTCTCAATGAGAAGGAACTCAAACTGAAGACACACGACAGAAAAGCCAGGTGGGATTCAGGTCTGGTGAGGTTTCTTAAACCCAATATACCACCTACACTATCACCTGAGATAAAGATGAAGTCAGCCTCATCCCATCTTTAACACACAAACTGGGTTTCTGATGATATATTTTGCATTAAAGTTGTAAGCTGCAGACTGAAAATAAATATCTATCTAAACCTAATAGTGCTGCAATGTGTGAACTTCATTTCCATCTCAGCATATCCAAGACGTACCGTAAGTACAAATGGACACACTTCCACAAAGAATTAGGTCTCAGCAGACGTTTACAGAGCTTAATTCTTGAGAGCTGTCTGCTTGTTTGGCAGGGCAACTACCTTAAATAACTGGAAGAAAGAAGGAAAGGCGTTCTAGATCTCAAGAAGGCCTAATGTGATAGCATCCTGGCTCCAATGTCAGCCCACATTTGAATAACAGGGCTATGCTACTCTAGAAACCTTGGTCTCTTATTAGATGAGGCCAAATAATTTGTGTCACAACATCATATACTAAAAATGTGTCTCAAAGACTAGGCTTGGAATAGGCTTAGAAACGAAGGTAAAGCAGACCAAGATACAGCACCAATGTTGCATAATGTCTTAGCTGTATAATGCCTGAAACACTTACCTCTGGCATAATCACGTACCAAATTTTGGGATGATACGGCACACTAAAAGGCCTGTAATTTATTCAAATATGGATTTGGATTGTGTTAACTGACCCTATATCAAAATGGGGTACACAATGATAAAAGAAAATCTGTCAAATTGTTGTAGTATGACTTAACTAGAAGGCCGCACCAATTGATCTATTGTTAGAGCAATAAGGCTAGTCAGAAGCCTTGTGGAGTGATATGTACATGACTTGAGCATAATTGTTGTTTTGTATTTACTGTACTACAACTGAACAATGTTGTGAGTTATTGTGAATAAAGTTTAATTCCCTCTCGTGTGAATGCCTAGCTGTTGCAAATGAATAAAGTGCTCAAAAATAACAATGCAGTTTGCTAGGAAACAGAGAACTTCCCATCAACCCCTCTGACCAATTTTTAAAAACGCAAATAAAATTATGTATTAATTCATCCAATATATTCCAAACTTTTTTGGCAAGAATCTTAAGAGCTTTTTTACTTTTTCCCCCTCTTTGTCTTTCAACTGCTCCTTTTAAGGGTCACCACAGCAAATTGTCCACCTCTATCTGATCCTATAGTCTTATCCTTATTGCCCACACCAACCACTGATGGCGTCACCCACCCTTATGTCCTTCTCGACATGAGGGTGGGTGACGCCACCAATAAACCTTCTCTTTGAACTTCCTCTAGTTCCTCTAAGCCTCTTCCCTGTTATATTCAACCTCAGGATCCTTTTACCAACATCATCTCTGTTCCTCCTCTCAATATATCCAAACCATCTCAATCTGATTTCTTGCATTCATCTCCAAAATATCTACCATTATCTGTTCCCTGATGGATTCAAAACCTATCCTTTCCATCCCCCCCCCCCCCCCCAAAGAGAAACTCAGCATCTTCATCTCTGCTACCTCCAACTCTGTCTCCAAAACCAACATGGCTGCCCTCACCAAAGTCTTCTACTCATTTCCTTTTATTCTTGATGACACTCTTTAGTCACTCATAACACCTGAATCATTTCTCCGCCCTTCCAAACCTGCTTGGAGACGCCTCTTTACCTTTTCCAGAGACGTAATACTGCCTCAACTTTTGTAGACGATAAAACACATAATCGAATAAAGTTATAAACTAATCTAAAATGGGCACAGGATTAGTTTAACTAAATCTATTTAAAAAAAAGACTTTGGAGTCTTAGTCTAACAATTTACACCTTCATTCTTGGATTCTGACTCCTACAGAAAAAACATAAAAAACTATGAAATATTTACGGTTTTGATTCATATTAGACTTTAAAAGATTATTGCTTTGCTTTAGGAATTTTGCTACTACTGTACAGGTTTGTGAACACAAATGTTTCTTCCTTTTAGCTCCCAAAATGACTTTCAAACGATTTAAATTCCAAGCATTTGTTGATGCTACTCATTTACTTGTGGACAAGCTGTCAGAGTTTGTCGGTACTGGGCAATCAATAGCCGCGGTTACATGGGCAGAATATCTTGATCGGATCAATGGTCGGGTTAAAATTCACCCGTGCACATGGGATCAGAAAACCTTTTTCCGATTAGAACAAGCGTTCCCATGGCTCACACCTTTGGTCGGAATAAATCGTTTGGGCATGCGCAGTAGAGGTAAAAAAAAAAAAAACCCGGAAGAAGAGATGCGCCTCGTTGTAAACAGACCGCTGCCACAGACTTTTGTGCAGCAGCTCCGTAACACGAGGCGATCTTCCAAACGTGCTTTTATTAATGTTATGAATAGTATGAAGCGCCTGCTCGCTCATCGTTTATTTAATCCGTGTGGTCATTGATTTTTATGTTGAAGAACGGAGCTGGAAGAGTTAGGACAGGCTATAAACACGCGCTAACAACATTAGCCTTGCTTGTGGACACAAAATCCAGGACCGTGCGAGAGACGCAGTAATCTACATCTTGGCAGCACGTAAATATGTGGGAATAACATCGGCCTTTATTTTGCCGGGACAGCTTCTAAGGGCTGAGCAACATTTATTTCTGCTCTGAGACGTTCACACACCGCCCCAAACACGGTTCCTCCTGAGTCCTGCAGCCCCTAACCCAGAGTGGCGGGACGGCAAAACAACAAACGCACACGTAACTAAGCATCACTCCCTCCCTTCACACACAAAGTTATCTGGCTCCTCTGCTCACTTGGTCCACTGGCACCGGGGCTCGGGTGCCAGTGGACCAAAGCGCTGCTGCCCTGCATACCCCTCGTGAAGGAGGGAGAGGCAGAGAGCGGAGCGGCGCTTTTAACGGGGCGTCCGCAGAGCTGGTCCAAAGCTTTTTCTCAGCGAAGCACCGTCTATGCGTGACGTAACCCAGAGCAGCAGTGACACATGATCGGAATGACCGTTTACATGCTCCACGATCGGATAAACGATCGGTATAACCCACCTATCTCGATCGGAAAGAAATTCTGATCCGAACGAGTCTGATCGGGGCAGAGTATTCCGAACGGCGCGTTTACATGACACATTTTCTTTCCGATCAGGCGTTCTTTCCGATTACTTTTGCCCATGTAAACGCGGCTAATGTTCAGTTGGCCAATTGATCCACAGACAGGACTACCACAACACAATTCTATTTACAGCTTAATGGATAGGGGATACTTGTGGCTCAGCTTGGCTGTACATCGAACAAAAGTTTTAAAAAAATTGTCCAGAGAACTACTACCATACTCATTGAAAAATACTGTTCTAGGACATAGTTACAGCATAGCAACAGGAATTCATTAGAAATTTTCCTCTGAATTGTGTGTGTGTGGGGTTGGGGGTGGGGGGAGGGGGGTTACAAACTTTTGGCGTGGCATAAGCGCCACTTTCCATCATCCCTTTTTTTTACAGTTTCCCCCTCTAGCTTACAGCCCCTCACAACCCCAACCTAACTGTACCAGTGCAATAAAAAGGGCAAGAAATACTGAAGCTAATCAGCCATACAGTTTTCCGCTAGATGCCCGCTCAGACAAGAAAAACAAAAGCCTGGTTTCCACTGACTGGTCTGGTAAGGTCCGGTCCGGTATTTTAAGGGGTTTCCATTGTAAAAATAGACCCATTAAACAGTGCTGAACAGTACCTCTTGGGGGCCCCCCCATTGGTTGTGGATCCATTGAAACGGGAACGAAACGGTTGGGGAGGAGGCGCTGTAGGCACGTCTTGATTAGCAGAAAGTGATGACTACATTAGAAAGTGCCAATATAGCACTCATTTCCAACGTTTAAAAGTATTCTTAGTCGCCCACAATCTTGTTTCAAATAACACCAAATTCCTGGTATCAGAAGTAAAGCAATAAAAATATGAGCTGCTGTATGACCTCCTGCTGTTGCTTTTATTGTCATCACACTATAATGACGGTATTACAGGTGGCGGTCTACACCAGGCATTCACCATGAAAACAAACCGCTCAGTGGAAGCGAAGCTTAACTGAGTCGAGACGCTCGCCAGAATCAATAGCACCGTATCGTAGCACTCCTTATGGTACCGTAGCTCTAGGTGGAAACAAGGCTAAAGATGTACATGGATCTAGTCGTCTTCAAGGTCCACCTGTATGTATAAGAATGGAGCAGAGCAGCGAGCTTGAGATCCACCAACTGTAGTACCTACGTCAATACTACCAACTTTTTCCTGGGAGATTATTTTTTCTGCTCCAGATTTACAACAATTTGAAAAAAGAATTTCTCAGAAATGCAATTTTAAGATTAATTTTCTTTATATGTGTCCGCTATCAAGATAGAAAATGCCACAATGAAGCCTTCTAATAGACGTTATGATTTTCAGAACTCAAAGATGTATGTAAAGCTGTCACGTTGATTATAGCAGTCATATGATTACTTCAAGCTATGGAATTTAGTAGCTTGGTCTCTACAAAGTCGGGCGGATAAATCAGCATTGGTCACGTGATGGACGTGGTGAATCAACGTGAATGCAAGGCTAACTTAAAGCAAAAACACACATTGGATAAATAAAGAATAGCTAAAAACAAAATTTTACTTATACTGCAGAAATGAAACTAGGAATAAGGAATAATAATAAGATACATGTTAGGCTTCGTTTAGAGACCCTAATTTTTTCTCAAGACGAAAACTAAGAAAAAGTCCTAGTTGTATCGTAACCTGCTATACGACCAACACCTCGGCTTTACGCTTTAACACTGCAGCTGCTAAAGCCCAACTCACCTGTATGTGTTGTAATACAGAAACTCGACACTGACAGACTCTTATCATCATCTGAACGCATGATATTACCAACGTGTCCTGTTAATCCAGAACGAACTGTCTGTTGACAGTGCCGGTATATCTAAGCCCCTTAGATGTATTATCCGGGACTGACCGCCACTTCTAGCTGACAGGCTCTCTGGAACGCCAGTGGCTAGTTCCGTTCTCTCCCTCGCCTGACAGGCTCTGTTTACCTGTGGGGCTAGCACTCAGGCGCTAGCTGCGTTCTAGCTAACTAGCCTCGATCACCAGTGGAAAACACACGACTGTAGCTCAGCCGCGCCAACTTACCTCAGCTAACATGATCTAATGGCTGTGCACGCGGTGGCTCTGGCTAACTCCACCACATTGTAACAAGCCAAGTTGAGGCAATTCTTTCCGCTGAAAGCAGTCTCATTGCAATGCTCCGTACTCTCTCCGGAGCGTCGCCATGTTTGTAAGATTTACATCTTGGGTGTCTCGGCTCTGGAATTCGCCGTGTCATTGGCTGGAAGGCGATGACGCAAAAGGCAGCGATTATCAAGACTGACGGACCTAAAAACGTTTTTATTTATTAAAGTATCGCATCATGGAAAGAGAATTTGATTCTCAAATTTGTCCAATTTGTAAAAGACAAAAATCAAGCTGCAGTTCATTATATGACTTGACCTTTACTGAAAGAAGTAAACACAAATAATATGCAAAGAAATGTAATCACATACATACACATGCACACATACATACATACATACATACATACATACATACATACATACATACATACATACATACATACATACATACATACATACATACATACATACATACATACATACATACATACATACATACATACATACATACATACATACATACATACATGCGTATTTACATCCATTCATACAAACCAACATACGGACACACGTAGGTCCAAACATATGTATGTACATATATGCAGGCATGCTCAAATGAATATGTTTGTACATATGTATGTACATACATATGTATGTTTTTTACATAGGTACATGCATATTTACATACATACAGACAAAATAGAGTCTTTAAAATGCTTTAAAAGACTTGTTGATCCCTTTCTAAGAATGACTGAATTTTTTTATGTAAACATTTTATAAATCTTTTGGGACAGACAATTAAGCAGGTCGGTCATTCCAGGTGCATGTTACAAAGTAAATTATTTTCCTCTTTGTGAGGTAAGCTTGTATGCTGTGAGATTTCTGTTTGTTGGACAGAAATAATGAATTGTGATCACCTTGCTGTAAAGGATTACCAGCTTGATTTTGTTTTTTTAAGAAAGTTATTTTTTTTCACCACCAGAGGTCAGAATCAGACAATGTTTGATCCTGCTGTGTCTAAGTTATGAAATCCCCAAAGACTGAGGTTCCTTACTGAGCTAAGTGTATTTTTTCCACTGAAAAGGTTAAACTATAACTTGATACATAAAAACAGAGAATCTTGATGAATGAAACATCACATATTGCCTTTTTTTATAGGAGTCAACATACTTGAAACAATAAAAATTAATTACGTAGCCACAAACCTATTTAATAAACATAATTGTACATAAACAAATTTCAACCCACACCTAGGTAAACAAATGGTAATTTTCCCTCCTTTTGATGTTGACACCAGTTTCCCCCATTCCTTACAGACTTGTCTGTTTTCTATACCTTTAAAAACGTAGTTATTTAACACTCAATTTAATCATCTACCAAATGAAAGACAGTCAACATTATAAACCCTTCTGCTTATGAAGAGGCGAGTGAAGGCCATTTTTCTTGCATAGTACCTCAAAACAAAGTATTTTGGCATTGTGCACTTTTCAGTACAGTGGGGTTTCTACTGTGTCTAAATTAAATGGATGCCTCAAACTAACACTTCACTGACAAAAATAATTTTATGTGATTAAAGTAGAAATGGTACATTTTGTTTGGCTGATGTGCCCCTTAGGCAGAAGTGTTCATGATCAAATTGAAGCAAAGAGGACCCGAGAGTCATAGCGTTCAGGTTCAGGAGGTGAGAGGTAGAAATCAAAGGTTAATTTAATGACTAAATAAATCCCTGAGATTGGTTCCACAAAATATGACTATTTAAACAATGTGCTAAAACACCTTAACTCTGTTGATCATAGAGTAACAATGCAAAACTAAGCAATAAAAGGAAATGCAAGCAATCCATCTGTGCTCTAGTATTTTTTTTTACTATTTGTTCATTTTAAACAAAATTGGTATATATTTGAGGTCATGGCTTGAAATGTTTAGAACACCCAACTGGATATTAACATTCTGTCCAAGAAAAAAATGTTATAGAAAAAAATTATATAGCATGGAGGTGTTTCATTGGTGGAGTCCATGACGGCATGACTGTGTGTGTTCCCGCGGAGACGGTGGTGGCATGGTGACACAACACAGATTAGAGGTGACATTGGCTAAATGTTTGCAGATGAAAGCTCCCAATATTTAATCACCACAGTTACAAGGGTCACCAGGGTAGGCCAGCGCGAGCTGCTGTCTTCGGGTTTGACTAAGCAAGATGTTTATATCAGAATCTATTTGTGAGCATTTAGTTAACAGAGTGTCTCCTGAACTGTCTCCTGTTCAATTAATGGAGGGACAAAGTCTGCTTGCTTGTCTGCTTCAGCTACTGCAACCGGGTACCATAAACCTTTTGGAATCATGAGATTCCAAAATGCTGGAAAATTGCCATTTTTGTTGTTACTTAACCTTTTTGGTATTTTTCTGATCATAGAATCATATACATAAATAAAATTGAGATCAAAATTGCATTTGAATTTTTATTTTCTTCAAATATGTTAGACGAAAAAATGCAGTTTGAAAAGAGCTTATGTGTTTCGTAGACAATACGCTGGGCGGGCCACCATTTCCTTGCTCCACTCCATTCTGATGCATTCCCGTAAAGATTATTAGATCCATGTACGCCTTAGTGTTCCTTGTTTGGACTGGCATCTGATCTATCACATAAACAGAGAGCTCTCAGCAACGGGGGCAGGAGTGTCTCCATGCATGCTTAAATAATTTACATGCTTTTCTTCAAAGTCCCATTCCAATCCTCTTTTGATCTTTTGCAAAAGCATTCCCATTGGTCTTTTAATTAGAATTATGCCAATTTTAGCCAAAATCATAAAACCGGTGTTGTTTTCTGGGACATAGTCTCTGTAGAGCAGCAGTAGGTAATTCGAAATTTGCCTCTGAGTTGTGGGCGTATTTTTCAATCTGCTTCAGGATTCACAAAGATTTGAATAAAGAATTACTCAGAAATGCAATTTAAGCTTAATCTTCTTTATATATGTCCTCCATTGTGAATAAAATGCCACACAAACATGTTAAAAACAGCAAAAACACGATTTTCATTGAGTGCGCTCACTGATCCATTTAACTTAACAGTTAAACTAAAGTTTACTCTAAAGATTCGTAAAATACTTGTTTTTTTTTCAGTCTGTTAAAATTAATTTAAAAGTAGTTGTAAATGCAAAGATCTCCTAGAGATAAAATTTAAGCAGTTAAAAACAATTGACTCTCTAATAAAAAGTTCTGTCATGATGCTTTAGGCAATTCTGTAAAAGGCAACTTGCAATTGAGTGAAAATAATAAATAAACCCTTTAAAAGAATATTTCCTCAAGTTTATGGCCTCCAAAACTCCTGTAGCAGCTCATATTTTTTACTTATATTCCAGTCATTTTGAGACAACACAGGTAGCAGAGCACTCTGTCTCCCCGAGCCTTCCTCTCTGGAGGACACGAAATGAAAACAAAGTATGGGAAGAAAAGAAAAGAAGGGAGGAGTATGAAAATATACGAGAAGACGAGAAAAAGTGCATTTTTCAAATGGTGAATAACTTGTGTCTCCTGACATGATGCAGTGCAGGACCACTTCCTGTGGCTCAGGTTTCACAGTGAGTGTAAATGTGCTGGTGGGGGGAGGGATCCACTTCCTGTTCCAACCTCTGAATTTAGGGGCCTAAAGTTGGTGAAAAAGTTGGACAAAATACAAAGTCAGAAAAGGAGTTTCCTTAGAAATCAGATACATTGATTTGGCCTGTGAGGATTAAAAAACCAATACAATGAGTTTGAAAAAAGTGCAGAGCAGTTACATCGAATAGAGATAAAGACATATCTCTGAGGGTAATTAGGATAAAAAATCAAATGCAAACTTCCTTTTTATTTCATTGTACAGGTAATAAATATCATTGCATTACAGAAGAATTCGTGTTGTCTTAAATATGCACACGCAAGCAGTGTGTGTGTTAAGGTGTATGTGTATAGGACCATAGGCGGGGTAGAGTCTGTTCTGAGGTTTTTGTGGTTGCAGGTAGCGGACCTTTTCACTTAGACACTGTCCCTCTAATATATTCCAGATGATCCAACTATTTATAACTCTCCCGTAAGCCTGTGCCACACTAAGGTTACGTTGCCTTGTTATAACCCTGGCGACTGACTTGTTTTGTTAATGCCATGAATTCTAAGACCATTTTTCTTGTAAAAACAAAACAAAAAATTCTGCACAATTTTCTACTATCTGCAGAGTTGCATGTATGTTTGATAGTAAAATTGCAAGAAATTAATTTTTTTATTAATTAAAAACATCAAATTCTAAAAATTGGGGGAAGCAATTTTCTGGAATATGGATCAGGTGGTAAAAAATACAGAAACAAATTCTGATTAATTCTCTTTCCCACTACCCTCCTGGGGAGCCGTCCGGCCCTGGAGTTTTGTTATTGGGTATCAGCCGCAGAGATGAATGAAGTTCTGCCACAGAGAGTGTGTCTAAGGCTGAAATTGATTCTTGGTCTAGTTTGGGTAAATTTATATTATTTAGAAATGATTTAATGCTTTCTACTGATGGGTCGATTTGAGATGAATATAAATTCTTGTAAAATTCGTTAAACATGTTTTTTATTTCTTTTGGGTCGTGGGTGATATTTCCTGTTCCTTCCCTAATTGAAAAGATTGCCATTTTTTTCTTTGATGTTTTTTAATGATTAAATTCAATTCGATTTTATTTATATGGCCTATTATTAGTCATCTCAATGGGCTCCAAACGGGTAGCTTTGTAATAAACATGAATCATAAAGAATGTAAAGTCATAGAATTATATAGGTAATTGCTAAACTAAACTAAACAGACTAAACAGAACTGGGTATCCCTGTCCTTAGAGCCTCCTTCGCGGTAAGTAAAAACTCTAAAAAAAAAACGAATTTCCAAAAAAAAAAGAAGAAGCTTCAGGAATGTCCACATGAAGGAGGGTTCTTCCCCAGGACGGACAGGCGATTTACCAGAACTCTTAGATAATTAGCTTATCTAACTCTACAACTACATATTTAGGTAGTCCAGGAGATGAGCTTCATCCAGATGAGTTGGGGGACGGCTGGGAGTGTGAGAAAAGCCAGAAGTAGAGTCCACAACTAAGTACAGGAGCACGGAATCTGGAATCACTCCCACTCCGGGGGAAAGAGGGACAATGCATGAATCGCACTGCACCAAACATGGAATGGAAAACTAAATGATAAATAAATGATCAAAAATAGAGGAAAGAAAGAGAGGATAAGTAGATGAGAGTAGAAGACAGAACCCCAGTGCACCATAAATTCCCCAGTTTATGGTAATGGTTAAGCTTGGGGTTCAAATCCCTGTATGAAGTTTGCTCCAGCCCTGGATGGCGAAAGAAAGTATTGCCTCCAATTCCACAGTTAGAAACCTAGGGGTTTTATTTGACCAGGATTCATCATTTAAGGCTCACATATCTCAGGCGTGTAGAACTGCCTTTTTTCACCTGCGGAATATAGCAAAGATCAGAGATATACTATCTAAGAGTGATGCTGAAAAGCTCATCCATGCATTTGATACGTCTAGACTGGATTACTGTAACTCCTTGTTAGCAGCGTGTTCTAAGAGTTCCTTAAGAAGTCTCCAGCTTGTTCAGAACGCAGCAGCTAGATTGTTAGCAGGAAGTAGCAGAAGAGATCACATCACTCCTGTGTTAGTTTCACTTCACTGGCTCCCAGTTGATTCTAGAATAAAGTTCAAAATCCTCCTGCTAACCTATAAGGCCTTACATGGTATGGCCCCATCCTATATTAAACACCTCATAGTGCCTTACCACCCAAACAGAGCCCTTTGTTCACAAAATGCAGGACTGCTTGTGGTTCCTAGAATTAGTAAAAGTACAGTTGGAGGTGGAGCCTTTAGCCACCAATCCCCTGTTTTATGGAATAAGCTCCCAGCTCATGTAAGAGAGGCCGACACAGTTTCTGTATTTAAAGTTAGGCATAAACCCTTCCTCTTTGGACAGGCTTATTGTCAGACTAGCTAGTATTCAGAGAATATTTACCTTACTGTTTATTTGTTTAAATTAAACTTAACAATAACAATAAAGTTGTTAGTAGGCTGCCAGTAATTTCGATGTAACTGCTCTCCTTCTCTCCTCTATTCTTGATCATTTGTTTATCATTTAGTTCTCAATGCCTCTGTTTGGTGCAGTGAAATTCATGTACTGTCCCCTCTTAAAATTCATAGCATTACCAAAAAAAGTTAGTCGCCAGGATTATAACAAGGAAACGTAACCTTAGTGTGGCACATGCTTTCAGAAATCTACAAAGAATTCTGGGACCTATTTGCACCAAATATTTATAAAACGGTTTTTATTTATTAAAGATCACCACTCTTTACCAGCTAATATGAACACTGCCAACATCATTCTTCTCCTGAAGCCAGAAAAAGATTCCCCCCTGCCTTCCAGCTACCGTCCCATCTATCTGATCAATGCAGATCTTAAAATCATGTAAAGCTCTAGCTAGGAGACCAGAGAAGATCACTCCCTAGATAATTCACCCTGATCAAACTGGATTTATTAAAGGAAGACACTCCATAAACAATGTCCGAAGAATTATTAATCTAATATAATTTACCTCTATTAAAAAACAGGATGCAACCATAATCTCATTAGATGCTGAAAAAACATTTGACAGGGTGAATTGGAAGTCTTTGCCTGCTACTTTAGAAGAAATTGGGTTTGGTAAATCGTTTATTAATTGGACTGAAATCCTGTATCAGGTTTGAATATCTCCTTTGTCACACAGAGCAAACTGACACCCATTTGGAACAATCGTGACATCCTAATAAGGTTGTCAGGATTCTGGGCCTAGTCCTCGGGTCTGTCTCCGGCTCCATCTCCGTGGTGGGGGTCCAGCTCTTGGGTCCCTGGATTGGCTGGGCTGCTGTGCTGTCTTCCCCTGGCTCTGGGGAGTAGGGTGCTGGGCCTCCTGCCTTTACTGGAGCATTCAATGTGATCAAGGTACACTCTAAGAAGCACACATTCATTCAACCCACCTGCTTATCTACTTTTGGACAAATATGGGTATGGGTAATGATTTTACACCCCTCTCCAAGAATATTGGTTATGGAAAACCTGTGTGTACCTGTCTCTGCGCATAAGTCTTGTGAGATAAATCTTCCATCATTAATGTATGAATGTACTTCAAATCTGTAAATGGCTGTGTGCAGACTATTTGTTGGTGTGTGTAAGTGTGTGTATGTGAAAACTAAGTCATGCAATTTACTTATGACACTTTTATGTTATGACTCTATATTATTGACTCTCCCCCATCTTAACCCCTTATCCCCCATCTTTAACATCCCACTCTCTCCCTCTTTCTTTTTTTCCCCGTCCAGTCCAACAAGGAATGCATATAAATATAATTATTATAAATAAAGCTTAGCCTCAAATACAAAAGGGGTTTATATAAATATACACTTTGGTTGTAAAGATCCATAAACGCCTATTTTAAAAGTAAAATCTCTAATCCAACAAAAGAGGTCATCAGCTTTGTTTCCTCGGCTGTTGGACAGGACAATTAAAAGAAAAATGCTATGAGAACATCTTAGGAAAAAACACCATTATCATCAGAGTGGGTCTTTAAAACAAATGTTGTGCTGTTTTAATATTGTCCTTGTTATTGTGAAACGTTCAGCATTAGCCGTAAGCTAATTTTCCTTGTGAGCCCAAACTAAGCAACACATTTCTTCAGGTCCAAGAAAAACATGGCAGGTTTTTATTTCTAGAAGCTTTAAATGAGTGTTGAAAAAGTGAAAAGCCAATACTTAAAGAGATTTCCAGAATCTCAAGAGAACATTGGAACAATTATTTTACTTTCTTTATGAAATAGCCAAGACTTTCAAAAAAACACTGCCACTCCAGAACATACTTTTGGTCTCAAGAGCCACTGCGTCTTTTTTAAAGGGATTGTGTTACATTACACTTTTCCTGTCAGCATGCATGCTGTTTGTGTGTGTTGGTACAAAAGAGCCTGGGAGATGGCATGAACATTTACCAGGCGGCCCGAAGGAAGAGTATTAAGAGGCTTTTGGTCCAGTTTCATAGGAGTTGAGAAAACAAGAGAAGGCTCCAAATGACACCAAATGCCAGGCTTGTAAACTCACACAACCTGGACCTTCAGGGTGGAAAAATGAAAGAGAGAAAAAAAACATCCAGAAAAGCAAACGGGATGTTCTAATTTTAAACTTTCTGCAGTCAATCAGAAAAATAAAGGAAAAAAGGGAGATTCAAAATATTACAGGCCAGAAAAATGCTGGCAGACCGTGTACTGCCTCAGCAATACTTTGTTTTCTTACAGTCCCAATGTCTCTCTTTGTGCTTTTTTCTTTCTTTCTGACACTCCCACAAAGCAACACAAAGTAAAACAAGGTCATGATGTTTTTTTTACATGTTTGTGTGTGGAGGTAAACACAAAAAGCAAATAAAGGAGGAAGTTTAAAAGAAGGGGAGGAAATGAGAGGGGGAGTATTAAGCCAAATGAAAAAGATTATATGATAAATTAAATATGAGAAGATGATCAAGGAGAGGGGTTTAGGTTGGGTAGGAAACAAAACAGTAAGAAAGAGACAGACCACCTCAAAGTAATGTGAAAAGGACTGAAGAGATAGAAGTAAAACAGGAGAAAGAACACCCATGGGGGTGGGTGAGAAGGGACCACCCCCATGGGTAACACCAGAGGAACGGCTGCAGATCTCTACTCCTTTACCAGTAGATCCCCTTGGAGCAATACTGAGACTGGAGCTGCTCTTCCTGCCAAGTCATCCCTCACTCCGCCCTTAAGTGCGTGAGTGTTTGTTCATGCTCACTCTTGACGGGGGCCCCTGGAATGCCAGTAAACTACGGCTGTACTCTGATTTCAGCAGAGAAAAGCCCAAAAGTCCAATAATCCTGAATGATGCAACACTGAGTGTTTACATTAACAAACACAACTGTTATGAACAAAGTTTCTTACTGACAAAAAAAAAAAAGAAAGTCAGACACTTCCCAAAGGGTGGTTGTATTCCCATGCCTTTGCAGAATCAAACAATGATCCCTCTTTGGGAGCAGCACACATCATAACCTGAGGCTTTTCCATGCAGATTGTCTGCAGATTTGCCCGTGATAAGAAACCACTGTGATTTTACAAGGTAAACATACCGAAACCTTTTTAACCTTAATCAGCAGCGCTCCTTCAATCCCCCATTTTGAGCCAAAATTAAACATGGAGACAGCTTAAATCCACTAAGGGTTCTTTGTGTGGTGCAAAGTAAATTAAGTTAGAAGAAAGAGCGTGTTTGATTGAGCGGCGTTAGTCTTTGATAAATTGACCATGTTTATATTTGTGAAGCAGGGCCACTATGATAATGTCTGGTATGCGAAGAGCTACACGGGCTTGCATTTAACTCAATCTGGAAGACAAACAGCCGTGGGCCAAAGAGCTCAGAGGATTCATGAAAGTTTTTTCCATCTTTCTGCAATTTTCTTCTGTTTTAGCCAGACTTAATCCGCACGTTTCACTCTCTCCTCCTCTGTGTCAAAAATCTTTTTATGCTCTGTAAATACAGCTTAGTGGACTGAATGGGGCTGTTTAATAGAATTGAGAGTGGCGGCTCGTGGTCCAGCTGAGGGTCGCAGGTTTCCGCGGAGAAGGTCAGTCTGAAGTGGTCACAGGTCAAAACCTATGGGCAATGCTGGCACTGACCTAAGGGGATGGAAGCAAAGGAAGGTTCATTATGTCAGTTGGCCGTTGAGCCAACAAGGAAGCTCTTTTGACTTACCCTGTCACCAAACCTTTATCATCATGACAACAATGCCCTCATTATTAATTCTGTTCAATGGCTGTGTTTCCAGAACAGAAAGCAAAGAATTACAAATAAAATCAAACTATTCATCTATCTAAAATCTTACATAAACTCACTTACATCAACTTGCGTACTTCATTAAAGCTTATCCAAAAAACGGCGAGGCAAGTAGGGGTGACACCCCCCACTTGACCAGTTGCCAGTTTATCCCAAGGCCCATTTTCACAGTGTCCATTGGGCCCCTAAAACCCCCTTCTCCATCCTGCTGTGCTGTGAATTTCCCAACACAGCTTTTCTTCCCAGCCTCCATGTCGCCGTGTGAGGTAGTGGTCAGTAGAACGAGTGCCGTGTGAATAGGTGTGGTGCAAAGGTGAAACACAAAGCTTTTTACAACGAAGCAGCTGTCGCCTAATTAGTTTCACAAATGCCAGTTTGCTGTATTTAAGTGTCCACCATGCAGATGGTACAGTGTACCATTTCCCTAAAGAAAAGTTGGAAAGAGTCCTAAAGAAACCAGACTGTACACTTTGGCTCCGGCCGACTGCATGGGTTCTGAGACTCAAGGTTGAAACAGTAAAAGAGGTAATCTCATCTGTGCCATGCAGAGAAATACTTAATGTCAGATTTAATACCTTTGTTGTAAAATGAGAATTTTTAGCTTTTGAAAAAAAAACTTTCTGAAGATTGATGTGTTTTTTTCTGTCACACATTTTAGGTATATATATTTTTTTAATTAACGAGACAAAAAAAAAAAACTAATACACTTGGCCCATGGGTACAGAGATAAATTACACGTGCAAGGAACAACTACAAACCTATACAGCAAATATAAGAAAGTGAAGTGAAAAAGTAAAAATACAATAGGTATTGCATTTAGTGTTAGAGCACAAATCCTTGCATCATAATTGTGGCAATGTCTAGTCCAATACAGCAAAAGTTCCCATCTCTAAAAAACTTCTGTGATGCAGTCAACAAGCCAAATGATCAAGGGGGACATACTTTAGAACAACTTTCTGCCAGTGTCACCTATAGAAAGTATTGTCAGAGATCAAGTTTATGAGCAGACATTTTCTAGCACTGAAAATGAGCATTCTGTAGAGTCGTCTATGGTGGACTTGAAGTGCAGATCACATTAAATCATTTGCAAAGCAAATAAAAAAAAAAAAATTACATTTTAGGAAAAAATGTTTCAGAAACAAAAATGTGAGGAAAAAAAAAAGCATTTCAGAAGACAATTTCCAGAACACAAAAGGAAATGTTAGAAAAACACACCATGAGAAACCAGAAAAGTAAAGTGTATTGGGACATCGCTGATTGGATGACATTTGTCCATCTCAACTGAAAGTTATTTGGCATTCAGTTTTCTCTTCTTTGCCGCTAACAGGGTCAATGCCAAAAGTAAAAACAAATGATTAATAAGACAGTATCTTTGCTGTCCTTCGTTTTGCCCCAATTCTCCTTTTGTTAGATTTTCTGTCAGACTGCAGTGAATTGAAAAGTGTTACGAAGCAGCCGAGCGAGCTCAGATAACAAAGAAGCTGAACCAGAAATGTTGCTCTTTACCCTCAATTTTAGTTAATGGTTTGTGTTCAGTTAATCCTCAGTTGTGTCATGGCAAGCTAGGTGAGGCAGACCCAGGGGCTGGAACCCGGAAGGAAAACACAGGTGTGTTTAAGAGGTTAGTAAAGAGGTTTATTTACCCGGTGAGGCTTGAAGTCTTGATGGGGCTGGAAAGCGGCTGGTGGCGTCGCTGGAGGTTTGTAATGGCTCGTGGCGTGGCGAGAGGTTTGTATTGGCTCGTGGTGTGGCTGGAGGATAATTGGACTTCCGTGAGGTACTTTGGCTCAGGTAGACAGGAGACTCAGGTGACCTCTCGTGGTTTGTATGTCCTGAAGGCGAGGCATAAGAAGAAGTTAGGCATGAGCAAAAATACTCAAATTAGAATAACTAAGTGACCAGACTAAGCACCATCAGGGGCAACGAACTGGCAAAGAATGCTGGAGCTGGATCTCCTTATGAAGAGCAGGTGGTTGATGAGTTGAATGGTCACAGCTGAGTCGAATCAGGAACCAAGCAGAGAGGGGATGGGGGAGGAGAGCTGCCAGAGGCACCATGACAAGTTATCTTCAGTTTTGCTTCTGCTCTTGGTTATCATGTTTTATACATGGTAGTGTTTGTCACGGCCAGGTTTGCCACATTTCACCAAGTAAAAATCTTTTACTTCTCTTGCAGTTGATTCTTTCAACACCCTTAAGACTTAGTGTAAAGTCAAACAAACATATTTGACACAACCAACATACTGTATCTTCTGCACAACAGCCTTTTTCCCTCAAAAAAAATTATAGGTCGCCTTATGATCCAGAGCCCCTTATTTAAAGATTAATTCTGGTTGTTCTTGTTGATGTTGCAACCATTTTGAGAGGTACACTGTCCTCTGTCAAAATGTCAGTCTTTTATTTATGAGTTACAACAAGCTTGGGTGTTAATGTAAATACGGTAATACAGCTAACGTGTGGTGGTGATGGGCTTGTTTTGGGCTATTTAGTCAGTCTGACTGACGGATTTATGCCTGACGCTTGTCTCGCCTAATGAGCCTTGATTTCTGGTGCGCCTTATATATGACATGAGTTCAAAATATACCACACATTGACTGTGCGCCTTACAATCCGGTGAACCCTATATAGTGCTTAAAATATGGTACATAACATGGTTAAGCATGGTGGTGGAGGTTTCATCATTGGGGCTTGCTTTTTTAATGCAGTAACTAAATACCTTGCTACCTCTTTGGTCTCTTTTAAATTCATGAAGTATTGAACATGGTAATGTGAGGCCTGTCTGTCAAACAGCTGAAGCTTTGCTAAAACTGTATCAGGTGCTAGGACAATGATCTCACACAAATGATTAAAGTGTTTTAAGGACTCATAGTCCAGGCTGACATAAAATTAAAAGGTGCAAAGTTACTTTTTAACTACTTAGATTAGTAGCTAGATTAGATAATTACTTAGATTAGCTACTGAAGGCTAATCTTTTACACTGCAGCTTCAGATCCAATGTTGACATTCTTTCGACCACCATAACGCTTCAAACATTTATGCCAATGACGTAATTCCAAGCAGAGAAAAGCGGCTTTATGCCGTTGAGCAACCCCTTACGTTCATAAAATTTTGCATATTGGTGCAAAGCCACTACGAAAACCCGCTTTTCTCTGAGTCCGAATTAGCTGATTCACTTTGATTGTGTGAATGGTCAAATAGGTGTCACCAGTGATATCTAAAGTGTTAAAGGATAAAGTAAAACTTCGAATTAGGCCAGTGTTTTATAAGCAACAAAAGATTTTGTTTACAATTTATTTTTGCCTTTCGGATAAATTAGAAGTTTTCACGTCATTAAAACTGTTTTACAAAGTAAATTGGACAGATCTCTGCTCACAAGCTCAAAAACTCTAAGTCCATTGCATTAATTTGATTCCTCTTTGAGGTAGAGTCATGTAAAAGGAAGGGCTTTATGTGAGCTCACATAACTGGCTTCAGGTATGATTATCAAGAGTTGCACTTGATGGGTAAAAGCCTCTGATCAAACATAAAGAGTGCATATAAACATCTACATTTTTACACACACTGACACACAAACTGAGATGAAACACAGATAATTAGCTCTAATGGAAACCAGACCTACAAATCAAGCCTTTTCTCCCCCCTTGTCTGTCTCAGTCTGACTTCCTCTCCCCACTGGTCTTCTTGTGGTGTTGAGGGTTAATGTAAACCAGGGCTAGCTGCCCCATAATGAGGAACTTCAGACACAGATTGGAAGTGAAGGAGGCACATTGCTGGGAGAAGTAAAAACACACAGGTATGCTTCTGTTAGAGCATTTCAATCACCAAACGAACCTTATGCCGAACTGTCAAAATAAAAAATCAACATAGCTCTATGGATTATTTAACTCACACTCAACCATCTTTTAAACTATTGTAAAGGCCTTCCTAGTGATTTTTTAATCATGATTATGCTGTTTTTAGTCAAAATACTTTAAAAAAAACCTGTTGTTTCCTAAGATATCACTTCTGCAGAATGGCAGTAGTTCAATAGAACTTTGCCTCTGAGTTGTGGGTGGGACGGTTGGACGGTTGAGGAGAAGCGACCACACCCCCTTCCCCTCCTCATTGCTGAGAGTTCTGTGTTTACACCTATGGTTTACATGCCCTCCCGCTAGCTTAGAGGGTCTATATCAGAGGTGGGCACTGAGGGACGCATTCTTGCATGTTTTCCAGCATACCCTGCTCTGGTATGTTCTAATTGGCTGGACACACCTGAACCAGGTAATCAGCCATGAGTAGGGTAAGACTATCTGGAAATCATGCATACTCACCGGCCCTCGAGGCCTGGAATTGCCCATCCCTGGTCTATATCATGCTTTTCTTAAGCTTTCAGAGTAAACTGTACCGATGTATAGCGTTGGCACACTGAAGAATGATTTTTTATTAAATAGGAGTTATTTTTGCTGCTCATTTCCCAACCCGGACTGGATCTCTGAGGCTCCGCCTTTCTCTCCCTGTGGGTTCCGCCCATTTCATGATGGTGTAGGTACCATGACCATTCGGCCTGCAATAACCATTGGGGTCCTTTCGACTGAGGATAACGTCACACTACGGTAACCCCACTTGGACAGACTACGTAGCGTCTAGATCTGCTCGGGCTCTACATATTTCATTTCACGTTTCCTTTTGTAACCCAAAGTTCTTTTCCCTCCTAAGTTGTGTTTGACATTATTCTTTGTAGTGTTTATAGAGAGATATTGCCACAACCCAATTTGTAAAAAGATCTGTGGCTGTTAGAATGAACACGCTGCTTCACACAAGCACCATGCCTCTGATCAGAGCAGCTGGAGTCTCGTAGCTTCGTCTTCGCAGCCAGGGAAGATGCTTTGTTATGGTGTGCGGCCCGGAGAAGGATTCTGACCACAGTCCGTTCGGCTGCAAATGCACTTAATAATAATCATAACAATAATAAAAGCACATTTAGAAGGTAATCCTGCTCCCTGTTTGAGCTCTGTTTGTTTACAACGGACCACATGATATCTTCTTCTATGGTATAGTAATTTGTCCAGACCAATCACTATCTGATCATCGGACCAACGTACAGCCAATCACATAATGTGACGTCAGCACTACTCGAAGGACCCTGAACGGTTGTTGCAGCCCGAATAGTTATGGTACCCACAACGTCAACCTAGAGTCGGCCTCTGCAGCGTGTCTGCGTTTCTCCCACAAAAACATCCAAACTCATGCAAAGATGTATGTGAATATTGTGCATGTAAAATTAAAGCTTTCTAGCCGATCAATGCTAGATCAGCAGAGAAAGTGGGTGTGTGTGTTAGTCCTGGGGCAGTGCTGGCAGAGCTTAAAAGTTTAAAAAATTTGAATTTTGATAAAGGCCTTTTAAATCTCCTTATACCCCCCATCCTAACATTACCTGTGCAACAAAAATGGCGAGCAATATTGGAACTTTTCTGCCGTATCGTTTTAAACCAATAAAATGAAGATGGATCATCTACAAGTGGATGCAGCAGAATGGAGTGAAGCTACATAAAAATTTCCAATACACCTATTTTTCAAACAGCATTTTTGTCTGCTCCTGATTCACAACAATTTGAAAAAAGAAGTGCTCACAAATGCAATTTTAAACTTACATTTTTATACAGGTCCTCCATGACTAGAAAAGGCCAGAAGAACGTGCTAAAAACACCAAAATCACAGTTTTTATTGAAGTGGTTCTTTAAGACGCACGCACTTCTTTACTGTTAATTTAGATAAATTGAGGGACCTGCAAAGCATAATTGATGAATTTGTGTGCATGTGTGTGCGTTTATGTGGCAGTCATCAAAGTCTCTATAAATCTGAAACTCGTAGAGCCAGATGCCTTCATACGGATAACAAGTGGTCATCCCACTACTTTCAGACATCAAAGGGGGTGGCAGGAGTTTGGTTGCAGGAGCCTTCGTTCTTCTCTCTCTCCTCCTGTGTGGAATGTATTTTTCCGCGTTTCATAGGCGTGAGAAATCTCCTTCTGCGTGTGTATAACCTAAATGTGTTTGTGTGTGTGTTTTGAAGCCTCAAAGGTGACATTCCTGCGTGTCAGAGCAACACCCTCAAGTTTAAGATAACACGGTTACGGTGATCTAAGGGTGGGAATCGATTCCCCCTGGCCAGTGGGGGCTTCAGGGTCAGAGCTGATGGCTTTACCTTCCGCACGCAACCCGTGATGCAAAAACACCGTAATTCTTCAATAATCATCTCCTAACAACCCCAGAGAAGGGTATGAGGCTCCCTACAGAGTCTTTCATCTCTGACTGTTCTAATATTGCAGCACTCCAGGTTAATCTTATGTAAACTTCATTGTTTGTGAAAGACGGATGTATCAAATTATTAATGACTTTACTCACTTTTTAATGTAATAAATGCATGTACTTTTTTAGATTTACAGTGAATTTCCATAGACAGAAATGATCTCTATTTAAGGAATTATGTTATTTACGCCACTCCATGCTGCAGTGGAATGATTTTTTGTAACAAAGCCAGAAGCCTTTCATGTATTTTTGAACTCCCCCTTTCAGCAGTTTTTAACTCCTGTTTAAACAAAAAGGGATATTATAAATATATAAAAAAAATATTTAACCCCCTTATGCTTAGGGATACAAGTGTGCATCAAACCACTTTTGCTCCAAAGTTACCTCAATTCAGCATCCACACAAAAACACAAGTGCAAATAAATTCAGGTGTCATAGGGTTTAATTTTGGTTTATGGCATGACATGGTCCATTCAATTTGGATTATGACCCCCCCCACCATTTCTCTGTCAAAACTTCTGAGATCTAGCTGGTATAGCACCTGCAGGTGACTGCAGTGGTGGTGACCTTTGTCTTAGAGGACATCTGGGAATATCATGCATGCCTCCTACAGCTTGAAATTCACCATGTTCAAACAGACCACAAGCTAATTATGGCTTTCCCAGATCCATGAGCTCATGAAATCACCACAGAATAAGCCAGTGGTATGAAATGTTTTCTTTTGCCCCCTCCTCTCTGGTTTAGTTAACTGGGGATTTGCCAGCAAAACAAACTCCTAAAAAAGTACTGAGACAACCAGAGCAAATTCTATTAGATGGAATACAAGGTATATATAACATTTATAACCATTATTTAGCTGATAATCAAGTAGCTGACACTATTTATTCATTGGCAGGTCATGAAGATGAAGATGTTTCATTTTTTTAATCATCACATTACAAATGCAACACACAAAATTGCTTTCCATTTAGATGCAAAAAAATAAATAGCTTTTATTTCAGAGAAAGGAAAAAAGTTTCATAACTGTACAGAAAAATAAATACAAAATACTTCATTTCGGTGATATACTGTCACAGGGAATGTGGAATGGATTGTCGTTTCGCTCTCATTTTTCAAGACAGAGCACTTTGCCAGAGCTTGTTTTTTTGTTTTACAACATTCATAGTCGCAGTGGTTTTGGTTCAGTCATGTCCTTCACCTCACTTCTTAAGTGCTCCCTTGTAAAGATCAGGGTCCATGCAAAGGGAATTAGGAAAAGGCCTCTGTCCTCTGAACCTTGAAGCACAATGGCTGAGTGGGCCTAATCTTGACCTTTTTGAAGGGCTGCCTTGTCCTCTGGCTGTCCAGTCAGCAAAATCTGTAAAAATACATGTTTTTATATTTTCATTAAGGGCACAAATCTTAGGCTGACACTTTTATCAGTTAATTTAAAGGGTGCTCTTTAAAGGCAAATGTTTTCATCTCAAATAATAATTAGCAACAAACAGTAGAAAACGAATCTATTGCTGATGTGAAATATTTTACTTTGATTGCGGATCTTGTGGCACATAGAAGAGAAAGTGTTAGGGGCACCAGCCAGGTGCTGCCACCAACACAAATGGTGTTTTGGATGGTGCGTAAAATGCGCATGTGTTGTTATCACATCTGTGCTTACCCTGCTGTCACTTCTCCAGCAGGATGATCCAGTTAGTGGGATGTAGTAGACAAGGACCACGCGCCCCCCATTCTCCAGACAGAGAACGCGTAACTCAGGCGCTCGTGCGCCACGTAGCTGCAGCTGGTCCCCCGCGCGTCCAGCTCATCACTCTGTAAAACTTGGTACAGAAAGTCGATGTAGCGCGCGGCGAGCTTCAATGTCTGGATCTTGCTGAGTTTGTCCGATGGGAGAGTTGGAATGATCTTCCGCAGAGACGTAAACGCCTCGTTGAGTGACTGCGTCCGTTGCCGCTCGCGGATGTTGGCCATGACGCGCTGCGTCTGCAGGTCGTCGAAAGAACGCGCTGGGCTGCTGCTGCTGCTGGCCTCGCTGCCACTCCCCGCGCTCCCACCCCCTTCCTCACAACTTTTCCTGCACTTTTTCTTCCCAGGACAGGTACTACTCTCCATATCTGCCTCGTCGTCTTCATCGGCGTTCCGCCGCGCTATCCGCCTTTTCCGTGCGCCCCTGCGCGGCAGCTGACGCTCGGTCTCCTCCTCGCTGTTGCCAGCGCTGTCCATCGGGGGGGAGTTCTCTTCCCGCATTGCCTTTCTGTGATCCGTTAAACCCCTGATCAGAAGATACAGTTATAGCATCAACAAGTAGAGATGTTTGGTGGCCTGCATTTAAGTGTACACTTTGAATATTTCGAGCGCAACAGAGAGGAAGAGGTGTCTGCCAGACTGGGATGACCCGAGCTCTTATACTGGGGTGCGGGCAGGAGGATTTTGGGGAGGGCTCTGATTGGATGAGGGGTATGTAACTTAATAGCCCACTTTTGCTCCTACTGCTTCTGGTTTTATTGCCAGCTTTAATCTTTTTTTAAAGAGGGCGGCGTTAAAAATTGTTATGAAAAATTTGCAAATATCTTTGCCTTTCTAAAAATTCAATGCCTTTAAAAACTAATTTGACATTGCACTGTAAATGTAAATTGTTATAATTCCGTTTTAGTAAAGTTTACTAAGTGTTGTTTTTTTAACCTTTATTTGCTTTTTCATTTTTTTTTTTTTTTTTTTTTTTTTTGCGTTTAGACCTGCAGTTGAAATGGGAGCAGAGATGGTGGTGATGATGTACCAGCAGGACGTCCCAGCTCGTATAAGCAAACCAAGGTGTTTATTTTCAATTTACCAGCACCGGGTTGAGGTAAACGGGGCTGACTCCCCGTGGGGGTCTCGGCACGGCGGCTCAGGTTCAAAGGAGGCTGAGTCTGGGCGGATCCGAGCGCACAGCAGGGTCGCTGAAAGCCTAGACATGGCTGGAGGATGGTTCACAAACAAGACATGGGCTGAACTTGAAAGAATCAGGGTAGCTCATTCTTTCATGAAGGGCTATGTGTCAGAGATGAGCGCAAAAATTTCACAAGTGAATGGAAGGAAGCGTTTGAAATGCTGAAAGGAGGAGCTTTTTGGGCCGACAACCGTTGCTTTCAGTTTATATTGTTTTACATTGATATATACTGATTTTCAAAGGCAATATATTTCAGAGCAGTTAATTATGTCGTAGAATAACAATGGAAAATCTATGTGAAAAATCCTCTTTCTCTCTCTTTTTTTTGGTCTGAGTTTCTCACCTGTTCAGTCAAAGGCAGAACAGGTGAGGTAAGCAGCTGGCAGCTCTCCGAGGTGCTGAGACGCATCTGGCTTCGGTTATAAAAGCATTATATATATATACATATATTAATCAAATCTGGGTAGAGTTCGTTATGAAATCCAAGTCACACAATCACAATAGCGGTATTTGAAGTTTATTTTTTTCAGGCACAAGATAAAGCTGGCCTGGTACTTAATGGATTTGGTTAATCCGACAAAAATAGTAAAAACTTGATGATCTTACTTCTTGATTTAAACATATTTTCTACAACAGAAAAAGGCTAACTTAATGTTAAGTAGTTGTGGTTCTGTGTTAACTAAAGAGATCACTACCCTTCTATTGTTGAATTAAATGCCTTTTGGGCTTTAAGTAAACATGCGTAACGTCAAGTCATCCAAACGCGGCCAATCTACTCCTCGATAAATGTCTGTTCTGTTTCTGATCGACCCAACAGCTGGTTTTGTCCCACGAAGTCGTGAAAGAAAACACTCAGGTGTTTTCCAGCAAATCTTTCATGAAGGAGATGTAGACGATTGCCAAACGCAGAGTCTCGATACGCGAAAGTCTCTTTTCATACGCAAACGTGGGAACCTTCCTCCTCAGCTCGTCGAAGGCCTCGTTCAGGCTGAACATCCGCCTTCTTTCCCGCACGTTCGCCGCCTGCCGCTGGACCACAGTGATGATCCTCCTCCGTCTGGACTTTCCTTGGCTGACTCGGCTGAAGCATCTTGGTGGGTCCGTAAGATGATGCGCAGCGCGGGTCCCAGTCTGGGTACAGGCTGCAGCTTCATTCAGCTCGTTTAGTTCTAAATCTAAATCCACCAGGTTTATGTCACTGACAAACTGTAACAAGGTGGAGTCCTCCAAAGAGCCCTGGATCTCCATGAAGCCTTTGCGGCTGCAGAGAAGCAGCTGTGGAGCAAACACAGACTCAAAGATTCAAGCTGATCCAAAACGGTTCACCAAGTTATTCCAAACAGAACTCCCCAGGGTTATCCAACTTTCCTTAAATCCAGTCAGCACACTGCAGGGTGAGATCCTGGTTGGCTCAAGTCCAAAACAGCAGGAAAGTTCCGTTTTTTCCCTGCTGTTTTAATAAGTCACCAACACCACCTCACAGCACCACATCTTTCATGTGTCCTCTGAAAAAATTGAGTTATTTTTTGCCATTACTCCAATCTATAAGTGGGTTCAGAGTGGTTTAAAAAGGCCCAGCGAATGCTGGAGGGTCCGGCCAATTGATGCTCTTTCCTCCTGGATGCCCTTAATGAGCTTCTGAAGAAGGGAGGCTCTTGACAGAAGGTCATATAGGCTTGTTTGCACTTTCCTCCAGGCCTCAGAGGCTAAATAATGACACTTTTAACACTTAAACTGGCCAGAAGAAGACCAAACAGAACATTCTCTAACAGTCACTACACACCAGTGGCTTTTCTGTTGCAAATCAAAGCAAATAGCTATCCGTTCCCATGGCAAGCCAATGTCCACATTTGGAGAAACTGCTGAGAAAGCCAGTAGTGTAACCAAGCTTTAGTGCTTGATCATTACAATCCAGAAATGGGAAAGTGGTACAGGAAACTGCATTTTCTCCAAATTCCAGGTTATCTGAAGTAACATGATAGCAGTTTAATTTAGTATGAGAAAAAAAACGTTTATTTACATATTCAGAAATAAAATAATTTGATTTTTTCCTTTTTTTTAATTAAAAAATACTAACAAAGAGCAACGAGACATACCAACAAATAAAAACTTCAGATGAATAGTCGTGATTTGATTGGAAAAATAAAAAAATACAATGATAAAAGAAGATGCACATGCATAAAGTATACATCCACCTACACAGGTAAATAAAGCCGTTGTAGTCACTTTTAACCATAAATAGACACATTTATAATTTACAGACAGTACATGACACACTGAAATACTCCAATAAATGTGAAGTTTGTCCAAAAAGGTTTAACTAATTGCTTGAGAAGGAATAGGAGAAAACTAAATTATATATAAAAAAAATTATTCATACTGGTCTGATAAAAAAGACCCATGAAACTTTATTTATAAAACAATTTTCAAGCAACAGAAAACTACTGCATGAAAAGTTGTTTTCAAATTGTAAAAAACAAAGGCTTTCCCAAAAAATGAAGCACCAAACGCACAGGAATAGGCACAGATACACAAACCAAGACATTCATTTATGTTTTCTATATGTTTTATATTCTTTATGATTTTGCATTAATTATTCATATTCCCCATTCCAACACTGCTCATCTGTCAGGTTTTCAGAAGCTCACTGGTTGTAGTCCTGTTTGATTGATCACTTTTACTAAGATCATTTGGCATTTTGGTGTATTTTTTCCATACAAACAGTAGGTTGAACATGTGTTTCACTTTTTGGAAGTGTAACATGTTCTCCACCAGTCTCATCTTTCTTTCTCTCCTAATTTTCTGGCGGCCAGATAAACATGATGAGACATTCTGATGGTTGTCACGGTAACCCTGAGAAAGCACAGCTGGGTGGGAAAACGTGAGGTAATCCCACCCCAGGGCTACTTTGTAAATATTGGTCTTAAATAAGGAGTTCAACCCCAAAAAGAGGCTCACAAACCCACTCACGTCTATAGGGGGAGGGAGAGATATTCCAAATTTAGTGCAGACAAATATTTACTCAGATGATAATAGTGACTCATTTTAGTTTTCTTATTGCTGCTTATTCAAAATCAAACTAATGATAGTTTGCGGTGTGGCTACAAGTTTATAAGCAAAGAGTAATAAATGGGCTTAAAAAAACTATAATTTTTAAAGACTCATCTTCAAGAGAAGGATCTTGAAAATGAAAATAATCTTATCAATAGAAAAATAGTTTTAGTTTAGGACTTGACTTGATTCCAATTCTTATAACAAGAATTCTTGGTCAGACCATTTTTCATGCCTCATTGGCAGATTTTTTGTTGCTGTAGCTTATTTCAAGAAAATCTTTCACACAAAAAAATTTGAAAAAAGACTTATTTCTAGGAGGTCTGTTTTTGCAGTGTGCTAGCACTAAATAATAATATAATTGACTGTAGACCTAATCTACCCAAAAAATACAAATACTAGCATCTGCTTAGTGGATCCAATGACCGTTTTCACATTACATTCCAACTGGTCACTGGGTCAATGAAACAATACATCTCTAAATATGTTAACAGATAAACCTTAAAGGACCTTTTAGTGTGGGTTTATAGTAATTTATTTATATATATATATTTATTATTTATTTAACACTACTAAAGAAGAGAGAAAAAACAGAATTTTAAGGAAAGAAATAGACTTTTATTTCAAGAAAAAAATAAGTCATTTTTTCTGTCTTGCTAAATAATCCTATCTTGAAAGCCTTTTTTAAACAAAATAGTCTTAGTTTGGGAAAAGATAATAAGATATTTTTTTTTTGGAAAGATTTTTTCCTTACCCCACTGGCAGATTTTATTTTACCTTTTTAGCTTCTTTAAGGAAAATCTTCCATTGGGGTAAGAATGGACTGTCTTATGGTGTGAACATTTATATAGTTAAACTTCGAATTTGTATTTTTCTGATATTTTAAATCAAACCAAATAACACAGATCCTGTTTAACGCACACATCAAACAATATCAGGGCATTCAACCGTCTGTTGTGTCATTGCAGCCCATTTTGAATCATTTTTTTCTGAGAGGGTGGGAGTGTAAGAGACACAGAGGGAGTAAAGAAGATGTGTTTAACTTCTGACCCATCAGCCTCTCCTTCATTGTGTCACTCTGACTCTCCTTTTTTCCTTCCTCACCCCAAAGATGACTCACATGTCCCGCCCACTCCAGGAAATCTCACCCTCTGATTAGTGGACACATATTTCTCTGCCTGCAGCCCAGTAGTGGGGTGTTTACACAGCTGGGTGGCCATGTGAAAGATGGGGTTCATGAGCTGGACGAAGTCCAATACCACATCATACATCTTCTTAACCCACTCAAACTCACACACACACACACACGCACACAAATCTTTGCAGAGCTTCAGCTTTTGAATTTTTAAATAACCCTCCATCTTTCAGCCCAACCTCACTGAAATGCCACCGCGAGGCTCTTCTGCACCCTGTCAGCACCTTTCCTCAACCCTAGCCCAACGCCTTTTCTGTCGGAGTGATGCCTGAGTGAGGCCTCTTCATTTTTTAGTTTTCTTCACTCTATCTGGTCTTTATTGTATAATTTTAGGGTGCCCTGTTTCATTTGTCTTTGTCATTGTTTCCTATATGCAGGTTCCTGGTGACACAGATTTTTGCCTCATGCAGTGATTATGAAGAAGAAGAAACTATCTAAGTGGAACTTTTTTTCTTCTGATTTTGTTATGAATCGACCGATTCTTCCTTCTGAACCATTTTCTGTTGCTTCAGACTGATTACCAGACAAACAAGTGTTGTTTTCAGCTAAATGGTTTATTTTTGCATGGTTTATCACAGAGAAGTGTCTTGAAAACAGCAACTACAGGGAAACCTCCCATAAAGGCAGATAAGATCATTAACTCAGGAATTCATTTGGGCAGAATTGTGTCACCTAATTTAGCCAGAAGGGAACAAATTAACTAATTATTTTTGGGTGCATGTCCATTTTTGGCCAGTAAACTTCAAAATGTACTTTCAGGCTGATTAGATTCCTACTATATAACTACAGAGTGAATTAAATCAGAGCTAGACAGACATTTTAAAAACCAATGGCAGTCTCTGGTCTTTTTATTTTTGACATTTTAAAGCAAAAAAGCTTCACAGAATTACTGAATTGATTTGACAAAGTTAAATTTCCTAAAATACAATGTTAATTTTCAATAGCCAGAATAATATCACAACAGTAGCATAATGGCTTTAATTCTGGTTACAGTCAAATCAAATCAAATCAAATCAAATCACACTTTATTTGTAAAGCCCTTTTCATACTCATGTAACACAAATCTGTCACAGACTGGCGACCTGTCCAGGGTGTTCCCTGCCTTTGCCCACAAGTGGCCAGGATAGGCTCCAGCAACCCCGTGACCCCAAAAGGGACAAAACGGAAGAAGATGATGAATGTAACACAAATTGCTTTACATAGCAAAAACATTTTTCAAATTAAAAACCAAAACCAAAACACACTTTCAGACACAAAATAAGTAGATAAGAGGCTAGAATATTCAAATTCTAAGCATCCGTTTTCAACTTTAAGATTTTTCTAAACCCTTTTTTTTTGTGAAAACATTTGGATACAATCTGAATCCTAGTCTGGCCTCATGATGAATACTGCCAGTCATGTAATGGAGACCAATGTTTTAGATATGAATGGAAAAGATAAAGCCATTACTTTCAGCAATTTTTCTTTTTTGAAAACTGCATCTGTTTTCATGATTAAATACCAGCACTTCACACTCCCACAGGCCAAAGAAAATCAGTCTAAGCACATGGACATTGCTCAAATTGGGATGATTTTTTCGCCCAATCTGGCAACACTGCAGAAAAATAGACACCACACTTGCATGAACTCCATAAGTAAACTCTTTACTGTACAAAAACTGCGAAGAAAGAATCGATCTTATCACGCTAGTATCGATACTTCACCTTGGAATTTATACTATCGATACTATCGATACTCAGCTAACCCCTAAAGAGCTGGCCACAAGCTCCCTGCTTGGCTGCATTCTGATGTATCCACTCTAGACAGATAAATCCATGTACGTCTTTGTTTTCCTTGTCTAAGCAGGGATCTGACTCCATACCAACAGTTCCACTTTTTGCCACTCTGCAAAAATGATGTAAAACAATCCAGGTTTTTCTATCATAATTACCGAAAAAAAAGCTTTCAAGTGAAAAATGTCTTGTAGCCAAAGAAACTATGAACTACAAATGACGTTTTTTTTTTTAGTATTCCGAAAGAGTGAGTAGATAAATTACTCACCAGAAATATTTTTTCATCTTTATCCAGACAACTTTATTAAAGCCATTTCAGAAATCATCACGTCCTGGTGGCAGCACCTCTGACCACCCAAGTGTCTTTACATCATTTCTTTGGTTCTGCTCTTTAGTTTGACAAGGTCATCATTAAAGTATGATAATAAAATATTTAGCTGTGTCCTGGGTATTGTTCTGCAAAGCTACGTGACTAAATGTGAGATCACTTTTTCCACATCCAGAGATTTTTTCTCTCCCTTCTGTGTATTTATTTTCCTGCGGTTTTGGGAGGTGGCGGCTGCAGGTCCATCAACACACTGTATAGTTCTCTCCTTACCCACCCTTCTTTTTGCTCTCTGCCTTCTGCTTTGTCTCTTGATTTAGACTTCAAAATATCAATGCACGGATAAATAGAAAGTGTTCTGTTAATGTTTTCCTCACCCGCTCAGTATCAGCCATATCTTCATGGAGGCTGCTGCTGCTGGGAATAAATCAATCAAAAAAAAAGATATAAAAAACAAATGCATACTATAAAACCTTTTACAGCTTTTAATGTGTATCTTAAGTATCTTAGATATATTTGATCCTTTTTGTTTTGTGTGTAGGAGTTACAGTTTGGTCTGAACTCTGTCTAGAACGTATTTTAGCCTCCCAACACATTCTTATTATGGGTGGCACTATTATTTTTATTGTGTTGTTTTGTAGAGAAAAAATGGAAAGCTGAACAAAAATAATTCTTGTTAAAAAGAACAATCAGTAATAAAAGAAAACCATGACAAAGCAGCACATTTGGATAGCTAGAAGTTAAAGGAGTGTTCTAAAAATAAGTAAATATTTAAAAAGTAGATTTTAAATATAAATATCGACATGTATCAGCAAAACAGGCTATTTATCTTTATGTTTAACATAATACTTTGTTTTCAGTCTGAAACTCATCAAATAAAGAGAAAGCACAAAAATATTAAGTAGAAAAATACATAAATGATATTTCCTGCTTTGCTTTTCCCATGAAATCAACTCTTTTTATCAAACTAAAAACTTTTTCGTACACATTGTTGGTGATTAGCTCCTACGCCTTCGTCACTTGCACATGTATTGGGGTTAACCCAAACGGGTGCTGCAGGTTTTTGGGCTCTCCAAAAGGAGCGGCTGTAACTTAAAGGGAGCGCAGTATTTCCCTTGAGGCTTATACGCCCACCTTAAAGGATGCCATGAGAATAGAATGTACCACTGTCAAGCATGTGATAAGAGTACAGTGATCCCTTGCTATAACGCGGTTTACTTTTCACGGTTTTGCTACTTCACGGATTTGCATCGTGCATTGTGTTCTGCATTCTGATTGGCTAAAAAAGTCACTCCGCTTCTTCTCTACCTATGCGTCAATAATGTTGCAGTTTAATATGTACACGTACGTAAATCAGCTTTCCAAATTACGTACATGCAAATCATCTTGCAATTTCAAGTTTCTCTAAAACCCATAGAAAAAGGGCAACACCAACTGTCAATCACTATGTTCTTCTCCCGAACAAAGACACACAGCTGCACCGCGGGCTTGAGAAGGAGAAAACACTGCAGCTTCTCAGACGGAAGAGCATTGAAATACACCTGAGCCACTATTTGTCCGTTTGTACTTTGTATTTTTTTCATGATCATTTTAAATTTTCTCCCGTTTAATTCAATTACCCTCGGGTCGCGGTGGGCGGGGCTAATCTCCGCGATTTGAAGCCTTCTGTTTACATCGATGATTCAAATTATTATTTGACAGTACAGTACAGAAGTTATTTGTTAAAAAAAACGTTTTTTTGTGCTTGAGCCTGCTTGAGCCTGTAAAATGGTTTGTTCTTTCTTTTCAATGTATAATAGAGTATTTAATTGTATAATAATTGTTAAAAAAATAGAGGTTTCTACTTCACGGATTTTGCCTATCACGGGTTCTTTCTGGAACGTAACCCCCGCGAAAAACAAGGGTTTACTGTATTGTAAAGTATTGGTGAAGATAATGGAAGGTCCCCATTGTACGGGTAATGCTGTGGTGTCATTAGTCTAGTCATTAGTAAGGTGGTAGTTCTGGTGTGGGGGACCACAGATGACCACATGTGATTTGATGTCATTTAAGAATGTAAAGCGCACAGATTATAAGATTCAGGCAGTTTTGGACAGCTAAAGGGGTCCTGAAATGAGGTCCTGAGATGCTTTTTGGGTGTGAGCGCAGGGGGGCGTGAGAGAGAGAGTGACGAGAGAGGCACGTGTGTGATGGCGAGAGTCGTGAGGTCCGAGCAAAGATTGTAAAAGAAAGACGAATTAAAGAAAGTTCTACAAACTCATGCACGCCTGAATTATCATCATTCAAGAGTGTGCAACAAATATTGGAGGCACCGCTGGGATGATTAACGCCGCGCACCTGCTTTAAGTGAGACCCGCCGCAGCGCAGCGACACACGGGAGCGCTCATCACGCACGCGGCACGTGCACAAGGCAGCGGGGCCCGCAGCGTCAGAGACTCGCCTGCAGCATGGATCTGGAAGCCCTGGCAGAGACTGTGTCCCAAAGATTGTGGAGCCTGCAGCTGGATCAGCTCAAAGAGGTGTGTGCACAGACAAAAATCCCATTCGGAAATGTTGTGACAAAGCGCGCGTTAATCAAACAAATAACAGAATCTGTGGACAATGTAATCAATGATGAAGAGGATGATGTAGCAAACTGTTACCTCCGTCGGATGATGAAAACAGTTGACCAAATCCTTAGTAGTGAAGAAATCACATGTCATGAAGATGTAAGGGAAAATACCCCAGACACACAGCCAGCAGCTGCAGAAAGCACGTTAACAGACAAGTATACCCAACTTCAGCAGAGCAGCCAACTTTTACAGGAGGAAGTTAACAAGTTAAAAGAACAAGTTGACCGAGCATCCCCTGTAAATACGCCAGTTTTGCCAAATGAGTTGTCCCTACAGACTCGTAGACTCCCGGAAGTAACCATACGGAAAGATTTTAAAATCTGCGGGCAGATTGGCGAGAAAGGACAAAAAGACAAGCTCTCATACACAAATCTGATGCACCAGATTGAAAGGGGCCTCAGTCGAGGGCATAGTGAATCTGAAGTGGTTGAAGCTGTGGTAAAGTCGATCAGTCCTGGCTTGAGTCTTCGTGATATGCTTGAAGTGAAACATGACCTTAGCTTGTCGCAACTAAAGGTCATATTAAAGGGACATTTTAAGGAGGATAACTCAATAGATCTCTACCACAAGCTAGTAAACATAACCCAAGACAGTCGAGAGTCCCCTCAGAACTTCCTGTTTAGGGCTATGGAACTAAAAGGGAGGTTGTTGCTTGCATCTAAAGAAGTGGGGTCTGATGCTCAGTACAGTGCTCAATTCATTCAGAAGAAATTCCTGAGGTCAGTAAGTACTGGTTTGTTAAGTGATCATATCAAGTTCCAGCTAAAGCCTTTTCTTGATGATCACACAGTGACAGATGAAATACTTATTGAGAAGATGAATGAAGCAGCAAGCGTTGAAACAGAAAGACAGTCGAAACAGAGGAAGAGCATCAACAGTAGGAGCCCTAAAGTAAGTGAAATACAGTCTGAAAACCTGAATAGTCAGCAGAGCCAAGGTGTCACTGATGCCCGAGTGAAGGTGCAGGAACAGACAGCTGAGGTGGTGAAACCTAAAAACCGCAGACCGGCGGCGGCTGTAACCAGTGCTGGTGAGTCAGAGCTTGTTGAAACAGTTAGGTTGCTCAGAGAAGAGATTTCAGAAATTAAGAGAAGCTTATCTAACCCTCAGCCAGTTCAAAGAGTAAGAAGGGGTGTTAGGAGAGGATGTCGAGTGTGCAGAGAACAGGGCAAGGCTGACCAATGCGAACACTGTTTTAAATGCGGGCACTCAGGGCATTTCTCTAGAGGCTGCAGAGCAGAGGCAGAGAAAACAGATAGGATGAAAGTAAATGTTCAGACGGCAGCTTCCCCAAATCTACCAGAAGAAGATAGCAAGGTGCAGGAGATGCTTTTTGACCGAATTAAACAGCTAGAAGCACAGTTGGATAAGGACAGAAATCAGGAAGAAACTGTAGGACGCACCTATGCCAGCCACTTGTCCTTAAGAAATCAGGCGAAGCTGAAGGCTCTGATAGGAAGAAAGTGCATGGTGGATTGTTTCTTTGAAGGGGTACTAACACAGGCTTTGTGGGATACGGGATCCCAAGTTACCATCATACATGAAAGCTGGAGAAAGTCTTTTCTTCCACATGTCAGGTTACATGGTACCGAAGAGCTCCTAGGGCCGGGTGAGACCCTGGTTGGAACTGCAGCAAACCAGACACCTATACCATTTGCAGGCTGGGTGGAATTAAAGTTCAGGCTTAGAGCGGAGACCCAACCACAAATAGAGTTACTTGTGCCAGTTCTGGTGTCTAGCGAGCCTGGAGTCGCTGAACCCCCAATCATAGGCTACAATGTAATTGAGCTACTGATTAAGAATGGAATGGAGCAACAACCGGAGGTGACAAGCAGGACAGTTGGGGAAGCATTCTCTATCACCTGCAAACAGGCCAGAATGCTGATTCAGATTGTGAAACATAGTGACCAAATCGACAGGGAGGGCGTGGTCAAGGTCGGAGGTTTAAAAACTACTGTTCCTCCAGGTCAGACCAGAGAGATCAGGTGTTTTGTCAGAACAGGTCCACTTTCCTCAAAACAGGATGTGCTTTTTGAACCTGAGAGCACTTGTAATTGGCCTGAGGGTCTGAGCATAAACGAGACAGTGGTTGTTTTGCAAAGAGGAAATCATTCAAAATTGACAATTCCGGTAACTAACAACAGTAGTCGTGATATTACAATCGTGCCTCGCACAGTGTTGGGACGACTGCAGCAAGTGAAAGCAGTTTATCCAGTAGCTGTAAGACCAGTCAGCTCAAGTGAACAGACCCTAGGAGCTACTAGCAAGGTGAAAGATGGTGATACTGACATCCTGGAAAGTGTCACAAGTGAGCAAAGACAGCCCGAACTAGATAACAGTGAGTTGTGGGATCCTCCAGTTACTATCGACCACTTGACCTCAGACCAGCAAGAAAAAGTGAAACAAATGCTTCGAGAAGAGTGTAATGCATTCTCCAGAGATGACAGTGATGTAGGATGTATACCTTCCTTGCAGCTAAAGATCAGGCTGAAGGACACAACACCAGTGAAGCGTACATACACTTCAATACCGAAGCCACTGCTGAAAGAGGTGAAAGAGTATTTGGAGGACCTATTGAATAGAGGATGGATCCAGAAATCTAGATCTCCTTATTCATCACCCATTGTCTGTGTTCGTAAAAAGGATGGAGGCTTGCGTCTGTGTGTGGACTATCGCGAGCTGAACCAGAAGCTGATACCAGACCGTCATCCCATTCCTCGAGTGCAGGATATTTTAAACAACTTGAGTGGAAGTGCATGGTTCTCAGTTTTGGATCAAGGAAAGGCATACCATCAGGGCTTCCTAGAGGAGAATAGTAGACCACTCACAGCCTTTATTACACCTTGGGGACTATATGAGTGGGTTAGGATCCCCTTTGGTCTATCCTCAGCACCAGCAGAGTTCCAGCGCAGTATGGAAGAGTGTCTTTTGGGACTTAGGGATGAGTCATGCCAACCATACCTCGATGATAATCTAGTTCATAGTAAATCATTTGAAGACCATCTGAATGAGGTGAGAGAGGTGCTGCGTCGGTATCAGGCACACGGTGTTAAGCTAAAGCCGACCAAATGTGAACTATTTAGAGATCGAGTGAAGTTTCTGGGAAAGATCGTAACCAAAGATGGCTACTGCATGGATCCAGCTGAAGTTGCACCTGTGCTAGCTCTCAAAGACCGCAAACCAAAGACAGTGGGTGACCTAAGAAAAATGTTGGGCTTTTTGTCATATTATCGCCCTTACATTCCAAACTTTTCACGCATTGCAAAGCCACTGTATAGTTTGATGACCATTGACAGGAAAACTTCCAGTGAGGTTAAACGCGCGATCTCAAATCAGAAAAAAGGGAAACGGAACAAAGCTGAGCAGTTACTATCGAGCACACCAATTAATTGGTCCAGGCAACATCAAGATGTGCTGTGTGAACTAATCGAATACCTGGTTTGTCCCCCTTTACTAGGATATCCAGATTTTGAGAGCCCGTTTATATTGCACTGCGACGCCTCTCAGGAAGGTCTTGGTGCAGTATTATACCAAAGGCAGCAGGGAAAACTGGTTGTCATCGGTTACGGCTCAAGAACGCTAACGGCTCCAGAGAAAAATTACTACCTGCACTCTGGAAAGCTAGAGTTTCTAGCAATGAAATGGGCAATTTGTGACAGGTTTAGGGAGTATCTGTACTATGCACCATCATTTATTGTTTATACAGATAACAACCCCCTGACTTATGTGTTAACCACAGCAAAACTAAATGCTACCACGCACAGATGGATCGCAGAGTTAGCTGATTTCAACTTTTCGATAAAATATCGGCCCGGAAAAGTTAATGGAGATGCAGATGGCCTCTCAAGGATGCCACTTGACATGGAAACATACATGCTCAAATGCTCACAAGAAATGGACCCAGAAACACTTACGTCAATTACACAGGCAGTGCAATTGAAATCGCAAGAGTGGGAGCCATGGTTGTGTTCTGCAACAATCACAACAGCATGTAGTGATGGAGAATATGAGAAAGCATTGAGATCAGTGGCAGAAATTTCACTACAAACTATAAAAAAAGCACAAGAAGAAGATCCAGTGATTGGCAAAGTGAAAAACTATGTTGTGAAAGGACAGTGGCCTCGTTTTCATAAGAGAAACTGGCGGGATGATATCTCTGTGTTAACACGAGAAATGAAAAAGTTGTTTGTTGATGAAGACGGCATCCTGTACAGAAAGTCAGCCACTAAAGTTCAACTCGTGCTACCTAAGGTATTCCATCAAGTGGTCTTTAAGGAATTACATGAAGAAATGGGGCACTTGGGGGTGGAAAGAACACTTGGATTAATCCGTGACAGGTTTTATTGGCCTTTTATGAAGAGAGACACAGATCACTATGTGACGAAGGTCTGTAGCTGCCTAAAGAGGAAACGACCAAACAAGCCAACAAGAGCTCCACTTGTTAACATAGTCACTACATACCCATTTGAGATGGTTTCGATAGACTATTTGCACTTAGAGAGTTGCAAAGGAGGCTACGAGTACATCTTGGTGGTCATTGATCATTTTACCCGTTTCGCCCAGGCATATGCATGCACAAATAAATCAGCAAAGACAGCTGCTGACAAGATTTTTGGGGATTTTGCTCTCAAGTTTGGATTTCCAACAAAATTGCACCATGATCAAGGCAAGGAGTTTGACAACAGACTGTTCTCTGAGCTTGAAAAGTACAGTGGAATCCAAGGTTCTCGCACAACACCATATCATGCTGCAGGCAATGGTCAAGCGGAGAGATTTAACAGGACGCTCCTGTCTATGCTGCGGAACTTAACAGAACAAGCCAAGTCGGACTGGAAGAGCTCATTAGCCAAAGTCGTTCATGCCTATAATTGTACGCGAAGTGAAGCGACAGGATATGCGCCGTACTACCTCTTATTTGGCAGAAGTCCCAGATTACCTGTAGACATCATGTTTGGTTTGACTCCTGGGGATCAGAGCACTTCTCACAGTGAATATGCACGAAAATGGAGAAAGCGGATGCAGGAAGCCTACAAGTTGGCAACAGAGACAATGCAGAAAGAACAAAACAGAGCTAAAGTAATGTATGACAGAAAGTGTCATGGGGCAGAACTGCAGCCAGGATGTAGAGTGCTGGTACGTAACTTCAGAGACAGAGGTGGGCCTGGAAAGCTTAGGTCTTACTGGGAAGAAGATGTCTATGTGGTCACAGAACGAAAACACAAAGACAGCCCTGTCTATGCTGTGCATCCTGAAAAAGGTTCAGGAAAGACAAGAGTTCTGCACAGGAATTTGTTATTGCCATGCGACTTCCTACCACTTGAGAAAGAACCTGATAAGACAGTGCAGACAGAAAATAGAAAGCGAAACAAAGGCAAAAGACGAAAGGAAGCTGAAGAAAATGGAGATTCTTACAGTGATTCAGAAGATGAGAACACTTGGAGAGCCATCATTACAACCCGAGCGGAGCCAGCTGAACAGGTTGAACATCAACCAAGACTTGTTGAAGAGGAGATACAACCAGAATCAGCTGACAAAGAGCAAGAACCATGCGAGACAGCGATGGAAGCAGTGGCTGAGAGGGAGTCATTTTGTGATGAAGCGGATGACAATGAAGGTGGGGCGGCAGCAACCTCCGATGAAGCAGATGAGAGGGGAGCTGAAGCAGGATTATCATCTGATGAAAAAGACGAGGAGCACCCGGAGGAGCAATCATCTCCTGCAAAGCTATATCCTTTCAGAAACAGACATCCACCTAAGACACTCACATATGATAGATTAGGTCAGCCAAGTTTTGTGACTAGACCATAGTAATATTTTGTTTGTTAAAAGGAAAAACATTGTTCATTGTGTCCTGTTCAGTTAAACACAATACAGTTGAAGTAAGTAGGCAGTGTTTATTATTTTTTATTTCCGATTAGGGTGGATCTGCAGAGCTGAGACCATAATCACATTCAATAGTACTATGGTGGAACGTAAAGCTTATAGTAATATATGTGGGTCTGAGTAAATAGTGAAAAGGTTAAAATAGGTTAACACCTTTCCATCTGAGACACATCACCTGCAAATGAAGCAGAGTATTCTTTCAGATATTGCCTGGCCAGTGATATCTACTTTTTGGAACGTGGTGTGAAGAGGGAGATGCATGCCATGTTCATGAGTGTGAATGTGCACCGTGTCTTGTACGATTGACTCCCAGAAAATACCTTGGACTATCTAAAGATTGGACTGCTTCAAGATTCCTCGATGTCGGGACGACATTTTTTTTTGGAGGGGAGAGTGTGGGGGACCACAGATGACCACATGTGATTTGATGTCATTTAAGAATGTAAAGCGCACAGATTATAAGATTCAGGCAGTTTTGGACAGCTAAAGGGGTCCTGAAATGAGGTCCTGAGATGCTTTTTGGGTGTGAGCGCAGGGGGGCGTGAGAGAGAGAGTGACGAGAGAGGCACGTGTGTGATGGCGAGAGTCGTGAGGTCCGAGCAAAGATTGTAAAAGAAAGACGAATTAAAGAAAGTTCTACAAACTCATGCACGCCTGAATTATCATCATTCAAGAGTGTGCAACACTGGCTCCTTTCCAACTGAGCACAAACGCTGCATGCACTGGGTGATACTCAAGTGCCTGTAAGATGCATGTAGGATGATCACACAAAATACACTCTGATCGTCTAATGTGTTCATTTTCTAACGGTCTGGCTGTGCACGTGAAGAGCATGAACGGGCACCTCATGCAGTGTGCAGCAACACAATAGAGCTTTACGCATCAAAAGAGGCAGTTAAGAAAAGCTGCTTCAGTTCAACCAAGTAAAACCTTCCAATGACTCATCAATGGACAGACGAGTATATATATTGATAGATAATAAGAAGATAGAAAGTTAAAATGCAGGAAAAAATAGAGTTGCATGCTGGAGGATGGTGCAATGTAATTCTAAAGCTGCACTGATACTTTTTATCAGGGGCAGACCTACAGGGGTGCGAGGGGTGGCTGTGGCCCCCCCGGCAGAAAACATTGCCTCTCCACTCCCCCAATTATTAAGTCAATACTAGTATCATTACTGAAGGCGATTAAGAAATAATCAACATTTAAGCATTGCAAAAATAACAATAAAAATAAAAATATCATGACACTAAAAAATAACCTTTCCACTCTTCCAAAGTCTTCTGCCCCCTTAATAAAATGATATGGGGGCACCAATGCTTTTTATTATAATAAAATGTGGTAGTACAGGATTTCAAATTAATGATCTTTTTTGATTTGTTTTATATTTACG